>JAPDNY010000010.1:10914513-12142370 GCA_029375565.1 Gekko gecko
ACTGAATGCTGTGAATTGCTAGAACAAACGTTTGCTTTGGTAGTCAGTCCAATGTACCTGTCTGTGCAATAGTCATACCTCCCCACCCCAGTGAACAATCTTTATCATTCCCATGGATGATGTCAAATACCTTTCAAGATTACCTTTAAATGCATTGTGATGCAAGAACTGAAAGTTGACGGGGGGAAGTCAAATGAAATTCTGGGATCCATGCTTAGTTTTCGTGACAGGCCTTCCCTTGGAATGGTGAGTGTTTCCAGCTTTAAACCTGAAACCACAGAAAAGGTACCGAGCTGGCTGGTTTTGATCTCGGCAAAAGTCCCCTAGATGAAGCAAAAGAAAGAAAGTTGGTATAACAGTGCTTTGGTACAATACATTAACCATGCATTTTGTGTATCTGTTTGGGATTCTCTTGCTGAGTGTCTTGCTGGAAAAGTTGGTGTGGGGGTCCTCAACGTGGTGCCCATGGGCACCGTGACATCTGCCAAAACCTTTTCTGTTGCCCATCAAAGTGTTTTTTTAGGAAATGGGTGGGGCAAGGTAGGGCTGTTGCCCAGTAAGGCTTCTGATTGGATGTTGGAGATCTGATTGACTGTGCAGATTTCTTAAAATGTTGCTTTGGCGGCAGCTGCCACCACAGCACAAAGAGCTGCACTGTGTTACTGATGCTAAGCTGTAGCGATCACTTTGTGGATGGCACCTCCTCCTCCTGACATTTTGTGGCAGCCATTTTGTTGCCTGGACTACCATATTGGGTCGGAATTCCAAATGAGCCTGAAGACTTGAAAAGGTTGGAGCCAGCGGAGTTAGTGGAATGGTGGAGGTGGGTTGAGGAATGATATATCATTGCTTGAAAGACTGTGGGACACTTTCTTCATTACATTAATCATATAGGAACAACTTAAGTAGCATTTCCATTATGCCTTTCCACACCACTGCTGTAAAACATAGTACGATTCATGGTTCTTCTTGGTTGTGTGAAGAGTTTCTGTACCAGTGCTGAATTTTTTTTTGATGGCACCTGGCACTGAAATGGAAACTCTCCAAGTGGATTTTAAGAACCGTGTGATAAAAGGAAGATATAGGAAGATATACATTATGAATGTATCATGGGCTTGTTGTTTCATGCTGGCAGCTTTATGCAGTACAACTCTCCTAGTGTAGTGCAAGAGATGCAATGACTCTGATTTTCAACAAATTCAATGTGCTGTTTTTTAAATAAGTCCATCTAAAGCCGCCTGCATGTTCATGTAAAGCTCTCAAACTTAGCATTGTCCCTAAAACTTTTGTTGTAGAAGGTGACGGTTGACCAACCTTGTGATTTCCTTGGTGCCCTTCCAAAGAAACTGGAGTTAAATAACTCGACTGAAAGTTCACGTCAGTCACCTTCACCATAATGTCTTTGTACATTCCTCGGTAACGTGAGTTAAACGGGATGGCCATGGTAACTGGAGGCATAACAGTTGGCCCATTCTGCAGGAACTCAGCACTGATGACGTTGCTGACCAGTTCTTCCGCATCACCTACCACCAGGGAACTTAAATCGTTGACAGCCCTGATTACTAGGTTTTCTAGAATGGCACGTGGGGCTGTAATGCAACAGGCTACTTCAGGCTCACTTCTGTCATTCGCTTCCACAAGAAATCTGCAGGCAAAAACATAACATCGTCCATAATCACAATGGAGGGAGTGAATTAGTAGTTTTTTAAAAAGCCATCCCCACTACCCACTTTTGTAAAGCACAGGAAGGAGATTCATGAATAATACATTCTATTCACAAATCTCAGCAGGTTTTCAGACAAAAAGCATATAATAGGTATGGCATGCTTTACGCTTGAACAGCCTCATCTAGGGCTCTTCCGCATTCTTGTTTTTGTCACTTGTGTGTCCATATTGCTTTGGGTTTTTTTTCTTTTCTGCACATATTCTGCCCCCTCTAGTGGTTGTTTTGATATTACATTGCTGTATCTCTGGCTATTTCCATGCCAGAAGTACAGCAATGTGATATCGAAACAACCACCAGAGGGAGCAAATACTTGCAAAAAAGAAAACAAGTCTGAAGCAATAGGGACACACAAGTGATTAATATGAAAATGTGAAGAGCCCCAGTTGGCACCAAACATGCTCCGAATTAGGGTTCTATGCGAAAAATCCCCCTAGCTGGAGAAGGAACTGAGTAACTGGGTGCTAGTTAGGTGTAGAATTTCCCTGCCTGATCCAACTGTCCTGGCTGTGCTTGCATAGTCCTTTTTTAAAAATGCCAGGCTCGATATTGGATTGTGCTATTTACTGAAAGTATTGTGCTGGAAAAGACTCTTGAGAGTCCCTTGGACTGTAAGTAGATCAAATCAGTCAATCCCAAAAGAAATCAACCCTGACTGTTCCCTGGAAGGCCAGATACTGAAGCTGAAGCTCAAATACTTTGGCCACCAAAAGAGAAGGGAGCACTCACCGGAGAAGACCCTGAAAGACTGAAAGTAAAAGAAGAAGGGGACGGCAAAGAATGAGATGGTTCGACAGTGTTATCGATGCAATGAACATGAAGTTGTGCAAACTCCGGAGGACAGCAGAAGACAGGAGGACCTGGCGTGATGTGGTCCATGGGGTCACAAAGAGTTGCACTCGACTGTGTGACTGAGCAACAAAACTTATTGAAAAATCTGAAAAATTGTATGGAGGTCTCTTTGTTGGTGGTGTGTTAATGGAAACGCTACTAATTGCTTCACAGATCCATAACAACAAAAAGCCACCTACAGGTTGAAGATACACCCGCTCACATACAGCAGTGCTCCTGTGATCCCCAAACAGGTGACCGAATAATAAAACTCCCATATTCTCCTCCCATCTTGTCCAGCCTGCCAGCCAAGATCTACCTTGTGTGCCCTGCTCCAATGCCCCCCACCTTCAGAGGTGGCAATCAGATAGAGGGCTTTGTCAGTGGTGGCACCTCTGTTATGGACTGCCCTACACTGCTTTCTTTTAGGCTCCAGGCTGAAATGTTTCTGTGCACCCAGGCTTTAAATTTAGGGGTTGTTCTTCTAACGCTATTTTAGTGTGGAGTTATTCTAAGCTGTCAGTTGTCTGTTTTTATCATCTTCATTTTTTTTATGCTGGGATGGGGTTTTAGTGCTGGATTTTAATTCGTATCCTCTAAGGCTTTGTTTTCATTACTCTTGTTTTGTCAGCTGCTTAAGGCAGGAGAGAGGCAGCATTAATTTTTTTTCTAAATAAATAAAGTCCTGTCTAAACTGCCCCAGGGTGTGGGTAAAATGCCATCTCCCGTGGCTTCCTGCAAGAGACGTATGTTAAGGCACTGCTCAATAACTCAGCATCCTGCCTTGTGACTTGTTCTGGATCTCATGAGGAAATATATAAGAATAAAGATCCGGCCTGGGGTCAAACCTCTGCAAAGCCTTATAGGCTGTCTGAGGCTCCAGTGCAAAGAACATTGTCCTTGGGTTTTCAGCCTGTACCATGGTTTTCGCTCTATTGTAGCATGAGTTCCTGGGATTTTTAAGCCTGGCTGTTTGTTTCCATTCATATCTTACTTGAAGAGTTTATCGGCTGGATCATAAGGTGTCATTTTGCTGGCATGACAACATCGGTGGAGGAAGGAAGGGTGATTTTTGACAATTCCCCCCTCTCACAAGAGACCCTCCACTTTGCCCTGTTTTTCTTTGCCCCCTCCCTACAGAATTTTGAGTGGCTCAGTATTCTACTGCAAGAGGGGGAAGGCAGGGAACACAAGGCCTGCATGTGGAGTCTAATCTGGAGAACGGGGTTTGATTCCCCACACCTTCACATGAAGCCTGCTGGGTGACCTTGGGCCAGTCACAGTTCTCTCAGAACTTGTGCAGCTCCACCTACCCCACAAGGTGACTGCTGTGGGGAGGGGAAGGGAAGGCAATTGCAGAAGCCTCTTTGAGACTCCTTAAAGTAGAGAAAATCAGGGTATAAACTCTTCTTCTTCTTCTTCTTCTTCTTCTTCTTCTTCTTCTTCTTCTTCTTCTTCTTCTTCTTCTTCTTCTTCTTCTTCTTCTTCTTCTTCTTCTTCTTCGCTTTAGACCTAGCCCTATGTCTTCATTGGTTTGTTGTGCCTGACCTTGACTGTATCTTCAGGACGAGGGAGGGGCATATGATTAAAAAAATTCATTTGCTCTTACTCTTTCGTCATCCAGTCACTTTGACTGTCCTCTTCCTCTGACCTCCCACTGAACAGTTTAGTGGTATTGGTCGGATCAGCGTCTTCTAGCTCCGTGGATCCAAATTCACCTTCTCGATTGCTTTGGCCACTTTCATTACTTTTCTCCTTTGGGTTGACATCCCTCTCCTTCCTGCTTCGTTTGGCTTTCCGCCGGCGCTTCCCGTTTCCTGCCTGCTTTGGGACTTCCTTGCTCTCCACCTGTTTTTCTAGATTGGGAATCTTCCCTAGACATTCTCCAGGGATCTTTTCCAGCTTTACGGATGTAGTTACATCTTCCTCATTGTTTCCCGGAATGTCTTCCAAGTCCATGTTTTCTGGGGGTTTCTTACCTGAAGATCTCACTATATGAGAAAGTTTTCTGTTGTCCTTGTTTGACACTGCTTCATTTTCTGTGAATGATGGATATTTCTGATTGGCTCCAGGTATCTTTTCATTTAGGGATGTAACAGTTTCAATTTCCATTGCTTCATTTTCTGTTAGCCGGGCTCTGTTTTCCTCTTGATGAGTTGAGGAAGGGTCATGCTGTGGCTGACTTACACGCGGCAGCATTTGCCCATCAGTGAATGTCTGTTTTTCATCTTCATGCTCAGACTTCCCAGATATACATGGGAGAACCTGAACTTTCTCCATTTTTTTGTAGTTCATTTCAGAAAATTTATCTTGTGCCTCTCCAAGGCGTCCAAGAGTACGCAACATGTTTCTCCTTAATTCCAGAAGCCAATCTGGGAGGCTGCTTCCCTCTGAAGAAGAAGCAAATAAAGATTCCTTTTTAAACTTTTTATTTTTAATGGTTCAGAACATTCTTCAATGTAACTTGACCAAAGATCATGACATCTGTGAGTCATAACACAGGATGTTACAATACAGCAATAGACGAGGAATTTCACCAGGTCAATCAAAGGCAGCAAAAATTGGCTAACATAAAGTGCATTATTTATAACACAGACTCACAGCATTTCATGTAATGTGGAATATTAGAAGTCCACTTTAGATAGATATGTCTTAATCTTTCAGGGCATCTGCCAGATCTCTTATTTGAGTCAACGCATGCTGAAAAGCAATTTTTTCTATGTAGTTATTTATGCAAGAGGAATATGGTGTGGCATTCATTTGTTATTTAAGTTTTTCATATCTTATCATATCAAGTATTTATGGCAACTTGCTGTCCCAAATTTTAGCAATTTGCCCTATTGAAGCTAAATGCAGCAAGGTTATTAATTCTTGGAAAATCTTTGAGACAGGGGGATAAAAATCATTTTTTAAAAATCAGATTTTTAAATTTAAATTGGATTTTTCAAATTTAGAACAGACTTTTTAAAATTTAAATTGGATTTTTAAATAAAATGCTTTTTGAGGAATTCGCTATCTAATGATAGTTTTCTGTTTAAGATACATTATAGTCCAAAGCCCATTATAGTCCATAGTCACGAATACATCATGAAATAAGGATTAGTTTTTAACTATGTAGCATGACACTGTATATTCAAGCAATGCTTACATTCACAATGTCATGCTCTTCCAGAGGTTTCTGTAAGATTACTGGGCAATTTTTCTATCTAGAAGATATGATCACAGATGCTTGGTTTTACAGATCTCAAAACTGTGAATTTATGTCTGAAGATCATATGCCCCTTACTCACAGCAAAAATGTTATAAAATAAACAGAGTTAAGAGACCTCAGTCCTGTTGTTCCTCTGCAAATTTATGCATACAGAATCAATCCCTTATCTCTTAAGTGCTAAGTTTCAAGAAGTTCAATGAATATAGGATTGTTTGGGGTGGCATAGGTTTGGATAAGGAGGGGATGTTGAGAGCTAAGCTGAGAAGGGAGGGGCAAGCAGTAAAAATGAAAATGAAACTTTTTGAGCAGAATACTCCAGAAGTCTTGAGATCTTTGTGAATGTATCCTCATGGATGTTGAAGCAAATAGAAGGATACATCTGCTATATAATGTTATTGTTTTAATCAGGGCTTTTTTTGTAGAAAAAGCCCAGCAGGAACTCATTAGCATAATAGGCCACACCCTGACAACACAGCTCATTAGCATATTAGGCCACACCCCCATGTTACCCGAAGTGTGGACATCCAGCCACACCCACTTTTTGCTTCTTATTCTGTTTACTGTGTTTGTTGTCAAAACCTCAGGGCTTTTTTGGTAGCAGGAACTCCTTTGCATATTAGGCCACACACCCCTAATGTAGCCAATCCTAATGAGTTTCTGCTGTTGGGTGTGGCCTATTATGCTAATGAGTTTCTGCTGGGCATGGCCAACTTGGAAGCCAACCGGAATTCCGTTCCTGTGCGTTCCTGCCCCGAAATAGCCCTGGTTTTAATTAAATAAAACAATTTAAATGGTCATTGCTAGTGATTATTTTTTGCCTTCCAGTAAAATACAGCAGAAAAGTTGCTCAAATATGAATGATTAACCTATTATTTATTTATTTATTAGACTTATACCCCGCCCTCCCCGCATAGCAGGCTCTATTAAACCAGAGACAGTTCACCTTGCAATGATTTCATAATTAACTATTTCAAGTGGTAAATAACCAATCAATGGTTGCAGTCACACGTGCCAGATAAACCAGGGGGAGAAGTGAGGCTATTCCTTCCGGAGGAATTTGACCCGCAGTTGTGCGATCACACAGTCCTTTGAAGCTGTGGGGGCAGCCCACCGCTGCATGATCAGATGCAACCGCAGGTGAATCGTGTTTTTTTTTTTTTTTTTTGCTGTTTGTTTCTGATTAGCTTAAATGGGGAATTGATTAATCGCATCTCAGCACTGAGGGCTCCCTATGGAGTGTGCGATGATATGCATACTGACGGGGACGGACGGACAATGGCATGGAGTCACGATGGCCTGATCAGACTATCCCGACAGCATGATGGTGCGCTGGAGTGGTCAGTCACAGGAAAGTCCATCTGTGGCCCATTGCAACCCGTTTGCTGTCGGACTTTCCCCAGTGTCTTTTAACTCTGCTTCTGCAGCGGAGCAAAAGGGGTTGCTGATGGCGGCGGGCCAGATGTTGTTGTCTGATCGCGCCCTTTAAATCCACCCAGCATTCGTGCCTATGGTGGGGCTAATTGTGCGTGTGACTGCACTAAAACTAACCTGAAAATTTATTATACTAAAATGAAACCTTCATCTGGGTTGTAAATATTAAGGCCTGCAAGAATGAGCCCCTTATGTAGAAAACCCTGATTTAAATTTACTTACTGATCTAAATTGTGATTTAAATAACAATTTAAATCAATTGGATTTAAATTAAATCCACCCTGCTTTGAGACATATCCTGTATGCCCCACTATAATTATGCTTGGGCAACTCAGTATTTTCTATGCTTTCCCTCCCTCTGGCAATTCATTGTTTGTGGCTTGAGTGAAGAAACATGTAGGTACTTGCGTATGTATGAATGTATAATGCTGTCCTATGCCAAATCAGACCAAGCAGGCTGAGAATTGTCTTCCCTGGACTGGCAGCTTCTTGCCAAAATCTTAGGCAGAGGTATTTGGAAATACCTGAGGTTTTTACTAGAGATGCCTGGGATTGAACCATGGATGTTCTGCATGCAAAGCAGGAGTTTCTTCCACTGAGCAACGGGGTCCTTCCTTTATAGCAGTTTTTATGCTGTAGCTCTGTTGTGGGTTTGTGGTTTTTATGGTTTCAGTTTGGGTCAAGAAGAGGAGTCTGTCTAGGAAAAGTACCCTTGGGAGGTGAAACTTGCAGAAAAGTCTGTATGCTTACAGAAGACAAATGTGGACAGTCATGACCTTGTCTAGAACAAGTACTGGGAAAACGGTCGTGAGAGTCTGACCCACAAGTCAAGGCAGTCAGCAAGACTTACAATTTCCCCTCCTATATATTGCTGCCAATAAACACTACATAACAACAATGGATGCATTCCATCAAATCCTAAGAAAATCCTTGTATAAGAATAAATCAACGTCACCTCCAGATTTTATAACAACAGCCTTTCAAAAACCGGATCTTCCTCAGGAAATATTCTATACAGTAGTATAAGAGCTTTCATGCTCATATAGTGCTATTACAGAACCACAGATAATACATCTGTCAAAAACTGAGTAGTACATCTGCAGCCTGAATAGCTTTGAGATCAGCATCCTACTACTAAATGCATACATACTACTACTCTATATACATACAACAGTTCCAAAGTCTAATACATATGCATTCAGTCCATAATCATTTCTATTGTCATCTAATATGTTCGAAGGAATAAAATGCCTGTGTAGAAAAACACCAGTTTGTTGTTTTCAAAATATAGCAGTCAAGTCTTTCAAAACAGTTTGTTGTTTTCAAAACATAGCAGAAAAGTCTTTCAAACAATCCAATTTCAAAGTGTGTGCCTGGAGACTGTAGAAAGGACAGTGCCGTTCCACCTCTGATGGAGCCTGCTGGCCTTTACACATCCATTCCCAAAAAGCTTTTTCAAAGAGGGGATAGGACGTTGTCCTTGTATGCAATACTGTCACTCCAATAGCTCAAATTCTCACAAGCACAATTTACAGGATTGACAACATTTTTCAACACAGTACTGGCAATGTTTTTCAACATAGGTACTTTATTCCTTTAAATATCTTGGATGAGAACAGAAATAATTATGGACTGAATACATATGTATTAGACTTTGGAACTGTTGTATGAATGGAGTACATGGATATTAATATCTTTAATAAGTGTTGAATATTTATAATATATTGCTTGTAATTTGTTCATGTTTCCCCCCCTTGTATTTAACCTCCAGGTGGGGCCCGGAAATCCCCCAATTTTGCACCTGGTCTCCAGACTACAGAGAGCAGTTCCCCTGAAGAAAATGGTTGCTTCAGTGGGTGGGCTCTATGGCCCATTCTGCATCTAGCATTCATTGCGTTGTTTTACCAAACCGACACTGGAACAGAAGAAGATGCAGCTCAAAACCACATTCAGCTCAAAACCACTCGCTGCAATAAGGGTGCTTGGTAGGCTTGCCATCCCTCCTTAAGAACATAAGAATATAAGAACATAAGAGAAGCCAATGTTGAATCAGGCCAATGGCCCATCTAGTCCAACACTCTGTCACACAGTGGCCAAAATATACCAGGTGCCATCAGAAGGTCCAGCAGTGGGGCCAGGACACTAGAAGCCCTCCCACTACTGCCCCCTCCAGCACCAAGAATAGAGCGCATCGCCTGCCCCAGACTGAGAGTTCCCATCTATACCCTGTGGCTAATAGCCACTGATGGACTTCTGCTCCATATGTTTATCTAATTCCCTCTTGAAACTGTCCATGCTTGTATCTGCCACCACCTCCTGTGGCAGTGAATTCCATGTGTTAATCACTCTTTGGGTGAAGAAGTACTTCCTTTTATCTGTTCTAACCCGACTGCTCAGCAATTTCATGGAGTGCCCACGAGTTCTTGTATTATGAGGAAGGGAGAAAAGTACTTCTTTCTCAACCTGCTCAATCCCATTCATAATCTTATAAACCTCGATCATGTCATCCCTCAGCCGTCGTTTCTCCAAGCTGAAGAGCCCCAAGTGTTTTAACCTTTCTTCATAGGGAAGGTGTTCCGACCCTTTTATCATTCTAGTTGCCCTTCTCTGCACTTTTTCCAATGCTATAATATCCTTTTTGAGATGTGGTGACCAGAACTGTACACAGTATTCCAAATGAGGTCGCACCAATGATTTATACAGGGGCATTATGATACTGGCTAATTTGTTTTCAATTCCCTTCCTAATAATCCCCAGCATAGCATTGGCCTTCTTTATTGCAGTTACACACTGTCTAGACATTTTCATTGAGTTATCCACTACGACTTGTATGTGGCCTTGTATGTGGCCCTAAGTTAGGATTTGTGTTAATGAAATATGTGAACCGCTCAGAGCCCTCCGGGGGTGAGCAGTATACAAATCGAAAGATAGATAGATAGATAGATAGATAGATAGATAGATAGATAGATAGATAGATAGATGATAGATAGATAGATAAATAAAATAAAATAAAATAAATAAATAAATATACCCCGGGCCAAGGCTGTACTGACTACAGAGCAATGCTCCCTCTAAGCAATGGAGTCCGGTGAGTAAAAATTCTACTTTGTGAGCTACTGGCATTTAAGTTGTGAGCAAGCGATTTGGCTACTGCATAAATTAGTTTGCTCTGGAGCCCTCCTTCCTGAGCTAAGAGAAAAATGTGTGAGCCAGAGGCTAAAACACTGGAAGCTAGCTCACACTAACTCAGCTTAGAGGGAACACTGCTGCAAAGTCACCCCTGAACGGCCATATAACTATGCAGATGGCTACCACAAAACCGAGAAGTCAAAGGAAGTGAAACCGGCATGCAATATGGAGGCTTCCATTAAATCCCACAATCAAAGAAAGTGAGAGTGGCATGCAACATAGAGGGGAATTTCTGTTCCAACGTGGGTTTGGTAAAACAACGGTGCTAATGCAGAATGGGCCCATGGCATTGTACCCCACTGAGGTCCAAGCCCTGTCCTCTCCAGGCTTGACCCCTCAAATCTCCAGGTATTTCCCAACCCAACCCTATTTATTAACCCTGAGTCTGCTCATTGACACTCACTGGACCAGGCTAACGATCTGTGCCCATGCTGTCTTAAGTCTAGGGTCCCCGAATCCAAATTAGGAAATCCCTGGAGATTTGGAGGGGGTGCCTGGGGAAGGTGGAATTTTGCAGGAGGCTCAGCAGGGATATGGTGCCAAAGATCCCACCCTCCAAAGCTCCCATTCTCTCCAGGGTAACTGGTTTCCCTAGCCTGGAAATCAGTTATAATTTTGGGAAGCTCTCCAGGCCACACCTGGAAGTTGGCAGCTCCCCTTAAGTCAGTCCCAGTTAACACAGGACTGCAAAACTCAAAATCCCCCCAAAAATGTGTCTGGCCCAGTCAAAAGCTATTATGGCTTATAAACTTGCTGTCTCTGCTGCCTTGACTGTATCTGTTAAGGACCTAAACGGTGCCAATCCATCGTTGGTGGGCTTTATTCCTGTAAGAAATGTAGGCCTGAGAAACATGAAAATACCAACCAACACGTAAACATAAAAGACAGACTTAGGGTTGCCAGGTCTGGGTTGGAAAATACCTGGAGACTTTGGGGGTGGAGCCAAGAGAGGGCGGGGTTTGGGGAGGGGAGGAGCCTCAGCATGGTACAATGCCATACAGTCCACCCTTCGAAGCAGCCATTTTCTCCAGGGGAGCTGATCTCTGTCAGCTGGAGGCCAGTTGTAAAAGCGGGGGATCTCCAGGCCTCACCTGGAGGCTGGCAACCCTAGGCAGATTATTTTATTCGGCATGCTGAAGTACACCTTGTCCTCCATGCAGCTGTAACATTTTATCCCAGTTAATTATATGGTTCTTAGAGCAGAACATGAAATCTGCTGGTACGACGGTGTTTTGCTGGTACAGCAGTCTGACTGTGGCTGACTCTTGGTACGCTCTAATTACGAAGACCGCGCATGGCTTGAAATTATACCGTGCTTAGCAAAATGTGAACCACTTCAACAAGTGAGGATTCAGATTATCTGGTGTTAATTTCTATGAAACAGACTTGGGGAGAGGCCATAACTCAGTGACTGAACGGTAGGGCGGGACTTTTAACGGGATACAAATTGCAGGCATCTTTGGGGCGGGGCGGGGAGTTGTCAGGGGTTTTATTCCATCGGTTTAAGTTCTAACATTTTCGCTGTGATGTGTAACTCATGTGGCACCTCAAGAAAGACCGGAGTATAAATATTTAGATAGATGTATGAACGCCTTGCACCCGGAATATCCTAGCATCAGACTCTGACATCGCCAACTGAAAAGTAGCACAGCTAGGAACGACCTCAGCCCAAGTCCTTGGAAAACTGCTGCCAATCCAAGTTAATGCTGGGTCAGACAGACAGAGAACATGCTGTCATTTCCTTTGAGAATACCAGAGTTCAGCCAATAAAGAGAGGGGGTTGTCAACTGGAGGGGGAAAAAAACATGGGAAAAGTCTGTGCTTGCAGGACCTCCACTGCAGCCCAAGGTTATACCACCCAGTTGGGCTTCTAGTGGCTTTTTACCTTGTGCACTAACTAAAACTAATCTCTGGCACTGGTTAGTACAATGATGATCGGAGAAAAGAGCCAGAGGTCACCTTCAGACTAACAAAGTATGTGTTAGGGTAGGAGTTCTCATGAGACACTGTTCACTTCTTCAGATACCGAAGAATATACCGAAGAAGAATACTGAAGAAGATACAATATCTGAAGTAAGCAGTGACTCACCAAAGCTCATACCCTGCCACAAATTTTGTTAAGTCTTTGAGGTGCTACAACTAGACTCTAGCTCTTTTCTACTGCTACAAACAGACTGACATGGCTGCCTATCTAGATCTACCACAATGACGTTTTTTTCTTCTGCTCCCAGCCTTCTAATGGATCTGTGTGTCTTGTCTGGTGGTGGAAAGACATTGGATCTGGTGGATTTTGTATGTTCAATGAGATACTTCCATTTTTAAAAACTTCTTCCTCCCAGAAGGCTATGGGGGCACCCTGACACCAACACCACTTTAAATCTGCGTACCTGCTCAGCATCTCATAGAATCACAGAGTTGGAAGGGACCTCCAGGGCCGTCTAGGCCAACCCCCTGCACAATGCAGGAAATTCACAAATCCCTCTCCCCACACACCCAGTGACCCCTGCTCCATGCCCAGAAGATGACAAAAAACCTCCAGGATCTCCAGCCAAACTGGCCTGGAGAAAAATTGCTTCCTGACTCCAAAGTGGCGATCGGCATTACCGTAGGCATGCAAGAAAGGGCCATGAGAACGAAACACTGAGGCTACCCTTCCTGCCCTCCCTCTCATGATCTCACCCAGGATGCTTTCAAGACAATGTACTCTCGGACAGAAAAACTGGCACATTGTTCAATGTCATTCAGGTTGTGTCTAACAAAAGGTATGACCTGGCTTTTGTGCTTGGGTTTAGTGTCTTAAGGGTACTTGACTATCTTCATACGGTTTTGGGAGCCTAAATGTAATACTGTTAGATTTGAGTCCAGTGGCACCTTAGTGCCCAACAAGATTTTCAGGGTACAAGTCAGGGACGAAGGGAGCCTTGACTCTCAAAAGCAGATATCCTCAAAATCCTGTTGGTCTCTATGATGCTACCGGACCTGAATCTAGTTATTTTACTGCTGACCGATGCAGCTAGAAGAGAAGGTTTCTATACCCCACTTGTCTCTTCCTTAAGGAGACTCAAAGCAGCTTACGATTGCCTTTCTCTTCCTCTCCCCACAACAGGCACCTTGTGAGCTTTGTCGGGGCTGAGAGAGTCCTGAGAGAACTGGGACTGGCCCAAGGTCACCCAGCAGGCTTCCTATGGAGGCGTGGGGAATCAAACCCAGTTCTCCAGATTACAGTTCAGTGCTCTTGACCACAACACCACGCTGGCTGTCCTCCAAAACGATAACACCGTTGTGTGCTTTTGCTCTGAACTGTTCTGTTTGAAAGGTTAGAAGAAACGTATTGACTGAAGTTCCAGATACAATGTGCTTGATCGGCAAGATAGGCCTGGCTCCTCTACAAACAAATTTACCTAAGTTATGATGGTCTGCCTTGGATTGGGTCAGATCCAGGGCTCTTTTTGTAGCAGGAACTCCTTTGCATATTAGGCGACACCCCCCTAATGTAGCCAATCCTCCAAGAGCCTACAGTAGCCCCTGTAAGAAGAGCTCTGTAAGCTTTTGGAGGATTGGCTACATTAGGGGTGTGTCGCCTAATATGCAAAGGAGTTCCTGCTACAAAAAGAGCCCTGATCAATGGTTCATCCACCTCACTTACTGGCAATTTGCCCCAGTAGGGACCCGGGCCAGCGACGATTCAATCCCGTAGTAAATTGGGCGTTCACACAGGCACATCTGCCTGGCATCCCCCACCTGTAGCCAACCTGTGCTGTTGTGCTTCACCGCCGGATTAAAAATATACCTCATAAAACTGGTAGCAAATCTGAAAGCCCGCGTGTGTCGCGCGTTTCTCCGCTTCTGGGAAGTCTGAACGCGCAGCCGAAAAGCTGGGAGCAACCCGCCTTGGGCAGGAGGCAGCAGTGGTATGATTGGCTGTGCTCCGCTCTACTGCCCAATACGGTGCCGGCGCTGCGGGGTCCTCCCCCAATCGGCAAAATACGCTTATGCGCTCATGCGCACATACACCCATATACCCACACCCAAATTAAGGGGAAACGCCGAATACAGCGCACCCCTGCGCGCAGCAGTCTGAATGCTCCCGCCCGGCTCCACCCCGCATCTTCCAGCAGCAGCAGTTTATTCCGGGGCTTTTTTGCTACGACTGGCTATCGGAGCAAACTGCCAGTCTGAACTCAGCCAGTGTCTGATAGCGACTCTCTCAGCTCCTGGGCAAAGGTCTCCACGAGCCCTTTGATCATTCTAGCAGGAGGCTGACAACTGAGGCTGCTCCTAGCCGCGCGGCCCATCCTGTAGTCTGTTTTCGGCCTTGCAAAGTTGTAACAGATTGTTGGGAAATGGTGCAGGCAAGTTCCTCTGGACATGTCCTCACAAGACACCGAGTTCTTTCAGTAAGACGCTGCTCTGTAATTTCAGAGTCTGTTTACTAACACAGTTGGAACCGAAACTTTCAACACATCGTGAGAGAGTTAAACAAGCAAAGCCCCTTTTTCATATTTCAGAATCATGTGAACTTCTTTGCGGCCTCTATTTTCCTTGCCTTTCTGACCTCGAAAGCCACTCTTAGAGTACAATGGAAGACTCTGTTCCTTTCCCTCCTCTCCCCCTTGGCTTGCTATTTTATGCAGAGAAGAGGAAGGAGGGAGGTTTTATCGACTATTTTATTGAACAAGGAAACAGAATACTCTGAAGAATATGACAAATAACTAAATACAGATTATACCTGAATGACAGAGTAAACCATATGTGGTCTTCTTCTCATTAGAAAGCTTTTCCTGTCACCGCCTGAGCAGTAATCCAAGTTTAGCTATAGTTTTTTCTTTATATGAAAGCATTAGAATATTGGGTATTTTATTTTCAGTCTCTTTCGGCACAGCATGTGCCTTCACTGACGGCTAGGACACCCGCATTACGTGGTTCAATACACCGCTCACCAGAAAACCTTTCCTAAAAGCCAGTTCAAGTTGTGTCAGTTTATACGCCAAGTTATTTATCATCTTGTTGCTCCTTATTTATCATGCTGTTGTTCGTTCACCTGGTTTGCAGAGATGCATTTTGTCCACTGTCCTGAATGAATGTGTATCACCTGCAAATTTGCTTCGCAGCTCCCCTCCGATTCCAGATCATACCAATTCAAATCCAGATCCTTCAAGGATCCTATGCCTTGCTTCTCTGCCTAGGAAAGACTGCTTATTTATTTCTACCCTCTGCTTCCTAATCTTTAATCAGTGATCTGTCCGTAAGACAACTGTCTTCATCTCTCACAACGGCTAAGTTTCCTCAGGATCCTTTGTCAGCGGCTTTTTGGAAAGCTTGGTGTTCCAGCTCTACCAGACCAGCCCTGTTTACTTATTTCTTTTGGATGGTCAATGTCAGTTTCCATGCGGGGCCTGGAGTTACAACTGATCTCCAGATCACACATGATTAAGGTTGCCATCCCCCCAATGGGGACAGGGGTAACCCCGATTTTGGGGGGCCCAATCTGCCGCTGGCCAGGTGGCCGGCGGGGGAAGCCCCACTGTCCCCACAGTGATGAAGTCACCCAGAGGTGACATCATCACGCCAGGCATGTCATGCGGGGGATGTTCTACCATTTGGCTAAAAACTCTATGGTCACCATAGCATGCCAGATCCTGGGCAGCAGGAAGGAGCCCCCCACCAGCAGACAGTAGGCACCTGGCAGCCCTAAATATGACATTTCCCTTGGAGAAAATGGCTGCTTTGGAGGGCAGACTCTATGGCACTATTCTCTACAGAATTCCCTTCCCAAACCCTGCCCTTTCCAGACTCCTCGCTTAAATCTTCAGAAACTTCCCAACCTGGAGCTGGCAATGCTACTTGACACCACCAAATTATTTTAAGAAGAAGAAAAGAGGAAGAGATTGGATTTATACCCCGCCCTTCTCTACCTGAAGGAGTCTCAGAGTGGCTTACAATTGCCTTTCCCTTCCCCTCCCCACCACAGACAGCCTGTGAGGTAGGTGGGGCTCAGAGAGCTCTGAGAGAACTGCCCTTGAGAGAACAGCTCTGAAAGAACTTGTAACTGACCCAAAGTCACACCAGCAGCTGCATGTGGAGGAATGGGGAATCAAACCCAGTTCTCCCAGGTTGGAGTCCATGCTCCTAACCACTACACCAAACTGGCATGTCCAAGCTCCATATTTTCTAGTAACATTTTTTCAAGGCTCTGGTTCTTTTTATATTAAGGTGTTTGCCATTTCACATTATGAACTATTCCCCCTGTCCATGTATACATAGCCCCACACATTCCACAAAATGTCTCGCAGCAGGCTAAACATATCTAAGTATTTATATCCTGCTTTTCTCCTCAAAGGGACCCAAAGCGGCTTACAACCACCACCACCACCACCACCAAATACAATATGGATAAAACAAACACCAAGCCTGCCCAAAGGCGCAGGAAGAGAAATGCAATGTTAGCCCAGCTGCTGTTGCAGGCAGCAAACCATGAAGGGTCTTCCTCACTCCCCTCTTTAGGTAGCTCAAGTAAACTGGCATCTGTGGAAACTGTTAACATGAAACCAGTCTGCTACAGACACTTGTAATTAGAAGCTCAAAAGAAAAGGTGAGAACCAGGAACATCTAACTTGCGTATTTCGATGTACATATGGACATTGCTGCCAGATGAACTTAAATATTTAAGAAGGGACACTGGCCACCACATAATATACACACTGTTGGTTCTTAAATTCGCCTTCACTTGCCTTGACTTGGGATCTGTTGCCAACCGTTTTCCTGAAGGGTATTCAGCAAGTGGCGAGTGTTTTGGAGAGTCTTAGCCGTGCTCTCCAGTTGGCGGTGGAGGGCGTCGAGGAGGCCAAGAAGGAGAGGAGCCAGTCTGAGAGAGTACTCCACTATGTTATCACCGTCCTGATGGTCACTTCGGAAAAGTGCCTCTCTTAACATCAGGTTTTGCTGCTGGATCTGCTCCAATATTTGGTCTGCGGTCTCCATGACGGTCTCTCGGTCCCAGCTCAGAAAATAATTCTTCCAAAGGTTTCTCTTTTGAGAAAAAAAATCAGGACAGTTTCTAGAGAGTCCCCTCAAGCTAATTCTTACTAAGTGTGAAAAATATCACGCCTCCATCTTACTAAAAAATAAGTACCAGGCAAAGAAGCACGGGGAGTTGCTGTTGACAATTAATAAGTTACTAGGTGACAAGGGGGAGGAGTGTGGACTTCCTGGAACGGCCAGACCTGAAGCACCCGGCACTGGTTCCTCCTCTGAACTCATTCAGTGTGAGAGCAGAACCCTCCCAGGGGTCCAGAGCGCAGCCCCGGCCACTGCCAGCTTTCCAGGCCCCTCCCTGTACCTAAAAGAGCCCCAGTCATGATACATCAAAGCAAAAATAGAACATCAAAACGGGAGTGAGACAAGAAGGGGCATCTTAGTGATCCTCGGGCCCTGGGCAATAATCCAGGATGGGGGTCCAGAATCACGGCGACCCTCCTACTCTTCCTCACGCTTGCCAGCCTCCAGATGGCACCTGGAGATCGCCTGCAGTTAGAAATGATCTCCAGATGACCCAGCTCAGTTCCCTTGGAGAAAACGGCTGCTTTGGAGGGTGGTGCCTGTGGCATTAGACCCGGAGGAAGTCCCTCGCCAGGCTTCACTCCCCCCCCAAATCTCCAGGTATTTTCCAACACAGAGCTGGCAACCTTGGCTGAGTCAGTGTGTCACATGCATATTGGGGACAAACCAGGCCAGTCTCCAGATGACCTTACCCAGCAGCATTGTGTAGATGTTAAAGAGCATAGGGGACAAGTTGGAAGCTTGCAGGACCCCCCCCCCCAAATCTCCAGGTATTTTCCAACACAGAGCTGGCAACCCTGGCTGAGTCAGTGTGTCACATGCATATTGGGGACAAACCAGGCCAGTCTCCAGATGACCTTACCCAGCAGCATCGTGTAGATGTTAAAGAGCACAGGGGACAAGTTGGAAGCTTGCAGGACCCCATAGTCCAATGGGCTGATCAACAGTCGCCCAGCACCACCTTCTGAAACGTACCCTCCAACTCAGGCTTTGGAAATTCCTATAGATTTGGGTGTGGTTTCTGGGGAGAGTGGAGTTTAGGGAGGGATGGGAGCTGAGCTGGGATGTGATACCAGGTCTGTAGCTATGGTGGGGCTTGGGGGGGGGTGGCTCTGCCCCATTTCTTAAAGGCACAGCCCAACAAGAATTTCCCCGTCAATGCTTTTTTCAATCATTTAAAAACATTTTTAAAAAGGTGTGTACTCCTTTAAGCAGGGTGGGGTGCTGCAGTTGACCAGTTACTGCATTGAGCAAAGGGGTTGGAGTAGGTGACCTCTAGGATCCCTTGTAACTCTGTGTCAAGAAACTGGTCTCCTTTAAGAGAGTTTTTTCTGCCTAAGTGTTAGCTTTCTTGCATATAGAAGTCATCACTGGCTGGCTTGTTATCAGAATTGTTGCTTAGGCTGGCAGAACTGATTGACTCACAGTAGCTGAGAACTGTCATCTAAGGTGGTTGACGGCTTGTAGTTTAGAGTTCTATCCTGGTAACAGCTTTCTGCTGGTTAAATGGCTTTTCTTTCTGCTCTGACAGCTTCAGCCCCACCAGAAAAAAAATGTGCCCCAAAGCCACAAAATCTTGGCTACGGGCCTGGATGGAGCTAAGTGGAATACTGCCCTCCTCACATCTCCTGGAAAGAAGGAAATCCTGAAGGGGGAACAGAAATGCACATTAACTACAGAAAGCTTAGTTACTTACCAGTCCTCCTCATCTTCCAGTGGAAAAGCCTTTCATTTGAATGAGGGAAGCCCGTAACTACAAGCCCTGCCTTAGGAAGCTCCCCCCAATCCCAAAAGCTGGGCAAGTACCAAGGAAAGTACTGACAGACACCATGACAGACAGAGAGAAAGAAGAGATTGGGTTTATATGCTATCCTTCACTACCCGAAAGGAGTCTCAGAGCGGTTTGCAATCTCCTTTCCCTCCCCCTCCCCACGACAGACACCCTGTGAGGTAGGTGGGGCTGAGAGAGCTCTGAGAGAGCTGCTCATGAAAAGGCAGCTCTGAAATAACTTGTAACTGACCCAAGGTCACACCAGCATCTGCTTATGGAGGAGCGGGGAATCAGACCCTGTTCTCCCAGATTAGAGTCCGTGCTCCTAACCACTACACCAAATTGGAGATCAGTTGTAATCCCGGGAGATCTCCAGCCATCACCAGGAGGTTGGCAACCCTAGGTAAAAGGATTTCTTTAGCCTGGTGCTTAAAGAGAAACTGAAGATGGGCACCAGGCAAACCTCCTGGGGAAAGGCATTCCAAAGGTCAGGTGCCACCACTGAAAAAGCCCCGTCTCTGGTTACCATCCACCTGGCCTGTGAAGGTGGGGTACTCAGCAGTTTGGGAGAAGGCTCTTAGCTTTGGAGGCTGGGCACATACAGGCGGAGGCCCCAGGCCATTTAGGGCCTTAAAGATCAATAGTAGCACTTTGAATCTTACCAGCTGTGGTTTGTGAAGTTACAAGTTGTACCTGTCCTTCAACGGGGCTCACTTACTCCCAGGAAAGTGTCTTTAGCATTCCTGTAAATTTCTTCCATCAAAATCTGGCAGGAGCGGCATACCTTTTCTGATGTATAAAGGTAAAGGTTCCCCTGCTCGAAAGTCAGTCGAATCCGACTCTAGGGTTGCGGTGCTCATCTCTGTTTCAAAGCCGAAGAGCCAGCGCTGTCCGAAGACATTTCCATGGTCATGTAGCCAGCATGACTAAACACCAAAGCACACAGAACATTGTTACCTTCCCACAGAAGTGGTACCTATTTATCTACTTGTATTTTCTTGCTTTCGAACGGCTAGGTTGGCAGGAGCTAGAACTAGAGACAGGAGCTCACTCTGTCATGCGGCACTCTCGGGTTTCGAACTGCTGAACTACTGACCTTCCACAGCCTGCAGTTCAGCGTCTTAACCACTTGAGCCACCACAGCTCCTTTCTGATGTATATTTTGCCTCAAATTCATTGTAAAGAAACTTTTGTGTCGAGAAGGTTATTTTTACCCTTACAGTTTACATGTTTCCCCCTGATTTTATGGAAACGAGAAAACTCGGTTTATCAGATTCGATAAATAATTGCCTGCTCTGATCGTTTGAAAGTGCCCGCACACTGTACATTCTCCCACAACTTCAGGAAAGCCAGTGCCAAAAATGGATCTGACAAAAAATCTGAAAGGAAATTGCATTCCATGAACTTGATGCAATTCCGATACCGGAAAAGAAACAGCGCTGTTCTAAAAGCTAACCATGTTCCCAGGTTGTTCTTGGGTTTGAAAATATCAGCTGGCAGCTCTGAACACTCCAAAGATTTTATTATCTGATAAGTGTCCTTTTCTTCTGAGTTGCTGTGTTAGCATCATTGTGAAGATTGCTTCTTTTTTGCCTTGTTTAAAAAAAGTACAAGAATGTACAATCGCCTATTTTTGAAATTAATTTGAAAAAGGCTCTTGCCAAGTCTTGGCGAGGCATTTCTGCAGAGATCTAACGAGATGCGGATTCTACATGTTGAACATGTTGGGAACGGGCCCAACACAAACTCTCGGGCTGGCCGCCCCATTTGTGAGCTGCATTTGCTTCTCCTGCACCAGTTATTTGCAACTCAATACGGCCCTGTGATTCAAATGCACATATAGCATCCCTTATACATTCAAAATTCTACTTAGCCAAACAGATTGTGAGTCCCAAACGAGAATTACCAGCCGCAAGGTGGGGCCTGTAGTTCCCCTGGAATTACAATTGATCTCCAGACAATAGAGATGAGTTCCCCTAGAGGAAATGTCAGGTTTGGATTGTGGACTGTATGGTATCACACAGGCCCATAGCCAGGGTTTTGTGGGTTGTGGGGCAAATTTTTCTCTGGTGGGGCTGTAATTCTCAGCACAGAAAGAAAAGCCATTTAGCCAAAAGAAAACTGTTACCCGGATAGATCTCTAAATTGCAAGCTGTCTACCACTTTAGATGACAGTTCTCAGCTTCTGCAAGCAATAGTTCTGAGAATAGGCTGGCAGGTGGGGGTGATGAACTCTGTCGTCAAGAAAGCTAACATTTAGGCAGAAAAAACTCTCTTAAAGGAGACCAGTTTCTTGACACAGAGTTAGAAGGGATCTTAGAGGTCACCTACTCCAACCCCCTTGCTCAATGCGGGAATTAGTCAACTATAGCACCCCAGTCTGCTTAAAGGAGCACATGCCTTTAACATGTTTTTAAATGATTGAAAAAAGCATTTACAGGAGAAATTCTTGTTGGGATGTCCCTTTAAGAAAGGGGTCAGAGCTCCCAAAAGCCCAACTGTAGCTATGGGCCTGGATCAGACTGACGGTCCATCTAGTCCAGTATCCTGTTTCATACAGTGGCCAACCAATTTACTCTGGAAGTCCAACAACAGGGTATAGAGTCTGAGACCTGCTGCCTGGCCCTGGTATTTAGGCACTTACTGCATTGGGATGTGGAAGTTCTTTTTAGTCACCATGGCTAGTAGTGATCCTCCACAAATCTGCCTAATGCCCCCTTTTAAAACCATCAGTGCTGAAGGAAGAAAAACCAATGAGCAGCAGGAAGATTTCAATGAGAGGGGAGAGGACACAAAAGCTATCTGGCCATTAGCTTTAGTGTGTGTTTGCGTGTATTGCCAAGTCGATGTGTTTTTGATACAGTTTGCAATTCAACTCCTTCAAGGTCTTCTCTGGAGAAGATGGATAAGACCAGAAATAACGTGATATATATTGAATAGAACAATGAGATGTTTCAAGTGCCTTTTTACCCAAAAGAACAAATCCCCTCTGTGCTTTTCAATCATGTGCTCAGGCTGTAACTAAGCCGATTCTTTCACGGCTGCCTAAATACAAAATGCCAGCGCAGTGCCTCCCTTGCAGCAAAACTTGCTGAATGGGGTGGAATTGTGACTGTGCTGCGGTGAGACTGAGGTGGGTAGCCGTGTGTAGTCTGTCTGTAGCAGCAGAAAAGAGCAAGAGTCCAACAAAATTTGTGGCAGGGGAGGAGCTTTCCTAAGTCAACTCACATCAGCTCATACCCTGTCACAGATTTTCTTAGTCTTTAAGGTGCTACTGCATTCTTGTTCTTTTGTGCTGTAGTTAAGTACATAAGAACGTAAGAGAAGCCAATGATGGATCAGGCCAGTGGCCCATCCAGTCCAACACTCTGTGTCACACAGTGGCCAAAAACACCAAGCACCATCAAGAGGTCCACCAGTGGGGCCGGGACACTAGAAGCCCCCCCCCACTGTCCCCCCCACAAGCACCAAGAATACAGAGCATCACTTGCCCCAGACCGAGAGTTCCTATCTATACCTTGTGGCTAATAGCCACTGATGGACCTCTGCTCCTTATGTTTATCCAATTCCCTCTCGAAGCTGTCCATGCTTGGAGCCACCAAGTACAAGAGGATGCATTGCAAGATCGAACATGCAATTAAAAGCTGATTATCTTCTTTTGAAAGGACAATGTTAGGGCAGGACAGAATGTAGCCAGAGTAAAAGAGTGTGAGTGTATGGAAGAAGCTTAGAAAGTGATCCTTAGTGGGAGGGGCTGTGTGGCTCACTGGCAGAACTTCCACTTTGCACAAACAAGATCCCCGAGCTGGACTGCCTGGATCTCTGGTTCAAAAGCTCACCTAGTAGGTGATGTGGAAGACCTCTGCCCGAGACCCTGCAGAGCTCATACTAGAGCAGACAGTACTGACCAGTGTGGGGTGATGGTCAGAATGTTGGACCAGACCCAAGGTTCAGATTCCCATTCTGTCATAGAAACCTGGCCGGTGGTTTGGAGCCAGTTACACACTCTCCGCCTATCCTACCTCACAAGGTCACTGTGAGAACAGAACGGAGGAGAGAACTGTGATCTAAGCCACTTTGGATCTTCATTGTGGACAAAGTAGGGTTGGGAAATTCTTGGAGATTTTGGGGGTGGATCCTGGGGGGGGAGGGAGGGATTTGGGGAAGGGAGGGACCTCAATGGGGTCCATAGAGGCCACCCTCCAAAGCAGCCCTCTCCTCCAGGGGAACTGATCTCTGTGGTCGGGAGATAAGCCAATTCTGGGAGATTTCCAGGCCCTACCTGGAGGTTGGGAGCCCTAGGAGAAAGGCCGGGTCTGGACCAGTGGCCTGGATCTATATGAAACTGCTTTATGTGTCCAAGATCGCCCCTGCTTTCGTCTGTGAAATATCCCAGGGTCAGAGATGTGCGTGTTTCAGCAAGACAGCTTTCTGGAAAGCCATCACCTGAACGGTGTGTCTGAGTATAATACCAATTTTTAAAACACGCTTATTTTATAGAATGTTACAGCTCCAACAAGTGGTGATACCAAACAGGGCACAGTACTGAAGGCTCTGCAGCGTTCCCTCTAAGCTGAGTTAGTGTGAGCCAGCTTACAGTTTGTTAGCCTCCGGCTCACACATTTTTGTCCTCCCTCAGGAAGGATGGCTCTAGAGCAAGCTAATTTATGCAGGAGCCAAATCACTTGCTCACAACTTTGATGCCCTTAGCTCACAAAGTAGAATTTTTTGCCCACAAGACTCCACAGCTTAGAGGGCGCATTGCTGAAGAGCACTCAGGTTCTGTTTTATTTGATTGTATACCGGTGGGTATATTCCCGCTGATTCCCCCTCCCCTGAGCATTCATCCGATTCCCTTAAATTTCCATGGTGTGTGTTGTGTCTCTCAGGAACAACACCGGGGCAAGGGCGGGGTCCGCGGTGCGAAGGCTCAGCCGATGCGGCCGACTGTGACTTCCCACTTCAGAAAACCGCAAGTTCTCCAGAACAGAGGCGGGAAGGCGTGCGCGGCCGGGTCCCAGGGCTGCCCCGACGCCCCGCACATTCCGCACACTCACTTCCTGGTTCGGGGCTGGCAGGCTTCCAGCCAAGCGGCGTGCAGGAGCCCGGCAGGTAGAGTTTCTCTCCCCCGTGCCAGGGGAAAAGGCTTCCCCCGACGAAGTTCTGCCGGCCGGGCCGAAGCTCGCGAGCCGACGTGGGGCGAAACGTGAGCGGCGCCCTCGCCCCGGTGCCTCTCCCAAGGGGCGCCCTTTGCCCGGCGCAGATGCCGGCGAGGGCGCCTCGCCTCTCTCCTCCTTTCCTCCCTTCTCCCGCGGAGCCCGCCCGCCCGCCCCACTGAGCAGCTGCAGCCGCCGCCGCCGCCTCTCCCAGCCCACGCTGGGGCCCTGCGCGCAGGAAGGCAGGCGGCGCGGCGGGGGAGGCTCCAGGTGCCCTTTCCGGAGCAAGGCGGGCAGCCCGAGCCGGAGCGCCCCTGGAGGCAAGCGGGGTCACCGAGGGACAGAGGCGGGGCCGGGCCAGGGGAGCCGGAGGTGCTGCGTCGCCCCCCCTCCTTTGCGGTCTCGCCAGCCGGCAGGTAAGGGCGCAACGTGGGGCAGGAGGGGGGAGAAAGGACTCCCCGAAGTTGCCAACTTCCCGGGGGCGGCAAGGTGTGTGTGGGGGTTTCTCTGTGTGTGTGTTTGTGCTCCTTGAAATCGGATTCACTCCCTTTGCTCCCCTCTTGCTTTCGGGGGTTGGGGTGGAAACGTCGCGATGCCTCTGTTCCGGGAAGCCCACGCAGGCGCCCCCTTGTCCGCTGGGGGGGGGTGGGGGGACCCGCTTTCCGTTGGAAACTTCTTGCGGAGAAGCAGAAGGACCTGGTTGACTGCGCCGAGGGGAGCCGGCGCGATGTAGGCCGCGGCCAGGGTTGCCAACTCGGGGTTGGGAGATTCCTGGAGATTGAGGCGTGGAGCCTGGGGAGAGTTGTTGTTTTTTTTTTTTGAGAGGGAGGGAGGCTCAGCAGAATCGAATGTCATCGTGCCCACCTTCTGAAGCTCCAGTCGCCTGGAGATCAGTTGTAATTCTGGGAGATCTCCAGGCAGCTGCCCTGGGGGTTGGCAACGCCAGTCAGGGCAGAAGATCTCACCCCAGTGTGTCTCTTGTAGCCGGGGGGTGAAGTATGCCCAAGGTCTTGGAGTGTGTTTTCATTTCTCTTCTGAAGAACCTTGAGGTTTTAAAAACAGGTAGCCCGGTGCTGTCTTTGCTATAATGCCGAAGGGTTCACTTCAAATTATCTAGCCGATCTTTACAACGGCCCTGTAGGTAGGTCAGTGTTGTCGTTGTGACCTATTTATTTATTTATAAATTAAACTTTTAGACCATCTCCCCCCCACAAGGCTCAGGCCAGCAAACAACAAAACACGTTCATAAATTAATTTTAAAAAAAACAGTTTGAAAAATGGTTGAACGATATACAATTAAGACATTATCAGATGGCGCTAAAAAACTTCAGATTGTGCCACTGCCTCTCGGGGGAGGCAGGAAACTGGGGGAGGGGGGAGTGCCGGGTGAGATGGAACCTGTTGCTGTCCCCAACCAAAAGCCTGGCGGAAGATCTCTGCCTTGCAAGCCCTGCAGAAATGCATCAGGTCCCGCAGGGTGCGGATGTTATTTGGCTCAGAGTTCCACCAGGTTGGGGCCAGGGCTGAAAAGGCCTCGGCTCTGGTCGAGGACAGTCGGGTAACTTCTGGGCTGAGGATCACCAGTAGGTTCTTCTCTGCAGAGTGTCGTACTCTTTGGGGGGGGGTAGGGAGGTGGATACCAGGAGAGGCGGCAGGTCCCAGACCATTTAGAGCCGTAAAGGTTAATACCAGCACCTTGAACCTGAGGTGGAGGGGACCGAATGGCTTGGAGACTACCCCGAGCGTTCATGACTGAAGTGATATTTTGTAAAAGGTGTTAGGGCTGCCGACATTTTTATCGGGCCCCAAAGCAGACTCTTTCGCAAACAGGATTAAAGTAGGTAAAGTGTTCCCTATCGCTGAATCTCCCATGTCTGCGAAAGCTATTCGTTTGGTGTCTGCTCTCTCAAGGCAGCGGAGCAGGGCTGGTATATGTAAGTTGCAAACTAGTACATGTTGGTATTTGCTGTTCAGCAAGACAGCAGAGGACCGGCAAGCTTAGACACGCCTGCTTAATATTGCTGGACATTTAGAGGAAAGCTTTGGAAACTCTGAAAGCGATTCTGTCTTCTTGACCTGGGTTCGGCCTGGCTTGGCTCTGTCTTCTGTTTTCTGTACGAGGGTGCAGTCTTGGAATATATGACTGGAGAGAAGAAGAGGAGGAGGAGGAGGAGGAGGAGATTGGATTTATACCGTGCCCTTCATGACTCGAAGGAGTCTCAGAGTGGTTTACAATCTCCTTTCCCTTCTCCTCCCCACAACAGAAAAACTGTGAGGTTGGCTGAGAGAGCTCTGAGAGCTACTGAGAGAACAGCTCTGAGAGAACTTGTGACTGTCCCAAGGTCACACCAGCAGGTGCAAGTGGAGGAGAGGGGGAAACAAACCCGGTTTTCCCAGATTAGAGTCTGTACTCCTAACCAGTACACCAAACTGGCTCTCAGTAGACGAAAGTGCTCCTGAGTAGCTACAGTTTATATTTCCTTTGTGCCCTGGCATTACCCTCCAAGTGTGGGAGGCTGGGGGCTCTTGAAAGCAACGTACTTCTAAGTGGTTTTCTCACACTGAGTGTGAAAAAATGTGGGAGTTTGGCCTGTGACAAGGTGTCAATTACCACTAACAGCCCTGCTGGCACAGCAATTAAGCAAGTATTTTTTTTCCCCCTTTAAATCCAACTTCCGCTTCTTCTTGAAATGAGATGCTGCTTATTCACGGTGAATTATGGTGAATGCCGATGTCTTCCTCTTCCAGGAATTGTTGCACTGGGATTTCTTTCAAAGCTTTCTTTCGCCTACGTCTTTTGAAACTTTGGGGAAATCTTGAGACTCCACTGCCTGGCGACTGGATTCTTGGGGCTGGTTGGCACATGCAGGAATGGAGGGGGGGAGAATATTGGAGCAGTAGAGTCAGGCGGATGGTAGGTTCCACCTTTTAATGCTCCTTCACTTAAAAAAAATAACTTCCTACCTATTGATACCTAGCACACCAGGGAGAAAGCTGCTTTGTGCTGGTTTTCTGTTTGCAAGGAGTTGTTTAACATAGGGTAGCATTTTTGAAATTGGGGCATGGGTAGTCTTGGAGTATGGGTTGGTTGTCAGCTAAATACGAGCAGTCAGTGTGATGCAGCGGCAAAAATGGCTAATGCAGTCTTGAAGTGTATCGACAGAGGCATAACATCCAAACCATCAGCTGTCATAGTCCCGCTGTCAGACCACACCTGGAGTACTGTGTGCCGTTCTGGAGGCCTCACTTCAAAAATGATATGGACAGAATGGATCAGGTGCAGAAGAGAGTGAGGAAGATGATCAGGGGCCCAGAGACCAAGCCCTATGAGGAAAGGCTGAGGAAATGTTCAGTCTGGAGGAAGAGGAGGTTGAAGGGGGACAGGATTGTTCTCTTTAATTATTTGAAGTTCTGTCACTTAGAGGAGGGCAGGGAGCTGTTCCTGCTGGCAGAAGAGGACAGAACTCGCAATAATGGGTTTAAATCATGGGCGGAAAGGTACTGGCTGGATGTTAGGGGGAAGTTCAGCAGTGGAATCAGCTGTCTAGGTAGGTGGTGAGCTCCCCCTCTCTGTTAGTCTTCAAACAGTGGCTGAACGAACCCTTGTCAGGGATGCTCTAGGCTGGTCCAACGTTGAGCAGGGGGTTGGACTAGATGGCCAGTGTGGCCCCTTTCCAACGCTGTGATTCTGAATGTGACCTTCCGACTTTCTGATATGACGCAGTCCGTCATTCCAGCTTGTCATTCCCACCTTGGTCTCTGGCACATGTAAATGAGTCTTGAGCTTCTTAACAAATTATTGAATGCTTTACTGTCCAGCGTGCAGCCATTTACAGTTCTTTGCAATGCAAGGAGAGAGACTCTTATTGGTCGCTACTGTTCAACTGTCCATGCGGGGCTACGGTTGGGGCAGCGGGCGGATGCTGTCCTTTAGGTTGTTGGGCCTGGAAACACGGGTGGAAACCTGCCTTGCCGTTGTTCTGTTGTATTTCTTAGGCCTGTCGATTTAAAAACAGAAACAAAAGTCAGGGGTAAAGTTAATGTTGTGGCTCTTTGCATACTCTGCACCTTTTCTACGTGCAGGGAATTCACAATTAACAGAAGCCCAATGGCATTTTAAGTTTTTAAAATCCTAGCATAGGGGAGTGTTGCAAATGTGTCTCTTCCCACATGTTGCATGTGTCGACCAGGCTTAAGGGTCAGTTTGAAAGTGGCACTGGCGAGTCAAAAGAACTTGGCCATAGGACCTTGCACTTGTATGGCGTCTCAGGTGGGTGTTGTGCTGGTGTGCAGCTACAATATGGCTCTCTGCAAAAGCAGCTCAATTCAGGCCAGGCCCGTAGCCAGGTGGCTTGTGGGGCAAATTTTTTTCTGGTGGGGCTGAAGTTCTCAGTGTGGAAAGAAAAAGTCATTTAGCCAATAGAAAGCTGATACCAGGATAGATCTCTAAATTGCAAGCCATCAACCACTTTAGATGACAGTTCTTAACAGATCTCTTAAGCTGCAAGCCGTCAACCACTTTAGATGACAGTTCTTCGCAACAATTCTGTTAGGAAGCTGGCAGGTGGGGGTGATGACTTCTATAGTCAAGAAAGCTAATACTTAGGCAGAAGAACTCTCTTACAGGAGACCAGGTTCTTGGCACAGAATTAGAAGGGATCCTAGAGGTCACCTACTCCAACCCCCTTGCTCAGTGAGGGAATTAGTCACCTACAGCACCTCACTCTGCTTAAAGGAGTGCACACCTTTATTTATTTATTTTTTTTAAAAAATGATTGAAAAAAGCATTTGCAAGAGAAATTCTTGTTGGGCTGTGCATTTAAGAAAGGGGGCAGAGCCCCCCCCAAGCCCCACCATAGCTACGGGCCTGTCAGGCAAATTAGTAAGGATGTGGGATGGACTGTACCACCACAGAAGACAGGGGTGGTAATGTTCCTCTCCAGTAGGAACATGGGGGAACTTTGAAAACTATTTAGCCTTTCAGATGTAGTGGTCCAATCCATTCTGTTGTCTCATTCTGCAGCATGTGCAGAAAAGGCCTTGGTCGCTGAGTGAACAGAATAAGGGTACCTCTTCTGTATTGTCCCCATTTGAAGAGGGAATAGAGCTGCAATAATTTAGTGGCTTTGTCCCACGATACGTGATTCAGTTTTGGGCATCTCTGCAGTGCTTCAGCCACATGAGCCGCTCCTTCCAAATGACAAGTTATAGAGCCCTTGTGCTGGTTGGTTAGATGCCACACAACTTTGTATCAGGTGTACCATAATCCTGCTGTACACTGCATTGGTCAGGCCACACCTGGAGAAGTGTGTGCGGTTCTGGAGGTCTTACTTTCAAATGGATGGGGATAGAATGGAGCTGGTGCAGAGGAGGGGGGTGATCCAGGGCCTGGAGACCAAGCCCCGTGGGGAAAGGCTGAGGGACTTGGGACGTTCAGTCTGGAGAAGAGGAGGTTGAGTGGGGTATGTGGCCCTGGGAGATCTCCAGTTCCCACCTGGAGGCTGGCAACCCCTAGCCAAAGTCTTTGTGCTGTCAAACCAACAAGCACGAGGACTTTGTACCATTTGGATTCGCCCTAATCTTTAAGCTGCGAAAGTTCAGCAGCTTTCGAGAGTAGACCTCATCCTGTTAATGTGAATGGGCTTCAGGGAGAAAACCGTGGCCAGAATGTCTAATATTTGGGTTGATTTGGTTTGGTTTGGCCTGTTTCAACTTGAATTTTAGTTGGTTTGTGCTAAGCCACTCTGTGGAGAGAGGCGGTGTGCACATTTTAGTAAATAAATAAGCAGAACTCTTTTGGTGCCTCCAAAAGGCGTATTAATCAAATGAAGACTTTGTCTGTATCAAAAGACTCTGTCCTTTTCTACCATTTTACATATTCCTTATTATAATGGTGGAGTGGAAGTCCTGGCCCTTCACTGCTTTTTCTCTTGCGGAGTCCTGTGGCCTACGTTATCCTGCTAGCTAAATGTCTGTCCTGATGAGTTTATTCTGATTCAGACACCTTTAATGGCATAATAGTATGTAATAAATACATTTAAGAAGACACATTTAATTCCAGGGGAGTAAATTTAGACAATAAAATATGCATACTATGTAAAAAGACTGTATCTAAGTGCAGCCATAATTGTAGTACCGGTATTTTGCAGCCATAATTGTAGTATCAGTATTAACATCATTAAGAAAATATTGAAGTTTTAAGATTATTAGTAGATAAGCGTGTCTGAAGGGGTAAAAGTTTCATACGTGAGGATGTGTACAGCTGGCAGTCCAGTATAATATGGAAGATTGAGTCTGGGGGCATCCTGGAACATTTGCAGAGTCTTTCCTCGGCGGGGGGATGTTGTTGAATTGACCCCACAACATGTTTGAGGGAAAGACGTTTAGCTGAGCCAGTGTAAAGGCTCTGCGATGGGAAGGAAGGCCGAGATTGTGTGTTTTTATAAAACGGTTTGGTTGCTGTTCTTCTCTGCTGAACTTCTGTTTGAAACGACAAATGTGACGGCACAGTCGGAGCGTCTGTGATGCCGAAAGTGACCTGGCCGGACAATTTCAGTCTGTTCTGTTCACTAATCGACAGCACTCTCCCTCTCTCTTTTTTTAATTGCTTGTTGAAATCCATTCCACAAAAGGAACAACGGAGATACCCATTTTTTTGTGCTTGGAAATCGTGGAGCGAAAATCCGGTGCTGGCTAAAGATCACTTTCTGTGAAAAGGAGGAAGGAGCCAGGGTTCTTACTCTAATAACACCGATTATCAGAGCTGACACATCCAAGTTGAGCTTTGGACAAATAGAGCTTGCAAGCAAGGGCTTAAACATTGTCCTGAGAATTCAAACACACAAACAAAAAAGCCCTCTTCAGTTAAAGTGGGTGTGACTGTGTGAAACTGGCGTCCGCTGCTAGGGCCGATAAAGCCGGTCTCCCCCCTCTATTGTACTAGGACCAGAAATTCCACGTAGAGAGGGTCGGGAAGGGAACAAGCTTTCGAACTAATTTTTTTCCATGGGATTCCACTCAGGGAGCCTTTATATGTGCCAGGGCTGACAGTGCAGGGGGACCCTCCACCGGGGCATGGCCGGGGTTGCAGGCCCACGACACTGTTTGCTTGAGTCATGTCTGAAATAGAGCAGGCATTTTTCTCCCATGACCTGCACAGTTCTGTGGACAGGATTGGCCGGGTGTGGTGGCTGTGTGACGAGTTTATATGGGGAAATCTCTTCCATGCCTTTCTCTCCCTGGAAGTCAGGGTGGGGTCCCCGGTTCTGCATTCTCTGTTTTGTCCTCGCAACAGCTTTGTGAGGAAGAGTAGGCTGAGAGTGAGCGTCGTGTCAGAGAGGTGACTTGAACCCGGATCACCCAGATCCGAGCTGTTCTGTGCCAGCAGTTCCCAACTTTCTTTGGGATGGTGACCGACAAGTCCAAATTTACCCAGCATGGTGATCCATCCAGCGCTGGCCTAAAAGTATTCTGGCACCCTAGGCAAACTATGACCTTGGCACCCATCTCATTCTGCTTTCCATTGTTTACAGTGGCTAACCGGATTTTTTAAAAATAGCTTTTTTATTATTGTTGTTATTTTAAATTAAAATAGGGACACAGAAAAACAAGGGGAAAAGGGAGATAAGTGTGCAGTTAAGTGCATAGTTAAGTGTGTGGACTCTAATCTGGGAGAACCGGGTTTGGTTCCCCAATCCTCCACTTGCAGCTGCTGGATGACCTTGGGCAAGCCATAGTTCTGTCAGAGCTGTCCTTGAAAGAACGGTTCTTGAAAGAGCTCTTTCAGCCCCACCTACCTCACAGGGTGTTTGTTGTGGGGAGAGGAAGGAAAAGGAGTTTGTAAACCTCTCTGAGACTCCAAGTGAAGGGCAAGGTATAATCCAGTCTCTGCTGCCTCCTCCTCCTCCTCCTTTGTAACAAGGACCATCATCAGAGTAAATATAGAGCATTTAACATAAACATTTAAAATACATAGTATCCGGAGGGTTTTTTACATACTGTATACATTTATTATTAAAGCCTACCATTTATTACCATTAGTTATTAATATTAACTGTTAGACATTGATTATTACATTGTATGTCCCATTGCATCTTAATACCACTCCAATTGTTGTAATCAAAATATGATCTAAAAATACAGTTTAAGAGCATTTCTAGAAATAAAAAGGGCAACAGAATAATATGGGCAGTCAGATGGAAAGCCGAGGAATGCCCAGACAACGAAAACAGAAAAGATAAAAATGGCAGAATATGCGATCATGGTCAAATTAACAAACTATATACATTTGAAAAAAATGGGGAAATTACTATGCTTGTTATAAGTAAAGATGAAAAATGAGTGACTTGTATTAAAGTTACTATGTTTTTTTATTTTTATTTCTTCATCAGTATAATGATAGCATAGGCTTTAATGTAACTGCACTAATACAATTAAGGTTGTTATAGGTAATACTAGAATGGTATCTATATAAGTGTTCTCTGAAATAATGCTATATTCAGGACCATAAAAATAGTTTTTTTGATATATATGCTAACCATACATTTTTTGAGAAACCAGCAGACATCACACAGAAAGGAAAGCTGTCCCCTCTGTGAACGCCAAGGAAGTGGTGTTCAGACATACACAACCTTGACATGTGGAGGTTACATTCCAGCCTTTGATTATCCTCTCCTTCTCGATTAGTCTCTCTAATTCCCCCTGAGATTCTAAAAAACTCACTTTAGTAACCATCAGGACATGATCTACTTGATCGACATGTATATGCAGTGAAGAAGAAAGTACCCACTGATATATGACCTGGAAGATAAAAGTTTCCAGGGTCTTGTCTTATCTTTCCAAAAATACAAAAGAGAGAGCAATGGAATGGGCTGGAGCAGCCATTGGGGAGGGCTGGCCTGCAACCCACTTTCAGAGACGTAACCCACTTTTTGGGTCCCGACCTACAGGCTGGGAAAACTGCTTTACAACCCACTCACTCCTCTGCACTGCACTGAGAAATTATACTTTGTTTCTTCTGTTGTTTGTGGATGTTCCCACTGTGTCTTCTTGGAAAGCACAGTGACCTTGGATGATGTGAATGCAGGGCTATTTTTGGGCAGGAACGCACAGGAACGGAGTGCCGGCTGGCTCCCGAGTTGGCCACACCCAGCAGGAACTCATTAGCATAATAGGACACACCCAATGGCAGAAAATCATTAGGATTGGCTACATTAGGGGTGTGTGTGGCCTAACATGCAAAGGAGTTCCTGCTACCAAAAAAGTACTGGGTTTTGACAACAAACAAGGTAAACAGAATAAGAAGCAAAAGGTGGGTGTGGCTGGAAGACCACACTTCTGGTAATATGGGAGTGTGGCCTAATAGGCTAATGAGTTTCTGCTATTGGGTGTGGCCTGTTATGCTAATGAGTTCCTGCTGGCTTTTTCTGCAAAAACAGCCCTGTGTGAATGTTCCTTCTTCCGCCTTAAGTCTGAAGTGGCTCATTTGGTGCGCGTGAGTCCTTGCTCAGTGCTGCTTGTGTGCTGCTTGTGTGCAAAGTAAATCTAAGGCTTTGCCACTGAAAAGTTTCTCACGGCTGTTTTCAGAGCAAAGGATGATCTTTTTTGGAAAATGTATTCTGTGGCGGTCAGTTAGCACGGGATGCCTTTAGCTATGTTTTGTATAATGTGTCCTGGGCTAAACCCGGGAGGCCATTTTCAGCCTTTGGGCACAGGAATGAGAGCAATGCTCCCAGGAATGAGAACAATGCTTCCTCTAGGCTGTGGAGTCTTGTGAGCAAAAATTCTGCTTTGCGAGCTATTGGCATTAAAGTTGTGAGCGAGCAATTTGGCTACTGCATCAATTAGTTTGCTCTGCATCCTTGCTGTTAAATACTAGGTTCCATGGTTGGTCTGACGCCAAGCCTATAATCAGCTCTCATTTATTAGTGATTCAGCAGGAACAAAAAGCCAATAGCCGGGGCAACTGCCCTGTTTCAATAGCATGCAACTCCACCCACTTCCCCAAACAGCTGCCAGTGATAGGCCATTGTCAGACCCACTAATTCCTCTTCGGCCGCCTCCAGAGTCCTGATGGGCTATTGTTCTAGAGCTCCAAGCTCAGCCGGTCTCTGATAGAAACAGTCCTGGAATGTTCCAGTCCCAATACATAACACGTCCTGAGCTAAGACAAAAAAAATGTGTCAGCCAGAGGCTAAAAAACAGTGAGCTAGCTCACACTAACTCAGCTTAGAGGGAACACTGGATGAGAGGTCAGATTTTTTGGGGAGGAGGGGCTAAGATTCAGAGCAAAGTTTAGAGAGCATTGCAAGTGGAATCTCCCTCAATATATTTTAAGAGGTCCTTTCCCCTGTACTTCTTCATAACCAGAAAGAGCAGTGCTTTGGAGGAAAATTAAAGATGGTTTGGACCATGTGGAAGAGAAGGCCGCTTCTCTTTGTGGTTTCTCCTGTACTGTACGGTGGTGGGGAGCGCGCCATCAAATCACAGCAGACTTATGATGTCCCCATAAAGTTTCTAAGGCAAGAGAGCTTCAGAGGTGGCTCTCCATTGCCTGACTCTGTGCAGCAACCCTCGTATTCCTTGGTGGTCTCCCATCCAACTATTCACCCGTGCTGACCCTGCTTAGCTTCTGAGATCTGACAAGATCAGACCAGCCTGGGCTGTCCAGTTCAGGGCACTTTATTGTGCTTATTTCTAAATGTTGTGGCCACTCTGAGTCCTTGGAAATCAATCAGGTCAGAAATCTCCATTAAATAAAATGCAGGATAATATGTGCATGCCCGTGCACAATTCCTTAGGCCGTTTTTGGTCCTAAGTGAGAGGTTGATTTGTCATTTGTGCTGAGTACAGGGACTTGGAGTTCCTACGAAGCTAAGAATGTATATGAAAATAAGAGCTAAAGTGATTTTCCCATATATGCAAATTGTTATACAGTTGCGTTCCTTTACGTGAAACCTGTGGCTCTGGAGTGGGGAATACCCTGTTAGCGTCTCAAACCAAAACTGTTCTGCTGCATGCCTTTAACTTAGGGTTGCCAGGTCTGGGTTGGAAAATACCTGGAGACTTTGGGGGTGGAGCCAGGAGAGGGTGGGGTTTGGGGAGGGGAGGGGCCTCAGCATGGCACAGTGCCACAGAGTCCACCCTTCAGAGCAGCCATTTTCTCCAGGGGAGCTGATCTCTGTCAGCTGGAGATCAGTTGTAAAAGCGGGAGATCTCCAGGCCCCACCTGGAGGCTGGCAACCCTACTTTAACTCTCTGTGGCCTTCAGAGAGCTGGTGGGAGCATCTGAGGGTTGAGGGTCTTGCTGGCTCTGTCCTCCTGGGCCTCTGATAGTGCCACAGAGAGGAAAAAGGAAGCCTGGCCGTGGTACAGCCTCTGTTGTCTTTTCCCCTGTAATTTCTGTGAATGCCTTGAACTGTTCTTATGAGAACTCTCCTTCCCATCATTGGGGCCGGTGTTGCTAGAAAGGTGGGGCCCCAATGATGGGAAGGAAACGGCAGGGTAATTAAAACAAACAAGCTCTCAGCTTACACATCCACACCCTTGTCACGTGCTTCTCTGGAACGCCACCTGTTGAGCCCTTCAGGGGATCGTCCACAGGTGCTAAGAAGCAGGAGTGTTGTTGAACCACTCCCTTGCAATGAGCAACCTGGCTAAACTCACAACGCTATTATTATGTGCATGAAGGTAAACAAGAGATGTGGGTTCCCTAGCTAATATGTCTGAACACTATAGAGTGTTTGTGTGCTGAAGTTTCATGAAGGTCCCTTGCAGATATTACTGGGCAGCATCTCTTCATTGGTATGATGAACTCATACATTATTGTGTTATCTCTTGCCTTTAAAAAAAATTCCGTAACAAGGAAGCAGATGCAAATTCTTTGAAAAATTTGCTCCTTCTAGCCAGTTTGGTGCAGTGGTTAAGAGCGCGGACTCTCATCTAGGAGAACTGGTTTTGATTCCCCACTCCTCCACTTGCAGCTGCTGGTGTGACCTTGGATCAGTCATAAGTTCTTTTAGAGCTGTTCTCTCAAGGGCAGTTCTCAAGAGAGCTCTCTCAGCCCCACCTACCTCACAGGGTGTCTGTTGTGGGGAGGGGAAGGGAAAGGAGATTGTATGCTGATCTGAGACTCCTTCAGGTAGTGAAGGGCAGGGTATAAATTCAAGCTCTTTTCTTCTTCTTCTGTGACTGAGATAGACAAGGGAAGGGGGCTTAAATTTAGGTATTTGTGTCTCATTTTTCTCCCTCTTAGGGACCCAAGGTGGCACCTCCATTTTCCCCCTCACAACGACAATCCTGTGAAGCAGGTTAAGGTGAAGGAGCGTTCCTGACATCAGGTCAATCCAGGGAGCTTGCATGGTAGAATGGAGGTTCAAACCAAAGGTCATGAACTAGGCTTGCCACTTGACTTCTGTGGGTGGAACGTCTCTCACCCCCAGATCCCGTTGCCTGCCAGCACCCTGGAGGGTCAGTGGGAGGAGAACAGAAATAAACAGTTTCTGACAGTTGACCCTGTGACCTCACATCTGGGGAAAACCTGGAAGTGATATCATGCCTCTCTTGGAATTGCCAGAAACTCTCCGGTTTTCCCCAGTACGGACATAGGACAGGTCCCCATTTCCCTGGACTGCTACTGGCTGACAACCCTAGTGAGAACTGAGCCATATTACTGGCCATCTTGCAATATTTAATATGTGAGGACTATGTTCATGGGGAGAACTGGGCATAGTAGGGTTGCCGTCCCCTGGCATGCCCAGCGTGCCCAGCACGATGACATCACCCAGAGGGGGACACTCTAGCATTTGGGTTAAAACTCTATGGTGACCATAGAGGGTTTTTTGCCAGAAAGCTAGAGCGTCCCCTGCATGACATGCGATGATGTCACTTCCGGGTGATGTTATGATGACACACACACATAACATGCACACCAAAAGATCCTGGGACCAGACAGGAACGCCCCAGCTGGCAACCAGGTACAACCTGGCAGCCCTAGGACATAGGCTTGATTTGTACTTTCTTCCTCCTCACGAAAGGGAGTGTGTGGATCAGGCAGTACCTTAAGGTATATGCTGGAGAGAAAAGGCATCCCCCTGCCTTACGCTATGTGATCTTCTCAGTTGTTCTTAAGACCATTATGGAAACTGTGCTTATTGCTTGTTTTCAATGGAATTACCACAGTGTTGAATACAATATGGGCTGGGTCTTCTCTTGTATAATAAAAGTCTGTCTACCTTTAATTTCAGCAATAAATGCAAACTTTGTTTTGTCATTTCAAAGCTTTGCTGGGATTTCAAGGAAATCTGATTATCCTCTTTCTCTTCTATCTGAAGCCTGTACAAGACCATGTTAAAAAGCTTTGCTGCAGCTGGGAAATACTGTTTCAAAGGCATTCTGTGCAAAGGGGTTACAATGATAACAAGCCGATCTTTTAAATGTGCTGTCGCGTGGCTGCCATGTAATCTTCAAACCCAGTGTTTAAAAGGATGATATTTTGGTGAGGTTTCCAGATGAGTGCTTCAAATGGGAAACAGAGTACGTACTTTTGGAGTTCTTCAGGAATTATGATAACAGCCCACTTCCTTCTGCTTTCCAGCGTGGTGCAACGGTTAAGAGCAGCAGACTCTAATCTGGAGAAGCAGGTTTGATTCCTCACTTCTCCCCAGGAAGCCAGCTGGGTGATCTTGGGCCAGTCACAGTTCTCTTTGAACTCTCTCAGCCCCACCTACCTCCCCAGGTGCCTGTTGTGGGGGCAGGAAGGGAAGATGATTATAAGCCACTTTGAGACTCCTTCGGATACAGAAAAGTGGGGTATAAAAACGCTGCTGCTTCTTCTTCCCTGTCTTTTGCAGGTAGGAGATCAGTGGATGGGGCGGAAGAATCAGTTTTGTACCGCAAAAGGCCTTCCCCTTCTCTTGTTAGCCAGAACCTTTGGCGTCTGCTTAAATTGCTACCTTTCCTTGCACAGGCTGGGGCCTGCCTGCCTGGGAAAATCAGAGAGCAAAGAGATGAGTACAAAGTTCTCAGGGAAGTTGATCATTGTTATGAAGACGCTAAAGATGGGAAAGCTGCCTGAACTATGCTGAGTTAGTGAAAGCTGGTCCCAGATAGCTTGCGCAGTACTGTGTTGCGGCTCTGATACTGCCTCCCGATTTTATTTCTAGGCTTAATTAAAAAAATGCTGGCGCTGACCTCTGTAGCCTAAAGTAGCCGGGTTGTTTGAGGGACATCCTTCGGGTTGCCAGCTCTGGGTCGGGACGTACCTGGAGATTTTGGGGATGGAGCCTGGGGAAGCAGGGTTTGGGGAGAGGAGGGACCTCAGCAGGGTACAATGCCACAGGGTCGTCCCTCCAGAGCATCCATTTTTTCCCCAGGGGGACTGATCTCTGTCGTCTGGAGATCTGTTGTCATATTGGCAGATCTCCAGGCCCCACCTGGAGTTTGGCAACCATAAGCATCCAGTGCACAACTGAATTGGCCCCTGGTTTGACTTTTTCAGAGGGGCGGGTCTTTTCTGAATGCCAGCTCCGTGCAGAATGAGATTGTTGGGCATGTGAGAGAGGGTCTTCTCTGCCGGAGCCCCTACGCTCCGGTCCTCCTCCTCCTCCCTGGCAGCTCAATGACCCCATCGTGAATGGATTTCCAGAGATCATTAAAAACCGTTCTGTTGCCCTGCCCTGGATAGCCCAGGCGAGCCCGATCTTGTCAGATCTCGGAAGCTAAGCAGGGTTGGCCCTGGCTAGTATTTGGATGGGAGACCTCCTTGGAATACCAGCAGTTGGGAGGCGGGGGCAGGCTTTATTCAGCCACCTCTCTGAATATCCTCCAGGCCCCCAATAGGGGTCAGTCACCAGAAGTCTCCATGACTTCCAGGTGTAGACACACACACACACAGTACAGAAAAGACCTCAACCCCTATTCTGTTGTAGGGGGCTGCTTGGGTTGCCAGCTCCAGGGTGGGAAATTTCTGGAGATTTTGGGGGTGGAGCCGGTAGAGGGCATGGTTTGGGGAATAGAGGTTCTTCAGTGGAGGTCTAATGCCATAGAGTCCACCTTCCAAAGCAGACATTTTCTCCAGGGGAACTTCTCTCTGTCACCTGGAGATCAGTTGTAAACCCAGGAGGTCTTCATCCACCACCCGGAGGTTGGCAACCCTAGGACTACACATAGCACCACCATTGGTCTTTTTGCAAGGTTTAAATTATTTATTTGGTATTAGTTCTGAGTGGTGCTTGGTTCTATAATCTTTTTTTTTTTAATCTTAAATTTAAGCTAGTGGGCGATGCTTTGTAGATTGTAATTAGTTATTGCTGGTTTTTATTACCGGCTCATTTAGCTTTATGTTGCTTAATTGTAATTATAGTTTACTGTCTGTAACTCCCTGTTGTAAGTTGTTTCGGATGCTTTTGAATGGAAGATGGGGTGGGGAGAAATGTATGAGCCCGTGTAGTGCAGTGGTTAGAGTATTGTACTGGGATCTGGGAGATCCGGGTTCAGATCCCGGCTTATGCCCTGGAAGCTCTCTGGGTGACCTTGGTCCAGTCACACTCTCTCAGCCTAACTGCCTTACAGGGTTATTGTGAGGATGAAATGGCAGAGAATGATGTAAGTGAATAAATAAAAGAAAGAACTGAAATATTTGGTAGGATATCAACTGGTTAAAATTATTATTGTTATTTTTTTAAACAAATCTCTCAAAGGCACTTGGCTCCCTTCTAAGTCATCAGTGCGAGGAAGCCAGCCTTCAAGAAAGAACAAAGGATCAGGATGGATGAGACCCACAAGATCCCTGATGGGATCTTCCCAGCAGTATTTAAAAGTAACAGCTGTGCAGGGCCCCAGTTCAGCTCAGAAGAAGAAGAATAGATTTTTATACCCTGCTTTTCTCTACTCTAGGAGCCGTGGTGGCTCAAGTGGTTAAGATGCTGAACTGCAGGCTGTGGAAGGTCAGTAGTTTAGCAGTTCGAGACCCGAGAGTGCCGCATGACGGAGTGAGCTCCCATCTCTAGTTCCAGCTCTTGCCAACCTAGCAGTTCGAAAGCAAGAAATTGCAAGTAGATAAATAGGTACCACTTCAGTGGGAAGGTAACAGCGTTCTGTGCACCTTGGTGTCCAGTCATGCCGGCCACATGACCACAGAAACGTCTTCGGACAGCGCTGGCTCTTCAGCTTTGAAACAGAGATGAGCACCGCAACCCTAGAGTTGGATTTGACTGGCTTTTGAGCAAGGGAACCTTTACCTTTACCTTTTCTCTACCCTAAGGAGTCTCAGAGTGGCTTACAGCCGCCTTCCCTTCCTCTCCCTACAATGTAGATTCAGTTGGGTAGCCATGTTGGTCTGAAGCAGCAGAACAAAGTTGGAGTCCCGTGGGGGCATCTTTAAGACCAACAAAGTTTTAAGCAAGGTATAAGCTTTCGTGTGCAAGCACACTTCCTCAGATACAGTGAAACAGAATTTCCTCAACCATTGCATATAGAAAGGGGGGGCTAGCTGCCAGGAAGGGCCAGTCAGAACCAAGATGCACAAGGAACTGGACAATTATAGTGAAGTTTTGAGTCCGGTGGCACCTTCAAGACCAACAAAGGTCAGTTCTGGGTGCAAGCGAGAACCGAGAGACTCAGCATGTGTAGATGCACACTCCCCCAGATACATTGAAACAGACTTCCTCAAATATTACGTGTAACCCCCCTGCCTATATGTAATATTTGAGGATGTCTGTTTCAATGTATCTGCTGGAATGTGCCTATCTTGATTCTGGCTGCCCCCCCAGAATGACTGAGGAAATTCTGTTTAAGTATATCTGAGGAAGTGTGCTTGCACACGAAAGCTTATTCCTTGGATAAAACTTTGTTGGTCTTAAAGGTGTCACTGGACTCAAACTTTGTCCCCCCCACAACAGACACCTTGTGAGCACAGTTCCCTCTAAGCTGCACTAGGGGGCACTGGTGCACAACATATCAGAGGCTGGCTCAGAGGATTTCTGCTCTGCTCACAACCAAGCTTCCATGGGAAACAATGGAGGATGGGGACACCTCCTTCTGGGGCCCATAGAATTGGACCCTGTGGTCCAATCGTTTTGAACCTTTTTTTTTTTTTTTTTAGAAAAGGCACCAGCAGCTATGCTGCAGATTTGATGCATCTACCTCAAAAAACAGCCCCCCTTCCAAGCCCCAGATACCCTCAGATCAATTCTCCATTACAGCCTATGGAACCCATTGACTCTAATGGTCCCCATAGGCTATAATGGAGCAGTAAAAAAAATCATTTTTTTGCACACCCCTATTATGCTTTTTGATATGATTTGAAAGATGCTTTGAGTCACAGTAAAAGTGGGATGTAAATATATAAATAAATAAATAGTTTGGGCAGGTTGATAATATTTAAGCAACTTCATGTTTGTTAGGTTAGGCAGGGTTCTGACAGTGATTGTTCCACCTCTGTTAGACCTGTAAATTTGTCATATTTCACAAAAAAACAAGCAAAACCCCAAAGTAGACTGCAAGAGGTCCCCTCACCCAAGTGTTGGTATGTTTTCTAAGGCTCAGTGAAGGGCAATGGCCAGGTGTACCAATATAGTGGACAGGGGCGGGTAGAGCTGTTCTCTGGAGACCAGGTCTAGCAATATAGTGGACTGGGGCGGGTAGACCTTGCCTCCAGAGAACTGGTCTACCAATATAGTGGAAAGGGCTGGGTCGACCTGTTCTCTAGAGGCCAGGTCTAGCAATATAGTGGACTGGGGTGGGTAGACCTGATCTCTGGAGGCCAGATCTACCAATATAGTGGGAAGGGGAGGGTAGACCTGTTCTCTGCAGGCCAGGTCTAGCAATATAGGGGACTGGGGTGGGTAGACCTGATCTCTGGAGGCCAGGTCTACCAATATAGTGGAAATGGGAGGGTAGACCTGATCTCTGGAGGCCAGGTCTACCAACATAGTGGAAAAGGGAGAGTAGACCTGTTCTCCAGAGTCCAGGTCTACCAATATAGTGGTAATGGAATGGTAGACCTGTTCTCTGGAGTCCAGGTCTACCAATATATTGTAAATATAGTGGCCTGGTTTACCCCCATAGAGGACAATATTTTCTGCAATGAAGTTTGACTTGATTCTGTTTTCTCTTATAATGTTTAAATTATTGTTAAAATATAGTTTAAATATAGTTTTAAAGAATTCATTCTGAGATTTTTTTACAAGGTTATGGGAATAATCTTCTAAGACTCACTCATAACTTTAATGCTAGTAGCTTTTTTTGCTCACGAGGTAGAATTTTTGCTCACAACACTATGGAGCTTAGAGGGAACATTGCTTGTGAGGGAGGTGGGGCTGAGGGAGTTTGGACAGAACTGACTGGCCCAAGGTCACCCAGCAGGCTTCCTGTGGAGGGGTGGGGAATCAAACCCGGTTCTCCAGATCAGAGTCCACTGCTCTTAGACACTACTCCATGCAGGCCGCAGTGCAGGAAGAAAATGGGGTGAACCCAGGGGTCTTTTCGTAGAAAAACAGCTGCAGGAGCTCATTAGCATATGGTATGCTAATGAGCTATTGGGCTATTAGCATATGCCATGCCCCCTGACATCACCGGAAGTGATGTCAGAAGGGGAAGCAAAAGGGGGGGCAGCATCTTCAAAAGCCTCCCCTTCCCTTCCCCAGCTGGTCTGGGTGGGGGAGCTAAGACAGAAGGGGTTTAAAGTTTAAACTCCTTCTCATGAGAGTTGGGCCACGGCCACAGAAGGAGGAAAGAGGGAAGGAAAGAGAGAGAGTAGAGAGAAGGAAAGAAGGAAGGAAAGAGGGAAAGAAAGAGAAGGAAAAAAGGAGGGAAAGAAAAAGAGGGAAGAAGGAGGGAAACTGGGAAAGGAGGAAAAAAGAGAAGAGAAGAAGGTGGGGAAGAAAGAAAGAGAGAAGAGAAGAAGGAGGGAAAGAGGAAAAAGAGAGAAGGAAAGGAGGGAATGAAAGAAATTTGGCGGCAATTCGGCCCCATTATATCCTATGGGCCATTGAAGTCATTGGTGAAAACATAGGATATATTCTGGGGCTGGAGGGGAGGGGGTTTGAGGGAGAGGTTCCAAACTCACCAGGTAGCTGATTGAGCCTCTCCCCAAGATACCCACCAAGTTTCAAGAACATTGGACCAGGGGGTCCAATTCTATGTGCCCCCAAACAGGTTGCCCCTATTCTCTCTATAGAGAACAATGGTGGGCATCTTGGGGAGAGGCTGCATCAGCTACCATGTGAGTTTGGAGCCTCTCTCTCAAACCCCTCCCTCCAGCCCCCAGAATATATCCTATGTTTTCACCATTGACTTCAATGGCCCATAGGATATAATGGAGCTGAAACTGACATTCGGCTGCCTGAAAGACTCCCCGGGTCACCTGCTGGGGGCGGGGTTTGGCTCCTGAGCTCCCGGAGCTGTGCTCCGGTGCGCTCCCCCCCCCAAAGACCCCTGGGTGAACCCTTCCACTTTTGCATGGTTTCAACAATTGAAATGGATTCCTTATCTTTATTAGTCCTTTGAAGGAAGAATGATGATAAGGGTAGTCTTGGTCAAGTGGCTGTGAGCTTTACTGAAAGAAACCACAAGCAGGCAAGAGGATCAGAGGGCTCCTTCCTCTCTACTGTGGTCCCAATCTGAGCCAAAGTCTCCTGTAGCTGCAGTTGCTCTTCTTAAAACATTGGGGGAAAATTGATAGTGAATCTCCCAGTATCTCTTGTCTGTTTCAACCCTGATTTTTTCCCTCCTGATTCCCAATTCACAAAAGTCTTCATGTTCAGCGGCCTGAGGATTACATTCCACAACAGTGATAACTGGGTAAGGGGTTAAATCTGACTGAGGGAGCATTGACTCTCAAAAGCTCGTGCCCTCAAAATCTCATTGGCCTCTGAGGTACTCCTAGACTTGAATCTAGCTGTTTAATTTATTGGTGAACTTGTGTGTACGTTCTCTCTTGTTTTGGTGTAGTGGTTAGGATCGTGGACTCTGATCTTGGAGAACCGGCTTTGATTCCCCACTCCTCCACATGTGGCTGCTGGTGTGGCCTTGGGTCAGTCACAAGTTCTCTCAGAGCTGTTCTCTCACCAGCAGTTCTGGAAAGAGTTCTCTCAGCCCCACCTACCTCACAGGATGTCTCTTGTGGGGAGGGGAAGGGAAAGGAGATTGTAAGCCCCTCTGAGACTCCTTTGGGCAGTGAAGGGCGGGCTGTAAATCCAGTCTCTTCTTCTTCTCTTCTTTTTTTGAATTGTTTCCAGCCACCTTTTTTTGAGCAGTCTTTGCCAATTTCTCTCTATAATACAGATCCTCATGGATTTTGTACATGCAGGTCCCATGATTCTGAGCAGAGCATCTTGGTGGTCCAAAGGGACCCCCCTCCTCCCCTTTTCATGAGTAGAAAAACTGGTTGGATCCAACCCATTGCCTCGATTAACATTACAGGTAATGGCAGGAGCTAAGTGGTTAAGGAGGGAGAGCAAACAGTGTCAGGGATTCCATTTCTGGACTCTTTCTGTATGGGATGAGGGATCCTGTCTTCACTTCCTTTAAGAACATAAGAACATAAGAGAAGCCAATGTTGAATCAGGCCAATGGCCCATCTAGTCCAACACTCTGTCACACAGCGGCCAAAATATACCAGGTGCTATCAGGAGGTCTAGCAGTGGGGCCAGGGCACCAGAAGCCCTCCCACTGCTGCCCCCTCCAGCAACGAGAATAGAGTGCATCACCTGCCCCAGACTGAGAGTTCCCATCTATACCCTGTGGCTAATAGCCACTGGTGGACTTCTGCTCCATATGTTTATCTAATTCCCTCTTGAAACTGTCCATGCTTGCAGCTGCCACGACGTCCTGTGGCAGTGAATTCCATATGTTAATCACTCTTTGGGTGAAGAAGTATTTCCTTTTATCTGTTCTAACCCGACTGCTCAGCAATTTCATAGAGTGCCCACGAGTTCTTGTATTGTGAGAAAGGGAGAAAAGTACTTCTTTCTCAACCTGCTCAATCCCATTCATAATCTTATAAACCTCGATCATGTCACCTCTCAGCCGTCGTTTCTCCAAGCTAAAGAGCCCCAAGCATTTTAACCTTTCTTCATAGGGAAGGTGTTCCAACCCTTTTATCATTCTAGTTGCCCTTCTCTGCACTTTTTCCAATGCTATAATATCCTTTTTGAGATGTGGTGACCAGAACTGTACACAGTATTCCAAATGAGGTCGCACCAATGATTTATACAGGGGCATGATGATACTGGCTGATTTGTTATCAATTCCCTTCCTAATAATCCCCAGCATATCGTTGGCCTTCTTTATTGCAGCTACACATTGTGTAGACATTTTCAGCGAGTTATCCACTACGACTCCAAGATCTCTCTCTTGGTCCGTCTCTGCCAGATCAGACCCCATCAACGTGTATTTATATTTAGGATTTTTGGCTCCAATGTGCATCACTTTGCACTTGGCCACATTGAACCCCATTTGCCACGTTGACGCCCACTCACCCATCCTTTGTGTGGTTCTTAGCAGTTAAAAGCATTAAGAGTTTCAAGAGACTGTTATATACCAACGTTAATAAAAACATTGGCGCTTAAAATACCGTCTCTAACACCAGTTCTTTCTTTCCTTGTCCTGCATTGTAGGAGCTGAAGGTGTTGATTTTTATGTATGCTGTTCCTACTTGCGGAAGGTGTTTTATTCTACCCGGGATCTTAAAGAAGAAGAACTTTTGTCATGATTCTGGGAATGTGTGCCATGGATTATGTCTCTGAACAAAAAAGCTAGGAATGAAGTTGCCAGGATGTCATTCAGAGACACCAGCGCTGATATAAAAGAATTCTTAGATGGTATCAACTTGGGGCAGTACTTTTCAAACTTTCAAGCGTTTGGTTGTGATAGTTTGCAAGACTGCATGGGGATAAACAACAGCATGCTGCAGCAGATGGGTATATCTCCTACTGGGCACCGGAGAAGAATCCTGAAACATTTGGAAGTCCTGTTCTCCAAAAGGCAAGGCAAGTCTGCAGATGTCAAAAGTCACAGTTCTGACCCCCCTGTTCTAAATCTGAACGAGAGTGGAATAAAGGGCAGGATATCCAGTGAATGGACAAACACACTCTGTGGCAATAGTTGTGCCTGTGAAGAAAATCAGGAGCTTCCAGACAATGAGTCACAGGAACTCACAGGCAGCACATATTCAGATCTGGACTCTTCTACTTCGTCCTGTCTGAACTCACACTGCTCGACAGATGTTTCTCCTGCTGCGGAAAATGCATTGGAACAAGTGACGCCTGAAACGGTGTCTTATATAGGTGATTCTCTCGAAAAAGGACAATCCAACCCTTTTAACGTGCAAGTAGAAGATGATGCCGATGACGATTCCTCTCCAGATGCTTTCTGTTCTTCTGAAATGAAGTCTGGCGAGGAGGAGCACCTGCTCTGCTCGGGACTGGGAAGCTTGCCATGTGGTTCGCCAGACTCACCATTCATTGAGTTTAAAGGCGAAATGGTGGAGAATGATCTGTACGGCCCTTGTGCACAAAGTCTGACGAAAGCGGCTCCTAGAATAACACGATCTTTCATACTCAGACATCGGCCCGTTCCAGAAATACCAGGCTCTTCCAAAGCTGCTGCTTCACCAAGGTAAACTTAGTTTTTGCTCCTAAGCGTTATGTTAGTACTTTTGGGTGTTCAAAGGCCTTCCTGTGTATGTTCTCATTAACTTCTCCATAGCTCCAGTAGCGTGTGTGAGATTCATTTTGCAGATGGGGATGGGGTGAAAGTGGGGACTGGAGCCGTGATAGAGGCTTTGCCTTCCTGGTGATGGGATGGCAGGTCAGATTTGAACTGGGCACTTTTTGGTTTGCAGCTTTGTCATTTAAACAACGTCATCTAGATGTCTGATTCTGAACCTGATTCCTGATTTTAGATTAAAAAAATGCATACAATACAGTCAAGGACCTGGGAAGGATTGCTAGGTCTTACCTGGCTTTTAGTGGGGGGCTCTCGAGTCTGTTGTGGAGTCTTCTTGCACACCTACTGTGATGACATCACCTGGAAGTGATGTCATCATACCAGATACATTGCTGCGTTGACACTAGCATTTTCCCCAAAAACTCTATAGTAATCATAGAGTTTTGGCCAAAATGCTATAGTGTCAATGCACTGACGTGCCCAGCGTAATGACGTCACTTCTGGGAGACGTCATCATGCTGACCATGTTGACACAGGAGGGGACTGTTCCAGGTGGGGCTTCCGCCGGCCAGCTGGCTAGTGGTGGATTGGAGCCCCCAAATTGGGGGGAACCCCTGCTCTGACCTGGCAACCCTAGATCCAGGGTGGGGGGAGAGGTTCTATAACTCAGGGAAACACCCAGTTTTGCAGCACTATGTAAATAGCTTTTTAGGGAAATTGGTTTTTTAAGAGAAGGAATGGCTACTGAGATCTCATGAGAACACGATTGACGTTGTATAGCTGTCTTGCAAATAAAGCAGTGTGGAAGACCTCCGCCCCACTATTGGCTCAGGAAAGTAGAAAAAGTGATAATGAGAGGCTTGATGGGGAAAATAGCAGTGGGAGGGGGATTTGGGGTAGAGAAAATGTTGATGGGAGGGAAAAGGGCTGGGGAAGGGCTGGGGAAACTGACAATGCAGGGAAAACCAGCACTGGAAGGGAATGGGGTGGAAAATTGCAACAGAAGGCAATGGTGGGATGGGATGAGGTATGGAGAAAGAGGCTAGCAGGGTGATCAAGAGAAGTAAAATTGTAGGCTAGCAGGGAATAAGATTTCCCTCCTTCATGAGTATTTGTGGGTTCCCTGCTTGCGACATCTACTAATGACGTCCAGGCCCTGTGCTGCTGATGAAGGAAGCAGAGCGGAGCCTGACATGTACCTTATATTTGAGGGAGAACCTCCAAGTAGGCAGAAAATGAGTTTGCCCCTGGCCCTCCACCATATAAGGGGGGGGACCCAAATGAACCATTACAGTTGTGCATCTCCATGCCCCATGGTGAAGCACAATGCCTTGATGCTGGTGAGATTACTAAGTCAACAAAAATGGTGCCTGAACTCTCATGAGGTGAAGGGATATCACAAGAGTTGGGTTACCATGGTGACCTCAGCTGATGGCAAGGCGTCTGCCTGGCTTGTGCTCCCTCACAAGGCCTCAATGAAGAGTTGAATGCTCTTTCCCAACCATTTGGCATCATCTAGGTGCCGCAACGGAGCCTTAGAGATGGGGTGTTGGGGAAGAGGATGTGTAGGGGGGGTATGGTCTGAGGGAGGTGAAAAATGGGAGGGGGGCAAGGGATGGTGTAATGAAGGGGGCTTAATTAAGGGAATAAGTTGTGGAGGCAGATAACGTGATCCTGAGGGAGAAAAAGGAGCAAGAAGGATGGAGGGGGATAGTATTAGAGATTTGGGGGTGAAGCCATCAAGAGTGGATGTAGAGGCACCCTGACCTGGATAGCTCAGGCAAGCCCGATCTTGTCAGATCTTGGAAATTAAGCAGGGCCGACCCTGTCAAGTAATTGGAAGGGAGACCTCCAAGGAATACTAGGGCTCAGGACGTAGAGGCAGGCAATCGAGCAATCCCTCTGGAACCCACTAGGGGTTGTTTGAAGTCCCCATGCACATCCAAGCACATAAACACACAAAACATCGACAAAACAAACAAACAAACAAACAAACAAACAAAGAGAGCTGATGTAGACGCCTTTGGAGGTGAGGAATCCCATCTACTTGGGGAACTGCCAAGATATATAAAAAACATTGCATTATAAGGTACCCCAAAGAAAGTAGACCACCCCTCTAGCCACAACCAGGTGAGAAACTAAAATGCTCCAGAAAGGATGAAGCGCTGAGAACAGCAGAGGAGAAGGGGGAAGGGTGGTGGTGGTGGTGGGGAGGAATGAGCCCGCTGAAGGCCTCGAGAGCTTAGAGAAACCTGGTTGGGGAATGGGATCAAATGTGGAAATGATTTCCGCCCACTGGGGATTCTTCTGTGGATTCCCCAGGCCCATAACGATATCTAATAGGAAAGTGGCTGGCCCTGATGCTGCTTATGAAAGCAGTAATGTCAGGCTAACCACAATCAAGGCAGGGGTCTCTACCTTCTTGAGGGACATGAAACAACTAATATGTTTCAAGGGTGGAGTTACCTGTTACAAGAAACACTGTGTGTGTGTGTGTGTGTGGGGTTGCGGTTGAAAACAAGAGACTTCCATTGAGCTTCCCCCCTACGTTTCCATTCAGCTTTGCCATGTCCTGATGTCATTGTGATGTATTGTTGTTGTTCAGTCGCACAGTCGAGTCCGACTCTTCGCGATGCCATGGACCAGATTACGCCAGGCCCTCCTGTCTTCCGCTGTCCGCTGAAGTCTGCTCAATTTCATGTTCGTTGCATCGATGACACTGTCTAACCATCTCATCCTTTGACCTTCAATCTTTCCCAGCATCAGGGTCTTCTCCAGTGAATGCTCCCTTCTCATTTGGTGGCCAAAGTATTTGAGCTTCAGCTTCAGGATCTGGCCTTCAAGGGAACAGTCAGGGTTGATTTCTTTTAGGATTGACTGATTTGATCTCCTTGCAGTCCAAGGGACTCTCAAGAGTCTTCTCCAGCACCATAGTTCAAAAGAATCTATTCTTTGGCGCTCAGCCTTCCTTATAGTCCAACTCTCGCAACCATACATTACTACGGGGAATACCATTGCTTTGACCATGCGGACTTTTGTTTTTTTTTTTTGTAAAAACTCTCTTAAAGAAGAGAGAATTTTATTCTTTTTATAGGAAACAGGGAGGGTAGACAGGTGGGGAAAGAGAAAGATGGAGTGAATTTTTTTCTGTTAGTGAGTGTTAGTTTAGGTTAATAACCAATGCCAGTTTTGGCATCCATCGTGGTTAGTAGATCTTCTTTTTAACTTTTACGAAGTCCAAAGTCACTCTGTTAACACAGTTAGTAAAGTCCATTGGGGTTAGTAATTAAACAGCTCCTTTCAGATGTTACACGAACAGTCCTCAAAGTATCTTCTTTTTAAATCTCTTCCAGTTACGGATTGAGTCCATTTTTACTTTGAAGTCTTCCGTTCCATCACCACTTTCCCCTGGGCTGCTGTCTTCTTTGCTTGTCCCAGTTTGGAATACTGCATCTTCCTCTCTGCTGGCACGCCTTTTCAGAAGTTTCTGTATTTTAAAGATGGAATCCTTCTTTCTTTTCTCTTTTTCCTTGAACTTCTGGCTTTCAGGCTTCCTGGGCTCCACAAACTCTTCAAATGAAATTAGATCTCTAGTTTGTCGCTTGGTATGCTCAACATCCCCTTCTACTGGCAGAGTATTCTCTTTTAAAAAAGTGGAATAGGCTTTGGGGGCCTTATCCACCTCTTCTTTTAATTTTGTCGCTTCACTGCCAGTTAGGGGTGCCAAAACATTTGTCAAGGTAAATCCGAGATCTTCTTTCTCTTCTTCTTTAACGTCCTGGAAACCTAAGGTCAAATTCGATTTCTGTTCAATCTCCAGCATCTTTCTAGTTGTTTCCGTTATCAGTTTCTGTCGACTGATGAGGATACTATCCATTTTAGACAGATTTTCGTTGATTTTCCGCAGTTGTTCCAGCAGAGGGCACAGCATCTCCTTTTCCTGTTGATTAACAGCAAGCTCTTGGGGGGGCTATCTGGACCGGAAGTCCCTCCTCTCTCCTCTTCCGGTATTTGCAGGACTCTTTCCAGCATCGACATTTTGTTTTTTTGTTTACTTTTCAAAAGTTCGTGCCGCATCCCCCAGAAAGCTGAAATGATCAAAATCTTCCATGCAACCCCAACGGTACTTTCACCAACGCCTTTTCTTCTCTCAGCCCCCCTTCGCGCTCCCTTTTTGGATCTTTCTTCTCAAAGGGGTGGGAACTCCTCCCTCCTCCCAACGCTTAAACGCATGCAGGGGGGCTCCGATTTACGCTTCAAAATAGATCTCCAACTCACGATTCGATGCCACTTCTTCTTTTTATTTTAAGCCATAACGCTGTCTTCACTCCTGGAATTCGGTGGTGCCGCTAAGTCCCATTACGGGCACACCGCAGCGGGGCCGATTGGGGCGGGGTGAAAGCCTCAATTTCCCGGCTGTCTGCCGGCAAAGAGGCTACTCCCCATGCGCCCCCGGTTCGGAGCCTTTACCTAAGGCTCACTAGGGTCTTTCGCACATGCGAAGACCCCCCCTAACTGCGTGTGGGCTAACCGCCTCCGGGAGCGTCCCGAGAAGCGGCCGCCATTCGCGACGCCGAAACCGAAACCCGACCATGCGGACTTTTGTTGGCAAGGTGATGTCTCTGCTTTTTATCATGCTGTTTAGGTTTGCCATCGCTTTCCTCCCAAGGAGCAGGCGTCTTTTAATTTCATGGCTGCAGTCACCATCTGCAGTGATCTGGGATCCTAGGAACGTGAAGTCTGTCACTACTTCTACGACTTCCCTTCTATTTGCCAAGGAGTGATGGGGCCAGATGCCATGATCTTAGTTTTTTTGATGTTGAGCTTCAAGCCCACTTTTGCACTCTCCTCTTTCACCCTGAGCAAGAGGCTCTTTAGGTCCTCTTCACTTTCTGCCATCAGAGTGGTATCGTCTGCATATCTGAGGTTATTGATCTTTTCCCCAGCAATCTTAACTCCAGCTTGTGATTCATCCAGGCCAGCATGCGAAATGCTGGCCTGGATGAATCATTGTGATGTATAGTTTCTCATATTTCCAGTGGCAGCCAGCGTTACAGAGTGGTGAAATGCCTATTGTAATGATTGGAGAGGCAATCTGGTGCAGTGGTTAGAGTTTGACTTGGAAGATTTGGCTTCAAGTCTCCACTTGGGCATGAATTCCCCTGGGTGACAAACTACTTATTCAGGAAATGTTTATGTCACCTGTCCAGAGATCTGCTCAAAGCAGCTTATGGTGAAAACAATGCAGTCTCTCCTTTGCCATGGAAGTTCACTGGCCCGGTCACATACTCTCAACCAGTTTGGTGTAGTGATTAGGAGTGCAGACTCTAATCTGGGAGGACTGAGTTTGATTCCCCACTCTTCCCCATGCAGCTGCTGGTGTGACCTTGGGTCAGTCACAAGTTCTTTCAGAGCTGTTCTCTCATGAGCAGTCCTCGAAAGAGCTCTCTCAGCCCCACCTACCTGCTGAGGGGCTGAGGGGAGGGGAAGGGAAAGGAGATTGTAAGCTACCCTGAGACTCTGAGTGAAGGGTAGGTTATTAATCTAATCTCCTCTTCTCTTCTAATATACTTCACAGCGTTGTTGTGAAAAGAAAATTATGTATGGTGCTTTGTTTCCCATTGAAGAGAAAGGTGGGTATAACTTAAAAAAAATACATAGGTTATCAGTGTTAGAAACAAGCCATTAAAATCAGCATGAAATAAGTACTGAACATCCTAAAAAAATCCATAAAACAGATCTTAAGCTAGAAGTAGGCTATAAAGGAGCTAAAAATACAAAAGCCCTTAGTTAAGAGTGTAAGTAAAAAAAATAAATCAGAGTTTTGGTCTGACACTTGAAAGACAGTATGGCAAAGGCCGGGTAAGTCTCAAGGGGAAGGCCATTCCATAGGCAAGGTGTCGCCACTGAAGTGCCAGGTCGCTACTCGCCACCTGCCTCACCTCTGCAGGTAGGGTCACAGAGAATGGGACTGGAAAGCAGATCGCAGCTGGCAGTCTGGACAGAATGGGAGGAGGCAGTTCATTCTCCTTCCACCTAACCGCAGAATAGTTTCCGGTTCTGGGAAAAGGATCGCCTGATCCGCATCCGTCACCCTTGAACTCTGTGAAGGAAATGTTGTAATATAAATGTGAGGAACAAAGGAATGATTTCAAGAAATGGGATCAAGTGAACACGCCATTTCAGAAGGGAAGTGAATTCATGGCTGCCTGTTTCTGGCCCCTGCTCCCAAGTTGTGACATGCAGTTCTGTCCCCAAAAATAGCTCGTAAGACGTTTGCCCTTTGCTTTTGTGGTCGCTGTAATCCGATTCACAAACCACAGAGTTGCGATTGCCCTTTTGTTTTCAAGTTCCATCGTTAAGTGTGATGCCTGAATGGGGAGACTGCTCAATGCTGGCTACCTCTTGGGGTTTTCTTTAAGCCAAGGTTTGTGTCTTTTACAGTGTTGCCTTTCAGTCCAGGTTGTAGTTCACACATCTAATATTTATCTGTGTCTGGATCTAAAAGGATCACTGTGTGTTGTTGCTGTTCCCCTTGCACACAGCCAAGAGATGGAGGACATTTTCAGATCTTTCTCAGTCTTCAAGAACTGCCTCCAGCTTGTGAAGAGGTGTGCATGTATAATGGCACTTTAAGGCACATGGAAAGTCACAGCAGCATTGCCAACATGGCTACATCTTCTACAAAGCTCAGCTTTGTCACCTCTTACTTAAGAGTGTGCCGCACAGCGCTCCTTAAAAATAACATCGTTGTCATGAGCAATGCTAAATTTGGCTGCTGCCAGCCAGGTGGCTCTCTTAATATTTATATGACTCTGGGTTAGAACTGCCAACTCTGGGCTGGGAAATTTCTGGAGGTTTTTTGGGTGGAGCCTGAGGAGGGCGGAGTTTGGGGAGGGAGGGGAGCTTAGCAGGGATGTTATATAGAGTCTGAATAGGGTTGCCATTCCCTTGACTGTGGCGGGGTTTACCCACTTTCAGGGCCCCCGATCTGCCACCACAGAGCCGGCTGGTGGGGGAAGCCCCCCCCCCGAAAGCCCCATCCACACCAACATGCCCAGGGCAATGACATCACCTGGAGGTGATGTCATCACACAGGGCGCAGTTGTGGGGGAGATGCTCTAGAGTTTGAGAAGAAACTCTATGACTACCGTAGAGCTTTTCCTCAAACACTAGAGCGTCCCCCTGCAACGTGTCCTGTGCGATAACGTCACTTCTGGGTGATGTCATCATGGCACGCAGGGTATGAAGAGGGACCCTCCCCACGCTGGCAGCCGGGTAAGACCTGGCAACGCCAAGTCTGAAGCTGCCATTTTCTGCCAAGGAACTGGTTTTGGTTTTCTGGAGATCTGTTGTGCTTCTGGAGAACTCCAGGGCCTACCTTACTCTGTATTAGACTGGCTAGATCTTGGAAGGCTCAACTCTGGAAAGGGGCAGGCTTAGGCCCAAGATCCTCCCACCCAGAAGTGAGACCAGAGGAGTCAGGTGGTAGAACTAAGGGGGGGGGAGTGGGTAGAGCTAGGAGAAAATGTCCTGCACCTCTGAGGTGAACCCCTCTCCCATGTGCTTACAAGTCCCCCTAAGCAATACATCATGACAGCCCAGCAGAAACTAACCAACTGCAATCCAGGTGCCTGCCCTGCTGGATGTGCAAAGTGAGAACCAAAAGGCCATATCGCTCCAGGATTTGAAAGCCACCACTGTTGCCACCTTCCACCATCTGCATGGCATAATAAACCAAATCCAGAATTTAGAATATATTCTGGGGGCGGGGGAATTCCTCTGAGGCTGAGAACTGATAATCCGTGGCTGAGACTGCAAGACCCCTTCAGCAGAGGGCTCTCAAGCGAGTGGGCCAAACTACAGAGCAAGCGAAAGCAATAGCAAAGGGAGTGAAAATCCTAGCAGGCTGGCATGTTATTTTATTCTAATTTTATCTACTTCATTTATGCTTTACCTTTCCTCCCAATGGGGACCCAAAGTGGCTTATGACATTCTCCGCCCCTCCGTTTTATCCACAGAACAGCCCTATCAGGTAGGTTAGGCTGAGCGTGTGAGACTGGCCCAGGGTTACCTAGCAAGTTTCCATGGCGGAGGAGGGATTTGAATCTGAGTCTCCTAGGCTGACACTCTAACCACTACACCTCATACAAACACTCTCACAGTCTTTCTTACACAGCCTCTCTCTCTCTGCCGCTGACCTTTTGACTGCTGTGCTGGCTGTTTGTGGTGACGGGCTGCTGCTTCCATTCTGGCAGCTGGCCATGAAAGTTCATGTTGGCCAGGTGTCCTGACTTGGAACCGGGACCTCTTGCCAGCCCTAAGGCCCGTGCCTCTGTGCCATAGCAGGAGTCAGGTGGCTGCAGCCCAGGGCCCTCCCCGGCCAGCTCCGCAGCAACCCCACCACACTGCACCCTGGTGAGTGGCACTTAGCCTCAGAGGGCCCCTGAGTCGCTGGCCTGGAGGTGGAAACGGGCTGAGCACAGGGAACCCCAAGGTGAGAGCCGAGCCAGAGAGGTGGGCTTGAACCGGCAGGGAGAGCAAGGCCACGGGACTGAGCTCTCTGGGCAAGAATGGACCCAAGGCGGAGCAGGATCCCAGACCTACCTGAAGACCCAGCAGGAAAACCCAGCAAGGAGGGGCCCCAGGAAGAGAGAATGGTGCTGGGCAAGCCATGGAAGCATCACACTGATGGGAGGCGGAACACAGGTGTGGGAGGAGGGCAGAGACAGGAGGAGCAACCAATAGGAAAAGGCAAGTGGGAGATGGACAGGGGAAGGAACCACAGTGGAGAGAGAGAGACGGGAACAGCAACAATAAAAGGAGGAAAGAACGTGGAAGCCGGGGAGGAAGAGAGCGGCAGAAGACTGACAGCAGAGAGTGAGAGGGGGTGTATGCTACCATCTGCAGAACTGCCATAAGGGTAAGCTGCAGGAGGTGAAGTAACCTCGCAGCTCCCACATTCTGAGGCTTTTGCACTCTCCTCCAGGGAGTCTCAACACAGCTGAGGGAGGAGTCCCCAGGAGAGGGCACCAGCGGCCTGACACCGGGCAGAGGCTGTCTGTCCGTGCTGCCGACCGTCCTGTCCTGGAATGGGGAGGGTGTTGGAGAGAAAAGAGCAAGGAAAAAGATATTTGAGGGAGAAAAAAACTAAGGGATGTGCAGAAGGAACATAGTGTGTGTGGAGAGATTAATAAGGCAAAGTAAGAAAAACCAGAGGAGGATGGTTTTCCTCTAGGGTTGTCAACTCCAGGTTGGGAACTACGTAGAGATTTTAGGGGTGAAGCCTGTGGGTGGGTGGGTTTGGGAGGGGAGGGACTTCAATGGGGTAGAAAGCCATAGGGTCCACCTTCCCGAGCAAGCCATTTTCTCCAGGTGAACTGATCCATGTTGCCTGGAGATCAGTTGTGATCCCAGGAGCTCTCCAGCCACCACCTGGAGGTTGGCAAACTTGTTTTCCTTTAGAAATTGAAAGCCTACTTCTGACAGCTGGCCTTGGGTGGGGAGAACTGGCCTGGCTGGTAACTCCGTGTTTCTCCTTCTTGGATGTACCAGTGGGTCTCAAACTAGTTTGCTCTTGTGTTAGGGTTGCCAGTCTCCTGGTGGCTGAGAAGAAGCAAACAACCGTGATTATTATGCCAAAAAAGTCTCCAAAGACTAGAAATTTATTTTTCCAATATTCAGTTTACTGGAAGCAATTCAAGCGCCATCAACACCAACGAACCATGCATATTATATCTCGTTTCATATAACTTTATCGAAGTGGTTGGCGTTGAAATACCTGTATGATATTAATCCATTTGGCAAACACTCTATTCATCTCCCATAGTAATACTCATCAGATCTTCTTCATCATCATCTTCTCCTCCTCCTCCTGCTCCTCTAACTTTGCCTTGTATCTTGGTGCCATTTTGGAGAAGACTATTTAGGACAGGGTCTGAGTCTGTAGGCACATTTGGAATCTTGAAAAGGGGGTGGTGAGCACAACCCCAAAAACGACTTCCAGATGAGGCAGAGCCAAACCCAAGATGGCGTCTGCAGGAGGCGGAGCCAAACAGAGTCCTTCCCTCCTTACACTTCCTGAGAAGAAGGACATTCTACCACTCCTTCTGAGCCTCAGTGGAAAACCTTCTCATTTGAATGAGGGCAGCCAGTTACAAGCTCTGCCTTACAATGGCCCGCCCACTTTTGGGAAAGCTCAGCAGGTAGGGTTGCCAACCTCCTGGTGGCACCCGGATATCTCCAGCTATTATAATTGATCTCTGGACGACCAAGATCACCTCCCCTGGAGACAATGGCTGCTTTGGAGGATATACTCTGTCACATTATATCCTGCTGAGGTCCCTCTCCTTCCCAAACCCTGCCCTTCCCAGGCTCCATCTCCAAATTCTCCAGTTATTTCTCAACCCAGAGGTGAGCACCAAAGGAAGTACAGGCACCACATTTGGGAGCCCTGATTTAGGGTCTAATTGTGCTGGGAACTTCATGGGTTTAATGCCAGTTTGATGGCTCTTCCTTCCTGAAGGTTCCTGGTGAGGTTGCTGAGAATTCTGTTGGTGCTCCCTCGCTCTGTCCCTCGTCTTTGGTGTGATGCCAGCCAGGCTTCAGGCCCTACCCCTGTGACTTTCTCATGTTTAACCTGGGCTGTTATTTGTACAAAGCAGCTATGCGTATTTAGCATACCATCCGCCCAGGCTACAGATCTTTGCCGTGCTGACTTGACATGCTTTTGTGTGGGTAGCAGCCTAGATTAAATGAGAAGCTGGGCGTAGACAAAGTTGCACAGGAAAGTACTTTTGCCCTGCCAGCATTATATTGAAATCAGGGTTCCTGGAGGAGAGGGAACTACTTTTGAACCAGCACAAGTCTGTGGGGCAGCTATGCCTGTACACAGAAGCAGAGACAATACGGATGAACACAGCTGAACCATGTCAAATAATTTGTTAGGACGCTTTCTTTGGCTTCAGGTAAGATACTGTGATTTCAGATAAAATGGCTTAGGATCATAGAATCATGGAGCTGGAAGGGACCACAGTGCAGGAAATTCACAATTACTTCTCCACTCACGCCCCCAGTGACACCTGTTCCATGCCCAGAAGATGGCAAAATAAATAAATAAATAAATCCCCAGATTCCTGGCCGAACTGGCCTGAAGAATTCCTGACCCCAAAGTGGCGATCAACATTTCCTTGGGTGTGTAAGAAAGGGCCCACGAGAACTAAACACTGAGGCAACCCTTCCTGCCCTCTCTTTTCATGATCTGCCTAAGTTCTCAGAACCCGCATTGCTGTCAGATGGCCATCTAGCCTCTGTTTGAAAACCTCCAAAGGAGGAGAGCCCACCACCTCCTAAGGAAGCCCATTCCACTGAGGAACCACTCTGTCAGGAACTTCTTCCTAATGTTTAGCTGAAAACTCTTCTGATTTAATTTCAACCTGTTGGTTCTGGTCCAACCATCTGGGGCAACAGAAAACAACTCCACACCATCTGCTAGATGACAGCCCTTCAAGTACTTGAAGATGGTGATTGTATCAACTCTCAGTCTTCTTTATTTCATTAATTGCACCCCACTTTTCTCCCCACGGGGGATTCACAGTGGCTTACAGCATCGTTGTTCCGTCCTTCCATGTTTCCCTTTATAACAGCCCTCTGAGGTGGGGGAGGATGAGAGTGGGTGACTGGCCCAGGGCTACCCAGTAAGCTTTGTGCCAGAGCAGGGATTTGAATCTGGCCCTCCCAGATCCCAGTCTGACTCTTGAGTCCCTGTGGCACATCCTGTCAATTTAAAGCTTGTTATTTTACAGCTGGGGTGGGTGTGGTGGCTGCTTCTTCATGGCTTTAGGGGAAATATTGTTGTGGAGAGGAACCCTGTCATCAGCTGGCCTATGCATTTTCCTGTGTCTTATCTATTTATTCGATTTATAATCTGCACCCTCTCCTCAACACAGGACTCGGGGCAGTATCGAACATACACAACAGAGCATTGAAATTTAAAATAGATAATAAAACTGATAAATACAGTAAAACAGATTCAAATTAAAATCCAACCGGTCATCGGCTCTGCGACAGATCTGGGCAGCCGGCCGACTCGCTCGTTCTCTTCGTTAATTAGATGGTGCACAAAACAAGGAAGGTGTGCATTGCTCGTGTTTTTTTTTTTGCCGTCGAGTTGCAGCTGACTTACGACAACTCCGTAGGGTTTACAAGGCGAGAGACGTTCAGCGGTGGTTTGCCTTGGCCTGCCTCTGTGTCGTGACCGTGGAACTCCTTGGAGGTCTCCCACCCAAATGCTAGCCAGGATCGACCCTGCTTAGCTTCCGAGGTCTGACAAGATCAAGCTAGCCTGGGCAACCCAGGTCAGGGCAAAATTTTTTTGTAACACTTTTTTTTTTTCGGCACTCACATCACAACCAATTTATAGTGACCCCTGCGGGGGTTTCAAGGCCAGAGATGGAGAGAGATGGTTTGCCATTGCCTGCCTCTGTGTACCGACCCTGGACTTCCTTGGTGGTTCCCTGTTCTGTCCACTGACCACCACTAGGCGCCAGCATGTAATCACTGAGCTTGACTTCCTATGAACAATAGGGACTAGGCTCCTGGACTTTACTTTGGGGAACCAATAGAGACTTTGGCGGGAGGTTTAAACCCACCAAACAGATCTAGGGGTGTTCCCAGGGGCTGTATATAGTTGGCCACCCGGCTGGTATTCTGGGTTCTAGTTGTGTTACAGTAAACCATGCTGATCACTACAACCGTGTCTGTGGTTTCTACATGCGCCCAACCCACAACACGACATTCCCCATCCAAATATTAACCAGAGCCAATCCTACTTAGCTTCTGAGCTCTGACAAGGTCGGGCTACCCTAGGCTGTCCAAGTCAGGCGCATGCCCTAAGGAACTTTAATAAATCTTGCAGGGCACAGACCTCCTTGGGGAGCTGGTTCTAGCAGGCAGGGGCAGCCACCGAGAAGGCTCTTACCCTAGTGGACGACAAATGGGCTATTTGTGGACTATTTGTCGTAGCCCCTGCCAGGATGGGATGCAGTAACAGGGAAACTGTAGCCATATTGCCACAACAAAATTGGGGTCCACGTATCCGCACTATTTCCTCTACACTTTAGTGTGAAGGCAGACTTGCAGTCTTCCCTGTGGTTCAGCTAAGCTCATTGAAATCAATGGGTTTAGGCTGGAGTCGCTCCGCATCAGATTGTACTGTAAGCACTCTGGAAGTGCCATTCTGAACATGGACTCTCTGCCCTGAGAAGGCAGCGCATGGGCGTTCAAACGACTTCTGCCTCACTTGAAAAATGTTGTCTGTCTTCATCCCGAGAATGGAGGGAAATAGTATTCCTTCCTGATGGTGCTTATTCACTAAATTCCCACAATGATGTGGCAGCCTTTCGAAAGCTTACGGATCAGGGTCCGATCGGTTCCTGAACGGTGTTCTGTGTCCCAGAGGCAGCACCTAAAGATGTGACATCAGTCAAGCAATGGAAACCAGCGATGTGGGCATGTTAACACTTCGGATGCTGGGCAGGATATACTGATTTGGGGCTGTAGGCAAGTTCACACATTGCTTTCTTTCCTGTGCTAAAGTTTCTGAGAAGCCAGCTTCTGGCTAGTGAAGATCTTGATGCCAGTTTAATAGCACCACTCCACATTTCTATAATGCTTCCAAGTTTTCTTGCCATTGTTTTTTTAGTCCTAATTAGGGATAAGCATGAACCAGCTTATGACAAACTGGGCCCAGTTCTTGGTTCACAAACTGAGGTTTGTGCCATCCTGCCACCATGATCCTCCCAAGTGGTTTTTGAGGTTCATACAGTTTGTGCTGGAAGACATGCTAGGGCCAGTGGCGGGGCTTGGAGAAGACATTTAAAGAGACTGCAGTGGCAAGATTTGTACGTGAACTCAGAAGGCATTTAAAGGCAATCCTTCAAATGGCTTTTGCAAGCTTGGACTGCACTCGTGTGACCCCTTTAAATGGCTTTTAAATGAAAGGGGACCCTTTAGATGGCATGCAATTGATGTCGAAGCAGCGAGGTTACCCGGAAGCCATGCCGCATCACGAACCGGTTCGTTAAATGGGGAGGTTCGTAGAGGTTCGTGATTCGTGAGACCTCATGAACCCTCACGGACCTCCATTTTCCTGGTTCGTGCCCATCCCTGGTCCTTATAACCCTGGCTTGGATGGCCCAGGCTAGCCCAATCTTGTTAGGTCTCAGAAGCGGATCAGGCTTGGCCCTGGTTAGTACCTGAACGGGAGACCACCGAGAATGTCCAGGGTTGCTACGTAGATGCAGGCCAAGGCAAAGCATTTCTGTTAGTCTCTTATCTTGAAAACCCTCCGGGGTCACAGTTAGTTGGCTATAACTTTACTGCCCTTTCCATCATCAGTCTAGACCACAATCCTGTAAGGTTGGTGAGTTGTGTTCATATTATGAAAGGGTTGGTGGTTAAGGTGGATGGAATTTGCCAAAGGCCATCTAGGAGCTTCACGGCAGGGGCAAGATTTAAATCTAACATTATCTTCCCTTTTTCGGTATTCTCTAGCTCCCTGCAAGAAAGAAGAAACCTCAACACCTTAAGCATTCCTTCTTCTGGAAGTCTTCTTTCCCAAAACAGTGAGTTGAACATTGAGATTAAATTGCTGTTATGCTGAGCTGTGAGGAGTTGACTTTGACTCTGTCTGGTTGGGAAAATGTAGTGAGAGGTTGCAAGAAGGTTGTGTAAGGAAACCAAGGATCTTTTAGCTGAGAAAGTTGCACGTCATGCAGTTTAGAAGAAATGGGATGTCCTTTCACTATGCTTGTTTTTTACTTGTCTGCACAAGAGCATTGTGGGAAAGGTGCTTGACAGTCCATCCAGGATCCATCCAAAGAGGGCGCTTGCAGATCTTGCCTGTGTGCAAGAATGGTTCACTGATTTCCTGGAAGAGGAGAGGTTCAGGTTTGGCTTTGGTACAACGTCTCAGAAGCCTCCTGTGGAATGCTGTGAGCCATAGTTTCTTCTTACACCAAGCCTGCTTGGATCTATTTGAATTTAAATTTATTTATTGAACCTATTTAGACGCTGCTTTTCCGGCTCAGTGAACTGCCCGAGGTGCCTTAGGTTCAACGCAATACAATGCAACCTTTAATTATAAGATAACGAAAATCAAGACGGTAACCATTGTTATAACAATGAAGTTAAAACCAGGGTTAAAAGGCACTCCAGAATTAAACATAATCTTAACTCTCTTTGGAAGGCTTGTTATGAAGGTGCCAAACTTAGGTAGGGTTGCTAACCTCCAGGTGACAGCTGGAGATGCCCTGGGATTACAGCTGACCTCTGGGTGACAGAAATCAGTTCCACTGGAGAAAATGGCTTCTTTAGAAGGTGGACTCTGGCATTATAGCCCAATGAAGTCTGTCCCTTCCCCAAGCCCTGCCCTCCTCAGGCTGCACCCCCTAAATCTCCATGCATTTCTCAACCCAGAGTTGGCAACCCTAGTTGTGGGACAGGGACTTCCAAAGATTTGGGACAGTGCTTTGCAAGAGCCCCCATAGGGACAGGCGGCAAATGTACCTGAGTCACACTTCTGCTTGGACAAACCTCCGAGGCGTTTCTGCTTTGCAGTCTGATAAATTCAGCATGACTGGTGTTTGAAGAGAGGCGGTGGTATTGTTGCCTCTAGTTAGACCCTGAGCAAAGTATAATTGAAGCAACTGGGGAAATATTTAAAAAAGAAGCCTGAGGCTAAAATAGGAGAGGGACATCACAGCTCTGTGTGTGTGCATTTGTGTGCACCATTTTCGCTGACCATTTCCCTTCATGTTGCTGCAGAGATCACACCGGATGCATAGACAAAGGCTTGAATCTACTGGCATGTTTCTGCAAGCGGAAGGACTTCTGCCTGTGGAGGCCAACTTGCTTCTCTTCCCTTTCCTTTGTAGCCCCAAAGGTTCTCCCCCAATGTTGCTCTTGGGGGCGGGGGACCCCAGTGAGCAACGTTTTGGAGGGGGCATTTTAGGCTGCAGCAGAAGGAGGGAGGCGAGAAAGCCGCTCTGTGGGTGGAAGTCTGTTCGCAGAAATGTTCCATTAGACCCAAGCCAATATTTGACTGTCAATTTTCTGTGCAATATTTGCAGCAACTTGCAAAAATATCTGTGTGGTCATTAAATTAGAATCATAGAGTCACAGAATCATAGAGTTGGAGGGGACCTCCAGGGTCATCTAGTCCAACCCCCTGCACAAGGCAGGAAGTTCACAACCCCCCCCACACCTCTGGTAACTGCTGTTCCATGCCCAGAAGATGATAAAAAAACCTCCAAGATCTCCAGCCAAAGTGGCTTGGAGAAAATAGTTTTCTGACCCCAAAATGGCAATCATCATTTCCCTGGACATGTAAGAAAGGGCCACAAGAACTAAGCACTGATTCAGCCCTTCCTGCCCTCCTTCTCATAATCTGCCTAAGTTAGTGCTAACGACAACAACAGTCGGTGCAACAACAGAATAAATGACTGGCGGGGGTGGGTGGGGTGGACACCCAGTCTGGAAATGGAGTGAAAAATGTAGAAGGCCATAAATCACAGTGAGTGGCGGACTTCCAATGGGAAGCTCTTCCACAACACGGGGGAGGGCACTATTCATCTCCAGACATGCCATTCATGTACTGTTTTCACCTACATGTATTTTTTTTGCCTTTAGCCAGCCAGCCCTCCTGCCGCTTCACAAACTTCACAAACCACTGTTGCGAGGTTGCATTTTCAAAAGTGGTTAGCCATGCAGCTTGGGTAGAAAGGCAAGTCAAGAGAGCTAGTTTGGTGTAGCGGTTAGGAGCGTGGACTCTAATCTGGGAGAACTGGGGTTGATTCCCCACTCCTCCACATGCAGCTGCTGGCATGACCTTTGGGTCAGTCACAAGTTCTCTCAGAGCTGTTCTCTCACGAGCAGTCCTCGACAGAGCTCTCTCAGCCTCACCTACCTCACAGGGTGTCTGTTGCAGGGAGGGGAAGGGGAAGGAGATTGCAAACTGCTCTGAGACTGAGTGAAGGGCGGGGTATAAACCCAATCTCTTCTCTTCTTCTTCTTTTTGGAATCTGGCTGTGCTGTTGACACCATGGTGGGGAGGGTATTAAAAGAGTTAATAGCATTCCTTCTCCTATGAAGGTGAATGAACAGCATTGCTCAATCCCTTGGAGTGAACTTTTGCTTAAGCCCATGAAAGACATACCTGCACATGTCCAGGCACATGTTTTTTTGCTTTACAAAATAGCCTCACAGGCAGCTTTGAGCACTGCGAAATCATGAAACACCCTCCCCCTCCCTGCTTTGCACCTTGGAAACAACGAGACAGCTTTGAAGGTTATTTTTTTCCCCTCTCCCTGCGGTCATAGTCTTGGTTCTTTTGATGCTTAGATTTAAAAGTGTTTTGTCCAGAAATAATAATGGCTCGCAACTTCCAGTATTCTGCAAGGAACAATGGGGTCCGTGCTGGAGCAGAAAGAGGAAAGTATGCAGTGAAGCAAGTGGCACCCTATAGTTGCATATTTTTTAAAAAATATATATATTTGTGCATTGAATTCTTATGGCACTTCCTTGCAACCTTGGGCAAAGATGTCTGATACCACTGCCATAAGAACATAAGAGAAGCCAATGTTGAATCAGGCCAATGGCCCATCTAGTCCAACACTCTGTCACACAGCGGCCAAAATATACCAGGTGCCATCAGGCGGTCCAGCAGTGGGGCCAGGACATTAGAAGCCCTTCCACTGCTGCCCCCTCCAGCACCAACAATAGAGTGCATCATCTGCCCCAGACTGAGAATTCCCATCTATACCCTGTGGCTAACAGTCACTGATGGACTTCTGCTCCATATGTTTATCTAATGCCCTCTTGAAACTGCCCATGCTTGTAGCCGCCACCTCTTGTGGCAGTGAATTCCATGTGTTAATCACTTTTTGGGTGAAGAAGTACTTCCTTTTATCTGTTCTAACCCGACTGCTCAGCCATGTGTGTCTTCTCTTGCTTTCACCGTGCTTGTCAGTTGGGTTTTCTTTTTCATTCTGCATTGATTTCCCTCCTGTCAGTGCTCAGTTCACTTTCTGGTTGCTGTTTCCTCTGGTTTTCCGAGGGTGCTTTTGTGCAGATTTTCCCCTTGTTTTGCTTCCAAGCCGAAGGTAATTCAAAAGTACACAGATTCCCTCGGATCCCCCCCACACACCTTTTTGCTACCCCTCAAAGGCCACTCCCCCGCCCACATCGAGGTCGTTCTGCCCACTCTGCACCTTTCACCGTCCTCCCCCTTCATCGGTGTACAGGCTCCATTGATGGCCCAACTGGTGCGAGTTCCAGGCTGGGACTCCCAGCTCTGTCTGTTGATGACTGGCTGGATACTGGCCCACCTGTTTTGGCTGAAGGGCTGGAGGCCATAGCTGGGTGGTTGAAGCAGAGCTGACTGAAGCGGAATCCTTCAGAGATGGAGGTTCTGTGGTTGGGCGGGAGCGGCTGCGGGATTGGGGTGCCAACTCCCAGCTCTTGAGAGTGTACCTCTAACACTGGTACCAACTGCCAAGAGCCTGGTTGTTTTCCTGGATGCCTCCTTATCCATGGACGCCCAGGTCACAAACATTACCAGACTGACATTTCTCCAGCTGTGCCAGATCAGGCTACTAGAAGGAGAAGAGAAGAGATTGGATTTATATCTCCGCCCTTCACTACCCAAGGGAGTTTCAGACCAGCTTACAAACTCCTTTCCCTTCCCCTCCCCACAACAGACACCCTGTGAGGTAGGTGGGGCTAAGAGAGCTCTGAGAGAAACTGCTCTTTTTCAAGAACAGCTGTGCCAGAACTATGGCTTGCCCAAGGTCATCCAGCAGGTGCAAGTGGATTAGTGGGGAATCAAACCCGCTTCTCCCAGATTAGAGTCCGCATCCTTAACCACTATACCAAACTAGTCCCCTTTGTGTCTTGCCCTCACCCTGATTTAGTCACAGTAATCCACTCAACAGTCACCTTCAGCTTAGACTACTGTAATGCCCTCTACACAGGGCTGCCCTTGAAACTGATCCGGAAGTTACAGCTTGTCCAGAATGCAGCGGCATGGGTCCTCATGGGGACTCCATTGACAGCACATATTCAACCAATTTTTTTCCAGCTGTGCTGGCTTCAAGTCAAGTACTGGATTAGGTTCAAGGTTTTGGTATTGGTTTTCAAGGCCCTAAGCAGTCTGGGACCAGCATATCTATGGGACCACCTCTCCCAGTATACCCCCCAAAGGGCATTATGCTCTGGGGATAAGAACCTCCTGGCCTGGAGGATATCTGGCTAACCTGAACCAGAGTCAAGGCTTTTTTTTGGCCCTGGCACTGGCCTGGTGGTCCTGAGGGATCTAAAACAGTTCTGCAGGGCCTGGAAATCAGAGATGTTCTGCCAGGCCTGTAGTTGAGGACAGCAATAGTTTGCCATCAAGCCTGGCTCTCTGGCTCCTCCCCCCCCAGGGAAGGATACATAATGCCTAACACCATGTTGATTATTGTTGTTTTATTTTTTTTAATCTGTATATATATTTATTGTATGTGTTAGAACTGTACCTATAAACTGTTAACCACCCTGGCAAAAATACCCCCCCCCCTTTTCAGTTTAGTGGCACAAGACTAAAAAAGTTCTCTAGGGCTTCTGCCAATGAACTCCTCCCCCATACAAATTGCAGCCCTGTGCAAAGTGTTGTGGGTTGTAGCCAACTTTGCACAGGCATACAGACACACACACACACACATGTTGACAACAATCAAAGCTTGCAGTGCCAGTGTCATTGGGTTCTACCATGCATTCTGTACACTCAACATGTTCCTTCATATTATGAAGATTATGTGACCCTTTCCCATTTTTCACAGTGGCCAATAACACAGCAGAGAATCCCCTACTACTTGGCCATATGGAAAATGGCTTGGCCGCTGCTTGTCAGTTTCAAAAATAGTCTTGTCAGTTTCAAGATCGGTTTTCCCCCTTTGCCTGCATTCCTTTGTGATGCCTGCCTGCCTTTGTGCTCCCTTTCATTCAATGAACTAATGCTAAAATGCATGCACGAAACTGAACCATGAGGATTTAAACGGAAGGTGCTTGCTGGATGCTACTGTGCAGCCGTGATAGGGCAATTGCATAGATTTTTTTAAAAAAACTATGGACACCCCTCTCCCCGACATCACAGGTTATATTCCCACCCCGATTTAGAAAAATGCAGGTTTTTTAAATTGTAGCTGCAGAATAAATACACTGAAGGAAAAAGAATGGCATGTAAGGCCAGCACAGAATCGAAAGTCAAGCTTTAAACCTCTGAAAATCTGCAGTAAGGGGTGTGTGTGTAATGGGCTTCTGTTACCCTGGTGCCTGGCTGAATGGATCTATTCATAAACACACCTGAGGTTGGCCTCAATGAGATTATTAAGGAATCCATTGTATTTTGGATGTTCATATAACACCTTAAGGACTATGGTCTTTGTGGCATTGTCCAGAGAGCATCCTACCATGGCAGGAAGGTATGAGCAAATATTCGCTTTAGTCAGTGAGTTAAGTTTATAGCAGCAGAAGAGTTTTATTTCAAGTGAATGGTTCCAGAGAAAGGAACTTGGGGTAGTAGATGCTGGAAAGGACCGATCTCTAGCTGGGGTTCTTAAGAGCATCTGCTAGTCAGAGCATGCAGTTGAGCTTGGTGGACCAACCTCACTCCATGTTCAAAAACATGAAAGAATGGAGAAACACTGCCACTGCTGAGTGTTTCTAGTCCCTAGACTTTAGAAGAAGAGGAGATTGGATTTATACTCCACCCTTCAGTACTCAAAGGAGTCTCAGAGTGGCTTATAGTCTCCTTTCCCTTCTCCTCCCCACAACAGACACCCTGTGAGGTAGATGGGAGAGCTCTTTCGAGGACTGCTGTTTCTTGAACAGCTCTAAAGAACTTGTGATGGACCCAAGGTCACACCAGCAGCTGCATGTGGAAGAGTGGGGAATCAAACCCAGACTTACGGCCCCTGTTAGTCATTAACTTCAGACTTTCTGGGAACTACAGTTTCCAGAAGGCATATGAGGAAAGGAAGCCAAGGAGAGTGAAATGTGTGGTGCTCACTCTGTCTGCAACCTGTATTTTGAGGTCCTTCTGATGAGCTGATGTGGCTGTGGTTGGATTTTTGCCCTGAATTCGGGCTCTGATGGTGTCACTGTGGAGAAAAAACAGTGTATGTGCTGCAGAGTTTCTCTTCAATGGGGAATAAAGCACCATACATCATTTTCCTCTCACAACAACACTGTGAAGTATTAGAAGAAAATAAGAGATTGGATTTATACCCTGCCTTTCACTCAGAGTCTCAGAGTGGTTTACAATTTCCTTCCCCTTCCCCTCCCTGCAACAGATACCCTGTGAGGTAGGTGGGGCTGAGAGAGCTCTGTCGAGGACTGCTCTTGAGCGAACAGCTCTGAGAGAACTTGTGACTGAACCAAGGTCACACCAGCAGCTGCATCTGGAGGAGTGGGGAATCAAACCTGGTTTTCCCAGATTAGAGTCCACTCTCCTAACCAGTACACCAAACTGGCTCGCAAAGGTGACTGTTGGCTCCCGGATCCTGTTCGCAATGAACTTCCCATGTTGGGTATCTTTGCAGTGGGGATACATGTGCCAGAAACCAGGAATGAATATGATGTGGAGGGGGTGATATGTATTTTGGCAGAAACCCCTTGCTTCTCCTATTTTAGTTCCATTCAAGTCCCTTTGAAGAATTTTTAGTCAGGCTCAGTGTGGTGTAGTGGCTAAGAGCAGCAGACTCTTAATTTGGAGAACCGGATTTGATTTCCCACTCTTCCACATGGAGCCAGCTGGGTGACCTTGGGCAAGCCACAGTTCTCTCAGAGCTGTTCTCTCAAGGGCAGTTCTCTCAGAGCTCTCTCAGCCCCACCTACCTCACAGGGTGTCTGTTGTGGAGAGAGGAAGGGAAGGCTGCTCTGAGACTCCTTCAGGTAGAGAAGAGCGGGGTATAAACACCCCCAAACCTAACTCTTTATTTTGTAGTTATTGTGAACCAGCTTGTGAGTCTTCTTTGAGTAGAAAACGGGGTTCACGTTCAAATAAACGTAATTTTCCCAGCAGGAAATGCTGCTGGAAAGGAAATAAACAGAGTATATGTGCGAAAGGAGGAATTTGTTTGTTTGTTTGTTTGACGTTATTTGCAGTCCACCTTTCTCACAGGTATTCAATGCAAGTCAGACATAGTGAGTCAGTAGAAAATGGTAAGAGTCCCGCAGCATCTTAAAGACTAACAAAATTTGTGGCAGGGGATGAGTTTTCATCAGTCACGGCTCACTCCTTCAGTCAGTACAATCGACATTCCATAACCAGATGCATTAGCATTTTAGAAGTCTGGAACCACCAGAAAGGACTGAATCGTAGCATAGCGTATTATGCTATTAAGTGGTACAGAAATTACATAAACAGGATCCCAGGAAACAGTATAGGCCACAGTTCCTAATTGTTTATCCAGTATTTGTAAAACCATTTTGTACAGTGCAACCCTGTTAACCTCTGCAGAAAAGCCTTCCTGAATAGTTTGGTTTTGCATAGTTTGCAGAAAGCTGGGAGAGTGGGAGGTTTCCTGACCTCCTTGGGCAGGTCATTCCAGAAGTCGGGAGCCACAAGGGAGAAAGCCACAGGTGTACGGGCAGTAGATTTTGCCCATTTGCAGGGTGGCACCTGCAGAAGCCCCTGGTGACTTGAGCAAATTCTCATCAACGTCTTCCATTTCAGTTTCATCTTTTTTGGAGACTGAGTTGAGGGATTTACGGCTGTGGGAGCAAGGCCCAAAACACTGATGATCCCAGCACTGGCACAGAGAAGCTGATAACTCCCCCAAGCTGTTGTATTTCCAAGAACAGACTTTTTACCTTCTCCTACAGAAGTCTGACTTTCTCCTTGACAGTCTGCTGGAGAAAGTAAATACAGCCCACCCCGCTGGCCTGTGCATTGCCTAGAGCATAAGAGAAGTGCCCGACCTTCAAGCCGTGATGTCAGGAAGATTTAATGGGATTTCATACTCAGATTGCAGCAGTGGTAAAATTGACTCTGTGGATCATATTTTGCTTGATTGTCCCAAATTTTCAGCTCTTAAGAGATGAACAGATCTCCCCTTTATGCAATCAGGACTTCCTCTCTACAGAAGCAAAATCATCCTGCTTACTTAGAGATGAAGAAACTACTCTGTGGGTGCGGTCAGACCGCGTGCTGAGAGCGGTTTAAATTGCTCCGTTTCTGATCGGATTACATTTGATCTGGACAATCGCAATCACACTTACCTCCCTTATCCCGCTTTACTGTGCAGTCGCTGCACTCCCCGCTGTCTACACTATCGACGCGTGGGAGCGTGCGTCGGCAGTTTTTAAAAATTTCCTCAGTTTATGCATGTGCATAGACGCCCCTCCGTAGAAGGGGGGGGGGGAACTATCATGGCGCATGCGCAGAACCACCAGGGTGAATCAATCCAACCCCTCCAACAAAAGACTTCACTTTAAATGTTTGACCCGAAAATGGCCTCCGTGAGATCCCGAACTCATCTAAATGCTAAAACAAGTGACCATTTAAATGTCAGTTTTCTAAATGCAGTGGTGGAGCTCCGTCTATACACACACTGCCAATGCATTAAAAAATGGTGGGTGAAAAGCGGAAGCCTCGAGCAGCTTTCGAGCGGGAAGGGGGTTTAAACCGGAAGTGGCTCGACACTGTAGGAATGATCAGACGTCAGAAAAGTGCGGCTAGAACCAGAGAATCAGGAAAACACCACTTGGGGACCTGGTATCAAAATATTTGGTGATTTCCCACTGAGCTAGCCGCGGTCGTGCTGCTTGTCCGGAGATTTTAGTCACTCACACTGAAGCGCAGGGCTGCATTTTGACCCGCAGCTGCCGATTTCCGCCGCAGTTTCGTAATCCTCAAAAAACAGGATTACGAAACTGCGGGGGAAATCGGGCGAAGCCGCGGGTCAAAATGCAGCCCCGCGGCTTCGGGTGTGAAATTGACTAAAAATCTCCGGGCAAACGGCAGCACGACCCCGCGGCAAGCTTTAGTGGGAAATCACCCTCTGTTTTAAAGGGGGTTGAGCCGGAAAGTGACGGCTGGGGACTGTGTGCAGATGGTGGGTGTGTGAACGTGCACATAAAATCTGTTACTGAAGCATGCCGAAAGAGGACTAAATGGCCCGTCTGACTGCACCCTGTGTGTGGCAAAATTTCTAGCAGCTGTTGTCAAATCACATGACAACTTTTGCAGTAGCAACCTTTAAATTCTTCCCTGTTTTCCTGTGGAACAAGGTTTATTGTGGGATGAGGGTTTGCTGCTTATGACTCCGGTTGCAAAAACAGGAAAGACCACTACAACAACAATAACAACAACAACAACAGTGCACTGAAGAGTATGAACTGCCGTTGTTTGGAAAAAAGTGGAGGCAATCGAGTTGAAACATAAGCCTTTGCAAGAGTTTTATTTAAAGTTGCAACTCCGAGGCTTACTTAGAAGCATGTCATGATGAAGCATTTGTGTGCACACATTAATTTTCTGAAATTAAAACGTGCGTACTGGAAGGGACTTGTATGAGACCAACTACATATGGCATTATGGGTTTGCTTCTCTCCCCCTCCAAAGGTCCATCTGCTTAACTTGATGCCATTTGTATGCTTACTCTGTTTTTAGTCAACTTGAAATAAATAAGAAGCAGCATTTGGATAAGGCTAATAGGAAAGAAGTCTGAATAATTCTGGAGAATGATCCAAAACCTTTTCAGACTAGTCGACTTGTCCCTGTTCATCAGTATGTTGATGACTTGAATGTGTGAATGAGCTGTCACAGGTATCCCTTTCGTACCCCTGGAATCTGCTTTGCCAGGTTTTTTTCACCTGCCGGTTATCAAATGTGAGAAAAATCGAGTGATATACGTGCAGATCTCTACCAACTGTTCCTTTTTGTTTGTTTTGCAAGGTGATTCTGCCGAGGAAAAGCCACCTCCCATATCTCCTTATGGTGAAACCTTTCTTTTTGACCCCACAGAAGACTCTGTAAGTTGTTGTTTGCTAGCAAAATGTCACTTGCCACAGTGGGCGGTATGTGGGGAGGGAAATGAAGACTCTGTAGGTGTTGTGTAGTTCTCAGAGCTGCCAGGCACATAAAGACACGTTGCCCTGGCCTGTTAGCAAAGTCTGGTTTGCCAGCATTGGGGCAGAGAGGAGGTTTTGAGATCAAGTCCCCCAGTGCAAGGCTTCATAACTTCCATAGAAGTGAGCAGCATCCATTTGGTGTTATGGGGAAAAATAAAGAGAGAGAACATAAGAAGAGCCCTGCTGGATCAGACCAATCTGTTCCAGCATCCTGTCTCACCCAGTGGCCAACCAGCTCCTCTGGATGACCTAACAACAGGCCATAGAGCCTGATTCCCCTGATGTTGCCTCCTGGCTCTGGGATTCAGAGGTTGACTGCCTCTAAATGTGGAGGTTCCCCTCAGTCCCCATGGCTAGCAGCCACAGATGGACTTCTCCATGAATCTGTCTAATCCCCCTTTAAAGCTATCTATACCTGTGGCCATCACTCTGTCCCCTGGCAGTGAATTCCACGTTTTAATCACTCTCTGTGTCAAGTTGTATTTCCTTTTGTCAGTCCTAAACCTACTGCCCATCAGCTTCATTGGTTGCCATCAAGTTCTAGTATTTTGGGAGAGGGAGAAACCTTTCTCTTTGCCAACTCTCTCCACCCAGTGCATAATGTTATAAACCTCTGTCATGTCCTCCCCCTCAGTTGTTTCTTTCCTAAACTGAACAGTCCCAGACCCTTCAGCCTTTCCTCATAGTGAAGGTGCTGCAACCCCCTAATCATCTTGGTCGCCTTCCTCTGTCCTTCTTCCAGCTCTGCAATGTCCTTTTTGAGATACATTGACCAGAATTGTACACAGTATTCCAAGTGAGGCCACACCTTAGCTCTATACATGGGTATTACATTGGCCATTTTATTTTCAGTCCCTTTTCTAATGATCCCTAACAGAGAGTTTGCCTTTTTCATCGCTGCAGCTTACTGGGCTGACATTTTCATTGGCCTATCCACCATGACCCCAAGATCTTTTCCTCTCTCAATCTCAGCAAGTTCAGACCCCATTAGCCTATACACAGAGTACACAGTGACGCCACAGGAGTTGGGGTCAAGCTTTCTCATTGTCCCTGATGATTCCAGACACTGAGAAGTAGGCAAGTTTTCATGCGCGTAGCCTCCTTCCCTCATCTGCATAGCCTTCTGTTTCTTGGTCACACCGCAGTGTGATGGAACGTTGGAAGAGTGGGACTGGAATGTTCGATTTATGTATAAAAAGGTACTTTCGCTTGCTAAAAGGTGTGTAGCGCCACCACAATGTGTGGCCAGAAGGTGTCATTACAATTAACCATTTAGAAGGAATCAGGTGATACAGGGGCCAGGCAATTTCAGAGCAGTGCTCCCTCTAAGCTGTGGGTTCTTGTGAGCAAAAATTCTACTTTGTGAGCTACTGGCATCGAAGTTGTGAGTGAGCAATTTGGCTGCTCCATCAATTAGTTTGCTCTGGAGCCATCCCTCCCTGAGCCAAGACAAAAACGTGTGAGCTGGAGGCTAAAAAACTAAGCTAGCTCACACTAACTCAGCTAAGAGGGGACACTGTTTCAGAGGGTAGCTGTGTTGGTCTGTGGGAGAACAGTTAGACTCGAGTCCAGTAGCACCTTAGAGGGGGCTACGGTGGCTCAAGTGGTTAAGATGCTGAGCTGCAGACCGGAAGGTCGGTACTTCAGCAGTTCGAGACCAGAGTGCTGCATGACGGAGTGAGCTCCTGTCTCTGGTCCCAGCTCCTGCCAACCTAACAGCTCGAAAGCAAGAAATTGCAAGTGGATAAATAGGTACCGCTTCGGTGGGAAGGTAACAGCATTCCGTGCACCTCAGTCTCTAGTCATGCCGGCCACATGAACACGGAGAAGTCTTAGGACAGTGCTGGCTCTTCGGCTTGGAAACAGAGATGAGCACTGTATTCCTAGAGTTGGATTCAACTGGCTTTCGAGCAAGGGAAACCTTTACCTCGGACCTTAGAGACCAGCAAGAGCTTCAGGGTCTAAGCCTTCGAGAGTCAAAGACACAGTAGAGTAGAAATCGTTGAAGGGGCCAGTCAGGTTCTGCCTGTTTCTTTAAAACTGCCAATTCAGGCCTGGTGTCTCAGCCTGAGCATCTTACTGCTCAGGTATGACTTACTCATGGAGTCACCATTTCTGCTTGCTCCAGACAGCCAGAAGTACTGAAGAAATCCCTCATGTGAGGATGTTTCCCAGTACTTTATGAGGCATTCCTTAAGAAGATGGCACATCCTTCTCAAGCTTAAAACCCTCCCATGCACATGCAAATATAACATTATGTGAATTTTACTTGTTGGATTGATGATCGGGAAAATTAAGTGAAATTTATATGACACGGCAGACTCAGAGAACAGATGGGAGGGGGCAGTGCCTGGGGAGATGTGTTGATGAGCCACAGGGGAGTTAGAGAGGAAAGTTAAGTCAGCTGGAACATGAGGCAGTTATCTGTCCTGAGAAATGAGCTTGGATGTTGGTGATGCTGGGCTGCGATCCAGTCAGTGAGAAGACCACCTTGAGGGGACAAATGTAGTAAAGCTTTTCAAGCTCTCTTTGTTTCAGGCCTGGCCTGTGCATAACAGCAGAACGGGGTTTGTAGAATCCTGAAGTGGCAGAATGGGCAGTACCAATGCAGGTGGGGTGAGTCACAGCTTTAGGCTTCCCCCACGTGACCACTCCCTGCAAGTCATTATTTTTTTAAAAAAGTGCATTAGAAAATGAGAGAAATTCTAGTCAAGCCCTTCATGTGTAGTGCTAGCTTTCTACTTACAGATAATTTTTCATTACTTGGAAAAAAAAAACGTAACTTCCCCCGTGCATCCTGAAGTGGTATAGTCCTTTCCACCTCCTCAGCTCTTTGCCACCTTACTATCTTGCTCCGTTGCCTGTGTAGACCACGTTGGTGATGTCACCCTTTAGAATGGCTGGCATGAGAATGCCTCAGCCAGGTTCTGATTTTAAATTGGATTTGGCCATAGAAACATAGAGCTGGAAGGGATCCCAAGGGTCATCTAGTCCAACCCTCCACACAATGCAGGGAATTTACAGTTACCTCTCCCCCTTCCCGCAGTGAACCCTGCTCTGTGCCAAGAAGAAAAAAAAAACCTCCAGGATTCATCTGGCCTGGAGGAAAATTCCTTCCTGACCCCAGAGTGGCAATCAGTATTACCCTGGGCTAGGGATGCCAGACCCCCCTGGTGTGGGTGGGGGTCCCCTGGTTTGGGGCACTCCTCTCTGCCCCACAATTATCCCCCCCAAACAGGCAAGAAGCTGGAAATAAACATGACCCAGAGGTGACGTAGGCACATTGGTGATGTTGGGAGGGGCAATGCTCTGTTTTTTGGGCAAAACTCCATGGTAGAAGCTAATTCTACCGTAGAGTTTTGCCCCCAAACCAGAACATCAGCCCTTGATGTGCCTATATCACTTCCAGGTTGCGTAGGCACGTCACATTTATTTTCAGCATTCCTCTCCACTCCCGGTAAGTTCACCCCCCCCATCCCCTGCCAGCAGGGCTAAGGGACCTGGCAACCCTACCCTGGGCATATAACAAAGGGCCACAGGACCCAAGCACTGGCTCATCCCGACCTGCCCTCCCTCAGTTGTCATTCCCATTTTTGTTTTGTTTGATACCAACTCTCTCTTAACCAGATTACCAGAAAATTCCCTCAGTGGCAAAAGGAGTTTGCTGTGGTAGAATGACACGCAAATCCACAAATTCTCTTTTACCGTGTGGAATTTAGGCCAGACTGCAGGGGATGCTGGCCATTTGAGGACCCCAGATGTGCAATACAGCTGCAAAAAGTGGCATGCGATATGAACCAGAACGGGGAAGGAGCACCCCTTCTCCAGTTGTTAATGCCCCTTGCAGTTGTGTTTAAGCTCTGGCAGAAAGGACAGACAGGCACAGTATGGTTGGTACTGGAGTGACTATCTCTGGGAAGACTGAAGGGAAACTGGCAGAGGTACATATATCAAGAAGAACGCTGTAGGCTTGAGAAACTTGTAGAAAAGGGGCAAAGAGAACTGTTAAGAAGTTGGACTTCCTTCCCTATGGGAAAAAATGCTGAAGAGTTTGGGATTCGTTGGCATGGAAAAACATAATCAGGGTTTATAAATATATACAGGGTGTGGCGAATGGATGCAGAGGGACATCTCTGGTAAAACACTAGAATTTGGGGGCACCTAGTTTTTCACACAATGCACGGCTGGGTTATGGAATTCTCTGCCATGTGATGTAGTGATGGGCACTAACTTAAAAGGCTTTACAGTGGGATTCAATAATTCTCTGGAGGACAGGTAGGTCTCTCGGTGGCTATTAGGCATCCTGACTGAACAGCCACCTCCATGTCCAGGAGCCAGCATGACTCCAAATACCTTAGGAAGGGGAGTAGGAATGACCGGTGGTGTTTTTATCCCATGCTTATAAGCTGTGCTTAAAAGCCTTCTAGTTGGCCTCTCTGTGGAGTAAAAACAGATGCTGCACAGGCCCGTACCTACCGTGGGGCATTTCAGGGCCTGGCCCCCTGACTTCCTGCCCAGGCCCCCTGACTTCCATGCAGCCCCCAGCCCCCCCCAACTCTCTGGGCCACCTGGAAGACTCCCCACTGTTCCCCCTTCCCCCAGCGCAGCTAGCTTCCCCGTGTAGGCAAACAGACTGCAAACGCTGCAAAAGTGGGTTTTTAAAGATTTATTTTTATTTTATTCTTTATTCTGTGGCATCAGTGCTCCCTGACTTATTTAAAGGACCCTCCTCCTCCGAATTGCAAAACCCTGGCTACAGCCCTGATGCTGCATTAGATGGACCACTGGGAGTGGTCTAGCAAAGGTGTTCTTCGGTTCTCATGTGTCCTTAGTGTGAATGATCCAGGTGGGGGTAGCCTTGTTGGTCTGAAGCTGCAGAACAGAGTTCGAGGCCAGCGGCACCTCTAAGACCAACCAAGTTTTAGTCAGGATGTGAGCTTTTGTGGAGGAGTGTGCGCGCACACGAAAACTTACACCTTGAATGACACTTTGTTGGTCTCAAAGGCGCCACTGGACTTGGACTTTGTTCTAGTGTGAATGGGGGATGGAAAAACTGAGAGCGGCTAGCCACTCTCGGTTGCCGTGGGTTGATCGGAGACCAGGTGGTGGGCAAGCCACTGCGGAGTTTCGCTTTTGCGTTTCCTCCTGTGGTTAGCAGTGTGCTTTCAGTTTTATGGAGCAGGCGTACGGTAAACCCTTGTGACTTCATGGGGGACACCAGGAGCAGACGTTCTACTCCCACTGCTGAATACTCGGGTTTAGCTTCTGCTGTTGTCAGCTCCTGAGAAGCAGAAGCCCTGCTCTGGCTTGGGCTAGTTCTTACCATTGGCTCAAGAGGTGGGAACAGATGTAGTTAAAAGACTTGTGATCCAGCGAGTCTCTGATTCACATTTGACCTCTGTCACAATTCAATGGGAGGCCGTAAGCAAGTTGTCCTCAGCCAAAGCCCTCTGTCTGTAATAACACTGGCCTGCCTTGCAGGACTGTTGTAGAGACTGCAAGAAGTTAACACATGTAGACTCGGAGTACTTTCTAGCTGATTCCCTTATGCTATGAAACTTGATTAGAAGTTTACATTTTGATAACTTTGTATAGCATAAGAATTGCGGAGGCTATTGTTTTGCAAGCCAAAAATATCCTGAGTCTTGTTTTCCACAAATATTTACACAGACAACAACTCTGGGTAGAATCAAGATTAGGACTGTGATGGATGTAAAGTTGTTTGGCTCTTCACAGAGGATACATTTCACAACTCACTGTTGGACTCCTTCTTTCCAGGAAATCTGGGACAGCGAACTCCCAACCCTCCAAGAAAAGGACAGAGATGAGAGAGGTGCTGAAAGGGATCTCCCTCCCAGCAAAACATGGTACTGGGTGAAAATGTTGAATTCAGTAACAGTGGAATGTGGTTGTGTGGGAATTGTTGCAGGATCCTAAATGATGCATTGCTTATCCAGACTTTTCTTCTTCTTAAGTCCCCCCTTTAGGTATTTCATATTTTCCTCTTAAAAATAAAAATGAAACCAAGACAGTTACCATGCAGTTCTAAGCAAAGTTATAAGGTAAAAGTAAAGGTTTCTCTTGCTTGAAAGCTAGTCAAATCTAACTCTAGGGAGCAGTGCTCATCTCTGTTTCCAAGCTGAAGAGCCAGCGCTGTCTGAAGACATTTCCGTGGTCATGTGGCCGGCGTGACTAAATGCCGAGGTGCATGGAACGCTGTTACCTTCCCACTGAAGTGGTACCTATTTATCTTCTTGCAATTTCTTGCTTTCGAACTGTTGGCAGGAGCTGGGGCCAGAGATGGGAGCTCACTCCGGCACACGGCACTAGGGTCTCGAACAGCTGAACGACAGACCTTCCAGTCTGCAGCTCAGCGTCTTAACTCTGAGTCACTGTGGCCCACTAAGCAAAATTATACCCTAAGTCAATTGAAGTCATTGGTCTTAGAAGGTATAACTCTGTTTAGGATTTCATTATTAGGTGTATAGCAGCTCTGTGTGTCCAGTGTTGTGTTTACAAGACACTCTAGGAAGGGGGTCCCCAAGATGGTGCCCATGGGCACCATCATGCCTGTTGAAACCTTCTCTGGTGCCCACCAAGTGCTTTTAGGAAGTGGGTGGGGCCAGGTAGGGCTTTGGCCCAGTGAGGGTTTGAATGGGTACTAGAGATTTGATTGGCTGTGCAGATTTTTTTCAAAATATTGCTTTGGCTGCAGCGGCCACCACAGCACACAAATCTCCACTGTATGACTGAAGTGAAGCTATGCCAATCATTTTGTGGCTGGCTCCACTTCCTGTGGCAGCCATTTTATGGCTGCTGCCCCCACCGTGCTGTGACAGAATTCCAGAGGCACCCACGGGCTCAAAAAGTTTGGGGACCCCTGCTCTAGGAGGAGAGATGGGAGGGCTGTCTCATAGCACTTCCATGCAGAGATGACCTTGGGCCCAGTATTCAAGATAATAGCCTCTTTCTCCTGACAAAGCTACAAGGATTGCTCCCCTGCCATGGTATTATGCTCAAGTTTTGAAGCATTTCCGGTAACTTAATAAGTTCCTGAGCACAGGGTGACTGCTTGGTAGTGTACCAGAAAGCTCCTGACTGCAACATGGCTCAAAAACAAGCATGCAGGTGATGTAGACACACCACATTTATTTCTGATGATGTCGCTGTTTTTTTGGGGGGAGGATTTCCTCCTGACAGCCCGCTGACTGGCAGCGGGCAGGAGCCCACAAAAACTGAGGATCCCGCGTCCCTAACTGGGGAATGGCAACCCTACCAGGAAGTCATCTCTCCCCTTGTTTCCAGTTTTAATTTGGGAAATCCATTGCTCTCTTCCTGATCTGACTGCTGGCTGGGTCCGTCCTGCTCCTAGTAGAATAATTTAAAGAAAAAAAAATGAGGTGGCACAATTTGGGTTGGGGGTGAGCTATAGTTGGTGGCTCATATTGTAAAATGGATAGTGCAGGGGCACTGAAGATGCTACTCCTGTAAGTTCTTTCTCCTTTGAAATAAGTATGGGCTGCATGAGAAGAGGGGCTATGGATCAGTAGCAGAATATGTATTTGGAACAATGCATAACACCCTGAACACAGTCCGTGACATCTTAGAAGACCTGAGAAGAGGCACTGACATTGATAGGAGATAGTGATGAGCTAGATCAGAGGTCCCCAAACTTTTTGAGGCTGTGGGCACTTATGGACTTTTCAAAACATTGACTAAAGGTCACCACAAAATGGCTGCCATGGGCCTTTGACTAGTCACAGAATATTGGGAGCTTCCAAGCCAAGCATCCTCCTGTGATGGAGACTGCCGGTTCTGAATGGGAGCTCCCTGTAGGTGCAAAAGCAATGCCTTCTGGGTAGGGGTATGCAGGGGGGGGAATTGATATTTTTCGGATTCTGATATAACAAAGCCGATCTTTTCTCTATTCCTGAATATACCAATACTAGTAATGTATTAGTATCCAGAAGTATTTTGGAATACTGAAAAATACAACGCCATTATATCCTATGGGGTCATTGTAGTCAATGGCAAAATCTTCTAAGGAGTATTTAGTGGGCTGGGGGGAATGGGTTTGAGGCAGAGGTACCAAATTTGTCCTGTAGCTGCTGGAGCCTCTCCCCAAAAGAACCTCCAAGTTTGGAAAAGTTTGGACCAGGAGGTCCAATTCTAGGGGCATCCGAAGAATGTGCCCCCATCCTCCATTGTTTCCAAAGGCAGGCAGATAAAACACAGACCAGCAGTTTCCCCCAGAGAATCTCTGCAGTATAAACTAAGGTGTGGTGTGAGGGCACATGTTTGCAAGGCCAGCAGCAGAACCAGTGCAATGCGTCCACCAGAACCAGTGCCACTGTGGCAGTGACAAAAGCCAGCAGAACTAAGATCAAATCTGAGAATCTCTGAAGTGTAGGGGGCATGTTTGCAAGGCCAGCAACAGAAGCAGTGCAGTGTTCTAGTGCCCAGCAACAGAATCCAGTGCCAATCTACCTATCAACAGAACCTAGTGCCAACCTACTAGATGAACCTAGTGCCATTGTGGCAAATGCCAGCTCAACAAGAGGACTAATGTCAAATTAAGCACAGAATCATCGCAACAACAATACACAGAAGAATTTCAAAAAATAACGAACTTCTGGGATTGGCCAAAGAGCAGTGTTCCCACCCTTACCTGTCATTCTATTGGCTAGTGCTCCTTCCCGGTCCTGTCCCTGGGAAAGCAAGCTAGTTGTTGGGCTTCCAGTTTGAAGCTGGCAGCAACGACAGCCATGCAAACTGCAATGCCACTTGCAAATGCATTGCAGTGATTGGTTGTAGGTAATGTCCATCTTTGCCCTCACTTCTGAAAAGCAGAGCAAAGGGTGGGAAAGAGACAGAAATGGTGGGAAAGAGAAGGTAAATGCAGCCCTTTAAAGTGTAACCCCCCCCGGAGCCTGTATTCAGCAATGCCGAATAATGCAGAAAGAAGCTGAATTGTTTCAGCTTTTATTTGGCAGTCTGTATTTGGCAGCTGAATCAGACCAGAGATTCCAAAAGGATTTGTGTGTGTGTGTGTGTGTGTTTTTCCAGTTCAGCTTTATCGAATGCACACCCCTACTTCTGGTCTGTTGTTGGGGGGGGAGAAGGCCCTGCTTCACTGATGTAGAAAAATGTCAGGATTGGGGAAGAAGGAAGTGGGTTCCAGAAAACACATTAACTGGGCATTGCCCATGGACGACATGTTAGGGATCTCTGTGTTAGGTGGATCAGTAACTTGATAGTAGTAAAAGCCAGCAGTTTTTAACATTTGTATAGTGTGTTTCACATCTCTGAAGTGCCTTAGGCACATTTAATGCAGCCCCTAAGGACGTATTCCTGGGAGTCAGCCTCATTTAAGAGACTCGAGCAGGATTCTGAGTACAGCTGCTTAGGACGGTCTGTTAATCTCTGTTATCCTTACAACAACCCTGGGAGAGGTCATAATTATTTCCCTCATTTTACAGAGGAAGCCACTGAGACTGAGAGAAAGTAGGCTTGCCGGAGGCCATCTAGTGAGTTCATGGATAAATCAGGATTGCAACTCAGGGCCTTCTCAGTTTACAGCCAAGTCTTTACAGTGTATTAGCCACTACATTACATTGGCTATGAAAAATGCATTGTATTCTGTCACAGAAGCAGTTTTCTTTCTCTTTGGTTACGAACAGAGGAGGGCAATACACACTTTCTTTAGAGAACAGAAAACACCGTCCTGACCTGGATAGCCCAGTCTAGCCTGATCTCGTCAGATCTCAGAAGCCAGGGGTCAGTCCTGGTTAGTATTTGGATGTGAGACTACCAAGGAACACAAGGGTCGCAACACAGGGGTAGGCAATGGCCAACCACCTCTGAATATCCCTTACCTTGAAAACCCTAACAATGTTTCCTCTAAGCCGTGGAGTCTTGTGAGCAAAAGTTCTACTTTGTGAGCTACTGGCATGAAAGTTGCGAGCGAGCGATTTGGCTATTGCATAAATTAGTTTGCTCTGGAGCCCTCCTTCCTGAGCTCAGACAAAAATGGGTGAGCTGGAGGTTAAAAAACTGTGAGCTAGCTCGCACTAACTCAGCTTAGAGGGAACACTGGTTATCATAAGTCAGCTGCAACTTGATGGCAACGAAAAACAAAACAAAACAGAAGATATTCCCTTGAGGAAAAGGGTAATGCAGCTTTTTGGTTGGATAAATTTCCTGAATGGATAGTTTCTCTCTTAGTAAAAACCTAAACTTACCACATTACTTCTCTTGTGTGTAGTAGTTAAATTGAGATGCAATTTCTGTAGAATGGTGGTGGCTACTTCTGTAGTATTTGTAAATCTGAATTTAACTATGGGTTGGTCATTACAGATCTTTAATAGGCATTAAGTTAAAGGGGCCAATTTAGTGTATTGTCATTTGGCATTAAGCAGTACTGTAGCTGGATTTTGCATAAATTGAATTGAGTAGTATTTTGTGAACATTAAACAAATGTTTAAATGGTGGATCTCATTTGGTTATGCAGCCTTACTGTGTTATGGAATAGATGTGAGGTTTTGGGTAAATATGTGGCAGTTGTTTGCGGTTGAGACTGTAAAGCTGATTGAAGAAATATTAACTTTTGTCTCATTCCAGCACTCCTCTTAATAATAATCTGATATGGAAAATCAATGAAGAAATAGTAGACAGCAAATTGGTACCTGCTGAGAATAAATATGCATTGCCGAACAAATTTGCTGGTGAGCCCGAATATTCTACAGTCAAAGAATGTGCTCGGTATGCACGAAGGGGAAAATATAAACCATCCAAAACCAACAAAGAGTTAAAAACTGGGACTTTGGACTTCACGGCAGTTCTGCACATTTGCTCTAACCAATTTGATAGTGTTATCGACGGATTTGCTGATGTCCCAGTGCCTAGTCCCAGAGACTCAATAACTCCCTATGCCTGTTTTTATGGATCATCAATGAAGAAGGTTAAAGAAGGATGGCTGGACAAGCTGTCACCTCAGGGGTACGTTGTCATGAACTTTGACAAGTGTAAAGTTGCTTACTGTGACTTCATAGGAATTGGGAAGGGGGTGTAATTCAGTGGCAGAGAATCTGCTTTGCCTGCAGAAGGTCCCAGGTTCAATTCCCATCATTTCCAGCCAAAAGGATCAGGTATGAGGTGGTGTGAAAGACCTTTACTTGAGACCTTGGAGAGACGCTGCCAATCTGAATAGAAAAGACTGACTTCGATGGGCCAGCAGTCTGATTTAGTATAAAGCAGCTTAGTGTGTGTTCACGTGACAGACCATTGGCTCATCCAGTTCAATGCTGTCTGTTATTCCAACCAATAGCAGCTCTCCAGAGTCTCAAGAAGAGAACAGGGATGCCCATTCAGATTCTGCTGATGAGTGCAAAACGAAACTGAAAATGGTAATGTTCGACTTGGTAATATACTCCTTATTATAAACGCAATCCATTATTAATCTTTCAATCTGATCATTATTCTGGTATCTGCCTGTCTGGATTAGAGCTCAGGCTGTTCATAGGGAGAACAAGGAATCACAAGAGAGTGACTAGATAGATACACGACTGCCAGGGACAGAGTGAAAGCTGACCTTGCCACAGAAACGAATTTTGCAGATTGTGATGGGTGCATTGGTTTGTGGAGACCTTAATTCTGCACAGGAAGTGGCTCCAGTTTTCTGGCAATTCAGTTCTCTCTGGTTCTGTGCTGCCTGGGCATAGGACCAAAAGTTCTGTTTGCATATCCTGGCAGCACTGTGAACTTAGGTGGGATGGAGGCAAATGTGATGCCTGTCCCCAGGTGTCAAAATAGCTCCCCTTTGACTGCACTCCTGGTGCTCAATGAGTTCCTTCCCTGGCTCCATCCCGCTTTTGCACCCTCCAGCCTTAGCCAGCCTCAGAAAGGCAACAGTCTCCCAGGTTCTGCTGTCTGGGTTACTTCTCTGCCTGCAAGTGTCTTCAGCCTCCCGTAAACCAAGCACCTTCCTTCTCTTCCCCAGCCGGCTTCACAGGCTCTCCTTTTATCCCCCTCTCCAGCCCCTTCCTGCTTTTCCTCATCCAATCCCCTTGAGCCAGAACCTATTTCTTTCCACTCATTCCTTTTTGTAGGCCTTCCCTCTGTTATCCTCTGCACCTGGCTTAACCCTCACTGGCCTCGTCCCGCCTGGCTCTCCTGAGTTAGAATCACAGAGAGTTGGAAGGGGCCATAGAGGCCATCTAGTCCAACACCCTGCTCAATGCAGGATCAGCCTAGATGGGGATTTGAGGTGGTTGACAACATAAATACAGAACATAAGTAAAAATACAAATATTCTATAAAACAAATATTCTGTAAAAAATATAACACACTGGCACTCTGGCATGATGATCAGAGAAGCTGATCGTAGGCCCAGTAAGACTGCCTCAGTGGAATGCCTGGAGGAGCAATTCAGTCGTCCAGGCCCCATGGAAGCCAGACAGGTCCTTCAGGGCATGAATCTCTTCAGAAAGAGCATTCCACCAGGTTGGGGCCACGATCGAAAAAGCCCTTGTTCAGGTCAAAGTTAAGTGAGCTACCCGAGAGCCAGGCACCATCAGAAGTCCACGGGAAATGGAACACGAGCACCATGGTGGGTCGTAACGGGAGAGGCAGACATGGGCTTGCTTCGGTGCTGTGGGCAGCAAACTGGCCAGGCAGGCTGGGTAAAATGATTTGATGTGTCAGGGGATTGTCAAGCTTTGGTCTATCAACATTTCTCTTTGCCCAAGATCCGTTTACTGGAGTTGCTGAGGAGTGAACCTGGGACCTTCTCTGTGCATGACATACTCTACCTCTGAGCCATGGGCCCTCCCATGGATGGAAACCCCCAATGGCTGGTTTGATTATTTGTCTTATGATGCACAAAAAGTGAGCTAATGCAGAATAGTGGCTAGACTAGGATCTGGGAGACCGAGGTTCAAATCCATGCCCTTCCACAGAAGCTCACTGTATGATCTTGACCAGTTAGTCAGGTTAAAATACCTCATGGGCTAGTTGCTGTGAAGGTAAAATATAGGAGGAGGAGGAGATTGGATTTATATCCCGCCCTTCACTACCTGAAGGAGTCTCAGAGCGGCTTACAATCTCCTTTCCCTTCCCCTCCCCACAACAGACACCCTGTGAGGTAGGTGAGGCTGAGAGAGCTCTTTCGAGGACTGCTCCTGAGAGAACAGTTCTCAGAGAACTTTGACTGACCCAAGATCACATCAACAGCTGCATGCAGAGGAGTGGGGAATCAAACCCGGTTTTGCCAGATTAGAGTTCACACTCCTAACCACTATACCAAACTGGCTCATGTAACTGGCTCTCATAGGTGGGGAGAATGACATTGTAAGCTGCTTTCGGTCCCCTGTGGGCAGAAAAATGGGATAGAAATAAGTCTAAATAAATGAAAATAAACTGGAATCAGAAGTCAATATCGTCTAAAGATTTGTTGTTGTTGTTTACCTTGGTTTTCTTTATTTGCATGCAGAAAACACATGTTTCAGAAGCGATGGGTGAAGTTTGACGGCGACAGCATCTCTTATTACAACAATGAGAAGGTGAGGGGTGTTTGTATTGCATCTGTTTAACAATCGCTGCCCAACAGTGTCACCAGAGCCCGCTGGTGCCGCAGAAGCTTCCGCAGGCGGTCACACACATTCCCGCCTCGTTTTCATTGAACGTCTCGGTGGTTTCTGTGAGGCGCAGTAAAGCTCTAGCAGATGGCAGCCCCCTTCTATGCAAAGTTTCTTCACTTATTTAAAATTTACAATATTCATATCTTGGCTTGAGGCAGTGTGTGATTTCCCCCCCCCAAATGGCTTCACTGAAAGCATCTAGTGTAATAAAAATAGCTGTCAAACAGTAGCATTAAAAATACTATCCTGGTCTAAAATGTGTTGTACCCACTGGGGCTGTTCAATCAGGTGCTCTTCTGGGTATGACTTTCTGTGCAATGTTGGGAGAGAGGAAGAGGGTGTCTGTTTAGAGAGTTGCTCTCTGACAAGCTAGATCAACCTGAACAGATGACGGTCCTGCCTCTGAAGATCTCCATTGAGGGGAAGCCCCCCCCCACCCACTGGCCTAAGTAACTGGTTCCATTATAGGTTTGTCAGACTCAGCCTGGAAACCAGTGGGAGAGTTGGGAACAGGGACATGGTGGGGCACAGTGTTGCCATGTGACATAACTTGCAGGTAAAACCCAGAAGTGATAGTGGGTAGCTCTAGGAATCACCTGAAGCTCTGTGGTGGCTATAGAATTTCCAGCGATTCCTACAACTTCCCTGCCTTCATTTCTGGGTTCTCCTAAGAAGTGATGTTATCACACTGGTGACACTGATGGTTTTTTTTAGTTCTTCACCTGCTGCTACTTGGAGCAGCAGTAGACACCAGAAGCTCAGGGTGGAGGATTACCTGCCCCAGTGGAGGACTTTGCAACCCTATTCCATTGTTGTTAGGGAGTTTCTCTTAATGTCAGCCAAGACATACTCTCCGTGACTTGCATTCATTAAATCTAGTCTTGCCTCTGGAGCAGCAGAGAACAACTCTTTGTCCTCTTCCATGTGAAGGCCTTCGAGCAGTTGAAGAGTGGAATCATGTGTTTTCCCAGTCTTGTTTTCCAGACTCCTCGCCATCTTTGTGCCTATCCTCTGAACTCAATTCTAGTTTGTCTACATCCTGAAAGTGTGGCACCCAGAAATCCCTAGTGTCCTGGGCACTGGATCTTAAGTAACAGGATTTGGAAAGACTAGCTAAGTCTTTGGATAGCTGATTTCCATCAAAATAGGCAGTACTGAGTTAGACAATGTAATTACTCCATTTCGTATGTCCCTGGAATATGCGAGTCCCCTCCACACTTTGAATTGACTCCATCCATTAACTGGCAGCCAGTAGAGTTGCCACAAGATCGGCTGAAATAGATTCTCGCCTACTTAAGAGTTTGTAACAGGCGAGCTGCTTTGTTCTGCATCAGATGTAGCTACTGAATCATCTTTCTGTGCTGTCTCATGTTGAGTGGACTTCAGTAATTAAGGTTACGGAGGCATGAGTGACAGGAAGTGACTCAGCTTATCTTCCTCCACACTTTCAAAACACACATTTGCAGCCATTGGGACTACTAGAAACTTGCTGTTTCTGTTGGGGGGAAAAAAAAGGATTCTGAGGAAGTCTGTTTCTGTGCTCACTCCAGGTTCTTCACAAGCATGGGACTGTCCCAAGTGTTTCTTCAGAATTTTCTCAGAAGAAAATCCCAAATGAAATTCCTTCATCCCCCTCCCCCACCTTCTTCTTGGCATTTGTGAACAGAACCCACAATGTATCGAAATCTTTTTGATAACGGGCCAGAGATTTGTAAACCACAAGCAAAACTGGCCCAGTCATAGGAGAGATCATGGGACGAAAGCCCTATGTGATATCTTCTCTGGCTTAAAATTAGAAACCTGCTTTGTTCTGCTTCCGAGAAACAGGAAAGACATTTCTGTTTGCAGCCGTGGAACAGGCCGCAGTTCCGCTCTCTTCCTTGCCCCATCAATCAGGGATTGGGGATGGGATTTTAAATTTTATTTCCTTTCTGTCCTTACCCCCGGTGGAGACCCCGAGTGGCTTACATCATTCCCCCTTCCTGTGTTGTTTTCTCAGAACGACTACCCTGTAAGATGAGTTAGACCGGGGGTCCCCAATATGGCGCCCAATATGGCTCCCCGATACGGACACCTTTCCTAGAATCATAGAGTTGGAAGGGACCTCCAGGGTCATCTAGTTCAACCCACAACACGATGCAGGACATTCACAACTACCTCCCCCCTCCACATCCCCAGTGATCTCTGCTCCGTGCCCAGAAGATGGCAAAAACCCTCCAGGATCCCTGACCAAACTGGCCTGGAGAAAAAATGCTTCCTGACCCCAAAGTGGCGATCAGCATTTCCCCGGGCATGTAAGAAAGGGCCACAAGAATGAAGCACCGAGGCAACCCTTCCTGCCCTCCCACTCATGATCTACCCAAGTTCACAGAATCCGCATTGCTGCCAGATGGCCATCTAGACTCTGTCTGAAAACCTCCAAAGAAGGAGAGCCCACCACCTTCCAAATGTTTTTAGAAAGTAGGAAGGGCCAGGTGGGGCTTTTGCCCAGCAGGGCTTCTGACTGACCACTGGAGATCTGATTGGCTGTGCAGATTTTAATGAGCGATGCTCTGGCAGGAGCTCTCATTGCAGCACAGGGATCTTTAGTGTGTGATGGAAGGTAACCCTCCTGTCTTCCGCCGTCTTCTGGAGTTTGCTCAATTTCATGTTCGTTGCATCGATGACACTGTCTAACCATCTCATCCTTTGCCATCCCCTTCTTCTTTGACCTTCAATCTTTCCCAGCATCAGGGTCTTCTCCAGTGAGTGCTCCCTTCTCATTTGGTGGCCAAAGTATTTGAGCTTCAGCTTCAGTATCTGGCTTTCCAGGGAACTATATGTGTGTGTGTATATGTGTGTGTAAGTGTAAGTGTATTTTTTGGCTTTTTATAGAAATACAGAATAAAGAAAAGGGGTAAGGGAAGAAATAAAGAAAAGTACAAAGGAACCTTTTTACAAGTAGCCGGACAATTGTCAATAGGGGAGTGCATGATATAAACAATACATTTATTTTAATTAAAATCTGCACAGCCAATCAGAGCCAGTTTGGTGTAGTGGTTAAGTGCATGGAATCTAATCTGGGAGAACCGGGTTTGATTCCCCACTCCTCCACCTGCAGCTGCTGGATGACCTTGGGCAAGCCATAGTTCTGTCAGAGCTGTTCTCTCAAGGACAGTTCTGGAAAGAGCTCTCTCAGCCCCACCTACCTGCTGTGGGGAGGGGAAGGGAAAGGAGTTTGTAAACTGCTCTGAGTGAAGGGCGGGGTATAAATCCAATCTCCTCCTCCTCCTCCTCCTCCTCCTCTTCTTCTTCTCCTCTTCTCCTCCTCCTGTTAAATAGACCTTCTGCCTGAAATCTGAAGCGCTACTATTATGGTTATGCATAATCTAATTCCCTGACAATTTGTGGTTGGTTCCCGCTCCTTCAGAAGCCGTTTCATGGCTGTGCCTACCCAGTGTCAGAATTCCAGAGGTGCCTTCAGGATGAAAAAGGTTGGGGGCCCCTGTGTTATTCTGAGAGAGTGTTAACTGGCCCAAGGTCACCCAGAGTGGTAACATGGCAGAGTGGGGATTTGAACTGGGGTCTCCTAGATCCTAGTCTAACACTTTAACCACTCCATCACAGTGATTCCCTTGCTCCCTGGGCAATATTGGTGCTTTTCTCGTGTCCTTCAGCTGTAGGAAAGTTTGTTATCAAGGAGTTCTGGAGTGTCCCCAGTTCCTCTGTTTAGAAGATGTCATTGCCCATCTGTGGGTGGAAGATTGTGTATCTCAGTCCTGCACAAAGCAGTCCATCAAGAGGCACTACCTGGTTTGCTGCACTGACCTGGACAGCCCAATCCTGTCATATTTTGGAAGCTAAGCAGGGTCATCCTTTGCTATTATTTGGAAGTGCAACCTCCAAGGAATACCAGGGGTGTGACACAAAGGCAGGCAATGGCAAACCACCTCTGGATTGTCTCTGGCCTTGAAAACAAGGCTAGCTTGCCATCTAGTGGCTCATAACGCTAAAAGAGCTAGAACTTTTGGATGCCAGACAATCTTAGGATCTCCTGGCAATTCTACACACAATGCCATGGAGTAATTATTAATTATTGTTACCTGGTTTGCTGCAGGACAACTTTTGGGAATCAAATATATGGTATCATACAGCAGAAGGGAAAATAAAACATCCAAAATCGGTCCTCCATCAAAATCCTACCTGATTCCAGGTTGGAGCAGGCTCAGTGCACCTGTTCTACAAAGATGGCTTGAAGGCGTGAATCTGCTTTTTACTGGATCAGGCCTACTGTCTACACTGGCAGGCAGCAGCTCTCCAGGGTCTCAGTTAAAGGTCTTTCACGTCACCTCCTATCTGATCCTTTTAACTGGAGATGTCAGGGACTGAACTGGGGTCCTCCTGCAAGCCAAGGAGATGCACTGACCCATGACCCAACCTCCAGCATGGTCACTGCTTCAGTCACCTTGACTTAGCTTCACGTCATGTGCAGCTCGGGGACTCCCAGCACTCTCACCGCAGAAGAGCTAACCTTGTATCTCCCCCCATTAATTAGCTTGTGAAAACTGCCCTTGCCACTGTTTGCAAACCAGGTTCTTTGAATGTGTCTTTTTTCCCTTTGAGTGAGACTATTTGCAACAATTTGGGTGCAAAAAGCGAAACCGTGCCCCCTCCTTTTTTTTCTTTGTAAGGCACTGAAGTGGCATATAAACAGGAAATTTATAGATATATATATGCAATTCATTTTTTCTTTGGCTGAAGAAGACAGTTGTGGTTTCTGGCAATTGGGAAGATGGAAAGGGACGCACGTCCCCAAAATAACAGACTAAAACAAAACACATGCTAGATTTCCTTTGATAGCAATGCTGCTACAGTACCAAATCTGGCCAGTAGATGCCTGTAGACACCAGGACATAATTTTTGGAAGGAGACCTGCCCCGGACTTTTCAAATCTAATTTGTTCAATGCAGTGGAATCTTCAGGAATGCTGATTCATACGACGGCCACTTTTCTGGGGAAGGGCATTAAGAGCATGTTTATGGGTATGGACATCTGTACAGCTCTGCTTACATTTCCTTTTTTTTCTGAAATGGTACGAAACGAGTGTTTTCATTTACATTCTTTATAGTCTGCTTTCCTCACTGGGACTCAAAGCAGATTACGCGTAGTGTTTTCGGACGCTCAGGCTGCTAAAGGTGCAACTCTGACAAGAATTCGTTTGAAGGAAACGCGATCAAATAAAATCTTATTGCTATTCTGCAAGGAATTGGGGTTTTTTGGCCTAGTGTCCCCTGTTGGATTTTGCGGCAGAATAGGGAGGGGCGAGCTTAGTGATTGGTTGATTTTACTTCATTTGTAACCCTGCCTCTGGACCCAAAGCAGCTTACGCCCTTCTCCTTGCCTCCATTTTATCCTCACAAAACAGCCTTGTGAGGTCGGTTAAGCCTAGAGTGAGTGACCGGTCCAAGGTCACCCCGCAGGCTTTCATGGCAGATTGGACATTTGGACTTGGGTCCCCTGTATCCTAGCCCAAAACCCTATCTTTGTCACATGGGTTTTCTGTTGCAAGCGTCTGGCTTATTTCTTCGCTTTGGGGTTGGAGGCTGCCATTGCTGTAGTGTTAACAACAAGACCCTTTATGATGCATTGATACCATATAATGACGTTTCTGAATATGCAGAATGAGTGGAAGGGGTCATGGGGGCTATCTGCAGTTCCTGCTGTGGTATCTGAAGGAGAACAGCCAAAGGTCCCGGATCAGAATGCTGAGTTGTTGTCAGGAATGTAAACTTGCGTCTTCAGTTAGCTGAAGGAAGAGGCAGATTGATGAGGTACTCAGAGATAAGCTTGCTTACCTGTTCCCCCAGGTCCTAGTTTTGTGTGGACTCATAGCTCTCCTGAACACTGGATGTGCTGTGGTGTTTCATCATACCCTGTAGTGCAGGGAGCATATGGTCCTGATTTTTTAATGTGGATTGCAGCTTCCAGTCCCGGATCCCTGGTTTGTGGCCCTAGTTTGGTGTAGTGGTTAGGAGCATGGACTCTAATCTGGGAGAACCAGGTTTGATTCCCAACTCCTCCACATGCAGCTGCTGGTGTGACCTTGGGTCTGTTATAAGTTCTTTCAGAGCTGTTCTCTCAAGGGCAGTTCTTGAGAGAGCTCTCTCAGCCCTACCTGTTTGTTGTGGGGAGAGGAAGGGAAAGGGATTGTAAGCTGCTCTGAGACTCCTTCAGGTAGTGAAAGGCCGGGTATAAATCCAATCTCTTCTTCTCTAAGTTGAAGGGGAATTGGGTTTTTATTTTTTTGGTGTGTGTGGTTGTATCTGGTCAATAGGTTTGCCAAGTCTTATCTGGCTGCTGGCAGGGGTGCTTTGCGTGCGCACCACAATGATGTCATCCAGAAGTCATGTCATCACATCGGACACATCGTGCAGGGGACGTTCTAGCATTTGGGCAAAAAACCCTCTATGGTCACAGTAGAGTTTTAACCCAAATGCTAGAGCGTCCTCTGCATGATGACGTCACCTAGGGGTGACGTTATTGTGCCAGGCACATCGGGCATGACGGGGCTCCTTGGGGGCAGCTGGCCATTGGCAGATTGGGCCCCCCAAAAGCAGGGGAACCCGTGCCCCCATCAGGGGAGTGGCAACCCTACTGATCTGGGAGGTGCACCAGTGATTTCTGTGGCTGTGTCGTTTCACCTTCACCATTCCACTGGGTGAGTGTGTTGACCATCTCCATCTTCACTTGGGTCAGTGTTCCTCAGCGTGGTGCTCAGCAATGCATTTCCTGGCACCCTCTTGCTTTTTTCTCAATGCATCTCTTTTCTCAAAGCCAAAAAGCCATTCCTGAGCTTTAACCACCTTGGTGGAGAAAGGAGTGCTTCAGAAGAGCCCCAGAGGTGTCACCTTTGGGGAGTGCTCATTTGGAAACAGCTTCTTCTTCCATCATCAGAGGATGGCTCAGCTTGGAACCTCTTAAATTTTTTTTCCCCATGTACCCTGTTCCAAAATTATGGAAACCTCCACCTACTGTCTGAAGTGGTTTTGCTAGCAATGGTAGAGGCCGTGAAGGTGAAGCCCTACCTTAACCACTTTCTATTAATTGGCATTTCTAGTTTCTGGAATTATAAAGGGATTAAAACCATAATAGACTGAAACAGCTCAATAAGGAAGTTGCTTCTAGAAGGGACAGTATTATAGTCCATTGCAATGTTTATTCTATGTGTCTCAGTTTACTACAACGTCCTCTGTTTGTGTAACCCCCCCTACTTTCTTCATTATAATATGTCTTCCCCTAGACAATTTTTTGTTGGCATTCTTTTCTTGTTCTGCAATCCTAGTGCTACTTTGTTGTTTACTGGAGATCTTTGCTACCTGACTGTATTTCCCCCCCAATATTTGGTAATCTGCCCTAAGGCTCGGTGAGAAAGGCAGTCTGTAAATGGAATCAAGAATAACAACAGTCCGCACAGTGTTCAAGCACATTATCACAGCCATAAGTGCTGGAAATAACCATTACAAACGCAAACAATATTTTAAATGCTTCGGAAGTTGTGAACAAACTGGCCTTGCCGTTCTCGGACACGATGAAAGGATATCTCTGTTTGGCTGAATCGGCTCAAGTATTTCACAGCCGCCTCTCCCTTTAGACAATTTGGGAAGTCAGGATTTTCTCAGAATGGTTGGGGTTGCCAAAAGTGTTAGCAGGGTGAATGCTCTGTTGCCTGACAAGGGAAGAGTTTCTTTTTAAAAAATCACATTTTACCATTTTGTAGAAACATGAAAAGATTTTTTTTCCGTAGCATGCTTTCCAGGTGTTGGGGCTCTTTTTCTAAAGGAGGGGCGAGCATGGGTAATCAGACAAGCTTCCTGTTACATCTAGTGGGGAAGGGGATTTCAGTAGCGTTCTCAAGAAAGAGACGTGAGCATTTGCATCAAAAGCATGGGTTGCCCTAAATGGTGCCGTAGTAATCAGAGGTACACCCTGTGGGGAGGCAACACAATTTAGGATTGCACTGATCAACAGGTGTTTTTCAGACTAACTTACGGCATTATGCACTCTTTCCACTCTGTTTGATGCAGGAAGTGTATTCTAAAGGAACCATCCTCCTGTCTGCTGTGTCTTCAGTCAGAGTCCATGGGGATATCAAGTTTGAACTTGTTACAGCGCATAGGATATTTGTATTCCGGGCTGAAAAAGAAGGTAAGGTAGACATTGTCATGACAAGTGTTTGATTGTTTTTCAGATCTGTGACGGCAAGAGCCTTGTAGATGGCTCCCACTGTCAGTAATGGCAGCTGCAGGCAGTTTTTCAGAAGGGACCGTTTTCTCTTCCTGATCAAGGGTTAGAAAATGTAAGCAGGTTCGAGCAAAACCGCCACAAAACCCTGTTGGTGGGCTTCCTTAGTAAGACGGTCAAGAGTCGCCGTTTCGAATATTCCTCTTATTCCTGTATTGTTCAAGGGATGCTAGCCGTCACGAGTTTTGTATGTCGGAAGCAAAAATAACCAGTAATCGGCTTGCCACACCGTTTACTTGGCTACATGCTTGATCTTTATCCAGTAGCTATCTATATACTAATAGCAAAGTCAGCCAGATCTGAGGATACTTGAGTCTGTGTCTGGGGCTGTGAGAACAGGAAAGACGGATCTTTCCACAAACTTGAAAGGAGCCCCAGGTTTGCAGAAAAATGTGAAATCTTAAAAAAAAAAAAAAAGTACAAAGTTCTTTTTTTATATATATAACAACCGAAAATGATAAAAGGATTGCCTGTAGCAATGGATTCCCTCAGTGGCTGTTTTTTCTAGGCAGCCACAGTATTTTAGTCTGGATTTCTGTGAATAAAAAAGCAGTGGGGAGAGGACTGGTTCTTTTCCAGGCCTATTCCGGCCTTTGATGGAGAACTCGTAGGGGCCAGGCCTGAGTCGAGCTGTCAGCTCCAGGTTGTGAAATTCCGGGAGATTTTGTGTTTGAGTCTGAGGAGGGCAGGGTTTGGGCAGGGGAGAGGCTTCAGCTGGATATAATAGCATAAAGTCCACCCTCCAGGCAGCCGTTTCCTCCAGGGGGACTGATCTCTGTCACCTGGAGTTCAGTCGTAATCCTGGGATGTCTCCAGGTCCCACCAGGAGGCTGGCAAGCCCCGGGCCTGGCAGCAGCCTCTGGGTGACTTGAATACCATCCGACTTGCATGACTCATCTAGGCCTGGCTGTTTGCTGCTGTTCAACAGCAGCCACTCTATGAAAGCCAGTGTGGTGTAGCAGTTAGAGCTTGTGACGTGGCAGAATGAGGCAGGGAAAGGGGAAAGGATATGGGGATTGCTGGGAGGAGAGAAAGAGGAAATAACGTCGGGAGGGGGATACAGGGGAAAGTGAGGTGTCCCCCCCCCACAAGTCCTTGAGGGTTCTCTACCATGCAAGTGGGCCATGCCCAGTGGCTGACACCACATAACTGGGCCACAGTTTTCTTAGTTAGCGACTGATGGGGGTAAGTGAGAGGGAAAGCTTAAGACAGAGGGGCAGGTAGAGGTAGGTTGGCTGTCGGGTGGGAGGGAGATAGGGTTACCAACTCCAAGTTAGGAAATACCTGGAGATTTTGGGGGTGGAGCTTGGTGAGGGTGGGGTTGAGTTGAAGAGGGATCTCAGAAGGTCATAATGCCATAGACTCCCCTCCAAAAGAGCCATTTCATCCAGGGGATCTAGGGTTGCCAGACTCCAGTTGGGGGCTGGAGATCACTTGGAATTACAACTGATTAATTCCCCAGACAAAATGGCTGCTTTGGAAGGTGGATTCTATGGCATTTTACCATGCTCATCATCCAAGGCTCCACCCCAAATCTCCAGGAATTCCCCAATGTGGAGCTGGCAACCGTAAGGGGAAAGTGATTTTTGTAGTTGGGAGATCTGTTGTGATTCCAGGAGATCTCCGGGTACCACCTGGAGGTGGGCAACCCTCAAAGGAGAAAAGGAAGCAGGAAAAGGAGAGAGGCTGTGAGGGCTTTCTAGAAAGGAAAAGAGGAAATAGTGTGTGAGGAGAATATGAGATGCCTCCTGCAAGTCCTTGTGGGATTTTTGATCCTCGTATAATTTCTCATAGGCCCAATTTATCCTTGACAGGCTTCTGTAAACTAGACAACTGCTCTCCTTCCAACAATGGTCAAAATTAAGATGGATGTTTGTAGAAATACATTTTAAACAGCGCTAATGTGCTCCCTCTGTTTTTATATACATATACACACGTATCCTGTCCTTTCTCCAAGGAATTTAGTGTGGTGCAATAAAAGGTTCTCCTCCCCCCTGCCCTGTGTTTTTCCTCACAATGATCCTGAGTCAGTGATTGGTCTGGTGTCTCCCACTGAATTTCATGACCGGTGGAGACATTTGAACCTGAGCCTCCCCAGGCTTAGTCCAACATTATCCAGTATAATGTGCTAGCTTTTCATGTTGGACGTGTAGTGACTTATGTAATATGGTTATCTGCAAGAACAGAGAAGATAAAGGGCATCCGGGCTTTCACTGGTTTTCCTGGGTTCACTGGTTTTCAATGGCATTGTTTCCTTTAATGGCTAACTGCCTTCTGATATCCTTCCAACTTTACTCTTCTGTACCGGGAGAGAAATCTGGCTGGCCGGGGGGTGGTAACATTTGCTTTTCCATTTGGTTGGACAGTAGGGAAGCCCTGCTTATCAAATAGCTGTAGTATGAATGGCATGAGAAGTCGCCATATCTGTTTTCCAAATACAAGCCAATACTAGAGTCTTGGGGAAATGGTGGCTTTAACTAAACCAACTGAGAACTGTTATGTAGAATGCAGGAGGAGATTTGATACTCAGGAGAACCTTAAACTATTCCTGAGCAAATCTTCTTGCCAAAGGTTTATGGGTGCCATTTTTGAAGAGAAACAAGGAAAAATGGACTATCAGTAAAGTAAATACAGAAATTCTCGGTGTAGGGTTACATCTAAAAGTTCTCATTCAGGGTTGTCAGCTTCCTCCTGGCCACTGGTGGGGGTAAGGTTGGGAAGCTCTGGGATTTTGGGGGATGGAGCCTGGGGAGGACAGGGACCTCAGTGGGGTACAAGGCCACAGAGTCTGTTCTCCCAAGCATCCCTTATCTCCAACGGAACTGATCTCTGTTGTCTGGAGATGAGCTGCAATTCCGGGGAATCCTCAGGTTCCACCTGGAGATGGGCAACCCTGTTTTTATTTATGATGGCATTAGAGTAGTTCTTCTGCCTACTGGCAGTTTTAAATGTTTAACTTTAGCTACTGCTTTTATGTATTGTATTGTATTTTTTATTATTTATATTGTAAGATGGCTTGAATTCATATAAAACAGAAAAGTGGCTAATAAATGTTTTAAGTAACATAAATAAAAGGCTACGAGATCCAGCATGGTGTAGTAGTTAAGAGTGGTGGGACAGGATTTGATCCCCCCCACGTGACACCTGCTGGGTGACCTTGGGCCAGTCACAGTCCTCTTCGAGTTCTCTCAACCTCACCCCTCTCCTCACAAGGAGACTGTTGTAGGGAGAAGAAGGGAAGGCAATTGTAAACTGTTTTGAGACTCCTTAGGGTAGAGAAAAGCGGGACATAAAAACCAGCTTTAATTCTTCTTCTACTCTCTTTCTGATTCCTTTTTACATAAAAGACCAAAAAGTAACATTGAGCTATATTAGATGTTTCACCTTTACTGCCCTGAATTTATCCTTCAGGGCATGAAATTTAAAACAACAACAACAACTACAATGTGAGGAAATAAGTGAGACTCAAGTTTGAGAGAATTCGCAATTGATACAAGTATATCATCTGCGTAGCAAAATAAAAATAAGTCACATTTTCCAGGAGTTTCATGAATTCCTATAAAGCTGTGGGATTTTTTTAGGACCTTCTTTAGCACTTATTAACACCACTTAAAAACTGTGCTCTCAGCCATCTGCTGCAAGTCACCACTCGGTATAAACCTGTTGGGGAGCAATGCGAAGGTGATGGCTTGGGTGTGAAGATCGAGAAAAATCTAGCTCTGTTTTCGTATGTGCACACGCGTGCAGATTTTCCACTTGTGCATGACTTTTTTAAGCAAATGTTTTAAATGACTGCATATAGGCTTAAGCCAGCAACGGGGGACGTGCTCCACCAATCTTTTTAGCCTTTACGTTGTATGATGCCCCATCGATATACGGAATGCCTGGGCAATTGGGGAGGCAAACTGGATGGTTAGGGAACATCAACAAGCTTGAAACATTTCCAGTGTTCACCCTGGCTTTCTAACTGACCCCATTGGGGCCGACCAGGGCAGCTTTCGCCATCACATATATGTAGCACCTTTGGAAATTGTGTTATGATTTTAAATTGTTTTTATTGTTTTATGATGCCAGTGACCTTGTAAGCTGCTCTGAGCCTGCTTTGGGGGGAAGGTGGGGTATAAAATTAATTAATTAAACAAATAAAATAAGCATGGTGAATTTTGCAGAATTATGGCAGTGCCTGTTCACACCAGGGTAGCATTGCCAGGTCCCCTCGGCTTGCTGATGGGGGAATTTGGGGGGTGTTCCGAGGGGGATGTTGCACAATGTCCCTGATGTGATGACATCTCACGGAAGTGATGTCATCACGTCGGGGGCGTTGTGCGGCAACACTCTGCATTTTGGGCAAAACTGTATGGTTTTTCTGGCCTAAAACCATAGAGTTTTGCCCAAAAAGCAGAGCGTCACCCCCTGTTTGAGGGTGGGGCTTCCCCCACTGGCCAGAAGCCCCCCAAAATCAGGAGAACCCCACCCAGACTGGGGGTCTGGCAACCCTACATGAGGGCCACGTGTGCTTCAATTCATTCATGGAAGTGACATCCAAGGCCAACGTGTTATGGAGTCATAGGGTATCAATGAATATTGTGGAATGCTTTCTATGACTTGTTAGGCCACACTTGGAAATACCAGAGACCAGCCTGGTCCCCACACATACCAGTACTCTGCATTTGCCTCTATTTCATTTTGACATGAAGTTTTCAAGCATAATGTAACGCTATGGGTACTCTTATTGTTTCTTTAGAGCAGAGATCCCCAACCTGTTGAACCTGGAAGCACTTTGGGCATTTTAAGAACAGGTCGTGAGCACCACAAAAAAAAAAAAGGGCAGCTGGGGAGAGGGAATCAGTCACAAAATGGCTGTTGCAAGAGATGGTGCAATTACAAAATGTTGGGAGGTTCAAGCAAATGATGGAGAAAGCCTTTTCCCCTCCAAATGTGTGTTCCACTTTAGGGTTGCCAACCTCCACATTGAGCCTGGAGATCTTCTGGAATTACAGTTCATCTCTAGAGGACAGAGATCAGTTCCTCCGGGGGGGGTGGCTGCTTTGGAGTGTGGGCTCTACATCGTTATAGCCTGCCGAGGGCCCTCCCTCCCACAAACCCCGCCTTCCCCAGGCTCCATCCCCAAATAGCCAGGAATTTCCCAAACTGGATTTGGCAACCCTGTTCCAGTTAGACATGAAGGTGATGCTTCTTGGGTTCTTCTGAAGCATGTCCTGCTTCACTGAAGCGGGAAAAAGCCCGGACTTGGTCTTTGCTTTGGGGATGAGATACACCGGGGGAGAGTCAAGTGGGTGCCATGAAACACAAAGGCGGGCATCGTGGCACCTTGTGGGTACAAAGTTGGAAGTCACTGTCTTGAGAGTAGCGAGTTGTTGCTCTCAGCCCAGCAGTGTCGCCTGTTTGCTGAAGGCCTTCCATCACCAAACCTTGGCTTTTCAGAAGGCACAAATAGCTGCTTTGCTTTTAAATAGTTCCGGATATTGTATCTGGCTGTTGTATAGCTGCCATCTCTTATTGACATCTATGTTCTGAGAATTTGTGATTTTATATGCTGTGATTGTGGTTTTAATTTAATTTTGTGTTTTAACATACTCCGATATATATATATATAGATATAGATATAGATATAGATATAGATATAGATATAGATATAGATATGAGATATAGATATATATATATATATCCTACCATGATGGGAAGGGCAGGATACAGATTTAATAAATAAAATAAAATAAAATTTTGCCCTGTTTTACGCATACACACACACACACACGTACGCACATATGTATTGCATTGGGTGTCCTTTAATGGCAGCCACTATGGTTTATAAATGAGCAGATAAATAAGAAAATGCAGGTTTACTTGTTTGTTTTTCATGGGACTTGTATTTACTCAAAAGGAACATGGTCCTGAATGTAAGATGAGCTGCCCAAAAAACAAACAAAAACCCACAACAAAAAACTATACACATTTCTTTTTAATATTACTGGACGTAACTGTAACTTGCATGTGAATGTTAGATGATCCCCCCCGCCCTTTTGATGGCTGGCCTGGTTAAACCCTCCCCCCAAAGTAGTCTTGCATTTGAGGAAATACTGTATGCCACAGTGTAAAGGCTTCATGCAATTTCTTGTTGTGTACCACTTTTCCCAAAAGACAAGATACAGTTCTCCTAGATTGTGCTTTTAAATTGCTTTAAATCAAAGGATTTGGAGGGAGGCTTACTTAGTTCCATTCATTTCAGAGGGGTTCGGCTGGCTTTAATCTTAAAACATTCCATTTTAGCTGGTTTGTGGACTCAGTGGTAAAGTTGAGGGCTGGCATAGCTCTTTCAGCTGCCAAGATATGGGTGCCTTCCTAAGCAATTATACCCTTCTGTCCGTTGAAGCCAATGGGCTTGGAAGGATGTGAGCAGGTTTAGGATGACAGTGTCAGTTGGGGAAACAGCTGCTCACACAGGGTGCTATTTCAAGTGGAGGAGGGGATTTGTGGAAGTCTGTACCCCCTCTTCTGGGATTGGAAGAACCACAAGGTATGGCTATACTGACAGTAAAGAGGAGCTGGGCACTTTCACAACCACCACCCCCCCCGGGTCATACTGCCTGTTGTGTGAAAAGTTATTTCCTCTGCCATCAGGTCTAATAGCATTGTATGTTACAGAATAAACGGTATGGCAATTCTAAATGGAGTCAAGTTGACATTGGTTTCCCAAGTGTGTTTATTTGTTTGTTTGCTTTACCTCCAAATTTATATTCGACCTTCCCTTAGTGTCTCTGAGGCTCACAACAGTAATAAGACGAAGCCATAACCAGAGTGTTAAAAATTGAATACTGAAATCATATTAAAAAGTGTTTCTAACAATGTACAGTTCATTATTTTGTGCTTTTTGTTTGTTTCTCTTTAAGAGGAAAGAAATGACTGGATTAATACAATACTTGGTACTCTGCAGTTGCCGCCTGAAATTTCTCACACACGGAGCATCGCTGCTCCTCCTGAGAAAAGTGGGTATCTGGAACTGAAGGGATACAAGGCCAAAATCTTTACCTTGCTGCAAGGAAGCCACGTGTGGATTTGCAAAAGTGAACAGGTAGATACATATATTTATTTCCAAGTGTATTAGTACGCCGAATGGAAATGCTATGCAATATTTATGGAGCTCAACATTATGAAAGGGGTTTGAAGGGAGATGCAACAGTGGTATTTATGGTAAAGCCTGGTTTGAAAGTGTGGGATTAGCCTCCCCCCCCCCTTCTTGTGGCTGTGAGCAAGGCACTTTCAGAGGTGTAAAATTATGGAAATGTTGTTGGCTGTAATGCAAAGATATTGCAGACAGATGAATGAGCGAAGGTTAAAAGTATTTGGTACAAATTCCCTCTGCCTCCTTCCCCCACTGTGGTGGCCTGATGCCCTCTTTTTCAGAAGACTGCTCGCTCTTTTTTTTGGAGGGGGGGAAGCTTGTCCTGTCTTTCTGCGTTTGTCTAGTAAAATCAGCTGAAGAGGCTGTGAAGGCTTGATTCCTGAGGAGGTGCCAGGGACCCACAGCTGCCTGCCATTGGAAAGGATTAACCAGGCATTTCAAGGGAGAACGAGACAGGAAGATCCATAAGGAGGACGAGCAGGAGGGTCCTTGAGAAGTTCTCCATCCAGATAGCAGTCAGAGAGCGAACAGAGCCAGCACTAGAGAGAGCTGTGTTTCTATCTGTGTGTGTGTTGAGTCTCGTCAAGCGGCTTCTGACTTATAGTGGCCCAATGAATTAATGAATGTCCTCTCAAAGGTCCTATCATTAACAGCCTTGCTCCCATCTTGCAAACCGAGGGCCTTGGCTTCCTTGATACAGTCCATCCATCTCATTTCGGGTTTTCCTCTTTTCCTCCTGCCTTCAACTTTTCCTAGCTTTATTGTCTTTTCTTGTGACTCTGGTCTTCTTGTAATGGGACCAAAGTGCGATTGCCTCAGTTTAGTCATTTTTCCCTTCCAGGGAGAGTTCAGGCTTGATTTGATCTAGAACCCACTTACATGGCTTTTTGGCGGTCCATGGTGTCTGCAAGATTCTCCTACGACAACATGTTTCAAAGGAATCAACTTCCTTCCTGTCAGCTTTCTTCATTGAGAGCCAGTTTGGTGTAGTGGTTTACGTGTGTGGACTCTAATCTGGGAGAACCGGGTTTGATTCTCCACTCCTCCACTTGCAGCTGCTGGATGACCTCGGGCAAGCCATAATTCTCTCAGAGCTGTCCTTGAAAGGACGGTTCTGGAAAGAGCTCTCTCAGCCCCACCTACCTCACAGGGTCTCTGTTGTGGGGAGGGTAAGGGAAAGGAGTTTGTAAGCCACTCTGAGACTCCAATTGAAGGGCGGGATATAAATCCAATCTCCTCCTCCTCCTCTTCTTCTTCTTCTTCATCTTCGTCTTCTTCTTTGTATTTAGCTTATAGTGTTCATATGTACCCTAACCTGGATGGCCCAAGTTAGCCTGATCTTGTCAGATCTTGGAAGCTAAGCAGGATCAGCCCTGGTCAGTATTTGGATGGGAGACCATCAAGGAAGGCCAGGGTCACTACGCAGTGGCTGGCAATGGTAAACTACCTCTGTTAGTTGCTTATCTTGAGAACTCTACAGGGTTGCCATAAACCGTCTATGACTTAACAGCACTGTATGCACATATGCAATGAGGTGTACATTTGTAGCTGTGAATATAAATTAACATGTGCGAATTTTTTGATCACCATTTCCCCTCTTTCGTCCTCTTTTGTGTTCATCTGTACCTTCGTGCCCTTCACACCACCCAGGCCCAGCCCAAACATCATGTGAGAACCAATTGTGTGACTTTCCTTCTCCATGGGTCCTTAGCCTTAGTCCCTGTGTTCCTCCCTCTTCTTTGGCAGCCCAGCACCCAGTGAAGAGGGGGGCTTCAAGGTGGGAGAGAGCTCCATGCATGGGGTTGGGAAGAGTGAATATTTCTAATAACAGGGATTCTAATTTAGTGGGAAGCCACACAGAGAACATGGCAGTGGTCCCATTAGTCAGACTGTAGAATATGTTGCCAATTCATCAGGGGTTCGGTGTGGTATTATCCCACATACAGGCGGTGGAAAATCCTGATATGTAGCAACACTTCATATGGTGAAAAAGAATATTTTAGAAGCTCCGTTTTGCAAATGCATCACCCGGGGGGATTGTAGCAGCTGGTTTGCCAGCTTTGCCCTTCTTCGAGGAGACACATCGTACCGGAGGTGTGCGTGTGGAGGGCCGCGTATGTCATAAGAACTTTTTAAATGTAACTTTCTCCATGGGAGCATTGCCACAAGGGCTTTTCTTCCGTCTGCACGCAAAGGTGTAAATGCCACTGAAACCATCCCTTAGAATTTAAGGTTCCCCATTTTCCATATGGCGTTTGAAAAACTGCCCTCGCGGTTTCTTGCTGTTGAGAACCAGAGAGTGATACGTTTTCTTCTCCAGGCCTCCTCGTCACGTTTTTCTCTCTGCTTTCTGCACAGACAAACCCACAGTTCTAGTCAGGGCTGTCTATACTCCATAACAAAACCAGATCAAGTTCTATGTCGCGAGATCCTATATCCTGTGACAAGAGATGTGGTGTGCTGCAACCTGCATAAATTATACATGGCAAGCAAATGATGCTTTTTTTTTTTTTTGCATCATTCTGAAATGTTTGCTGTTCTGCTCCACTTAATTTTGCTTCTGCAGGATCTCCAGTCACTGGGGGACTCTCCTGAAATTTTATTCAGGAAACCCTCTGGCTTTGAAGACCTCGCTAGCTGTATCCAGATTTATTTTTGTACCCCTAGGGCTAACCCCCCCCCCTTGCTTGCTTTCTTAAAAATAAGGGCAAGGGTCTCTGCGAACCCCTCTCACAGAAGTATCATATCCAAGCAGTCCTGTTCCTCATCTTACATAGCTGTAACTTAGTCCAGTGGCACCTTTAAGACTGACAAAGGTTTATTCAAGGTATGGGCTTTCATGTGCAAGGCACACTTTTTCAAATACATTGGAATGTTTGGTAAGATTCAGACTCATAGACAGGGACTTAACAGCAAATCAACATGTAATATGTTTTAAGGTATGCAAAGCCAGAACTAAATAACAAGCTAAGGTTATAAGGTCAACAGCTGTAAAGCAGTAAGTATGTAAAAATAGCAGATAAATGTCTAAAGGTGTCTTTTCTATTTGTGGGAAGCTAACTGAGAACGTCTCCGGTGTGGAGATCACTTAACGGCACTTTAAGAGGTGGATGCCGTGTCATGTCAGCAAAACATTCCAGTGTTCCTTGCATTACATTCAGTATTCTAATATACTATTCTGAAAAAGAAATGCACTAAAATACAGAGGATTTATAGTCCTTCATGTTGAGAATACATATGTGAGGACTGAATGAGTTAGCATGTGTAATGAGATAAGAAACCGATATCCCTGTTAAGTCCTGGGGAGGTTTTTGTTTCAAGTGTTATAATAACTTGTAATTCAGCAATTTGTTTTTGTTTGCCTTCTCCCCTGCACCCCTTGAATGCAGGTTAGATGCCTGTAGAGTGCTCCCCCCATGAAAGTGATAATATATCCCATAGACTGATGGTTGGGCAAGTACACTACTGAAGTTCACATCTATTCTGAAACTGTTTGCATGATGACTTTCAGGAGGTTATTGTAATGGGACCATTAAGACACCTGTCTGAAATAATTACGGGGTCGAAAAGAGAACAGGTCAAACTGATATACTGATAAATGTTCAACCTGATAGGGAAAAAAAATCTAGTAGTGTATCACATCATTTTTCAAAAGGTTTGAAGCTCAATACAATCTCACTATTAACCTGAAACATACTGGTAGTGGGACTGGAGTCTGAAGGATAATTTCAAGCTTGCCGTTCTTGGCTGGGTAGGATTTTTTTTTTTTTTTGCAGGGATAAATTTCTGATAGGAAACTTTCTTTTTGAAAAATTATATTAGTTGCTTTTGAGGCTTTTTTAAAACCTTGCTCTACAGAAAAGGAAGCTGACATTCTGAAACGATTGAACATGTTTTGGTGAAGATTCTTGAAAGAACTAGAAGCCCTCCCACTGCTGCCCCCTCCAGCACCAAGAATAGAGTGCATCACCTGCCCCAGACTGAGAGTTCCTATCTATACCTTGTGGCTAAAAGCCACTGATGGACTTCTGCTCCATATGTTTATCTAATTCCCTCTTGAAACTGTCCATGCTTGCAGCTGCCACCACCTCCTGTGGCAGTGAATTCCATATGTTAATCACTCTTTGGATGAAGAAGTATTTCCTTTTATCTGTTCTAACCTGACCGCTCAGCAATTTCATGGAGTGCCCACGAGTTCTTGTATTGTGAGAAAGGGAGAAAAGTACTTCTTTCTCAACCTGCTCAATCCCATTCATAATCTTATAAACCTCGATCATGTCACCCCTCAGCCGTCGTTTCTCCAAGCTAAAGAGCCCCAAGCATTTTAACCTTTCTTCATAGGGAAGGTGTTCCAACCCTTTTATCATTCTAGTTGCCCTTCTCTGCACTTTTTCCAATGCTATAATATCCTTTTTGAGATGTGGTGACCAGAACTGTACACAGTATTCCAAATGAGGTCGCACCAATGATTTATACAGGGGCATGATGATACTGGCTGATTTGTTATCAATTCCCTTCCTAATAATCCCCAGCATAGCGTTGGCCTTCTTTATTGCAGCTACACACTGTCTAGACATTTTCATCGAGTTATCGAGTTGTAGTAGTCTTGATAAGGTGTAATTATGGGGAGTACTCATTGGTGAACAGATTAACACAGCTTCTGGGAACTGGCTGCGCTCCAAAGAATCCTGAGTGACTTGTTGAGCTCTTCTGCAAGCGTGGCAGTGGGGGCGTTACCGATCTTTTTCTGGTATTACCCTCTTGGATATCTTTAAACTCCACTCCGGGGAGTCCCTTAAAGCAAAAGTGTCAAACTCATTTGTTATGAGGGCCGAATCTGACATAAATGAGACCTTGTTGGGCCGGGCCACATGGGTCATAAAAGGTAAAGCCAGGTAGTGGAAATATAAACTTTATAAAGGACACAAGCACAAAGATTTTAACTTAAAATAAAAACATGCTTAAAACATTAGCTCTGTGAGCTGCAAACCTACTTTTGGTTTATTGACATTCACCCCAGAAATCTCCTGCTCAGAGTTCTGAGTCCAGGACCCAGGTTAAAACATGAAATGGCTGAGTGATTAAGAGAGTCTGGCGAAGCAAGCGATGATGCAGCAGCGGCAGCAGCAGAACTGGAAGCAGGAGATGGCCAGTTCCACTGTGGGCCTGATGGAAGCCCTCTGGGGGCCTGATCCAGCCCCCGGGCTGCATGTTTGACACCCCTGCCTTAAAGGGTGCTCTTCTGAAGTACAGGGATTGCCTGCTAGAAGGAGGAAACAAAAGTCCCATGGATGGTGTTTACAGAAGACTTTTATAGTACTTCTGTCCATGAGCCACACATTTCTTCTAGTCTGAAAGGGCAAGGAAGAGAACTGAGAATGGGACAACACCAAAATATATCTATTTAGACACAATATATTTATCGTAGCAACAGTAGCATTTAATCAGTTTACATTCCTCACTATCATATAAATTCAGGTGGGTGGCCATGTTGGTCTTAAGTAGCAGAACAAACGCAAACGTTTGTTATCCTCAGATAAATTACTTGTTCTGTCCCCATCCAAGTCTCTAAGGTGAACACATCCTATGAGCTCCCGATTGGGAGCGGTTCGAAGCTGTCAACTTGTGCATGGTAGAAATGTCTTGGGGTTTGTCACAATAATAAGGCTGGATGGAATTACTCCTTTCATGGATCTTTGATTCTGTTATCTTTTTAATTATTGCTGGCTGTTAAGCAAACACCAGCCATTGAAATTGACTCGTAAGACATCCGAATGTGAGCATGTTCACCGGAGTCCATTAGCCTCCGAAGTGTGAAATTCTCAATAAGCCCCACTGAATTATTATGGTGTTGAACTCCTGTACTAGAGGAGCTCAGCTGGGGGAGAATTATGTACTCACATTGTCCAAATGGGCATTGTCTGAATGTACCAGAATGCTGTCCTGCTTGCCGTGGGAGATTCTGCATTGGCTTTTCCCTCCATTGTTTTATGAAACCCATATTGGAACAGAAATTCCCCACTGCATTGCATGCTGCTTTCACTTTCTTTGATCATCGGGTTCTATGGTACCCTCGACGCTGCATGCCGCTTTCACGTTCTTTGATCATCGGGCTTTATGGTGCCTTCTGCATAGATTTATGGCCATTCAGGGGTGACTTTGCAGTCAGTACAGCATTGCCCTGAGGTATTTGAATGTGGTTTTTAGCTGCATTTTTTCCTCAGAGTTGAGAAAACGTAGAGCGAATGCCAGATGCAGAATTGCCCTGTGCCCCAATTAGGTTTGCCAGCTCTGTGCAGGGAAATACCTGGCAATTTGGGAAATAGAGCCGGGGAGGGGGGGGCAAGGTTGCAGGAGGGTTATAAGGCCAACCTTCCAAGACAGCCATTTTCTCCAGGTGAACCAATCTCTGTTGCCTAGAGATCAGCTCTAATAGCCCAGGATCTCCAGCCATCCCCTGGAGATTGGCAGCCCTAGGCCCAACCCATTTTGGGTTTGTTACACCCTCCAGCTCCATGTTTGTGTGAGATCTTTTGGGATAGTTTTGAGAAGTCTGGGGCTGCTTTCACACGTGCTGGATAATGCACTTTCAGTACACTTCCAGTACACTTCGGCAATTGTTTGCAAATGGGTTTTCCTGTGCAAAACAGGGAGATCCGGTTGCGATGATTGACAAAGTGTTTTATCCAACATGTGTGAAAGCAGCTTTGGACTATTTACTGTGAAACAGGACAAGGGGCAGTATTGCAGTTTCAGGAAAGGGAACACTTGATGTCTTGTGAGGGCTAGAACTCTGTTAAGAGGTTAGGGTACCACACAGGGCCCTTGTGACATGTTGTACATACTCAGTATAAAAGGCGAGAGTGGCCAGTTGATGAAGATTCTCAGTGGAATCAGCAGGAGGAGAAAGACTTGTAGACTCCCCCCCCTTCTGAGCTGAGGCCAGTGGGCAGGCCAACAGTGTGCCAGAGGCTTCAGCCGGGTGGGGAGGGGCATGCCAGCAGCGACTCCTTCACCATGTTGGATCAGGACTTGGTAGACCTGGGTTCAATTCCCGCCCCCATCCATAAATCTCAATAGGTGACCTTGGGTTAGTCAACCTAACCTACATCAGGGGAGGGTTGCCAGGCTTGCTCCTTGCAATCCCAGAAGCCTTTGGGGGCAAGGCATGGGGAGGGGGAGTGTCATGTGATGCTCTAGGAATTCCCCCAAGTCTCTATGGATAAAGACCACAGGGGATATTGGGAACTGAGATTGGGGAAATTCCTATCGTGTTGAATTCACAATGCCATCCACCCCCTTTTCTCCCACTGTGAGAGTGGGCAAGAGGGGGAGAGCCACAGCTGGCAGCCTGGCAAGCCTACCTCACAGTGCTGTTGTGGGGATAACGTTTGTGTGGGGACTTCCTATGCTTCCTCTCTAGAGGCCCTCTTAAGGTAGCTCATAAATACAGTACCATAAAACTATAAGACAATACAATAAATAATCACGATAAAAAGCCAGTTTTGAAAATGCAGGTGGGGGAAGCTGTGCATGCCATCCTGTCTTCCTTGGAGGAGTTTTTTGGGGTGTTAAGGTGTCAGATAGAAACGCACCTCACAGTTCTTTTCTGTTTTGGGATATAAGTAGAAAGTCTTCCTAAATACCAAGTATATGTCCAGCTTGAATTATAAAGCAGACCTTTTGCGAGTGTTGGGAGGCAGTGGTGTTCCGTTATTTAATATGCCCTTCTGATAAGCAGTATCTGACCAAATTAATAAAAGGTTGTCAGCTCTTGGGAAAGGGTCTTCTCAAAATGGTCTTTATCGATTGTCTGTCGGGATTCGCTCAGCCAATGATCGATCTCTGCTTGAAGTCCTTGTTCCGAGCACCACAGGAGATCTCCCTGGAGACTGTACATCCACAGGAGGACTTCAGTGTATGCTGTGTATTATGTACTCATCATTAGGTGGTCCTTAAATAGGCAACCATTGCAGGCTGGAATCCAAAAGGCACTCTTAGTGTAAGAATGTGAACGGTGATGTAAACTATTTTTTTAAAAAAGGGCATTCAGCGGCAGAGGCAAAAGGCTGTGAATTTGGGCTTTAAAAAAAGAAGAAGACAGTTTTCTGCTTTCATATCCTGAAATGCTGCGAGTGAGGCAGGATGTGATAAATCGTGGTTTCTGGCCACATTGGTATGTTTGAGCAAGGGAAAAAACACCCCCAAACCCGAACAAACAAACAGACAACCCGAAACAAGAGGCCTGAGGCCATGCAGCTGAGACTGTGAGCTTGTTTTCGGACTGGCCACCTGAAGCCGTGGTCTCAAGTCGTGTGGTGCCTTTGGCTATGGATATTTTCGGGGTAGCGGAGGAAGGGTTCCTCTTTTGGTTCTGCTTCCATTCTCCTGCTCCGTGCTACTCTTTATGTTTCACCCTAGGATCAGCTAGAGGTCAGACTGCTAATGGCCACTATGCTTTTTTAAAAAAGGTATGACATTACCGTTTCCAATACAGCTTGAGCCTTTCGACTGAATCTGCCCATTTATAAGCATTATAGACCAGGGGTGACAAACTCCCATCTTCTTCCATTTTTTCCCCAGACTTCAGTCTCTAAACTCTATTTCTGTAATACAAGCTTAGCCCCCTCCCCCCCCAGTGATCAGGTTCTAGCATAAATATATACTCAGGCATGGCATTGCGGACAGGTGTACATTTGTGTATTGCCCAGTTCATAGTGCCATGAATCTGGCACATGCCAGAGATTTAAGGGTGCTTAGATTTTCTTAAGAGGGGGCATCAATGTCTGTTTGTATATGATGGAACGGCCCCACTGACACAAGCCCTGTTCTGTCTTGTCCCCTGAAGCATGTGGGCACCGCCCAAGTCTCCGCCTGGAACATGCCGCTTTCCCAACCCATGGAGAGTGTTCTCTTTCCTCCTCCCACTGTGCTGTAGGTGTGCTGCAGCAGGAGAATTCAGTGGGGATTGTTGCCCCCTTTTAAGAAAACTTGAGAGCCCTTATTTTTAACTGCATCATTGAATACAGCCCACTCATTGTAAGTCTAAGGTTGGATAGAAGGACATAGTTATACATTTTTTTGTGTGTGTGTCTGTTAGCTGTGCAGTATTTCTGGTCCCCTATGTTTACGGAAAGAAGAAGAAGAAGAGGAGAAGGAGGAGGAGGAGGAGATTGGATTTATACCTGGCCCTTCACTTTGAGTCTCAGAGCATTTTACAAACTCCTTTCCCTTCCCCTCCCCACAACAGACACCCTGTGAGGTAGGTGGGGCTGAGAGAGCTCTGAGAGAACTGCTCCCAAGAGAACAACTCTGACAGAACTATGGCTTGCCCAAGGTCATCCAGCAGCTGTGAGTGGAGGAGTGGGGAATCAAACCCGGCTCTCCCAGATTAGAGTCCGCGCCCCTAACCACTACACCAACTTTTACCTAAGACAGTCCAGTAAAGACAGTTGACAGCCGGGTGTGGAACCTCTGCAATAAAAGAAGAATATGAGGGATACTAAATCCGAAGGGACCATTCCTTTTATCGTTGGAATCTTAGGGTTGTCCAGCTGTTATCAATTTTAAGGGTTATCTTAAACCAATGTGGGTTTGTTCGCCTCTTCTTTCTGACACAATGTGAACAATCGCCAGCGACACAGATTGCAGTCAGATGTGGTGACCACTTCCCTCCTGACTTCATACTTCATAGTTTGGCATGGTACATATATTACTTCTGCTTGTCCTCCTGCTGAAGAATACTGCATTGCTATATAACGTGCTGCCAAGCCCAAGCTGGCAGGTGATTATAGTGCCTGTACAGCTGATAGGAGTAAATCTTTGGGCTGCTGTGGAGCTGATGGATCAGTTGCAAAGCCATTGATTTTGGGGCGGGGAGGGAGGAGTAATGAGGTGAAGGTCAAGGCAAAGTAAGGCAAGAATTATTAGAGTTGTAAGGTAAACGTAGCTAAGGGTCAATGGATCTGGGAGAGGAACCGCAGAAAATTCAAAGTGAGGAATTGAAGGGATAAGGAACAAGAAGAAAATGAACATCTGAATACCTCTGTACTGTTACAATGGCTGCAGATCAGGGGTCTGAACAAGGTATAGACTTGTGGTCTGCTTTGGTGTTCCCCAATCTGTGTGGCCTGACCATAAAGTGGCTTGTGAAGTCTATGGAAATGCCTCCCAGGTGTTTGGAGTTTTATACATTTGTGCATGCTCTGTTGTTGTTTAAAAAAACGGGTCACCATAACAAATCAATTTGGACTTGTGGGTCACTGTTACAAAAAAGGTAGGGAATCAATGGTCTATCTGGCTTATCTGAATTAGAGAGGTCCTAATATGCTCATGTCCCAGAGTCCCCACAGAACAAGGAAAGGAAGAGGGAGGGAACATCTTTGGACCCTGCGCTGCTTGTGGGGCACCTGCATCCGTCTCCTGTTCTTGCTTGGCCTCCATTCTGCTTCCTTCGCAAGACCCCTTGTCCCCCTTTCCTGCTCCATTTCTAATCCCAGCTCTTGACAGAGTTAGAAAGGCATGCCCTCCAGGTCTGACTTGCTCTAAAACAAATAACTCTGATGCATAGCTCATGTTGCCAGCTCAACAGAACCTTATATCAGCAGGGTAGTTAGTCAGCTTATTTATTTTATTTTTCAAATTTATATTTGCCCCCCTCCCCCGCCCGCCACGAATGGGCTCAGGGCGGATCAGACAATAATTGGCCATTCAGCAACACAAAACAGAATAATAATTAAAACAGTGAAAGGGCATTTAAAAACAGTTTACACCAGTACTGGTGTTGCTGGACTTTGGGTTAATTTAATCCGGGCTGCGTAGAGATGGTGTCTTCAGTGGGGGAGGCCGAGTTGTTTTTATTGGATGCCCACCGCCTCAACCGAAGGCCTGGTGGAACAGCTCCATTTTACAGGCCATGCGGAATGAGAGAAGGTTCCACAGGGACCTGAGCTCATGTGGGAACATGTTCTACCAGGCTGGGGCCAGGACAGAAAAGGCCCTGGTCCTGGTCGAGCCTAAATGGACATCCCTTGAGCTGGGGACAACTTTATGCAGACAGGATGATGACATGCCATCTCATCATCATTTGCATGAAAATCAGAATACAGCTAAAATATTTGCTTGAATTTTAACATTTGTTTCTTTCATTGCCTTGGTGGAATGGCTGCTGTTTTTGCATGGCTGTTTCCTTTGGTTTTCTAATAAAATACGTACTGGGGGAAGCCACACAGGAAGGGCTTGCAATAGGGTTTCTTCCCATAGCAAGTAGGGTTTATTGTGAGTGTTACATCTCTGGACTTCCTCTACTCAACTTAATTTTGATGAGGTACAGGCTAGTAATTGTCCAGATGGTAAGACTTTTCTTTAGCAGTCTACTGGTAATAGGAATTTTAATAAAGCAGGTTGGAATTTTGATAGTAGAAGAAGAGCCCCGCTCGATCAGACCAGTGGTCCATCTGACCTAATGTCTTGTTTCACTCAGTGGCTGACCAGATAGTACAGACCACGGAAACAAAGACCATAGACTCCCCTGCATAATTGGTTCAGAGGTCTACAAAGGTTGGGGTCTGGGACTCTGTTGATTTTTTAAAAAACTGTTAGCAGATACATGGAGTTCCAAGAACTCTAAAACAGCACCAGCTTAAGCAGAGTTAAATCCTTTTAAAACCTTTGAAGTCAATAGGCTTAGAAGAGTATAAGTCAGCTATAGGATTGCACTTTAAGCAAGCTGAGCCTGGTTTAAAAGAATCCCGAAGATTCTTGTCAGTTCAGGTTAAGGTGAGAGGTGGAAACTGTTCAGATCTCAACTTAGTTATGTGTCTCTTGGGTGGCCTTAAGCAAGCCTCTCTCAACTTCATATTTCATCTTCATAAGAGACAGTGTGGTATGGTGGTTAAGAGCAGTGGACGCTGATCTGGAGAACTGGGTTTGATTCCCCACTCCTCCACATGAAGCCTGCTGGGTGACCATGGGCCTGTCCCAGTTCTCTCTCAGCCTCACCTACCTCACAAGAGGCCTGTTGTGGGGACAGGAAGAGAAGGCAATTGTAAGCCGCTTTGAGACTCCTCAGGGGAGAGAAAGTGGGGTATAAAAGCCTTCTTTTCTGTCTTCTTTGTCTTTTATTACTGGCCTGCCCTTTGTATTGCTGAAGGCATTGCTGAGCTAATGTCTGTGAAGTGCTTTGAACAGTTAAGAAAAAGCGCTAGAGAACTGCACGTTATTAAAATTGTGCTTCTTGCATGATACTGAATTACAGTTAACGTAAGATTTCCATTCAGTGCTCCTTGGTAACAAGCAATATGATGACTCTTTTCTTTATTTCATCAAAAACTGACTAATTTTTGTAAAACACTGTTTTAAACAGTATGAGGGTTTTTTAATGGTTTATGGTCCTATCTTTTTTTCCCTTTCAGGATTTTAGAACTGGTTATGGGATCACTATAATTCCCATGAATGTGGCTAACGTGAGACAGGTAGACCGTACTTCAAAGCAATCTTTTGAAATAATCACACCTTATAGAAGCTTCAGGTAAGACTCGTTGCATTAATTGTTGGAGGTAATTAACTATGGGGACCCTTTTGAGGACATTTCTGCTGCCCTTTTATGTGGTGGCTCAGAGGTTAAGATGCTGAGCTGCAGACCGGAAGGTCTGTAGTTCAGCAGTTCGAGACCCTAGCGCCGTGTAATGGAGTGAGCTTCCGTCTCTGGTCCCAGCTCCTGCCCACCTATCAGTTCGAAAGCAAGAAATTGCAAGAAGATAAATAGGTACCCCTTCAGTGGGAAAGTAACAGCATTCCGTGCACCTTGGCGTTTAGTCATGCCAGCCACATGACCATGAAAACGTCTTCGGACAGTGCTGGCTCTTTGGCTTGGAAACAGAGATGAGCACCGCCCCCTAGAGTCAGATTTGACTGGCTTTTGAGCAAGGGAAACCTTTACCTTTATTATACAGCAGAGATGGCCGCTTCTTCCCGCAAACATGCCCCGGCACATGTGGGTTTGACTTCACGTAGTGATTAGGGTGGGTGTTTGTAGGGTAGAATCAGTGAGTAGGAGGGATTTTTAACTCTTTCCCTGGCAGCATGTTCTTTCTAATAAGTCCCCCAGCGTTTTCCCTCCAGGTGAACTTCAGTGTCCCAATGCAGAAAAGAATGATTAAAAACTTCTTAGGTACGATAGATGGGATCATTGGTGGGCAGAGGAAGAATTTTAAGCATAACCCTTCAGTCAGAGGGCAGCTCTCCCTCCTACTGTCTCCCTCTTGGGGGAGGCACAGAGAGAACTTGTGATAAGCATTTAAGAGTTGGGTATCTGGAACTGCCCTGGCATCGATGGCTGGGGCTAGCCCAACTTTATTAGACTGCAGAAGCTAAGCAGGGTCAACCCTGGTTAGTATTTGGGTGGGAGACCATCAAGGAAGTCCAGAGTAGCTACACAGAGGCAGGCAGTGGAGCAGAATTGAATACCAGTCATGAAATCTTATTAGCCTGGGTAAGTGGATCCTGACATGGGTCAGTGAGGCCGTAATCCATGCCTTTCTTATAGTAAATGGTCATCATGAGGCTCCCAATAAGTACCAGCCTCTGTTAAAAATAGGTGATTTTTTGTTTATTGTTGAAGTTTCCTATGTGCTCTACATAGGTCTCCTTTTGGGGAGTCTGCTTGAGAATCGAATATATTTACTATGCATAGGTAGCCTAAGCCCCCAAGTAAAGCACCCCTTTCCTTCCTAATGTCCAGTGCAGTTCGACCTAATCTAAGCCATTTATCTTTATGGCAACTGCTCTTCTTTTCTCACTTGCAGGGATGGGAAAGGTGGGTTTATTTGGAAGAGTGAAATGGGCCAAAATGGCAGCTTCTGTTGAAACTCAGTGAATGTCCATCACGTGGTCCTCAAATTATTCTGCTTTCAGTCCCTCATGGTTTATTTTCATACTTTCACCTTTTCACAGTGAACATTAAACAGTTGCTAAAATGGAGGGAATAGATCTCCCTTTGTTTATATTTAAAGTAAGGTGAATCAATATGTTTCAGCTTTACGACTGAGTCTGAAAAAGAAAAGCAGGAGTGGATTGAAGCGTTGCAGCAGTCCATCGCAGAAACTCTCTCTGACTATGAAGTAGCTGAGAAAATCTGGTTCAACGACTCAAACAGGACCTGTGCCGATTGTAAAGCTCCTGATCCTGACTGGGCATCCATCAATCTCTGTGTTGTCATTTGTAAGAAGTGTGCAGGTAATTGGGAAATGTTGAGGCTATTGTGTAGTCGTATTTCCATACAGAGGAATGGCTTGATTTGAAACAAAAGTCCAGTGGTACTTTAGATGCTAATTAAATTGATTCCAGCATCAGCTTTTGAGAGTCGGAGCTCACTTCTTCAGATGCAATGGAAAGAAAAAAAATCATTTCCCTCATATATATCTAGAGAATTACAGAGGGAGGAGGGAGAAGAGGAAAGGAGTTGAGCAAAAAAGAAGCTTAGCGTCATAACAGGTATGATTCTCTATGTCTTGGCTTTTCTTAGCCATCCATGTTCTAAAAGACTGCCAGTGCTTTGGAGAGTTCATAAGTGATTCCGCAACGAAGAAAAAAGCCAGGTCCTTTAGAATTCAAATGTATTTTCTCAGCATAAATGGGGTTGCCTGTTCTGTGGTGCTTTATCCTTGTCTTTGGATTTTTTAAATTGTTTGTTTTATTAAAATGATGTTTGGAGTGAAATGGCAGTTAAAACTGGGGGAGGGGAGAAAGTGGTCGACATCCGAAGTATTCAAGAGGGGGGTGACCCTCATCGTGATGAGAACATTCCTTAACAACACAATAGTTTCGGTATTTAAAATGCAGGGATAATTTTTATGAAGTACTTATTTGGGTGAGATTTTGAGTGAAAGAAAAAGTTCATAAATTCATTCCCTAATCAGGGCTCTGTGAGATCTTATTTGAACTGAGCTACTGGTGGGATGTATGGATCCTAGAAATTCTGTGAAGTTGTAGCCCTGCCTTACGAATGAAGAAATATGCATCAAATTAGAGCCTTTGTGAAATGCATGTCATTTCTTTTTTTTTGGCTGTGACTACTTAGGGGTCTGTTGGAAGTCATTATCTGATTAATAAAGTGTTGGGATTTTTGTAGAAGTGTTAAGAAGCTGTATTTATACATTAAGACTGAAGCCGTTTTTAAATAGTCTGTTGTTGGAGCTGAATCATAAGGGCCCTCTTCGTGAAATTCTGAAAAGCGAGGTGACAGAAAAATGTGGCAATTTCCTGCAATTAAATCCCACAATTAGAATGGGAAATAAATGTCACACATTTGAATACTGAAAACTTGACATTTATCATCACTGCACACACAACAAAAGTTGCAAAGCTGGAGAGAAGTTCAGATTTTAAAACCCGAATTTTAACGTTTGAAATTTTCGGTTGTGGAGTTTCACGCAGACATTCTGGAGCTGAAGTTTTTGGACCCCAATGGACTTACTTATCTTAACCTACAACTGCAAGCAGAACAAAGATCCATCATTAGATTTGTAATATTAGAAACTACTCACGTGACCCCCATAATTCTTTAGGGCTCATCATTGTCTTCCTTATATTCTTCCACTCTTTCTGTGACTGACCAAGAGGTTAAATAGATGAGACTTGAGAGTTCCACACAACAGAACTTCAGCCGTTTTCTCCCTAAAAATTGGGTCAGACTTGAGGCATTAAGGTTTGGAGATGAAGCCTCCCTCTGGTGCCATTTCCCTAGTCTGGAATGGTCTCAGGGCACTGCCCTTTGGCCTGGTGGGGAAATATTCATATGCCCATATCAGTGCCCATATGGTTTCCCCAAACAGCAGATTCCCAGTGGTGCAGGGGAGAGAACTAACCCCTTCCTCCACCCTAGCCTCTCAGTGCTGATCTGAATTGCTACCTACACACACATTCCTGTTGTTGTTTTTTTTTAAAGGGGAAAAACCACATTGAGTGGGAACTGTGTTCACCGAACAGCCAATGTCTCGTATGTTTGACCCTTGAAATGCCCGGGCTGTTCCGCATATGCTCAGAGTCCACATGGCCAGAGCTGTCTGTGGATACTTTATGATGTCTGAGCCTCAACATCTCCAGAACTTGTTTTTCCTCACATGCTGACATGCTGCCAGTACCTATTGAACTTATTGCTTTTGTCCTGCTCTTAAGCCTAAAATGGGCCACATTTTGGTATTTTGATACAGGCCAGCACAGATCGTTGGGGCCCAGAGATTCGAAGGTCCGAAGCCTCAAAATGGATGCCAGTATTTGGAGCAATGAGCTCATTGAGGTAGGAGCAAGTGGAGGGGAAAGAGTATCAGAGGCATCAGCCGGGTCAATAGGAAATGTGAGATTTAATGTATAAGTGGCATTTAGTGGCTTCCTGGGGAATGTGGCTTTATTTTATCCCATGTGTAAAACCTTTCATCCCGTTTATGGAGCTGGAACATCACCGCGCATTAATTAACTGTCCCATTTTTGTGGGCAAAGTGAATGAAATTATAATCTGAGAATTGACTGTCTGATAAATGCCAGATTTTTAGATGTTGCAAGTGTTTTAGGGCATGCCTGTTGCCCTGAGACTTTTGTGTCTACGTATTTCTGCTTTCCCAGTGTGGTACCAATGTTGGTAAGGAATGTTAAGAAGCATAGAATTGTACAGATGCTTTCGTATTCACTTAGACCTTACAACCATGTTGTTGTTGTCATTATCCTTGTTAGATGCTGCGTTGTGATGTTGCTAGGGCTACATAGGGGCTGGAGTTCCACAGGAGCATGGGAAAGCCCCAGAAATCAAATTTATTTGATTTGTATTCCATGGACTCGGAATGCCTTACAGCAGTTTTTCCAAATGCCCTTCTGCCCCCAAAGGTTTGCAAAGAATGGTTGATTGGCCACAGAATTTAGCTCCCTGATTTTTTTTTTTTTTTAAAGCACCTTCCTAGCCTTTATGGTCATAGTTGTAAGCTTGAGCCTGTGTGAATAACACCTGATGAAACAGCAGGATTTTGTTGTACATTTATTTGTTTAGGTATTTTTTTTACTGTCATTTTTTAGTTGGGGCGCTCAAAGTGACTTACAAAAATGAAGTTTAAATGAATGTGTGTGTCCCCCCCAAATATATATATATATATATATATATATATATATATATATATATATATATACAGCAAACAACATCCTGGGCTTACCACCTCTGAGTTGGAAAATACTTGGAGATTGGAGGGTGGAGCCTGCGGAGGGCGGGGTTTGGGAAGGGGAGGGACTTCAACAGGGTACAAAGCCATGAAGTCCACATTCCAAAGTTGGCATTTTCTCCAAGCAATTGGAACTCTGTCGCCTGGAGATCAGTTGTAATCCCAGCAGATCTTCAGCCACTACCTGGACTTTGACAATGCTACTGTCGCTGGATTTACTGAGCTGGCTTCCTCAGGGCCAGAGGCTTTGACTGTGGGCCAAGAGTCCCTTAGCTTGTGTCCAAAGGTTCATGCCTCTGTCCTCAGTCAGGCCTGCTAACAGGAAAGAAAGCAGAAGCCCAACCTTGATGTTACGTAGCTGGCAGACATTTATTTTATTTATTTATTTATTTATTCATTCGACTTTCTATCCCGCTCACCACCTAAGGGCTCTGAGCGGCTTACATATATATTAGGTCCAACATTCCTAGCCTAGGGCCACATATGTGCAGGGGGAGGTGGATAGCCTACCAGGCACCCATATTCTGTAGCAGGTCTTCTGTTGCGAGGGGGACAGTCCGGCGGCGACCTCTCTCCAGCGCTAGTCTTTGTTATGAAGTTCCACTTTCCTGGCGCTTACGAATCCACCAGTCCTGGCGCTTGCGAATCCACCACATGTCCCCAATGGATCTCTCCTCCCTTACTGTATACTTTTCAGCACCAGAGCACTGTGTAGGGTTGCCAGGTCTGAATGACAAGCTGAGGGGAGGGACTTATTGGGATGCTATGGGAGAGGAGAGAGAAGAAGCACGCTGTGCCTATATCACAGCTGGGTGATGTAGGCATGTTGGGGATGTCGGGGGGGTGACGTGTCTACATCACACGGAAGTGATGTAGGCACATTGAGGACATCGGGAGCGATGCACTGCTTTTCGGGCAAAACTCTATGGTTTGAAGCTAATTATAGAAGAAGAAGAAGAAGAAGAAGAAGAAGAAGAAGAAGAGATTGGATTTATACCCTGCCCTTCACTACCCAAAGGTGTCTCAAGAGTGGCTTACAAACTCCTTTCCCTTCCCCTCCCCACAACAGACACCCTGTGAAGTAGGTGGAGCTGAGAGAGCTCTGACAGAAACTGCTCTTTTTTCAAGAACAGCTGTGCCAGAGCTATGGCTTGCCCAAGATCATCCAGCCAGGTGCAAGTGGAGGAGTGGGGAATCTGGTTCTCCCAGATTAGTGTCCACGCACTTAACCACTACACCAAACTGGCTCACCATTGAGTTTTGCCCCAAAACAAGAGTGTCACACCCCGACATCGCCAACATGCCTATATCACTTCCGAGTGATGTAGGCACATTCTGTTTGGGGTGGTAACTCTCCCCTGCTGGCCAGGTGGCCAGTGCCAGGGGGAGCACCGGAAACTGGGGAATCCCCCACGCACCAGGGGGACCTGGCATCCCTAGCACAGTGTAGCTCTTTACCCCTGCCCACGGCTGGCGGGGGGGGGATGTTATCAAACAAGGAAAATGTGTGTTTTTAATGTAGGCCACAGAAGGTAGCAGTTGCAGAATCACTGTCATGGAATGTAGGGTGCTTTTCTTTTTCTTTGCCACAGCCTGGACACAATCTTGAACACTGCCACTAGTTCTTCACTATTTAGCATATATAGAAAGTTCTGTTCTTGCATATTTCCTTATGGCATATTTCTTTATCAGGTCTTTACCCTTTATGTCGATCTCTTTCCTCCTCTTTTGTAGCTTTTTATTGTGATAGGGAACAAGAGGGCAAACAGCTTTTGGGAAGGAAATCTTCAGTCCAACAAGGAACTGCCTACGGATGCCCCAACGGACAGGAGGCTAACTTTTATTACACAAAAGTACAAAGAGGGAAGGTTCAGGAAAACCACTCTGCTTTACAAAACTAAAGAAGAGCTAAATAAGGTAAAGCTCCCAGTTTTGTTTGTGTTATTTTTCATTGCTTGTTGAAACAATAGAGTGTGGTAAAAGTATATTTCCCCCCCTGCTAACCATGGAGAGATCACATAGGCCTAGGCCCTACCTAGGAGAGGGAACACTCTGGGGAGAAATATATGCCATTCTCATAAACAATATGATCTGTTATTTTTTAAAAAAGAAAATAAATATTTCTTGTGTCTCAAAGTCTGACCAACAGATTCCAAAGCTGAATTCTTTTTGTCTGATTTCCCCCCCAGTGTCTTTAAATTTTTATTACAAATCAAACCCTCAACCAGGAAAAAAACAACACAGAATATAACAACAGTGGTGGCAAGTCTAGACATAAAGGTAAAGGTTCCCTTGCTCGAAAGCCAGTCGAATCCGACTCTAGGGTTGCGGTGCTCATCTCCGTTTCAAAGCTGAAGAGCCAGCGCTGTCCGAAGAAGTTTCCGTGGTCATGTGGCCGGCATGACTAAACACCAAGGTGCACGGAACGCTGTTACCTTCCCACTGAAGTGGTACCTATTTATCTACTTGCAATTTCTTGCTTTCGAACTGCTAGGTTGGCAGGAGCTGGAACTAGAGACAGGAGCTCACCCCGTCATGCGGCACCCGGGTCTCGAACTGCTGAACTACTGACCTTCCACAGCCTGCAGTTCAGCGTCTTAACCACTTGAGCCACCGCAGCTCCAGTCTAGAGATAAACCTCTATAAATGGTTTCCACATATCCAACAGTACAACCACTCACAATTGTCATCTTTCTGTGTTGCATTCAACTGTAGATAGGATCGTAAGGTCCACTGAATTATTAGAGGTGGGCATTTATTTTCCCGGTCTTTTAGCAACAGTAAGGGAATGGAGGGTCCTTTTTCATTGACCATCAGTTAGTCAATCAGGAGACAGGCATCCTCAAAGATCAGTGAATATTCTTATACAAATTTGACCAAACAACTGGACAGGCCTAAAGCACATGTTTAAGAGATGTGCCATAGGAGTTACAATGCCAGCAATTGGTCACTTTACTTAATCCTTTACTAACAAGGCTCTGTGGTGGCCCAGGGCATCCTAAACATAGGGTTTTTTTGCTGAACGAGTCACAGCTTGAGTTTCACAGAAACGCCAGGGATAAGATTTAGAGCCATATCCCATTGCTGGGCAAAGTAGGGCAACTTAGCTCCTTAGTCTATTCATTTATGAGACTTTCCATGTCACATTTATTAAATGACCTCGAAGAGTTCAGGTGAGAGGTGCAGCTTGGGCAAAATTAGTGGCAGGGGCAGCCCGGATTGCAACTGCGACAGTTGGCGGCAGAGCACATCAGACGGTGGATATCTGCCTTCCCAATGCCTAAGCATACAGAGGGCCCACTGTACCACCACTGCACCGCTACCGCAAAGAGCAAGGAGGCCATCGTGGTGCATGATGGCCCTGGGGCTGAAGATCAGAAGGCGGGGTTGTCCTGGAACCTGCTTCGCCGTTCTGGGTACATCTTCTAGAACCCATCTTGGAACTCCGGACTCTTAGAGCACCAGCACTTTACTGTAATTTTGAATTGTTTTATCTGGTTTTTAACTGCTTTTACTATGGCTTTGAGCCCTTATTGTTAGCCGCCCTGAGCCAGTTGGGGAGGGCGGGATATAAATGTGAATAATAAATAAATAAATAAATGAGTTGCTGCGGAACCACTGGAGAATGGAAGATTCTATTCACTTACTGTGTTTTTTTCTTCTCGGTGGTTCCAGGGTGCTGTAGTCTCTGCTCCCTAGTAGAAGATACTGGAGTTTCTGAAAAGTTAGGGAAAGAGGACTCTGGGTGGCTTCTCCCAGCAGGAGGAGATTACATGAAAAGATTTTGACTTAAAACACACCTTGTTTTGACCTGTTGATTTAATCAGCAAGCACATTTAACAGCTCAGTTAATTATTTAAAAAAGTTCTTTCTACATAAGTATCCTTCTACATAAGTGCAAAGACCAGGATCCAAAGTGCTCTTCCACTATCGATGTACTCAGTGGAGTTTTGGACTTCTTGTTTCCCTGCCGTGATTCTTTATGTTGTATAGAAAACTGATTCTGAAATAGAGTCCTGAAGGCAATTTGTGATATGGAACGAAGGACTGGGGGAGGAGGTGAAAAGCGGGAAGGATTAAGTGAGAGGAGTACACAAGAACATAAGAGAAGCCAATGTTGGATCAGGCCAATGGCCCATCTAGTCCAACACTCTGTCACACAGCGGCCAAAAATACCAGGTGCCATCAGGAGGTCCAGCAGTGGGGCCGGGACACTAGAAGCCCTCCCACTGCTGCCCCCCCAGCACCAAGAATAGAGTGCATCACCTGCCCCAGACTGAGAGTTCCTATCTATACCTTGTGGCTAACAGCCACTGATGGACCTCTGCTCCATATGCTTATCTAAGTAAGTAGCTTTTGTAAGTAGCCTCAGTGGGCCATAGATAATCTTGGTTGTCCCTAATCAAGCTCATTGTATTCCTATATGTGGGGACACGATTGTCAATTCATTTGGTGATGGCCAGCTAGTGTAGGCTGTATATGGCTGTTACAGCTTTGCGTTAAACTGAAGAAGTGAGCAGTGTCTCACGAGAGCTCCTCCCCTGCCACAAATGTTGTTAGTGTTTAGGTGCTAGTGGCCTCTTGCTCTTTTCTACCGCTACAGACAGACTAACACGGCCACGCTTCTTGTGTTAAACTATTCGGCAGATAGAATATGTTCAGAATTTTGATTTTACATGTTTCTTTTGTGAAGAGGCAGGTGAGAACCAATTAAATGTTTACTCAGCATGGCTTGGTAGATTCAGCTGGGGCCACAGAGGGTGGAAGCACTGCAGCTTGTGTCTTAATAAAGGGGGTTTCCACACAGCAATGATCTTGTGAGGTTTCTCCACTGCTACTGTGGTTGCTGATAGGGCAACAGAGGGAATAGGGCTTCCGCAAGATGGAGGGAATGGGCACCGTGAGGGAACGAGGCATAGAAAATGGCGCAATGTGGAGGGGACTGGGAAAATCCCAATCCACGTTACAGCCCCTTTCTGCTTCGCTGTAGTCTTTACAAAAAAGATCATTGTAAAAGTACTTTTTGGAAAGATCACAGAAAAGCCATGAATACAGAATCACCGTGGTGCTGTGCGGAAGTGGGAAAACAACCCACTTTCCAATATCGTCTAAGCTGGGGCAAAGAACCCCTGTGGAAAAACAAGTCATCTTTTCCCTGCCACCAGAAGTCAAAACTCACCTCGGTTTTCTACTCCCTCCCTCTAAATAAAAGCTTTTATTGCAACCACAATTTCTGGTTTAACCCAACAACGATGTGTTCTTTTAAAACGTGCTCTGTAGATGTTTTAGTATGAAAAGTCCACTGAATACAGAATATTTGTGGCTTTCCCCCCGCAATACAGGGCATGCTGTCTTCAATTAACGTGCCCAGTTCCCAAGAAAATTTATACTACAATGTGATTTAATAATCTTAAAACAGCTTTTGTCTCTGAAATGTAACATCCTCTCACCTTGCTGTATGGATCTCAGCTGACTCCATTGGCGCCAGAATGAGGGGACCAATAATGGTGCTCACGAAATTAAGAGTCATGAGTCCCTTCCTGTTTGGTGTTTGTTATGTCCTCAGAGACATAAAGAACAGCATAGTGAGCTGGCGCTCATTATGCGGATCGGAAGTGCTACACAAATGTTGCCCAATCAGAGGGCTTATATTAGAAACGACTGTGATTGGTCATAAGGAACATAATGATTAGTCCTTACAACTGAACTATGATTGGCTGCCTTGTTCAAATGTTATTGGCGCGTTTTACATTCTGTGGGTGTGGCTACTACACCCTGAAGTGTATTTAAACCCTTGTATTTGTGGACTGATTTGTCTAGCTGGTCTAACTTGGAGCTGAATTAAAGCTGAAATCACTTTTGAACTTACCTCCTGTGTCAAGTCTCGTACTTATCAGTGTTCAACTTGTAGTTAATGTTTTTCATCTTCATGACCAGGCCCTGTGCGCTGCTGTGGTTAAGCAGGACGTATTGGAAACCATGACGCTGCTGTTCAGCGGAGCAGATGTGATGTGTGCGACTGGAGATCCCGTCTACAGTACCCCCTACTTGTTAGCCAAGAAAGCAGGACAAAGGCTGCAGATGGAGTTTCTCCACCACAATAAGTTTTCGGGTACGGATCTGTGCCAGTACTTCCTGCATTATATATAAGTGCACATAAGATTCTCCGGAAATATTTTACTGATTAAAAAGATCACGTGGAGTCAAACAATCACTCTAAAGATTCTTTCATGCAGATAGGATGTTATGTTTTTCTTTTGTAATGTTAGATTTCTTTTGGACGGGAGGGACTATATTTTTATTTCCGCCCACAAGCCATACAAAAGCTGAATAAACCCCGTTAATAAATTACCTAAAATCATATTTCTGCATATATCGTTCATCCTAGTGTGTCAGACAATGGAAAGGGATAAAGGTTGTCAAATGAAATTACACGCAGGACATTAACCCGAGCCTGTGTTTTCATAGTAGTGGACAAAAACGTAGCTGTTTGTACTGTGACCCTGTAAATTATCTGCAGCTGAGGGTAAGGATTTCCATTGAGATCCTCTGAGTTTATCACTGTTGCAACCAACCTTCCCTCTGTCCGTCCCCCCCCCACTGAGTGGAGCAGTTCATCTCCTGAGCAAAATATAACTGCTGCAATCTTGAAATGGCCAATGGGCCGTGCAAGACCCTGTGCGCCTCCAGATGGCTGCTGAGCGGGACTTCCTGTGTTAATGAGGGGCCACTCACCGGCAATGCTCCCTCTAAGCTGTGGAGTCTTGAGAGCAAAAAATCTACTTTGTGAATTACTGGCATTAAAGTTGTGAGTGAGCGATTTGGCTACTGCATGAATTCGTTTGCTCTGGAGCCCTCCTCCCTGAGCGAAGGCAAAAATGTGTGAGCCGGAGGCTCAAAAACTGTGAGCTAGCTCACACTAACTCAGCTTAGAGGGAGCACTGCTCACCGGCACAGTTTTAAGGGAACACTGGTTTCAACATTGTGTGAGGGGATGGAACAAGAATGACATCATCGACACAATGTAAACTATGAACAACTCTTTACTGTGGGCTGGGTCCTGTGGAACGTGTCTGTTCATCACTTGCTCTGAGTCAATTTGACTTGTCTTGTGTTTATGATAGCTGAAGGTATATTTTACCAAACGCCTCCCCTCAGCCAAAAGATGTGGGCAGGCAGCGTTCCAGGTGTATAAAGTCCTAAGAGTCCCTTTCCACTCCTTCCTGGCTCTTTCCTGGTTGGACATTGGCCTGCCAGGTAAAGGGAGGGCTGAAATTTCCCACTCTTGCAGCCGCCTGCCCTTCTCTGCTAGCTGCTTGTCCAGCCTGGCTGTAATGGCCAGTTTCCTCTCACTGACCCTTCCCTTCCCCTGGCGTGGTGCTGCCAATGGGGCTCTGTGGTCACTCATGACCCCACTCTTAGCAAACTCCTCCCCTATCAGTAATGACATCACATCATATGTAGTGTAGAGTTTCGTGTAGTGGTTAAGTGCGCGGACTCTAATCTGGGAGAACCAGGCTTGATTCCCCATTCTTCCACTTGCAGCTGCTGGATGACCTTGGGCAAGCCATAGTTCTGTCAGAGCTGCTCTGGAAAGAGCAGTTCTTGAAAGAGCTCTCTCAGTCCCACCTACCTCACAGGGTGTCTGTTGTGGGAAGGGAAAGGAGTTTGTAAGCCTCTCTGAGACTCTGAGTGAAGGGTGGAGTATAAATGCAATCTCCTCCTCCTCCTCCTCCTTCTTCATATCACACCTCCAAATTGGACAGTGATGACTGCATCAACTAGCCTGTTGTCCTGATTTTTGTTCTCAGTCACACTGATCAATGCTTTTGGTAGTTTTTTTGGAAAGTGTTGTACAAAAACAACTGCGTTAAGTAAAACTTACCTTCTGCTGCTGCATAGTGGGATCCAACCCAATGTGTTTAGGGCTACAAAAAAACAAAGACAAGAAAACATAGATTCACTGTCACCTGGAAGATGTTGGGGCAGATGTCTTGCTGAAATATATGTATTTGAAAAAGTGGGCAACTTAAAACTAAAGTAAACACAAACCATGATTTGCAGATCTTTAAACTCTGGTATCAAATTCTATTTTGCTGCCAGTCCTTAACTATGTCCAGGGATTCCTTTTTAAGCCTTAATCATGGGGTAGGAAAATAAATTAAAGTATTTTGTCTGTGCAGGCCCAAGTTAGCACTGCAATCTCCATCAGAAACTTTTGATGTGATATTTGGATACTGGGGCTACCCAGACGATAACATGGGGTCTTTTAATGACATTTCTCACTTATTTCACAGATTTCCCTAACAGTGTTTCCTCTCAAGATTCGTCATCTACCTTTCTTTGTGAATATTTATACAAGCTTTCATTCAACGTTGCAAAGCTCTTGACTGAGAGAAAATTAAAAGAAGGTATTTCCATGTTTTTGACCTCCCCATGCTTAAATGTTGTTTTCTCTACCGTCGTTAAGTTCATTCCTCTTTTGTCTTTTTGTATTAGAACCTTATCAGTAGCATATGGAAAAACATGTCAAAAGGGTGTGTATGCGTGTGTGCATGCACATCTGCATGTCCGTGCATGGGGTAAAGGGTACTGATTCAGTAGTTGGTACTGAGAGAGCCAGTTTGGTGTAGTGGTTAGGAGCATATACTCTAATCTGGGAGAACCGGGTTTGATTCCCCACTCCTCCACATGCAGTTGCTGGTGGACCTTGGGTCAGTCACAGTTCTCTTAGAGCTGTTCTGGAAAGAGCAGTTCTTGAAAGAGCTCTCTCAGCCCAACCTACCTCACAGGGAGCCTGTTTTGGGGAAGGGAAAGGAGATTGTAAGCCACTCTGAGATGCCTTCAAGTAGTGAAAGGCGGGGTATAAATCCAATCTCTTCTCTTCTTCTCTTTGGTGAAGTGGTTAAGTGCGCAGACTGTAATCTGGGAGAGCCAGGTTTGAGTCCCCATTCCTCCACTTGCACCTGCTGGATGACCTTGGACAAGCCATAGTTTTGGCACAGCTGTTCTTGGAAAAGAGCAGTTTCTGTCAGAGCTCTCTCAGCCCCACCTACCTCACAGGGTGTCTGTTGTGGGGAGGGGAAAGGAAAGAGTTTGTAAGCCACTCTGAGGGCCAATCTGCATTTAGCATTTTTACCAAACCCATACTGGAACAGAAAAAGATGCAGTTCAAAACCACATTCAGCTACCCTGGCCAACACTGTACGGACTGCAGAGTCACCCCCAAATGGCCATAAAACAGCCATAAATCTATGCAGACAGCCACCATAAAAGCAGAGATCAAACAAAGTGAAAGCAGCACACAGTCTGGACATTGCCATAAAATGCGACACTCAATCAAAATGAAAGTGGCATGCAATGCAGGTGGGGATTTCTGTTCCAGTGTGGATTTGGTAAGACAGTGGAGCAAATGCTAGATGCAGATTGGGTTTGAGACTCCTTTGGGTAGTGAAGGGCGGTGTATAAATCCAATCTCCTCTTCTTCTGTTAGTCATTTGCTGCTGTATTTCTCTTTAAATATCACTTAACCAACTTATACTTAGTTAGATACCAGCCTATTGAATATCAGGTCACATTACATTCTGAGAGAGATTAAAAGTGGAATCCTAAACAGTTACACTCTTTCAGGCCCATTGACTTCAGTGGACTTAGAAGGGTGCAACTCTGTTTAGGGTTGCACTGTTAATCAATTAAAATAATGCTTTTGTAAAACAAAAACAAACCTTGAGCAGTGATTGTGACGCCCTCCCTGGTGTGCAGGAAGGCGCCCTCTGCCAGTTGTAGTCGGCCACGGTCCTAAGAGGTAGACCTGGCCTCCTAACTCGCCTGGGTATGACGGATGGGGCCAGGAGGGCTAGTAGCGGCGACCTCGGACGGTTCAGGTAGTGGCCTCAGAAGACAGGCTTTGCCAGAGGGTTCTCTTCACCCTTCTTGCCTGTCTTGGGTCTGGCCTTTCAAGCTGTACGCTTCTGGGATGTCATCTCTCTTGCTAGCCCGTGCTCTGCAGCCAGTCTCAGCCAGCCCAGTCTTCCTCCTCCCCGTCCGCGTCCCTTCTGCCGCCTTTTTTTACCCCTGCACTCCCTCCTGGCCCCTTCCCCCTCTGAGCCCCGCCTCCCTCTAAAGGGGAAGACGCCAGACCAGCCCCCTCCCTTCCGGGCTCTGCTCCCTCTTCCAGTGCGCGGGGCAGCCGGGCGGCCTCGTCCTCTGGCTCCTTCCCCTGCAGGGCAGCCGCCAGAGCGTGTCTCCGCTCGCACCGCAGGCTGGGCCTCGCCCGCCTGGTCTTCGGTCCACCAACCTCTGTTGTGCTGGTTGCCGCCCCCGCCAGGGACCTTGGCCCCTCGTTGCTCCTTCCAGTTAGTGCTTCCCCGGGGCTCGGGGGCGGGGCCTTTCCCCCGACGTGGTAGTTCTCAGCCCCTGGGGTGGGGGCTTCCACCGGCGTCTGCGGGTTGTCCTTGCCTTGGTCCCGGCCGGGGCCGGGACAGTGATTTTTGTCGGTCATTGGGCTTCTCATTCTAGCTTGCTTTCTGGGAAATAAGCTTAGATTTCAGGATGCGCTTTGGTTCCTTGGTGCGGAAAAAGCGATAGTCTCATAAATTCTGTAGTTTCAACCTTTGTGACCATGTAGTGCTGCTGATTCAAGCTGTGATTCTTGAACAGGGAAATGGGGTTGTGCAGGTGTGTTTTCTTAAAGTAAAATAGCCTTTTGTGCAACACTCTTTTTAAACAGTATTGCAAAGCAAAACAGTCTCATTGAGCGCCCGTTGGTCTGTTGTCTGCTCTGATTGTCAGAGCTTCTCTCATGTCATCAGTTTCATGATCTTTTAAACAGGAGGTGCTGAGGACTGAACCTGTGAGCTTCTGAATGCTCTGCTGCTGAGTGGGTTCCTAACCTTGTGACACAGTAATTCTAGTGGTTTCCCATGCAAGTACTAACCAAGCCTCACCCTGCTTAGCTACTGAGATTGGTTGCATTTAGAGTTAGGTCGAATCTGCATTTGCATTTTTAAATCAGTTTCGTGCTGCTGTGACGCCCTCAATGTCACAGCAGCATGAAACTGATTTAAAAAAGCAAATGCAGCACGAAACTGATTTAAAAATGCAAATGCAGATTTGACCTTAGTGTAGCTGTTGTGGTAGTCAGCGGACTCTAATCTGGGAGAACCGGGTTTGATTCCCCACTCTTCCACTCATAGCTGCTGGATGACCTTGGGCAAGCTATAGTTCTGTCAGAGGTGTTCTTGAAAAGAGCAGTTTCTGTCAGCTCTCTCAGGCCCACCTGCTTCACAGGGTGTCTGTTGTGGGGAGGGGAAGGGAAAGGAGTTTGTAAGCTGCATCGAGACTCCAAGTGAAGGGTGGGGTATAAATCCAATCTCGTCTCCTTCCTACTCCTTTGTAACAACCTGTGTGATTAGTTCCATACTGCATATGCTTATGGACTAGCAGTGTCTTCATACCCCATGAGAAAACTCTTCTGGAAGAGCAGGGAGCTTTGATAACCATTTGTGTGGAATAGGTTAGCCTGGGCCATCCGAGTCAGAGAAGGAGTGATGTGCAATTAATGTACTTCCATATAGCTATCGTACGCCATGCCTGGCTCTAGTTACAGAATTGGCCCTCATATGGTAATACTACTCTCTTACCAAATGGCTGAAGAAGAAGAGGAGACTGGATTTATACCCCACCCTTCACTACCCGAAGGAGTCTCAGAGCGGCTTAAAATCTCCTCTCCCTTCCCCTCCCCACAACAGACACCCTGTGAGGTAGGTGGGGCTGAGAGAGCTCTTTTGAGAATTGCTCATGAGAGAACAGCTCTGAGAGAACTTGTGACTGACCCAAGGTCACAGCAGTAGCTGAATGTGGAGGAGCAGGGAATCAAACCCGGTTTTTCCAGATTAAAGTTCCCGCTCCTAACCACTGCACCAAACTCGCTCTGGCCTTTTATTGCTGCAGATGCTCCAGAACAAAGGACTTCCACTTGCACCTGCTGATGTGACCTTGGGTCAGCCACAAGCTCTGGCACAGCTGTTCTCTCAAGGACAGTTTCTGTCAGAAGTTCTCTCAGCCCCACCTGCCTCACAGGGTGTCTGTTGTGGGGAGGGGAAGGGAAAGGAGTTTGTAAGCCGCTCTGAGACGCCTTTGGGCAGTGAAGGGCGGGCTATAAATCCAAACTCCTCCTCCTCCTCCTCCTCCTCCTCCTCCTCCTCCTCCTCCTCCTCTTCTTCTTCTTCTTCTTCTTCTTCTTCTTCTTCTTCTTCTTCTTCTTCTTCTTCTTCTTCTTCTTCTTCTTCTTCTTCTTCTTCTTCTTCTTCTTCTTCTTCTTCTTCTTCTTCTTCTTCTTCTTCTTCTTCTTCTTCTTCTTCTTCTTCTTCTTCTTCATTTGTGTTCAGTTTAACTTAGAAACAAACTTGGTTTCAGGAGAACAAACTCTGAGTCCAGGGGCACCTTTAAGACCAACTAAATTTTATTCAGTGACTCCTTTAAGACCAACAAAGTTTTATTCTGGGTAGAAGCTTTCGTGTGCATGCACACGAAACTTTGTTGGTCTTAAAGGTGCCGCAAGACTCAAACTTTGTTCTGCTGCTTCAGACCAACACGGCTACCCCACTTGGATCTGCCTTGGTTTCAGGAGGGAGTCATGGGGAAATCGTGGGCTAAAACTGCTGTTGCGGGTTGGTTTAGGAAACATCCCAAGCAGGACTGTTTTTCCAGAGCGGCACATCAGAGAACAGTTTTACCGACCGGGATGATGGATGTCTAAAATATTTAGTACTGATGTTAAAGGCCAACCAAGCCCAGGCTGCTAAGGCAATTCAGATAAAGCACAGGTCCTGCTAGGTAAGAAAAAATGTATTTTTATCTGTGAGCATTTTAGAATCATTAATTTTTCACAGACCAGCTTTCCCCCCCTCTTCTTCTGGTGAGGAGTTGGCTTGCACGTCGCGGTCCAGGGAAATACGAGCCGAGTGTGTTCTTGAAACACCATAAAACAGAGGTGGCTTAATTTAATGTTAATAAAAAGCAAATCTGCATGTTTTTCAATAAAAAAAATGTGTGTGCGATATTTGTCCATGTCTTGTGGCTCTCAAACTCCTGATGTTTATCCTAATGTGGCTGTTACGTCAAAACGATTTTGGCCGCCCCTGCCATAAAACAAAACAGGTGCCACTTTGCAAAGTCTCCTGGCATGTTTTGTTGGATGTTGTTTAAAAAAGGTAGGAGGTCTTCTCACGTTTTAGTCCGAAGGGGCGACCTCGGGAGCAGTTTGTGTGGCAGGAAAGGAAAAATAAATGGAGTGCAGCAGAGTAAGATCCTTCATGGGGTTTTCAAGGCAAGAGGTGTCCAAAGATGGTGTGCCCTTGCCTGCCTCTGTGTGGCAATCCTGGACTGCCTTGGCAGTCTCCCATCCAAGTACTAACCAGGGCTGACCCTGCTTAGCTTCTGAGATGTGATGCAGTCAGACTACCCTGACCATTCAGGTCAGGAAGGGAGTGATGTTTCTAATGCAATCACGTCTATACCTAAACCGTAGAGATCCATGTGTTCTATCACCAATAATTCTAACATACATATCCAGACTCTTTTGGTTTATGTGACATTTTGCTTGCACACATTTACCTCTGAATCATGATAAGATCCATTACACCCCGATACTATACACAAGCAGTTTTGCTAGTGATAAGCATCGTGGGGCCAGTATTTTAACGGAAGAAGCAAAGCGGGTCTTGTTGTGTCCCTGTGTCTTCTCAAGAAAAATGGTTGGCCACCTTTCAAAGAACAGAGCCCGTTTTAACACCATTACGCTTGTTACGAATCGGTAATGTTTCTACTTCTCTGGCCAAGGCTAATCTTTTCACGTGCTTTTTGAAGATCTTTTGGAAAGGTGTAGATTTGTTTTGCCTTTTCCCTCCTGACACTGAGCGGGTTTTGTAGCATCATTTCTACCAGCAAAAAATAGATTGACTCAGTCTTGGCCTCTATTTCTAGTGTTTGTGGGGGGGAATAAAAGGGTAGCACCTTTTTAGCTATTGCATGCTATGATTCAACTGTTCATTTTGCAATCAGCTTCTGTCAAGGAACGTTTTTTCCCCTCCCGCGGCTTTCAATTCTTCTGAGTTCAGAAGGTGTTTATTTTGTTACTTACGTATTTCCCCCCCTTTTTGCTCGTGTGTATATGGTTTTTTATAAACCTCAAAACTGCCAGATACAATATTATGCTTTAAAAGCTTTTTTTCTTTTCTTTCTTTTTTTAAAAAAAGGTGAGGTTGTTTAAAATTTTAAAAGAAAACACTCTGAGGAAACGTTTCCTCTGCTTTTGATCCATAGGCTAGCTGTGAAGACGTCGATTTATTTATCTGATGCCTTAGTTAGACAAAAAACCCATTATTTGAGCTCAGATATTCTGATGAGTGGGAGGTTAATTAATTTTCATTCTTTCGGGTCCCAGTGGGAGTAGATAGGGCCCATATATTTCTCCTCCTCACAGGGGCCTGGCCACTCTGAGAGTTTATTTACTATCCTGCTAGCTTGATGAATCAGGGGGTAATATATAGCTCCCTTAAATAAAACCAATAAAAACGTTTTGAATCCTTCATGTCCCACATCATATGTCATTCCCACAGGAAGGAATGTCTTCCTTTAGCCCAACCCGATTCTGAAAGACAAACTTGCCTAAGCTCTCCTCAGCTCAAATTATGGTTGCCAGACCCCAGGTGGGACCTGGAGATCTCCCGGAATTTCAACCGATTTCCAGAAGAGATTCGTTACCCTGGAGAAAATGGCTGCTTTGGAAGGCTGGGCTCTATGGCCGTGTGTCCTGCTGAAGTCCCTCCCCTCCCCAAACTCTGCCCTCCCCCGGCTCCATCCCCAGATCCCCAGGGATTTCCCAACCTAGAACTGGCAACCCTAGCTCAAATCCAACCCAGTCCATTTGCTGGTTCCCTAGCTGGAAGGAGAGAAAAACTGCCCCCTATCTGTTGCCCATCTTTTCCCTTTCATGGCTAATAACACTTCTGATAGCTGAAATGGTATATGAATGGAAGGGTTAACCCTCCACGCCTGGGCCAAAGTCACGCATGGCTGCACTTGAGCCGTTTGTGGATCTCCCAGCTTCTCATCCTGCTTAAGCCTTAACCTCATGCAAAGTAACCCTGCTTAAGCCCTCTTCCTCCCCCATCTGCTAACCCAAGCAGAAGGTTTTACTCTACCTGCTGAATGCTTTACTTGTTTGGTCTGCAAAGAGCTTATCCCCCCACTGACTTAAAAGCCAAGGGAGCATGTGTGCTGTTGGCTAAAGATGTACTTGAAAAAAAAACATAATTGTCCCACAGTACCTTATCAGCGGACAGCGGAAGACAGGAGGGCCTGGCGTAAACTGGTGCATGGGGTCGCGAAGAGTCGGACTTGACTGTGCGACTGAACAACAACAACAACCTTATCAGCAGTTCAAAATAGAGCCTAGCCGCTGTGGTGTGTGAGCAGATTTGGTGTTTGCTGCATAGGGTGTGCCTGAATAGGGTTGCCTGCTCTAGGTGGGGAACTTCCTGGAGATTTTGGGGACAGAGCCTAGGGATGGTGGAGTAGGTAACCTCTAGGATCTCCTCTAACTCCGCATCAAGAAACTGGTCTCCTTTAAGAGAGGTTTTTTTTACCTAAGGGTTAGCTTTCTTGACAATAGAAATCACCCTCACCTGTTGCTTAGGCTGGTAGAAGTGATTAACTTGCAGCAGCTGAGAACTGTCATCTAAAGCGGTTGATAGCTTGCAATTTAGAGATCTATCTTGGGAACAGCTTTCTATTGGCTAAATGGCTTTTCTTTTTGCATTGAGAACTTCAGCCCCATGAGAAAATTTTTTTGCCCCAGAAGCCACAAAATCCTGGCCACGGGCCTGAGGGACAGTGATTTACCAGGGACATGTAATGGAACATAGAAACTATCCCAGTTCAATAGAAAGTTAGTTTGTATGCCAATGACCTTGATCTGATGTAGTAAAAAGGTCCAAGCAGTGGGGAGATGCCTCAGTGGGAATGCTGAGAGGGACTAACGGTTGGAGATATCAAGGGGATGTGTCCGTGCTTTTCCCTCAGTGCTCTTTGGTCCTGATCACCATTGGGTCCTCACATATTCCTGTGGCCTAAGATAAACGGTGAGTGGGTAGGTTCTCCTCCCTTCACTGAAGTCCTCCTCCTCATGACTCCTGGTATTAAGTTACTCAGATTTGCTTCATTGATTTCAGTGGGGCTTGACCAGAATTGACTTTAGTAAGACAGGCTCCATTTTGATTGGCACAGACGTCACCATTCCTTTGTTCCATTTTTATGGAGAATCTAGCTGGTGGTGGTGTACATTTTTAGTATTGTAGCATTTCCTGGGGGTTTTTTTGGAGGGGGGAATTAACTGTAATCCAACCATCTTGCTTAATTTTGCTTTTGTTGCTTTAAATACATGCTGTATGTTTTTTTTAAAATCCAGGTCTGTATAATTCTCAAGAGTTAGGATAGAATTGAATCTTAGTGAAAAGGGCAGGTTCTAAATAAAGTCAAGAAATACAATTTGGCTTCCCCATAATGTCACTAGCAACATTTTGCCTACGGGCATGTGGGATATGTAAATGGCCGATTGAGTCCCAGTAATTTTGCTTATCTGTTTGAGGACAGTATTACTTACTTTCTCCACCTTTTTAATTTGCATTCATTGTTTTGTGTTTGTCGCATTGCATGTGTTTTTCCTTTTATTATTTGCTAATTCTCAGAGCTGATGTTGCATCAAAATAAAGTTTTATTTGGATTTAGAATGTCACTTAAAATCTTTCCTATTTTTTCTAAAGAGAAAATATGTTCCTCTTCTAAAACCTTTATTTTTTGTGTGTTTCTATGAAGAGCAAGAGTAGGTTTTTATACCCCACTCTTCTCTACCCTCAGGAGTCTCAAAGCTGCTTACAATTGCCTTCCGTTCCTCTCCCCACAACAGGCATTTTGGAAGGTAGGTGGGGCTGAGAGAGAGTTCTGAGAGAACTGTGACTGGCCCAAGGTCATCTGGCAGGCTTCATTTGGAAGAGTGGGGAATCAAACCCGGTTCTCCAGATTAGAGTCCACTGCTCTTAACCACTACACCATGCTAGACTGGATGTCAAAGGGTTTATCTGAAGCCTGCTTCAGATGTGAAAATTTTGTACTCTGGTAGGATAATCAAAAGCAAAAGCTTTTTTCCTGGGGAAATGTGCCGGAACGGAGTTCAACATAATTCTTTTAAAAATGTTTAAAAGTTGAGTTTTCAGTATACAGATTGAAAACTTCATTTTTCTCTTGAGAGTTCCAGCACCTCTTAAAAAAAAAAAAAAAAGCCCCGATCAAAAGAATACACATGTGCCGTTTCAGATATTTAGTGCCTGCGCAGTTTTTCCCCCAACATTTGTTCCATTCACAATATGAGGGATGTTTGGAAGTGGAACCCTGCTTGCCTGCATTTGAAATGGGGGAAATGTTGACAAACGCAGCTGTGTGCACTTTTGTATGCTTGGAAATGTGTGGTACGCCGGCACAATGCTGATCTTTGAGGAGGCTCGAAGAGCTGAGATGGGACACTGAAGAGGAAGGCAGCAGCAAAGCCAAATCTTTTGATAGGGTGCTGAGAAGGAAGTATCCTAAGGCGGTGCAGTAGACTACATCACTTCCAAATCCAGATGGGAAATAGATTTTTTGAATGTTTCTCCACTAAAGACATGTCTATTTTTTTAAAAAACAACAACAACCCAACACTACACTAGACCTGCTATGGTGGGTCCTAACCAGCAGAGGGCACTGTGTATAATCCCACAGGCCTGAGACTGAGAGGCAAGGGGGTTTCATCCACCACTGTCCACCTCCTCCTCCTCTTGACCCTGCTCCCTTCTGTCTGAGGAACGAGAGCCGGCAACCTCGGCCAATTTCTCCTTGCTTATGAAGGGTCTACCCTGCCCTGGTGCTAGTCCCTTCACTGGCTCCATCCCTTTGGAACTTCTGCTAGATCTGACCAGTTCCTGTCGGGAGCTGCTGCCTACCCCTTTCCCCCCCACCACCTAGAACAGCTACAGCTCTCCCCTCACTTCCAAATATGGTCTTTCCCCTCCTGATCACCAGGTAGCCGGCCATTAAGGGGCTAGTTGTCATCACCAACCAGCTGGTCAGAAAGACTTGGCAAGCAGTCTGAGGATAGCTTCTCAAATCCCCTCGAAGCTGGGAAGCCCTGTGGTCCCTCAATTCCTCCCCAGACAATGCTGATTTCTACTTGTAGAGACTTCTTTGTAAAACAAACAAACAAACATGGGAAGCATACAAAAATTTAATACCCCGCTTGCATTGCAAAATAGCACAGTCTGCAGAACTGTCTAATTCTTGCACCTTCGTAATGCATGGGTAGTCCATGTTCACAGTGGAATATCCGTATACCAGAGTAGCAGGTTTGGAGCCATATAGTGCTTTCATACACACTAGATAATGTACTTTCAATCCATTTTCAGTGCACTTTGCAACCGGATTTTACTGTGTGAAATGTCAAAATCCACTTGCAAACAGTCGCCAAAGTGGATTGAAACTACATTATTTAGCGTGTGTGAAAGTGTCCATAGTTTCTGCATTGCACTGTGCTTCAAAAACTGCCAGTCCATTTTCCTGTTGTCTTGTTTCGTTCATCTTTAAGGGATAGTCCCTGTAAAGAAAGTCAAATCTGGACTGCTACAGCTTCCTTGTCTGTAGGTTACCTTTTATTGAACCGTAGGCTTTTGTTACAGGAGAATGGAAAATTTAAGCTCTCCAAAGATCTGCTGATTCTCAGTAATTTAAAGGGAGGGGGGGATGCTGCCTGCCACTCACTGCTTTTTTCCCCCTTTTGTCTTTAAATGCTTGCCTCTTCGCCCTCTGCCTTTTGAACTTCTTATGCGCAGAGTGTAATAAAAGGTGGTGCGCTCTGGAAAGTGGCTTTTTGAGCTATTACGAAAACGAGAAGACTACCTCCCCAAACGGAATGATTGACATCAGTGAAGTCATCTGTCTTGTCATTCATAAGGTAGACTCCTTTTTATATGCAGGGTAAGTTCTGGTTCGTCTTTTTAAAACAACAAAACCTCTCACTAGGAATGTCTTCTTCTAAATGCAGTCATTTTGGGGACTCGGGGAGTTCTTAACACCACAAAAAGTGCCGCCTCTTGGAAACATTAAAAAATAAGCCGGATGGATCAAGTGTTCTGTGTAGTTTTTACATTAGTGACAGCCGTATAAAGGAGGTCAGAGACTGCAAACTGGAGTAGTGGACTAATGCCATGTCTTTTCCTTTCTGTTGCCTGCATAATTGCTAATAGCCATCTTCTCTGTCCTGTGGTGTTATGAACGGGATCGCAATAGGAGAAAAGGTTGTTCATAACTGGTCAGTTGACATTGCTCTAGGTGGGAAGCTAACACACAGGTTTAAAACTGCACAGGATGAGTTATCAGGATTAAAGTGTTTTGCAATTGAAATGGCCAAGGCTGGGATTGCTGCACAGCAAGTTGAGGATTAGGTTTTAAGCAGGAGGTTTGAGTGTGACTTAGGACGGGTAGCCATCCTAAAATTTGTCTTCTCTCCCAGTCATTAAAGAAAATCAACATTGCTGGGTACTGGCTGCATGATAGCGCAACATCTGTGCAATATGCGTGAATTGTAAAATACATATTGACAATGTGTGTGTACATTTTGGAGGTGTCTGCCATGAAGATGGAGATAGCTTTTGGGGTGTTTGGTTAAAGACTGTATATGTGCTCTTAAATCTCAGTTACAAGCCTAAAGCATGAAGGGTAATTCAGGTGCACCTATATTTGATAGCACCTCTAAGTTGTGCCTCGTTCCCATGTCTGTTGGTCACAGTCATGCCATTTGGTTGTCATGCAAAGCATAGACGGTGCCATATTGTGAGAGCCATCACATCTTCCATTCCAGTTCTGCATTTGAGAGCAGGGAGTTGGAGTGGAGGGCTGGCTACATGCCATGGGGAAGATAAAGGTACCAGATTTTCCATTCAGAGTTAAAGTTACCAAATGTGGCCCAGAATTAAACTTGACTCAGTCCACATTGGTTTAGAGGCTTAGATCGCTCTCTTTGTTAACATTCAAATAGGCAAAGAGGGTAAATGTTAGATCTACCAATGGACTATCCATTGTATCTCCACATCTGGTATAATCTTATGTCTTCATATTAATGTATCCGACCTCTTGTCTCTTCCTCCTCTTCCATCTCCCCGTTCATCAGTTCGGCTGTCATGATGTTCAAATGTATATGTAAGCTGGAGTTGTTGAACTTAATAAAAGTTAAACTGTTTAGCAGATGCAGCTTATGTAACCTGTATTCCCCCACCCACCCCACCCCGTCAAAACGCACACTGATCAAAATGGGAATGAAATGCAGGGAGATCTGAGCAGTATTGTTGCTTTGCTGTTAGAAAGCTTGTCCTAAATAAAACTGACTCTTCTTGTCCTTGGTGGTTTTAGAGCTATATTTACCTTTGAAATCTACTTACTGTCAGAACGTGTTTTTCTGTTTGGTGCTGAAGCTGCAGATTCTCAAAGAAAATGGACCCAGGCGATTGCCAAGGTAGTGTTGATATATATATATATATGTATTCTATTCAAGTTAAGCCAAGAGCCTTTGCGTTAACCGGAAAGTAGCACTGTTACCTTAGGATCGTGAGCGAAATCAATTTTAATTCAATGGGATTAGTGAATTGGACGTTTGGGTGGGTACATAAGGGCATGACCAGAAAGCATCCGGTTGCAGTTAATTTGTGATGCAATGACGCGATGAACCAAAGATTTTTTTAAAAAAATAATGGCTTCATGGAAATAAAATAACTTTGTTATTTACGGAGCGTTATGGTCTCCCTTATATGGATAGATTTCTCATGGTGAAGCTTGAGAAAAGGGTACAAGCTGCTTAGAAGGGCATGATCCAACACTTCTGAGCCCGCAGAGTCATGCCCTTCTACATTTATTGACTTCAGGGAGGACTTTAGAAAGCCCCGAACAGGATAGCCCAGGCAAGCCCGATATCGTCAGATCTCAGAAGCTAAGCAGGGTCAACTCTGGCAAATACTTGGATGGGAGACCTCCTTGAAATACCAGCAGTCGGGAATTTCTTGAGCAGGGTGGTGGCGACACAACTTCAGGCTGCCTTGGATTAGATTATTTTTATTTTAATCTGAATTCATGCCTGGTTTGGAGAGTGAAATGGCCTCCAGTTGGCCCGACTAATGATCTTTGCTGTGCGAATAACCGGGTTTCTCAACAGCTTTCTGTGCCATTCCTATTCGACTTCAGTTCCCCACCCCAGAAACTGGTGCTGATGGAATTCTGCTCTTTGCTATGAGGTGGGCCTGTTTTTGCAGCTATGTGCAACCCCTGGAGTAGTGTGTCTAGAGATCTGGAGTAAGGTGTCATCAGTACACCAATGGCGCCCATCTCTGTTTCACCTTAACAGCCAAATCTGGTGCTTGAAGAAGGCTATAGGATGGAGGAGGGCCAGTAAACTGAAGACCAACCAGACCAAACTGAACTGCTGTTGATCAATGATAAAACTGTCAGGGAATGAGGAGTTAGACTGTTCAGGAGGGGGGGTTCTAGTTCCCCTGAAAGAGCAGATCAGTAGAGTCTGGTTGGGAGCACATTTCCCCTTCTCTTCACGTAGAACTGTTTATCACTTTGGGCTTGTTCGGCAACTGCTGCCCTTCTAGAGTAGATTACCGCCCTTGAAGCCTGATTGGAAGTTTAAGTTAATACACAATGATGTTGTAGGGGGACTGGGTTTAGCAAGCCTATCATTCTGTTATGAAAGGTCTCCCCTGGCTGCCTGATGGTTTCTAGACACAGTTCCAGCTGCCGTTTCTTACCTTTTAAAACCGTAAATGTTTTAGGGCTGGAAGGACCACTGTTTCCCACATAGAACAACCCACCAGCTAAGCCCTGCTCTGTGTGTCCACTCCCATGGAGATGGGTCCAGAGGCAGCCAAGGCCAGGACTTTCCATTGGTGGTGCCCACACACTTTTTCTGCTGGCTGCTCTTCTGTTAAGAATATAAGAGAAGCCATGTTGGATCAGGCCAATGACCCGTCCAGTCCGACACACTTTGTGTCACACAGCGGCCAGAACCCAGGACCCATTATTTGATCCGTTATTGATTGTTTTGCATTCCTTTGCATTGTGAGGCCACCTCAGGCAGCGGTGTTGTGTAGGGACAGCACAGAAATGTGCTAAGTCAAATAAATAACAATGCAGCAATATATATATATTTAAAACTTTTGAAGTGTTTATTAAGATCAAGTATAACATATCAAAACATACAGTAGCTGCAAAATATTATGCAGAAGTCTTGAGAATCCAAAATTACAATCCCATCAATTAGTCACCAACAAAACATTAACATACATCTACAATGAAACATAATAAGACAATATCAATTCCGTTCCCCTATACCAAAGTGCTGTTTAAACCATACATTCCAATGAATTGAGTCAAGTTTATTGCTCTGATGTACAAGAGGAGTCTCGGCAGTAAGATGAAGGTCAAGATGAAATCAGAAGTGGAGCCATGTTTGATATATATTTGAAAACACTGGTAGAACACTTTACAGAAGCAATGGCTCTAATGTTGTTTTCCAGGGTTTGTGAACAGCTTTGCGTTTTGCTTAACTCAGTGCTGATGTCCCTACGTGATGGCTCTCCTTCGGACAGACATATGGAACCCTTGAGGGGACTGTGTGTCATTGGTCTCTTTCACCAACAGCATCTTGCACCTCTACATCTTTCCCTGTTTTGCTATTCTGTCCTTTGGAGCCCAATATGCTTTTACAGTATTACACTGAGGTGACCAGTAAATCCTTGTTGTTGGGAAGTTACGCCAAATGTGTCCGGCCAGCAAATATTCCATTCTTGGCAGTCTCAATCAGATGTGAGCTGAGCCTCGGATACCTGCACCTTGCCGCTGTCCCACTCGAGCAGGTGCTGAGCAGCTTTGCGGCTACACAGTAGGTGTGATCGATAACCTGAGTGTTCTTATGATTTGTCACTGATTTTGGTGGCAGGTGTTGCTGCCTTTGGTGATGGGCTGTGGTGGCTCAAGTGGTTAAGATGCTGAACTGCAGACCGGAAGGTCTGTAGTTCAGCAGTTCGAGACCCGAGTGCTGCATGACAGAATGAGCTCCCTGTCTCTGGTCCCAGCTCCTGCCAGCCTAGCAGTTCGAAAGCAAGAAATTGCAAGTAGATAAATAGGTACCGCTTTGGTGGGAAGGTAACAGCATTCCATGCACCTCGGCGTCTAGTCATGCTAGCCACATGACCATAGAAACATCTTTGGACAGCGCTGGCTCTTCGGCTTGGAAACGGAGATGAGCACCACATGAGCACTAAAGTTAGATTTGACTGGCTTCTGAGCAAGGGAAACCTTTACCTTTACTTGGTGGCAGGGCAGTGGGCAGTTGTTCACACATTCTTTTCTTTTTTTTGCTATTAAGTTGCAGCTGACAAGTTGCAGCCCTGGTGGAGATTTTTAGACGAGATGTAAAGAGGTGGTTCGCCATTGCATAGTGACCCTGGTATTCTCTGGTGGTCTCCCATCCAAATACTGACCAGGGTCAACTCTGCTTAGCTTCAGAGATCTGGAAAGATCAGGCTAGCACATCCCTACTGGTAACTGGGCACTGAAAATTTCTTTAAAGAGGCGGGGGGGGGGATCCAATCTGAACTGTATTTATCAGAATACCAAACATTAAATGAAAATTACAGTGTTTTCTTTCTTGTATTCTTTTTTTGTCTCTGTGTGCTTTATTTTTTCTGGTTGTTTTTTTTTTTTTTTTTGAACAGCACTTTGTACCCGACATGGGGAGACCTCTGCTGGGCCGGGATTATGATGTTATTGGCCAGCTGTATTACAAAGACTGTCATGACCTCGACAACTGGAAAAAAGGCTGGTTTGCAATAGAGAAGTCGAATCTGCATTTCTGTCTAGAACTGGAAGATGCTCAAGAGGATTTGATACATCTAAGGAGGCTCCAAGAGTTAAGTAAGGCTTTTATATATATTTGTTTCAGAGGTGTTTTGTAGGAATTGGGTCTACCTCAAATGCTTCCAACAGCACATGCTCTGGATGAGTGAGCGGATGACATGGGGGGGTGATGTTGCTTGTGCCAAGCAAGTGGTTTCCTCCCGGCAACAGACGGTCAGGTCAACTGTTGCTGCAGAGGCATGGTAGCCCCTCCCCTGTGCTAATTCTATCCCTTTTCCAGTCTTGTGGACAAAGGAATTACATCATCCAGGCGAATGACATGGCAAATTCCTTCTTGTACAATGTGGCTTTTTCTTCTAGCTGCTGAGCAACACTTGTGCAGGAAGGAACCACATCATTTGCCCTCTTTCTGTGGTTTGAATGGGCACATGTTGTTGAGGTGGTTTGTGTGTCTGTCTAGTTGGAAACACCTTTGTTGTTCAGTCATGAGCAAAGATGTCTTTTTGTAAACACAATGGTATCTTTTGTGGCAGAACAAATTGGATTTTAATGTTTTAACAAAACGCTTCTGGAAGAGTGTTTCAACGCTTGAATTCATATCTGGGCAATTTGTGTTAAACAATTCAAGTAACTGCTTGGTTCTTGGGTTGTCATTGTGAGAACTTGAGACTTACGAGACCATTGTATACACAGAAGCAAAGTGTGGACATGTGTGGGTTTAATCCACTCCTCAAATTAACACTTCTGCTCTCACAGCTTGAGAAGTACTAGGTGATGGGACACCGTTCCAGCTGCATGAGGGTTGGGCGTATCACATGCATGGCCTACAGGTCGAATCTCTCTCTAGGTAGACTCTGTATGGAGACCATTCAGTCTGTATTCTGTTGAAGGCATGACCATGTGTTGGAGTAAGCAGTGACTGGTGTACAAAGAGAAGAGAAGAAGACCCTGCCGGGGGCAGCAAGAGAAAAGGCCAGTTAGATAGAATAGTGAGGTCAGCACCTTCTTTCCTGATAAACACTGTCCCTTGTCTGTCTCCAGATTGCTATTCTTAGAGCAATATCCTACTTCTTCTTAGAAGTTCCACAACTCTCCATATCTCTCTTTCTGTCTCAACTAGTGATATGGCTAGAAACCTGTCTCTGTTTCTACTCTTCACTATCAAATATGTTAATTCCTGAATAAAGCTTTCTCTACACTTCGATCAGTTTGTGCACCTCTGCTGTGCTAATCACTCCGCCAACACCGTGGTTATGTAGCTTCAATGGAATCAAGGTCCATGGAGACTGTTGATGGCATAGGGAAGGGTAGTTTGGCCTTGGTCACATGGCAATACCAGACAGGAATAGCAAGAATTCTAGTGGAGAAGTAAGTGGCACGCCTGGCACTGGGTGGGTTGGCGGGCCTGACTCCTTAAGTCAAGGGTCTCCAACCTTTTTGAGCCTGTGGACACATTTGGGATTCTGGCATGGCTCGGTGGGTTCAGCAACAAAATGGCTGCTTCAAAATGGCTGCTGCAGGAGGCACAACATGACCCGGGTAGAGGCTAAGTGGACGTCCTCTGGGCCAGGGATCACCAGGAGATGTTGACTCTCAGAGCGTAACGCTCTCCAAGGTATATATAGGAAGAGGCGGTCCCTTAGGTATGCTGATCCCAGGCCGTATAAGGCTTTGAAGGTTGTCTTGCGAAAGTGCAGGGAACTCTGGGCTTTCTTGGTAGATGTGGCCCTATGCCTTGCTGTCTTTGCCTCCCTTTTCACATTCCTTGGGCAATTACTGGGCTCTCTTAGACATCTGGTAATCAGTCTGCATCCAAGAATGGAAATACAGACAATGCCCAACTGATCTGATGCCAGCATCATCATGGGGATGGGGATGCAGGAGACAATGCCTGGTTGATTGATTCTCCTGTAGCTGTTGGGAGGTTGGACCTGAAGGCTCTTAAGCTCTCATTCCAGATGCATCATCAAGGCATAGGGAATGCAAAAGAAGGTGAAATCAGTCACTTAAATGCATTTCTGTTTTCAGATGGGCTCTGTAAAAAAAACTTTTTTCATTTGTCAATTTGTTACTGTTTTTCAATGAAGTGGAATGGAAATGCATCTTCTTAAAAATCATCATTTCTCCTTTCCCCCAATCTTGATTACCCTCCCAGAGACGATCCCAGCAGCCCAAATGCTATACATGGGCAGGTCAACTGCCCACCATGTATTCCTGACCAAACCTTTTACTTCATAAAGAGCTGGGGCACAAGGCCTATTTAAGGCAGATTTATTCACTGCCTATAAGCCAAATTAGCTTTGGTGACTTTGCCCTCGAACATCTTTAACAGGGAACATATTAATTGCCTTACTTATCTTCCTTGTGGCTCTTACAGAAGGGCTGCCTATTTCATCTTTACTAGTTGCTGGCTTCCATTTGATTCTCACCCAGAGACTAATGGTTATTAAAACCACACGTGTCCAGCTTCAACTGCTTCTGCTGTGCTGCAGTATAACTTTGGACTTATTAGGCTTTGTAAATGCTGGATGTCTATTTAAACTTCATTAGGCAGTTGCAAATATGTTTTTTTTTATCCCTTCAATTTTTTTTTTCCAGCAATCAGCACCATTATTCAAAATGGAGAAAAAATAGATGTTCTGCTTCTGGTTGAGAAAGGGAGGTAAGAGAAAATGGTGGTGGTTGGATATGTTTTTCAATGAATGGTAAATGAAACTAAAATCAATCCATTGGTGAGATGTGTGCTGAACATTCTAAAATTTTTGAGGGGAAACTGTGTTGCTACTTCCTCTTCTTGGTTAAGAATGGCGGGCTGTGATCTGGAGAACTGGGCTTGAGTCCCCACACCTCCACATGAACCCTGCTGGGTGACCTTGGGCCACTCCCAGTTCTCTCAGAACTCCCTCAGTCCCCCACCTTCCTCACAAGGTGCCTGTTGTGGGGGAAGGAAGGGAAAGGCAATTGTAAGCCACTTTGAGACTCCTTCATTTAGAGAAAAGCAGGGCATAAAAACTTACTCTTCTTTTCTTCAAATGAGATAGATGAGGAAAGTAATTTCAGAGCTTTCATTCTTCCTCTCCCCTAACATTTTTGATCGACACCTGTAAGGAACAAACAACCCCATCCATAACTGATTTCCATTTGTATTTTCTGGTGTCATTGACTACCTGCTTCCTGCCTAACCTGGCAGGTACATTCTGGATTCAGTACCTGAAAAGGTTAGTTCAAAACAAAAGAGGGCCAAATTTAAAATTCACTTAGAAAACATACAAAAACATACATATATTTATTAAACACAAATTAAAACCTTATATAAAGGCCCATTCATACCTCATAAAAAATTATGAAAATATACACAAGGGCTGATAAGAAAGACCTGACGCGTTTCGGCCTGAGCAGGCCTTCTTCAGAGGTCTAATACAAAATACTTATGGAACACATTGGCTATTATATAAACAGAAATGCATACAATCATACATACAGAAAGTTTAGAATCCATAAAGACCAGAAAACAAAGGTTCCAAAGTTTACCCACTGGGCCAGGAAGAAAAATACAAAATTGCAAATGAGGCCTCCAGTACCATCACATGTCCAGTGGTACTCCTCTCTGGTCAATTATATATTTTTTCTTCTCAAAGATTGTATGGCCAAATGTTCCAAAAAATGTTGCTTCAGTTAAAAGCAGTGCATTCTGGAACCTTGAAGCGGGAGAAGGGAGAGAAATGTTTCGGCTTCTGAGCTTGCATGGAAAGTAGACTTACCAGGTTGCCCGCTGTGTGTGGGGGGGCAACCTCCCACTGCTGTTCCCCTTCCCCTACCCTTGCTCAGTGGAACAGCAGAGCCAAAATGGTGAGGGGAGGGACAGCATCACATAATGAGTACCTGGAAGGGATACTGCAGTCTCACAACACCATTTCCCCAGCCTTTGCTCACCAAGTGATCCCACCCCAACAGCTGCCAGCTGGTAACCCTAGTGGAAAGTAGAATTTCAGTTTATCATTTTCAGAATGTGTTACCATAACTGGTCCTGATCCTCAGCCTCCCCTGAAGTGGGTGTAAGAACATAAGAACGGCCGTCAATAGTCCATCTAGTCCAGCATCCTGTCTCACACAGTAGCCAACCAGTCCCTCTGGACGACCAACAACAGCCAAGGCCTTCCCCTTATGTTGCCACCTGGCTCTGGGATTCAGAGGCTTAGTTCCTGTGAATGTGGAGGTTCCTCTCAGCCATTGATAGAATTACCCCCTCCATGAATCTATCTAACCCCCTTTTAAAGCTGTTTATTCCTGGGGCCATCACTACATCTCCTGGCAGCAGATTCCACATTTTGATCACTCTCTGTGTGAAGTATTTTCTTTTACTTCACATTAAAGCTGATCTGAACCCATTCAAAATTCCTATGAAAGGGCTGCTTCTTACCTTTAAGGCCCTAAATGGCTTGGGACCATGATACCATAAGCAACATCTCCCCCCATGCTATCTAGTCCTCCAGTTAAGATTTGTCTCTCAAACCCTGAGAGCCAGTTTAGTGTAATGCTTAGGAGCACGGACTCTAATCTGGGAGAACGGGTTTTGACCTTGGGTCAGTCATATTTTCTTTCAGAGCTATTCTCTCAAGAGCAGTTCTCGAAGAGCTCTCTCAGCCCCATCTACCTCATAGGGTGTCTGTTGTGGGGAGAGGAAGGGAAAGAAGATTGTAAGCTGCTCTGAGACTCCTTCAGGTAGTGAAGCATCTTCTTCCTCCTTCTTCTTCTCCTCCTCTTCCTCCTCCAGATGTGAGGTAGGGGGTGACCAGAAAGGAGGCATTTTCAGTAGAGGTTCTAGAGAATCTTGGTGCCTGACTAGGCCAAAGTACATACTTTTACCCAGGCTTTTAATTAGGGGTTTTCTCTTACCAGCTTTTTAATCACCTGCTTCTGTTTTATGGGTAGTTTTTATAATGTTTTATGTCCAATGCCTTGTTTTGAATGGCCTCCTAAATAAGTAACTCTTCTTGGGGTTGCACTGCAAATTTTCTCCAATCGTGAAGAGCCTCCACATCTCAGCATTTCTGTGGGCAGACTGGATGAGCAATTTAAATCCCATCTGAACAAACAGGTCTCTTGTTGGGGTCGGAGTGGGGGGGGATGAATCACCAGTATTCCCTGCATAAATGCCAGTTTCTTGGCCAGAAAATGAAATTTCACCAGAAATTTTACCTGGTGTTCTGTTTCTCTCTGATCCGTCTTCCCTTCCCCAGCCAGTGTTCCCCTCCCTGGGTAGGCTTGAGGTGGGGTGTGTGTGCAGCGAAAGAAAGCAACTTTAACTTTAAATGCATTCTCAAAGCCCTCCCCTCAAGCTTACAAATATCATTATTAATGTATGCTTTTACCTCTTTTGCTTTTATTTTTGACAGTCTCGTTTAATGTTAATAAAAAGCAAATTTGCATATTTTTCCAGTAAAAACATGTGTGTGATATTCATGTCTTGCGGCTCTCAGACAGCTGACATTTATTCTGTGTGGCTCTTAGGTTAAGCAAGTTTGGCCACCCTTCTTCTAGAGAGTCCCGGGTTTTTGCAAAGAGTCACTCAAGGTGCCAGTTCAGCTTCTGCACATAATGTCAACCCATGCGATAAACCCAAGCATTGCAGAAAAGCACCATGTATACATTGGGCTTCAAAGTAGGGTTCAGTACATCCTATTGGAAAGTCACAAAGAGGCTGCTCCGATGCTCCAGTAACATTCTGAATTCACTATCGCAACATGCTTGCAGACATATATATTATCTGGCTTCTGTGGCTGCCTCTGGAGTTGGAATATACTGCTTCTGCAAAGCTTTCCCTCTCCTTCTGTCCAGCGTGTGGCTAGTCTGCCTGCTTTCCATACAGTGCAATGGCTCATTGTTCACTGAGCTATAAGCTTTTCTCGAGCGATGACAGTTTGGCGGATCCGAAAGGGTAATGTTTGAGGTTTGTTTTTTTTTGAGAAGTGATAGCCTGAAATGGAACCTGTAGCTTATTTTTCCTCTGCTTCTACCAAAATGATGTACCTTTGAAAAGGTGCCAGAATGCACAGATCTAGAAACGAGTCTTTTAAAAAGCATGCTGGTTCTACAGAGCAATGTGCTAAATATCTGAAATGGCACATGTGTATTCTCTCGATATCCTACCAGAGTAGAAGATTTTCACATCTGAAGCAGTCTTCAAATAAACCCTTTGACATCCATTCCAGCATGGTGCAATGGTTAAGAGCGGCAGACTCTAATCCGGAGGACCGGGTTCGATTCCCCACAGTCCTCCACACAAAGCCTGCTGGGTGACCTTGGGCCAGCCACAGTTCTCTCACAACTCTATCAGCCCCACCTACCTCACAAGGGACCTGTTGTGATATTATTTCTGGAAGTATGTTGCGAATCAGCCAAATGCAAGATGTTTTAAAGATGTTTAAAACTGTCCAAATGCAAAGCTCACCAGAAGAATGCCAGTGCCAGTTCCAGCACCTGGCCCCCAGCAGTAAGTTTAGGAAATGAATGGGCTGATTCTTCTTTTTTTTTAAAGAATTTGAGTCCAGTGGCACTTTTAAGACCAGTAAAGTTTGATTCTGGGCAGGGTTATTTTTTGGCAGGAACACACAGGAACGGAGTTCTGGCTGGTTTCAGAGTTGACTATGCCCACTACAGCCAAAACCTCTGCGTGCCTGGCTACAGAGGGAAGGCCTGGAGAGCGACACCCACCCCCCAGCGACTCCGAGGCGGGTGTGCCTTCCCCGGCCTGTCCAAGGGCCGGCTTGCCTGGGCTCTCCACAGCTGCAGGGCACCCAGGCAAGCTAAGGGAAGGCAGTTTAAACTGCCTCCCCCCCCCTCCCCTCGAAGGGCCGGCTTGCTCGGGCAAGCCAAGGGAAGGCAGTTTAAACTGCCTTCCCTTCCCTTCAAGGTAGGGCTTGCCTGGGCAAGCCAAAGGAAGGCATGGGTGTGTGGCCTAATACGCTAATGAGTTTCTCTGTTGGTTGTGGCCTATTATACTAATGCATTCCTGCTGGGCTTTTTCTACCAAAAAAGCCCTGATTCTGGGTATAAGCTCTCGTGTGCATGCATACTTCTTCAGATATCTTCACATGGAAGCTTGTACCCAGAATTAAACTTCGTTGGTCTTAAAGATGCCATTGGACTCAAACTTTGTTCTGTCAGTTTTCATGCATGCCTACATAATTCATGGATTCCTCAGTTGTTCAGTAGAATCCCAGCTCGGGCATATGCCTGCTTATTGACCTCGGCCAAAAAGGTAACATTGGGGGATTTGATAAGATCACCAAAGACAGTGTGACTCATGGCAGATATTGTGAGAATACAGAAAGTTGCTGAGGAACATTAAGGCCTCCGTGTTTCGGCTGAATGTACAACACGCTTTTGAAAACACGACTGCCTGAATTATCTGAGATGGATTTGAACTGGCCAACTCAAGTGAGTGCCGTGGCTGATGACGGATGTGGGCAGCCGTGGCACTGGTCCGATGGAACTTTATCCGTCAGTCCCCTTCTGTCTTCCTCCAGCGGGGAAGGCTTTCTTCAGTTCATCTGTCAATTCACTCAACAATCCTTCCTTCCTGCCCTGTGTTTTTACCACTGTCTTATGTGCTTCTAATATGTATTTTGGTTTTGATTTTAATTGTTCTTATATAAGTTTTTAACTGTTAGCCACTTTGGTGGCCCTGGTTGGGTAGAAGGCCAGTGCACCAATTTTGCAAATAAATAAATAATGGATAATATGTTGTCGAAGGCTTTCATGGCCGGAGTTCATTAGTTTCTGTAGATTTTCCAGGTTGTGTGGCCACGGTCTTGGCATTGTAGGACCTGATGTTTCGCCAGTAGCTGTGACTGGCATCCTCAGAGGTATAACACAGAAAGATGGAGTACTCTCTGAGGTCCTACAATGCCAAGACCACAGCCACACAACCCGGAAAATCTACAGCAACTAAATAATGGATAGTCAAATGGATTCTCTGCACTGAAATCCTCAGCAGGCCTTAATCCGTGCAGGCTTGCTTCATAGATCTCCTCTGTGTCAGTCTACTCTTGACTGGTTCTAAGAGAGGCGTGGATTCAGAGAGTGGTCTCATTTCAAACAGGGCATCTGCATGGACATTTCCTCACCCTGACAGAAAGTATGAAGGTATAAAATTGCTCCTGGGACTAGGGGGAGGAGGGAAGCTTCTGAATGACATCACGGAGGCCCAGCCAATCAGTATTGTCCATGGCCAGCATCAGACTTGCAGAACTCTCCCCCTCCCCAGCATTGAACCTTCAATAGGAATATTTATTAGTAGTTGTAGATTTTCCGGGCTGTATGGCCATGGTCTTGGCATTGTAGTATCTGACGTTTTGCCAGCAGCTGTGACTGGCATCCTCAGAGGTATAACACCTCTGTGCCAGTCACAGCTGCTGGTGAAACGTCAGGTACTACAATGCCAAGACCACGGCCACGCAGCCCGGAAAATCTACAACAACTACTGAACTCCGCCCTTGAAAGCCTTCAACAGCATAAGAAATACTAATGTTTGGATTGACTGCAGTGAAGGCAGTTCTAGAGAGGCCTCACTGCTCTAAAGATGTTACATCTGTTTTCATCCCTGCAAGCTGTTCAGCCAGTTTGCATTCCTACATTTGCATGAGATCAGCCGCATTGTTTTCACTGAAGCAGGCAAGTGTTGTCTCCTCTCTTCCCTCTTATTGCTCTTTTCAAAACATTCCCCCCCCCCAAACTTTGCAGAACGTTATACATCCACGGACACACAAAGTTGGATTTCACAGTCTGGCGTAGCGCAATTGAAAAAGCAGCAGGTACAGATGGCAACGTGTTGGAAGATCAGCAGCTCAGCAAAAACGACGTCCCCATTATAGTGAACAGCTGTATTGCATTTGTTACACAGTATGGTAAGTGGAGCGGAGCATTTGTTCGAGTTGCTGGAAACTGGAGATGCATCCGGACGGATTCTGTAAGAAGCATCTCTATCTGATTGCGTTCCCTGGGCTTGCGCTGTTATCTGGAAAGGGCATGCTTTGTGAGAGGCTTTTCTCTCTGTGTGTGTGTGTGTGTGTGTGTGTGTGTGTAGCTGCAATATATGTAGTCAAGAGAAAGAGCAAAGTGCATCTGATTATGGGGAAAGCAGTTTGGGAAATGAACATCGGAGCTTCTTGGGAAACATTATAAGCCTCTTTTTTAAATGTTAGGTATAGGGTATGATCTACTGAGAGGTGAAGCCCCATACAGGAAAAAAGGCATTAATTGTTGTTACATACTTAGGCTGCGTTCAGACGGCCAGTCAATCGCGCCATGAGCCCTCCTAAAATTTTATCCCGATTTTTTAAATCCAGCCTAGCACGACCAGACGCCCCCCCATGAAATAGCCTCACCGCGCGTTGTTCCTGCCGTGATTTGTCCACACGGCATCCACTGAGGATTTTTTTAAAAAAAGTTTTGTACATTCGCATAGGCAAGGCTGCGCCTCCTTGGAAAACTGAGGCGATCGCGGAGGGTTTTCAGCAAAGTCCCGGTCCTCCCCCTTGCCATTGCCATCATGATCAATGGAGGGAGTATTTTGCAAGTTAGAACAGTCCTTCCCCCCCTCCATCTCCCATCGCAGTAACATCTTGTCCCTAAAAGAAATAAGCATGAATATTACATTCCTCGTAGCGCTTATCGCTGAATGCGTTTCCTCGTTAAAGCGCACATGGGGTGTCAATGTTTTAAAAATCGCGCCCCTGTCGGCTCGGTCTGACATCAGACCGAGCTGACAGGAGCATCGCGCGCTAATGGAGTGACCAGACGGAAGAAAGTCTGCAGTTGTTGCGCGGGTAACCGAAAACCCTACATTGAAACCGCTACTTTTTAAATCAGGACTGGAGGCGCAGCAGAACGGGATGCCTACGGGACCGGAATATTTCCCAGATGTTTCTGTCTGGTCGTGCATTTTTGATCCGCAAGGGAGTCGTTCCTATGGCAGATCAAAAGATCCATCTGAACACACCCTTAGTCCCCATGGCTTCATCCAAGATAGAAAGGCAATGAAGTCTGCAAAGCAGTGGCTTCAAAGTGGGAACTTTGGCATTTCTCCACGAGGAAATCAGTTGTGGCGGTCCGAATTTCCCAGAAAGACAGTTGATCCACCACTACTGATCTTTCTTACAGCCAGTATCTAATTTTGTTAGTCTCTAAAGTGCTACTTCCACTGGACTCTTGCTGTTTTGTACATCTAGTAGCCATGTGAGGGTCCTGGATTCATTGCAGTGTGTGTGCTGCCTTCTCATAGGCAATAGTGGTGCCAAGTCAGGCCTGGCCAGTGCCCTGCTAGAACTGAATATGAAGAATCCTTGGAGGTGCTTTTCAGGTATTCCCCCCAGTGTGTAGGGGGTGCAGTTTATCCCTAAGCAGCTCCACACAGCTGTGAGAATGTTTAAAACAACCCAACAGTGGGGTAGATCCTATTCCTGTTCCACCAGTGCACTAAGTAAAGTTTATCAGTTTGTTTATTAAAATAGTGATACCTTTCCTTTCGACTCAAGTTTGGAGGCTTTCTCTGACTTAAATCGTTAAAGAGCCCCTGAAGTTGATGGGAGGTTCCTTAGGCTGGAAGAAGGCTACTTGGAGGATGGTTAGATCCATCCCACTGTGTGGGAGTAGGTGAGCGTGTACTGCTTCTGTAGGAAAGACACCCATGCATAGCCTCTGCTTGCCTGCTTGGATCATATAAGCATTCTCCTTAGGCTAATTTCACATGCCTTGGATAATGCACTTTCAGTGTGCTTTAGCAATCCTTTGCAGTTGGATTTTCCTGTGCGAGACAGGAAAATCTACTTGCAAACAGTTGCTGAAGTGCATTATCCAACATGTGTGAAATTAGCCCTAGTGGTACAAGAGTTTAAGAACATAAGAACATAAGAATCAGGCCAATGGCCCTTCTAGTCCAACACTCTAGGGAATTTCACATTACCGAGATTCTGCTGGATTGAAGCCGTTTCTGATTTGTCTTGAAGTAAACCGGTACAGGGCTGCCATTTCACACATGGCTTTCCCTGACCGGAAAAGAGCCGAATCAGAAGCGGTTTGGCAATTCAGACTGCACCGCTTTGTTTTCCCGCCGTTTCCCGCCGTGCCTTTTTAAAAAAAAAATGTTCGCTTTAGAGCGCTATAGCACTATAGTGCTATAAAACAACACTGCAGGCATTCCAATGAGGTTGCTATGATGCTATTGCGCTATAGCGCTATACCGTTATAGTGCTCTAAAGCGAACGTTAAAAAGAAAAAGCCGGAGATCGCCCGCGTGGGCGAAAAAAGGCGGGAAAAAAGCGTATCGGATCCGGGAGAAGAAATTGACGACTACTTGGAAGCGGTTGACAGGTAAAACGCTTCAGCCCCGTTTCCTGAACGGGACAGAAGTGATTCTGTGTGAAATTACAAATATATTCCGGTAGGGAACCGGTTCTAAAACGGTTCTGTTTGAAATGCCAGACCAGAAACCATTTGGGAACTTCCGGATTATATCATCTGTCTGAAATTCCCCTCTGTCACACAGCGGCCAAAAATACCACGTGCTATCAGGAGGTCCAGATAAGCTGGTCCCGCATAATTAGGGTAATGTCTACTCTGGTGCCACTGCGGATCCTTGAGAGACATATTTATATGGAAAGTGGAAAACTCTAGCAATGTTGTAGGTCCTTTAGAGTTTGCTCCTCCAGCTGTGTTCATGTCTCTGTTGATTCATTATGTGTGTATGCATGTACATCCATGAAGCTGCCTTATACTGAACCAGACGAGTGGTTCATCGAGATCAGTATTGTCTACTCAGACTGGCAGCAGCTCTCCAGGGTCTCAGGCAGAGGTCTTTCAGTTCACCCTGGTCCTTTTAACTGGAAATGCTGGGGACTGAACCTGGGACCTTCTGCATTCAAATCAGAGGCTCATCCCCTGAGCCACAGCCCCACTCCTAATGTGTCTCTTGTGTAGTAGTTTTCTTCCCTGCACAAAACATTTTATACTCAGGTGTCTGGATATTTTTAAATTAATTTTTAATTAATTATTTTTTTAAAATGCGATCTGTTTCTTAAGGTTTGGGTAGTAAGCATATCTACTTGAACAGTGGGGATCCCGCACACGTGAGCGACCTCCTAGAATGCTTCAAAAAAGATGCAAGAAGCGTGAAGCTGAGGGCCGGGACGAATCGACTGGAAGATGTAACGGAGACGCTGAAATGTTTTCTGTTTGAAATAGATGACGCCCTCCTTACCAAACAGCTTTATCCGTTCTGGATCACTGCACTAGGTAACACGTTGCGTGTCTGCTTCAGAGCTGTGGATGTCTGTGATCATTATTATTTTTAAGTCAGTTCCTGAGATTCTATCGTTGGTCAAGACAAAAAGACACAGGTGGGCCTGTACAAGTTAGGGCTGTCTTCGATTTTAAATAACTGTGCTTGTTGAGGGCGGAGAGAATGCCGGCTTGTGTTCCTCAGGCTCTTAGCTGCGGTTCATTGCTATGGAGGAAAGTCAGACCTTGCACTGGGATGATGTGTTCAGTAAGGCAAATGGTGTCCTTCACTCACCTTGCCAGGGGGCACTGCAAAGGTGTGTTGAGCTTATTTTTGTCTGTGTTGAGTGCCTGCAGCACATGGGTCCTTCTTCCCGTGGACACAACCCTCCTATAATTCTGATGGGCATTTTGCTAATTGTCAAGTGTCACAGTCAAGGGTGTGTCCCCCTGAAAGATTATTCATGGACTCAGTGTTCCCCTTACCTTCCACATCTTTCCTTTATCTGCAATAGTGAGTCTGTCTTTGAAGAGAGACAATTAGCTCTTCCCTTTCTATGCACCCAAGACCTTTCTCTCTCTATTTGAACAAGTAATTTCAAGGTCTGTAGTAGCCCAGACTAGCCCAGTCTCATCAGGGCCTGGAAACCAAGCAGCCCTGGTTGGTACGTAGATGGGAGACCACCAAGGAAGGCACATGTTGCTGCACAGAGGAAGGCAATGGAGAGCCACCTCTGCTCTTTCCATGCCTTTGAAGACCCCACGATAGGGGTCTCCATCGATCGGTTGCAACTTGACGACTCACTTTACTTTTTAACACTGAATGCCTAGATGGCATTGAAGAGATGAGGGCAGTGGAGGGCAGAAGCAGATTTGTAAATTTCTCTTTTATTCCTCCCCCACGTGTGACTTTCTACATTATGGCTGCTAGGCATTAGCCTATCCTGACATTCAGCCCTAAAATTGTATCCAAAACTTAGAAGAAAAGCAGATGCTCGTCTATGCATCTCTTGACACCCAGGGCATGATGGGAGCTATAGTTTTACTTCGTTGATTGCAGCCCCTTCTGTGAACAAGAAGTGCAAGAGCCTTAAATTCTTCCCCCTCCTCCTCCTCTTCTTCCTCCTCCTCCTCCTCCTCAAGTTCTTCTTCTCCTCCTCCTCCTCCTTCACCTTCTTCTCCTCTGCCTCATGAGTGTGTCTTCTCCCTCATGAATGCATTTTGAAGAGAAGGACTATACCTTATTTCCTGCAAAGTATATACACATACTATAATTCCTCTGCTGCTCATGAACACAATACATATATATGGAGCAAAAGTCCATCAATGGCTATTAGCTACATGGTATAGATAGGAGCTCTCAGGCTGGGGCAGGTGATGCTCTGTATTCTTGGTGCCTGGGAGAGCAACAGTGGGAGGGCTTCTAGTGTCCTGGCCCCAATGCTGGACCTCCTGATGGCACCTGGTATTTTTGGCCCCTGTGTAAGACAGTGTTGGACTAGATGGGCCATTGGCTTCTCTTATGTCCTTATGCCCTTTCAGTATGATATATCCTTAAGCCTTTTAATAGAAAGGCACTTGATTACGCTCCTAAAGTGAACAATCACCTTGTTTGTCTTCAGAATAGCCACTTGGGCTTACCCACCACTACTTTTAATTGCACTTTCCAGGCAGGTTGTCTGTTGTCACATGTATTGGGGAATTTCTGGAGATTTGGGGGAGAGAGCTCAGCTGGGATGTGATGCTATAGACTCTGCCCTCAAGAGCTGCCATTTCCTCTAGTGGGTCTCTACTCTGGAGATGAATTGTAATGCTAGGAGAACTCCAGGCCCACCTTGAGAATGATAGATAGCCCTCGTTACTGACCTTTTCACTGCAGAATCCCTGAAATACTGCTGTAGAACTTTTGGTTCCTACAGTTAGATTTGAGTCCAGTAGCCCCTTAGAGAACAAGAAGATTGTCAGGGTATAAACTTTCAAGAGTCAAAGCTTCCTTTGTCAGATACAGTTTACTGTGATATCGCTATGTCTGACAAAGGGAGTGTTGACTTCCAAAAGCCCTGAGGCTTTTGTTGGTCTCTAAGGGGCCGTGGTGACTTAGAGGTTAAGACGCTGAGCTGCAGACCAGAAGGTTGGTAGCCCAGCAGTTCAAGACCCTAGTGCCATGTGCCAGAGTGAGCTCCCGTCTCTAGTTCCAGCTCCTGCCAACCTAGCAGTTCGAAAGCAAGAAATTGCAAGTAGATAAATAGATACCACTTTTGTGGGAAGGTAACAGCATCCCATGCACCTCGGCGTTTAGTCATGCAAGCCACATGACCACAGAAACATCTCCGGACAGCTCAGGCTCTTTGGCTTGGAAATGGAGATGGGCACTTGCCCCTAGAGTCGGATTCGACTGGCTTTCGAGCAAGGGAAATCTTTACCTTTACCTTAAGGGGCTACTGGACCCAAGTCTAACTGTTCTACTGAAGACCAACATGGCCACCCTCTGAAACTAGGGTCCTACAGAATCAGGGGTCCACAAACTTTGGCTTGCTTGGGTATGCCCCTCAAAGAGCATTACACTCAGCTAATGACAACCGGCTGGTGATTCTCAACCCAAAAGCCATCCAGCTGTCCTCGACCAGAAACAGAGCCTTCTCGGCCCTGGCCCCAGCCTGGTTCAACTTTCTGTCCAGTGAGACCCGAACCCTGCAGGATTTGAAACAATCTTACAGGGCCTGTAAGACAGAGATGTTCCACTAGGAATATGGTCAGGGATAGCAACAGTTTCAAGATCATCGACCTCTATTCCTGCAGCTTCTTCTTCCCCTCACGTGTTCCTTCCGCATTGTTACCATCTGTAATGCACTGGTCTATATTGTGTGCCAGTAATGACTGACTGATATTGTAATATTGTAAAGTTGTAAATGTATTATGCTGTCACCCGCATTGAGCCCTGCTGTGCGGGGAAGGGTGGGCTAGAAGTTGGAGCTATAAATAAATAAATAAATTGTGCTTACTGTGACCCTTTCCATGCAGAGTTGATTCAGGGTCTTGGATGCAGCGTCACACTAAACTTCACATATGCTTGATGTCTTTTGGATCAAGTAGATAAGCCCTTCTCTCTTGCTCTGAGCCATGCGGGGCTTGTCTCTGTTGCACTGCAGTGCACTGAGAGCCAGTCTGGTGTAGTGGTTAGGAACGCAGACTCTAATCTGGGAGAACTGGGTTTGATTCCCTACTCCTCCACATGCAGCTGCTGGTGTGACCTTGGGTCGGTCACAAGTTCTCTCAGAGCTGTTCTCGGAAGTGCTCTCTCAGTCCCACCTACCTCACAGGGTGTCTGTTGTGGGGAGGGGAAGGGAAAAGAGATTGTAAGCCACTCTCAGACTTCTTCGGGTACTGAATTAAGGCAGGGAGCTCTCCAGGGAGTTCTCCAGCTTTCTGGCCCCCTGTCTTTCTGGCAAGCTTTCTGTAATGGTCATGTGAACACTCTGAGTGGTTGATGAAAGCCGTAGAAAGCACTTTTTGAGTGTATCTGTCTAGTTAATTTTTCATTTCACCATTCCCGCAAGTTAAGTGCAGCACACCAGGGTTCTACTTTGCCCATTTTATCCTTGCAAGAATCTTTTCTGGTAGGTTATGCTGAGACAAAAATTGGCCTAAGGTGGATTTCATAGCAGCATGGGGATTTGAAGTCCTAGTCTGACACTGGGTCTTCCAAGTCCTAGTCTGACACTGTAATCATTATACCACACTGGCTCTGAAGTCAACAGAAGCCCAGGGTACAAAGAAAAGCAGGGGCTGATCAAGTTAAAATGGTGACTTTGCCAGTGGCAAACTGGCAGGTCCGTGTATGGACCCTGTAGAGAGCACATCTTGAAATGATTGGTTATTGAGGGAAAGAGATGGAGTCTAATCAATACTTTGACCTCTCGGTAACCTGTTTCGAACAGTAAGAGCCTCAGTGTCCCCATCCCACCTCTTTGTCCCTCTTGTCCATTTGGATTTTAATTGGTTGTGCTCATTAAATGCGTCTGTTCAGTGAACAGAGAAATCTGGCTCTTGCTTAATGGTTAGTTACCCTGAGACCCCACGGCAAGTGATACTTGCATTCAGAAGTTGCAGGGCAGATCCTAATTGCGGCCGAGGTTGTTTCTAGCACAGAAACCATCTGCGGCGAAAGAAAATCATCTATATTGTGTCTGTGAAGTGGAGGCTGATTGGTTAAATGGCCATTTTATATGACTTCGATACTGCCAAGGTGGCAAATCAATATCCTTCTCTTTCTTCTTTTTGGACTGCATTGTTGTTAATGCTCGGTAATTTAATTTCCTCTCCCCCCTCCCTCCTTTCCCTTCCACATCAGATACAGTGGATGAGAAAGAGCGAGTGAGAAAATACAGCACTTTTATCCGAACACTTCCACCGGTCAATAGGGCAACGCTGGCGGCTTTAATGGAACACCTTTACAGGTCAGCATATCTGAAAATCACCTGAAATAATGCGTCATATCAGAGAGGGTTCTGATAAACGGTTTTTTTTACTCGGTCACAGCTTTGGGGGCAACATGTGTGTCTGCTTGTTGTCTGAGGATGAGATGAATATGTCCAAGACTGGTCTAGGAGTGGCTGCTAATAACAGGTAGACAGCTCTGATGCAGCTCTATACAATGCTCAAAGCATTTATTAGATATCCTCCCAGGAATCCTTTCCTGTCTGATTATTTAGCACCGCATTGCAGATAGGAAGGCAAGGCTGAAAGTGGCCTGCTAGTGAGTTCACTGGCGGGGCGAGAGATGAATAGGGGTCCACACACCTCTCTCCTCTCCTGCTAGACCTGGTGAGCAAATTCATAAGCATGGACGCTCAGGCAATGGGGCCTTTCGGTAGGGAATGGGTATTGCCAGAGGTGGGCGCGTGCGTGATTGTGTGAGAGGCATGCAGTTTGGCGTAGTGGTTAAGTGTGCAGACTCTTATCTGGGAGAACCGGGTTTGATTCCCCACTCCTCCACTTGCACCTGCTGATGTGACCTTGGGTCAGTCACAAGCTCTGGCACAGCTGTTCTCTCAAGGACAGTTTCTGTCAGAAGTTCTCTCAGCCCCACCTGCCTCACAGGGTGTCTGTTGTGGGGAGGGGAAGGGAAAGGAGTTTGTAAGCCGCTCTGAGACGCCTTTGGGCAGTGAAGGGCGGGGTATAAATCCAAACTCTACTCTTCAAACTCTTCTTTTTAAAATTCAGTGCCAAAGGTAGCTGTATCATATTGTGTCATGTTGCATTATATTGCATTGCTTTAAACATAGTATTGTGTGTGTGTGTGATATAAAACTAGTAAGTTTGCATATTTCAAGCTCTTTTGGGAAATTGGTTGGGTTGTTGCTGCTGCTCATGGGGAAGCCTAAGGATGGCCCACGGCCATGATAGTACAATGAATTTCAAGGTGTGCTTCGGGTGTCTGAAATACCCCGGAATTGTGCAGCACCTTAAAGACTTACAAGTTTTCGTTCTAACCTAAACATCATCACATGGCCTTGGTCAGAAATGGTCCATTATTAGGGTTGCCAGCTCCAGGTTGGGAAATTGCTTGAGATTTTGGGAGTGAAGCCTGAGGAGGGCAAGGCTTGAGGAGGGGAGGGGAGAGACCTGGGGTATAATGCCACAGAGTCCACCTTCCGAAGTGGCCATTTTCTCCAGGTGAACTGATCTCTGTCGCCTGCAGATCAGTTGTAACCTGAGATCTCCAGCCACCACCTGCAAGTTGGCAACCGTATCCATTATGCCAGCTGAGAGAGATTCTTACTGCCAAATTGTGTGCGATCGTAGGTCAGATATGAAATTTAAACTCCCCAAAGCAGGTTTTGATGGGAGATTCATGGTGGGGAAGAAACAAACACCTGTACTGTGCCCCATTGTTTTCCCCTCTGAATTCAGTAGCAGCTTTAGGGGGGCAGAGGTATCTCAGGAAATAGCCCAAGAGAGAGGTGGTAACCCCCACATCCCTTAGCATCATGGCTCTGATCCAAATCCAGCCCCGTGGCTGGGTTTTTTGTTTTGTTTTGTTGTTCAGCTTAAATTGTAGCTGGTGAGTTTCAGTAAGAGCTTTCCTCAGTATCTCCTCACAGGCCCTCAGCCTAATCCACAGGCAGCCCTTTTGCTGAGAAAGCTCTTCACAGCGCTCTCACCAAGACAGGCAGAACGATCTGTGTGAAAGCAGGCGGCACGAGAAGCATAAGTTAATGAGCTATGGGTGTGGGGAAGGGAAATGCATTTGCACTTGCTCAGAGAGCGTTTTCTAAATGGACGAATTTGCTTTTTTACACAGGGTACAGAAGTGTTCCGAAATCAATCACATGGATCCTCACAATCTCGCCATGGTGTTTTCCTCGTGCCTGTTTCAGACTAAAGGGCAGACCAGTGAAGAAGTCAATGTAATTGAAGACCTTATTATAAACTATGTGCATCTCTTCGATGTAAGCACGTGGCATTTTTTTTAAAAAAATAAGATCTCTCAAGTTCTGTGATTTAGAAAGTGGATGAAAATATCTATCATGCAACATTTTGTCTCTCTTTAGCACTGCTTTCAGCAGCCCCTTGGGACGGTTGGCGCTCTTGTTTTCCAGTTTGAAGTATTTTCTCATACTTCATGATTGAGATCTACTGGCAAAAAGCTAAAGCTGTGCTTTTAGCTTTGCGGCAAATTGTTTCTGTCTAATGGCGTATGAGGACTGCGTTTGTCAGTCGCTCAGAAAATACCACGATGGTCATCTCTGCTCATAATTGCTTGTATTCAGATGTTTGTTGTGCTGCTGATACCATCCATTTCACGCACAGGGCGGTTTACACAGTTTCCATCAGTTAGATGGCTCTTTCCAGTGTTGACCCGACAATCTGTGATCAACACTGAGGCAGGGACAATGGATACGAACAAAGGCTGCTAAACTGCCTACATCTGGGGATGAAGACAGAGGTTTTGAAATCTTGCACCGATGGCAATGCACGTTTCCCTTGTGTGTGCAAATGCGCTAGAGGAGATGTTCTCATGTTTCTTAAAGAAAGAAATGGAACGTTCACCAGCCATTCCCTTATTCAAGCATTCACCATGAACACTAGTTTAAAGGTGAATTCATAATCTGTGTTTGAGCTCACAAGGGCCTTTATGGTGGGGTGCATCCTACCCCAATCCTACCACTCTACTGAACAACATTTATTTGTGTATTAAAATATTTATACCCCACTTTTCCTTTGGCTCAGGTTTGGAGCCTCTGTCCAACTTAAGGAGTCTTGCTCCAAATTCTGTTGGAGGGAGAACCACTTAAGTTGAAGGCAGCCACTTGAGGCTGGAGGAAAACTACTTGGAGGATGGTTGAATCCACCCATATCCCCCACCCCCGCATAGAATTGAACTAAAAATCTTTTACTTATAAAATGTATTCACTGAAACTGTTAGACAATAAAATATGTAAATGGCACTTAAAATAGGACTGGGGAGGGACTGTTAAATTACATGTGAGAGAATTAAATTTAATGTGACATATTTTTATTTTTTTTTTAAATTCTGAGCCTATATTCTGTTACTTGGGTAGACTGAGGAGCCTTGCCTTGCTCCTTACCGTGAAAATACTGATCCCGTGCTTATGGTTAGGGCAGTAAAATCCCTGCCTTGAGTCGGAGGAGGTAATACGGGATAGAAATTTAAAATGAAATAAAAATAAAATCCTGGAAGAGGAGAAGAGGATTAGTTTGGGGGATGTGTACTGTGGGTTGGATCCCCCCTGATCTATTTCACTGATGATGACACCTTTCTTCAGGATTACATGCCTTTCTGCTAGCACTGGTGCTTCTTGCCTCAGGGGAAAGACACCTGCCTCATGTTGGAGAAAGGCATTGTTGTTAGTGGAACAGATGGGGGGGATCCAGCCCTTTGAGGGGAGTTTCCCACAGTTGAAATCCCTTTCCCATACATCAGGCTTTTCCACATTCTTTTTCCTCACATATGTGTTCCCATTGCTTTGGGGTTTTTTCCTGCTCCACATGTGTTTTTTTTCTCCCTCTAATGATCAGTTCAATATTACGTTGTGTTACGTCTGGCATATCTCCCTCCAGATTTAAACTGCAGGTTTTAAGTGATGTAATATTGAACTGACCACTAGAGGGAGGAGAACACAAAAAATACCACAAAGCAGCAGGAAAATGAGAATGCGGAAAAGCCCATCATGCTGAAGGTAGTATGAATACCTACCTCCTGCATTGAAGAACATTTTCTGTTCACCTAACCCCAGAAACCAGCAGTTAGTATTGCAGGGGACATTTCTTTACAGCACTAAATGTCTGAGAATCTGGTCCAGGGGATGAGGAAGCTACCCATCAAGTCTGGCAGGTCAGTATTAGGAAGGGGAAAAAACCAATATTTTATTCCTCTCCCCCCAAATCTCTGTTTTTCACCTTCAACTCTGAGTATTCTAATACAGACACTAAAACGGAAACATGCAGTAATAAAAGAAACACATAAAATCAAAAGGGCACAATCCTCCATGAAGTTTTTTTTTTTTTTGTATGGAGCTGTAAAAGTAATTCTAGAGGGGTATCTCTGACCTGGATAGCCCAGGATAGCCTGATTTTGTCAGATCTTGGAAGATAAGCAGGGTCAGCCCTGGCTAGTATTTGGATGGGAGACCACCAAGGAATGCCAGGGTTGTTATGCAGAGGTAGGCAATGGCAAGGTACCTCTAAATGTCTGTTGCCTTGAAAGCCCTATGGGGTCATCATAAGTTGGCTTCAACTTGGAGAAACAACAACCAGAGCCTTTCTACTGTCTCCCCCCCCCCCACACACAGAGATTTTAGTGTGTGTGTGTATATATCTGCCAAGAGAATGTAACTCTTTGTGCATCGGACCAAATAGACCCAGGCTTAGGAAAAAAAACATATGCCTCAGAATATATGATTAACTTTCCTAAAACTAGAAGAAATTCTTTAAGTAGAGTTACTGTTTGTAGCTACCACCTCTAAACAGCTGAAATGTCACCCTGATCTGCACATTCTGGTAGCCTTCTGTGTAGAATAGGCTGTTCTGACTGCAGATCAGGCAGGGGATCACCTGGTGTTACAAAGAACAAGCATGGGAGGGATTGTGGCTCAGTGGTAGAGCACCTGCTTGGCATGCAGAATGTCCCAGATTCACTCCCCAGCCTCTCCAATTGAAAGGACCAGGGACTAGGTGACATGAAGGGCCTTTACCTGAGAGCCTGGAGAGCCTCTGCCAGTCTGAGTAGATAATACTGACTTTGATGGACCAGTGATCTGACTCCATATAAGGCAGTTTCATGTGTGTTCAGCCAGGCTGGTGGGGGTCACATGTTTGAGTGACCTGTTTGTTTGTTTGTTTTTAAACTTTTTGCAAATAGAAAACTACCATGGCCCTTAAAAAATTGCTCAGGGCCTGGAATTGATAAATTGTAAAACCAAGTCCAGAGCTTTAGTTGTAGGTGGGCAGCATACAGCTTTCCTGGTATCGACAATTGGCTAATTTGTCTGTAGTTGGCCGGGGAGTGCTGTGAGCCTTTCTTATATCTAGGAACTATGGTAGCTTCTCGCCATTTGTCAGGGACTTGGCCAGTTGAATCCATGGCGGTGAATAAGTATAGTAAAACTGGCAACCACCAGTCACAATGGTTCGTAAATAGTTCCGGGGAAATCCAATATGGCTTTAGTACTTTTAATAACGTGAACAGTTCCTCCATTTAAATGGGGCCAATGTAGAGATACTTTTGGAAATGCAGTAAAAGGTAAAGGTGTAATGGGGTTCTGCCTCATTTAATAGTTTTCCCAAAGATTCATTGGAATAGGTGGGATTTTCTCTACTGGGAAAGGTGTATTCCTTGTGCTTACCACTCACAGCTGGCATGTTTTACTATCACAAAGATGTGAGGGGCAAAGCAGTTTCTGCCAAGTTAGAATGGAATAAAGTTTGTTCCTTTTACGGACATACTGGTGAAACTGTTTTTTTTTGGTAAGCAAAATATTGTAATAGAAATTTCTGGGTGTTTGATCTTTGAAACGTGGTTAAATGCAATACTTTAGCTTTCTTTAAGTTGTGGCAAGAAGTGTTGAATCAAGGGAGGCCTAGTTTGAGGTTTTTCTTTGTTTTTTAAGTTGCACAAAGGGTGCCTAAAAGAGATGTAAGTAACTCATAAGACTGGATGACCTTCTTTGGAAGGCCCTTTATAATTGTTTCTCTTAAGTCTCCTAAAATGAGAGACTTCAAAACCAGGTTGATCTGATGTGTCACACTTGGGGACCATTTCCTGCTCCTATAGGGAATAAAATTAGAGCTCAGATTGTTGTTTCTCACATGATTGCTCCCAGAGGATAGGTTTGGATTCCATAACATTAATTCTGGGAACCAAATGGATGATTGCTATCACAGAGGATCAATACTACTGCATCCTCTTTCTGAGACATAGGTGAAATCTTATTTTATTTATTTATTATTCTATTTATACCCCACCCTCCCAGCCATGGCCAGCTCAGGGTGGCTTACGGAAAGAATGAAAACAACAATAACTAATCCTTTGTTATTGAAATTTGGTTCCCATTAATGGATGGTGACTCTGAGCTGGATGGCAAAGTTTATCAAATTTTGGCCACCAGAATTAATTTGTTCACCTTTGGCTTTCTGTTGATCAAGTTATTAGATCTCGTTAAACATTCTGTAGAGTTGCCAAGGCGGGCATTCAAATCTCCACAGACGGTCCAGGGAGTATCTGGGCGAATCAACTGTATTAGTAAACACATCTCAGTCAATTTCTGCTATTGTGCTCCAGTTTCTGAATTAGAGGACTGGGGATGTAAATACACATTTACAGCTATTAATTTTAATGAACTCGATTAAAGTAAACTTGCTGGAGCCACTGTAGCATCTGTGAACAGGGGTTTAAACTTCAGCAGAGTGTTTTTAATAAATAGAGTATGCCTACCCTTAGGAGTTGTTTTCTTGGCACCTATTGAATAAGAAGAGTAACCGAGTAATGAGATATACTTTAGGGTCCAGGTTTCTTGAACTGAAATAGTATCAAAACTATTCAGTAAAAAGGGTACTGAAGGATCAGATTGTCTCCCAACCGATCCAGCTATAGTCTGTGAGAATAAACAAAGATTGTGTCTCAGTCCTGAGTTTCAAAAAAACTGACAACAGTAATAGATATAGAAATGTGAGAAGGCTCCTCTTGAATGCCATTTGATGGAACAGATAGCAGGGGTATTTTAATAGATTCCATAGAGTTATTTTGAATTGTGAAATCCTCTAGGGGAGCAGTGGTTGAAATCATGGAGCCTATTGGATATGGGTTTTCTAAACTGATCAGTTGAGCGTCCCTTTGGAAGGCCTTAATCCTGGAAATAGCTGATTATTGGGAGTGTCAAGCTGAGGTAACATATAATCATACTCAGTTTGAGAGAGGTTCCTACTGACCCAAGGATCTCTTCATCAAAAGAATACTTTCCTAGAGGGCCTGAGGAATTTACTCCAGGAATTAAATTAACCAATGTTTTTGATTTATGATTTACCGATTTCCTTACATGATAAAGATATTTAGAAAAGGGGATTGCCCTGCTTACTAATGGGTGTCCTTGAACACCCTCTGTATAAAAATATTATGTAGCTTAACATTCCTCCTTTTTGCCCATATCATGGAGAGGATTTTCTTTGAATAAAAACTTAACTACATCGTGGTGTGAGTATGGAAGTCAAACATAATTAGAAAAGAGTTCAGATTGATTCTAATCAGTGAGTGACCTAGATGTTCATACAGATGGTTCAGAATAGACCATCTATCACTCCATTCTGGTTTTTTTAAAAAAATCCTCCAAAAGGAGATAGAAAGGACCATCTGAAAGGGATTTAAAATCAGGGAATTCACATTAGAGCTAATGGGGTGATAAATGAAATGAGATTTATTTAATTTTTTTTAGATTTATCAGTTACCAGAGAAGGGAGCATATGATAGTCCCACTTCCGAGTTCAATTTTGAAAGAGAGTCTTGCAGTGCATCTGATTTTACACAGATTTTGTCTAGAGTTTGAGCAGTCAAAAAGCTTTGATTAACAAGAGTTTGTACAAGGAAATCAGACTCTTTTAGGCTAGAGGGTGCAGGAGCTGGATTAACCCAATCTGTTGCTTGCGAAAGGGTGTTGTTATTGTCAGGGGCAGGGACATCCAAAATTAGGGCACCAAAGGTGTTATTTTAATGAACAGGTTCATTTGGGTGAAAAATGTCATCGATTCTCAATTTCATCAATTTGGGTTGAACTATTTCTAATGAGTTATCATCTAGAGTTCTCTTTTTCCCCATTATTAACTATGATATAGTGTATAATATGAAAAAATAGTAACAAAATGAAATATTAAGTAATAATGATAGCAACATAAAGGATGAAAACAATAATATAACTATTATAGTAAATTATAGTATAAATAATATAGAGAATGGATTTACTATAAGTACCATACGTACTTTATTATACTTATACTACTGTGAGTACTCTATTATGCTGCTGGAGCTCTGAATTATACTCTAAAATGTTAGTATTACTAATTTGTAACTTAATATAAAAATTCCTAAGTATAAATTTTTAAAATTAGATAACACAGTGAAATAAAATAAATATGCAAACCTAACACCACCTTTTAAGCTAATATATTAGATGTTCTAGTATATTATGAATATTAAGCTATCACCTCACTACTCCTACTCTTTCTCAGTCTCACTAAAACTTGTACTCCAGGGACTCTAAGACGCTTACAGCGGCAGGTTTACCACCGATAGTATTTTACCTCCCGCAACTTCTGGCATCTAGCTTATAGCTGTTAGCTGAACAACCTATGCAATATTTTTGAAAAGGGAAGAGAAAGGGAAGAAGTAAGAAAGAGGGAGAGGGAGGGAATACTCCCCCCCCCCGAATTGCTAAAAAGCTCGGCCAGGGCTGTTTATCACATCAAATCAGCTAACAGCTGGCAGCTGAACTGACAGTGAACCAGGCTGAATCGAAACAATAACAAAGAGAAGAATTAATTGAAATATCCTTTGATAGAAAAAATAAATAAAATAAGAAATGGAAACGCATTGCAAGGGATGACTGTAACGCTGCCCATTCAAGCTGAAACCACAGCAAAGAGTGAGTTGAGCTAGAGATATTCTCCCTGATGAGCTAATGCTTTTCTTGTAGGGACTCTTTTGGTGGTGGGCAGCACTGAAAAATGGAACCTCCCGATTGCAGTCTGAAGTGGCACAGTCTACCCTGTCACCACAGGTCTCTACCACCTCATTCTGCTGCCCACATGCACCATACCACTGTCATTGGATAGTATTGTTGGTCTTTTTTTGAATTTGCAGTGATGAAGCCAACTTCTATTGTTGTTGTTGTTGTTTTGAAAACAGCACAAGAAGTTATGAAGGAATGTGGGTACCAATTTCCGGGTGTTGCATAAACTGTTTCTTTATGAACAGGTACATGAAGAGCAAGTGAAACAAATGGATATCGAGAATAGCTTCATTACGAAGTGGAATGATACTCCAGTAAGTAATAATGATACCTTCTTCCACCAACCCTGACTTCCTGGCCTAAATGATCAAGGGAAGATTAAAGACCCTTGAAGATGGTTTGTGTATCACCAGCATACAACATTGAATAGTCAACTCAGGGCCAAACTAGATCAGGTAGCGTCCTGGGGGTTCACCCCAGGGACACGTTTCCATTCTGTGTCACTGGGGAAAGCTGTTTAAGAACACCAGGAGGTCCCCATTATGGTAAGGACCTCCATGGCATGGTGGGAGGAGGGGTTCCTGTCTGCTCCTTGCACCAGTTTTCTGACCCAAAACCTAGCTGGAGAACATATCTGCCAAGCCTCCCCTCACACCATTTCGGGTCAGAAAAATGGCACAGAGGGAAGGCGAGAGCCTCTCCTCCCACTGTACTGCAGTGGTCCTGACCCGAATCACCCTCTCAGGATGCTCTTGAATGGCTTTCCCCAGTGCTGCAAAACAGAGGTGTTTCCCAGAGGTGAACCTGGGGACGGCGTCTCTTTTAGTTCGACCCTCAAGGAAATTAACTAGGAAGTGAATGCAATTTTAGTGTCCCTAGTGTGGGTAACCGATAATTCTGAATTATTTCAGATGAAGTGCTATCCCATGGCTGTTAGAATCTCATATCTTCTTTGGTCGAACAGTTTATAGCAAAGAATTTCACACATACTAAGCTACAAGTTCTCAGAATAGATAACCAGCAAGTATGGAATGTAAGCATGGATGACCTAAGGGGGGGGGAGAAGAAGAGGAGGAGGAGGAGGATATTGGATTTATACCCCGCCCTTCACTCGGAGTCTCAGAGCACTTTACAATCTCCTTTTTCTCTTCCCACAACAGATGCCCTGGGAGGTAGGTGGGGCTGAGGGAGCTCTTTCGAGGGCTGCTCTTTCAAGGACAGCCCTGACAGAACTATGGCTTGCCCAAGGTCATCCAGCAGCTGCAACTGGAGGAGTGGGGAATCAAACTAGATTAGAGTCCACGCACTTAACCACTACATCAAACTGAGCAGCTTGTGGGACCAGAGATCTCGAGGCAGGAATCTTAGTATGAATCTTTCAGCCTTGGAAATAGTGATCCTGACCCTGATGGAGTGACAGGCACTGAAGTTTCCAAGGAACTAGAAACAATCCAGTAGCTAATCAGGAATTTATACATGGTAGTTGGAATGAAGTCTCCACGTTTCTGGAGAAACAGCGTATAAATTTTTTTAACAGACCCTTCTCTGCAATGTGCTTCAGCTTCTAGCACATGACCTGTGGATCCTCTGAAGACAAGCGTTCAGATCTGGTTACAGTATGGCTGGAGTTAAGAGTTAGGATTGGCCTCGGCCAGTGAGACGTTTGTATTCCTAGTTCTTCCATTCCAACATCGAATGAGCATTAGATTATTTCAGGGAGTCTCATGTCTGATCCAGTGACCTCTTCATCATCCCTCTGATCTACCAAAACCTAGTCAAGTGGAGAACATTATAGGGACTTCCCTGAATATTCGCAGGGTCCAGTTTTGGGGGAGACGGTGCTCGTGCCAAAAAACAAGACACCCCTCCCTCCAAAATTCATTTCTGTGTTTCAAAGCGCTCTGTCTGATCCCTTTTTCTTCTTGACGAGCTCTTTTGCAAAGAGAGTGCCGTGATTGTGCTGGCTGGGCATCATGCTGCAGTTCACCTTGTTTAAAGTGGCAATTGTCCTCTGCTTTCCTGGTTGGGAGCGCGGACTCTAATCTGGGAGAACCGGGTTTGATTCCCCACTCTTCCACATGCAGCTGCTGAAGTGGCCTTGGGTCTGTCATAAGTTCTTTCAGAGCTGTTTTCTCAAGGGCAGTTCTTGAGAGAGCTCCTTCAGCCCAACCTACCTCACAGGGTGTTTGTTGTGGGGAGGGGAAGGGAAAGGAGATTGTAAGCCGCTCTGGGACTCCTTTGGGTAGTGAAGGGCAGGGTACAAATCCAATCTCTTCATCTCTTCTTCTTCTATCTATTTAATCCCACTTTCCCTCCATGGGGCTCAGAAAAGTATACATGGTTCTTCCCTCCCTGTTTTCATCTTCACAGCAGCCCTTCCAAGTAGGTTGGGCTCAGAGAGAATGACTGTCCCAGGGTCACTAGTGTCATGGCAGGTAGGGATTTGAACTCAGGTAAGGTACTCGGCAAGTGAAGGGCGATGGATGCTCTCCTTTGAATTGCCTGAAGCTGCCTTAAAGGAGGAAAACATTTGGCACCCGGTTTGTCTGTGATCTGTTATTTCCTTTCCTTTTGTGCCCTTAGCAGCTCATTGATTCACGAATCCTGAGCAGCAGAAAACGCTTACGTCTTATTTTTTAGATGCAAGGGCTAAAAAGACTGAGACAGATTTTGCAGTTGCTAGAGTGATCTTGTGATCTGTTAAGATTTCCTGAAACTGTGGGTCTCTTTTTATGTGAGTTTTTATGCATGGAGTTCCCCAGTTTGACTCAAGATGATCACAAAGGTATTTGCGATCAGGTCTGGGGGGGAAGGGGCTGTTTCCTATGAATTTGAGTCCATTATAAATTTAAGAGCAGAGATCCACAGCATCCCCTAGATGGAGCCATTTGTCTGGCTGTCTGATGCAGTCTAAACAATCCATGTACCACTTGTGGCCTGTGAGTCCTATTTATTGCATGAGATGATCTTCCTTCTGCTAACTTTTTAGGAGGCAAAGGCGTTTAAGCATAGGGATGTTCTATGTTCATACCACCGCTCTTTGTTTAATCGTGAAGATGGCTGGCAGAAATTAAGCTACCTTGGTGGGTGACGCAGGAGTTTTAAAAGTGGCTTTTAAAACAATTAAAAAGGGGAAGCTGGTTGAAAAATAAAACCAGTTCAGCCCAAACCTTCTTTTGCAGCTCAGAGGAAAATGTCCCGCCTCTCCTGTTGCCTACTATGACCTTGTTTTCCAATCCAGCCGGTGCTTGGCTTAACCATTCTTCATCTTTATTTTTTTTTCCTGCCCACCAAACACTTTGCCAGCTCTTTTCATTTGCTGCAGTAATTTGCGGCGCAGATTTCCCCCCAGTGTGCAGTTGTTTACATATGCTCAGTGGAAATCAAATGTCAGCCTCGTTCTTTCCCCCAAACTCCCCCTCCCTCCAGCAGTAATATCTGAAAAGCAAATTTTACCAAGCTTCTTTTTTCCCCCCTGAATCTCTGCCAGTATAATTAAGAAGCTTTCTTCAAAGTAGCTTTGTAACATTTTTTCTCCCTCACAAATGATTCCATTAGTTTTGATTCTCAGAGGCCGCTGTGACCTAAAAGTCCTAATTTCTCCATTATGCAGCTCTTTACAACAGAGCGCGGCTGTGCGGTTTTAAGACATGGAAAAATGAAGTGCTTTTTATACTGAAAGTTGCTCAAAATATTTCCCATAAGTTTCCCATTCTGTCATTCTGCCATGCTAGAAAATGACTACTAAATGGGACTTGCATTCTGGAAACGCAGCTTCTTTCCTGGATAACCACTGGAAACATTTCCTTCCCTCTATAACCACCCTCAGACATCAACATTCCCACATTCACCCATTGTGTTGCATGGGTTGGTCCTTATTATTCCTCTCTGACCATGAAAGCCCCATCTCTTACCAATCTGGTTCTACCAGGTGAAGGAATGTAGCAGCTTCTTATGGATTTATTATTTATTTGGATATGCCATCTATACCCCCACCTTCCCCCCACACACAGGGATGCAAAGCAGTTTGCTTCATTCTCATCTCCTGCATTTTGCCCTCACAACCACCCTGTGAGGTAGGTTAGGCTGGGAGCACATGACTGGCTCCAAGGCCAGGGATGCTTTGTCCCTGACCATACAACATGAGAGACACCTCAGAATACCTGTCTTCCCCCTTTTTAAAAAAGCCCCAAAAGAGAGCTAGGCAAGCCTTGGAACATTTTGCTCTCAGACTGAGCTCTAGGGCTGATTCTCTGCTCAAGTCAATGAGCTGACAACCCCCCCCCGGCTCTGTACTGGGGCCCAGTGGTATGAGAGAAGGCAACCCACAACATGGTGGGTTGCAGCACAAGTCAACGGGTTTAGAAGGATGTGTGTGTGCAGTTTTTGATGTGGGAGAGGGACCCATGGAGGGAAGTGGTGGCTCTTGGTGATTTGCATGTGTGAAATGGCACATGTCGGGGAAGGAAGAAGGAAGAGGCCAGATCGTCTTCGTGTTTCATTGTTGGAAATCGCTTTTCTTCTTTTTTCTCCCCCCTCCTTTTTTGTTTTGTTTTGTTTTGAATATAGGTTTCACAGGCTGGAGACTTGCTAGTTGAGGTGTACGTGGAAAGAAAGGAACCAGACTGCAGTGTTATAGTCAGGGTTTGTATGTCACATTTCTTTTCTTTTTTATTTTTTGTAAAGCTTCTGTGTGCTTTAAATAGTACAAAGCACTTGATTTAAATATAGGCATTAAAGTCCTGAATTATGACTTCCGTGAATTTTAGTTGTCTTTCTCTTAATTAAAAAAAAAAAATGTTCACAACCTTGAATGGCCCCTCTGGGGGAAAAAAATAGACAAAAGGTGTTTTGCTAAATTACTGTACATTGATGTGCTGGACATTCTTTATTTATTTGTTAAATTTGTATCCTGCGCCTCCCCGCCGGAGCAGGCTCAGGGCGGTTTACAATACATATATGTAAATATATCTATTAAAACACTGATATATAATAAAACACAGATTAATTAAAATCACAGTATATAAAATTGTGCATATTCAGATAGATGTTAATATCAGATGGCATCAGTCTCTCAGCATTAAACAGTCGCCCCTCACCGTAATCCAGGCTCATGCCAGACTGTTGGTGCAGGTGATGATGTTATGGCCAGGGCCAGGATATTAAAGGCGGCACCTTTAATTGAAAGCCTGGTGGAAGAGATCCATTTTACAGGCCCTGCAGAACTGTAAAAGACCCCGCAGGGCCCTGACATCATCCAGGACCTCATTCCACCAGTAAGGGGCCGCCACAGGAAAGGCCCTGGCCCTCGTTGCAGCGAACTTGGCTTCTTTAGGGCCCGGGAGGACCAGGTGATTTTGAGATCTTGATCTTAGTGCTCTCTGGGGAACATGTGGGGTAAGGTGGTCCCTTAGGTAGATAGGTCCCTGACCATGTAATAAAAGTGGTTTGTATGGGAATTTAAAATGTCTCCCCTCTTTTTCTTGATGGGACATATGGTGATTCCTTTTAGCACAATAGATTGCTTTTAGCTAAATAAAGCAACCCTTCTGGGTTGCTAGCTCACAATTTTTTAGCCTCCGGCTCACACGTTTTTGGAAAGTGACAAGTCCTATAGCAGAATTGTTCCACCTTCCATGTGCTGAAGGCAAGTGGGGGGGGAGATGGATGGGACATTAAGTCCTTGCGGGCAAAGGGCTGTTAATGGTCCCAAGTTTCTTGTTCATTATAACGTTAGATGGCAACTAATGGGTTGGCGAGAAGAGCCAAAAATAATATCTGTTCCATATACAGGTGTACATAATATTTACACATTTTATATCTCAATCTACATATTTACATATCAATTTACATATCTCACATCTCAAGCTGATATCTCAATTGCAGTTATTTTTCTACTTTAAAAGCATGCAGTTGGGAGGACGTTCATGGGGGCAGCACATGGGGGGAGCAGTATCCCTTGCCATTTCGCTAAACTGAGTACTTTCCAGTCTTGCATTGCATAGCTTGAGGATGACTTGGCTGTGAATTGGACAAATAATGAAGGGATGCACAAGGCTGCCATTTTTGCAAATGGCCCTTTCAAAAAAAAACACTTAACCTTCTCTCCCCCCAGTTGAGAGTGTAAAACGTCTGTACAAATGTGAACCTCACTACTTTTTTTTTTTAATACATCTATTTTATTGAACTGTAACAATGTTCCAAACAGGTATCACCGATGATGGAGGCCGAAGAATTGACCAACGACATATTAGGGATCAAGAACATCACACCCCACAGGGATGACAGGTGGACTGCTTTTGAAGTGATTGAAAATGGAGAACTGGGTGAGTCACTTCTGTATGTGGATGCTTGTCTGGTATCTTTTGTGTATTGGCATTCCTCATTTGCAGAGAGGCTCGGGCAGCTTTACAACAAAATAGATATGACTCCATTAAAATGGGATCAGGTGTGGATGACTGGGGTGGTTTTCAGTTGAAGAGTAAGACTCAAGGCCAGTAGCGCCTTAAATAAAAGAAAATTTCCAGGGAAGAAGAAGAAGAGGAAGAGATTGGATTTATACCCTCTGGCCCTTCACCCTGTGAAGTAGGTGGGGCTGAGAGAGCTCTTTCCAGAACTGCCCTTGAGAGAACAGCTCTGACAGAACTATGGCTTGCCCAAGGTCATTCAGCAGCTGCAGGTGGAGGAATGGGGAAACAAACCCAGTTCTCTCAGATTAGAGTCCATACACTTAACCACTACACCAAAATGGCTCTCGAGAGTCAAAGTTCCCATTATCACACAGGCTTAACTCTTGAAACCTTACACTCTGGAAATCTTATTGGTCTTTAAGGGGCTACTGGAGCTGAATCTTGCTCAGGCAAAATAGGCACTAAATCTAAAGGGATAGATGTGAGGTACAGGAAGAGGCTTCAGGAGAAGATCTCAACTCTGGCAATGCTCCTTCCCATTCACGATGATTGCTGCGGTTGTTTGGATTTATGGGTACCTTCTACCCCATTCTGGGTCTGTAAAAAGGCTGAACAAATCCAGGGTTGGGGCTGTATTGGGAGTATCTGTCCATGCACTGTAAGAATAAAGGTTGCCCGCCTCCAAATGGGGTCTGGAGTAGGGATGGGCAAGAACCTTGTCATGAACCTAAAGTTCGAGTAGAAAATCTGTTGGTTCGTAGTTCGTGAGCAAAGGGTTGTATGATCACACCTGCAACAAATCTTCAGCGAACCTTCATATTTTTTACGGAGGTTCATGTGATTTGTGTCAGCAGTTCATGCGTGAGTGAAGTCCAAGCGGCGAGTGAAACCACTTCCGTGTGAACTCACCACTTAGGCTTTACTCACGTGGGGTGCGTCTTGCAAAAGCCATTTAAAGGGAGGTTCCGTGCTGCAAGCTGTGCTGCGCACAAGTGAAGACCAAATGGCAAGTGCACCCAGAAGTGCGTGAACTCACCATTCGGACTCCACTTGCACACGAACCGACGACACAAAACAAACTGGTTCAGCAAAGTGGGAAGTCTTGGGAAGGTTCATGGTTCGTGCAGCCCCCCCTCAGTTTTCGTGGTTCATGCCCATCCGTAGTCTGGAGTTCTCCTGGAATTACAACTGGTTTCCAGTGTATGGCAATCTGTTCCCCTAGAGGAAATGGTGAAGTCAGAATGCAGAATCAATGATGCTCCGCAGATTCTAGGAGCAACAGAATTGCAAGAGTGACACTGCCTCCTCCCCACTGAGATCCCTCTCTGGGTACTGTCCCCAGGTCTCCAGAAGCTTCCCAGGCTGGAGTTGGCAGCCCTATTGAGAATTGTGCATACCAGGCTTCTAAAAATGAGTGTGCTTTTTCTGACCCATTCCTTTCATATGCTGCTTTGGGCAAAATCTAAAGCCGCCATTTTTGTTTCCTGGTCCCTTTTGCCAAGGATTGGGGCAGGCAAAAGGTGATTGGCTAAAGGAATTCACTGCCATAAACTGCTGCTTGCAAATCAAAAGAGAATCATTGGATTGCCTGGCGACATTTGCATAAACCCGCACATGTAAGACTGAGAATATACCACCAGAGAAGGTCCACACAGACACAGAAAACTGAAGAGAGGAAAGGGCAGGAAGAAATAAAAGAAGTAAGGAGAAAATGAAATCCTAGAAACATAGGGCTGGAAGGGATCCCAAGGGTAACCCGCTGCACAATGTAGGAATTTCACAGCTATCCACCCCCCTACTTCCCCAGTGACCCCAGTTTGGTGTCATGGTTAAGTGCGCGGACTCTGATCTGGGAGAACCAGGTTTGATTCCCCACTCCTCCACTTGCACCTGCTGGATGACCTTGGGCAAGCCATGGTTCTGTCAGAGCTGTTCTCTCAAGAACAGTTCTGGAAAGAGCTCTCCCAGCCCCATCTACCTCCCAGGGTGTCTGCTGTGGGGAGGGGAAGGGAAAGGAGTTTGTAAGCTGCTCTGAGACTCCAAGTGAAGGGTGGGGTATAAATCCAATCTCCTCTTCTTCTGTGCCCAGAGGAAGGCAAAAAACCTCAAGGATCCCTGGGTCAACCTGGCCTGGCGGAAAATTCCTTCCTGACCTCAGAGTGGTGATTGGCATTACCCTGGGCATATAAGGAAGGGCCACAAGAGCTGAGGATTGGACCCTCCCTTCCTGCTCTCGTGAATCATAGAATCAGCATTGCTGTCAGGTCTGGCCTCTGCTAAAACCCTCCAAAGAAGGAGGTCCCAGCACCTCCCAAGGAAGCCTGTTCCTCTGAGGAACTGCTCTAACTGTCAGGAAGTTCTTCCTCATGTTTAGCCAAATAAAGCAGGGTTACCAGCTCTGGGCTGAGAAACACCTGGAGATTTGGGGGATGGAGCCTGAGGAGGGCAGGGTTTAGGAAGGGGAGGGACTTCAGTGGGGTACAATGCCATCAACTTCCAAAGTGGCCATTTTCTCCAGGCAAACTGATCTCACCTGGAGGTCAGTTGCAATAGCAGGAGATCTCCAGCCACCACCTGGCGGTTGGCAAGCCAACTAATAAAGGCCCCCTTGTGTGAGAAGCACTAGGTAGACTTCTCACAGTATAAGATGTCTAAGAGAGCAATCCTAAGCAAGTCTACTCAGAATCCTACGTAGGTCTGTTCAATGGGGCTTACTTCCCAGAAAGTGTTCTTAGGATTGCACCGTGAATGACATTGCCTAGTTCTCAGTGAGTGATAAATGTGTCGACTCCGCCACCTTCACACTGCTTAGGATGGGAAACACTTCAGTGCAAGTGAATGAACACCGTTCATCTCACAAAGAAGGTTCTGACCTGCAGAAGCTTATGCCACAACACTTTTTGTTAGTCTTTAAGGTGTCACTGGACCCCTGTTCTATTTTGCTGCAACACTAGCACAGCCGCAAATCTGGAACTATCCTCCAGTGAAAAAACATCTCCACACATAAACAACAGGCTAGGATCCTTCTCCCTAACACTTAATTTATGGAGCAAATGTGAGCCCCCACCTTTAGAACGTAGCTTAGTCACAAGTCAATTGTGGGTGGGAAATCGGAATTGACTTCCTTAAACCCTGGTGAAATTGACTTTCCCGACCATCTGTCTTGCAGGGAGTTAAACATCTTTTTTTTTTTAAAAAAAAATAAGACCTCAGTTCAAAGCCAAATTTGTTTAACAGGCTGAAACCAAATTCTGAGAAGACAAGTATATTAAAATCTTACATTTTCAAGAATGCAATTTCCTTCTGATATTTATTGTTGGATTGGAACAAATAGCTCTCTCGCTGTTTACTGGCAAACATATAATGACCTTGGGAGCAGAATAATGGGATGTGTAAGTTTGACAGCTCGACGTCTGAAATATTGGAACTGAAATATTAAAGATCAGCTAAATTATTTACATATAGAACAGCAGAAATAATTGGTAAAATTATCTGGCCTTATGCAGGGAACGTGCTATAAAATGGGATCTGTAGTATATAATTTTTTTTAGTGATTTCTATATGATGGATAGTTTGCAAATGAGGTGTGTTGCCAGTAAAATAACTAATGCATTTCAATAGGATGATTTATGTACCATATAATCCATTATGACAGATGGTCTTCAGTGTAACTATAAATAAAGCAGTAGGTGTTTGCTCTGGGAGCTCACACATTATTGGCGGATGTGGCTTGTTTCGCTGCCTTTTTCTTTTGAAGTTTTTCTTTAAGGTGGAACCAAATCTACACCATTATCTTTTTGAGCGAGAGTTGATTTCAGTTAATTCCATGACAGCCACTGGAGGAAAGTTGCATTAAGGGGTTAATCACAAGAGCCTCACGGTTGTCTGTGTTTAGAGAAGGACATTGGAGAAACCCTCAGTGTTACCATGAGGTTGCCACCTGAAAATGGCATCCCCGGGGCAAAGTTTTCCCCCTACGCCAACTCTACCAAGCTTTTGCCATACAGAGTGCTGCCATTCCCTAATGAGTTGCCAGCTTCTGCCAGGAATATGAGGACGGGGTTATTCCACCTAGTTAAAGCTTGTGAGCTTTGCATAGTTAAGGGGTCCGTAGCTTGCTGAAGAGGTTCCTGTTTGAGGACGGTTTTCCCAAGGACAAAACTAGCAAGCCTGTAATAACTGATTCACTTATTTTCTCATAGATCACGATCGGTAGCTGTGTTAGTCTGTCTGTAGCAGTAGGAAAGAGCCAGCGTCCGGTAGCACCTTAAGGACTAACAAAATACGTGGCGGGGTATGACCTTTCGTGAGTGACTACTCAGTAGCTGAAGAAGTGAGCAGTGGTTCACGAAAGCTCCTACCCGGCCACATATTTTGTTAGTCTTTAAGGTGCTCCTGGACTCTTGTTATTTTCTCACGTAAATGTATGGATGAGCCATCCAGTAAGGGATACAGTATCATGGAATCATAGAGCCACAGAATTGGAAGGGGCCATGCAAGCCATCTAGTCCAACCCCCTGCTCAATGCAGGATCAGCTTAGAGCATCCCTGACAAGTCTTTGTACAGCCGCTGCTTAATAGAAAAGTATACTTGCAGTGATATGCTTGTGTTCCCTGAAATCTGGATAGTATCATGTAGAAATATGGGATATATAGTCCTGGCTCCATAATTCCAAAGGTCCTTATATCCAAATACATGCCTCCTCTGATCCTCCCCCCCCCCAATTTCACCAGTTCTATGACCAGTTAGGGGAGGAACCAAAGTTCAGTGGTAGAGAACATGGCTTGCGTACAGGAGAACACAGCACGCTCTCTCACATTTCCAGCTGAAAGATCTCAGAAAGCAGATGCTGGTTAAGGCTTTTCTCTGCCTGAGAGATCCATCACCACTCAAGCGCTGACGGTAATGACCTAGTCGGACCACTAATTCACTGCAAGACAGCTTCATATGTTTTTTTTTATAAAAGAATTTTATTAACAGGATATTTTAACATGTTCCATAATTAAAAACAGTTCTTAACATATCCTTTTCCACAACTTTCTCCCCCCACCCAGGGCTTCCAACGATCTTCCGCCCCATTATATGACAGCTTCATATGTTGATGGTTTATGAATCCAAAGTTGTGGCTCTGTGCTTCTCCTTGTCACGGGTGATCCATGTAATCCCACAAAGGGGAAAGTGGCTTCTCCTGAGTTCTGAATCTGCAGGCTGCCGTTTTATTTTTAGTAGAAAAAAAGGACTCTGTACCTTTTATACCACCATAGATGAGACATCAGCTGAGTTTGAATAGATCTGATACTTGTGATTTAATAGCTCCGTGTGTTCAGAATATAGATCACGAGTCTCGTCGGCAGGATGTCATGAGATCCTGAATGTGGGCTAGTGAAATTAAAGAATCCAATCTTGTCCTAGTTGAGAAACAATTAAAAGGGTTCTTTTATATTATTATTATTATTATTATTCTCAGGGTGTTGTTTTTTTAAAAAACAGAACGCCCTCTGCATTATACGGAGAATATCTTGGAACAAATCCTTCACTGGAGCTCTTTGCCTGACCCCAGCAATGCATGTCTGATAATCAAGAAGTTTCCATCGGCAGATACAGGAAGACTGTCCAGTGGTATGTAGAAAAAAAATGTTTGAATGAATGAATAACAAAGAACTTAATGTGTTCAATCTTGGTTGGGACTGGAAGTTTCAAGGGATTCTGAACGAAGGCATGCGGCACAAGACCAGGGGGATACTCCAAGTACCAGCAGCCATGTCCCTGCCTTATAATCTTCTAGACCTGTTGAGAAACTCAGTTTGTTTGCACACGAACACCTCGGTTCTGACTGTAAGTTTGTTCTGTCTGTGATTTTGTCCACGAGTGTGAAAATGTCCTCAGTCCCGTAGAAGAAGATGCAGAGTTGTGGGAAGCGTTGGCATAGACAGCCCCTCTTTTAGAGGTGTGGGATGGGCAGGAGCAGACTGGGAAGTGAAAATGGCCCTGGAACAAGTCAAGCTCTGGCTTGTGGCCCTACAAGCCAAGGCTGCAGGGGCCAATCAGCCCAGCAATTCCAGGAAGTGGGCATTAGCTTGTCCACTGCTTCCTTTTTTCAAACTGACAGCAGAGCTGGAGACAATGAGTGAGCTAACACCGGTTACTATTGCCGATGATCCGAGCCAAGTGGCCCCTGAGGTGGTGGCAGTGTTGCTATAGCTTAGCTGTACTTACCATCTTGCCACCAGTTGCCCTCTAGGTCTGTGGTTTTCCCCTGTAAGTTAAAAGGCCAGTCCAACCCTTGGGGACAGGATGGATGTACTTGGTTTCCATCAACTGTTGAGGTGTCTGTGTACCTCAATAGTTGACAGAGCCCAAGTATATTTGTCCTGTCCCCAGAGGTGGACTGGCCTTTTAACTTACAGGGGAAAAGGCCCTTAGGGTCTTGCCGAACAGATGCTTTTGAAGAAGAATGCAAGGGACTGTCTTGGCTTCTGGATACCCTACTCAAGTGGTACTCATTCTCAGATCATGGAGAGCCACGCTTGCAAATTCCCATCAACCAGAAGAGCCACATGATTATTGCATACCATGCATGCCACCCCAGATGCACACAAACAGTAACATATTTATTTATTTATTTTGTTACATTTATGAATTGCCTAATCCCCACAAATGTGGGGCTCTAGGCGATGGACAAATTCAAAACTATTAAAACCATAAAACCATATCCAACATACACACACACACACACACAGAGAGTTGAAACCAGTGGCAAATTTGTGTTTTGTAGTTCCCTCCCATTCCTGGTCTGTGAGTGCTTCATGGGCACAGGGAGGGAGTAACTCACAATGGATAGGAGATTCAGGTAGGGTTAGGGTGCCAGCCATGATGTAAACTGTCACTGTCCTCAACCAAATGCCTGGCGGAACATCTCTGCCTTACAGGCCCTGTGGAATTGCATCAGATCCCACAGGGCCTGATGTTATTTGGCAGAGAGTTCCACCAGGTTGGGGCCAGGACCAAAAAGGCCCTGGCCCTGGTCAAGGACAGCTGGATCTCTCTAGGGCTGAGGACCACCAGTAGGTTATTCTGTGAAGAGCATAATGCTCTCCCAGGGGTGTAATAATACAACTCTTTTAATTACCAAGGTTCCTCTGAGTACCTAGGACTGTCTTTCCCCCATTCCTGGGAATTTGGCTCTAGGGGTCAGCATTCAGCAGTGACATGCCTAGGTCCACTACTTTATTCAGCTATATATGTATCTGTCTGCCCTCAAACACAGAATCCTTACCTCTGCACAACTGATATAATTATCACGGACAAGTTGTGCTACGTTTTAAGAAATAAAAGAGTTCTTTCTATCTTGGGTCCATGGCAATGATGACATGTTTCCAGTTTCTAAAGGAGCAGTGCTCAGGAGAGCCACAGACATCGCTGTCCTATACCAGTGCCTCACTGATGGAGGACTGGGGCTGCTAGCTAGGGAAACCTTTCAAATACCGGTTGAGGGAACAGAAGATCCACCCTCTCCCCAACACCCTCTTCTCCCTTGAAAAGAGATTTGAAATGGATGGTTATTGGAACTGGAATTTTGGATGCCAAAATGGAAACTTCCTTAGAAATTGCTTAGAAGCATGCCGAGCGTGAGCTGATTAAACTTCTGTATGTAAAACTGCTTTATTAAATTAGATTTAAATTAAAGTAGGGTTCAGGGAGGCTTACAATGGAATATCATATAGTAAACTATTTAAAGTAAAATCAACATTAAAACTACCCCAAAACAGATCAATAAATAAAACAGTATGCCGTCCAAGATGGCAGGGGAAAAAATACAGTCTCTTTAAAAAAAAAATCAGTTGCAGTATAGATCCAAACAAGAATTAGCACTTGTTCAGTTTGGTGTAGATTGCCAGTTTGGTGTAGTGGTTCGGAGTGCAGACTCTAATTTGGGAGAACTAGGTTTGATTCCCTGCTCCTCCACATGCAGCTGACCTTGGGTCAATCATAAGTTCTTTCAAAGCTGTTCTCTCAACAGCAGTTCGTGAGAGAGGTCTCTCAGTCCCTACCTCACAGGGTGTCTGTTGTGGGGAAGGGAAGGGAAGGTATTGTAAGCTGCTCTGTGACTCCTTCAGGTAGTGAAGGGTGGGGTATAAATCCCATCTCTTCTCTCTCTCTCTCCTCTTCTTCATCTCATTGAGTTCAGTGAGAGAACAAAGCAGTTCAGTTGCTTCCTCCTCCATTATAAATGAATGGAATGGGAAAATGCTCATCTTAGACTGTCTGGCTCCTACCAATCTTAATGTATTGTCTATCTTCTAAAAGATCTGGCGTGGTATGTACTGTGCGTCAAAGGTGGAGCTTGAGTGTCAAGCAATTAGTACCTTAACTGCAGGTCTACTGTGGGCAAACAACTGATGTGTTCCTTTTAAAAACACTGACATTAATTTATGAAGATTAACAAACAAGAATCTCGAAGCTATCTGAAACGGACTAGTAATTGAAATTGTGATGAATTTGTAAGGGATGTGTCAACAAAACCGGTTCCCTGACAGAATCCTGGTGAAGTTTGTTTCTCTTTCAACACTAGACAGGCAGTTGACAGTGCGGACACCATGAACTTTGGGAAGGCAGCAGGTGCCACCTCAAAATGGCAGCCACGGGGTTTGTGGCCATTCACAGAATGGCTGCTCATGAAGGGATGAGATCTGCCGCTTGCTTTTGGAAAAGCTACTGTTGGGTTTTGGTTTCCAAGGAAAGAGGAAAGTTTGCTTCCGGTGTGGCCACAGGGACTGGTTGTCAGGTCCAGAGTGTCGATCTTTGGCCAAGCTGAGGATGCACAGCTATGTCACACCAGCCCAGAATGAGCTCAGTGCTTCACTAGTCAGACTGTTAGTTGGAAGCCATCAAAAGCTCATTTACTCCCATCCATTCAAGACCTTCTGGAATTTATTCCAAAGGCTAAAGTAGCAGAAGAAGAGGAGGAGGAGGAGGAGATTGGATTTATGCCCCGCCCTTCGCTTGGAGTCTCAGAGCGGCTTACAAACGCCTTTCCCTTCTCCTCCCCACAACAGACACCCTGCGAGGTAGGTGGGGCTGAGAGAGCTCTTTTGAGAACTGCTCATGAGAGAACAACTCTGACAGAACTATGGCTTGCCCAAGGTCATCCAGCAGCTGCAAGTGGAGGTGTGGGGAATCAAACCCAGTTCTCCCAGACTAAAGTCCATGCACTTAACCACTACACCAAACTGGGCACTAAGAAACTTAATGGTATGTACCATACGGGGGATCGTTTCTGTATACAGTCTTGGAGGCTTGCTGTCCTGACCCAATTTTCTGTCTTTCTTTACTCCAATACTGAGTAGCCATTCTTAAATGTGGGCTTTGAAAATACAATTTCAAAACTTACAATACCTTTCCAGAAGAACCATGCCCTGACCTGGATAGCCCAGATCTTGGAAGCTGAGCAGGGTCAGCTCTGGCGAGTACTTGGATGGGAGACCTCCTTGAAATGCCAGAAGTTGGGAGGCGGGGGCAGGCTTTATTCAGTCACTTCTCTGAACGTCCTCCAGGCGTTCAGTCACCAGAGGTTGCCATGACTCCCAGGTGCACTCACACACACACAGGTATGTACATATAAAGATACAAAAGAAGAAGAAGAATCACAAAGGGCTTTGTCGACATCTTATCTAAATAAAAATTCACAATCCCATTCAGAACCAACCAAAAAGCAGGATAAAAATTTTTAAAAAGTGAAGCATGAACTTAACTTTGGCCTGATTGGGTCTGTATTCTTGGTTTGGGGGGGCCATTAGACCTTTTTTGGGTGGCAAATGTTTAAACACTGAAGCCACAGAAACTTTCTCTTCCTTCCTCTGCCTGGTAATGGATGAGAGCAACCGGGACCTTGGAAACATGTTTTGTGTGGGCGTGCTCACTGATAGATTTGGGGGCATTTAGTTACTCCATTCCCTTTGCCTCTGTCTGAGTAAATGCTTTTTAAATCAATCACAGTGCCCCCCCCCGATTCCAGCATTATTGCTCTGTCTATTACCACTGATACACCTTAAAACGGGGATCTAAAAAGGAAATAATGAAAGTAAATCAAATGTGATTTCACTGTCAATTTGTTACATGGAGAACTGGCGTTGTTTCTGAGGCACTTAAACTGTTGAAAGCAAACTGTGCTCAGCTTTGTGTGGTGCGAGTGCAGGCAGATAAAGCAGTGTGCGGCTATAATGGCACAGGCATATATTTTATTTCTCTGTAATGCCTATAACAAAATGGGGGAGAACTGGGACAGAACTGGGCAGATGAGGATTGGAGCCCCGGCAGAAAGTCTTGGTTTATGGGTGATGATGAAAGAACTTGGGAGGAACCTTCAGAACTTATTGCTTACTGACTATTCAGGCCCCGAACATTTAGGATGAATGGATCCATCGGACCATCAAGATACTGATGTCAACAATTTTATCCACAAGTGGCTTGTCTCCCTTTCCTTGCTTGAAGATTCAGCAGCTGCAGATGTGTTAGCCCGCCTGCAGTTGCTTCATAGACCATTCTGTGGCTGTGTTCAAGGTGCCAATTTTGTTTTATAAGCCAGGAGAGACTGGGAAGTTGAAACAACCCAGGAGCAAACTAAGCCCCTGCGATGCCGCTGGGGCTGATCAACTCTAAATCCAAACCAGCGGTGACAACATTGGGTTTCAGCTCACTGGCAGATAGTGGCAGTGTCGGGGGAGGCAGTGGGTGAGCCAGGACTGATCACTGACGCCACTGAACGGGTCCAAGGCAAGCGAATCTTGATGCTCAGACAGAGCATGTGAAGTTGGCTTGCTTTGCTTCTGGGTGCTAGTAGTCATCCAGGGCAGCCCACCCAGGGCAGCCAGCCTTTACTTTCAAGGCCCGTAGCAGTCAGGGACCTACATACCTTCAGGACTGCCTCTCTCAGTATGCCCCTGAAAGAGTGTTATGCTCAGGAAATAAGAAGAGGAAGAGATTGGATTTATACCCCGCCCTTCACTACCCAAAGGAGTCTCAGAGCAGCTTAGAAACTCCTTTCCCTTCCCCTCCCCACAACAGACATCCGGTGAGGTAGGTGGGGCTGAGATAGCTCTGACAGAAACTGTTCTTTTTCAAGAACAGCTGTGCCAGAACTATGGCTTGCCCAAGGTCATCCAGCAGGTGCAAGTGGAGGAGTGGGGAATCAAACCTGGTTTCCCCAGATTAGAGTCCACACATTTAACCACTACACCAAACTGTCCTTTTGCCAATAAGAACCTCCTGGTGGTCCCTGGGCCAAAGGAGATCCGGCTGTCCTCAGCCAGGGGCTTTTTGGCCCTGGCCCCCACCTGGTAGAACTCTCTGCCAGAAAACATCCATGCCCTGCAGGAATTACTACCTTTCTGCAGGGCGTGTAAGGCAGAGATGTTCCACCAGGCATTCGATTGAGGACAGCGACGGGGTGGTATGACATCTGGCACTCTCATATACTCCCCCATCCCTCGTAGCGCCCCCCCCCGAGGCTGGGGAGCTGAATTTTCCCCCGTCACCTGGGACTGCATACTGTTTTATTGATTGATCTGTTTTGGGGTCATTTTAATGTTGGTTTTTGCTTTAAATCGTTTACTGTGTGCTATTTTGTTGCAAGCTGCCCTGAGCCCTACTTGTAGGGAAAGGCAGCCTATTAAATCTAATTTAATAAAAAAATGAATGGCCAATAAAGCCCCTCATTATAAGTTTTAATTTGCTTGGATTAAGTAATACCTCCCCCTGGCCCAGGCTAGCTCAGTCTTGTCAGATCTCGGAAGCTAAGCAGGATCAGCCCTGGTCAGTATTTGGATGGGAGACCTCCTTGAAATACCAGCTGTGGGAAGTGGGAGCAGGCAATGGGAAGGCACCTTTGAACGTCTCTTGCTGTGAAAACCCCATGGGGTTGCACAGGTCAGTTGTGACATGATGGCAAAAAAAGTATACATAAGAGAATCTGCCTTTCTCCCTGTCCCTGTTCTGTAGTTACGGAGTGTATTGCCTGCAGAGGGGGTCTTCACAGCTGGTTCCACACTTCCTACATTCCCCCTTCCTTAAACGCTGGCCATGCAAAGCCTGGTACCAGCCCACACGGGTGGCACCGTGGTTGTGATTCCTGCATCCCCTATGCTTGTAGGTGAAAAGAAAACGAGCAGCTGAATACTACAGTTGATGGTCTTCTGCTTCGGTGGTTGTCCTTCCACCAAGAGTAGTTAGTCAAACAGTCGCTGCCAAGCAATTGAAACATTTCCACTGAAGTCCACCCAGGAGAAGAAAAACACCCCCAGGGAAGGTGCAAAATGTTCCTGCCCAAAGGCTAATCAAGGCGACGTTCAAAAGTGGGGGGGGGGATCCTTCCTTCTCTTTCTAAAGAAGGCAAAGCCAGATTCAGTCAACTGCTTTGCCCAGTGGATAAGTACCCGCCTGCCCCGACAAACAGGGGAAGCTAAATAACAGGCATTTGTAGTTTCCTGTTCACTGTTCATGTTTCTCTTTTTACAAATGACTGTGAGCCGCCCTCAGCCTGCCTTCGTGGGGAGGGTGGGATATAAATTAAATAAATAAATCTGATGAGGTCTGAACCCAAATCCTTGAGGACATGAAACTTCAGCTGAGGAAATCCACAATGGTCCAAAGGGAGGGTCAATCCAGCCACATCTTCTGTAGGGGCAGGGGGACCCCATTTGCTGCAAGTTGTTGGTAAGATCGCTGGAGGACATTTTACAAGCCTGGGTGAAGAATAAACTAGGATTAAGCCAGGATGTCTGCCTTCAGACATGACCCAAAATTATAGCTATGACTAACTGTAGTTAATATACCAAATTCAGATCCCAGTTTAATGGATCCTAATTAACCATAGTTAGAGGAGTGGCCTGAATTCAGACAATTGCACTAACCACAGTTAGTTGAATTAATCCCGGTTTTGTGCAAACTCAGAACTGAGCCTGTGCATGAGTTGCTTTTGACCCAGCCCAGTGTTTCAGCATGATTCCTTAAGCAGAGTTCGATTCCAAATGTATTGTAAATTTGAGATTGGGTTTGCCAGTCCTCTCCCCAGAACGGCCCACGTGTCGACATGCCCACAACAAACACTTGTCACCTTGTAAGCAGAGATGTCAGAGGGTAGGAAAACTTCCTTAACCGTGGCTTGCTTGATCCTTAACTGCAGTTCCACATCCTGAGAGGAGACAGCACTGGCGTGTGCCATTTTTGATTTAAATTAGTAATTCAAATGTAACACTTGTGTGTGTGTGTGTGTGTTGAGTGCCATCAAGTCTCTTCAAACCTAAGGCGACCCTATGAATTAATGACCTCCAGAATGTCCTATTGGTAACAGCAGAGCCCTTTTTGTAGCTGGAACTCCTTTGCATATTAGGCGACACACATTTAATGTAGCCAATCCTCCATGAGCTTACAGCAGCCCCTGTAAGAAGAGCTCTGTAAGCTCTTGGAGGATTGGCTCCATTAGGAGTTCCTGCTACAAAAAGAGCCCTGGTTAACAACCTTGCTCAGGTCTTGCAAACTGTGGAAGCTGCGGCTTCCTTTGTATTTATTTATTTATTTGGTTTATACCCCCTCCCTCCCCACCGAAGCAGCCTCAGGGCGGCAGAGTCCGTCCATCTCATGTTGGTCTTCCTCTTTTCCTGCTGCCTTCAGCTTTCCCCAGCATTATTATCTTTTCCAGTGACCAAAGTACAATGGCCTCAGTTTAGCCATCTTAGCTTCAAGGGAGAGCCCGGGCTTGATTTGATCCAGATCCCACTTATTTGTCTTTCTGGCAGTCCATGGCATCCATAAAACTCACCTCCAACATCGTATTCCAGAGGAATCTACTTTCTTGATAGCATGAAACTTCGGTGTAGTGGTTAGGAGCGCGAACTCTGATCTGGGAGAGCCGGGTTCGGTTCCCCAACTCCTTCACATGCAGCTGCTGGTGTGACCTTGGGTCAGTCATAAGTTCTTTCAGAGCTGTTCCCTCAAGGGCAGTTCTTGAGAGAGAGCTCTCTCAGCCCCACCTACCTCACAGGGTGTCTGTTGTGGAAAAGGATTGTAAGCCACTCTGAGACTCCTTTGGGTAGTGAAGGGTGGGATATAAATCCAGTCGCCTCTTAATCCTTCTTCCTGTCGTCCTTTGTTCATTGCCCAGCTTTCACACCCATACATAGTAATGGGTAATAGCAGGGCTCTTTTTGTAGGAAAAGCCCAGCAGGAACTCATTAGCATAATAGGCCACACCCAACAGCAGAAACTCTTTAACATATCAGGCCACACCCTTGACAGTACAACTCATTAGCATATTAGTCCACGCCCCATACCTTCCCTTGGCTTGCCCAGGCGCCCCGCAGCTGCAGGGCGCCCAGGCAAGCCAGCCCTTGGACAGGCTGGGGAAGGCACAGGGAGGCATTTAAATGCCTCCCCGATACTTCCAGGGGTCCCCCTGGCCCACCTGCCTCAGAGTTGCTGGAGAGGGGGGTCACTCTCCAGGCCTTCCCTCTGTAGCCATGCATGGAGAGGTTTTGGCTATAGTGGGCATGGCCAACTCTGAAGCTAGCTGGAACTCCATTCCTGTGCATTCCTGCCCAAAAATAGCCCTGGGTAAGAGTATGGCATGAATTAACTTGATCTTGGTCACCAGTGACACAGCCTTACACTTATGGATCTTTTCTAGCTTCTTCATAGCTGCCCTTCCCAGTCTCAGTCTCCTTATGATTTCTTGGTTGATAAGTATAGCACTTAACCGTGGTTAAAGAAAGGAAATCCTGGCATAGCGCCCTGTCTGCACAGGAACACAGAGCTGGAGATAAATGGAAGTGGTCATATTCTTCTTCTTTTGGTTGTGCAGATTAGTGAGTGCTAAGGATATATAAAATTCAGGCGACTGTGTGGTATTATTATTTTGTTTTTTTTAATGCAAACCCCCCCCCTTGAACTGAGTGCTCTTTCTCTCATCTTGACAGAAAAGAATACAGAAGGCTGCGTTAAAGCCGGTTATCTGAAATACAAAGAAGAACCATCCAAATTACTTTCTGGAAATAAGTTTCAAGAGCGCTACTTTGTTTTGCGGGAAGGAAATCTTTTCCTTTACAAGGATACAAAGGTACCAGTGCCTATTTCAAGGCCTTTTAAAATCATGGCCAATTATGCTTTAAGCTTCTTCCCTTTAACTTAGGAAAACAAGGAGGGTTTGACAAGTGACAGAGAATTTTTTTTTTTTGCACTGTTTTGCCTGTATGTTTGCAAGTGGGGAAACAATTCGGTTTATGGCAGTCGCTGTGTTAAAGTGAAGGTTTAAAAAAATGGATTTATGCAGCTTTGTTCAGCGGTGTCCTTTAATGTAGCACTTAATTCAAACATACTTGATGAGTGGGATGCAGGCTGTGTTGCCAACACTTTTTAATAAGGTTCTCACTTACTTGTGGGATTTGAATGGAGCTGTTTGTTTAAGCACAGAATGGCGGTTTAATTCCTTACCCCGCTGCAGACAGCACCATCGGTGAGTTTCGCCAAACTAAAGCACAAGACAGAGAAGGATCCGATCTGAGAGGATCACAATGAGACAATCCAGACACAAAGCAATAGCCGTAGAAAAGGGGACAGCGTCCCATGTGAAAAACGCTGCAAGGCGATGCAGTTGATCAACCGGTTAAGAGAGTTATAGAATGGGAGTAGTTCAGACAGGATTCAGAGCACTGCGAGAAGGATTGAAGGGGCTGCGCGAGTAGCCCCATGGCACAATAGTGTTGGTGATTGAGTGTCAAGCACAGCAGAAAGGAAGGAAGAATAAGCTGAATTCAGCGGTGTCCATCTGTAAAAGTCAATGGGGAACCGAGGCAAATTAACCCGCGAGTGGATCTGCTAGTCGAGAGATGCATTTTCCAAGACAGCGTAACCAACTTGATTATCACTGCTGTGCAAAGACTTGTCCCACCCCCAGTGTCCCCCCGTCACATTTTTTTTTCTAATAAGAGGGATTTTTTTTACAACATTTACAAAAGCCTTACCTTCTAGGAGTTTTTCACCCCAGTGAATGGTTCTCAAGTTCAGGCTCAAGCAGATGCTATGGGTTGGATACCATGGATCTTTGGCACTTAACAGTGGTGCTTTCCGTAAGTGCAAGGCACCTTTCTTTGATACAGGATGTTCTTCTGCTAGCGGAAGCGCCACTTGCATCAGATGAAGGTGTCTGGCATCGAATTAAGGTGTGGAACCATTGGGACCCAACCCACAGACAGAACCAAGTGTAATCCTGGTTCATACATTCCTTGGGAAGGGCTGTCAACAAGAGCATCAGCAGAAGCTTCATCACATCAAAGGTCAACTACACATGCCACTTCACAATCAAAAAATGGGTCAAAGAGGGCTTCCATGCACAAGGTGTTCATTGAGGAGATGCTTGTGCTGGTCTTCCACCATGAAAATTAAGCTTCAGAGATATCCAAAGAATATATTAAATGAGGGTCTGGAGTGGGAATACTTCCATCTCAAATTCAAGGTTGTTTGAATTCAGGCAAAATCAACTAAAATGAACTCTTAGGCTTTGGTTGGAGACTGAAACACTGTTCTGTTGACCAGACAAGAGCAGACTCTTTTATGACCTGAGCAATGCAGAGGTTTCTTGTTCCCTACCTACCACTTTCTCATCTTTATACATTCTGTGCCTGAAGAGTAGGGGAGTGCAGTTGGGTATTGCTGATCTGATATTTGGAGTATCAGGTTGGGTCAGCAATATCCAATACTGCAACTTTCTTCACGTCACAAGTCCTGAATCAGACATTAGGTTCTTCCACATTCTCTGGGAGGACTGGGTTTGATTCCTCACTCCTCCACTCGTAGCTGCTGGATGACCTTGGGCAAGCCGTAGTTCTGTCAGAGGTGTTCTTGAAAAGAGCAGTTTCTGTCAGAGCCTTACCTACCTCACAGGGTGTCTGTTGTGGGGAGGGGAGGGGAAAGGAGTTTGGAAGCCGGTCTGAGACTCCGAGTGAAGGGTGGGGTATAAATCCAATCTCCTCCTCCTCCTCTTCTTCTCTGTTGCTTTGGTGTGTGTCTCCCACCCACCCACCCCCACATGCATTTTGCTCCCTTTAGGGGTTGATTCAGTATCACATCACTGTATGTCCAGCATGCCTTCCTGCAGATTTAAACTGCAGGTTTTTATGCCAGACATACAGCAGTGTAATATTGACTTGAGTCCCCACTAGAGGGAGCAAAACATGTGCAGAAAAGGGGGAGGGGGAAATGAAGCAGTTGGTACAAACAAGAGATGAGAATGAGAATTCAGAAGAGCCCATTATCATTCCTGGTAATGTCAGATTCAAGAATCCTCTCGGGGGGCAGGAGCGACTACAAGGGAGGGAGTGCCTCACAGCTGTTTGCCAGTACCTGGGTCCCTTTACATTTAAAAAGGGTGGGGTTTTTTTTCCCTATGGGAAGACCTGGCCTCCCTGTTCGGGAGGCCCAGTTGATACCCATATAAAATAGTGGCCTTTTAAAATCTAAAGGTACCTAGAGGTGGACAAGCAGCTGATAGAGGACAGACCTACTAGCCATTATTTCCTATCGGTGGTAAAACAGGCCTCGGGAGGCTTCTGTCTATTCTAGAGCTCACATAGAGGCCTGCCCACTGTCCCGCCAGCGTTGGGCTGTGGCAGGTTCTGATGCAGATGATAGTACCCAGGGCTCTTTTTGTAGCAGGAACTCCTTTGCATATTAGGTGACACACCCCTAATGTAGCCAATCCTCCAAGAGCTTACAGAGCTCTTCCTACAGGGGCTACTGTAAGCTCTTGGAGGATTGGCTACATAAGGGGTGTGTCACCTAATATGCAAAGGCGTTCCTGCTACAAAAAGAGCCCTGGTAGTACCTTAAAGGCACAGCGAGGCCTGGAACCAGTGAGGTCAGCAAGGATAGTCCCTGTGCTTGTTTGGAGGAACCTTTTCCTCTGGGCAATAGATCTGCTGTCTGCATGTCGGGTATCTGGGCCATCAGCTGTTTGTTGGTGTCTGGGTCCCTTTAAACAGTAAAGGGCCATTGTCATCCCTGGAAGTAGAGGGCCTCCCAACTCTAGGTCTTTCCACAGAAAATAGTGGCCTTTTAAAATTTAAAGGGGGCCATGTGCTGACAAACAGATCTCCTTGCCCTCCTTTTAATTCTGCATGGATGGGGGGAGAGCAGATTGCTGCTTTGGTTACACACTGGGGTTACGGTTCCCGTCTTGCTGGAACAACAGCAGTACTCCTGATAGTTCATGGTAACAATAAGCATGCCCCTCCTGACTTCCCAAAACAGCATTAAAACACTATTTTCTTAAGTGTGCTCCCTTACGGAAAGAAACTCTGGATTCTAATCTGGAGCTCTCGTGGGCTCAGTTTCTGTATGGCAATTATATAAGACAAACAATAATAGTTCAAATAGAGCTCTGTAATGTTAAAACTATTTTGATTAGCGGTCTTTCAACAAAACATCTTGAATATGAGCCAGTTTGGTGTGGTGGTTAAGTGCGCGGACTCTAATCTGGGAGAACCGGGTTTGATTCCCCACTCCTCCACTTGCACCTGGCTGGATGACCTTGGGCAAGCCGTAGTTCTGATAAGGGCTGTTCTTGAAAAAAAGCAGTTTCTGTCAAGAGCTCTCTCAGCCCCACCTACCTCATAGGGTGTCTGTTGTGGGGAGGGGAAGGGAAAGGATTTTGTAAGCCGCTCTGAGACTCCGAGTGAAGGGCAGGGTATAAATCCAATTTCCTCCTCTTCCTCCTGCTCCTGCTCCTCTTCCTCCTCCTCCTCCTCCTCTTCTTCTTCTTCTTCCTCTTCCTCTTCCTCTTCCTCTTCCTCTTCCTCTTCTTCTTCTTCTTCTGTAAAAGCTGAAGTATTTTGTATCAATTTGAATCTTCGGGGGGGGGGAGCCAATCCTTTTTAAGTGCTCTGGCAAAGCATGCGTTAATATTATAACCATTAATCACATTTTTCATAAAAATCTTAAACTATGTCCCTTAATTGGCATCACCTCTGGGTGTCAGAAATGATGTCTAATTATTTAGTAGTAAAATCTAAAGCCGGTCCATTTGCCAAATATAAATTGGCACCTTTAAAACTTGTGCACATGGCACTGTGCCCATGAATGAAGCCTTAATTAGCGCTTTGGCAAGTGCTTATCACTGGATTCGTTTTCCTAGGTTGCTTTTTGAATTTTGCATCAAGTTGTTACCATTCATAAGTTTCCCCCACTCCCCCGATGTTTCACCTTTTTATAGTGGTATATGTGTGTGCACTAGAAGGAGGATTAGAAAAGTGTTTTCTTAGTGGTTAAAGAATTAAAACTCTCAAAACAACCAATGACTAGTAGCCCTTTTAAAAATACCTGAATCATTTGGAATTCTCACATCAGTTGCTTTAAGGAGAAAGCTATGCTTTACAAAGTAGTTAGAGCTGCCATTGAAAACCCCAACATTTAAGTCCCTCCCTGTATGCTGTAATGCCTAACTGAATTTGCTTCTCTTCAAAAGTCATCGTTTTGTGCTTTACTTCCGTGCTGTTGCATCAGCATCACTGTCAGACACTGGCAGAAGCAGAGAAGTACACAAAGTGATAAGAGCAGGACAGTATGTAAGTTGAACTCAACAGGGAATTTTTGCTTTACCTGGTAGCCGATGGGTTGGAACCTGCTAGGGATTTCCGTAGATGGAAGGGGTTCCCATTTGTGGACCATGGCTTCCTCATCGTCCCATCCCTGCTGATGCGCTAAATGTCCTCTGAAATGGTTCCTGGCTAGACAAGGGACCCCTAGCAGCATGAGGAGGGTGTCAGAGGCCTGCCGCAGAAGTGAGGATCTGCAGAAATCTCCTGCTTCCATCCACGAAAATCCTTTGTGGTGCTACACCTTAAGTCTATGTGGACTTCACAGTGCCACGTTTCCCGTCACTTCTCTTGCTTCCCTTCCCTTTTTTATTTGGGTCTATCCCCTCCCCAGGGCTGCGGTGGCGCAAGTGGTTAAGACATTGAACTGCAGACCAGAAGGTCGGTAGTTCAGCAGTTTGAGACCCGAGTGCTGCATGATGGAGTGAGCTCCCATCCCTTGCCCTAGCTCCTGCCAACCTAGCAGTTCAAAAGCAAGAAATTGCAAGTAGATAAATAGGTACTGCTTCGGTGAGAAGGTAACAGCATTCTGTGTCTAGTCATGCCGGCCACATGACCATGGAAATGTCTTTGGACAGCGCCGACTCTTCGGCTTGGAAACAGAGATGAGCACTGCATCCCTAGAGCTGGATTTGACTGGCTTTTGAGCAAGAGAAACCTTTACCTTTACCTATCCCCTCCCCATCCTCTGCAATGAATTGCTTGTTTCAGACTCGGCAGACACAAGCCATCCAAAGCCGATGATGTCGGTATGGATATTACACTTAGTTCTTTACGTACAGGATTACATTAATTGCCCCAAAATGCTATAGTATGTGCCTAAGTTATCACTTTAAAACTCATTCGCTTGTGCGTACCAAGATTAATAAGCACATTTCTTTTGCACGAACGGGTGCTTTTATTACTGCGGCGGAATTGAGTTAGGAATCATTTTTTCTGGAAGTCTCGTAAGGCAAATTAGTTACAATATAACGAGGAAACTGAGAACTTGGAAGGGAGCGAACTGGGCCTAAAAGGATGTGATATGTGGAATTCTGGACTGAAGCATCTTTCATTCCAGGGCATGCTCAAGGAACGGCATTGAGTGGGAGAGGAAGTTGAGCCTGCCACCAAGTGGGGCCTTAGATTCTCACTGGATCTGTCTCCTCTTTGGAAAGGATGATAGGTTGTGCAAACACAAGACAGATTTGTAGTGCAATCCGAAACAGAGTTACACCTTTCTAAATCCACTAAAGCCTATGGGCTTAGAACAGTGTATCTCTGCTTAGGGCTGTACTGTTCATCTGCCACATCCTTGGAGAAACAGATCAGTGAGGACAAACTATTCCCTTACAGTGTAGGCGTTTGCCTTAAAGGGAAGTGCTTGGTTTTACTGATGCGTACAAACAACAATCTTCAGTTTTCTTCCTCCTACAGATTGTCTGGTTTCTCTCCCACCTGCCTTGTAAAAAAAATATAAAATTACTTTCCAGCAATTTCAATTCTGATTTCGCCATCTGTTCTCTTTTGCCTGGGCAGCCAGCCCCCCCCTCCTTTTTTTGTTTGTTTACTTTTTTTAAAATAAAAAGCAAAACTCATTCATCTTTATTCCGTTCAGTGTTCACACAGTGCCTGATTTGTAAAAATGCACAATCAGTTCTTAAAGGTTGTCAACCTAGATTGGAGAGGGAAGTAAGGTGGTGACAACACAATTCCTGGCCAGTCAGTCCTGTGCAGGAGAATAAATATGCCTGACAGGAAGGGAGGGGATGCACTTTTCAAAATCACAGTCACGGGTGTTTTACTGTACCTTTTGTACACACCCTATATTTTGTATGACCTTTAAAAGGAACTTCCAAGATTGTAGTGCTTATATTTTACGGCTCTGCACTTCTCAATTCATGCCAGCTCCTATTTTTCCACTCACCTTTAATCACTGTTCTTCAAAAGTCAGCCTGTCTATAATTGCCTTTGTGCCCTTTTTCAATGGTAACCAGTTGTAAGCAAAGAATAAAAGTAGCCATGTTTCAGCCTTCGGTCCGAATTGGGTCCCTGGAACAAAGAGTTGCCGCTGCTTCCAAACAGGACTTTAAATGATAGCCACCTTTACTAAAACGGGCATCCGAAAAAGCAACAAAGATGGCGTTTCTCAACAATATTCTTGTTTGTGTGCAATCTCCCTCCCCTTCGTCTAAACTCAACAATTCCTGCACTTCACAGAGCATGAAACCTGAGAAAGTGCTGCCAGTTAAATCGCTGAAGCTTTATCTTGGAGTGAAGAAGAAGATGAAGCCACCGACAAAGTAAGAAGAGTGGGAGAGCGTTTCTCTTTCTTTACAGGGTTGGTGTTCCTACGAGAACACGAACGTAGAACTCTTAGCAGCTGCAGGAATCAGGGAACTAATCCGTGCCCCTCCTGCAGGCCACATTCGAACGCCTCCCCCTAGTTTTAGTTCTGTTGCCAAGAGGGAGTCTCCTTCAGTGCTTGTGTGTTGTTGCATCCAGCCTAAATACCGGTGATGAGCAGATTCACAGGGTGGAGTACAGTAAAATGTCCACTTGTTATTTTTGATGTGAAGCATCAACGTTTCCTTCTCCATCGCTACTGATGACTTTGGCTGAATGCTACTGGAATACTGCACCAACAGCAGTTGGTGTCTTGCAGGCCTAAGTGTTCCTCTTCATGTCGGTATTTTCAGTTTTGGAACTTACCATTGTTAGTATTTCTTTATCACCACCAGCATTTCCATTAACCACAATGAGCCTCAAAGCACAGTTAGAAATAACGGGTTTGAAGTAAGTTTGCAAACTGTATTTTGGGCTCAACTATCGTTAATGAAATGCCGGTGCCAGCAGCACTGAGACAGAAAGGGAGGATAGCATTCACTGACAGGGCCTAGGGTTGCCAACCTACAGGTGGGGCCTGGAGATCTCCCAGTATTACATTTGGTCTCCAGAGGATAGAGACCTAGAGAAAATGACTATTGCTTTGGAGGGTAGACTGTATGGCATTGTACCCTGCTGAGGTCTGTCCTCTCCTCAGATCCCTCCCTCCCCAGGCTCCATTCCCAAAATCTCCAGGAATTTTGCAACGCAGAGAGCTGGCAACCATAACTGGGCCTTTTCTTGGAATATTATTTCTGATTGAAATAGTCTTTGTGCAATGTACTCTTAAATTATGCCGGTGCTCAAAGTAGGGTGGGTTGCCCCCCCCCTTTCATTTTTCAGTGGGTAAAAACCACTCTGAGATTAAACAGGGTTATACCTAGGGTTGTCAGATCCCCCGGTGGAGGCAGGGGTCCCCCACTACCAGCATCCCCCCATGGATCAGCTGGCCAGTGGGGTATATTTACCTCGAAAAAGACAGAGCCCCAGCCAACATTTCAGAAATATGGCTATGTCACTTCCAACATTGCCTGGAAGCAATGTCATCATGTTGGGGACTTCGGGGCGATGTTCTGGGATTTGGACAAAAACTCTATGGTAGAAGGCAAATTTACCATAGAGCTTTTTGCCCAAATACCAGAACATCACCTGGCATTGCTGAGTGATGATGTCACTTCCAGGTCATGTTGGAACTGACGTAAGCATGTCACTGCAATGTTGGCTGGGCTTCCCTCCTGCTCCCAGTAAGTCCCTCCCCATCACCTGCTAGTTGCCAGGAGGAACCTGGCAACCCTAGTCAGGGCTCTTTGTAGCAGGAACTCCTTCGCATATTAGGCGACACACCCCCTAATGTAGCCAATCCTCCAAGAGCTTACAGTAGCCCCCGTAAGAAGACCTCTGTAAGCTCTTGAAGGATTGGCTACATTGGGGGGGGGGGGTGTCGCCTAATATGCGAAGGAGTTCCTGCTACAAAAAGAGCCCTGACCCTAGTTATACCAATATTGTAAAAAAGGACACTAAGTAAAATGTTTTGTGGTCAAGGGCAGCTGGGAAATAAAGCTGAGCTAGAAGCTTCAGCTTTTAGAGGAAGATGAAGCTTTTCCTCGGGCAAGCTAGATTGGAATAGCTTGGTTCCTATTCTGTCTAAGTTTGCCTGGGCCAGAGATGTTAACGAAACAAAGCCTGGGAAACACAAGCACTGAAAAGGCAGGCAGGAAAAGAGACTGTTTGCTCTTCCTCTAATAACTGAAGGTCCCAAAAGCCATCTCTACAAGTGCCTGTCTCTCCCAGCTTCACAAACAGCTCTAGTTCAGGGAAGACTAGAAGGTTGGAGCTTGTGCAGAATAGCTGCAACCTTTTTGAAGGTATGTCACGCTTAGTGTTAAGCCACGTTCATTAATATTTTTGTCTTAATTTTTAATGACTCTGTTCTCAGTGATGACTGATAACTGGTTTCAGCTTGTGGATACCCAATCTAAGCTTGTTGGCAAATAGCGCTTACGCAGCATTTGCATGCCTAAAAATGGCGAATGAGTCACAGACTAAACTGAGCCTGGCTTCAGCTGAGATGAAACCCTCCTGCCTCCTTTTCTTTCTCCGGCTTCGAGCACTGGCTGTGATTTTGTTGCATTGTACCGTTATGCTGTTTTACCTTTGCAGTCGTTGTACATATGAAATGCAGCTAGGCTGAAAGCGAGACATTGTCAAAAGTCCTCTAATGAGCTTGCTAGCCCAGTTCTGGCAACCAGCACGAAGTTTAGGGGGATGGGGACATACAAATGAGTGTCATTCCATTTGGGGGGGAGAGGGTATTCTAGAGCATGGCACCAAAGCCATGACATCACTTCTGAGTGATGGTTCCCCCCCCGTTTTTCCCCTCCCACTGCTCTATGGAGTGGTGGTGGTGGTGGTAGCAGGGAACTGGGACTTCCAGGCAGCACGTCTCCCATCACAGGAGGAGACCTGTCATCCCTATCCACTAAGAATTCGTTGGGGTCCTTATTGCTGCATTTCTAATATACAAGCCAATGGGGGGGATAAATCTTAACAATTTTCTTTATGTCTATCTTAAATAAGCTATTATGATGAGTTAGGGAGCACAAACATTATGAATAACAACGTAATAAATATGGCTTTATGGCTAGCATGTGATTCCTGAGCGTATTCCTTCTTACGTTTTAGTTTACGCACAATAAGCATGGTTTGTTAACTTTTTTTTTTTTTTTTGCAGTTGGGGTCTAACACTGTGTTCTGAAAAGCACCACTGGTATGTGATCAGCACCAACTTGATTCCCTGCCCCCTTTCTTGTATCATGAAATCTCTGGCTTGCTTTCCATTAAGGGAGGCTCTATTATAGCAAGTGCTTAATGTTCCTGAGCTGATGACAGCAGTTTAGGAACATTATCATATGCATGAACCCATGGGTTGGTTTTGCAAACTGATTGGTTTGTCCAGTTGGAACCTGTGCCTGTCCCATGGATTATTATTTGAATTCTGTCCTTACATGGTACTCCCAGCAAACTATTTGCTGAACTTCAGAAATGCAGCTGTGTTTCCAATCCACCTGTTGATCCCTATAGATATATATATTTGGGCAAAGCTTCTCAGTAGAGGTTCAAGATCTGATCAACTGCACTGCACCGGTTCCTGTGTGTCCTGTTCCCCCCTCCCCCAAGAAACTAAAGGAGTAAAACCTCATTTATATACACTAACCATATTGAATTCTGTCTAATGTGCATGCTAAGTATGATAGTATTTATATGCTGCTCACTGCATACATATATTTATATGCTGCTGTGCATACGGGACTCACAGCAGCTCCCAATCTAAAACAACAGTGTACTGAGACACTGCTATTACTGCAAACCTCCCAACTAGCACTCCATCCCTTCTTGATGTCACACATGCCTCAAAAGCTTATTTCAACACTTACAAAACAAATCTCTAGAGCAGCAACTGATCTTGGTTGGAAACACTATATTCCCCCCTCAACACCTACTGATAACAAAATGGGCCAAGATGGTGGCAGTCTCTCCCTTCCCAGTCCCAGATGGAAGGTTGTGATGCCATATCTAAGCAGGGATTGGAATTGCTGCTCTACAGAAGAAGTTATGAGTTGACCACCTGCAGGCCAAGTAATATGTCCAGATAAAATCTACATCTCTTCCACCTCTGTTATTGCTATACCTTTATATAATGAAGTGTTTGTCATCTACAAAACAGTTACAGCACTGATACACTAACTGCAACTGGATTGGCACCGCATATGTAGAATTCAATGTGGCCACTGGACCTGAATTAATTTTAATATGTTTCTCATAGGTATTTATGTTGTGATGGACAGGATTCTCAGCTGGAATGGTTGAGCAGCCTTTTTATTTCACAGGTACTATGGTTTTCTGTTATTTATAATGAAGAAGGTCTGAGTTTTTGAATATGGATTCATGCTGTCATGTATGTGGTTATATATTTCTGTGTGACTACACATACACTCACTTACTCATTAAAACAAGAATTCTACCCGTTCAAAATACAAGTTGCAACCTACCAGTGACATCTTTCCAAATAAAATCTTAGCTGTCACACTCTTAGGTGTCAATCGAATTCTCCAAAATATCCATAATTCAGTTTTTCAATATTTCCCATTTTATGTCGGTTGTTTTCCTTCCAGTTTAGACACTTACTGGGCTTCATGGAGGCCCTCTTTTTTTTTTTTTTTTACACCGATGGTACTTGAGTGTTTGTTTGTTTGTGTGATTTCTGTCCTGCCCTTCCTGCCAAACTGCAGGCACAGTGGTTCACAGCATAAAATCATACAATAAGATACATCATAGAACAAATTATCTCTAAAAGTCTAAAATTACACCAATTTAAAATTAATAGGTAACATGAGGATGGTGAAGTAATAATCCTTAGGTCTTCTCAGGTGTTTAATAAATAAGTCTGCTCGGTGATGGTTAAGCCAACAACTCAGATAATTGAGGCAGTTTGAGCAGACTTGAGCAGATTGTGAGCAGGAGGGGCAATTCTGTTGGACATCTGCTGCGTCAACTAAAAGCCCAGTGGAATAGGTCCACTTTACAGGCCCTGTCTAGTTGATCACTCCTATAGCTTATAAATCGATGTTTTGGTGATATGGCTTTGAACTCGACCTTTGAACTTGGTCATGAATGTGAAATAAATTCAGGGCAATCCCCTTAGTTGGGATGAGTAAACTTCCTGAATCACCTTAAAATCTTTGTGAATTTGCAAGCATTGGATCCTGGATGTGTAACGGGTCAAGAGTCTTCTCAGAACTGGTCCCATTTGTCTTCTCCAAGGAGAAGCAACAGTTCTAGTTACTATGGAAACCTCCATCAAATGTATACAGGCAGGGGAGGCCTCTCAGGGGAATGAGCCTGGGTAGTGTCATACTGAAGGGGTTCATGGACTATGGGTAACAGATGCATAAAAGTCACACTCATATGTAGCTTAGCAACTCTGTTCTACTCCTGTTGACACAAGAGCCTCAAGAAATATTCTGCTAAAACTTCTAGAGGCAAAAATGTGAAGTAATAGCTCAGCAATCACACACCAACTATTGAAATATAGCCTGATGGAAGCAATTCATACCTTTGGGGGAGTTTAATTTAGTGGTAAAATGACTTTTTCCTCAACCTCCTTCGATATTCTTCCACATCCCCCTGTTTTTCATGTCAGTTCTCCCATTTCTGATGGTGCTGCTTTCTCAGCCAGTGAGAGAGATCTTTTGTTTTTGTGGTCACTTGGCTGTTTTTACAAGCTAGTATCTTCACAAATTAGCAATTAATAGCTGAAGTAATGAGAAACATCTGACTTGTTCCCAAGAAGAAAAGCTGGTTTTGCTATAATTTGGGAACGAGTAATAAGGCACTGTGGTGAAAATGCCTCTGCTTGTGTTCTGATAGACTGTTGTATAACCTCAGCTTGAATTTGTGTCCCGGAAGAATTTGATGTTGGGCTGAAATGTATTTTCCACCCGCATTGTGGAATGAGGGAAATTTCTGCTGTAGGAGTCTATGAAAATGGACCGTTCAGCGTCTCATTCCCATAATGGTCATTATCAGAATTACAACGCACTCTTCCTGTACAGATGCCTCCATCTCAGGAGGATTGGCTTAATAGCCAGTATTGTTTGGCTGAGCAGATTAACTCGGGCCCAGATGTTAGCAGTCACTCTGAATTAATATTCAGCCTTTTCTTTAATACTGCCAACATCTGTGCATTAATTGATAGTGCATTTCAGCTAATAGGCAAAGAGAACTTACGACTTTCCCTTTCATTACACATGAAATATCATTAGCTACTCAACTGCCTTAGTAATAGGGGGGGGAAACTTAGTAGTGTGGCTGAAGTGTCATCTGATAAAGCCTTCTATGACACCTTCTGTACTGGTGGTTAACTTCAAGCCGGGCTCCAAATTTATCTTTCCCCATTCCTGCCTTCAGGGTGATGTACCATGGCTACTGTTGTTTAATCTAGCCAGAAAGAGTCCAAGAGTTCTGAGTCAAAGCCAATGGGGTATTTCATTCTGCTCTCTTGTAGACCCCCCCATAGCTTTTTTCCTGTAGCAAGACAGTTTACAGTCTCTGTGGAACTGCAGCTTCTTCCAGTTCCCTCATGGTGATTCTCTGTGGAAAGAAGGCATCCCAGAATGGATAGTTCCTACAATTTGTTCTCAGAGACAGGACTTGACGCCTCTCTAGAGACGGGATCACCTCCAAGTTCCAGTCTTGTCTTCTTCTGAGAGGGCAACAGCTTTGGTAACTCTGTAGCTCAAATCCATCATGCCTTGTGGCCTACCTGTCTTGACCCCTCTCCTTTCTTTCCCTTCCCTAATGCTGAGAGAGAGGGAGAAGAGGTTCTACCTTGAAAAGGAGACCCTAGCTTTAAAGGGAACACTGAGGTGCCCACACATCTCCAGAGAAGCCTGATTGGGTTCCTTCATCCAAGAGCTTTTCAAGAGTCTCTTTCTTTCCAGGAAAGCGGCAGGCCTGGTAGCAGCCTGAGAGCCCAAACATTGATGGGGTCAAACTTTTTCCAGTTGTGTGTGTGTGTGTTTTTTAAGGGCTCTCCATAATCCTTCTATCCATCAAGATGGGTAGCCGTGTTAATCCGTCCATAGCAGTAGAAAAGAGCAAGAGTCCAGAATCACCTTAAAGACTTACAAAATTTGTGGCACTTCTTGCTGTGACTCATGAAAGCTCATACCCTGCCACGGATTTTGTCAGTCTTTAAGGAGCTACTGGACTCTTGCTCTTTCCTTCAATCCATGTGTAAGATGGGTCAATATCGTATTATTAATTCCATATTGCAGGGGAGATGCTGCCGTACATCCAAAGCAGGCCCACAGTAAAATGGTCACCTATATCTGGAGAGATTGCTTAAGAGTAGTTGAGTTCATGGCTGAGCAGAAAATGTTTAGTCATAGGCCCAGTGTTGATTAGTTCTTAAAACAGGGCTGCACGATTATGCATTTGGAGCACACAGAAGTGAAAGGATTTCTTCCTCTACAGCAGTGGCCCACAACTTTTCTGAGCCTGCAGACACCTTTGGAATTTTGACACAGTGTCGGTGGGCGCAGCAACAAAGCAGTCGTCCCAGAGGGAAGAGCCAGCCATAAAATGGCTGCTGCAACTTACCTTCAGTCACACAGTGAAGATCCTTAACGCAATGGTGGTGGCTGTTGCCAAAGTAACATTGTTAAAAATCTGCACAGCCAATCAACTCTCCAGAAACCATCCTGGGCAAAAGCCCCACTTGCCACACCCGCTTTCTAAAAACTCTTGTTATGCGCTATGCCGGGGACCCCTGATCTAGAGATGCAGCCGACTTCTGCAGCCAGTATGTACAGTTCTGAAATACTCCGTTTTTTTGCTTGAAGTTGCAGTTGAGTTCTCTCTGATCTGTCTCAGTTGCTTTTCTAAATCATACATTGAATTATAGGTAACAAAAGCAGGCATTGCCACAAGACTGTAGAGTAGTATTGTCAGAGTCCCACAGCATTCAGGCCCAACAACGTTCCTTAGAAGGATCAAGTTTATTGAGTTCAGTAGTAGCAGGTCATCTGTACATACATTCTGTGCAAAAACTAACGCACCAGGCGGGAGGGGAAAAGATATACTATGTTCAAAGCAGGGTCTTCTGATGGAGTTAGGCCAATCAGAGGTGCTAGCCTTACGTGCACAAAGAAACGACTACAGGTTCCCAGGGAAGGCGAGAGCGTGAAGCATCAAGGTCAGGAAACCAGATAAGGGCCACTGAGTGAAGAGAAACTTAACATTCCTGGACAGTAAGATGTTCACCCAGCAGACTCCCTTCCTACCTCCCTCACTATGGCAGTGTAGCTGACAAGTATGCATTTAGCATATTACTCTTTTCAGACTTGAAAGCTGGACCTTGTTCAGTGTTCTTCATCTTGGCATGTAAATATATCACTTTAATTTTATATATGCATTTTGTGATAATACAATCTCTGTGACATGCAATATGAAAATAAAAACATCTCCTTCTACAGCATAGTAATATCTGGCCCCCAGATGGGAAAATAAGAAAGCGGTCGACGAGAAAGAATCCCCGAATTGGTGGCTTGTCCTTAATACCTATCCAGCATGAGAGGAGTCTTCCCGAAACGAAAGCCAATGATTTGGAGGTAAGTTGCTGGCTCAGTTTGGTGGTCACTATTTGTGTTACTAATTGGGTGGGGGGGGTTGGATCAGTTGATATCTAAATGTTAAACCAGTTGATACTATAATGTAGACTGGTGTAGATAAATGAATATTTCCTTCTGTCAGTATTAGAGAGGGAAACAGTCCTGACCTGGATAGCCCTTGACAAGCCCGATCTCATCACATCTTGGAAGCTAAGCAGGGTTGACTCTGGCAAGTACTTGCATGGGAGACCTCCTTGGAATACCAGAGGTGGGAGGCGGGGTCAGTCACCAGAGGTTGCCCTGACTTCCAGGTACACACAAACAAAATAAAAAAAAATTACAGAGGGAAACTGTTAGGGCTTTCAGGTAAAAAGCAGAGATAATAAATGCAGCAGAATGCTTGTATTAGCTTTTAAACAAGAAAGTTTACTCAATAATGAGGGAAGGGTCACTGGGAAATACCACAAACAAAACAAAGGATTAAGGTTCCCTCTGACTTCACTGATCTACATCTTTGACTCTCTAAAATCTAAACCACACGTGCTAGCCTCAGGCAGAGTTAGAGACAAAGAGCAATAAATTTCCTAAGCCTCCACCCCCTGGGACATCATCTGATCTATTGATTACCCAATTGGAGAAACCCAAACCTAACTAATTATGCATTTCAACACCTTGCTCTGTGTGGAAAGAAAAGAATTTATGTAGTGTGTTTGGCTTCATAAATGAATCCAGCAAATATGTTTTTATGTAGTTCTGCCTATTAAGCAAAAGCCTGTGTGCTAACTGGAACCTGACTCCCATGAAGCTTTGCAAAAGCTTGTTCTGTTCCTGTCTGTGTATGTGACAAGAACTAGCATTCTTTACCCCCAAGCTAAGAACCTTTGTGGATTACCCTAGGTGTTAGAAAGGTAAAACCTAAAGCCATAATCCATATTTAGCAGAAAAGACAGACCCTTTTGGCCCAGGGTCCATCAGTTAGCAATGTAATGGTGGGAAAGAGTATTTGGTTTCACACCCTCTCTTGTTCATCAGAGATAATGCCGAAGACTCTGTGTTATCTCCCAGCGAAGTACAATTAGTGAACACATCCTGACAGCACCAGCAATGTTATAATTCAAGATGTAAATTGTTATCTGGACATGTACTGTGAACAACTCGTTTCCCCTCATGCCAACAAGAAAGAAACAGTTGTCTGACTCCAAACTTTCTTGGGAAAATTCTTTGTTGTATCAGTATAAAACAGAGAACCTCTCAGCTTTTCGGGGCTCACTCTTTAAGACATGGAGGTACCCTTACTCTCCCAGTATCTTGGGGTACCCAGAGGCCTCTGTCTTTTTGTGCGTGTGTTGATACTTTGCTTCCATCATTATTCTGGTATGTGCTTGCCTATTTTTAGAAAAATAACGATTTGCATTGTGGGCTTTCATTTTTCAAGTGCCTGGCTGGCCAAGCCCCTCCATATTTAGCCTTGTACTAACTCTAAAATAAAAGCAGCAGTGTTTGAGAATTTTGTTGTATGGGTGAGAGTGTCTTTAGCTGGAGGCCCGCTCCTTTAGCAGGGTCCCCTAGCCTTAGTTCTGCATCTTTCCCACAGCCTTTGGTAAGTGGCCAACACCATGAGGTAGAACCAAGGCTTACTAAGTGACATGCATTAGACACAGGTCTACCATTTTGCATAACACTCTGGTGGCAATACGTGCATGGTCTGCTATTGGGTATCTCTCTAAACAGCTAGGATATCAGCATGCATAAGCAAACATGTAAATTAGTTGCTGTAGATTTTCCGGGTTGTGTGGCCGTGGTCTTGGCATTGTAGAACCTGATGTTTCACCAGTAGCTGTGACTGGCATCCTCAGAGATATAACACAGAAAGATGGCGTACTCTCTGTGTCAAGGGGAGAAGAAAAATGGTAGGCAGGTAATTTGTATCTACTCAGGAAGGTGGGGTAGGGCTGAGTCATTATCTTGTAGGAGTTCCCCAGGCTATGAACATGCTAATGGAGGAGCTTTCCCAAGGAGGTTCTTTTGTCTATGGATTGTTTCCTGAGGAGGTTTCCTGAGGAGGTTCTTTTGTATGTGGATTGGCTGTTGAAATTCTGATCTTATCTGTACTGCAATTGTCAGATGTAGAGCCTTTTGTGTTTTTCAGAACAGGAAACCATGCCCTATTTATTTTTAAACTCTCTTCTTACAACCAAGGGAGAACAGTCAAATTTGAGTCCAGTAGAACTGGGGGGGGGTGGGGGTGGCGGCAACAAGATTTTCAGGGACTGTAGGCGATTCTGCATCTAGCATTTGCTCCACATTTTCTCAACTGGGAGGGAAAAATGCAGCTCAAAACCACATTCAGATACCTCAGGCCAATGCCATACTGACTGCAGAGCCACCCCTGAATGGCCATAACATGGTCATAAATCTATGCAGAAGGTACCATAACACCTGATGATCAAAGAAAATGAAAATGGCGTGCAGTGTGGAGCGTACCATAACATCTGATTTATTTATTTATTCATTCATTCATTCAATTTATATCCCGCCCTCCCACCAAGGCAGGCTCAGGGCGGCTTACATAAAAGTAAATGCATAAATAACAGTTAAATTTTCCATAAAATCATTTAAAAACAGTCCAATTATAAAACAATTCAATATCAAAAAATACTAGCAGTATTTATTCAATTGCTTAATGATAGCGGCACCACATGAATGCATTTGAACTGTCTAACTAGCTGTTCAGCTCGCGGATCATTCCCTGATAAAATCGGCACAGGCACAGGCTGTGGATGGCAAAACCGAGGGGCAGGGCTCTATAAGTTTTGATTGTTGTTGCTGGTAGTGGTGGCAACTCCTTCGTTGAAGACCTGGTGGAAGAGCTCCATCTTACAGGCCCTGTGGAACTGTAAGAGGTCCTGCAGGTCACCAAGGAAAGTGACAACCGCATGCAATGCAGAGGGGGATTTTGGTTCCAACGTGGGTTTGTTAAAACAATGGAGGGAAAAGCCATTGCAGAATCGCCCTCTGTCTGACGAAGGGAGCTTAAACTCTTAAGAACATAAGAGAACATAAGAGAAGCCAGTGTTGGATCAGGTCGACGGCCCATCCAGTCCAACACTCTGTGTCACACAGTGGCCAAAAATACCAGGTGCCATCAGGAGATCCACCAGTGGGGCCAGGACACTAGAAGCCCTCCCATTGTTGACCCTGTTGACACTGTTGACTCTTGATAGCTCGTCCCCTGAAACTATTGCTGGTCTCTAAGGTGCTGCTGGAGTCAAAGCTTAACTGTTCTACCACAGACCAATACCTGGGAAACAATCAAGGGAGAAGAAAGTGAATTCATTCTGTATGCTATATGCTCATTTTTGGAATGATAAAATGTTTTATATTTTCGTGAGACCTTTGGTTTGGTTGCTTGGTTGCTCATAAATCTACTTGGGGAATTTTTTTGTTACTTTTTAAGTAAAAGTCTTATTCGGGGGGGGGGGCACCCATTAGAATTACATGAAAGTCGTTGTACTTTGGAAACTTTAATAGAGCCATCAAAGAATTCACATTTGTTCTCTGCCATATCTCGACTCATTCCCCAAAGGACACAGCCGTTCTTGAAATGTATATCCTGAAATTGCAGTAAATAGGTCTAGTGGTAGATTAAACCTCATCTGGAGCTTAAGAGCCATATATTGCTGTTATAATATTGTTCAACTTGAAGGGAAAAAAATGGGCTGGAACCATAGCAACAGAGCCCTACTCATCTTCTGACAGACATTCTGGGTCTAATGGGATTTGTCTCTCCAACATACATGTCTTCCAAGACGAATCTTGAGTCCCACAGGAGTGCAATTGTGTCTAGATGGGGGTGGGGGGAAATGTTATAGCTTTATATGGGGGCACAACAGATGGGTTTGTCTATGTAGATGCAATTCATATTTTGATGTGTCAGTATGGTAATACAGAAGAAACTTTCCATACATGATGAACGATTATTATGATAACAATATAAACTTCTGTTGACTTCTACAAGTCTTCATTCTCTTGCTCTCATTTATAGAACACAAATCATACAATCATACAAAGTTGGAAGGGGAGCATACAGACCATCTACTCCACCGCCCTGCTCAATGCAGGATCAGCCTAGAGCATCCCTGACAAGGGTTTGTCCAGCCATTGCTTAAAGACTGCCAGGGAGGGGGAGCTCACCACCTCCCTAGGCAGCCAAGTCCACTGTTGCACTATCAAAAAGGTTTTCCTAATATCCAGTCGGTACCTTCCCACCCTTAATTTAAACCCATTATTGCGAGTCCTATCCTGTGCTGCCAGCAGGAACAGCTCCCTGCCCTCCTCTAAGGGACAGCCCTTCAAATACTTCAAGAGAGCAATCATGTCCCCCCCTCCACTTCCTCTTGTCCAGACTAAACATTCCCAAGTCTCTTAAGTCTAATCTAGCTGTTCTTTCTCTTTGTCTAACTAGTCGTCTTGTGCCTTTCCCCTATAGAAGCCCAAAGTTAAATCTTGCATTCTCTAAGTATATCGATCATCCCTTACTGTTCAAATACTGTTGGGAGTTCTTTACTTCCTGATGTCCCTTGGGCTCCTCCTTTACTGTGTTTTAAACTGGTTGAAAACTCAGAGGTTGAGTTCAGACTGGCAATTAGCCCCGCAAGAGCCACGTTCCAGCCCCGTTTCCCAAGCGGATTAAAGGGGGCATTCACACAGGCACATATGCCTGGCATTCCCAGCCGTAGGCAACCCGCACCATTCCGCTTATCCCCCATGTTAAAAAAGATACTTCAGTAAAGTGGTGGCAAATCCTGAAGAGTGCCTTTATCCCGCTGCATTCCGCTACCCCAATGTGTGACCGCTTGGCCAATAAGCCGGGAGCAAGCCGGAACAGCAGCAGCGGTTTGATTGGCCAGGCTCTGCTCTACCGCCCAATGCGGTGCTGGGATCCTTCCCCAATTGCTGAAGTGTGAATGGGAAAAGCCAGCAGTCTGAACCCTCTGACGCACCTCATCCTGGTAAGCTCCCGCATCAGATGGCCCCGTGTGACAACTGGCTCCCACTGCAAAATGCCAGTCTGAACTCAGCCAGAATTACACTCTGGCATATTCAAGCAGGCAGAGCTGAGGGAACTCTTGTCTCTTGGAACAGCCACATTATATTATAGGTGGGGGAAGGAGAGAAGACTTCCCTAGCTCTGTTTAAGAGGAAGGACCAGGGAACATGGTGGATGGCATTTTTTCAGGGCCTCGTTACTGACATGGTAATTCGAACTCTGGAAGGAAGTCCTTGCTTATGGGAGAGAGTCAGATCAAACATGGAACCCTTAGATGTAATACGCCCATAGAATGGTTATTTATGTTCGCTTTAAAACCCATGAGTGATCGCTTCAAAGCTGTATTATATCTGACATTTAAAAAAAAAATCTTTTTGCTCATCTTTAATCAGAATTCAAAAGTGGAACCCGAAGGCGAGTTAGCGGAAGACAAGAAGGGTTTGAAACAAAAGGCGTCACTGGTCGCGCAATGCCTGGAGCGCAACGAGGACAAAGCTCGGAGCCGCGAGAGGAAATACCGAAGCCTGATCTTTTTAGAGGATGCAGGTGAAAACGTGGTGGACTGGCACCAGAACCCCGACAAGGAATCCCCGTCTCCAAAGAAAAGCGAGAACAAAGCCAATCAGATGCCTCTGGAATCTGCTAAGCAGCTTCCAGCAGATGTTATCCAAGAACTCAGCATCATCCTGCAGAAGCACAAACCCTTCCACAGAGAAACTTAGCAGCTGTCCTTCAGGCCCGGTTGTCTAAAGAAATGAAATATATATATTTTTCCCAGTGTACAGTGTAAAATCTGTCCAATGTATTTATATGTAAATTTTGATGGGAAAGAAACGGTGGATGCTGCCAACTGCCGGGCTTCCATGTGTTTAAGTAAATGTGGCGGCGACGCTTGCAGGCTGCCGCCGTGGCACTTCTTGGCTATGCTTGTCCGATAGCCGATTTCTTGAACCTGAGAGAAGTTCTAAATCCTAACCTGCTTGGGCTTGCCCACTTGATCTTCAACCATGGTAAAGGTAAAGTTAAAGGTTCCCTTGCTCGAAAGCCAGTCGAATCCGACTCTAGGGTTGCAGTGCTCATCTCCGTTTCAAAGCCAAAGAGCCAGCGCTGTCCGAAGACGTTTCCGTGGTCATGTGGCCGGCATGACTAAACACTGAGGTGCATGGAACGCTGTTACCTTCCCACCAAAGTGGTACCTATTTATCTACTTGCAATTTCTTGCTTTCGAACTGCTAGGTTGGCAGGAGCTGGAACTAGAGATGGGAGCTCACCTCGTCATGCGGCACTCTCGGGTCTTGAACTGCTGAACTACTGACCTTCCACAGCCCGCAGTTTAGCGTCTTAACCACTTGAGCCACCGCAGCTCCTTTCAACCATGGTACTCACTAGTATTTGCAGGAAACGTGATTAACCGTCACAGTCACATTGGCCACAAGAACTGTGGAACTGCCTCCACCCACCAGAAAATGTTTAGGCTCTGGGAAATCAGAAGTACACATTGGCAGTGCAAGGAAGCCGGCTGATCCATAAAATTTAGGCTGAAGGCTCAATGTCTTCTGTTCATACACTATTCGAGTCACAGCCATCCAGGATCACACCAAACTCTGGGCAAGACCGTAGTCAAGCATAGTGTAGACTTGAAACTAGAGCCTGTTTGACGGAGGTTCTTTACATCACCATCACAACGGTAGTCTCCCGAGTCATTGTATGTATCACGGGATTAAATCAAAATGATCTGGTCGATGCCTGTGGCAGAAGCTTGAGGTTGTAGAATAAATGGGAAACTACCAGGCAGGGGTGAGTGTTGTTTGGTGAGCCAGTTTGGTGTCCTGGTTAAGAGAGCAGACTCTAATCTCGGAGAACCAGGTTTGATTCCCCACTCCTCCCTAGGCAGTTGCTGGTGTGGCCTTGGGTCAGTCATAAGTTCTGTCAGAGCTGTTCTCTCAAGGGCAGTTCTCCAGAGCGCTCTCTTAGCCCCACCTACCTCACAGGGTGTCTGCTGTGGGGAGGGGAAGGGAAAGGGATTGTAAGTCGCTCTGAGACTCCTTTGGGTAGCGAAGGGCAGAGTATAGATCCAATCTTGTTGCCTTCTCATTTTTGAATCGTGCCTTGGCTGATACCCATGGCCACAATTAAATAGAACAACAAGCACACTATGTGAAAGGTTCTAGCCCAGCCCTCCCTGTGCTAGAGTCCTACTTGCAGGGTTCATGTTCTTTTTAAATATGGCAATCCTTCAAAAGCATGATCCCTCATCTGCAGACTGGAATAGTGTGGCCCTCTCTACTGTTCAATCTGCTACATGAGAACACCAGCATTTCGATAAGGGTATTTCAGCAATTTTATCAAAAAGTTTGCAATATATGAAGTCAACTGTATTTTCAAGGATTTGTATCTATTTATGCCTAAATTGGTGCTGACAACAGAAGACCAGAAAGTAAAAATAAATGACATAAAATATTGGCCTTGATATTCGTCATGTGAGTGCAAAAAAAAAAAAAAAATGAGGAGGTAAAAGGAGAAAGAAGAGAGTTATGGGATTTGCCAGTGAAGGAGGGGGACAGACTTCTAAAACTGCTATTTTCCCTTGATATTTGTCTCTACATAAGCCAATGGTCTTCAGCCTTTCCACACTGGGACTCACTGAGCTGCATAACAGGAAGGCATAAGATGATGGTCACATGACCAGAAGAGGGGGACAGAGCAGACCAAGAAAACAGGACAGGAAACACTCACAGAACACTTGAAGGTATACAGTGGTGAGGAACAAGTCAAAGATCAGAGCCGTGGCAGAGTCCTTCCCACCACTAGATCTATGCTGAAGCTAATATGCCTTGAAAAACATCACTGCCAGAGGAGGCCCGGGGGGGCATGATAAAGGCTCACTCACCTGTGGCATTTCAGCCATAGTATATTCCTAATATGCAGTACTAAGAAGTGAACATGTCTAATTTACTGGGAGCATAGCCTTGCATGGTAAGGCAAATTTGAGTCTTCTAGCTGGGAGTAATGCAAACCATTGTTTGTGCCAGGAAGTTAAATGCCATTCACACATAAAACCCAAAAGATGGTGAACAGATATTGCCTAGCAGCTGCATTGGCTAAGCTACAGCGATGTTATGGAATGTTCACGAGCATTCCAACCAGTGAATGAGCTGATTAGGAATGTTGACACACAGCTCAGCATCTGATAGGGAAAATCTCCCAGGGCATAGTTTCTCCATCAGCTAGAGCTGAACTGCTTCTTACAGAAGTGCCTGGCAATTTGCAGTCTATGCCTACTGCAGAACTGTTGAGCTGGTAAGTCGACTGAGGCAATTATTCCCTTCTAGTGAGCTCTGAGGGTGATTGTAGGATGGAGGCTTGTTTCTGCATTAGACAGCATGCTACAGTACTTGAAAACTGAAAAAGTGTGTGTTATGAGGACTTTCATCCTGGCTTTAAACCTCTTATGTGGGTGGAGACGAGAGCTGCTCCAGGTAGGAGGGTTCAACCAGTTTTGAAACATCAGCTACAGAGCTTGGGGTGCTTTTGGATTCTATATTTTCCATTAACAATCAAGCACTGGAAGTTACCCAGAACACCTTTTACAACCTACACCCCTTCCTGTTGAAAGCTGACCTTCCTCAGTGAGATCCAAGCTTGACTAAAGTAATGGGGGCTACCCTAGAAGCTATCTCTGAAACTAACATTGGTACAAGATGTGCCACCTATGGTTCGTACTGGGATATGTTGCTGTGGCCAATACTATGCCATCTACATGGACTTCCAACTTGTTTCTGGACCCAGTTCTAAGTGCTGGTTTTGAACCGTGAAAGCTGTAAAGGACATATGTCCGGAAGGTCCATCTTTACATGTATTGTCATACCTGGGATTCGATACCAACACAAGAGGCCAGTCTTAGAGACCCAGCCTTAAATGAAGTCCCTTGCTTGGCTGGGACGACTTCTGATGTGGGCTCACCTCTGGAATACCTTATCCTGGGAGTGATCACATCACATCCCTCTGGGTCCTCCAGACTTTCTCATCTGCCAGACCCACCATTCAGATTGAGGGCTTGCTAAGCGTCGTGCTTCTGGAGGAGGGGATGGCTTCTGCTCTTTATTGTTTCAGGGATTGTTGCTTTTGTTCTTTGGCTTCAAATAGTAATGTAAACCACCTTGGGAAACATACGGTGGAGAGGTGGTCTAGCAACATAATAAATAAATGCTCTACAAGGCTCGCCTATGATACCATCAGCAGCTTAATTTAGAATCGCTCTAATCACTTTAAGCCTTGGCCTAGATGGCCCAAGCTAGACCAGTCTTGTCAGATTTCAGAAGCTTAAGCGGGGTCAGTCCTGGTTAGTACTTGGATGGAACACCACCAAGAAATTCCAGGGTTGCTCTGCAAGGGCAGACTATGTCAAACCACCTCTGAACATCTGTTGCCTTGAAAACTCCATGAGATCGTCATAAATCAGCTGAGACTTGGCACTTTTAAGGCAACCTGAACCAGAGCTCTGGCAGTAAGGAGCAGCATAAGCTGTGGCCCCATGGATCGGTTGTGGCTCTCAAAAGAAGTTGCACAGATGGGATGTGGAAATAGCTGGCACACTCTGTTGTTGCACCTTCCTGTTTGGATCATACAAAGCTCTGTGTATCCACCATAGCTGCTGGGTCAGATTTAAAAAAAAAAAAAAAATAGCGGAAGACCCACAACATCCCACTCAGAGCATCTTTTCAGCCCAAATGACAGAGTTCCTTGTACAGCTCCTTGCCATTAAATCAAGAAGTTGCTCTGAATGGGATGTTCTCTGTCTTTTGTTTAGTTGTTTTTCAAAACTATTTGAGGCTGTAGCCACAGTGGATACTGAAAGCTCTGTAGATGAGGGGCTGCTCCATTCTCTTCAGTGCCAAAGAATACTCCATGTGCCAAGCATTTTTCACCATAGTAATCAGTGGGGCGCCCTGTTCCCATGAGGATCTTTGAGTGCCCATTAAAGCCCTCCAAAGCTTTGGATTACAGCTAGTTCCCCCCCCCTTCTTCCCAGTAGCTCAGCATCTAAAATCAATAATCCTTCTTTGATATGTTTGTACTTCATTTAAGAGTACTCAGTGGTTCCTTTGCGATCGTGGTATTTCACTTGCTTCTCATGCTCAGCAGCAGTGAATGATTCAACGTGAGACATGAATGCTGGAACAGATAAAACAGATTTTACATATTGTGATACAAGGTTATTGGTGGTGGTTTCTAATTTTGTGAGGGTGGGGTTTTGTGTTGTTGTTAGTTTTAAGGGTTTCCCCCCCTCTTGGAATGCAGCACTAATGTAAATTAGAAGTATGCTGGAAGTTCTTTACTTTCCCCAATTTTATTGTGTCTTCAATTACAAACGTAAAACTTTGTTATGAGGGCAGAAATAAACCTCAAAATACAACATCAGGCAGCCAAAAGAAGAAATCAATAAAAAAATACCCCAGATAAACTGGGGTTTTGTATAGATCAAGATGGGTAACCCTTTGAGTCTGTATGTAGCAGTAGAAAACAGCAAGAGTTCAGTAGCACCTTAAAGACTAACACAATTTGTGTCAGGGGATGAGCTTTCGTGAGTCACGGCTCACTACTTCGGATACCTGAAGTGAGCAGTGACTCACCCACGAAGGCTCATCCCCTGACACAAATTGTGTTAGTCTTTAAGGTGCTACCAGGTTTTTGGGTTTTGTTTTTGTTTTTGTCAAAAGCTCATGTCGACAGAAAGTATCTTGTTTGGTACCTAAGTACTAATGGGGCCGCACCACAGCAAAATCCCTTCTCAGATAGCCACCTCTGAGGGTGGGAATACTTGGAGAAGGCCTCAGGAGGTGTTCTCATTGAAAGCTTTGTATAGGATAAGGGGATCTATCGTTTCTCAAGATGTTTAAATCTTCCAAAAAGGTAACATTTGAATTTTCAGTTGTGCCTAGAAACAAACTGGAAGTCAGTGAAGAACTCTGGAGGTGTTCTCAATTCATTGAAAGCTTTGTGTGGGAGAAGGAGATCCATAGACACTCAGGTTGTTTAGATCTTCCGAAAAGTCAACATTAGAATTCTCAGTTGTGCCTAGAAAATAAACTGGAGGCCAATGAAGAAGTCAGGAGGTATTCTCAATTCATTGGAAGCTTTGTATTGGAGAAGGGGATCCATAGTCGTTTAGCTCTTCCAAAAATCCACATTACAATTTTCAGTTGTGCCTAGAAACAAACTGGAGGCCAGCTAAGAACTTCTTATATAGTCTTTATCCATGTACAGGGGTCAGCAGCACCAGTTAACAACATAACTCAAGGGTAGGCAGAATTTTGGACCAAGGATAAATGAAAACCATGCCATCTCCTGTGAAGATGTTGGTATGCTGGAAACCAAGAGAGGAAGGGGGAGAGACAAAGGCTGTCCTTGTGCAGCCTTCTGTGGCTCAGTGGTAGAGCATGTTTAGGGAAGAACTTTCTCTGCCTGAGATCTTGGAGGGCAGCCGCTGCTCAGAGCAGACAATAATGGTCAACATCTAGTTCTGCTCCTAGACACCATGGCTGGGGGGGAAATCTGTTCTAATCATTCAGGTAAAATTGCCAAAGATGGCATCTTACCCACCTCCTCCCAAATGAGATGAGAACATAACTTGCTAGCAGAAAAGGGGCAACACAGAGAAGTGGGTCCGTTTCTTCGGTATGTGGAATCTCCCAATTTCAGTCTCCTGCATCTGTGTCTGGTTGAGGACCATCTCCTCCCATAGATCCCTGTGTGCCAAATACACTAATCAGACTGCCACCTACTGGCTGTTCCATTGCCTAGCACCAGCCAGAGCCCTGCCTTGTCCATTGGTGCACCCACTCTGGGACAGGCTCCCTGTAGAGAGGTTGGGGGTGCTGTCATTAGAAATGTTAAAGGAAACACTGTGAGGCCATTGTATTTGCCAGGGCTTTTAACATGGTGGTAGTTTTAATTGTGATTTTTCATCTGCCATGAGGAAAGGTGGGATGGGAATATTTAAATACATAAGTCTAACATATCTTTACCTGAGATCCCAGAAAGTGCCTACCAGTCAGAGTACACAATACTGACTTTGATAGACCAATGGCCTTAATCGATATAAGGCAGCTTCATGTTTGTTTGTTGTTTAGATTTATATCCCACCCTTCCCATGAGCGGGCTCAGGGTGGGTTACAACAATAAATTACAATCAAGAAGCAATTAAAAGTTGATATTAAGCAATTAAAAAACAGCTAAAACCACTAAAAGATGGACATAGCAGCAATTAAATATTCAGCAATCCTAAAACTGAGAACAATAGGACAAGGAAGCTGAGCTATAAAGATCTTATCAGTAGCAACCTATCAGCAGCAGAAACTGTAGAAACTGCAGCAGGGAGGCCAATTACTGGATGCCCACCACCTCACCCAAAGGCCTGGCGGAACAGCTCCATTTTGCAGGCCCTGTGAAACTGTACTAGGTCACAGTTTCTCTGATCTTGGGAGCATGTTCTACCAGGCTGGGGCCAGGGCAGAAAAAGCCCTGGCCCTGGTTTGAGGCTAAGTGGACATCCCTCGAGCCGGGGATAACCAGCAGATGGTGGTCCACAGAGTGCACGGCTCTCCAGGGCATGTATGGGGAAAGGCAGTCCCTTAGATATGTTGGTCCCAGGCTTCATAGGGCTTTAAAGGTCATAACTAGCACCTTGAAGTGAATCCAACATTCAACTGATATCTGTGCAATTGGTGGAGCACTGGCTGAATACGCACCTGTACAGATGTCACAACAGGTGCTCTGCCACATTTTGGATCAGGTGGAGTTTCCCGATCAGCCTCAAAGGTAAGGCCGTGTACCAACTGGTGGTGATAATTCGTAACTGTACGCCCATTGTCACCAACCATCAATCTTTTGTTATAGAATTGCCTGACCAGCATATATGCTAAGGTTGGGAGAGGAAAGAAGGGAAGCTAGAGAAAAAGCAGACAGAAAATTTGATGGCACTCCATATTTTGGAGGGGGGGGGGGTCATGTCCCTAAATCATTGTGTTTTTAGAAATCTGTGCTGCAATTTGTGGATGAAATATTCAGTAAGACTACACCTCCTGAATCTAAACTGATTTTGCTGGGGCAGCTGAAGGATTTTGTTAAGCATTTGATTTTGGAATTATTTTTTTTTTAAGTTTATTCACAACTGCATAGCTGACTTTGGCAGCAAATCGGAGGGAAGCAGAGTGTCTGTCTGAAAACAAATGAATTCACGAAATCTGGTCCAGAGAACTTTTAGCAAAATTAACACATCATCTGAGAGCTGAAGAAGTAATTTCTGAGAGTTAATCTGTTTACAGAATGTTGGTTATAGTTTACCGCAGCCTGGAATGAGAAATATATATGCTAAAATGTTCTCATTCGTCTTCTATGAAAGTTTGTAACATTCATTTACTTTACTAGTTTTTGTCTTTGTGTGTTGATGGAAAATGAAGCAAGAAAAGAAATAGTGAGGTGGTGCTGGAAAGGATCAGTGGAAGTGTACTGCTTGCTGGGCTCCTGTAGCAGCTGTCAGAAGCAACTGCTACCTACAACAGGAGCACAGAGGCTTTAGTGCACGTAGCGTCTCTTTCAGAGATTATGGTGCGAAGCATAACATCTATATAATAAACTGATGTTTAATCAATACAGTGCTTTGTACAGTGCCTAGTTATTGTAGCTGCTCAATAACTAATGAATATTAATAATATCTAGGAACTAAAAGGTGGAAATGTTGTTTGCCTGGCTGAGTCAGAATAAATGCTATTTTCATTGAGTTAGATGAAGTCTTATTCTGTTTTATTGATTCCCCCCCCCTTTGTTTTTGCTTTTGTTACTGACCCTGTGTCTTCAGCACAGGGCTATAAATTGAACACTGAAATTTTACATTGTATATTATGGCATGTAAAGGAGATTACTAAGAAGTGAAAAGCCTTTTTTTTACCTTGCATGTTTTTCCCAAGGAAAACAGCCGTAAAAGGATTGTTCTCTCTGTGTCTGCCATTGCATCAATCAATCAATATTAGTCATAATTCACTCAAGTATCTTCAGGCTTTCATGCATCACGTGATGAACTAGAGACTATATTTTTACAGGTGACAGGAGCTCTCTGATCACTTAGAACCAGTTACAACATTTATGTTCTGTAATTTTGCAAAAAGTATAGAAATGTGGGGATATTGCTGAATTAATACCTATTAAACTGTCTTTAGTGGAATAAGACCTTTGGTTGACCAAGTTTAGCATTGTTTCCTTAGAGAGGCAGTAGCTCTTCAGGGTCTTACAACAGATTTGTTTTTACTGGCTTGCTTTTATTGGTTTGTGTGTTTGGTTTGTTGTTTCAGTTGTGAGCTGCTTCGAGCAAGTCTGGAGAGGAAGGATACAAATTTTCCAAATAAAGAATAAAACGTCATTTCCTAATACCTGTTACTTGGGATCCTTTCAACTGGAGATGCTAGGGCCTGAAACTCAGTCCTCCTGCATCCAAAGCTATGCTAAAGACCGCCAGCACAGTATAATGATTCAAGAGTTGGAGTAGGATCGGGGAGTTCAAGATTCAAGATGGAGCCTGGAGAGGACAAGGGCCTCAATGGGGTACAGTGCCATAGAGATCACCCTCCAAAGCATCCATTTTCTCCAGGGGAACCAATCTCTAGAAATGAGCTGTAATTCCAGGGGATCCCCAGGTCCCACCTGGAGGCTGGCGTCCCTATGCATAAGGCTCCAGTGTTTGTAGCAGACTTGGGGTGGGATCCAAAGAATTACTTCAGAAATCCTGGAAGATATGGTGGTTCCCACGCAATTCCTGATGATTTTTTTTTAATCAGATCACTGCTGTGCCATTTCATAAACCACTTTCAAAAATGGGTTTTTAATACTGGGAGATGCAAGGCCAAAAGTTCTCTTGGATGGACAGAGACCTGATTCTGAGGCTGTGTGTTAAAATCCTAGTCTTCTATTTAAAGCCCTAGGGTGGGTTACAAAGACAATATTATCAAAGAAAGGGGGGGAATCACAATTTAAATAATACAGAAAACCAAAATGATGAAAACAGACAACAGGAAAGCAGCAGTTAAACTCCCTCCCACAGCCCACCCAAAGCTAGCTTGAAAGGCCGGGGATTGTTAAAAGCAACCGTAGTGAAAATTATAAAAAATACCTTCTGCCATCAAAGCAGAGAACATAAAACAGGCCTTTAATGGATGAACGGCACAATACAGCACTTAATTCTGGAAGATTTTAAATCCAGGAATCCAGCTCTGAATTCTTCCCATTTCAGTTTTTCACTGAAGTTCCTTTCTTTTGAATTTTGAGTCATTACTGAGTGGGAAATAAGTGGTGTTTATGTTAATAATACCATATGCCTTTCCCTTACAAATTATGCCTCAGCAATGCAGCCTATGATACCTTGTTCAGCCTCTTTTAAATCTCAAACAGTTTTGCATCCAACCATTATGAGTAAATTGGGTTGGTTCGTTCTGTTACGTGAATAGGCTTTATGACTTGTTTTCTTTCCTGTCTTTATTTCCAATTAAGAGCTAATCACATTAGCTTTTTGAATAGTTTCTGCCTTTTGCATTTACATATTTCACTTGGAGAGCATATTTCAGACTCGTTAATTTGAGCCCCAGATATCAAAAAGTCCATGACTTGAGTTGCAGTCTTAAACATGTAAATCCTGCAGAACTGTGGGGGCTTGATCCATTCCTACTGCAGATGCATTATCTGCGCATGGAAGGATCTCTGTAGCACACAAAGCGCAGTTTTCTCCCAAGGCATTTGACACACCAGAGCCAGTTTGGTGTAGTGGTTAAGTGTGTGGACTCTAATCTAGGAGAACCGGGTTCGATTCCCCACTCCTCCACTTGCACCTTGGGTCGGTCACAAGCTCTGGCACAGCTGTTCGTGAAAGAGCAGTTTCTGTCAGAAGTTCTCTCAGCCCCACCTACCTCACAGGGTGTCTGTTGTGGGGAGGGGAAGAGAAAGGAGTTTGTAAGCCGCTCTGAGACTTCAAGTGAAGGGCGGGGTATAAATCCAATCTCTTCTTCTTATGATGATGATGAATAGAAGAACCAGTTTTCCTCTCCTATTTCTATTAAGCATTCTCCCTCTCCATGGGTCTGATGGGTTCACCAACTGGTAGGGATGCCTGCCTCCAGGTGGGGCCTGGGGATCCCCTGGAATTACAGCTCATCTCCAGACTACAGAGATCAGTCCCCTTGGAGAAAATGGATGCTTTGCTGGGTGGCCTCTATGGCATTGTACCCCACTGAGCTCCCTATCCTCCCCAGGCTCCATCCCCATATCGCCAGGAGTCTCCCAACATGGATCTGGAAATCCTAGCCCCCCCATCCCAGGGAGGACCTGGCAACCCTACCAGCTGGAGAAGCAGTGGAGGATATGGAAGGCACACATTTTTTTTTATAACAGCCTGGATGTGTTGAGTGCTAATGAAGATGGGTTGCTGTTGAGTCCAATTGGGAGCCTTCTAGGACTGAGCAAGATCCAGTTTCTCAGTCCAAGTCCCTCATCAGCCTGCTTCTGCTCTGTAAGTTTCCTGCTTGAGGCTGTGGCCTAGGAGTCAAGGCATGACCTGGAGCCAACAGAATCTAATAGACATTTTCCCAGCAAAGGCTATGGATGAACTGGGGCCTTAAATACTACTGCAAGCAGGTGGGGATACAGGCCGTTCCCCTCCTGCTAGTCCTTCTCTTCCTGCCCAGAACTCACCAGGGAAACTCAGGACTCCAGACTGACCCATTCTGGAGAGAAAATTACAACCAATCCTGAGGCAGAGATCTAGATAAACTTATGAAGCCCTCGTTCCTGAGTACTCAAGAGTGCATTTTCTGGAGCTGCTCAGGAGGGTAGCTGCTGTGGGTAGAAATGTACAGTCACACAAGGAAGTGTAGGTTTATTCACTGGGTCCAAGATGTACAGCAAGGTAACAGAGGTGAACTAGGGGCTATTTCAAGGTGGTTTTCCTGCCTGCTTCCCCTGTACTCCATCAGCCTAGGATGATACTTATCTGTAACCAAAGTTTAGGCCAATGGTCTATTCTTCTGAAATCTGCAAGGTATTAAAAATGAGTTGGATTTTCTCTCTCTGTTAAATGCAATTCTTTAATAAAATGTTAAAAACTCTGCTGGGGTTTTCACATCCCAGACTTTGTTGCATGTCCAGGCAAGATTCTCTATTGTGCAAGGAGAAGATGTCCAGGGAATTAGGGGGGGGAGGTAACCTAGACCCTCCAAAGTTCCAGTAAAATCCCCAAATGTAGTTAGCAGCATCAAGTACCTGATCTGCTCCCAGGGTTAAAGGGGATTGGTGAAGAGAGGGGTGAGAAAGAGGGCAAGGGGATGCAGATGTGTCTGCCGGCCAGGAAAGGGTGTCTCCCTGCCCTAACCACAGGCTCCCCTTTTCTGTGATATTGACTGAAAAAGCTTGCTGGATCCAACCCCAAATCTCTAAATGTATGTAAATATTATTCCAAATTATAAATAAATAAATATAGAGAAGGGCTGGCAACTCCAGGTTGGGAAATTCCTGGAGATCAGGAGGCGGGGCCTAGGAAGGGTAAGGTTGGGGGAGGGGAGGGACCTCAGCAGGGTCTAATGTCGTAGAATCCACCATCCAAAGCAGCCATTTTCTACTAGGGTTGCCAGCCACCTGGTCTGGGTGGGAGTTCCTCCACTTTTGTGGCCTCTTCTCCGCCACTGGCCAGCTGGCTGGTGGGGGGAAACCTCCCCACAAATGCCCTAAAATGTGGCATGATGATGTCATCCAGAGGTGACATCATTGCACTGCCAACGCTCTAGGTTTTGGGCAAAACTCTATGGTAAATTTGTGCTCAAACCATAGAGTGTTGCCCCAAAACTAGAGCGTTGCCATGCGATGTCGGCAGCATGATGACATCACTTCCAGGTGACGTCATCACACTGTGCTCACAAAGATCCCAGGAATGCCTGAAGATCCCCCTGCTGGGAAGAAGGTAGGACTCGGCAACCCTGTTTTCTCGAGGGGAACTGAAGCCTGTGGGCCAGAGATCAGCTGCAGTTCGTGGACATCTCCAGGCCCCAGCTGAAGTCTGGCAACCCTTAGAGGTAATCCATTGCATTGCATCAAGTTATGTCTGTTGGTGAGAGATTCTTTAGCACTGAAGGATTTGCCAGATCCTCCAAGTGAAGTTTCTCTCCTCTTAAAAAAATCACATAGGAAGAGACCTGAAGTAGTTGATGGTGTGCAGAATCACTTGTACTTAGAGTCTGCTGTGCCGTTCCCTCCTGTCAACATGGATCTTAAGGGCTCCTGCTGGACAGGTGCTGATGTTACTTCAGAATGCTTAGACGTGTGTCAGTTCCCTGTCAGTTTTGCTTCAGAGGTACTAGGCTTTTCTGGGGGAAAAAAAAAGGAGTCCCTCCTGAGTAAAACTGGCATGCATCTTGCTTCTTGCTGAAGTGACATTGACATGAAATCTGAACATCAGTCATGTTTAAAACAGTATATCGGAACAGCCGGTATGAAAACGAAGGAGGAACATTTTGTCAGAGACCAAACTGCATCGTATTTTAGGACGCCAGCCATCAAATAACAGATTATATAAGCAAAGGCTAAGGCTGAAGGAAGAAACCAGTGTTCGGAGAGCTACCTTGAGGGCAGAAATGTACCATTTAACAAATAGAATGGGAGCCCAGCAAATAGGACCCCCAATTTGTATCCCTCTGCTTCAGAAAACTGAGCAATAACCTTTATGTAACACCACAATGTGTGTCCAATGATGTGAGTAGATTGTACGTATGCAACCTGTGGGGCATTTCTGTTGGTTGCGGCCATTCCTCACATATGCCCTCGGTCACTTGTTTAGGCTTCTTCTGTCCCCTACACACCGGAATGGCCTCCTGACCTTGATGGATCAATGGTGACTCAATATAAAAGAGCTTTATGTGTTCACCAAGGCAGCAAGCAAATCCCTTCCCCCAGAAAGAATAGCCTGGCTGCAACTTTATCAAAAGTACACAGCTGACCTGATGATGTGCGAAGATCCAGTACTTCATGATTGCTTGTATAGACACAGGCCCACTTCTACTCCCAGGCCCTCCAGTGGATCCCACCTCAGTTTCAAGATAGTATAACCAGGCTGTATTGCACTGCAGGAAATCTGACACTCCCTTCACTGATGGCTTCCTGCAAGCACAGCAATCTCAGCTGGGATGTCCTCTCTTGCTTCCCGGTTGAAACCGGGTGATGGGAGAAGCCAGTGCAGAGCCATGCATTCGAGGAGCCCCCGCATACACAGTGACCCCGGCTGCCCTCTCTCATTGCCTGGTTCCAGCTGGGTGGCCGGAGAAGGCAGTGCAACAGCTGGGCTGCAGAATAAATACACCAAAGACAAAGAAAGTTACCCTGGAGCCCCCGGAAGAAATTCCTGGTGATGGGGCTGCTTCTGAACTCACTTGCATCATGCTGCGGTGGCGGCATGACTCTCAAGTGAACTCAGAAGGCATTTAAATGCCACCTTGGATGGGCAGCTTCAAAGGGCTCCTGCCTTGAGTGCCAGCATGTCTGAACCCTCTTACTAACCAAACAAACCTCCACAAAACTGGTTCAGTTCATGGGTGGTTCTTGGGCAAACCACTTGGAAGAACCGAGGTTCGTGAAGATGAACTGGTCCAGGTTCGTGATGAACTTTGGTACGCAATTCAGTTCATGCCTATCCCTTGGCTTGACTGCTCAGATTCTTTGCAGTAAGCTGTGCATGCATCAGAGGCCAGTGACTGGCCCAAAGGCACCCATCGAGCGTCTTTGATAGGGTGGAGACTTGAACCTAGGGCTCCCAAATCCTAGTCTAATGTGTTACACCACACTGGTATTATAATTAGATTTGCTTGTTCACTGTTGCCTGGGTACAGAGAATACTGAGTGTGAAAATGTGCTTCTGCTTTTTCTCCCCGATTCATGTTCCAGCATGTGGAGCTCATGGAACCACTTACATGACAAATCTTTGTCACTGAACTTGTTTGGAGCATTAGAAGCCCAATAACACTCGTCCCATGATGCTGTGCACAAGTTGTTTATATTTAAAGCTCGTGGTTTTCCATGTGCAGCGCAAGTAGAATGTGGCCCAGTGGAGGTAAGTTAGTGGGAGCATTGTGCTCCTTGGAGAAGGCAGGATAAAAAATGTACTCGATTTGCCCCTTTCTTCCACTCTCTCAGTCCCCTTTGTCCCCTCTCTGCTGTGTCCACATGGATGCATTTTAATTTCATTCACTTCATTTACATCTGGCCTTTCTCCCCAATGGTGACCCAAAGCAACTTCCATCGTTCCCTTCTCCTCCACCTTGCCATCACAACAACCCTGTCAGGTAGCTGAGGTTGAGAGTGTGTGACTGTCCCAAGGTCACCCAGCGAGTTTCCATGGCAGAGCGGGGATTCACACCTGGGTCTCCAAGATCCTAGGATGACATTCTAAGCACCACACCACACTGACTTTGCTCTGTTCAGCACCACTGGCACAACCGTGTATCCCAGATCTGTTCTGTTGGTCCAGCATGAGATCCCCATTCTAAAATACAAGCTGCTTGGGTACAGGACTGCTGATTTCACAGCTTCTTTATTGGAGGCGCTGGGTAGGCTTCTTTGGTTTAATCCTCTGTCCCACAATGCAGTCTTTGGCCTAGTTCTCAGGAAGCAGGTCCATTACCAACACAACTGCAGGTGGGATCTCTCAAGAATATATGCTGCTGCATACAAAGAAACAGTAATCTTCCACAGAGAAAGACTTTAGTCTTACTTTCTTGCTGACATGCCTGACTGCTATGTGTAGGAATCTCTCTTTTTTTTTTTTAAACACCAATTGTGAGGGAGACTTTTGTTACGTGAGACTCCTTCCTGCAACTGGAAGTGGAACAGCCCAGATCTTTTCAAGGCTAGGAGATGCTGGCTGCTGTAACCATGCCAAATCTTGAAAGCAAATGACAAGCAGAGGTATCCATTGAAAGGAACCCAGCAAGATAATGCCGGGTTGGGTCTCGAATGGCACACAGGCCGCTGACGGTGAGTGTGTAGCACATTAAGCATGTTGTAATTGAACTGTAGGGGAACAAATTAAAATTTTAATGAACTCTGTTCCCTTTGGAAGTAAAATTAGGGACATCATTACCAGCACGGGTAGAGTTCTTGATATTATGGTCTAATCAGCACTTAATGGCCCACTCTCAGTGGCTCTAATTTCACATAATTAATGTGCACGGGAAAATGAGGCACATCGAGGTTTTTGGTTCCTGTGCTGAAGGTATAGAATAAAAACACACACTTTGGATTCTATACGGTGGGCTCAGAAACAAAAATACACACTTTGGGGAGGGCATTCTTAGATCTTTGATTTTCATTCAGGAATGGAGTGGAGGGGAATGGAGTGGAAAGATGGTGGAAAGTCCCTACCCGGCTGGCTGTGATGGAACACACCTCAAGAAAGGCTCTACAATGGGATCCTCAATGTGAAGAGAAGAAGAGGAGATTGGATTTATATCCCGCCCTTCACTCAGAGTCTCAGAGCAGCTTACAAACTCCTTTCCCTTCCCCTTCCCCACAACAGACACCCTGTGAGGTAGGTAGGCCTGAGAGAGCTCTTTCCAGAACTGTCCTTGAGAGCAGCTCTGGCAGAACTATGGCTTGCCCAAGGTCATCCAGCAGCTGCAAGTGGAGGAGTGGGGAATCAAACCCGGTTCTCCCAGATTAGAGTCCGCACACTTAAGCACTACACCAAGCCACTACACCAAACGGGGGCCATGGTGCCTGGAGAAACCTTTCCTCACGCCTGCCAAGTGTTCTTAGTAAGTGGACAAGGCTAGGTGGGGCTTTTGTCCAGACAGGCTTCTGATTGGCTGTGCAGATTCAAAGGCATCCTGTTAAATGCAGCCATCCAAAAGTCTTGAATGGATACTATTAGAGTTATATATAGCTAGGGGTGTGCAAAATTTTTTTACTGGTATTTTTCGGTTTGGGTCTATTGAACCCCCAATTTTGGGGGGCTACCCAAAAAATCCCAGATTCCAATAAAAGTACGGTATTCAGATCCAGGATATTTAGGAAATCTCTCTTTTTTTTCAGGCCCAACAGACTGGAACCATAAAATGCTGGTAAAAAAAAATGCCAGCGCAATCCTGGGGCTGGCTTGGCTTCTTCTGATACCCAGTTTAAACCAAGCTGCAGGAGAAGGCAGCGCAGAGCTGTGCCTGCAGTGAGCTGTGGGCTCCCCACAGGGACAGTGATCTTGACTGGGCTGCCTTCTCCTGCAGGAGAAGCAGTGCAGAGATACACTATCTGGGAGCTCTCAACTCCCCACTGACCCAGCTGATCTTGAGCTGGCTTCTCTTGCCTCCCAGTTTAAACAGGGCTGCAAGAGAAGCCAGCCACAGCAGAGGCGGTGAGGAGCTCCCTGCTCCCCACCAATGCTCCCTCTAAGCTGTGGAGTCCTGTGAGCAAAAAATTCTGCTTTGTGAGCTACTGGCATTAAAGTTGTGAGCGAGAGATTTGGCTACTGCATAACTTAGTTTGCTCTGGAGCCATCCTCCCTGAGCTAAGACAAAAACATGTGAGCCGGAGGCTAAAAAACTGTGAGCTAGCTCACACTAACTCAGCTTAGAGGGAACACTGCTCTCCACCACCCCGGCTGATCCTTGGGCTGACCTCTGCAGTCTCTTTAAAGTCTAAAGGGGCTACATAAGCCTGCCCGACAAACTCCTGCCTCTCCACTGTTTTCTAGTCTACCCGAAATTCCTGAATATATCCGGGATTTTCTCGGAATTGTTGGGGGGGGGGTGTTCCTGAGAAAACCCGGATACATTTGGGAAGCTGAAATATACTTGAAAAAATATTGATAAGGTATTTTGGGGGTATATTTTCAGCTCGAGTAGATCCAAATGCACACCCCTATATACTGAGATTGGGTAGCTGTGTTAGACTGTCTACAGCAGTAGAAAACAGGCAAGAGTCCAGGAGCACCTTAAAGGCTAACAAAATACGTGGCAGGGGAGGAGCTTTCGTGAGTCACGGCTCATTTCTTCAGATTCCAGCTGTATCTGAAGAAGTGAGCAGCGACTCATGAAAGCTCATAAGAAGAAGAAGAAGAGGAAGAAGTCAAGTTGGATTTATACCCCACCCTTCAGTCAAAGTCACAGCAGCGGCTTACAATCTCCCTCCCTTCCTCTCCCCACAGCAGGCACCCTATGAGGTAGGTGGGGCTGAGAGAACTCAGAGAGAACTGCTCTTGAGAGAACAGCTCTGAGAGAGCTCTGACTGGCCCAAGGTCGCCCAGCTGGCTTCATGTGGAGGAGTGGGGAATCAAACCCAGTTCTCCAGATTAGAGTCCACTGCTCTTAATCGCAACACCAGACTGGCTCTCTGCCGCATATTTTGTTATTTTGTTATCAGTGGGCCATACATTTAGCAAGACAAGTTCCAGGTTGCTTGGCAGAGAGTCTTGGTAACATCTCCCCACTTTTCTTATTTAGATATTTACCCCCCACACCCTCCCCCTTTTTGCTGCCAAGTCACATCTGACTTATGGTGACCGGATAGGATTTTCAATACAAGAGACATTCAGAAGTGGTTTGTCATCGCCTGCCTCAGTGTAGAAAACCTGGTATTTCTTGGAGGCCTCCCATCCCAATGCTAACCAGGGCTAACCTTGCTTAGCTTCTGAGATTTGATTAGATCAGGCTAGCCTGGGCTATCCAGATGAGGGCTTTCTTTCCAGCAGGACTATTTTTGGGCAGGAACTCACAGGAATGGAGTTCCGGCTGGCTCCCAAGTTGGCCACACCCAGCAGGAACTCGTTAGCATAATAGGCCACACCCAACAGCAGAAACTCATTAGGACTGGCTACATTAGGGGTGTGTGGCCTAGCATGCAAAGGAGTTCTTGGCACAAAAAAAGCCCTGGGTTTTGACAATAAACAAGGTAAACAGAATAAGAAGCAAAAGGTGGGTGCGGCTGGATGACCACACTTCTGGTAACATGGGGGTGTGGCCTAATATGCTAATGAGCTGTGCTGGCAGGGGTGTGGCCTAATATGCTAATGAGTTTCTGTTGTTAGGTGTGGCCTATTATACTAATGAGTTTCTGCTGGGCTTTTTCTACAAAAAAGCCCTGCTTTCCAGCATCAAATGGCTTACCATATCATTTCCTCTTTATACTCACAACAGCAGCCCTATGGGGTAGGTTAGGTGGACGGAAAGTGGCTAGCCTAAGGTCACCCTGTGGACTTCCATGGTTGAGTGGGGATTTGAACCTGGGTCTCCCAACTTCCAGGCTAGCACTCTGATCACTACACGATACTGGCTTGTAACTGTTGTTTGTAACTTAAAATACAAATATCTGTTAGGGATGTATGCTCCATGCATCTGATAAAATGAGCTGTAACTCGCACAAGCTTATGCTGAAATAAATGGTGGTAGTCTTTAACATGCTGCTGGAGGTCTGGGAAACCCATGCAGACCAGATCTTGGGATTGAGCAGGTTGAGAAAGAAGTACTTTTCTCCCTTTCTCACAATACAAGAACTCGTGGGCACTCTATGAAATTGCTGAGCAGTCGGGTTAGAACAGATAAAAGGAAATACTTCTTCACCCAAAGAGTGATTAACATATGGAATTCACTGCCACAGGAGGTTGTGGCAGCTGCAAGCATGGACAGTTTCAAGAGGAAATTAGATAAACATATGGAGCAGAAGTCCACCAGTGGCTATTAGCCACAGGGTATAGATGGGAACTCTCAGTCTGGGGCAGGTGATGCACTCTATTCTTGGTGCTGGGGGGTGGGGAGCAGTAGGAGGGCTTCTAGTGTCCTGGCCCCACTGCTGGACCTCCTGATGGCACCTGGTATATTTTGGCCGCTGTGTGACAGAGTGTTGGACTAGATGGGCCATTGGCCTGATCCAACATTGGCTTCTCTTATGTTCTTATGTTCTTATCTTGGTTCAGGTATCTGAAGCTCTAATGATCTCATTTCATCCTTGAATAGGATCTGCGATGTTGTTTTTCTGCCATTAGTAGGAATGGTCAAGGTATATTCAATTTTGCTTCGCAGGTGACAGAACGGAGGAAAGGATTACGGCTCTCCATTATCGCATATGCCTGGCTTGCTGACAGGGCCTGACTCATCAATCATGCCGCTCGATACTAGCAAGAGAGATAATTTCAAACAGAGAATTAGTATATTTGGTCTCCCGATGCATTTAACATTTTGGAGTGCTCCAGGGCAAGGGGGCGGGGAGACGTTACATCTTTTCCCCAGCCGAAATTAAAGAGGTTTTTTTTTAAAACAACAACAACAACAAAAACCCTGAAATCACAAATAGACCCTTTTGATTGTTGTTAATGGTGAGCAAAGAGGGAAAATGAAAGCAAGGAGGTATTGACAAGCAGAGATAAGTGTCTCACCATATGGATTGTAACATTTTAATTATATTCTTCATTTCTTTCCCCCCTTTTTTTTGCTGCAACTTTTAGTGGTAATAATTTTTCAACTAATTAAAGACCAGCTGCTACTTAGCAAGCTCGACAACCCAATTAGGAGTCCAGAACCTGGTAAACAACCTTTAATGCCAGCCAGATCGCTGAATCACCTCCTGTCACTGGCACGGAAGTCATATTTTTGTAAGTGTTTTGTAAATTCGTGGTGTTGTTGCATTTTGCCGGCTTTGGCAAAGGCTTTGCTTTGGACCCATTTAAACAGGCTGACATTATGTTGGCAGCGGATTTTCAGCTACGCCACAGATCTCAAATGGCCTCCTATGTTTTAAGGTTTTGAAAAACCTCTCTGGTGAGTCACTTCAGTTGTGCATGCAGAAGGCCCCCGGATGAGTCCCTGGAATCCCCAGTTAAAGAAACCCAGACAAGCGGGGGGGGGGGAGCTGTCTTCAGGAGAGCTGACAGCAGTCAACCTCTGTAGAAGGCAGTTTCATAGATTCAAGGTGCACCAATATACCAGCTGGGGGCCCCTGGCCAATGGGGCTGCCCTTGTCTCAAATCCGGAAGCTGCAGCTGGAGCAGAACGCAGCGGCAAGGCTGTTGCTGTGTCTTCCAGTGTGGGAACACATCCAGCCTGCCCTAAAAGCGCTGCACTGGCTGCCTATAGCATACCAGATTTGGTTCAAGGTGCTGGTTCTTACCTTTAAAGCCCTATATGGTCAGGGACTTACTTCCTTAAGGGACTGCCTTTCTCCACATGTTCCCCAGAGAGCACTAAGATCGGGATCCCAAAATCGCCTGGTCCTCCCGGGCCCTAAAGAAGCCAGGCTGGCCGCAACGAGGGCCAGGGCCTTTTCTGTGGTGGCCCCTTACTGGTGGAATGAGCTCCCGGATGACATCAGGGCCCTGCAGGACCTTTTACAGTTCCACAGGGCCTACAAAACGGAGCTCTTCCACCAGGCTTTCAATTAGGGGGCGCCCTTAATATCTTGGCCCTGGCCCTGACATCATCAGCAGCACCAATAGCCTGGCAGGAGCCTGCTTTAAATGCTGAGAGAACGACACCATCTGCTATTAACATTTCTTTGAATGTATGTGATTCTATATATTGTGATTTTAATTACATGTGTTCTATCATATTTTAGTGTTTTCACATATATATTTATATGTGTATACTGTAAGCCACCCTGCGCCTGCCTCGGCAGGGAGGTGCGGGATGTAAATTTAATAAATAAATAAATAAATGTCCCAGCTTGATACAAGAATCTGTACTTTTATTTATTTATGTATTAGATTCTTTTTGTCGCCACTCACCTGAAAGGTCTTGTGGCGACTTACGACATTAAAACCAATAAGGTAGAACAACATAAAACCAACAAAACAAATATAAATATTAAAATATGAAACTATCACCATATCAGTATCAAAACAGCCCGAACACATCATTACCCTCCAAAGGCCAAGCTAAAGAATGCCCTGGGGAAACGAAACAAATCTGGCAGGGCACAGGTGTCATCTGAGCATTCATTCCATAGGTTCAGGGGCCACAGCTGAGAAAGCCCTTCCCCTTGTAACACCTAAGTGAGCCATCCCGGGGCCAGGCATCTGCAAGAGGCCTTAGATGATGACTGAAGGGAGTGCAGGGGGTTGTAACGGGGGAGATGGTCCTGTAGGTATGAGGGTCCCAGACCATTACGGGCTTTAGATGATGAAAAGACAGAGGAGACAGCTAGAGCGACAGTGAAAAAAGACTTGCGATGAATTCATCAAGGCATGGACTACAACTCATTTTAAAGCCTAATTTGTGGTGGTGATGGTGGCAAAGAAACCGTATTTCTTGGCCACCATTGTGTCCACACGGTGCAGACCTGCAGAACTCTTTTGGGTGGTTAGAAGCCTATTGGACTCTGGCTGACAGGAAGAGCTGGACTGCTCTGCAGCCTGCTGCAATCGTTTTGCCGAGTACTTTGCAGACAAAATCTCCCACATCTGTTCCAACTTGGACTCTACATTAGCAGCAACAGGACACGCAGGGCTTTTTTTGTGGCAGGAACTCCTTTGCATATTAGGCGACACACCCCCTAATGTAGCCAATCCCCCAAGAGGTTACAGAGCTCTTCTTACAGGGGCTACTGTAAGCTCTTGGAGGATTGGCTACATCAGGGGTGTGTCGCCTAATATGCAAAGGAGTTCCTGCTACAGAAAGACAGGATGATCCCAGGGTGTCTGTTTGTACAGTTGTGTGTGACAGCTTGCAGCTTGTGCAGTCTGAGGATGTGGACAGGATTCTTGGAAGTTTAAGACCTACCACCTGCATGTATGACCCTTGCCTCTCCTGGCTGCTTAAAATCTGCCAGGGTGGTGGTAGTGGATGGCAGGCAGGCAGGCTGGTGGGTCTGGGATCAGTAAAATGCCTCTCTGAAAGAGGGGGTGGTGACTCCAGCCTTGAAGCATGCAGTGGTGCATCCTGTCCTAATGAAACCTCCACTGGACTCAGGAGAGTTGAATAGCTACTGTCCAGTCCCAAATGTATATTGAGCAGCAGACAGATCTAGAGAGATCACTGGCTGTCCACGAACAGCTCCAGATATGTCATTTCACCAGTCACTTATCTCTCTTGTTTGGAGATACCGAGTCACAGGAGAGTATTTACGCTTGCTAGAAATTAAGCTCTCCCCTCAGCAGTTCTAGAAGGGCGATATAAAAAAGTCCCAATGGAAAATAGGTTATGCCCTTGTAATACAGGGGAGGTTGAAACTATAGAACATGTTTTCTTTTGCTGCCTTTACTACCAGGAAGTTTGTATTAAGTTTGTGTCTCCTGTAATTAGTACGTACCCTGGCTGTCCGGAATCAGTGCATACTAGGATGCTGCTAACTGATGAAAATCCACTGATTTTAGTGAGTAGCGTGAGGATTCTTGCAAATGCTTACAGAATTCGGCAGATGAAGAAGGTTTGAGAAAGGTTAGAACTGTACTTTTAAATGTTTTAAAAATACTTTATTATGTTTCAAATATTATATTTATTAATAGTCTTTTAAATTTGGAGTATATGAACCTGTTCGGTGCTGGTCAAGATTGATTGGTTGGTTGATTGATTGATTGATAGATACCATTCTTGAGCAAGGAGATTGAATGAGTGGTGGCTGGTTGACTTCTGGGATTCCTGAACGAAGCCAATCGTTTGGATCCATTCCAATCTGGTTTCAATCCTGGGACTGAAAAGACAAGATGAAGAAGAAGAGAAGAGATTGGATTTATATCCTGCCCTTCACTTGGAGTTTCAGAGCAGCTTAGAATCTCCTTCTCTTCCTCTCTCCACAACAGACATGCTCTGAGGTAGGTGGGGCTGAGAAAGCTCTGAGACAACTCGTGACTGACCCAAGGTCACCCAGCAGCTGCATGTGCAGGAGTGGGGAATCGAACCTGGTTCTCCAGATTAGAGTCCGCCGCTCTTAACCACTACACCAAATTGGCTCTTGTTCTCCGTGCTGGATGACATGCACCGGGAGATGGAAAGGAGGCGTGCAACCCTTTTAATTCTCTTGGACCTCTCAGCAGCTTTCATTACCATTGATCATGGTGTCCTAGATTACCTTTTGGGACTGAGAGGCACTGTTCTGCAATGGTTTTGATCCTATCTCAAGGGCAGATTTCAGAGTGTAGTGCTGGGAGACTGCTGCTCTGCCCTTTGGCCTCTGGCTCATAGGGTTCCTCAAGGTTCCATATTCTCTCTCATGCTTTTAAACATCTACATAAAGCCACTAGGAGAGGTCATGCAGAGAGATTGGGGCTGAGTTGCCAGCAATATGCAGATGACACTTAGCTCTATCTCACACTACCAGCAGATCCCAGGGTGGCTGTGCAAACTGTGAACAGGTGCCTGGAGACAGTTTTGGAATGGATGAGGGTATGACTGCCCTGTCCACTTCCCTCCCCCAGAGGCAAGATTTTCCTTCCGTTTTTCTTTCCCTTTACTGACTGAGCCACCCTAGCAATGTGTTTTCTTCTTTACTGGAGAACTTTGGCTGTCCCACCCTGTCACAGTGCGATATTTTGACTATTGGTTCAGCCCAGGAACTCGAGGGAAGGATCAGGAGTCTGCTTAAACAACTTAAATAGTACTCAAGGCATTTTGAAATTCAAAAATAACAAAATATTTTATTTAACATAGAGGGGAAAGTTTAGGTGAAATCAGGGGTTGAAATTTCTGAGGTAAAACCAGTATGTGCACAGACTGTGTACAGTTCTTACGTTTCAGGGTAATGAGACATTCTTATGATATTCACAGTAACTTAAATCTTTGTGTTGAGAGGCTTTTGTTCTAGTGTTTTCCCCAAACAATTCAGTATACTTTCTTTGAGTATTCTCTAACTCGTTTGGTGCTGGTGCACACTTTCCAGTACCCAGAGCCCTTCTCTTGAAACACCAGTACTGGTCTTGAGTTTTAAACTGACTCTTAAGGTCTCTAAAGGCAGTTTCTAACCACACCAGACCAGGGATAGTTGCATTCTTCAGCGGTAACTCCCTGTTTGTGGTTGACTGGGTAGGGAAATTCTCCTCATGCTAGAAGACCTATCTCCTTTCTTTTGCCTGAATGGGAGTCTTTGCCTACTTCCCAAACTTCCTTGTCAATGTTCCCCCAGTTCTCCTGTCTGTTAAACTGCTCTCACTCAGGGCTGAATTAAAAAAAAACTGTCAGTACTCAAATTTTCTAAGCTAGGGCTGAAATCAGACTGAATCCTTCTCAGCATCCAGTTCAGAAGTCTTCCTCTGCTCAACTAATGCTAACCAATTGGAACAGCCTGTCACTCAAGGCTGTCTGGCTCTGTGAAGAATTAAGCCTTCTTAGTCCTTCATCTGTTTATATAGCACTTCTAAGCTTTTAAAAATGCAGTCTGTCACAGAGGGCTAACAAACTGGAACTTTATCCCAGCAAAACTGAGTTGCTACTGGTGGGGGGAAAGTTTGACACAGGAAATGTTCTGGATGAGATTGCACTCCCCATAAAAGAGCAGGTTCATCACTTGGGAGTGCTCCTGGATCCAGACCTCCAGTTGGAACAAGAGTTGGGAGTGGTGTCCAGGGGTGCCTTTCCTGGTGGAGTCAGCTGCGGCCTTTCCTGGTGGAAAAGTTCTTGCGACTGTTGTGCATGTCCTGATAACATCTAGATTAGATTGCTGTACTGTAATGCACTCTGTGTGGAGCTGCTGTGAAGACTGTCCATAAACTGTAGTTGGTACAGAATGCTGTGGCCAAAGTGTTGACTGGATTTGGTCATAAAGACCATATCACTCCAGTCTTGTTGCATCTGCACTGGCTTCCAGTTTGCTTCTGGGATCAATTTAAAGTGCTGGTCAATACATGTAAAGCCCTGTATTGCCTGGGACCAACATACCACAACTGCCTTTTTCCCAAATGAAGCTACCCATTCACTCCGGTCATCCTTGGAGGCCATGCTTTGGTTGCCCTCGCCATCTGAAGCTAGACGGATGGTGACCAGAGAAAGTGCTTTCTTGGTTGTGTTAGTAGTCAGACCCCTCCTCTCACTGAGGGGCAGTTTATAGATAGAAAACACATGAACATCCTTCCTAATATGTATATTTCAGCTCAAATACTATAAGCTGCCATACACTGCCTGGCCTAAAATGACACAAAATGGATGCCAACCAGGACAAGTCTGGGCATATAATTTAGAATGTGGGAAAGAGTGGCTGACCAGCTGATGACCTCCTCTCCAACCTAACGAGATACATATTTTAGGACAATGGGTCTCCCAAGGCAGATCTCCTCACCTTGTACTAATCTCATCAAGACCCAGTCTCACTTCCCCTTGCCCATTTACCCTAATTATACAACACTTAACACCATTAACAAAACCTGGTAGTTTTCCCATCAGGTACTCAGAGGGTCACCCAGAAACATTAACAACCATAGTTCACCTCGGGTAAACTCGTCAAGGTTTTGCCCAAATTATTGTTCATGTCCTGAAAACACATCAAGTCATTGCTTGGGGAGCAAACACATCCGGCTGCCTCAGGGAGCATTTCCCCTTATAATTGCAGTGTACTGCTCCCTAGCAGTTTGTATGTGTTCCTGGTACCAACAGCATGCACCCCCACTTTGTGGGTTTCTTTTCTTCTCCCCATGAAACACTGGTCATTTTGCTGCTGCTTCTGTGGACCTCTGCAAGATCTGGTAATTATAGCCCTTTTCTCTAAAGTATTCTTGTTCCTCCCTGATTTCCTCTTAGCTAGCCTTGAATGTTTTAAGTGTGTTTGTGTATGTGTTTTGCCCTTTTATTTCTTTTTTAATAAAACACCTTTCTGGTTGAACATCTGACTGGTTCATTCAAGAATTCTCTTAGGGAAAAAATCCCCATAATCATAAATTGAGAATCCCAGTTATCCCCTCTCACTTTGTCTCCTCAAGAATCCCCCCAATTAAATAGGAGACTGCCTCTTTTGTGGCCCTAAAAGTTTGGAGCTCCCTCCCCAGGGAGATGCATCTGTATCCCTCAATCTGTGTCTTCCACTAGTTGGTGAAGGCTTTTTTTTTTTGTTATGTTCAGCATACCTACAATAATAGTTATTAGCCCTCCTCCCTGATTCTGGTATCATTTGTTTGTGTTTTTATTGAATTATGTTATAATTTTAAATGATTTTTAATTGTCCAAAGGTTTTAATGTTTTTATATGTGCTACCTTGGGTACCCTAGTAGCCAGCATAGTTTTTTTTAAATTAAATTAAAATGTATCCTTGGAATACTGCTTTAGTCATTGTGTTCAAAACTTTCATGTCTCCGAACTGTTATCTCTGTGATCATCTGACTGCAGTTAACTACAGCTCAAAATTACCTGTGGCCATAGTGTGGAAAAGGTACAGTCATGTATTAAGCTGCTAGACCTCAGCCTCTCATAGTCTTTTCTGACTTATCTGCTTGTTTGCCACTGACACCTTCTCATGAACTTCCTTACGGTAGGTAGTGATATTGAAAGCAACAGTTAAGTCAATGTTCTTCACAAACACAAAGAATCTGGATATTATTGGAAGCAAGGCTTTTGCAGGATGCCAAAATGCATAATGCATACAAAGTAGATTTTTTGCCACTGCTCCAAACTCTTCGCATGAAGAGTTCTGGCCATTTCCCAGAACTCTTTGTTTAACAATAAGGGCTTAGATTACTTAATGGTTTTACTGCCAAGCATCCTTTTCCTTGAATTGCCAACATGCTGTTCACCCACATTTTAACATCTGAGTTAGGTATGGCTTCTGTCAAATCCTAGAATGCCAAGACCACAACCACGACCACACAACCCAGAAAATCTACAGCAGCTAATGAACTCCGGCCGTGAAAGCCTTCGACAACATATTGATGTTTAACTGTTTGTTGCAGGGTTTATGTATTATTTTTCATATTTTCTGTGTTAACTATTACACTAAGGGCCATCATTGACCATGCACATGAGAAGCCAAACTCAGATTGTCTTAGGCTAAGGCTAGATGGTGCACTCACCGTGTTCTTTGCTGTTGATGTCATATCTGGTATGAGTATTTACCACAAGTATTGGTGGTGGTTAATCTGCACTGTGTGATGTATATGATTTTTTTTAAAAAAACCCACAAACCTTTCCCCTGAGTGTTGATGGAAATATCCCATAAGTCAATACATGCTCTTTAAAGGAGGTTGTAGAAGTCAGTACTTTGAAAAGAGAACTATAGACACAGGTGGTTAGATAGTCTCTTTATTTCAATCATTTGGAATCATAACTCAATGGGCAGCCGATACTGAAAAACTCCTTCCTGGGGAGTATAATGCAAATGTTCTAATAGCCACAAGTTAAAAAGATTATAGGGGTTGTTGAGGTGAATCCCTCAGGTGGCCCATACACTTGGTAAGTCTTATAAATGAACTAATGTGTGAAAAGAGAAATGTCCCTGTGATACCTGCATCATCTAGACCAAGTCCTACTTAACACCTCCTGAAAAGCAAATCTCATTATTCATCATCTTTTTGAACTTACTTGGCAATACAACTGTTGTACTTGAGTTGATAAAAGGAATCATTCTGCTCTCATTTGTTGTTTTAGTTATAAATTCAAACATTTCTTTTCATTAAAATGTTGTGTTCCAGAATGGCTTTCTTTTTCATCCCTTGGAAAACCCTCAAAATGCCAAACCACTGGGAGGAATTTTTTTTTTTAAATGTATTTGATCAGCCAAGATAATAAGTCTTCTCTTACAAAATATGTGTCTCCAAAAAGATTAGAGGACAGACAAGGTTCTGGTGAATACTAGGTGGAAGGTCAATGTTTGCATTTTAATAAAAGCATTGTATCAAGAACGAGGCCCTTATGAGGTGGTAAACTTTTTGTACGCTGTGATATATAGTCTCTGTGAAGACATTATGGATGCTATGCATCTTTTGCCAGCATTGGTCTGTAGCATTTGTTCATCTTGCTAGTGCCATAGAGGCTGCACTTCTGAATTATCTATAGATAAAATAGACAACAATATGTTTCTAGTCTGACAAGTAATAGAGGAAATTACTTGGAGCTGTTGCTCTTGGTTACGACATTTTGTGGATCGGCTCAGGTGAGATAGCAGTTTTGTCATTCTGATGCCAGATGAAAAAGCATAGTGGGACGATGGACAGATTTGCATTCAGCTTAAAGATTGAGGAATAAGAAACAGGTAATTCGTTCAGAAAGCTGAGGAAAGAAATCCCATATTTTATGAAAAATGGATCGCATACCTGCCAAGTAAACCCAAAGAATGGTCTCTTCTATTATTACCTAAATTCACAAGAGGATAGAGTTAGCAAGATGTACAACAGGACAATTCCTCTACACCTTTTGGGTCTCTTGATCTGATATACAAATATTCTTGGTTATGGCCAGGCAGCCCTTTTGGATAGTTGGGTTGTGCAAAAGTGTCACTCGATCACTTGCAAATCATAGGAAGGTTCATATTCCTCAAAATGAAAGAATACAATTGTGATTCTCTCCCAGTATTTTTTTGTCCTTAAAACAACAACAGTGCACAGTGCTCCACAATGCTATTCAGTGGCAAATTGTTCTACACACTTTCAAGACAATTTCTTTTCATACTGTATACCTTGACTGCTTTATAGCCCATCTTTATGGAACAACACGGATCAGTGGAATTCACTTGTGTACCACTTAATGGCTACCTGGCTGTATGATGGATAGCATTAAAGAAGCATCGATGCGATGGCAGGGAAAAATGTGTCGTACACCATGGGAGCAGAGAAGGACGAGGAAAGCAAAGGATATTTCAGAAGCGCAAAAGAATCACAAAAGCAAGAGCATACACAAAAATATATTTTCAAAGAACTCAGCAGCTGGCAAATATCTATCTATAGATACAGTCAAAAATCTGGGGGATATTTCAGAATACACACATAGGGCTTTTTTTTGGGGGGGGGGGTGAAGAGATGCCAGAACTCTCAAGAGGGAAATGAAGTTTTCAATCTATATACTGAAAACTCATGAACTTTTAAACATTTTAAAAAGAAAAGAGATTCCAGAACTCTGTTCTGGCGCCTTCCCCCAGAAGAAAATCTCTCTCTCTCTCTCTCTCTCTCTCTCTCTCTCTTTCTCCCCCCCCCCATCGTACTATCAGCAGCAGTATCTTCTCCTGGCTCAAGAAACTTTCCCCTGAGGCAAAAGTCTATTGTGTCAAGGACAGGCTCCTTGTGGGGGTGGAGACCCTGATGTTGGTGAAAAGACACTTGTAGGATCCAGCTCTCCGTGGCCTTGTTTTCAAAATGGAACCAATGAAGCAGAAATTTTGTCCTTTCTTTTCTTTCCAAACTTCTAGGTAGTTTGATACTTATTGGTGGGTTTGCACACCATAGGGAAATACTGCACAAGATCAACTGCAGTGCAATCCCACATACAATCACATGAAGTTTCCTTTGGGCACAGTGTTTGACTGATCCTCACACCTCCTTCCACATGCTGACTTTCTGTTGTTTTACTAGTCCTGATAAGAGTTGCTTTTCTGGTGGTGTTTCATCAATGCACAGATGTGCCCTGGTGACAGGAAGAGGGAAGTAAAATGCAAACGAAGTGCAGGAAGTGAAAGTTGGAGGAAACGTCGCGTGATCCATTTCTGGGATCGTAGAAGTTCTCCTAGTAAAACCAGAATGGTGAAGGGACATCGCTGCAAAGCAAAATTCCTGAATGATGAAGGTAGGGAACGTTGACAGTCCGTTCATCTTTGGCCTGTTGGCAGACCACACACCTCATCTAGTTTCCCCGGTTTCTTTTCCATATCTTCTTCTTTTCTCAAAGCCATTGGGGAAGCAAATTGTTTGCATACCCCTTCTATCACACAGGGAGATAAAACCCCTAGAGACCCACAAGGATCACTCCTAACACTTTGCAAAGGGAAGGGTTGGCATATTATTCAGCGTCTGAGGCCAGACTCTCCCAGTCAAGTTGCTCAACATTTGGGGGTGGTTTGGTCCCCCTAAAAATTTAAAGAGTTTGGCATCCTAGGTTGATGAAGTCAACTGTTTTTGGAATAAATCAATTTGGCATGAAGAGGCAACTCACAGAGGGATAGTCTCAGATATTCCCTTGATCCTGGCGGCCCTTTCCTAAACACATGGTTCACACTAGGGCTTCTCCATGCAGTTGTATATCCATCTTAGTACACAACCTAGCGTGGTGTAGTAATTCAAGGATCAGACTAGGATAGGGGAGGCCTGAGTTTAAATGCCTACGTAGACATGAACTTCACCGAGTGACGGTAGCCTAATTTCGGTTTCTCAGATTATCCTACTTCACAAGGCTTTTGTGAAGGTAAAATGTATGCCCGTATTGGATTCCTTGGAAGAAGGATGAGATAAAGATGTGAAGAACTGTGCCGAAAAAATTAAGCATTGCTTCTTTATGGAAACAAACCCTGAGTGAACAAGCGATTCTGTGAAATGCTCACTGTATGTTCTGTTCATGTTTGTATATACGCCCATGCACATGCCTGTAGAAACCCTGTCAGGAAGGACTGGGCCAGCTAACATTAGGGACTGGGCATGGGGTTGCCAACCACCAGGTGGAGCCTGGAGTTCTGGAATTACAGCTGATCTCCAGACTACAGAAATGAAATCCCCTGGAGAAAATGGCAGCTTTGGGGGATGGACTCTGTGACACCGCAACCCTCCTGAATTCCTTCTGCAAACTTTGTCTTCTCTAGGCTCCACCCCCAAATCTCCAGGAATTTACCAGCCTGGTGCTGTCAGCCTTAATGGGGACAGGTATCGCCCTCTACCCCATTGCTAATCTGTACTCTCCTTTGGAGCTCAAATGACTGAACTGAGGCTATTGTATTTTGGTCACATCATGAGAAGACAAGAGTCACTGGAAGTGACAATCATGCTAGGAAAAGTGGACGGCAGCAGGAAAAGAAGAAGAGATGGATTGACTCAGTTAAGGAAGCCATGAGAGCCCTCAGTTTACAAGACCTGAGCAGAGCTGTTAATGATGGGACATTTTGGAGGACATTAATTCACAGGATCATCATAAGTTGGAAGCGACTTGATAACACTTCACACACACACACACACACACACACACACGAATCATTGAAGAACACTATTGAAATATATGGATGATAACAACTTGATAACAACAGAGAGAGAGCGAGAGACAGAGACAGAGACAGAGAGGAATCTCTGAAGAACACTATCAGAATGTGCAACAGACCATTCACTGAGAGACTGAGATTTAAATATATGGATGAGAACAACTTGTTGTGTACTAGCTGAACTGCAGACGTGGTTGGGCCGCCACGTATTATACAACTTGATAACACTGAAGAAGAAGAAGAAGAAGAAGAAGAAGAAGAAGAAGAAGAAGAAGAGGAGATTGGATTTATACCCCGCCCTTCATTGCCCAGAGGCGACTCAGAGCGGCTTACAAACTCCTTTCCCTTCCCCTCCCCATAACAGACGCCCTGTGAGGTAGGTGGGGCTGAGAGAACTTCTGAAAGAAACTGTCCTTGAGAGAACAGCTGTACCAGAGCTTGTGACTGACCCAAGGTCACATCAGCAGGTGCAAGTGGAGGAGTGGGGAATCAAACCCGGTTCTCCCAGATTAGAGTCCACACACTTAACCACTACACCAAACTGGCTCTCAACACACACACACACACACAGGAATCACTGAAGAACACTATCAGAATGTGCAACAGACCATTCACTGGGAGAGTGAGATTTAAAAATACGGATGGCTGCTTTTTCCTCCACTGTGCTGTGTTCCTAGTGCTCTTTGATGACATCATTAACACACTCAGGCACTTCTGGTTGTTCCCTTCCACCATTTTCTTATTCTATGTCACTGAGGTGTTCTTCCTGACTGCTTTTCTAACTGCCTCACTGAGTTGTACTCAGACTGGTCTCTTCTGAAGTCACATGCATACACAGACACAGACCCTTATTGGCATATGTCAGCTTACAGGAAGAAACATAAGCAGATAAAGAGGTAACAAAGAGAAACGAGTCAATGGGTGCGTTCAGACGCGCCGTTTGAGCCGTTTTCGGCACGGCTCAGAAACGGCTTTTACCTGTGCGTTCACACGCCCAACATCTGCCTACCGTCCCCAGCCGTCGCTTTCTGGAGCAAACCCCCTTTGAAACAGAGTATTTTGACACCACTTACCCAAGTGGTGTTTTCCATGATTCTCCGTTTCAAGCCGCACTTTTCCCTGTCTGATCGCTCCATCCAGCCACTTCCGGGTGCTTCAACCCCCCTCCCTCTGGGAAGCTGCCTCCAGCTTCCGGTTTTAGTCCGCCATTTCCCCCCCCCTTAGCGGTGTGCGCTTGAGCGGAGCTCCGCTCCTAAGTTAAATGAAAAAAGCTTCACTGGTGCCTAATTTAGGCATTTAGACAAGTCCGGGATCTCGGGGAGGCCATTTTCGGGGAGACAATGTAAAAGGAGTCTTCATTTAAACTTTAAAGGGACCAGTTAAGATCGCTCTTCTGCGCACGCGCCAAACTTCCTGTTCGGGAGAGGGCTGCCTGTGCGCATGCTCAAAGGAGAGGGGAACCCCCCACCACCACCTGCAGGAGGACAGCAGGGAGCTCCGAAGGAGGGAAGGAGGAGGTGAGTGTGATCGCGATTCTCCAGTTTAAAAAAAAAACGCATCGTGCCGGAGCAGTTTAAACCGCTCCAGCACGCTGTCTAAACGCACCCATTCACATGCATCTATGCATTGGCGCAGTCAATCCTTAATTACCAAACTTAGAAATAAGGCAACCTTTTCAGTCATTTCAGGTGACAAATCATTCAGGAGATGGCGCACCTTCGGAGCATCCGTGCAGCCTATCATGTTAGATAAAATTGGGTCTAAAAGAGTAAAACATATATCATCATATTGGGGACAGTATAGGAGAATATCGAAAACCGAGTCAACTTGATTTAGATTACACACACAGAGACCGAGTTCAGACTGGCAGTTTGAAGCATGAGGGAGTCGTGGCAAAAAAAGACCTGGAACAACATGTTCCATGTTTTCCCAGTCACACTGCACCGACTGAAGTGGGAGCATTTTGGGGAGGAGGCGCAAGGGAGTGTTCACACTGTTGGCCTGCCCCTGGCAGAGGTGTGGCTGTAAGTGGCTTTTTGTAATGGTGTAGTGTATCCACTTGGAAACGTGGGCTTGGGACAGCCATGTGTGCGGACTGGTTCTAACCGGTCCACCATGCGGCCAGGCGAAGGGCCTGAGCTTCGCCCCCAAAGACAATGGACTGTAGGCTCCTAGCTCCCTTCCAATCGGGGAGCTAAGGTTAACTCAATCACTGTAAATTGTGAATCACGGGGTGTTGTGTGTGGGGGTGTGTGGGTTCACTGGGGATAAAAGCCGGCTTGCGAGCTGGCTTCTCTTCATCTTGTTCCTGATCTAATAAAGTATGTGAGAGCTGAAATCACTCGTCAGTCTCAGTACTTTTCAAATGGAATCTGACGATATGCGTTCATGTGCATAAGAGCATCCCTACCAGATCAGCTTGTTCATGTTCATACTTCTGGGAAGTGGGATGAATGCACTCTCCAGGGTTTGCTACCACTTTCAACTGGTATCTTTTAACCTCGGGAGGGAAGTGTTACAAGACGGGTTGGGTACAGCTGGGGAACGCCTGACAGATGTGCCTGTGTGAACCGGCCCTTTAATCCATTTGTGAAACGTTTCTGAAACGTGCCTATCTCAGGCCAAACTGTCAGTCTGAACTCGGCCAGAGTCTTGCTGAATATGGTATCCCTTCTGAAGTCACTGTACAGTACCTAGTGGTTTTAGGCATTTTTAATAATAATAATGATAATGATGATAATGATGATGATAATAATAATCGGTTGCACAAAACAGCAGTCCTTTTCCAGTTGCAGCCTCACAAAAACATGGCTGATAACAAAGAAGCTGGCCTTGTGAGGAACGTGCAAGGCCTCTTCAGCACAATGTGAAGCTGAGGGCAAATTAGAGGCCTAGAGTAATGAAGAGTCATAACGAGCGTATTGATTCCAACTGAACGTTTCATCAAAGGCAAATGCACGGCTGCCGTCATGTTCGAGCCTTTTAATTACACTTGCAGGAGCTCAGATTCTTAGCAAAGCATAACCGGGTGCCAAAGCACTTACATCTGAATGTAGTTTAAAATGAGAATCATTTTTTAAAAGATGTATTTTTAATGTGATATTCAAGCAATTTACATGTGATCAAACCCTTCAGTTTTTTGTTCCTGCAGAACTCCCATCAAGAACAGAGACCTAATGCAATCTTTTTTGGAAGGATTTTGAGGGATGCTTTTAAAAATGAAATCTACGGGTCGGATCCTGCAGATCCGTTCTTGTACCTATTCTGGTAAGTCAGCATTCCCATTTTGTGGTTTTTGGAAACATTTTGGGAGATGCCTTTTAAAGCGAAATCCACTAGTTGGATCCTGCAAATTCATTCTGCTCACAGCAATGTTTTCCTTTGGAACAAGTCTTCCATTGATGCAAGAGACTGTTGTAGTGGTGGAAGGTCCTCCTGTATAAGAGGAATGTGCCTGGCCCTGCAAAAAGCTATTGTCATTAGTGGAATGGATCCATAGGATCTAACCTCTGAGGGGGGGATGGATGGATCGTGGCTTTGAGCACATGCATGCCAGTTTGGTGCAGTGGTTAGGAGTGCAGACCCTAATCTAGGAGAACCAGGTTTGATTCCCCACTCCTCCACATGAAGCCAGCTGGGTGACCTTGGGTCAGTTACAAGTTCTTTCAGAGCTTTTCTCTCATGAGCAGTTCTCGAAAGAGCTCTCTCAGCCCCACCTACCTCACAGGGTGTCTGTTGTGGGGAGGGAAAGGGAAGGAGGTTGTAAGCTGCTCTGAGACACCTTTGGGTAGTGAAGGGTGGGGTATAAATCCAATCTCCTCCTCCTTCTCCTCCTTCTACATTCAGGGAGGGGAAAGAGATTTGAAGGGTTTTTTTCTTTTTTGCTTTTAAACTGAAAATGTTTTTAACTATTATTGTCAGCCACCTTGAATCATGAAGAAAGGTGGGAGATAAATATTTAAATAAGTGCATAACTAAATCAGAGAGAGATCAAACCATTCTAGTAAATGTTGGCAAAGATGGTCAGAGTTGGGTTGTGGTAGAGTAATATTCTTTCATGTTGGAAACAAATTAGAAAAATCTCTTCAGTACAAGTAGCGTCTATGGGTTTCAAAGGTAAACGTAGTTCTAGGTATAATTTTCTGCCCACCTGTTTCAGGAAAAATAATCTCCAGGAATGCAGTCCTCATCCAAGGAAGCCACTCTGCAAAATTTTAGGTAGATAAGAGAAAGTGTCCCCATTCCACCAGCAATTACAATTGAGATGCTTGAGCACCCATCACTTTGGCTGACATTCTGCTTGCCGGTTGTGAGCAGGGAGTCAGTTTTTCATCTGGCAGTTTGGCTGTTTGTGAGCGGCTCAAGCCTGTTGGATAGGCTCTTTCTCACATAGTCAAACAGTGTGGTGAAGGGGAAGAGGTAGCATTCCATGCATCTACATTCTCCCACGGCCCAATTTACCCTCCCTCCCCATACACCCAGATAGCCCAGGCTAGCCGGATTTTGTCAAATCTTGGAAGCTAAGCAGGGTTGTCCCTGATTAGTATTTGGATGGAAGACCTCCAAAAAGTCCAGGGTTGCTATGCAGAGGCAGGCAGTGGCAAGAACGTCTCTTGCCCTGAAAACCGTAAGGGGTCATTGTCATAAGTTGACTGCGACTTGACGGAACTTTCCTCTTCCTGCATATAAACAGACCTCTCATAGCTGTATGCCAGCTGTGTAAGACCGAGCAAGCCAATCAGACAGTAATGAATAAATGCTGTGTTTTATTTTAAGTCTGTATGTTTGGTCTCCATCTAAGCCTGCATTACCATCATCATTTCACTCCTGCACCTCTTCCCCACAGCCTTATGGGAATCTAGTACCCTGCTCCCACACATCATTTAGTGACTGACATCATTTAGTGACTGGATCTAACGATCCAGACCCTTGGTGGGGCAAAATTGATTTCACCTAACACAGAGGTTGTAAAAGCTGTCAGAAGTCCCAAGGACCCACCACCACACCACACCAATTGCACCATTGCAAAGCTGTTGGGCATGCTGGAGGATCCAAAGCTTGATCAGCAGGTCATCCCAGTTACGACAAAGTTCTTAGCATCTGTAGTTCTTTTATCCTTTCTGATTCTATCTACTTCTCCTGCATTGTTGCTGAGGGTGGAGGAGGATGGCATACCCCCAGAAAGGATGAGGTCTTTGCCCCTGACAGCTTCATACACCCCTGCCTTTAATGTCTTGAAAACCTGGGGACAATATTTTCTTTATTTGTTATGGCACCAAGCCAGCAAATCAGTAACGTCATACAAAACCAATATAAACAATGTGTAAAAATGCAAATACACAAATATAAAAAAAAATCCAAAAAAGGGTTAAATAACCTTTTCTTTGCAGATACAGTAACAACTGACACAGAATTTAGCTACGAGTTTGGTGATGGTCTGTTATCATCTGACAATAGGTAGCTGACATAGTCAAAGTCCATCAGACCAGGCATTTCCTTTACCAAAGGTAAGACATATTTGGCTCGAACCAACTTGTACCATGGGCACCTGAGGAGCCTATGTTCAATAGTTTCGACTTCTCCCAAATCATTATGACAAAGTTTCTGGTCAAAAGGTATCTTCCTGTATCTCCTCTCAAGGACAGCTAAGGGAAGGGCCGAGCATCTAGCTAAGGTCTTTTGGCTAAGATCAAGTGTGTGAAAACCTGGGGAAAGATGCCTGAAGTGTAAAAACTCTAGCAATTTGTGTGAACAACATTCTAGCACACCACCCCCCAAAGACAAGGGTAGGAGCAGTGGTTTACCAGTGCCAGGGACGAGAAGATAGGGACCGTGCCCAATAGGATGGAGCATATAGCACACCACAGCATTCTAAGGCATTGAAGCAGAACGGAGTAATACCTTGCCTACCAAAAGTCAGGAGAAACAGAGATCTGATTTAAAGATGATGGGCAAGAAACAACAAAGAGATGTGAGGGGGAGACCAACCTGAAAATCAAGTCAGGAACCTAAAAGGCTGAGCAGATAAACTATTTATCACACAGTGCACAAAAAACTTAAGATTCAAAACAACATACGTAGGATTCAAATAGAAGCTCAGCACAAAGGGAGTGGTAGGAAAAGAGAAAGGGGGGATGGTGGGGAGGGGGAGGAGAAGAAAGTGGCATGGAACTGCCTGAATGATCGAAGATCAATTTAACTCTGAACAATGAAACATGTAGAGCACATAATGGATCAATACATACATAATTAGTCAATGGATGAAATGATTTCCCTTTTCTTCTCTTTTTCTACCCCTCCCGCTAAGAATTTGAAGCCAGATTGCATATTCATCAGAGGGACTGCATCATTCTTCCTCCTCTCCAACTTCTCTATTAGACCTCCTAGGACCACTCTTAAAATCCCTTCATTTCTCGTTTACACATGGAGAAGAAGAAGAGATTGGATTCATACCCCACCCTTCACTACCCAAAGGTTCCTCAGAGTGGCTTACAATCTCCTTTCCCTTCCCCTCCCCACAACAGACACCCTGTGAGGTAGGTGGGGCTGAGAGAGCTCTTGAGAAAACTTGTGACTGACCTGAGGTCACACCAGCAGCTGTATGTGGAGGAGTGGGGAATCAAACAGGTTCTCCCAGATTAGAGTCCGTGCTCCTAACCATTACACCAAATTGAACACACATTTGGAGTAGTGCAACGGCCAAGGACAGGTCTGTATGTGAAAATTTCTTAATTTTTTTTTAGGATTACTTCTGGCTTCTAGTGGGAGCATACTCAATGTTACTGAAATAGTATCATCACTTAATTACACATTGATGCTATGCCATCTGTCTCCTTCACAGAATGGTGGTTCATAGTTACCCTTGCTGATGAGTGTGGGCTCCTCAGTATATGGAGGCCTGATTTATAACTATTATTCAGAGCTACACTTTTTCAGTGTAAGCAGCAACCTTTCCATATAAGCATTGTTTGGAAAAAAATCATTCTTGTGAAAAGTCAGTATGTTACAATTTAATAATATCCTTACATTAGTATTTTTTTTAAAATTAGGACTCATATACAACCTGCTTGGCCTGGAGAAGATATTTTATATTTACATTTTTATTTCTGTGTTAGTACAATTTAGACCACTGAAGAAGGCCCTCTGAGCTGAAACGTGTTTGGTCCTGTGGTTATTATTAGGGATGGGCATGAACTGGGAAAGCCATGCCCAAAAGCTTGGAGATTTGTTTGACAAACATGTGAGTTATGAACCTTGGATCATGAGCTGTGACCCGGGCAAAGTTTGGTTTGGATTTTGGCTCATCACGTAGTTCATACCCATCCCTAGTTGTTTTATATGTGTAACCATTATTGAGATCTAGTAGTTACTGTATGTGCAACTTACACTTGTTGTTGTATACTATGTTCTGAGCTTTGATTTGCATTCTATGTATGTTGTTTTCAATCTTAAATTTTTGTGCTTTTTGTTGGTGTTCAGTTGCACAGTTGAGTCCGAATCTTCGCGATCCCATGGACCACATCACTCCAGGCCCTCCTGTCTTTCTCTGTCCTCCAGAGTTTCCTTAATTTCATATTCGTTGCATCGATAGCACTGTCTAACCATCTCATCCTTTGCTGTCCCCTTCTTCTTTGACCTTCAGTCTTTCCCAGCATCAGGGTCTTCTCCAGTGAGTGCTCCTCATTTGGTGGCCAATGTATTTGAGCTTCAACTTCAGTATCTGGCCTTCCAGGGAACAGTCAGAGTTGACTGATTTGATCTCCTTGCTGTTCAAGGAACTCTCAAGAGTCTTCTCCAGCACCATAATTTGAAAGCATCTATTCTTTGGGGCTCGACTTTCCTTATGGTCCAGATCTCGCAGCCATACATTACTACCGGGAATACCATTGCTTTGACCATATGGACTTTTGTGCACTGTGTAATAAATAGCTGCATTTCATTTCATATAGCTGTTCAACCTTTCAGGTTCCTGTAAAGATGATGGGCAACAATACCCATCACGACAGCTTTCCCACCGAAGACACAAAATGTGCTCTGCTTGGCGACATGGCTCTCCTTATGCCTTCATCTTTATTCTGAAATCCAGCATGAGGATTTGGCTCCCGTATTCCTGGTGACGTAATCTTCCTAGGCAAAGTTGTGATAAAAACAATGGAGGCACTCTTTCAAAAAGTCGATCATTTTAAAGCTTGTGCGCATGCACATATGACAGCGGGGGGTATGCTGCCGACCTACCGCTAGACAATCCTATGTCTGAAAGGAGATGGACTCCTTCCTAATGACAGAAGAATACAGGCTACAAAAATAAGTTTTCCTGTGGCATTGAAAGGCTACATAGCAGATCAGTAACGAGCTCTTTTTACTCATTCGTTTCCCCCCCTCTTTATGCAAAACAGGCTCATTTATATATCAGTGAATCCTAATGAGGCGCCTTTCCAGATCTGCAGTGGGGAAATGCTGTTTCAGAAGAGAAGCTGCCACGCATGCACATGGCCTGCTTGATGTTTGCTATTAAGCTGTCCTTTCCTCATCTTATTGTTTCAGAGCATCTCGTAGCAATATCTCTAACAACTACAAATGGCATGCACATTTACAAATACTATTTTTTTTACTCTTTTTTTTAATTAAGACATCTCCCTGGCAGGAAGATGGAAGCAAGCAGGTGGGCTCTTCTAGGGGAGGCAAGTGAAGATTTGAGGCCTACTCTTTTTAAATTGTCCCAAAGGACAGCATTTCAAGAGCTCCTGTTGTAGGTGATTCATAACATGTGTGCGTGCTTCTGAGGCCTTGCCGCATATCTGAAACTGGAGATGGGGACTTCTGGAGCCAAGAACATATAGAAACAATGACCTCTTCCACATGGGTTATTTGCCTCAGGTTCGGCGCTGTTGGGAAGTGCCCCCCTCCAAACAGAGCTAAGTGCCAACTGCATATTGGTGGCAAATAAGCCCAGATGACCTCTCCCAGGGCATTACATAGGTGTTGAAAACCATGGAGCACAAGACAGAACTTTGTAGAACCCTGTAGGCCAGGAAAGAAGAAGAAACAGAGATTGGATTTATACCCCATCCTTCACTACCAGAAGGAGTCTCAGAGTGGCTTACAATCTCCTTTCCCTTCCTTTCCCTTCTCCACAACAGACACCCTGTGAGATAGGTGGGGCTGAGAGAGCTCTTTTGAGAACTGCTCATGAGCGAATAGCTTTGAAAGAACTTGTGACTGACCCAAGGTCACACCAGCAGCTGCATGTGGAGGGGTAGGGAATCAAACCCAGTTCTCCCAGGTTAAGAGTCCACACTCCTAACCATTACACCAAACTGGCTCCCAAGGCCCAGAGCAGCAGTACCCCAGAACCACTTTCTGAAACTTACCCTCAAGGTAGGACTGAAACTACTACAGAACAGTACCTCCAGTCCCAACCCTGAAACACTGTCCAGAAGAATACCATAATGGACAGTATTGAAAGCTGCTGAGAGGTCCAGGAGAATTAACAGTGTCACTCTGCCTCATCAACATTTTGGTGTCATTTGAGAAAGTCAACAAACATTTTGAGATGAGTAATCTAGTAGTCATTGTACAGTAGCATTTCTTGAGCTTATTTACTTCAATTATCCCATGCCTTTCTCCCCAATGGGGATCCATAGCATCTTACATAATTCACCTATCTTCCATTTTATCCTCACAACAATCCTGTGAGATAGATTAGATTGAGAATATGTGACTGGACCAAGGTCACCCACCAAAGTTCTGTGAGAGGGTCACTACACATCACTGGCTGTTTTGATGAAGTCTCTCACCAAACTAAGCTCCTTTGGAAGCAGAGTGTTTGAACAAATGAAGGGCTATGAGTCCCAGTACAGATTCTTGGGAACTCCTTTATTGTGAGAACTGTTTATTTTTTTTCCTATATAAGAACCCTGCAGGATCAGACTAAAGCTTCTCTGTGTCCAGTGACCCATTACCCATAATTGCCAACCAGAGTACCTACTATACTACCATCAGCTAAGCACAGAGACTCCCGCTGCTGGATGAACTGTTGGAGTCCACCAGCTTTTCTGCTGGTGAAAAAGGGACAGCCACCAAAACATTGTTGCTGGGCATCATGGGACCCATGTGGACAAAAGCCATGTGAGATAGAGGCTGTTGTAGGAAATGGAAATGAGCAAATTTGATTTTAAAATTTGACTGGATCCTCCCAGAAGGCTCCATACTAAGCTAAGCAGACAAGTAGGTTACAACCTATTAACCTTAAATAACAATGGGGGAGGGGATCCACAGAAGAACTGAAGATTCAAATTTGATTAAGAAATGAGAACACACGCACACAATCAAAGCTGTTACTACGGGTTCTTCCACATTCTCATTTTTGTTGCTTGTGTGTCCCTATTGCTTAATTTTTTTTCTTTTTCACATGTGTTTTGCTCTCTCTAGTGGTCAATTCGATATTACATTGCTGTATGTCCAGCATAAAAACAAACAGGTTTTTATGCTGAAGATACAGCAATGTAATATCGAATTGACCACTAGAGGGAGCAAAACACATGCAGAAGGGGGGAGTAATAAGAACACATAAGTGATCAAAATGAGACCACAGACGAGCCCTATATTATAACTGGTTTATTTTGATGTTAGCACTGATCTTTTTTTCAGATAAATGGAATAAAATGGTATATGACTGTGGTGTCATATAAAAATACCATTAAAATTCAACCAAATAGGGGGAAATCCTACAAAAAGCAGAGGGAGAATGAAATTGCTTAAAAAAGTGCAAAACCTATAAAAAGCAAAAAACACACACACCATATTCATATATTTTGATCTCAACCTCAAATGCTTCCAATTACTCTTCACCTCTGCCCATCAACTCACTTTTCTCCTCTTGACAGGTTTGCCCGTTGTAGGAGTCTGGCCTGGATTGAAAAGTGCACCAAGTTTTCCATGTGGCATTTTGCTATTTCAACATCTGTTAACTCCAGTCTCTGTGCTCCTTGGACTTGGGACCCTATAACAAGTAAATATCCAAGTATGATGTATTAACATATGAAATTTATCATCAATTGAAAATCAAATTAATGTTTCAAATGGTTTGTTTCCAGCATTAAAAGAGCATTTTACAGGACCTCAACATAAATTCAAAAGGTTGTATCTAACCAGGTGTTGTAAGTCAGTTTGTGCTCAGTGACAGTACAGATTCTGCAGACAAAGAGCTACCAGCTGAGCTCTGAGAAGGAGCAAGGTGTTTGAGCTGCCAGAGGGGTGAGTGGTATTTTTATTTATTTACTTTCAGCTGAGGTGCTTTAGCTGAGAAGGTACTGTGTCGGGGACTATATTTGGGAGTGTGTGGGTGAGCTGTAACAGACTCCTGACTGCTGGAGTTAGGGTGTGTAAGGGTCATTGTTTGCCTGTAATTAAGTGCCTGGGTGAAATTGAATAGCAGACTCCTGGTTGCTGGAGTTGGGGTGTGAAAGGGTCATTGTTTGACTGTCATTAAGTGCCTTGGGTGAATTTGAGTAGCTGCTGGCCACACCCTCTCCTGGGGGACAATTCTATTTAAGGCAGGAAGCTTGCAAGAGGCACGAGGCTCTTGGCCTGTGGGTGAGGCTCTTGGCCTGTGGCTCTGAGCTTAGGGGCTCTATGAGAAGCCCAGGAAGAGCCAGAAAGCCAGGGCCTTGGCTCCTTGGGTTCCCAGTAAGGTAAGTAGACTTCTACAACAGGAGCCATATAAATACAAAGTGTTTTAAAAGGGGGGTTATAGAAAAGTATTTGTTTAAAAACAATTATGAAGCCAGAATGCCAGCAGGGAGTTGGGGGCTATCCAGTGTTTTACATGGAATGTCACATGTATGACTATTTGCCCACTGGTCAGAAGTCTTGGGTGTGTGCTCGGTGCAAGGAGCTCCTGGTTCTCAGGGAGCGAGTTTGCTCCCTTGAGGCCAAGGTGGCTGACCTGGAGAAGCAGTCAGTTAGGTGCATGGAGAAGACTCTCAGGGACTTGTTAGATATGTCTGACTCTGGATTTGGCAGCCCGGCTGCTGCCAGGGAGCATGAGGGTCAAGGGGAAACAGGGCACCATGCTGAGGATAAGGGGAATGTGCCCTCAGAAGGGACCTCTTCTTCAGCTGGTGAACAGGTATCCTTTCGTACCAAGGAACTGTCCCTGGGAAGGGTGGGAGGGGGGCTCTTGGTAGTTGGTGATTCGATCCTTAGGCAGGTAGACAGCTGGGTGGTAAACCCGCATACTGACCGTATGGTGACTTGCCTGCCTGGTGCGAATGTAGCGGACATTACGCGTGTTTTAGATAGGCTGGTAGATAGTGCTGGGGAGGAGCCAGTGGTCGTGGTGCACGTCGGCACCAACGATGTGGGGAAATGCAGTCGTGAGGTCCTGGAGGAGAAATTTAGGCTGCTGGGCAGGAAACTCAAGGCCAGGACCTCCAAGGTAGCCTTCTCAGAAGTGCTACCTATTCCACGCGCAGGGCCAGAGAGACAGGCACAGATCAGGAGTCTCAATGCGTGGATGAGACAGTGGTGTAGGGGGGAAGGGTTCAAGTTCGTTAGGCACTGGGATGCTTTTTGGGACAAGAGAGAGCTGTACAAAAGGGACGGTCTCCACTTGTCCCGAGAAGGAACCAGGCTGCTGGTGCTCAAAATCAAAAAGGTGGCAGAGCAGTTTTTAAACTGAATAATGGGGGAAAGCCAACAGGAGATGAAAAGTCTCTGGTTTGGGATGGCTCATCTCAAACAGATGAAGGGGTAGCTATTACTTTTGTACAAGGAAATGGATTACAATTGTCCACTGAGACTGTGGCTAATGATAGGAACTGCCTGGCAAGGTCTCAAGGCAGCAAGAGGAAGGCTGTGGGCTTAACAAACATGGGAAACTATAAGTGTTTATACACAAATTCTAGAAGTCTCCGAGGTAAAATCGGGGAGTTGGAATGCTTGGTGTTGGGGGGGGGGAATAGACATTGTGGGTATTTCAGAAACTTGGTGGGATGAGGAAAATCAGTGGGATACGGTGATTCCTGGTTATAAATTATATCGGAAGGATAGGGGGGGAAGGGTTGGAGGTGGGGTGGCTCTGTATGTCAGAGAGGGTATACCGTTCAGTAAGATTGAGAGGGTAAGAGAATTGGATTCGCTTCTGGAAATGCTATGGGTTGAAATAGTGGGTCCAAAAGGAAGCTTAACAGTGGGAGTTTGTTATCGCCCACCAGATCAAAAGATAGAGGAGGATTATAAAATGATGAATGAATTAAAGATAGCGGCTAGACGAAATAACTGTGTTGTAATAGGCGACTTTAACTACCCACACATTGATTGGGTCAATATGAGTTCTAGTCGGGAAAAAGAGATTGAGTTTTTAGACACTCTCAATTACTGTGCTGTGGAACAGATGGTCACAGATCCTACCAGGGGAGAGGCGATCCTGGATTTGGTCCTAAGTAACACCCAAGACCTGATGAGAGATGTAAAAGTGATTGCACCACTTGGGAACAGTGACCATAATGTCATTGAGTTTAACATTTGTACAGATAGGGAGTTGCCCAAAAAGACTGACACAACCACTTTTAACTTTAAAAGGGGTAACTTCTCTGGTATGAGGGGACATGTGAGGAAGAAATTGAAAGGAAGAGTGGAGAAGGTCAAAACCATTGGGGAAGATTGGAGACTATTTAAAAAGACAAAGCTTGGAGACTATTTAAAAAGACAATCTTAGAAGCTCAGAAAAAATATATACTGCAGGTTAGGAAAGGTACAAATAGGTATAGAAAAAAGCCTGCATGGTTAGCAAATAAAGTAATGGAAGCTGTAAAAGGTAAGAAGGATTCCTTTAAGCGGTGGAAAGCTAGTCTTAGTGAGGTTGATAAAAGGGAACACAGACTATGGCAAATAAAATGCAAGTCTGTGATCAGGCAAGCAAAAAGGGAATATGAGGAGCATATCGCAAAAAACATAAAGAATAGCAATAAAACTTTCTTCAAATACATTAGAAGTAGGAAGCCAGCCAGGGAGGCAGTGGGGCCCTTGGATGACCAAGGGGTAAAAGGAGTAGTGAAGGATGATAGGAAAATGGCTGAGAAGCTGAATGCATTTTTTGCCTCTGTCTTCACTGTGGAAGAGGAGATGTGCTTGCCCACTCCAGAAGCACCGATGTTGGGAGGGGGTTTGAAAGACCTGAATCAGATTGCGGTGACAAGAGAGGAAGTCCTCCGACTGATGGACAATTTAAAAACTAATAAATCACCAGGCCCGGATGGCATTCATCCGAGAGTTCTGAAAGAACTCAAATGTGAACTTGTGGATCTCCTTACAAAAATATGTAATCTTTCTTTAAAATCTGCCTCCATTTCTGAGGACTGGAAGGTAGCTAATGTCACTCCCATCTTTAAAAAGGGCTCCAGGGGAGATCCGGGAAATTACAGGCCAGTCAGTCTGACATCGATACCGGGTAAGTTGATGAAAACTGTTATTAAGGAAAGAATTAGTAGGCACATTGATGAACAAAAACTATTGAGGCAGACTCAGCATGGGTTCTGTAAGGGAAAATCTTGTCTCACTAACCTGTTAGTGTTTTTTGAGGGAGTGAACAAACATGTGGACAAGGGGGACCCAATAGATATTATTTACCTTGACTTCTGGAAAGCTTTTGATACAGTTCCTCATCAAAGGCTCCTAAGTAAGCTCAATAGTCATGGGATAAAAGGACAAGTCCTCTTGTGGATCAAAAACTGGCTTATAAATAGAAAACAGAGAGTGAGTATAAATGGGAAACTTTCTCAGTGGAGGGTGGTAAGCAGTGGGGTACCACAGGGATCAGTACTTGGTCCAATGCTTTTTAACTTGTTTATTAATGATTTGGAATTGGGAGTAAGCAGTGAAGTGGCTAAATTTGTAGATGACATGAAGTTGTTCAGGGTGGTGAAAACCAGGGAGGAGTGTGAGGCACTCCAAAGGGATCTGTTGAGGATGGGTGAGTGGGCGTCAACGTGGCAAATGGGGTTCAATGTGGCCAAGTGCAAAGTGATGCACATTGGAGCCAAAAATCCTAAATATAAATACACGTTGATAGGGTCTGAACTGGCAGAGACAGACCAAGAGAGAGATCTTGGAGTCATAGTGGATAACTCAATGAAAATGTCTAGACAGTGTGTAGCTGCAATAAAGAAGGCCAACACTATGCTGGGATTATTAGGAAGGGAAACTGAAAACAAATCAGCCAGTATCATCATGCCCTGTATAAATCATTGGTGCAACCTCATTTGGAATACTGTGTACAGTTCTGGTCACCACATCTCAAAAAGGATATTCTAGCATTGGAAAAAGTGCAGAGAAGGGCAACTAGAATGATAAAAGGGTTGGAACACCTTCCCTATGAAGGAAGGTTAAAATGCTTGGGGCTCTTTAGCTTGGAGAAACGACAGCTGAGGGGTGACATGATTGAGGTTTATAAGATTATGAATGGGATTGAGCAGGTTGAGAAAGAAGTACTTTTCTCCCTTTCTCACAATACAAGAACTCGTGGGCACTCCATGAAATTGCTGAGCAGTCGGGTTAGAACAGATAAAAGGAAATACTTCTTCACCCAAAGAGTGATTAACATATGGAATTCACTGCCACAGGAGGTGGTGGCAGCTGCAAGCATGGACAGTTTCAAGAGGGAATTAGATAAACATATGGAGCAGAAGTCCATCAGTGGCTATTAGCCACAGGGTATAGATGGGAACTCTCAGTCTGGGGCAGGTGATGCACTCTATTCTTGGTGCTGGAGGGGGCAGCAGTGGGAGGGCTTCTGGTGCCCGGGCCCCACTGCTGGACCTCCTGATGGCACCTGGTATATTTTGGCCACTGTGTGACAGAATGTTGGACTAGATGGGTCATTGGCCTGATTCAACATTAGCTTCTCTTATGTTCTTATGTTCTTATGTTCTTATGTTCTTACCAGCAGTTGGCCCTTAGGCAGCAACTGAACAACGGGCTGCAGTTAGCTCCATGCCAGGAGGAGAGCAACAAGAGATCAGGTTACCAGCTGAGCAGAAGTTACAGCCTACAGTAGGGTTGCTAAGAACTTACTGTAATTCGGCGGGGGACACACAGTCCCCGGCCAGAACATTCCTCCGTGGAACACCTGTGCTGCACGATGCCATTGTCAGGAAGTGATGCTGGGCAATGCTCTGGCAATGGGGCTGGAAACTCGATGGTAGCATCGAGTTTTCAGTCCCATTGCCAGACCATCGCCCGCCATCACTTCCTGGTGATGGCATCATGTGACGTGTCTTCCCCCCCTGGGAATGGTCCTGCCATGACGTATCCATCCCCCACCAAATTACGGTAAGTTTTTGGGAAACCTGGCCCACAGCTAAAACTGAACCATCACCTTGTAGCTCTGAAGCAGTAAACAAGGTTTCAGAAGCCACTCCCAGCCCACATAGCTCACCCACACCTCTCCCCTACAGCACTGATGCTGTCAAAGATGCACAGAGGTGCAGGAAAGGAGAATGCGTATGAGATTCATGGTCCATTGTCAGCTGTCAACTGATGAGCTGGATGAGTAGTTTCAGGATGACTGCCAAGGAATTGGCTGGGAGTGTAGCTTGTTAAGAGTTAGCTATAAAATCAGCTGGGAGAAGCAGCAGTTTTGTGGATGCAGCAAGTACACATTGCTACTGAATCACTGACCTTGATGTCATTGCTACTGAATCACTGGAATCTTGACCCTTGGACTGGGCCTGACTATTGGCTTTTCTGGAACCTCTGGACTGGACTTGTTGCCTGAATCCCTTGACCCTAGACTGGACTTGGCATACCTACGCTCTGGAACACCTGATTTGTTGAACTGGACTATGGTTACTCTATGCAACTTTGCCTGTGACCTGCCCTGCTGAACCCCAGCCCCTGCCTTCTGGGAGGGCTGCATCAGTAAACCAGGTTTTCTATTGGTGAAAAGGGAAGGAAGAGGTCCCCTTGGACCACCAACCAACAAACAAATATCTGTGCTGTGGACCACAAAACATGCATGGGAAAAGTAAGAAGGAGAATTGGGTAAGATTGAGTTAAAACCTGTTTGGATCCATCCTAGAGTGACCACATAGCACAGAGTATTTCCACAGATTCACCCTTCCCCTATCAGTCTCTTCCAGGTGGCCACTGACACCCAGGTAGGATAATTTTCTTTTCTTCCTATGTAACAGTAAATTCTGTGAATAATTTATTAATATTATCTTGCAAAGATACTCTTAATAATCTAAAGGTGTTTCTTGGCTGAGTCCAGTTTTTCCAGATAAAGATGTTCCCTCCCTATTTTGTGTTAATACTTGTTTTAATGATATACTTGACACCTTTATAAAGAGATACAGTATAACAGCATGCTCTCCACACCTTGTGTGTGAAGCTGATTTCACTTGAGACTAAGTATGGGCCTTTCTGAATTCTTATTTTCCTTGTTTGAAAGTTACTGTTTCTTTGGATTTTTTTCTTGTTCTGTACATGCTTTGCTCCCTCCAGTGGTCAATTCAATATTACATCAGTTTGTCTTGCATAGAAACCTGTAGTTTAAATCTGCAAGAAGATGCCAGGCATAAACCAATGTAATATCCAGTCAACAACAAGAGGGAGCCAAACACCTGCAGAACAGACCCTAGAATCATAGAGTTGAAGGGATCTCCAGGGTCATCTAGTCCAAACCCTGGCACAAGGCAGGAAAATCACAAATACCTCCCCCTCCACACCCACTGTGACTGCTGTTCCATACCCAGAAGGTGACAAAAAACCTCCAGGATTCCTGGTGAAACTGGCCTGGAGAAAAAACTGCTTCCTGACCTGCATTTCCCTAGGTATGTAAGAAAGGGTCACAAGAACTAAGCACTGAGGCAACCCTTAAAGTTCCTCCTGCTTGTTTCCCATACTCTGCACATTAGTTTAGAGACATCAGAACCCATGTTTTATGCACCCTGAGGTTTTTGTTTCCGTACTTTCATGTGAACTAATGTTATCTAGCATATGTGCCACTCCTTGCAAAACTTTAGAGTTCTCATCTCTAGTTATTGGCATCATACTGGGCTTTGCATATTTGTCTTGCTCCCCCACAGGATTTAGTTTAAAGCTCTCCTTATTAGGTTTGCAAGGCTGTTTCCAAACACACTTTTTCTTTCCCTCATGAGGTGCAAACCATCTCCTGATAGAAGAGCTTCATCTCGAAAATGTAAGCCATGGTCCAAAAATCCAAACTTTTCCTGATGACACCATCTACATAGCCAGTCACTGATCTGCAGTATTCTTCTTTCCCTTTCTAAGCCACGGCCTTCAATAGGAAGAACTGATGAGAATACAACCTGCACTCCCAATTCCTTCACCTTTTTACCTAGAGCCACATAGTCTTTTTTAATGTATTCTGGGCAGTGCTGGGCGGTATCATTTGTTCCCACATGGATGAACAAGAAGGGATAATAATCCATGGGCTTGATGAGTCTTCCTACCCTTTCTGTCACATCCTGGATGCTTGCACCTGGTAGACAGCATACCTCTCAAAATGACGTGTCCATTCGGCACACTTATAATGTCAGTGCCTGATCACATTCATTAAAAATGAGGGGGAAGATCATATGAACCAGGCTTCACAGGATTAGGTAATCAACAGACTGTAGTATCACACCACGAACTTCGTGCATAGTAGAAGAGAAGAAGAGATTGGATTTATACCCCACCCTTCACTACCTGAAGGAGTCTCAGAGTGGCTTACAATCTCCTTCCCTTCCCCTCCCCACAACAGACACCCTGTGAAGTAAGTGGGGCTGAGTGAGCTCTTTCGAGAACTGCCTTTGAGAGAACAGCTCTGAAAGAACTTATGACTGACCCAAGGTCACACCTGCAGCTGCATGTGGAGGAGTGGAGCATCAGACCCAGTTCTCCCAGATAAGAATCCGCACTTTTAACCACTACACCAAATTAGATATCCTCTGCTCCTATTTAAATGCCATCCCAAGCCATACGTAAAAGCGCCACCAAATTACTAGAGAATAGGGATGTTACTACATTTTGTGAACACACTGTTTTGATTTCTGAAGTTCTAGTTGCTGAATTTCTATTGGATACAAAAGTGTTAGTGGCCTCCCTGCCCCCTGACCACACTAAATATTATTGTTAAACTTGCTGCTTCGTTTTGCATAGAAATGGTGCAAAACAATATTGATGTGGCATAGAAATGCCATATTGTGTTTAAGCAGTGTAGAAAGTGGCTTAAAATGAACAGCAGTGGGGAAACCTGCAAGGAAAATAGATGCAATCGTTTACAATGAATATGCATGAAAATTTTAGAAAATGAAATGAAAGAGGACATTTTATACATTACAACAATGGGCATTAATTTGCGATGCTGCCAGTGGGGGGAAAATCTGGTTTCTCATCATCTTATTTTTGAAAATTGGGAGCTTTACTCTTGCTTCTCAAAGGTATACCTTAGAGGTACACCTTAATCAACCTTACAAGTTCCAGAAATTAAATGCTGACAAGACACCAGGTGTGTCTTGCAGGTGCTGTTTTGAGCTCTTTCTTTTCTACATACTTGCGCTGGAGGAATCCAAAGACATATCTCTAAGTTCTAACTGAGTCCCCTACCAGCTCAGTAAATTTGATATTTGCTGTGTCTACAAGGCAATTCATTTGCCCACTTGACTTTGCAATAATGGGACAGGCACCGTGCTTTACGTTACTGGAGAAAACACTTCCGAACCAATCAATAATGTATTACTTCTTAATTATTTAATATTATTTAGTGAAATTTTTATGCATGCTGGAATATTAATGGGCTATAAACAAATGTAAACAGTCCCATTTTAATTAAAATACTTTAGCAAAAGTTACAAGTGGAAGTTCTAATGCATACCAAGTTGCGATAAAGAAAAACCAATCTGTTAGACTCATAATAAATTCAGGAAAATGTTGAAATGGCAGGACATTAAACTTGGTATTATCCATATGAATTATACAGTTTCCCCTTGCAATAACAATATGAAGAAACCATGACAATTTTGATTCTATTTATTTTTTAATAGGCAATGTCCATTCCTGCCCCCCCCCCCCATTTGGGGATTCTTGGTTATTAAAAATGGAAGAGAGTCCTATTTGCTGCTGTAGAATACCAGTAAAACCACTTGGGAAATTTAGATTTCATTTTAAATTACAATTCTGTACTTTAAAGGTAGGCTTTTTTCACATTAGGTTTTCCCATTAGAATCGATGCCCATTCATGGCCCTGAATGTAAAGACGCTCTCCCGCCCTTCCCAGCCTGCATGTGATTTGCAGTTGCTGTACAGACATAATTAAGGTGCTTCTCTGCAGTTTAGACCAAGAATGTTTATTTCACATATTGCATTAGGTTAAACTACCTTGCTATGAACAATTCTCACAACCTTCTGTCACTGTCGGGAAGTAGATGGGATCTCAGGTTGCTTCACCTTCTGAGGGATAATGTGCAGCATCGGTCAGTTCACCCGTGCATATACATCGGGCAGTTATTCAACACTTGTTCACTCTTGGCTGAATATGTAAACTGGCTTTGAAAAATGGCATTGTGGAGAGACATTAAAGTTCTTCTCATAATGTTTCCTCTGTAATACCTCATTCACCTGAGTGTTGAACATAAATCTGCGATTGAGACCTTTAATTTAATCATGAGGACTGCAGTCCATGAAAAGGAGGCAGAGAAGTAATGTATCTTAAGTATACAGGGGCAGATCCAGCCATCCTCCAAAGAAACATAGAAGCACAGAGCTGGAAGGGGTTTCAAGGGTCATCTAGTCCAACCCCCTGCACAATGCAGGAAATTCACAAGTACCTCCACCAGCATTCCCCACCTTAACCCCTGCTCTAGGTCAGAGGAAGGCAAAAAACCCCAACCCCCTTTCTAGAATCCCTGGCCAATCTGACCTGGAGGAAAATTACTTCCTGATCCCAAAACTGGTGATCGCCATTACCCTGGGCATGTAGGAAAGGGCCATGAGAACTGAGCACTGACTCATCCCTTCCTGCCCTCCTTCTCATGATCTGCCTAAGTTCACAGTAATAGCATTGCTTTCAGATGGCCATCTAGCCTCTACTTAGAAATTTCCAAAGAAAGAGAGCTCACTCTGTCAGGAACGTCCTCCAAGACAGAAAACCCACTTAAGTTGCAGGAAGTTTTCTTAGGCTATAGGAAAGCTTAAAACTTGGCTCAGTGGAGTGGTGGGAAAGGGGTAGCATCCACCACACCCCTCCAGTGCATCAATTTCTCCTGATCTGAAGATAAATATTATTTATTTATTTATCTATTTTTTGTATTTGTGTTCTGCCTTTCTGACCTTGCAAGGGCTGCCAAGATGGCTAACAATTTAAAACATATATGGTAAAATATTATCCACTTCCTCCCTCAGATGCAAGTTTCTCCCTCTGTTTTTATTTCCTTTCCTGACTGAGCAGTCCTAGTGGTTTGTTTCCTTCTTTGCTAAAGAACTTTGACTGCCCCACCCTGTGTCAGTATGATATTTTACTGCTGGCTCAGCCCAGGAACCTGTGGGAACAGTTAGGATCACCCTTTAACTTCAACCACTGAAAATGGCACTTGAGACATTTTAAAATTCAAAAACCACAAAATATTTTATTTAACATAAAGGGGAAAGGTCAGGTGAAACCAGGGGTTGAAATTGCTGAGGTAAAACCAGTGCATACATAGACTTGGCCCGGGTCACATGGAGAATTTGCTCCACGAGAGGGACAGCTTGCTTGTGGATTAAACTGGCACGATCATACCTTAACATCTGGGAAGTGTTGCACTCCCGTCACTAACCCGCAGCTTTGGCCCGAAGATGCAGATTTAAAAGCTACCGGGAACCATGTACTATTTTCCTGATAATACGCAGCGTGTGCGGGCGTCTGATCAGGAAGCGCTGGTAGCCTGTGGCAGCCAGCGCCCATTGGTGTCCCACACATGCGCACAAACACCTTGCTGCTGTGTTGCCTCGCATGGTGTGATCAGCTGCTGGAGGCTTGGGCAGGGAGCCTCGGGGGAAAGTGAGATCGCGCTACTGCGCGTCTTTTTGCTCCAGCTCTAAAAGCCTCCTGTTTCCTGCGAATTATCCCACTCATATGACTGGGGCCCTTTTGGACTTATATCAGGCTAATGAGAGCTTTTCAGAGTGACTTAAATCTTTATGTTCAGAGGCTTTTGTTCCAGTGTTTTCCCAAACACTCTAGTTCACTGTCTTTGAGTAATCACTGACTCTTTTGGTGTTCAGAAGGCTGGTACACTCTTTCCAGTACTCAAACCCCATCTCTTGAAACACCAGTACTTGTAGAGTTTTTAACTGACTTTTAAGGTCTCTAAAGACAGTTTCTAACCAGGCCAGACCAGGCATCTCTGTACTGTTCAGAGATAATTCCCTGTTTGACTGGGTAGGGAATCTTATTCTCTGTAGAAGATCTTTCCCCTTCCCTTGACCCAAATGGGAGTCTTAGCCTACTTCCCAAACTTCTTTGCCAAATTTTCTCCCAGTTTTCTGTCTGTGTTCAACAGCTCTCAGCTAAGGCTAAAATAAGACCGCATTCAGTCAAGGCAGAGGATCTGACTCTGTCAGCACAAAACCCTTTTTCTGTCAGGACTAGACTCAGACTGTCTCAGTACTCGACCCTTCTTGGTTAAGGCAGAACTCTAACTTCTTTTCAGCATCTATCTCTCTTCAGACTTTTCTTTTTTGCTCAGCTGATGCTAACCGACCAGGTTGCTTGGGACAGCCTGTCACTCAAGGCTCTCTGGCTCTGTGAAGAATTTACCCTTCACAGTCCTTCAGCTGTTTATACAGCACTTCTAAGCTTTAAAAAAGTACAGTCCATCACAAATGCATTACAACCATTAAAATGAACTCTTCTCCCAAAAATACCTCCTTAAAACGACTTTTAGAAGAGTTAAATAAAATGGAGTTAAAATACATATAAAACAGTTAAAATGCCTACAAAACATAAAGCATTAGTTAGGAAGGAGGGATCATTGATGGAAGTCCAAATGAAACAAAATGGCCTTTAGGTGCTTGTGGAAGACAGCAACAGAAGGGGATAGACAAATCTCCCAGGGGGGAGAGTTTCAGAGCTTTGGTGCCATGACCAAGAAGGCCCTCTGCCAGCTTGTCACCCACTTAATCTCAGAAGGTGGGGGCACCCAAACCACTGCCTTTGAAGAGGACTGTAATGGTTGGGCTGGTTCATAAGAGATTGCACAATGTTTCAGTTGTATTGGTCCCAAACTGTCAGGTTCAACAGCAAGCAAGTCCAGGCACACTTTACTCAGAAAGTTATGCTTTATTGGAATACCAGTCTGCTGCATTAATGCAGAGTCATTGTCAGGAATAATGGATAGTGCGTGGGGAGCTGTGTATATACTCTGATGCTTCAACTAGCCAAGCAAATGAAATCCGAGCGTGCACGCGGGAAATCTCCCAGCGGGACATTACATCATAAATGGTAGACACCCCCCCCCCATAAGAGGGCTGATACATTCACACCAGCTGGGAACCCAAGCCCTCCCCTCTGTTCAAGGTTATACAGATAGTGGCTGCTAGCAGAGGAATGTCTCCCACAGTTGCTTAAGCAAAGCAAAGCTATGCGCATGCGAGCAAGCAAGAATGAGGTTATACAGAAAACATGGCAGTTATCTGACATCAACCATATAGCACTTTGAAAGTCAAGACCAGTACCTCAAATTGTGGCAGAAAAATAAGAGAGCCTGGGACATTTATGAGTAACAACGTGGATTAGCTGAGGCCTCTGTTTGGTTCCTCCCCCATAAGCCCTTGCAGGCTTAGCTATTGTCATCTCTCAAGCCTCTCTCTAGCCTGGCAACGCACTCTGCTTCCAATAAGGTCACAATAAAGTCTAAACATTGAGCTTGTCTACTGAAGGCCCTCAGATTCTTAGGATGAACTTTGATATGATATTTCTGACTCTTTATTTTGACACATAATATCCTTGACTGTCTAGGGTAACTAGGGTGTGAGTTCAGGGTGAAAACTGTTCTCTTTATTTTGGTATTCTTCTGCTAAAAGTGTGTTGTGGGCTGAGCCTATGGGTACTGAGGGTATAAATTGTTGAAGACTTCTTTGCTCTGGGCTGGTCATCAATCAGCTCTCTGTGAGCTCTTGTTGACTAGACCAGGGCGCTCTGTATTTCATACTAGCACACCATGTTTGTGTTGACGTATCCTATGCTGAATATGGACATGCTATTTTTTTTTATCCTAAAAGATTTGTAAGTGCTGAAGTGCTTTCTGTCCTTAGGTCTCTCTCTATTGATTCAGTCCCTTGCCAATCTCCATCCAAACAATAAAAAACTAAAGGGGAATGGGAGTGTCCCTGGGAAATAGTCCTGGGGTCCCAGAACCCTGCAACATGAATTGTGCCTGGAAGCAAATTGGGAGCCAGTGTAGATGGACTACTGAAGTGATATGGTCCCTATGACCTACTCCTGTCAATGTCCTGGCTGTAACATTCTGTGCCAACTGAAGTTTCCGAACACTTTTCAGTGGCAGTCCCATGTACGGCACATTACAGTAATCTAATCTAGATGTAAGTACCATGGCATGCACCACAGTGGCCAGGAAAGGCTGCAACTGGCTAACCAATCAAAGCTGGTCAAAGGCACTCTTGGACACAGCTGCCACCTGCTTATACAGCAGAGGGCTTGGGTCCAAGACCACCCCCAGACAACAGACCTATTCCTTCAAGGGGAGGGCAACCCCATCCAGAACTTCAAAGTCTGGTCAGACCTTCCACCCACCAGTAGCACTTCCCTCTTGCTGGGATTAAACTTTATTTGATTAGCACACATCCACTCCAGACACTGGTTCTGGATTTCTGCAGCCTCCCTGGGATCAGGTGGAAGGGTGAGATAGAGCCGAGTGTCATCAGCATATAGTTGACAACAAATCTCCAGATGACCTCACCCAGGGTTTCATGTGGATGTTAAAAAGCATAGAGAACAAGATGGAATCTTGTGGGACCCCATAGGCCAAAGGCCAAAGGGATAAACAGCAGTCCCCCTACCTTCCAGGTAAGACTGGGACCACTGCACAATGGTGTGTCCCAATCCCAGTCCAGATGGACAATCCAGAAGGATACCATGATCAGTGGTAATGAAAGCCACTGAAGGTCCAGGAAAATCAACAGTCACAGTACATCTGTCATGACCCCAGGGGGTTGCCATCTTCTGCCGCCACCACTCTGGACTTCGAGTCTCTTGAGAAGGCCCAGAGTACCCTCCCAAGCCCAACCAAAATGCCCCTTTTCAATCTGAGAACATGTGTGATGACCAGGCAGAGAACACTCAAATAAATGGTTTATTAACACAGTACTGGGACAAAGAAAACAAGACAAGGTGCTTTAAAAGATATAACAGTGTTTAAAAGGCAAAAAAACCCCAAACTCCTAACACAACTACCTAGTTCACTTAACTAGTTACTACTTAAGGCCTACAGCCTTACACCAGGTCTCCTGCCTAACACCCACTTTGAGTCAAGTGAGGGATCTTTCTTCTCAGACCAGACTGTCCCTTCACTGAGATAAGTCCGCAGAAGAGCAAAAGAACCGTTTCCTCACAGCACACACAATTTATATCACAGTCCCCTTCAGTTTAGCTCTGTGAGGGGAAAGAACACCATTTCCCACAGCTCACAGCTTAAGTCAGAATCTCCTCACAAAGTATGGAACAGTCTCTTCACAGAATCTCTGTACACTGATTGGCTACAACCATTGCTAAGCCTTATGGGGATTGTAGGCTGTCTGCTTTCTACTCCCATACAGGCTCTAGGCCTTTCTCTCAGGCCTACATAGATCATGACAGCATCTCTTACCACAAGTCATCAACTAGGGCAACCCAGGCTGTTTCTCTCCCATAATTAAGGCTGAAACCAGATTTGAAAGGTTCTAAACAATTTTCTTCATTCAGGAAGGCCTGGACATGTCCATCCAGCACCCATTCAATCACTTACTCAAAAAAGGAACATTTGAAACTGGTTGATAATTATTGAGCTGTCCTGGGTTCATGGCAGGCTTATTTAGAAGTGGATGGGCCACAGCCTGTTTAAAGGTTGCATTCCTTAATGCTTAAGGAAGCATTAACTACTTCCTGAACTCAGTCAGCTAGCCTTCTCCTGGAAGATTTAAGCAACCAGGAAAGGCAAGGGTTGTATAAGCAGGTGGAAGGGTTCAAGCTCCCAAGGATCCTGTCTACATCAGATTAAATAAACTTAAAAGTAACCTGCACAATTGAACAAGTCAGCACCTTGGCATGATCCAACCCTGACACTGCTAATAAAGAGTCCAAGTTGGAATAGATGTGAGAGATTTTATCTACAAAACAGTCATAGGCCACCGAACAGTTCATCTCTTCCTGCAGGCTAGATTCCAACAGGCCTCTGACCACCCTGCCGCCTTACACTGTACAGGCGCAATGGAGTGTTGTGTCCTGGGATCAGAAGGCAGAGCGGGCGAAACACAGCCAAGCTTCGCTCTCTGAGAACAATAGGGACTAGGTTCCTGAGCTCGCCAGTAGTGAACCAATGGCAGCATTGGCGGGCGATTCAAACCTGCCAATAGGAATATAGGGCCGTCCCCCCCTAACTGTATATAGTTGGCCTCCGGCCGTTACTGTTTGTTCTTTGTCTTGTGTGAAGTACGAATAAACGCGTCTTCTCTTATGTCGTCGTCCGAGTCATGAGGCCCGAAACTCAGTACTTTACAGTGGCGACGAGGATGGGATTCCAACGCCTTCCGTGACTCCATGAGCGACGAAAAAGACACCGCCGAGCGCCGCATCGCTGACCCCGAGAGCAGCACCGCACCGCTCGCCGAGCATCGCATTGCTGACCCCGAGAGCAGCACCGCACCGCTCGCCCCGGCGCACGCCTTCCCAGACAGAACCATGGCCGCTTCTCATGTAACACTGGAGCACTTCGATCCGTCGCAGCCAGAAACCTGGGACGCATGGGTCGACCAGCTCATCAGCTATTTGGAGCTCAACGAAATCCGCCACCCCGACCAGAAACGAGCGATCCTGCTGAACGCCTGCGGCACCCAAACCGTCCGCCTCGCCAAGAGCCTCTTGGTGCCCCGCACGGCCTTGGAGAGCTCGTTTGGGGAGATCCTGGATGTCCTCAACGCTTACTTCAGCCCCCGGCCGACCTTCCTGGCCAAGAGGATGGATTTCCAGAGGCGAGTCCAGGCCCAAGGGGAATCCATTGCCACCTTCCTGGCCGCGCTAAGGGTGCTCGCGGTGGACTGCGGATTCCCGAAGGTGGAGGACAACCTGCTGACGCAGTTCGTGTGGGGCCTGGCGGACTCCAAGCTGCGGCGCAAGTTGGTTGGACACCGGAGGCTCTCCTTAGACGAGGCCCTAGACACCGCAACAGCCCACGAGGCCGCAGAAGGGGAACGCCCGGCCGCGGCCACCCATGTGGTTGGAAGGAGTCCAAGCCCCGGGAATGTGGATACGGAAGAGGTCTTTGCCCTCAGACCTCAACCACGCCGGCCGGCGCCGTTCCAGCAGGCCAACAGAGAGCCAGCCAAGCCTTCCGGCAACCGGATCGTCTGTGCCAGCTGCGGGGAAGGCCACGGAAGGAAATCCTGCAAGTTCCGGGATGCTGTTTGTCACGGGTGCGGGAAGCAGGGACACCTCGCACGGGTCTGCCGGTCCAAGGGCCCCAGGAATTCGAGATCGTCGGCTCCACCGCACCGCGCATCGTCCGCCGCCTACGAGACGACGGAAGAGGTCACCGAGTTGTACCATCTCACCGACCAGCCGCTGCAGGTACTTCACCTCCCCAACCCCAACCTCTCCTCTGCCCCGAAGATCCAAGTAACCGTGCGGATCAAGGGGTCCCCCTGTTGCATGGAAGTGGACTCGGGATCGGCGGCGTCCATCATTTCCCTAGACACTTTAAAAAGACTTTGCCCATTAGGGGGACCCCCTCTACGTCCATCGCCACTAAGCTTGGTGGATTTTCAAAAGAACCCTGTCCCCATCTGGGGAGTCGGCACTTTCCGAGTGCAGTACAGAGACTTTGAGGGGAACTTGGACTTGGTGGTGGTAGAGGGAAATCTCGTGAGTCTCCTGGGGCGGGTGTGGTTCGAAGCCCTAGGCATAACGATTGGGGGAGTGAATAAGTGCGGGGTGTGGGACTGGGGGGCGGTGTGCAAGGAATTCCCTGAGGTTTTTGACGGGAAACTGGGGTGTTATAAAGGGCCCCCGGTGTCGCTTCACTTAGACCCCACCGTGACGCCCGTTCGACGGCGCTTCCGCACCGTGCCCCTGGCCCTCCGCCCGAAAATAGAGGCCGAACTGGACCGGTTAGTGGCCCAGGGAGTCCTAGAGCCCGTCCCGAACGCTCGATGGGAGACCCCGATTGTGACACCCATCAAGCCAAACGGGGAAATCCGCATCTGCGCGGATTATAAGTGCACCATTAACCAGGCACTTCAGGCGCACGCATACCCCGTACCCGTGGTCAGCCATGTCTTAGCCACACTGGCGGGGGCGCGCATATTTGGAAAGCTGGATCTCGCGCAGGCGTACCAGCAACTCCCGGTAGATGAGGCCACGGCCGAGGCGCAAACCATAGTGACCCACTGGGGGGCCTTCCGGGTGAAGCGGCTGCAGTTCGGGGTCAGTGTGGCCCCAGGGATATTTCAAAATCTAATGGACAATTTGTTGAAAGGGATCCCTGGGGTGACGCCGTTCTTCGACGACGTCCTCATCGCCGCGACCACCCCGGAAAGCTTCACTGCCCGCCTCCGAACTGTACTGGAACGCTTCCAAGCCGCGGGGCTGAAAGTGAAGCGGGAAAAGTGCCTCCTCGGGGTGCCGGAGGTGGAGTTCTTGGGATACCGGGTAGACGCAACAGGCCTGCATCCGGCGAGGGACAAGGTGAAGGCCATCGTGGAGGCCCCCACCCCGAAGTCCAAGGCCGAGCTCCAGGCGTTCTTAGGCCTCCTGAACTTTTACCACGCCTTTCTCCCCCACAAGGCCGCCGTGGCCGAACCCCTGCACAGACTGCTGGATAAGGCGACACCTTGGGCCTGGGGAGCGAGGGAGGTGGCGGCGTTTCGGGGGGTTAAAGTACTCTTGATTTCTAATGCGGTGCTCGCCCACTTTGATGAAAAGCTCCCGGTAATCCTTGCGTGCGACGCATCACCGTATGGGGTCGGGGCAGTCTTGGCACACAAGCTACCGGATGGAAGGGAAGTCCCGGTGGCTTATTACTCCCGCACGCTGTCCCTCGCGGAGCGGAACTATGCACAAATCGACCGGGAGGGCTTGGCACTGGTGGCGGGGGTTAAAAAGTTTCACAACTTTGTGTACGGGCGGCCCTTCACACTCGTAACCGATCATAAGCCGCTCCTGGGACTGTTCGCGGCGGACAAACAAACGCCGCAGGTATTGTCGCCCCGGGTGTTGCGCTGGTCCTTGTTTTTAGCGGGCTACCAGTACCAGTTGGAGCATCGGCCGGGCAAGGCGCTGGGTCATGCCGACGCCTTGAGCCGCCTGCCGCTGCCGCATACAGGGGAAGATCCGGCCCCGGCTCCCGCAGTCTTGTTAATGGAGGAGCTGCCAAACCCCCCCCTTCAGGCTGCAGACGTGGCCGCCCGCACGTCCCGAGATCCCATTCTCTCCCGGGTCCTAAACTGGGTGGTGAGGGGATGGCCAGCGGAACAGACAGGGCCAGAGTTCACGGCATACAAAGCCAGGCGGGAAGAGTTATCCACCTTAAAAGGGTGCTTGTTATGGGGGGACAGGGTGGTCATCCCGGGGCCCATGAGACAAGGGGTTCTAGAAACGCTACATGAGGCCCACCCCGGCATTGTACGCATGAAGGCTCTGGCAAGGAGCTACGTGTGGTGGCCCGGGATGGACGCCGAAATTGAAACCTGGGTCCGAGGGTGCACACGGTGTCAGGAAGTCCGCCCCAATCCCCCGAGAGTGCCAACCCAAAGCTGGGAGTCTACCCACAAGCCGTGGTCACGCCTACACATAGATTTTGCGGGGCCATTTCAGGGGCTCCAGTTCATGGTGACAGTAGACTCCTACTCGAAATGGGTGGAAATAAGCCCAGTGTCTACCACCTCTGCCAAAGCGGCAATAAGGGCCCTGCGGAAAATATTCGCGACGCACGGGTTACCAGACACAATCGTGTCAGACAACGGGGCAGCGTTCACATCTGCTGAGTTTCAAGCGTTCCTCGAAAGGAACCTAATCAGGCACATACGATCAGCGCCCTTCCACCCGGCAACAAATGGACAGGCGGAGAGAACGGTACGCACCGCCAAAGAAGCCCTGAGCCGCATAACGGAGGGGGACTGGGAGTTCCGGCTGGCCCGCTTTCTTCTAACATACCGCACCACCCCAAACCCCATCTCCGGGCATTGCCCCGCAGAACTATTAATGGGCCGCCGCCCTACCACTTTATTAGACAGGCTCCACCCGGACCGAGCCCCAGAGAGAAAGCTGGTCGAGAACCGGGAGGCTCCCCGAAGCTTCCTCCCGGGGGAACCTGTCTACTTCCGGAACTACGGGGCGGGGCCTCAGTGGGTGGCCGGGCGCATCCTAAAATCCACCGGGCCAGTGTCATACGAAGTCCTAACAGATGGGGACCGGGTCCTCCGTAAACACGTCGACCAGCTCCGGAGGCGGCAAGACCCCGACACAGAGATCCAGTTACCGGGAAATGCCGCGGCCGCCCCAGCATCCGATCGACTGCAAGCACCGACAGCGGAGCCAGCGCCGGAAAGTCCACGGAATCCGGAGGGGGCTCCGGTGACAGCTGAACCGCCGCCGCCGCTGCCGCCACCGTTACAGCCGCCACCGTCACTGCCTCGGCTACTACCAGAGATCCAAGCTCCTTGTGCTGGCGGACCACCCGATAGGGGCCCCGCCAGTCCGGTACCGGCCCCCGACGATCGCTAAGAGAACGGAGGGCACCAACATACTTAAAAGACTACGTCACCTGATAGGAGACGAACTATGGGGGGAGGGGTGTTGTGTCCTGGGATCAGAAGGCAGAGCGGGCGAAACACAGCCAAGCTTCGCTCTCTGAGAACAATAGGGACTAGGTTCCTGAGCTCGCCAGTAGTGAACCAATGGCAGCATTGGCGGGCGATTCAAACCTGCCAATAGGAATATAGGGCCGTCCCCCCCTAACTGTATATAGTTGGCCTCCGGCCGTTACTGTTTGTTCTTTGTCTTGTGTGAAGTACGAATAAACGCGTCTTCTCTTATGTCGTCATCCGAGTCATGAGGCCCGAAACTCAGTACTTTACATGGAGGATGCTTTAAAAGGAGCTTTTGCCCGTGTCCTATCAGATTTGACCTGAGTTTTCCTCCACCGTCTCTCTAGCCATCTCCCTTCTCTGCATTGCCTGCAGCTCCTTGGTAAATCAAGGGGCTATCTAGGTTCCAACACCTGAGAGAGGGCATCTGGGAATAAGCATGTCAACTACCTGGGCACCGACAGGAACACCAGCACCAACCATATTAACACCAACCATATCCAGGAAAATTTCCTAGAGACCTCAGAAAGCCATTTGAATCTATCTTCCTCTGGGGCAGATCATCTTAGTAGATAATCATCTTCAAGGGCTGTCATATAGAGGATGGTGTGGAGTTGTTTTCTGTTGCCCCAGAAGGTCAGACCAGAACCAAGGAGTTGAAATTAAATCAAAAGAAATATTAGGAAGAACTTCCTGACAGAGCAGTTCCTCAGTGGAACAGGCTTCCTCAGGAGGTGGTGGGCTCTTCTTCTTTGGAGGTTTTCAAACAGAGGCTAGATGGCCATCTGACAGCAATGCTGGTTCTGTGATCTTAGGCAGATCATGAGAGGGAGGGCAGGGCCTCAGTGCTTAGTTCTTGTGGCCCTTTCTTACATGCCCAGGGAAATGCTGATCACCACTTTGGGGTCAGGAAGCCATTTTTCTCCAGGCCAGTTTGGCCAGGGATCCTGGAGGGTTTTTGTCATCTTCTGGGCATGGAACAGGGGGCACTGAGGTATGTGTGGGGCGGAGGTATTTGTGAATTTCCTGCATTGTGCAGGGGGTTGGACTAGATGACCCTGGAGGTCACGTTCAACTCTATGATTCTATGACCCTCCCCCTCCCCCCCGCAGAGTCTTTTTATTCCTGTAAGTGCAAATCTAAGCAGGTAGTGATCTGTCTATGACAAAGGAACCATTGTCAATTTCTCCACCCCCAGACTCCATTTCTCCTGCCCAGAACAAAACACCAGATCTAGAGTGTGACCTGCACAATGTGTAGGACCAGTTATTACCTGAGACAGGCCTATGGTTATCATTAGAGGCCATGAAATCCTGAGTAGTTCCTAACAAGAATGTTGAAGTCCTCCAGGACAACCAGCCTGGGTGTTGTCAACACCACCCCTGAGACTAGGACTGTCAGCTCAGATAGGGAGATTGTTATGCAGGAGGGTGGGGATGTAGGCTATGGTGATGAAAGGGAACCTCCACAGTCAGAGGCACTAAGCCTCTGAATCCCAGACCCAGGAGGTGACTTCAGGAGAAGGCCTTGACCTCTATGCCCTGTTGTTAAGCCATCCAGAGAAATTGTTTGGTCACTGTATGAGACAAGATGCTGGACTAGATGGTCTGATCTAGACTTTTGGTCTGATCCAGCAGGTTTCTTATGTTCTTAGTTGCATTGCTCAGTGAACTAACAGTGCTGGATCAGACTGCGACCTTCACAATCCATCCAGTTCTTTCTCCCAGCTTATGAGGTCTTGCTGTTTGGCTCTGTATCAAGGATTTTCCAGTTCACGTGTTTCGACTATCCATTTGAGTATGTTTTTCAGACTGAACAGAAAAAAAATGGCAATCACAGTACTTATACAAAGGGCCTCCAAAATTTAGCTTCAGTAAACAACTGAAAACAGTGAAGAGGCCCAGTCTGCACTTTGACAATCAAATGCACTCCTGTGAATATGGGGGGCGGGGGGGGGAGATAGTAAATTAATGTGTGAATCCGCTGACAGATTCCAGCAATATCTCAAAATTAGTGATTCTTGCCAGTGTTCCTACAGAAGATAGTCCTTAACAGTTCAGATCATCAGGAATGTGTGCTGGAACAGATAAAAGGTTGTCAATGACTCCATTAAAAGATTAGGGACTCTTGCAACGTAAAATCTCAAAACACGTGCAGGAATTCTGAGTTCACAGATGAAAGGACAAACTATTTGATATTGGTACCCCTTGGGACATCTTTTATGGGCAATGGAGTCTTTTCACTACCCTTGCGAGTATGTGCAGGAATATACCTGAAGGTCACCGTTGGATTTCGCTGCTCTTTTTTTTCGCTTCAGTACATGAAAAACATTTCATTCCCCCCCCCTTTTGCCTGTGGGTTTGTATTAAAGATAGCAAAATGTACGACTTTGGCTTGAACTTGAAAGTTGTTAGAATCGTTCTTTCCATTTACATTCTTGGGAAAAGAAAAAGGAGGATTGGATCCGGACAGATCTTTCCATCAGTCTCACCCAATTTCCCTTTTAATCAGCAGGAAGATTATTGCCCTGTGGGGCAATGTGGTTGAATTTCTGGGTGGGTTGAGGGGAGGGGAATGAAATTGCCCCTCTCCCAGTCTTCTGCCGGGACTGTAGGGGCAGAAAGGCAAGCGGGGAAATCAGTGGCGTATTTATCTATTGCACATCTTTACTGCACCTGTTCTCCAAGGATCTCAGGACAGCTTACGTGCTCCTCCTCTCTACCATTTTATCCTGATAAAACCCTCTGAGGTAGGTTCAGCTGAGAGACTGATCCATGTAAGGTAGGATTCCCCGTGAGAGCCAGTTTGGTGTAGTGGTTAAGTGCGCGGACTCTTATCTGGGAGAACCGAGTTTGATTCCCCACTCCTGCACTTGCACCTGCTGATGTGACCTTGGGTCAGTCACAAGCTCTGGCACAGCTGTTCTCTCAAGGACAGTTTCTGTCAGAAGTTCTCTCAGCCCCACCTACCTCACAGGGTGTCTGTTGTGGGAAGGGGAAGGGAAAGGAGTTTGTAAGCTGCTCTGAGACGCCTTTGGGCAGTGAAGGGCGGGGTATAAATCCAATCTCCTCCTCCTCCTCCTCCTCCTCAATACTGCCCGCCAGTACTTTTCAAAGCATAAGGGGGTAGGCTTGCCAACTCCAAGTTGGGAAATTTCTGGAGATTTGAAGTATATTCTGGGGATTTTGGGAGGGGAAGGACCGCTTCCAAAGCAGCCATCTTCTCCAAGCGAACTGGTCTGGAGATCAGTTGTAATTCTGATGTATCTCCAGGGCTGACCTGGAGGTTTTCAACCCTATAGGCAGGACCATTGTAAGGCAGGGCTTGTTACTGGCCGCCATCATTCAAAAGAAAACAATTTTGTATAGCAGCAATAGCGGCTGCAGGAAGCCACTGGTGGGTGAGGAGGACCGGTAAGCACTTGGGATTCCTTGGTCAATGTGTGCTGGAGAAGACTCTGGAGAGTCCCTTGGACTGCAAGGAGATAAAATCAGTCAATCTTAAAAAGAAATCAACCCTGACTGTTCCCTGGAAGGCCAGATAGTGAAGCTGAAGCTCAGATACTTTTATTTATTTTTATTTATATTTAAATTTATATCCCGCCCTCCCCACCATGGCGGGCTCAGGGTGGCTAACAACATATGTATAAATATATACATTAAAATTTCAATATATATATACTAAAACAACATTAGGTTAAGATTACAATATCAAACACATAATCATAATACAGATGGCAATACTCTGTCATCATTTGGATGGCCGCCTCCAGGCTCCTGCCAGGTTGTTAATCATCCGGCTGGTGGAGATGTTGGTGTTCAGGCCAGGTTGTTGGTGGCGTTGATATTAGGGCCAGGGTCATGATGTCAAGGAGGTCCCTACTTGAAAGCCTGGTGGAACTGCAAAAGGTGCCACAGGACCCTGATGTCATCCGGGAGCTCATTCCACCCGTGAGGGGCTGCCACAGAGAAGGCCCTGGCCCTCGTTGTAGCCAGCCTGGCCTCTTTCGGGCCTGGGAGGGCCAGGCAATTTTGGGATCCAGATCTTAGTGCTCTCTGGGGCACATGTGGGGAAAAGTGGTCCCTTAGGTAAGTAGATCCCTGGCCATATAGGGCTTTAAAGGTAAGAACCAGCACCTTGAACCATATTCAGTATACTTTGGCCACCAAATGAGAAGGGAGCACTGGAGAAGACCCTGATGCTGGGAAAGACTGAAGATAAAAGAAGAAGGGGATGGCAAAGGGTGAGATGGTTAGACAGTGTTATCGATGCCACAAACATGAAACTGAGCAAACTCCGGAGGATGACGGAGGACAGGAGGGCCTGGCATGATGTGGCCCATGGGGTCATGAAGAATCGGACTTGACTATGTGACTGAACAACCGCAACAACAACAGTTAGTGTGTGGTTCCATTCCCCCATCAGACTTACCATCTTTTAAAATTCCCCTTCTCTTTCTCCCTCCCGACCTCCACTTGAAATCTCCTTCATTACTTTTTATTCTTCTTCTGTTGATTTTTTTTTTTTTGCAAAGCAAGCAAGGAGAGGCATTCCATTTGGCTCTGCCTCCTGCAACAGCCTTTGGGGGCTTGGCTCCACCTTCTGTGGCCACCATTTTGGAGTGGTGCTCACCCCCCCCCCCAATATTCCAAGCATGCCTGCAGGCTCAAAAGGGTTGGGAACCCCTCCTCTAAGGCCACTCAATGAGCTTCAGGGCAGAATGGGCTTCTGAGCCTCGTTGTCCCAGTTTGAAACTCTAACCACTGCACCAGATTGGCTTTTCTTGATATTTTATTGGACACAAGCCATTGGATACATTTTAGCATAAGGGACCATTATCTCAGTCCCAATGGTCCCAATCCAGAAGGTGTTAGTCACACCAAAATCCCATTGAAATCTGATGGGTTAATCATGATTTAACTTGTCCGTTAATCTGAAAGGGACATCAGCATACACACAGTCTCTGGATAGGGGTCTCTTTCAGTAAGAAGAAAATAGTCATGTTTTCCGTGCACTTTCCCAGTAATGTTACTGATGGTTTCAAACTCTGAATTAAATTTTAAATATGATTTTTTTTTTCCTATTGGCGAATGGCTGTTATTAAACCAGTTTTCTTCCGCTAGGGTGGATGTTACTTTAGCTTAAAATAATATTTTATGCCACATGTTACCTTTCCTCACCCCAAGTAAATATTTAATACAAAGTATATTAGAAAATAAAACAGGGCACTATTAAAACTGCATGAGCATGGTGCAAGTTAAGGCTTAAGATCCATCAACCAGGTCCGGTGAACTCATAAATCCTGAGTCACAGAGTTTTGACATGGTCCATTTATGTTCCTTGAAGTAGGTCTCTTTGTTGCTGTATTCTGGTCAATGGAAAGGTGGGTATGCCCAGTTTTTTAAAAAAATTCTTTAAAAATTCAACATTTACATGTTATAAAAACTAGAAACTCAAAAGAACATGAAATAACTCAAAAAAATCGGATAAACAAAAATGATACAATAAATACTAAAAACCTAATACAATATTTATTCAAAATTGTAAGATCTCAAAAGTGGGTACGCCTAGTTGATGGTGTAGCAGAACATAGCTACAGGATGACTCTCAATCACGGCAGAGTCGAGATTTGAATCTAGGGCTGATTTCCCACTACAGCTGCCTCGGGGTTGTGCCACCGTTTGTCCCGATACTATTTGTCAATTTCATACCTGAAGCCGCGGGGCTGCATTTGACCCGCGGCTTCACCCGATTTCCCCCGCAGTTTCGTTATCCTGTTTTTTGACAGTTGGACACCCTACTACTCACTACACCGTACTAACTTTAGGGATCCCTAAAGACAGGAGACCACTACAAACAATACAACCACCCTGTTCAAGGGGGAGAGGAGGAGGAGGGGGAGAGATTGGATTTATACCCCGCCCTTCACTCGGTGTCACAGAGCAGCTTACGAACTCCTTTCCCTTCCCCTCCCCACAACGGACACCCTGTGTGGTAGGTGGGGCTGAGAGAGCTCTTTCTAGAACTGCTTGTGAGAGCACAGCTCTGAAGGAACTTGTAATTGATCCAAGGTCACTCCAGCAGCTGCATATGGAGAAGTGAGGAATCAAACTGCTCTTTTCAAGAACACCTCTGACAGAACTATGGCTTGCCCAAGGTCAGGGCTATTTTTGGGCAGGAAAGCATAGGAACGGAATTCCAGCTGGCTTCAGAGTTGGCCATGCCCACTACAGCCTAAACCTCTGCAAGCGTGGCTACAGAGGGAAGGCCTGGAGAGCGACACACACACACACACACACACACACACACACACACACACCCCAGGATGGGCTGGCCAGGGGGGAGCCTGGAAGGATCGGGGAGGCATTTAAATGCCTCCCTGTGCCTTCCCACCTGTCCAAGGGCCAGCTTGCCTGGGTTTCCCACAGCTGCGGGGTGCCCGAGCAAGCCAAGGGGGCGTGGCCTAATATGCTAATGAGCTGTGTTGTCAGGGTGTGGCCTAATATGCTAATGAGTTTCTGCTGTGGGGTGTGGCCTATTATGCTAGTGAGTTCCTGCTGGGCTTTTTCTACAAAAAAAGCCCTGCCCAAGGTCATCCAGAAACTGCAAGTGGAGGAGTGGGGAATCAAACCCAGTTTTCCCAGATTAGAGTCTGTGCACTTAATCACTACACCAAACTGCCTAGGGTTGCCAACATCCAGATGGTTGCCAACATCCAGTTGGGTTGTGGGGATCACCTGGAATTACAAATGATTTCCATATTACAGTTATCTGTTCCCCTGGAGAAAATGTCCATTTTGGAGGGTGGACTCAATGGCATTCTGTCCTGCTGAGGTCCCTCTGTTCCCCGCTCTTCCCAAGCTCCATCCCCAAATCTCCAAGAGGGTCGGCAAGCCCTACTACAGCTGTCTCCTAGATTACTCAAATTGAGCAGGTTAGTTAAAGTATATTGAATATCTTTTGAGTGGTTGTGGGGCCTAAGCATATCAGGTAACTGTGTGCCCCCATCAACCCAACTCTGGTGGCCCCATGGGGCCCCCAAGGCCTTAGTATGGAGAATGAAGATGGTTCTCAGCCACCATTTCCTCTCTTCGCTGTCACCGGCCCATGTAACCAGAGCTGAACAGCTGGCAGCATCCTCCTCGCCTTTTTCCCTGGCCCTTTCTAAAGCCCACTTGCAAGCTGTGTATGTCCCCAGTTCCCTCTAGCCTCTCATGAGGACCTCTCCCTTTGCAAGAGGCAAGTAGCAGTGGTGACCAGCCAGCTCTGTGGCTAGGTCTCCCTGACAACCCTTCTGAGTTATCTTGGGACACCATTGATTATCTGTTGGGACAGTGGCGGCCCTTTAAGTAGAAGAAGAGATTGGATTTATACCCTGCCCTTCACTACCCAAAGGAGTCTCAGAGCAGCTTACAAACTACCCCCCCCACAACAGATACCCTGTGAGGTAGGTGGGGCTGAGAGAGCTCTGACTGAGAAACACTCTTTTTTCAAGAACAGCTGTGCCAGAACTATGGCTTGCCCAAGGTCATCCAGCAGGTGCAAGTGGAGGAGTGCGGAATCAAACCCAGTTCTCCCAGATCAGAGTCCGCACACTTAACCTCTACACTTCACTACAGTAATCCACACCAATCTCCTGTTCTTGGGCAAGTCTGGATTCCCAGACCCCCCAGAGAGTGATGCATATATAAATGATCTCCAGCCCAGCCCCTACCTCCATATGACATGAGTGGATGAAGCCTGTCTACTGGCAACGGCGGGTTTTGCCATTACTAAGAAGAGACATTTGAAGTCCCTCTGCTGACTCAACACCATCTTTGTTCACCCTTTCTACATAACATGTGTGCAGAAGACCAAAAGAGGTAACATCATTTTTGACTGGCCTGAGGAGGAACTATTTATACTATAGTCATACTATACATTTATACTACATTTATAGCCATACTATATATTTATTGCATAGTCACGTCTCCTTCTTTGGAAGTTTGGAAACAGGGGCTAGATGGCCATCTGTCAGCAATGCTGATTCTGAGAACTTAGGCAGATCATGAGAAGGGAGGGCAGGAAGGGTTGCATCGGTGCTTAGTTCTTGTGGCCTTTTCTTACATGCCCAGGGAGATGCTGATTGCCACTTTGGGGTCAGGAAACAATTTTTCTCTAGGCCAGTTTGGCCAGGGAGATGGGTGACTGGGTGTGTGTGTGGCGGGGAGGTATTTGTGAATTTCCTGCATTGTGCAGGGGTTGGACTAGATGACCCTGGAGGTCTCTTCCAACTCCATGATTCTATGATTCTAACACTAGATTGGAATAGTTGCTGTTCTAGTATGGTGTGGCTAGGTTATGAGATTGAGCTGGTCCAAAACTCCACAAAGACTATACCGCAAGACTAAGGCTACGAAGAGTACAACCCAACTCTTGATGGACCTGGGGTCTGTCTCAGTATAACACAGCTTTGTGTGTTTGTGTTTGTAAAGACGATATAGCTAATGAGCAGATTTCTCCCGTCCCTGATGTCTGTCTGTCTATCTAACTATCGCGTGTTCATTAATGGTTAATTAAATCTCCTTGGCTCACTTTGGAATTGGTCTCGGTAAACAGTGTGGTCTGGAAAACAACAGCCACCTGAACTTTGGGTGGTGGCGGTACAAGGACTGCTGTCGGAGTCTCTGAGGATGTACATGCATGAAATGCATTCATTAGGAGTGAGTGTATTTACTGATGCTAGTGAGGCAGTGTGGTGTAGTGGTTAGGGCAGGGGTATCGAGCTCATTTGTTATGAGGGCCGGATCTGACATAAATAAGACCTTGTTGGGCTGGGCCATGTGTGTCATAAAATGTAATGCCAGGTAGCGGAGATATAAAACTTATAAAGGACACAGACACAAATATGGGGTTTTTTTTTGCTTAAATAACAACATGCTTAAAACATTAGCACTCTTGCAATATTTTGTTTATTTAACACTGTCTGATAACTGGCACCTCTTGCTCTGAATTATTGCATCAAAATGTCTGTGCTGCTGCAATCTTGAGTCTGCTGTTCAGGTGTGTATCTGTAAGCTGCAAACCTACGATGATGCAGCAGCAGCAGAACTGGAAGAAGAAGGAGAAGACAGCCAGTTCCGCTGTGGGCCTGATAGATGCCCTCCAGGGGCCTGATCCGGCCCCTGGGCCACATGTTTGACACCCCTGGGTTATGGAGTCAGGCTAGGATCTGGGAATCTGTGCTCTGCCATGAAGCTTGCCTTGCTGACCTCAGAGAGGTGAGATGTTGACATATGCTGACCTAAACTCCTTGGGGGAAGGGCAGGAATAGGTGCATATGTGTGTGTGAGAGATATTTACTGAAATACCAGGTGGTGCAACAGAGATCCTGTCCAGACGTCAAGCCTTCAGCTACTTGTCAACTCTCATATTTTCTCCGTGGGGGCCCTTGCCAGATTGTCACCACATGGGATTTCGTTGTTTACTGACAGAGCATTTGTGGTCTTCCGTTTGCTAACATTATGTCAGGTCAACTGTTCAGCACGCGGAATTGCCTGTGATTTTCATATCTCAGGTTACCTTAACGTTTTCATTTGCACATATTGATGAGGGGCTGTGCGGTGGTTTCATGGATGAAGGGTACCAACTGTTCCACACGCTCTGTGGTGCTTCATATCCCTCTGCATAATTTCTATGAACGATAAGGTAGCAGCATCCCATGATGTGCTAAACAGATTTTATCATTCATTCGCACACTATACATTTCTCTCTCACACCTTCTCCTGCGGCATATCCTTTTTCTCCCCCTAATCAGCATTTTTCCTCCTCACTACATTTCCCTTTGATCTCAGCCACAAGTATTGTCTTTATCAGCCAGATTATGGACTGCTCAAAGTCACATTCGGATTCAGATGCCCTCTGTGAGAAGCTGCAAGGGCTTAGGCCCACTGTAGGTCTTCAGCAGGTAAAGATGTTGGAATCTGCAGGGAGGGAGGAAAATAAGTCCTCTTGTATGAATGGCCAGAGCAGTGGAGCACAATGCTGCATAGTGAGGAGGAGGAGGAGGAGGAGGAGGAGGAGATTGGATTTATACCCCACCCTTCACTACCCAAAAGGAGTCTCAGAGCAGTTTACAATCTCCTTTCCCTTCCTCTCCCCACAACAGACAACCTGTGAGGTAGGTTGGGCTGAGAGAGCTCCGAAAGAAACTGCTTGTGGGAGCACAGCTCTGAAGGAACTTGTAACTGGCCCAAGGTCACTCCAGCAGCTGCATGTGGAGGAGTGAAGAATCAAACCCAGTTCTCCCAGATTAGAGTCCGCGCTCCTAACCACTACTCCAAACTGGCTCTGGCACCATACTGTAGTGGTTAGAGTGGTGGATTAGGATTTGGGGACTCCTGGGGTTTGATGCTCCATGTCAATTCTACCAACATTCCTCTAGCATAAGGTACATTTCTCTGAGATTCATACATATCCCTTCTTTCTCCTCAATGGATAGCCAAAGTAGATCAAAACCCCCAGGAGATGTGGGGGACGAGGGTGTAGACTGGTAAGCATAGAGTTTTGAGTGAGTATCAGAGCTGCCAGTGATATGGTGACATCGTTTCTGGTTATGTAGCCAGAAATGAGCCAATGACATCAGGGGGTGCTGTTCCTGCGTTCTTCCCCCTTCCACTCACCAGAGCAAGGGCCAGGGGAACTCCTGGTAAATGGCAACATTACTCACAGCACAAAAATAAAGTATAGCAACACAGATGAAATGAATCATCAGTGGAAGGGAAGAGATCAGGGGGCACAGCCTTTCAAATACACAGCAGATCTTCCTCTCTCTTCCTCCTCGGCCAGAAACTCTTCCTGCTGGTTCCGGGTTCCAGCCTTCGAGCCAAGAGCTCACACACCTCTGGCCATGCCTAGCCCTTAAGTACTCGCGACTGGAAGAGACCAAACTCAGCCTTGCTCTCACTTCTGACAGTCCCTGTCCTTTTCCTGCCCCAATGAAGACATTAACAAGTTCAAATTTAGAGTCCAGCGGCATTTTTAAGACCAACCAAGGTTTATTCAAGGTATGAGCTTTCGTGTGTGTTATGTATTGGGACTGAATCATCCCTGATTGAATCACCCTAGAGACTGGCTGAGTTTAGAGCACAAGAACAATAGCCGATGAGGACTCTGGAATAAACCAATCAAGTAGTAATGTTTTGCAAATAACTTATCATGGGTTGTGTGTGTGTGTGTGTGGGGGGGGGTTTATGCATATAAGCAGGGCTCTGCCCCTGCTAGAGTTGTCTTAGACTTAAGCTGAAATCAGTAATAAACTATGAGCTGATCACTATACATGTCTCAAACCCAGTATATTTCAGTGTGCAAGGCACACTTTTTCCAAACACATTGGAATGATAGGTAAAGTTCAAACTTTTAGAGAGGGACTTAACAGCAAATTAACATGTAACATGATGATGTTTAAGCTATGCAAAGTCAGAACTAAATAACATCATGTTTAACATGTTGATTTGCTGTTAAGTCCCTGTGTAAAAGTTTGAACCTTACCTTCCATTCCAATGTATTTGGAAAAAGTGTGCCTTTCACATGAAAGCTCATACCTTGAATAAACCTTGGTTGGTCTTAAAGGTGCCACTGGACTCTAAATTTGTTCTGCTGCTTCAGACCAATAAGATATAATGGAGCGCCCGGCAGCTATTCTCTCTCCCCCCCCACTTTCTGATAGCCCTGAAGCTGGGGAGGGGCTCCAAATGGGGGGATCCCCTGCCTCCAACTGGTGATTGGCAACCCTAAACCAGACAGAATGTGAGGAAAACATAGCATGCATTCAGGCCCTCGTTTTCATGGCGCGAAGTGAGTTAGAAATATAATAGGGACTAGTGTTCCCTCTAAGCTGAATTAGTGTGAACTAACTCAGTTTTTTAGCCTTTGGCTCACACATTTTTGTCTCAGCTCAGGAAGGAGGGCTCCAGAACAAACTAATTTATGCAGTAGCCAAATCGCTCACTCACGACTTTAATGCCAGTAACTCGCAAAGCAGAATTTTTGCTCCCAAGACTCCATAGCTTAGAGGGAACATTGGTAGGGACTGCTGTTTCCTGGCCACGGGAGTCATCTTAACTGGGAATTTTCTACAGGGCTCGGATGTGACTTTATTTTTCTACCAATTCATGTAACGTTCCAACAGACTTTCCTTCCCAGAAGATGCGCGGCAGCCCCGTCGTTATCCATGAATGTGTTTCAAGTTACATTTGTTAACTGCCCTTGGTTCTAAATCAGAGTTCTTCCTTCATATTAACCACATTCTGTCAGAATGATATGGTTAAGTGGATCCAGTTCTGGAAAAAACAACAACAACACAACATTAAGTGATATTTAATATTAGCTGTGAGATTTCTTGCCGCCATGCAGAGGAGGTAATTAAGCATGTCAAATGAGTGGTGACACAGACAAGGCATGTACAAATTGAGAAATGGTTTATTGAGGGTTCAGTGTAATGGCTGACACCCTCCGTAAGGTCAGCTTTTGCATATCTCAGGCAGATGAATGGTGTTGTGCGCTCCTCGTGCTGCTCAGAATGCGCTGCTTAGCATTTAATGCAAAACTCGGATGCTGCAAAGGAATAAAACGTACCATTGATTAGGAGCACTTGACAGAAATGCTGGCTAAAGCCATCTGCAGACGACAGGAAGGAGGAAGGCTGGATAGTAGGAAAAACTTTTTCGACAGTCAGAGTTGTGCAACAATGGCATCAGCTGCCTCGGGAGGTGGTGAGCACCCCCTCGCTGGCAGTCTTTAGCAGCGGCTGGACAAAGACTTGTCAGGATGCTGTAGGCTGATCCTGCATTGAGCAGGGGGTTGGACTAGATGGTCTGTAAGGCCCCTTCCAACTTTATGATTCTGTAATTCTCGGGTGATGGAGGAATAGGCCTCTTCCCTATGCTATGTTCCCCAAGGGGGCAGAGCATGACAGTACATGGTAGCAATTTTATCGCTGCTAAGGAAACAGTGAATGACCAAAAAAAAAAAAAAAGCCTCACATATGGTATCTCAGTGACCTCTGGATCTGTGCTAGGGTACCCATGTTCCCCTACCATGCCCGGAACTTTCAGTGCGAACCAGAGCTCCATATGTGAGATATTTTCTGCTACAGGCAGTTTGCTCAAAAGATCCTTCCATTGTGAAAAGAGGTGGAAGTTTCACATGAACAGAATCTGTTATGCAGCCCTTTTTTGCCCATAGCTTCTGGTTTACAGTCAAGGTTCTGTACATGATGGAGAATTCAGAGGGAAGGTAAGCTAGAGTTTAGGGTTATCTTCCAGGTGGGGCCTGGGGAGCCCCCAGAATCACAGCTCATCTCTAGACTAGAGAGATCAGGTCCCCTGGAGAAAATGGGTGCTTTGCAGGGTGGACTCCTGTATGGCATTGTAGCCCACTGAGGTCCTTGTCCACCCCAGGCTCCATCCCCAAATCTCTAGGAGTTTCCCAATCTGGATCTGGCAACCCTACCCCCCACCAGTGGCCAGGGTTCCTAACATCTAGTTAGGAGTTTAATATCTCCCAAAAGTACTACTGATCTCCATATAGAGCATTACGCTTGAGTGATCGAAATCTACTGGTGCTCCCCAGCCCAAAGAGCATCCATTTGTCCTTGGCCAGGGCCAGGGCCAGGGCCAGGGCCAGGGCTTTTTCAGGCCTGGTCCCGGCCCGGTGGAACACTCTTCCAGGAGAGATCAGGGCCCTGTGGGATTTAGTACAATTTTGCAGGGCCTGAAAAACAGAGTTGTTCCGTTGGGCCTATGGTTGAGGGCAGTACATGAGCACTAGCTGGTAACAAGTTCAGCCTTCCCCTCTTCTTTCTTTTCCCCTCCCCTTGTGTTCCCTCCTGTTCCTCTTCACAGTTGTCTGAACATTACCCCTCCATATGCCATCTGGAATTCTATACAATTGTTCTATCTATAATTTAAAGAATTGTTGGAGAGCCAGTTTGGTGTAGTGGCTTTGATTCCCCACTCCTCCACATGCAGTTGCTGATGTGACCTCGGGTCATTAATAAGTTCTTTCAGAGCTGTTCTCTCAAGGGCTGTTCTCTCAGAGCTCTCTCATCCCCACCTACCCCACAGAGGCTGAGTTCAGACTGGCAGTTTGCCCCGAGATAGGTGTGTTTCAGCAATTTTTCACAACCAGATTAAAGGGGCCGTTCACACCGGCACATCTGTCTGGCGTTCCCAGCCGTACTCAGCCTGTCTTGTAATGCTTCGCTCCTGGGTTTAAAAGATACCTTGTAAAAGTGGTATCAAACCCTGGAAAGGGTGTCTATCCCATGTATATCCCACACCAACAAAGTGTGAATGCTAAAATCCACGATTTTGGTTGTGTGCTTATGCACATATGTGCTCATGCGCATAAGCACATATCTCCAGATTAGCAAAAAAGAAAGTCGTGCCTTACAGACGCACCTTCGGGCCAATGGTGTGAATGTTTCCTTGCGCCTTCTCCCCAGTATGCTCTGGTATCAGTCTGTGCAGTGTGACCGGGAAAACCTGGAACAGTTTGTTCTGGGGCTTTTTTTTGCCACGACTCGCTCCCGCTTCAAACTGCCAGTCTGAACTCAGCCAGGGTGTCTGCTTTGGGGAGGGGAAGGGAAGGGGATTGTAAGCCACTCTGATATTCCTTTGGGTAGTGAAAAGTGGGGTATAAATCCAGTCTCTCTTTCTTCTCTATATTGTATTTTAGTGCATTTATTGTATGCTGTTTTAGAGGTTTCTTCTATTCTATTTTATGGTTTGATGTTACCCGCTCTGAGCCAGCTTTGGGGAGAGTGGGCTATAAATAAATTAACAAACAAACAAATAAATATAACAGAGATCAGTTCCCCTGAAGAAAATGGCTGCTTTGGAGGGATGGAACTCTATGGTACTATAAACAGCTGAGGCCCCTCTCCTCCCCAAACCCCACCCTCCAAAGCGTCCACCCCCAAATCTCCAGAAGTTCCCCAACCTGGAGTCAGCCAGCATAAGCAGAAGATTGATTCTGAGACTCCCCGTGTATGAAGTCTTTCAATTCCGTTTCCTCTTTTTCTTGTGTTTATTAAAAAAAAATCCCTTTCTGTGGGAGTTAAAGACAGTTTTTATCAAATGCCGCTTTGATTCGAGGCAGGTCAAGTACCATGAAAAGCTGGCACAGACAAAGGAATGGGTGGGCAACGTGTGACACAGTCAACAGGACTTTGTGGCCTGTCAGAGAGAAGTGAAGGGGCCTCTGGGCTTGACTGTAGCACACAGAGAAGTCTGCCTCTCTGGTGCTCATTAGAATCTGCTCCCAACTGAGCAGACTAGAGGCAGATCCGCCTCAAGGCAGTCTTTCCTCTCCTAAACATACTCCCTCCCTCCCAAATCTATTATGCTACCTTGACTTTTCTTGCCTCAAAAACATCAGTCGCAATTCCAAAAAACTTTTTGTGTGTGTGTGTGTGTGTGTGTGTGTGGGACATAAATAGAACTTGGCTTTTTAAGACTCTCACCCCGTGATTTGAATTTCTGTCAGGCTGACAACTTATCCTGTCTCATGCTGGCGCTAAGTAGTCGAACTAGTCAGTGTTCTTTGCAAGTTCAATCTGCTTTCCCCAGAAGTTGCAACTAGCCAGCTGGGCCAGTCTTTTCCCCACCTGCCTGAGCCTGCGGCCTGAGGCGAGAACAGAAGAGAAACCCGGGTCAGAGAAAGCCTACGATTATTTCCCAAAGCACCTATCAGTTGCCTAAGATAATTTCCACATCTCTTAATGTTGAGGGCCTATGTCTTCTGTACCTTTAATTTCTTTGTTCCACTGTTTTCATTTGTAAATCACCTTGAATGTATTGGCTGAAAGCCATATGTAAATGCAGGATTTTTTTTTTTTTGCCAAAAAAGATTAAAGTGATTGAATATCACTTAAGAAAGGAAAAATACTGTTAGATAGCAACTGAGCTGCTAATTTTGGAGGTGTTTGAGCTAGGGCTGCCTTTTCTTCTGCTGACGGGGGGTGGGAGTAAGCTTCCCGGGAGGGGGGCAGCATTGCCATATGTGACATCCCTGGTGTGATGGTCACCATAGAGTTTTGCCAGAGCGTCATTGTGTGACGTCCTCAGTGTCATGATGTCACTTCCATGTGACATCATCGTGCCAGGGATGCCATGTCTGGTTGTGTCTGTTGCAGGCAGGGATTCCCCTCACCAGCCAGCTGGCCGGTGGCAGGCTGGAGCCTGTGAAATTGGGGGATCCCCCACTCCCAGCTGGGGGTTGGCAACCCTAGTTTGAGCATGTAACATAAACTAGGGATGCCAGCCGCCAGGTGGGATCTGGGGATCCCCTGCAATTACTGCTCATCTCCAGACTACAGAGATCAATTCCACTGGAGAAAATGGATGCTTTCAATGATGAACTCTATGGCACTGTACCCCACTGAGGTTTCTGTCCTCCCCAGACTCCATCCCCATATCTCCAGGAGTTTCCCAAGCTGGATCTGTCAACCCTACCTCCCCACTCCCTGCCAGTTGCCAGGAGGAACTTGACAACCTTTGGCTAGAGACACCACAGCACTCCAAAGACTTCTTCTTTGCCTCCCCTCATAGTACCCACCCTAAGTTTACCAGCAACCAGGTTTGTTACCTATTGGCCCCTGAAATGCAGGTGGGAGGGAATGGGGGCACACACCACCATTGCACCAGTGCGATGGCGAAACCATAGAGTTTTTGCAAATCCTGCAGATTCCTATGATGTCATTTCCAGCTTTTACCAGCAGTGAAGGCATTGCAGTCCCCGCCTCCTAAATGCTCTTGGGGGCTGTCAGCTGTTGCTTGGCAACCCTAACCCAGACTAAACCTCACATGAAAACAAATTACTTGCTGATAACCTACCAGTAGCCTGTTCATGCTATCTTTATGTATACCACACATTTCCCTACCTGAGCCTGCATTGCGGGGAGGGCAGGATATAAATGTGATTAGTAAATAAATAAACCATGTCAACTGACCTGACCATCTATGACCCTGCACAGAATCATCTCATCTACTGTGCAGATGCAAAAGCCCACACAATGCAGGGAAATGAAACTCCATCATAAGGAACTGAATCTCTACCACCTACAGAACAGTTGTAAAGCTGTTCAACAACCACTGGAGATGGATGGCAGACAGGGGAACTGTTCGGGAATTTGTCTTGCCAGTGATCACAGCTATTGAACATAGTATATTCAGCTATCAGACCAAAAAATGCAGCATCCGTAGTTGGTGCATAAACCATGAGGTCATCTATCAAGAAACATGTTTAGGCCTCTGCCTTGAGAATGCCTCCTGTACGGCCAATATCAAATTCACCAGATTCCAGAATTTTGAGTTGGAAATTACAGTGAGGTTTGGACAAACCAAGACTTTTCCAGAGAAGAATCGAATGCTTCTTGTGGCCTGTGTTCCAGATGCAGAATCTGACTATGGAGTATTTCTCTTCAAGGGAGAAGGACATCTGTCCCTGCACACAGAAGTCCAACATTAAAGGAACAATAGATAGCTTGAATCATACTCCCTGATATGCTAATTTTCTAAATACAGATGTAGGGGAGGGTCGCATTCCAATAAGTAGCTTCTCCCTCCCTCCCCCACCCCAATTACTTGATTTTGTTAATTCCAGTAACTGGCCAAAATTCATTTGCAATGTTTTTAAATCCATGCATCCATGCATCCAGCCATGTAGGGGTGCTGAGTAAGATTGTCTGGATCTTTGGGGCTGGATATCACCGATATGCAGACAACACCCTGGCCTGTATTACATTATCCAAGTCTCCAGATGCTTGGTTCTGAATAAGTGCTTTGGGACTATGGTCAGGTGCCTAAGGTAGAACAAACCGAAGCTGAATCCAGACAAGACAGAGATAATACTGGTTGACAAGGCTAATATTTTAGAGGGCCTGAATCCACCTGCCCTGTACAGAGTTACAGTGGCTTTTTCAAAGCACATTAAGAGCTTGGGGCGTGCTTATGGACCCTGTCTTACTGTTTGAAAAGTGGGCTGGTATGGTGGCCAGGAGCACCTACTATCAGCTGCATCTGATTCTCCAACTTTCTCATTCCTTAGACTCAGTTGATCTGGCCATGCTGATCCATGCTTCTGTAATCTCATGGCTGGATTACTGCATTGTGCTCTACATGAGGCTGCCCTTGAAGACAACCTGGAAACAACAATTGGTCCAGAATGCAACAGCCTGACTACTCTCAGGGGCTAACAACCGGGAACAAATGTTGCCCATTTTGAAATATGTTCATTGGCTGCCAGCTTGTTTCTGAGTTCAATTGAAGCTGCTGGATAGGACCTTTAAAGCCCTTCATGACATAGACCAATTTGTAATGGCCCCCACTCATCAGGTGGGACACTCGCTTGATCTGATCTTTGTGGCAGGGGTTACAGTGGACCAAATTACTGCTATGGCAATACCATGGTCAGACCACTATGCCCTGACGGCCTGCATGAACATTCCACCCTGACCCTGTGTGGGTGGCGAGCACATTTTAGCTCACCTGGGGGGGCCAAATCGACCCAGTGTGGCTCCAGATGGCCCTGTGGGATCCAATGCCCCCTGGCGGCTCATTAGATGAACTTGTTGAGGACTGGCATAACCGACTCTTGGCAGCCATCGATGAGATCGCTCCTTGGCATCCTCTGCATCCCTGTTCTAGGCTTGCTCCATACAGGAGCTGTGGCTGATGAAGCGAAGGCTCAGACGGCTAGAGAGGCATTGGTGGCAAGCTTTTGACGAAGCTACAAGAGCATCCTATAGGACATTTATGAGATACTATGAGATGGCAGTCAAAGCTGCTAAATGAGAATACTATGCAGCCACGATTGTGTCTGTGGGCTCACACCCAGCCCAGTTATTTAGAACAATTTGAACTCTTACTACTCTGCCACAGGGCAGACTAAATCTTAAGGAACTGGAGATTGGCTGTGAGGCTTTTGCGAGCTAATTTGCTGAGAAAGTCCTGTAGCTCCGCTATGACCTTCCCACCACAGTTTGAAACAGTAAGGGAACTCGAGGCTCCATGCACATCTTCTTGTCAGGTTTTGGATTAGAGGAGGTCAACAAATTACTCCTAACTGTGCACTCGACCACTTGCTGCCTTGACCTGTGCCCATCATGGCTAATTAAAGCTGGCCGAGACGGGTTGCGAGGTTCTGTGAGGGAAATTATCAACAAGTCTCTCCAGAAAGGGCTGTTCCCTGGGGTACTCAAGGAGGCAGTCGTCCGCCCTCTCCTAAAAAAAAAAAAAAATCTCTGGATCCAGCCAAATTGGCTATCAGCCAGTTTCCAATCTGCCCTATTTGGGCAAACTGATTGAGAGGGCGGTTGCAGCCCAATTACAGGGTTTTTTTGGATGACATCTCCGTATTAGATCCCTTTCAGTCCGGTTTCCAACCAGGCCATGGGATGGAGACAGCACTGGCTGCCCTCATGGACAACCTTTGGAGGCATCTGGATCGAGGCGGATTGGCAGTGTTGGTGCTGTTGGACCTGTTGGCGGTGTTTGACATGGTCAACCACCAACTACTGTGACCTACTGCCTCTCCAACACTGGGATCCAGGGGTCTGCCTTGCAGTAGCTTTCCTCGTTTCTCCAGGATCGGGGACAAAGGGTGGCTGTAGGGTAAGAAGAAGAGAAGAAGAAGAGATTGGATTTGTACCCCAGCCTTTACTACCCAAAGGAGTCTCAGAGCGGCTTGCAAACTCCTTTCTCTTCCCCTCCCCACAACAGATACCTTGTGAGGTAGGTGGGGCTGAGAGCGCTCTGACAGAAACTGCTCTTGTTCAAGACCAGCTATGCTAGAACTGTGGCTTGCCCAAGATCATCCAGCAGGTGCAAGTGGAGGAGTGGGGAATCAAACCCGGTTCTCCCAGATTAGAGTCCATGCACTTAACCACTACACCAAACTTGTCCCAAAGGCACCCGCAAGTCTGCGAAGTACCCCAAAGGGCAGTGCTTTCCCCGATGTTATTTAACATCTATATGCACCCCCTTGCCCAGATTGCCTGAAGGCATGGGCTAGGATGTCACCAATATGTGGATGACACCCAGCTCTAACTGTTGTTGGGCAGCCAGACACCAGTCTGGAAGATCTGGACCTGGTGTTGCAAGCCGTGGCTAGATGGCTTAGACTGAGCCAACTGAAATGGAATCTGATGAAGACGGAGGTTCTATGCCTGAGTCGGAGTGGTCCGGGGGTAGGGATCCCACTCCTGACCTTCGATGGGGTGCCATTGGTGCCAGTGCCAGAGGTCAGGAGCTTGGGAGTGCTCTTGGATGCTTCCCTAATGATGGAGGCCCAAGTAGCAGCCACTGCAAAGTCAGCCTTTTACCATCTTCAGCTGATCAGGCAGTTGGTTCCCTTCCTTGCACGCAATGACCTGGCGTCAGTGATCCATGCAATAGTCACCTTGAGACTAGACTACTATAATGCCCTCTACATGGGGCTGCTCTTGTCCCAAATTCAGAAGCTGCAGCTAGTGCAGAATGTGGCAGCCAGGCTGTTATTGGGTCTCCCCATGGGGGAACACATCCAGCCTGCACGAAAAGCACTGCACTGGCTGCCTATAGCGTATCGAATTTGGTTCAAGGTGCTGGTACTTACCTTTAAAGCCCTTTTTGGCCAGGGACCTATATACCTAAAGGACCACCTTTCCCCATACGTTCCCCAACGATCAGGTACTCAAAATTGCCTGGTCCTCCCAGGACCTAGAAAAGCCAACTTGGTTGCAACGAGGGCCAGGGCCTTCTCAGTGGCAGCTCCATACTGGTGGAATGAGCTCCCGGAAGACATCAAGGCTCTATGGGAACTTTTACAGTTCCACAGGGCCTGTAAAACCAAGCTCTTCAACCAGGCATTTGACTAAGGAGCTGCCACAACCATCTGAGGCCCTGGCCCCAATACCATCAATATCTTAATAACATCAGTGATACCATTAACATCACTGAATAGCCTGTGCCTTGCTGACATGACCATGTGCTAATTGACTCCCACCATATTGTATGCCATTGCTTGCACATTATGTATTATTTTTAGATTTAATTTATTGTAATTTTAACTAGAAGCCTCTGAAGGGCTTCTAGTGTCCTGGCCCCATTGCTGGACCTCCTGACGGCACCTGGTATATTTTGGCCGCTGTGTGACAGAGTGTTGGACTAGATGGGCCATTGGCCTGATTCGACATTGGCTCCTCTTATGTTCTTATGTTTTAACTGAGAAATTGTTCTATCAGTAATAATGTTGTGAGCTGCCCTGAGCCTACTGCGGCGGGGAGGTCAGGACAGAAACCAAATAAAATAAATAAATAAACAGGGCCCACATATTTAAAGGACCATCTTCTTCCACATTTCCCCATGTGCCAACTATGGTAACCAGGTAGCCATCCGTTGGCTACCCTTCCACTCTGGGTGTTCCATCTGGCATTGACCAGAGCCTGGGCCTTTTTTCCATTGTGGTTCTGGCTTGGTGGGATGGGTTCCCTGAAGAGGTGAGTGGGGCTCCCTCCTTGGAGATTTTCAGGAGGTGCTGCCAGGCATTCCTGTACGCTGAGGCATTTGATGGGGTTTGAACAGCAGGTATTTGGGACTCGTTGTTTTATCTTTGGTTTTTATCTGGGGATATTGTCATTATTATCGTAAGCCTCACTGAACCAAAGGAAAGGTAAGATAGAAATTAATAAATGTAGATAAATGCATCTATGTGGAAAGTCCCTCCCTGCCCAAGCCCCACCTTACCCCGGTTTTCCCTCCCAATTTCAGGGAAATTCCCAATTGGGAATCGTCACCCCTGCTTTCCTCCCTTTCTTTCTCAGTAGTAATTGTTGTTGAATATGTGTGCATTCCTACAACACACAGGCCCATATCTGGGATTTTTAAAATCAGAGGGCATTTAAATGTTTAGTGGGCACTGGCTAATCAGATTAAAGGTATACCTGGCTCCTTCCCCACACCTGTCACTGCTGGGGGGCCCTGGGCTGGATGGGAAGTTGGGGGGGCATGCCAGTATGTCAGGGGGCATAGCCCCCAGATGCCCCACTGTGGCTATGGGCCTGACAACACTGAGCATTTAAAAGAACTTACATCCTTGGAAGGACTAAAATAGCACTGCCCCAAATTGAAAATACAGTGGTTCCCAAAAGCTATTTATGCCTGTGCAAGATTCCTGGCCAAAACACTGAATGCTGGTTCACTGACAGCACAATCCTATGTGGAGTTCCTCCAGTCTTAAGCCCATCAAAATCAATAGGCTAAGGTTGGGATAACTCCGCGTAGGATTGCACAGTAACACACATTGCTTTAGAAACTCATGAAAAATAAGCCAATGTAGAGTTAAAGAAAGGTTGCATGAAAGCCATCACTGGGCATTTGTGGCTGTGGCATGACACTGAGTGGCAGGACATGCTTGTTATAGAACGGTGCCTGTTTCTCCTTGCAAAATGCTGGAGGGTATAAAGTAGATCGGGGTTAGAGGAGCTAGTCAGAAGCTCCCCGCTGGTATCTGGTGATTGCTTCATAAAGTATCTTGTTGTTGTTGAGTCGCACAGTCAAGCCCAACTCTTCGCAACCCCATGGACCACATCACACCATATCCTGTCTTTTTTCATCCTCTGGAACTTGCTTAATTTCATGTTCATTGCATCAATAACACTGTAACCATCTCATCCTTTGCCGTCCCCTTCTTCTTTGACCTTCAATCTCTCCCAGCATCAGGGTCTTCTCCAGAGAATGCTTCCTTCTCATTGGTGGCCAAAGTATTTGAGCTTCAGCTTTAGTATCTGGCCTTCCAGGGAACAGTCAGGGTTGATTTCTTTTAGGATTGACTGATCTGATCTCCTTGCAGTCCCAGGGGACTTTCAGGAAGTCTTTTCCAGCACGATAATTCAAAAGCATCTAATCTTTGGCGCTCAGCCTTCCTTATGGTCCAGCTCTCACAGCCATCCATTACTACTGGAAATACCATTGCTTTGACCATACGGACTTTTGTCAGCAGGGTGATGTCTCTACTTTTTATTATGCTGTCAAGGTTTGCCATCACTTTCCTCCCCAGGAGCAGGTGTCTTTTAACTTCATGGCTGCAGTCACCGTCTGCAGTGATCTTGGGTCCCAGGAACATGAATTCTATCACTGCTTCCATGACTTTTTTCTCATATAGCATAAAACTCTAAGTTCGCAATGCTGTGATCTCCAGCAACCCTATTTTATTGTTCACTGTATTATGAAGTGGTCACAGGGAGAGGCTATTGTTAAGTGACGGAAGCAGACTAGAGGGCTATCCGTGTCACTCCAAAAAAAAAAGAGGGAAAAAGGAAAGCTGCGGCCACAGTTAGTCTGTCTCTATGATAAATGGAGTCTCCACTGGATGCCACTGTTGTCTCACAAAGCATTCCACTAAAAGCAGTTTCTTTGGCAGTAGAAATGTTTCACTTGAAAAAATAGAGGATATTTTCTTGACTCAAAATTCCTGCAGGGAACATGTCTGATTGTGATAGAAGGCGCTTCAAAAGGTGAACACTTATTCTTTTAACACAGCTTGCATACAAATGGCACTCATCCGCCGACGTTTTCTTTTTAGTTTTAGCAAGTTCTACAATTTTTATTTCCAATTTAGATGGCACGTGACTTTATCGTATTGCAACAATAATCTAATCATGCCTCTCCTTTAAAAAAAATGAAAAAAGAAGAGAATGGGAACTTCATCCTTCTTTTGTTATATATTTGTGTAACGTCTGTTAATACTTGCATTCCCGCCACTGGAATTTATTTGAAATTTGGCTCTACCGATTTCACTGAGAGGTAGGGAAAGCAAACGTCTGGACTGAGAAAGGATTCGAAGCCTGTTATCAATTCTGGAAGAGTTTTCTAAAAGAATTTTTTTTTAAGAAAATATGTAAAGATGTTTCAAAAATATCTTGCAAGAAAAAAACATAGACCGTCTTCCACCCTGACGAGCATCACAGCTTGGCCAAGAACAGTTTGGCACAGGGCTCAGTGAAGTTCTCTTTTGCTCGGGACATAGAATTCTCCAGCCACTCTTCACTCCTGGGTCCCAAACTGCAAATTAACCACGTTCTCAGAGCGTTATCAGCTGGGATGGTGGATGAAAGCAAGAGAGAGAGTCAGGGCTCTTTTTGTAGCAGGAACTCCTTTGTATATTAGGCAATGCATCCCTAATGTAGCTAATCCCCCAAGAGTTTACAGAGCTCTTCTGACAGGGGCTGCTGTAAGCTCTTGAAGGACTGGCTACATTAGGGTGTTGCCTAATACGCAAAGGAGTTCCTGCTACAAAAAGAGCCCTGGCAGAGAGTTATTTCTTCCTGCAGTCTTTGCCTCATCTGCAACACATGTGGACCATCTAAACAAACAAACAAACTGATTGCATATGAGAAAGCTCTTGGTTTAGATTAAGATAAAGTGTTGGTGTGGTTTGATGTATTTTGGTATAGTTGTTAGAACCGTGGACTCTAATCTGTGAGAACAGGGTTTGATTCCCCACTCTTCCACATGCAGCTGCTGGTGTGATCTTGGGTCAGTTACAAGTTCTCTCAGAGCTGTTCTCTCAAGAACAGTCCTCGAAAGAGCTCTCTCGACCCCGCTTACCTCACAGGGTGTCTGTTGTGGGGAGGGGAAAGGAAAGGAGATGCTAAGCTGCTCTGAGACTTCTTCGGGTAGTGAAGGGAGACGTTTAAATCCAATCTTTTATTCTCTCTCCTTTTTTTCCCCTCGTTCTTGGCTAATGCCCTTCCTCATTATAGCTTCTCTTCCACATGGCTTGTGTCTGTGCAGCTAAAGTTTGCCACGTCTGACTCAGGAAATAGCTGAGGACTTTGGAGGTGGAGCCAGGAGACTTTTTGATGTCACATCCTGTGATGTCACTTCCATTTCAAAGGTCAAGTAATAGCACTTCCCAAGCCCCACCTCTTCCCGTGATGTCACTTCCAGCACACTGCACCGAAACCCCACCTCTTCCCATGGTGTCACTTTCTGGGTAGTCCCCCAAACCCACCTCTTCCTCTGAAGTTAATTCCTTCTTTCAAAATTCAAATTTGAATACACTGTTGTATATCATTTCCCACCCTCACCCTTTCCCCATTTTACCTTACTTTTAGGTGTCCTTCCAGTGCAAAAATAACAAAAAGCTTTAAGAAACATAAAATACTTTAATTTAAACATGTAACAATTAGAACGAAAAGCCCCAAGCAAACAGCACATGTCAAACAAATGAACAAAACAAGAGAAATTGTCATGTTTATGTTGCTTTCTGCTTTTAGGAAGGAAACCGATTCTTGCTGCTTTTAGCAACTCTGGCTCCAGGCCATAAAGGTTTTTGACAAAAGTTCATTCTTATTGCGTGGGTCAGGAGCAGACTTGGCTGTCGTGCCCCTTCCCCCCAGGATGTTGGGTTAAGGGTAAGGTGGGAAGCTGGACTTTCTTGGCACATCTGCAACCCAGAATTCACACATGCCCAGGAGCACATCTTCATGTTCCAGGTCAGCTAATCCAGAGAGTAAAAGCCTTCCTCTGGCTCAAGGCAATCACTAATGCAGAGTTAAATTCTGTCCACCCAAACACAGGAAGTGTTGCTCAGGAAGAGGCCAATTCACAGAGGAGAGGTCCATTAACAGACCAGAGAGTTACATGGAACCTTCATGTTCAGAGGCAGTCTATCTCAGAATGGTCGCTCCTGGGGCACCTATGAAGGGAGGACTGAGGCTTTCCTCCTCTGCAGGTAGGCTTCCTAGATGCTGAACAAGAGGGGCTCCTGGTCTGATCCAGAGATTATAGGGTTGCCATCCTCCAGATGGGGCTGGGAGATCTCCCAGTATAACAATTGATCTCCAGACTAGAGATCAGTTCCCCTGGAGACAATTCCAGCTTTGGAGGGTGGGCTCTATGGCATGATGCTCCAAGGCCCCATTCCAATCCAGGGACTCCACCCCATGGGTTTCTATGGTAAAACCAGCTTTACCATAGAGTTTTGCTCTCAAACCAGAGTGCCCCCACAACATCCCCGGTGTGATGATGTCACTTCTGGGTGATGTCATCACATTGGGGAAGTCACATGGCTGATGGCAGGCAGAAGCCCCCAAAACCAGGGGAACCCCTTCCCCAACCTGGGGACTGGGAAGCCTATGGGGTGGAGTCCCTGCTTAGTTAGTACTGTTGGTTAGAACCAATGCTCCCTCTAAGCTATGGAATCTTGTGAGCAAAAACTCCACTTTGTGAGCTACTGGCATTAAAGTTGGGAGCGAGCAATTTGGCTGCTGCATAAATTAGTCTGCTCTGGAGCCATCCTTCCTGAGCTAAGACAAAAATGTGTGAGCCAGAGGCTAAAAAACTGTGAGCTAGCTCACACTAACTCAGCTTAGAGGGAACACTGGTTAGCACTCCCTTGTTCTGAAACCACCTGCTCCCATCCCTGTATCTCCTTGTTAATAAAGCAGTGTTATTTCAAGCACACCTGTTTCTGCTGTGTGAACCTTCGAGCAGGACCTTGAGTGAGCAACCTGTTTCTGACCTACAAGCAAAAGGGAATGTTACACTTTCTCCCCTCTCTCTGCTCAAAACATGTCTGGTTTGAAACAATTCTGGTTTGAAACAATTCCAGCGGGCCAAAATCCGACTCTCCACTGTTGGGCGAAATGCTCTCTAGGGGTTGAGCACTTCGCCACAGGTATAATAACCTTTGGGATCTTTTGGTCTGTGTCTACGAGGAATGGGCTGCCGCGGTAACCTCCCAGTGAAGAGGCGAGAGACAAGACTCAGAATAATGTTTGGTTTACTCAATAACAGTCTCAATCAGCAAATACAATTCACACACACATACATTCAAGGTCTAAGAATAAAAGATAGATAAAGCACAGTTGCATGAGCAGGTTATCGTTGATTTCGTTGAGGGCAATATTTACCTCCAAGGCGCGGCTCCTAAAGGCTTCCAGCGAGTGGGGTAAGGTAGGGTAGGAAGAATGGAGAAAGGGACACACGGTCTAGACCAGCTAGCAGCACGTGTATAATTCCAGCGGCCGACTGGAACGAAGCGAGGCAAGGGTTCGGGTACAGGATGAGGGCATAAGAGGGTAAAAGCAGACAGACAGAGGTCGTGGTTTCAGCAGCAGCAAGGTGGGGGTGTAGCAGAGCAGGCAGCAGAGAGAAGCAGCCCAGAGATCGTGTTTTTATAGCGTCTTGGGTGCTGGGCGGAGAAGGCCAGGCGGTGTACACCTACTGACCCTCCCAGCCGGCTGTGTCAGTGTCAATTTCAAATCTTATTGGCTACGCTGTCCGTTGGATACCTGAGGGCTGGGCAGAGGAGGCTGGCTGGCAGGCAGATGGTGTCTCCAGGTAGCTGATGGCCCTGGCATTATTGTGTGTATGGCTCTCCTATTGTCTGGGGTGGGGAAGGCACTTAATCTCATCATGCAAACGACTTGCAGAGGGAAAGTCCTTTGTCTGCTGTATGGCCCGTAATCCGTGTATGTGACATGCGGCAGGTATGCAATGGAGTCCCTCAGAGTAAAAAGACAGCTTTTTCCTTTCCCTATGGGCTTCTCCTTTGGCATCCATTTTACAGTCTACACAGACCATGTGGTAACAGCAAACAGTCCACAGCAAAGTCCCATAATGGCGTCGGGGCTAACACCACGCCGCATGAATACAAGCAAATGAGCAAACTGAGGTTTGTTTACACTTTTTAAAAAACTAGGATTCTAAACCAAAATTAAAGTGCGGTTTAGAGTTCTAATTTGTGGTGAGCAAACTAACTCCAGTTTTTCTTGGACACTGTGCTCATGTATCACAGGGAATCAGAGTTTGTTTTGAACTTGGGATCTATAATTGCACCCCACATGAGAAGAGTGGGGAGGAAAGAGGAAAATGGGGAGGATACCAGGCCTGTAGCCAGGATTTATTTTGTCGGGGGCATTTCAGTTTCCTGGGGGACACCTCAGCCAAGCCAAGAGCCTTCTTTCTGGGACAACACAAGCAAGAAAGCAGAAGGGAGCCACCCATGAGTCTGACAGGACAAGCAGCCGGCAGAGCGTGGAATGTGCCCCCCCCCCGGGCCATGATTCTTTCCTGGCACCAGGCAGTGTGCAGAGGTGGCCTTGCTCCCGAGACCACCCCTCTCTTGCAAACAGGTGGAAACTACTCCCAGCACTGACACCCTTTTGCACTGGCCAGAGTGCTGTTGTGGTGGGGCTCTGGAAAGGAAATTTTGTGCCTAGTAACCTTTTGTGTCCTTGACAACCACGATGGTATAATCACTGACCTCGAGCCAGACATCCTGGAAAGCGAAGTTAAATGGGCCTTAGAAAGCATTACTAACAACAAAGCTAGTGGAGGTGATGGTATCCCAGCTGAGTTATTCAAAGCCTTAAGAGAAGAGGCTGTTAAGAACATAAGAACATAAGAGAAGCCAATGTTGAATCAGGCCAATGGCCCATCTAGTCCAACACTCTGTCACACAGCGGCCAAAGTGTTAAAGTGCTGCACTCAATTTGCCGACAAATTTGGAAAACACAACAGTGGCCACAGGATTGGAAAAGGTCAGTTTACATTTCAATCCCAAAGAAGGGCAATGCCAAGGAATGTTCAAACTATCGCACAATTGCACTCATTTCACACGCTAGCAAGGTCATGCTCAAAATCCTACAAGCTAGGCTCCAACAAAAGGAGCTGCGGTGGCTCAAGTGGTTAAGACGCTGAACTGCAGGCTGTGGAAGGTCAGTAGTTCAGCAGTTCGAGACCCGTGAGTGCCGCATGACGGGGTGAGCTCCCGTCTCTAGTTCCAGCTCCTGCCAACCTAGCAGTTCGAAAGCAAGAAATTGCAAGTAGATAAATAGGTACCACTTCAGTGGGAAGGTAACAGCGTTCCGTGCGCCTTGGTGTTTAGTCATGCCGGCCACATGACCACGGAAATGTCTTCGGACAGCGCTGGCTCTTCGGCTTTGAAACGGAGATGAGCACCGCAACCCTAGAGTCGGATTCGACTGGCTTTCGAGCAAAGGAACCTTTACCTTTACTAGGCTCCAACAGTACGTGGATAGAGAATTGCCAGAAGTACAAGCTGGGTTTCGAAGAGGTAGAGGAACTAGAGATCAAATTGCCAACATTCGCTGGATTATGGAGAAAGCAAGAGAGTACCAGAAAAACATCTACTTCTGCTTCATTGACTATGCTAAAGCCTTTGATTGTGTGGATCACAATAAACTATGGCAGGTTCTTAAAGAGATGGGAGTACCAGACCACCTCACATGTCTCCTGAGAAACCTGTATAAGGGTCAAGAAGAAACAGTTAGAACCGGATATGGAACAACTGATTGGTTTAGCATAGGGAAAGGAGTACGACAAGGATGTATATTGTCACCTTGCTTATTTAATTTATATGCAGAGTACATCATGCGAAATGCTGGCCTGGATGAATCACAAGCTGGAGTTAAGATTGCTGGGGGAAAGATCAGTACCCTCAGATATGCAGACGATACCACTCTGATGGCAGAAAGTGAAGAGGACTTAAAGAGCCTCTTGCTCAGGATGAAAGAGGAGAGCGCAAAAGTGGACTTGAAGCTCAACATCAAAAAAACTAAGATCATGGCATCTGGCCCCATCACTCCTTGGCAAATAGAAGGGGAAGTCGTAGAAGTAGTGACAGACTTCACGTTCCAGGGATCCCAGATCACTGCAGATGGTGACTGCAGCCATGAAATTAAAAGACGCCTGCTCCTTGGGAGGAAAGCAATGGCAAACCTAAACAGCATGATAAAAAGCAGAGACATCACCTTGCCAACAAAAGTCCACATGGTCAAAGCAATGGTATTCCCCGTAGTAATGTATGGCTGCAAGAGTTGGACTATAAGGAAGGCCGAGCGCCGAAGAATAGATTCTTTTGAACTATGGTGCTGGAGAAGACTCTTGAGAGTCCCTTGGACTGCAAGGAGATCAAATCAGTCAATCCTAAAAGAAATCAACCCTGATTGTTCCTTGGAAGGCCAGATCCTGAAGCTGAAGCTCAAATACTTTGGCCACCAAATGAGAAGGGAGCATTCACTGGAGAAGACCCTGATGCTGGGAAAGATTGAAGGTCAAAGAAGAAGGGGACGGCAAAGGATGAGATGGTTAGACAGTGTCATCGATGCAACGAACATGAAATTGAGCAAACTTCAGCGGACAGCGGAAGACAGGAGGGCCTGGTGTAATCTGGTCCATGGGGTCGCAAAGAGTCGGACTCGACTGTGCGACTGAACAACAACAACCTTTTGTGTACTTGTTACCTTTTGTGGGGCTGTAGGACTGCCCCCTCGTCCCTGCTGTCCAGCCTCCCCACTCTGGTACAATAGGTGAGGGACTCCCTCGTTATGTATTTGCTTAATGTGTATGTATAAATTAGCTAGCCAGAGCTTCTGTCACAAGCTCCATAAGCTCATGGTATTCTAAACCCTGCAGTCGGATTGGTCATTGTTGAGAGCAGACCAACCCGGAAAGACTCTGACCTTTAGCGGGAATAAATCCCATTGGTCCTACAGGGCTCTTTTTGTAGCAGGAACTCCTTTGCATATTAGGCCACACACCCCTAATGTAGCCAATCCTCCAAGAGCTTACAGTAGCCCCTGTAAGAAGAGCTCTGTACGCTCTTGGAGGATTGGCTACATTAGGGGTGTGTGGCCTAATATGCAAAGGAGTTCCTGCTACAAAAAGAGCCCTGGTACTAAGATTGCAAATGTGATTGGACATTACAGTAGTAGGGGGGGCATGGTTTTACTAGTTCGAATTGTATAAAGTTGGATCGTTCTATGGTTGCTTGTCTTGTGTCTCTGAGCTAATAAAGAAATCACTTTTTGAAACGCTGCCTCGATCTCAGTTTATAACATCCCTCCCCCCGGCACCACTGCTCTTTCACATGCCCTTCCAGTCCCAAACTTGCCCTGGCTGGACCCCACGTGGGGAAAGCCATGCCGCTCCCCCTCCTCCTCATTCTTCCTGGCATCAGGAAGTGGAGTGGATTGTCAATAAATAGCCCCGTCCTTGTTTCTATTGTATTACTTAGTGCTACCGGAATAGACAACTGAGGGAGTGAAAGTTGGTAGAAATCAATGAGGACCTTATTTAATTTTAAACGGGGGGCTCCCCCAGTCTGGACTCCTCCCCCCTCAGCTGACTCACTAACTCTGGTGGCTCAGACACCTCTCCCACAACCATGGGGGAAGGCAAGGAGAGTCAGTGGCAAATCCATGGGGCCTTTGAAGAAAGTCAGGGGCCCCTGCCCCCAAATGCCCCACCATAGCTATGGGCCTGGAGGACACGGGCTTGAGAGTCAAGCCACATTTACGTTCACTGTGTGTTATGTATGGAGATACATAAATGGAAGGAGCTTGATTCCAGCTCCCATTGAAACCTGGTATCCTGAACAACACAAACTGATTGGATGCTCTGCGTAGTTGTCCAATCAGGAAACAAAATATGTGCAGGAGGGAAACAGTATGATTGGTCTTTATCTCTGTGATGTGATTGGTCCTTACTGTACATATGGGCGTGGCTTTGCAAGACCCGACTGTTTAAAAAGGAGCCTGTTGCTCCCTAGTTTTGCTGTCCTCCTATCTTGTCCTAACCTCTGTAAATAAAGCTGATTTCATTGTTTATGAGCTGCTGCCTGAGTCTCATATCTAACACTGTGGCAAGTGGCAGCTTAGCATGCTAACTTGGATTTTGCGTAGAATTTCTGTGAGAGCAAGAGGCCCGATGTTGACTGATTTCCCCCCTCCCGCAGTAGCCCTGAACAGCCTCAAAATACTGCTTTTGGGGAAAGGCAGGTGCCTTATGTGGGGAGGGGAAGTTGGTGAAACTCTTCCTCTTTTCAGGTGTGTGGGAATTCTGTGTGGACTCTAAGGCAATGTCTGAATGAAGCCTGGCAGTCTGGAGAGAAAGCAGATCAGCCAGTATGGTGACAAACAGGTTGGAGAGGAGCTCGGTCAACTCAAGGTCCAACCTGAAGACTTTATAAGTCGAAAGATGTTTCTCCTGTGGGATCCTAGTCAGGTCGTTGAATTTGATTCTTCTGGGGCTGCCCCCTGTTCCCCAAGAGTGCACTTTCCCAGTGAGGTTTCTTGCCTTTGCTGTCATGGTGCTGGCCTTTGGAACAGACTGCCACAAGAAGTTTAGAGGACGTTTTTAGTGACAGCCTTCCAGGGTGGCCATAAAAGTGTCCTTTTTAGCATGATTGTGATCTCTCTGGCTTTTTAAATCTCCAGACTGTAGGACTTTTAATGGCTGCCTAATTTTTTTTTTATAAAAAACCCTATTGTTAATGTTTCGTGGTCTGTGAGTGATCATCAGGTTTGTAGCAAGAAAAAAAATATTTGGGAGGCAAATGAGTACATTGGTGGTCAGCCCACTATTGGCCCTGGTCACATGGGCCAGATAACGTGGGGCGGGGAGGCGTGGCTGTTCGCCCTGGAGCAAAATACAGCATGGTAGCTCAATCACATGGTCCCCCGAGTTGCCACACTTTGGCTGTTAGCTGCCGATCACACAGCAATGTTGAAGCATGGCAAAGAAGCGGCATGATGCATTCACACAAGCCACGCTGCTTTCAGTTTCTTGTTTGTGCACATACGCTGTTCTGGGGGGCGGGGCTGCTGTCAGTGTCATGTTTGTGTGCATGCGCAGTCTGGCATTGGTGCGCATCCTATGGAGACTTACAACATCCAGTTTGCAACAGGACGTGGGTGGGCGCCAGATGCCATGGGATACTAGTGCTCCTGTGATCAGACACCTGCCTTTGCCCTGCGTTTACCAGATACTAGTGCACTTTTCTAGGTACTTTTTAACTCTGCATCTTCAGCAGGATGCCACGGGTTGGCCACGGGAGCACTAAACTTCCCAGATGTTGTGGTATGATTGCACCCTGAAAATCCGCCTGACATTCATGCCTTCAACGCGGCAACTTCTCCGTGTGACTGGGGCCATTATTTATGTTCTCTGCTTTATTCCAACATGATTTCACACACACACACACACACACACACACACACACACACACACAGAGAGAGAGAGAGAGAGAGAGAGAGAGAGCTCAGGCTTTTTAAAATCAGGACTCTTCAGTCCTGCTAATTCTATTCTAGCCAATGGCATAGATAATTCACATTTGCAGGGTTTATGACCATATTGACACCTTTTTACCTCAATTCCTTTCTTTTTTTTTACAGAGAATTTACACTGAAAAGCTTATGACAAATTTCACACCAGCCTCTAGGGCTGATTGGAAGGGCATGAAAAATGACTGATGGGACCCAGCCCCTGTTTGCACTGCCATGGCCATGGGCCTGTTTGGTGCAAACGGAGAGCCAGTTTGGTGTGGTGGTTAAGAGCAGTTTGATTCTCCACTCCTCCACATGCAGCCAGTTGAGTGATGTTGGGTCACTCACAATTCTCTCAGAGTTTTTCTTTCAGGAGCAGTTCTTGAGAGAACTCACTCAGCCCCACCTACCTCACAGGGTGTCCATTGTGGGGGAGGGGAAGGGAAGGAGATTGTGAGCCACTCTGAGACTCCAAGTGAAGGGCCTTGCCCTAAATCCAACTTTTCTTCTGGCTGACCGTTGATTGTTGTAAGTTGCTTTGTGCATAGAATAGGAAACAATGTACAATTTTATGTATAGTGCTTCCTTTGGCAAGCTGCTGTGGTGGTACAGGGAACATTACTGTTTGGTTTGGTTCGGTGGTCTCCATTGGTGGTCTCCCATTCAAGTACTAACCAAGAACAGCCCTGCTCCGCTTCCAAGTTCTGGCCCCACTGCTGGACCTCCTGATGGCACCTGGTATTCTTGGCCACTGTGTGATACAGTGTTGGACTGGATTGGCCATTGGCCTGATCCAACACTGGCTTCTCTTACGTTCTTATGATGAGATCAGGCTAGCGTGAAACATAGAAGTCAGGCCTGGTTATTAAACCCGGTATCCTGTACTTTGCATTCCAATGGCTGTATTAAATTTGTGTGTATCTGACAAAGCTGAGATCTCATATTGTCTTCCTTATAGGGACAAGTTAACTGGCATATTTTTTAAAAGTCACTAACTAATTTTTTTCCTAACTTTCCTATCATTTGCAGAGAAGCCTCAGAAAGATTGACTCTTTGGATCAGTCAATATTTCTCTCTGTTACCTCAACATGATGTTATTTTAGTTAAGAGTTTATTTACTTTTCCACTTATTGCTGTAAGCAAAGATAATAAAGACAGTACTTGGCAATAAAGGGACACCTGGAGGGAGACAAATTGCTTTTAATTTGGTTAGATGCTTTGGAGAATCTCAAATGCTGTTTATTTTAAGATCTCTCAGATGTTATTTATCCCAAATGTGCTTCCTTCCACACAAAATCAGCTATTTGTTGAATCCTCAAGGCTTCAGGCAGACCCCATTTGTACAGGAGAGAGTGGCTGAAGTAATGGATCTTTCTGTTAGATTTCCTAACTAGAGACATACCAGAGGTATGTATTCTGATGATAATAGTAGCAAGAACCAGCAGCCCAGTCAACTGATGTTTGTGGGGATTCGCTGTCAGCGCTGTCTTGGGTCGATACTGAGGAAAGCAGGCAGGAACGTGACCAAAAGGCCAGAGGATGCAATGATGGATATCACCAGTGCCTACAAGGTCAAACACAGACATCAAGGATAGACAGAACATCCAGGTGTTGGCCAACAGGTCAAACAACAAATTCCATTTGGATCTGGAACATCTAAAGAAGGTCCAGGTGCATCAGGGCCTGAGTCACTCTTAGGGCTTGTGAGTGTCCGTGATCAGCACACCAAAAATATGGGCAGTTGAAGGAGAGCTATTGGTATTTCAAAGAAGTAACCTGGATATCATACCGTTCTCTCCCTCTTAAAAATGAGTGTGCATGTGTGAAGAAGCAGGCATACACCCCTCGTCCCCCAAAATGAACAAAATGGTCAAATTCTGAAACTAGGCCAAGGCCACACCTTGGAAAGCTGCTCTCATCTTTCTCATATGTTCTTACCCCTCCCACATGTTTACTAAGGGTCCCTTTAGAAGTTCCCTTAGAAACTTAATTATAACTTCTTCAGTCATTGTTCTTGCATTGGTAAACAAATGCCTAAGGTTTTAAATACATGTGGATTGCTTTAATTGACACTGCAACTGCACAGGTTTCATCCCTGGATGTTCATCACAAGAGTTGTTGCTTACCACATCATGTAAGCAATTAACATAGGGCTACCAGCCTGCTGCTGGCAAGTCCTGTGAGCTTTCTAGGGGTGGTGTCCTGGATGATGGCATCACCAGTGCCATATCATAATTTCTGTGTGAACTCTTGGAAGTGATGGCACATGTGCCACCCCCAGTGCTGTGGAACTCCCACAAATATCTGTGGTATAGATCACAGAAACTGGTGGAATGCCTAGAGCACAGCAGTAACCTGTGACATTGCTTCCAAGATTTCACCCAGCAACAATATCATGGCATCAGGTATGCCATTTCTCTCTCACACTGATTGGCAATGACCCACTGGGTGCGGTGAGGAGGGGATTGCATGCTGGACATGGTCATAACTGTTTAGACTTTCCCTTATCAACATGGCAAGGACTGTGGCCAAAACTAGGAGCCATAGAAGTCAGTGACAGTGCAGTCTTTCTAAGTCCATTGACATCAATAGGTTTAGAAGGTTGTAACTCAGCTCAGGGTTTCACTAAGAATGTTCGTTCTGGAGCAGCATTGGATGAGGACCTATAAAGGTAAAGGTGAAGGTTCCCTTGCTCGAAAGCCAGTTGGATCCGACTCTAGGGTTGTGGTACTCATCTCTGTTTCAAAGCCGAAGAGCCAGCGCTGTCCGAAGACGTTTCTGTGATCATGTGGCCGGCATGACTAAACACCAAGGTGCATGGAATGCTTTTACCTTCCCACCGAAGTGGTACCTATTTATCTACTTGCAATTTCTTGCTTTCGAACTGCTAGGTTGGCAGGAGCTGGAACTAGAGATGGGAGCTCACTCCATCATGCGGCACCTGGGTCTCGAACTGCTGACCTTCCACAGCCTGCAGTTCAGCGTCTTAACCACTTGAGCCACCGCAGCTCCGAGGACCTATAGAGAAGCCATAAAAAGGTAAATGTTTCCTTTGCTAGTTGAATCTGACTCTAGGGGTCGGTGCTCATCTCTGGTTCCAAGCCAAAGAGCCAGCACTGTCCGAAGGTGTTTCCATGGTTATGTGGTCGCATGACTAAACACTGAGGTGCACAGAATGCTGTTACCTTCCCACCAAAATGGTACCTATTTATCTACTTGCAGTTTCTTGCTTTCGAACTGCTAGTTTGGCAGGAGTTGGGCCAGAGACAGGAGCTCACTCCATCACGCAGCACAAGGATCTTGAATTATTGAGCTACTGATCTTCCGGTCTGCAATTCAGCATCTTAGCCTCTGAGCCACCACAGCCCTCTAGAGAAGCCATACCAATCCCATAAAGAAAAATCAACCCTTAGAGGAGATTGAGAGTTGAACAGGACCATTTGCGCTCCTTGCTCATGTATGGTGTTAAGATCAGATCTATAGCTGATGTATAGTTGAAGAAATTAGTGGATCACATTCAGTGTTTCTTTCAAGGGCATGGGTTTATATTCACCTGTTTTTGAGTGTGGACTGAAACATAATAGGTCTCATTTAATCACCAGCTGTGGTATTACTGGTGTATCATTTGCAGTTAGGGATTTAAGAAGCATTGTTCTTCCCAAGTAACCTTTCCATAAATTGAAGAATAAGGAGACGGTTAAGCATAGGCACATTAAATAGGTCTTTTTGCAAGTCTTCTTATTTTTTTTAAACCTATTAACTAGACAATATTGTTCCTGCTCGAGATTGCTGACTCTCTCAAAGACATATATTGCCTTTTAATCCCCAAAGAATTTCAAGGCAACATGATGCATATTATTATGAATACAGGAAATGTAGCTGCTGAGATCATTAGTCGGTCACATTGAAATTAGATTAAATTCCCGCATTCCATGAGGGAGGCTTTGTTATTCTAACACCTCTTAAAAAATCCCTCCATGTCAGCATTTCCCTCTTCCTAAATTTAAATGATATTGTCACTAAAATGTCAGGGATCTTTCCGTAACCGGAAATCTCACTCTGTGTGTGCGCGCGTTGCAATCTTGCATTTAGATTGTCACAAATGTGGACCTGTGAGACTCATGGGAGGAATCCCATCTCCCTCCCTTGCATTTTCTCACTGGGTGCACTGCGGCCCCTGGACAGCACTGCCACCAGGCCCAGCATGGCTTCCGGGCTTCTCCAGTGCCACCAATTCCTGCTGGAGGTAGGTGTGTTCTTTGTGCTTGCACAGCGAATGTTCTTTAATTTTTTTGGAGGGGGGATTTTAAACCTGTCAGTGTGTGTGTGTGTGTGTGTGTGTGTGTATATATATTAAGATGACAGATTTTTCTGCAAATTTAGGGGGTCCCCCAAGTTTGCAGAATCATCTATTTTGGGTAAGTGTGGCCCTGATTCACATATTTAGATACCTGCAAAAGGGAGCCATACTTGAGATATAGCTAGATGACAGATAGATGACAGAGAGACATATAATACCATGGTAGGTAGGAAGGCTATTTAAGACTCTCAGATCAGCCATGTATATGTTAGGAAACATCTCCTATTTGAGCTTCACTCAGAATTAAGTCACAAGGGTCCAAGTCAAAACACACTCCTCCTCATTCTCTCTTCTTTACCTTCTTATTTTTCCAATGATCTACCAGGCATCAGTCTTCCATGATACCTTGTAGTTTCCAAGCACCAAAAACATGCAGATATCATTGGTCTGAAACCAATTCCGTAGGAACCCGGCCACAAAGGTTCCAAATTTTCAACAGTATATGGCCACCATCCTCAAGACATATTTCTGGGATCTTGTCTCATACTTGTTAACTTCTCGCACTTTTTTTTTTTGGGGGGGGTGAGGGGGTCCACATCAAATACTGATTCTGGCTGGCTCAGCATTTCCAAACAATCAGTATAAATCAGCCGCAGCTGGCAGCACCTCAAACTTTTGCAACTCCAGTCCCAAGTAGGGTTGCCAAGTCTGGGTTGGAAAATACCTGGAGGCTTTGGGGGTGGAGCCAGGAGAGGGTGGGGTTTGGGAAGGGGAGGGGCCTCAGCAGGGTACAATGCCATAGAGTCCTCCCTTCAAAGCAGCCATTTTCTCTAAGGGAGCTGATCTCTGGTTAGCTGGAGCTCAGTGGTAAAAGTGGGAGATCCCCTGGCCCCACCTGGAGACTGAGTAAAACATGGAAAATCACCGTGTAACAACAAAACAAGGCACACAATTTTGATATACTACTATAATTCCATTCATTAATTAAATCATATACTTATAATATGCAGTAAAGACCCTAGTGTAGCCTAACCTGATAATTATAGTGCACTAACAACAATGGTATAAAGTATACTGATAAATGTAACAATATTCAATCTTAAAGAAATGTCCAAAGTTACAGAGACGGATATGCAGACATGGTTCAATGTTGTGGTTGTCTTACTTTCAAAAAAGACATGCAGCAAACATCATGAAATACGCCTCCCAGGCAAAAATTGCGTGTTTCGAGGGATTCTTCTTCAGGCAAATTATTTCTCTTGGAACTAAATTACAAATACACTATAGCACAATACACTTTGCATAGTATCCAGGGGGAAAATGAGCTAGCTTGCTGCACTTACCCAAAGCTCACAAATGCTACAATGCACAAGTCAAGAAATTCTAAATGTGGCTTCTCCACTTCTCTATAGAACTAACCAGAATAGCCACACTAATAAAACACAGCTGCATTGATGATTCCAAGAGAATTAAAGAGACAACACTTACAAAAGCTTACACAAATAACAACTATAACCAGGACTCTTTTTGTAGAAAAAGCCCAGCAGAAACTCATTAGCATATTAGGCCACACCCCTGACAGTGCAGCTCATTAGCATGTTAGGCCATGCTCCCATGTTGCCGAAGTGTGGTCATCCAGCCACACCCACCTTTTGCTTCTTATTCTGTTTACCTTGTTTGTTGTTAAAACCCAGGGCTTTTTTTGTAGCAGGAATTCCTTTGCATGTTAAGCCACACACCCCTAATGTAGCCACTCCTAATGAGTTTCTGCCATTGGGTGTGACCTGTTATGCTAATGAGTTCCTGCTGGGCATGGCCAAATTGGGAGCCAGCCGGACCTCCATTCCTGTGCATTCCTGCCCCAAAACAGCCCTGACTATAACTACATAATTTAATTATAGAAATACACAACCTCCAAAAGTATACAGCATTTGCAGTCTTTGCAATTCCAACAATTGGAATGGTATTACAAAGTTCAAGAGAAAACCCCAGCTTTACAAAAATACCCATAAGATCAATAATTAAAGATGCCACACTTGTGAAAACACACCCCCATCAGTTATGAATGAACCAAAGTCCAACATGCAAATTTATATAGCTGCAGGTATAGCTTTTATAAAAATGAACTGAGGTCCAAAGATACATTCAAACCATAAGGAGATGCTGTATTAAATTTGTGTAATAAAAAGCCCCCTTTTGAAGCAAATCTGTGAACTTTTCGAACATCGTATGTCTCATTACTAACTACCCTGTAGATTGCCAAGCATTCTAAATCATTAAATTCATGTTTTTGATCTAAATAATGGCTCATGATGGGAGCATCTTGGTTTTTAAGTCTCACCCAAGACATATGCTCCAATATATAAGTTTTTAAACTCCTCATGGTAGACCCCACATAATATCTGGGCCAGGAACACCATAAAACATAGACCACTCTTGTAGATTCACAATTAGTGAATTGTTTTAGGCTCCATACAAAATTGTTTATTGTGATCTCGGTAGTTTGGGTAGTGTGTTGACACACCAAGCAGTTTTTACCACACTGTAGCTCACCATAAACAGTAAAACAGATAGATAAAAACAGTATACTCAGTCACAAGTATGCTTTGCTAGTAAAAACAAAGCCAAGAGATAGCCAAAAGAGGAAAAAGAAACCAAAGGAGGAGGAGGAAGCGGAGGAGGAGGAGGCGGCGGCGGTTGGATTTATACCCTGCCTTCACTACTCAAAGGAGTTTCAGAGCAGTTTACAATCCCTTCTCCTCCCCACAACAGACACCCTGTGAGGTAGCTGGGGCTTAGAGAGCTCTTTTGAGGACTGTCCTTGAGAGTACAGCTTTGAAAGAATTTATGACTGACCCAAGGTCACACCAGCAGCTGCATGTGGGGGAATGGGGAATCAAACCCAGTTTTCCCAGATTAGAATCTGTGCACTTAACCACTACACCAACTGGCTCTGAGCCAACTCTCCAAAAAGCATGAAGCACTGGAAGTCTATATCCCTATATGATCTTATATGGTTTAACATCCATGGAGGTAGCATTCTTGAGAGTCCGCTTGGTCCAAAACCACAAAAGGTCCGCTTGGTCCAAAACATGTACCACTGTGCCACTGGAACAGTAAACGTTTCTTTTTCAGACCCTCGTTGGTTAGGCTGCTGGTGTTTTTCTTCTGTCTTTAAAAATGCAGACATATTTCACAGCAACAACAGAAGACGCAAGAGGGTGGGAAATCATTTAAAGCCGTCCCTTCTTCTCTGGTAGCTATGAGCTATCTGGGTCCTATAAGTTTATGAATGAAAGAATGTTGGGTGGAGGCGGCCAAAAGAACCAGCTTCTGCGTGGCAGTAGTGGAGGGCAAGAAGCAAAAGAGAGCTACAGAGGCTGGTTTGATTCACCTTCTCTCCCTTTACTGATGCTGAAACCATGACAAACACTATTTTAACAAATCTTCCCTATGAGAGCAAAATGAGTGCCAAAATAAGGACAGTGGTTTGCCAAGGGCAGATTTAAAAAAAGAAAAAAGCACTACAGATAAGATAAGAATTTCAACCGCCAATCCACCTACAAAAGAACCTCCTCAGGAAACAGGAAACCTCCTCAGGAAACAATCCATAGACAAAAGAACCTCCTCAGGAAAGCTCCTCCATTAGCATGTTCACAGCCTGGGGAACTCCTGCAAGATAATGACTCAGCCCTACCCCACCTTCCTGAGTAGATACAAATTACCTGCCTACCATTTTTCTTCTCACCTTGACACAGAGAATACTCCATCTCTTTGTGGTATACCTCTGAGGATGCCAGTCACAGCTACTGATGAAAAGTCAGCTCCTACAATGCCAAGATCACAGCCAGACAACCTGGAAAATCTACAGCAGCAAATGAACTCTGGCCGTGAAAGCCTTCGACAACTTATAGAAAAAGAAACTGTATGAGGAAGGATAGATAAGAAGAAAGAGATGTGTCATCCCATAGGTGTTCAGAGGCTCTGTTGGTAAAGAAATCAGGATAGTCTGGGCAGACTCAGAGAGCAGCTTGAAAGTCCTTTCTGGAGGAGCTGCGGGGTGGCGGAACTGAAGGAACATTTTTCCCCCCTTTCATTTGAAAGACCTACTTCTTAAGATACAACTGCTGTTTTGTTCCACCTTCTGACCTATGTGCAGGGTGGTCCATGTAACAGAGCTTTGTCATCAAATGAAGATACTAGCAGAGAATGCATGCCATTAGACATTCTTCCATTGTATAATTCAGTTCCGCAGTTTTCCAGCTGGAACAGGAAAATCCATAAGGGGAATGATTACAATAGTGCAGTTTCCCATGACATGTAGATCCCTCCAGTGCGCGCATTTCAGTTCATGTTATGGGAATTGTGAAAACCTTGCTTTGGCAGTTATGAAAGGCCTCCAGGGCTCTTTTTGTAGCAGGAACTCCTTTGCACATTAGGCGACACACCCCTAATGTAGCCAATCCTCCAAGAGCTTACAGTAGCCCCTGTAAGAAGAGCTCTGTAAGCTCTTGGCTACATTAGGGGTGTGTCACCTAATATGCAAAGGAGTTTCTGCTACAAAAAGAGCCCTGCGTACCTATGAAATGAACACAGGTAACGTCTATGTACAGTGAATGCTTTTTTCCCCCCTTTGTACATGTGCAGAGTATTTTTTGTGTTATATTCAGCGTGTGTATAGCTGAACAGGCAATTTATGCCCCAGGTACCCATCCCTGTTTTATTTTCAAAGTGCACGTGCATTGGCTGTTTATTACAAACTGATGGACTCGTACACGAGCAGAATGCACATATGCTCACAGTAACTTGTGAACAGTGCTAAAGAAATACAGCCAACAGGAAGAGTGAGTCAGCTGTACTTCCTGTACCATCATGACAGACATTGTCCAAAATCATCATCATCACCATCGTCATCATCATCATCATCTGTATACTTTCCCTATCCCACAAGTGGGCTCAGGGTGTATATATGTTGTGTATGTCTATAAGAGCTGGTGTGTGTGTATGCGTGTGTTAAGTGCTGTCAAGTTGCTTCTGACTTACGGTGACCCTATGAATTCATGTCCTCCAAAATGTTCTGTCATCAACAGCCTTGCTCAGGTCTTGCAAACTGAGGTCCGCGGCTTCCTTAATAACGTCAATCCATCTCATGTTGGGTCTTCCTCTTTTTCTGCTGCCCTCAGCTTTTCCTAGCATTATTGTCTTTTCTATTGAACTCTTGTCTTCTCCTAATGTGACTAAAGTACGATAGCCTCAGTTTAGTCATTTTGGCTTCCAAGGAGAGTTCAGGCTTGATTTGATCTGGAACCCACCCATTTGTCTTTTTGGCTGTTCACAGTATTTGTAAAACTCCCCTCCCAACACGCTTCCCTTCTCCTCTGCAAATCCCTGCACAAAAAAGCTGCTGGAAACAATTGGCTGGCTGTATGGAGAGCGCACATACAGGGAGGAATCTAACTAGTTTCTACGTGACAGCTGTTTTCTCCAAACCAGGTGTGAGTGCTGGCACAGGAAAGGAAGTTGATTTATAAGTCAGAATCCGGGGTCTCTGCGTTTCGGCATCGCACTCCCTGCCCAGACTTTTTAATCCATCCTCCTCATTTAAAAAACGATTGCCTCTGTGAGCAAAGCTTTGTTGAAATGTGGACGGATGGCTGCTGGGAAGACCGTTCCTTCCCAGGATGCGATTGCCTCCAGTGGGCTGCCACCCAGCCTCCATTTGTTTTAACAAGATGTATGTGAGAGTTCCAGCAGAGTATAATTGGGGGGTGGGGGGGGATCTCCTTGTTGGAGAAATAAAATTGGTTTTGTAAATCCACTCAAGGGCACTGCAAATCAGTTACTCAGGCGCGGGGAGAAAGGAGGATGAAATGTGGCCGACTGCCAGGTCGATTAAAAAAAATGTCATTGTTGGGTCCTCTCGAAGGATGGTTGGGAAGCAAATGTCAAGGTTCTCTGCTTGAAAATGGTGATGACTGGAGGGGCAATGACAGCATCCGTCAAGGTCTGACTCTGGCTGCCTCTATAAACTGCTGGGCACTGTGCTGTCATTGCACCACAGTGGTAATCTCCCATATAGCAGCCATGGCTGTCATGGCCCACGTATGGGTTTCCAGGTGTGTCCACTTTCTTCTTCTTTACAGCCTCCTTCCCCCCAAAGCAAAGAGCCCTTCCTGCCCTTCCTGAACCTCATTGGAGCAGAAGGCACTTCACAAGAGCCCAGGAGGCAGACCTGTAGCTACAGTGGGGCATTTGGGGGGGTACCCCCCACCGATGAGCCCTGTCCCACCACAGAAGGATGCCAGACCCACCCCTGGACCTCCCACCCCCAGGGCTCTTTGCCCTTACAGCAGATGGGAGGCTGGGGAAGGAAAGGGAAGCCGACCTATCATTTCTGGTCAGTTTCACTCCCTGATGAAGGGCTGTTAGACTGAAGAAGCAGGAAGAATACCCAAGGAGCCCCTACAGTTGGAGAGGCATGCAGGGGAGGTCTTCTTCCTGCTTCTGCAGCCGACTTGAGCTGCAGATGGGTTCTCTCTCTCTGTCTCTCTCTCTCCTCTATCTCTCTCCCCCTTCCCTGCCCCCCCCGATTACCCAACACCCCACCACCCAAAAATTTCTGGCTACAGCCCTGCCAGGAGTCACATTGCCTTTCAGTCTGCAGGGAGCATCCTTTTGGAAGACAGCTGCCCACCACTATTGAAGCCTCCTAACATTTTGTGACTGGCCCCAGATCCCATGGTGGCCATTTTGTGGTGACAGGCGCTACCTGTTCCCAGAATTCCAAGAGTGTCCACACATTCAACAAGGCTGGGGGCCACTGTGCTATAGTGATTATTTGTAGCTGGATTGTCAGGGATATCCAGTTGCAAATGATTGTCACAGTGTAATCATGGAACAATACCCAATTATGTGTAGATGCAGCTGCTGTTGATTTAATTTAAAGCATGCTGTGGTTTATTTGGTTATTTCACTATTTATATCCTACCTTTCTTCCACACTAAAGTAGGACCCAAGATAAGTAACAGAGACAATTTTAAAACCAGAAAAGATAAACTAAGCACATCCCACACACAGAGACATACACACACACACACTATACATTCTTTGTCCCCATAGGTACCAGCCATATTGTACTGGCTGGCTTGCTGGCTCCTTGTGTCAGGTTATGGCATCTCTCTAATTTCCAAAGATAACAAAGCCAGAGGAGGTTTCAGAAGTCCTGTGTCATTCAGTCAGAGGTTAGGTTTCCAGGAGTAAATCAAGGACATGTTGGCAGTTCAGTGTCTGATGTATGCATTGCATCCACACACAAGAGTGTTTTTTGGGAGACTTCAAAGCCACACGCCAAGACTTCAGGCATATAGCAAACTTCTCAGGAACAATCCTGCAAAGATTCATCTCCACTATCAGCAGGCAGCTGGCATTGAGCCAGGAGGCGTGCTTTTTGCCACCTAGCCTGTAAATCTGTCCTCCACCTTCTCCTGTGGCATTCCAGGGGGGATCTCAAAGGGCTGACTTTTGCCTGCTGAATTAGAGCTGAGGGTGGAGGTGATTCTGAACCACCTTTTGGCTGTAAGTCCTGGCATGCCTGCACTTCTTTTTCCTGCTGGTCAGCTTCTGTCAATTCTGGGCTGACTACACAGGGCCCCTCCTTTTCTGAGGAGTCCTCACTGTCACTGAGCCCTGGCTGGTCCATGACAGATATAACTTCTTGAGGGACCCAGAATTCTCCAGTAGTTCCTAGGATACTGCAGTCTAGTAGTGTGCTGACGTTACTTCCAGTGAAAACCAAAAGTGAGGTAATGGGGTACTCTAGGATTTGGAAAAAACTATGGTTTTATCATTGAGAATTTATTCGCAAATCCTACAGGGTCCCATGACATCACCACCACCACCACCAACTGGTTTGGGCAATAGCAGGGTGTGGAGATGGCCCTGTGATGAGCAAAGCACAGCACAGCGTAGCTTGGGGCTGATACCACTGAACCACCTTCTTACTGAAGATTGACTTTGAAACATCTAGAGCACTTGTAATATCGTAAATGATTGTTTTTAATTTTGTTTTTATGTATTGGCATTTGTGCCCTATTTGTGAGCTACCCTGAGTCCGCGTGCAGGGAGGGCAGGCTAGAAATTTAATGATAAATAAATAAATAAAATCACTTCTAATTTTCACTGGAAGTGATGGTGACCAGTCCCCATCCCCTAAATGCTCTCAGCTGTGGTGTGGTGATCTTATTTAGAAGCTCTGTTGTTGACAGCAAGGAAGGGGGGATTTCCAATTCTCTCTGAAAGAGCTCCATTTTACAGCTTCTCTAGAAAATAAGCCTTCATGATAATGGGGCCAGTACAGAGAAGAAGGAAGTCACAAAAGCACTAGCTGAATGCACCAGATCTGGGAAATGGACTGAAAGCAACAGCCAGCCAAAGCAAATGTGACTGTCACAAGGTTCATACAGGAAGAGGTGGTCCTTCAGGTATATGGGTCCCAAGCTGTGAAGGGATTTAAAACAGCATCTTGAATTAAAACCAGAAATATATTTGTAATCAATGCAAAGATCTTAATACAAGGGAAATACAACCCAAGTAGCTAGTCCCAGGTATCCAATGCTGTCTTTTGAACCAACTGAATTTTCCCAATTATCTAAAAAGGGCAAGCCCCACATAAAATGCATTAAAGTAGTCACACCTTGAGCTTACTGTTGCATGGATCACCATGGCTAGGCTGGCTGACTCAAGACAGGTGGGTAACCTCGAGGCTTAAAGATCTTTGTGCCTCTAATAGTATTGGGTTAAATGTAAAAAAGGAAAGGAAAAAAAGAAAAGAAAAGAAAAGAAAAGAAAAATAATTTGTCTTGGAAGCAGTATCCCCGATCCTCCACATTTCCCGGTTATGGGGAAAATGCTGTTAAGAACATAAGAACATAAGAGAAGCCAATGTTGAATCAGGCCAATGGCCCATCTAGTCCAACACTCTGTCATACAGCGGCCAAAATATACCAGGTGCCATCAGGAGGTCCAGCAGTGGGGCCAGGACACTAGAAGCCCTCCCACTGCTGCCCCCTCCAGCACCAAGAATAGAGTGCATCACCTGCCCCAGACTGAGAGTTCCCATCTATACCCTGTGGCTAATAGCCACTGATGAAACAAATTACAAAGATGATCTGACTTCACTGGTAACAAGAGAAATAAATTTTACTTACAAAAATAGAGGCACCTTTTACATGACATATTAGTATAGGCACGTTTAACTTACTGCGAACAGGTTAACTTCAGAAAGGTTAACTTGCTACAACTCTGAGCCCAGGTAAAAGAGAGAAGATGAGAGGTCCTATACGTGGCGAATCAGAAGGCAAGCAACAGCCAAAGAGGCTCGACATCTAACTGATGAGAGGATGGGGCCATTTTAACCCTTTGAATGAAGAGTTCTGTGATCCTATGAGTGATGTGTTCTTTGATCCTATCCATTCTTTGGTCTGTGCACGGCTGTACTCTGTTGCAGAGGTGGGCCTTTGTTATGGAGTATGTTCTTAGAGTGCTAGGTGGATCCAAGCTGAGGTCTCCCCGTTTGAATGATAGGGTTTTTCTTTAAGGAGGTGCGTTCATACATTTCAGAGGTCAATGGGGCAATCAGTATCACCTCCGTACCCACAGAAACGCTTCACATCGAAGCCCTGGTTTCCCAGCAACGTGTGAGTTATTTCATCAGGGACGCCAAATAATATTATTTGCCCTTTGAGGACAAAGGGAAGGTGGGACAAGGGAACACCTTTAAACAAACAGTTTTCTCATGCACTAATGCAGCAGTTTATTTAAAATTTAATGATTTTTTTTTAAAAAAAATAAATATCTGAGGGTTATATTTTTGCTGCTGCAGCAAAGGTATACATAATTTATATCGTGTTTATGCGCCTAACAAATGTGTTTTCCAGAGATAAGGTGGGCTCTTTCTAATACCTGTTACTCTTCACGTGGCAGAACTTTTTTTTTTATTATTAAAAGAGGTTTATGAACATTACTTATTACAAATTCCTTATCTAATGCATGTCTCTTTCTTTACCCGGGGGGGGGCAGGCCCTCTCCTGCATGTGAAATACGAATGCTTATGCAGTCCATTTGATGATCGGCAAAGATCAGCAGGCCTTCAGATAACCTACAAACCCAGCAGGGAGTGCTGTATATTAGCACAGAACTGTAGATTTAAACGCCATTAAGTGAGAACCTCAATTTATTGTTTATGGATGTTTGGGCACTGTGGGAAGCCGGGCATGGAAGCTCCTGGATACAGGCTAGTACGCCTCATTGCTGGCTTTATCTTTATATGGCTGAGGTATCATTGGACATCTAATGTTGAAGGGACAACTAATCTAACAGACCACTGAATCGGATGGAACGGAATGCTTAGGAGAGGCGATGGCAGTGCTCTGGTCTGCAAGGCGAGGAGGCAAGACATCCACTTGGACCCCATGAAAGCTGGTCTGTACCTTACAGAGAATGAAACTGTGGATTGAGTTGGTCGGTGCCTGTGACTCGGACAGGCTAGAGAGAGAAGAAGAGGAGGAAGAAGAAGAGACTGGATTTATACCCCGCCCTTCACTACCCAAATGAGTCTCAGAGCAGCTTACAAACTCTTTTCCCTTCCCCTCCCCACCACAGACACCCTGTGAGGTGAGTTGGGATGAGAGAGCTCTCTCAAGAACTGCCCTTGAGAGAACAGCTCTGAAAGAACTTGTAACTGACCCAAGGTCACACCAGCAGCTGCATGTGAAGCAGGGAAATAAACCCAGTTCTCCCAGATTAGAGTCCGCACTCCTAACCACTACTCCTAACCACTACACTTACCAGAGGCTGGGTGGTGCTCCTTGTGAGGAAAGCCCTGAGGCACGGCTGGAAGGAAAAGAGTACACCAGCAGCTCTGAGAAGGCAAGGCAAACCCCAGGTAGAGCTGGTGAGGGCTAACAGCCCTGGAGACAGGCCAAGCTGGCTGCCATTAGCAGCAGCTGGGAATAGGTGGGGCAGCAGATCAGCCAGATCAGAGTGCTTGTTAAGGCAAGGCTTAAAAGCAGCAAGGAGAGGTGGGTGGAGCAGTAAGGGTGGTCTCTCTCTGAGCTGTGAGGTAGGAAGAATACTGCTGGCCACTTCCTTGCACTGAATGCCTGAAGGACCCAGTAAGCATCTGGATGAACTGACTAGAGAGTCCTGCTATAGCACCACTTCATGTGCGCTATAGCGTGTGTGAGTATTTATATTTATTTATATATATATATATATATATATATATATATATATATATATAGTTTCCCCTGAATAATATTGAGGAGAAGGTTTTATTCATTCTTTCTCCCTGATGTTAGTTTCAGTGTGCATGAAGCTTTCTTTTTTTAAGTGTGGGAATGTGCCAAAACATAGTATATCACCACTGTTATTTTAAGCAGAACAGATTGCGGAGATAGAGCATAGTGGTAGAGTATCAGTTGTGTGTGTAAAAGGTTCTAGATCCAATCCCTACCATCAGAGCCAATTTGGTGTGGAGCTCCATGTGGAGGAGTGTGGTCTCTAATCTGGGAGGACTGGGTTTGATTCCCCACTCCTCTACATGCAGCTGCTGGTGTGACCTTAGGTGAGTTACAAGTTCTTTCAGAGCTGTTAACTCATGAACAGTTCTCTCAGAGCTCTCTCAGCCCCACCCACCTCACAAGGTGTCTGTGGTGGGGAGAGGAAGGGAAAGGAGATTGTAAGCTGCTCTGAGATTCCGAGTGAAGGGTGGGGGTATAAACCCAATCATCATCTTCTCCATCATCATCTACAGTTAAAAAAGGAGGAGGTGGTAGGTGAGATAAAAGATTGGCTGGTACTGGCTCAGGTAGCAAAGTAGACAGTACCAACCTTAATATACTAAAGGTCAGTCAACAGCCCGGTTTAAGTTACAAGCATGGTGTAGTGGTTAAAATGTCAGACTAGCATCTGGGAAATCCAGGTTCTAACCCCACTTGTGCCATGGAAGCTTGCTGGGTGGCCTTGGGCCAGTCACACTCTCTCAGCCTGAGCTGCCTCAAAGGGTTGTCGTGAGGACAAAAATGGAGGAGAGGAGAACGATGTGAGTCACTTTTGATTGCCGCTGGTGTGAAAGTCAGGATATAGATCAAGGAAATGTGCATACAATCATTGGGTACTTGATTTTTCTTTGTATGTTTGTCGAGTTATTCAACACATACAACTGAATGTGTGATTGAAACTGCATGTTTATCCAGGTACTGGCTGCATTTACAAAGGGAATGTGTCTTGGCTCTTTCTTACAAACTGATGTTTGCTGTAACTTAAACAGGACTAGTATAAGGCATAAGAACATTAGAGAAGCCAATGCTGGATCAGGCCAATGGACCATCTAGTCCAACACTCTCACACAGTGGCTAAAAATACCAGGTGCCATCAGGAGGTCCAGCAGTGGGGCCAGGACACTAGAAGCCCTCCCACTGTTGCCCTCCGCCCAAGCACCAAGAATACCATGTACCATTTGCCCCAGACCGAGGGTTTCTATCTATACCTTGTGGCTAATAGCCACTGATGGACCTCTCTGCTCCATATGTTCATCCAGTTTAAGTATGCAACTCAACAAGAGGCAGTGATTTCAGCAAAGTGATTCAGCTTTATTTGTAACAGCAGCTAGACGATCAGAACACAACGACAAGTGGAGCACAGCTCCTTCTTTTAAATGATCTGGGCTGTCAAAGCCACACCCACTGATAAGTTAAGAACCAATGGCATCACAGAGATAAAGGCCAATCAGGTCTGTTCCCTCCATAAACATATTTATAATTGTGACTGGTTGCTTCAAACCATTCCATAGGAACGACCAATAGAAATGTTACAGCTTATGATCCTCTGCATAGAATCAAGCTTAACATAGCAAAGAATAGGCTTAGTTACAGTTAAGACATTACACAGTTCCCTCTTGAAGCTGTCCAAGCTTGTAGCTGCCACCACCTCCTGTGGCAGTGAATTCTCTGTGTTATTCACTCTTTGGGTGAAGGTATTTCCTTTTATCTGTTCTAACCCAACGACTCAACAATTCCATTGAGTGCCCATGAGTTCTTGTCTTATGAGAAAAGGAGTGGCTTCCGGTCTATGGTGACTCGAGAGCAGACATGCCTCCTGGTTGATCTGGGGGCATGATCTGCATGCTGGCAGTTTGGAGGGGGGGGCAACGGTTCACTCCCTCCTGGAACCTTTGGGAAAAGGGTCCTAGCCAAGGGGCTTTGAGGGGTGGCCTCTTCACCAGCATAATGCTGGGGAATGGAGGCGTTCCTTTGCCCCGATGGTCCTGCCGCTATGCAACCATATGGTACCAGAGCTGCTGGCCGGGACAAGCACTTGGAGATTCAGCGGTTCTTCTCTGCTTAGCAGGATCCCAGGGGCCATTTCAGGACCTGTCGGATTGACTCATGCACTGATGAGTGAGTTTTCATTGAAACGAGACACTAAAGCCCAGATGTGAAGTCCCTCTAATACAAGCAGGGGGGTGGGAGGGGATGCCCTTTCTCCCGATGCCCAAGCGAATGGGGAAGCATGATCGGAGAAACCGTTGCAATGGACTATAGCAGAGAGTATTTCCGAAAGAAAACTGAATGTATAAACAGACCTTAAGGACTTTGGCAGTTTTTCGGCTAATGTAAACATCCCCCAAAAGATGGTGATGAGAGACAAAGAGGGAGGCGGGAGCAGTGTCTTCTTCAGGAAGGAGAACAATGGAGAGCGAGGTCATATGACCCAACCATAGACTCTTTCTTTAAGCAAACCGGGCCCTCTAGTGGCCAAAGTGGAGCAGCGACTGGGATCTGTATTAAAAGCAGCTGTACTTTTAAAGGGACAGTGTTTGATGTGGAGTTGATCATAGAGAAATATGGATAGCAGGGAGACTCTAAAGTTTAGCTCTCATGTGCGTGGACTGGCAAGCGGATCAAAAAGCGGTCTCTTTTTGGAGTAAAGGATTTGTTACCTTAACTCTACAAGATCTGCTTGTCAAGAGAAAGGCTGGATTCTCCAATGAGCATGCTTTCTATGCAACAAAAGGAAGATCACTTATGATTCAAGATGTTCAAGGAAATGAAGATGTCCCGGAAAAAAGAGACTTGGGCTGATTTCCCACTACAGCTGCCTCGGTGTTGCGCCGCCGTTTGCCCCGACATTATTGGTCAATTTCACACCCGAAGCCGCGGGGCTCCATTTTGACCCGTGGCTTCACCTGATTTCCTCTGCAGTTTTGTAATCCTGTTTTTTGAGGATTACGAAACTGCGAAGAAATCGGGCGAAGCCACGGGTCAAATGCAGCCCCGCGGCTTCAGGTGTGAAATTGACCAATAGTGTCGGGGCAAACGGCGGCGCAACACCGAGGCAGCTGTAGTGGGAAATCAGCCTCTGTTTATATCACGAACAGACAGATCTGGAGTTATAAGAAAAAAGAAGATATATTGAAGACTGAAAAAGATAAATTGTTGTAATGTTCTTGCTGAGGGAACACTGGTTTTAAATAACTTGCCTATGGGGGGGGAGAGTGAATCATAGAAGCCAATTAGTCTTAAGGTCTAGTTTTGTGTGTGTATTAGCTCTGGAAATACTCTATGCTTAGTCTGATAAGCTGATGTTGTCAACAGGAGGGATGATTAGCATGCACTCGTCATGTTTTAAAGCAACTGAACAAGAGTAACAACTATTTTATGAGCATTGTATAACCTCCACACTTGGGTTTTTAGGTAGTTTTCTTTACTTTCTCCTTAGATTGTAGGATTCCCCACCCCCTTTTTTTTCTGTTGTAGTTTTATAGAAAAGCAAATAAAAAACACCCCTTCGGAGGAACAAAAAGAAAGAAAAAAAGAAAGGGAGTGTTAAATACTGGGTTCAAGATGCATTGCAGTATAACAGGGAGAAAGGAACTTCTTTCTCTACCTGCTCTATCCCCTGCATAGTCTTGTAAACCTCGATCATGTCACCCCTCAGTCATCATTTCTCCAAGCTAAAGAGCCCCAAGCGCTTTAACCTTTCTTCATAGGAAAAGTGTTCCAACCCTTTTATCATTCTAGTTGCCCTTCTCTGCACTTTTTCTAATGCTATAATATCCTTTTTGAGGTGTGGTGACCAGAACTGTACTCAGTATTCCAAATGAGGTTGCACCATTGCAGTTTCATATGTTCAAGAATCCAGTCAACTTGAGGTGCCATCTCAAGAGCTCCGCTAGAAGTGGTTTTCCCCATGAAAAATCAGGGATGTGTGCAAGGAGGAGGGTCAATTCAGATATGCTCCCTCTCCACCTCTTTCCTAATGCAAAATGTCTCCAGAGAGCTGCTATTTGTCCTGTTTGAATAATCATACAGGTGCTGCAACAAATTTAGAGTCCAGTGGCATGTTTAAGACCAAAAACGGTTTATTCGAGGTATGAACTTTTGTGTGCATGCATACTTTATCAAATACATAAGCTCCTACCTTGAATAAACATTTGTTGGTCTTAAAGGTACCATTGGACTCTAAATTTGTTGTTTTGGTTCAGACCAACACGGCTGACCCACTGGATCTATCATACAGGTACTGCTAAGAGTGGCATACTCTACTCTGGAGCACTGGGTTTGATTCCCCACTCCTCCTCCACATGAAGCCTGCTGGGTGACCTTGGGCCAGTCCCAGTTTTCTCAGCCCCACCTACCTCACAAGGTACCTGTTGTGGGGGGAGGAAGGGAATGTGATTCTAAGCCACTTTGAGACCCCTCAAAGGTAGGGGAAAGTGAGAGTATAGACACAGTATGTTTATTTGTGTCATATGGCTCAAGCACTTGGGTAAATGTGGGGCTTTAATTACACATTCAGCATGATAGTGACTTAATGCATGTATAAACAAAAACCAAGTGTACACTCTGCACAGATTGTATGTATATTCCCTGTAACTTAATAGAACATAAGTGAAGCCAATGTGGGATCAGGCCATTGTGGCCCATCTAGTTCAACACTCTGTCACACAGTGGCCAGAGATACCAGGTGCCATCAGGAGGTCCACCAGTGGGGCCAGGACACTAGAAGCCCTCCCACTGCTGCCCCCTCCAGCACCAAGAACAGAGTGCATCACCTGCCCCAGACTGAGAGTTCCCATCTATACCCTGTGGCTAATAGCCACTGATGGGATTTCTGCTCCATATGTTTATCTAATTCCCTCTTGAAACTGTCCATGCTTGTAGCTGCCGCCACCTCCTGTGGCAGTGAATTCCAAGTGTTAATCACTCTTTGGGTGAAGAAGGACTTCCTTTTATCTGTTCTAACCTGACTGCTCAGCAACTTCATTGAGTGTCCACGAGTTCTTGTACTGTGAGAAAGGAAGAAAAGTACTTCTTTCTCAACCTGCTCAATCCCATGCATAATCTTATAAACCTCGATCATGTTACCCCTCAGCCATCGTTTCTCCAAGCTAACCTTTCTTCATAGGGAAAGTGTTCCAACCCTTTTATCATTCTAGTTGCCCTTCTCTGCACTTTTCCCAATGCTATAATATCCTTTTCGAGGTGTGGCGACCAGAACTGTACACAGTATTCCAAATGAGGTCGCACCAATGATTTATACAGGGGCATTATGATACTGGCTGATTTGTTTTCAGTTTTGCGCCCCCCCCCAAGTACCAAGAATACAGAGCATCACTTCCCCAAAATCCCTATCTATACCTTGTGGCTAATAGCCACTGATGGACCTCTGCTCCATATGCGTATCTAATTCCTCTTGAAGCTGTCCATTCTTGTGAATCTTGTGAACAAGATTTCTTATCTCATTGGAACTATTCACTGGAGGAAGGAGCTGCAAGAAGTTCCAGAAGGCACTCCTACTATTGCTTAGACTCATCCTAAGAGGAGAATCAGATGACAACGGGCAACCACTCCAGGGCTGTTCTCAGGTGTTTGATCCACTGCTTTCCCCCACGATGGGAAGCTTTGCACTTGGCTATGTCACAAGACTCATGGTTGGCACATCTGCCAGTCCCCCAACTCTCTTGACAGGATATCTATCCCTGGGTCCAAGCTTTCTTTTAATTAATATTGTCAGGAGGCTATCTTCCACTGCTACTTTGTTCCTGCCCCAAATGTCTCATTTCTTCACCATAACGATCCTTTCCTAGACTCTTATACTTCAGAGCTTCTAAGAGCTCTGAGACTGGGGACTCCTCCAGCACTGAGGGATTTTTTTTTAATTGTGTGTGATTTGTCATCCTTAGAGAACATGTGCATTTTACCTCACACCAGTATTTGAGAAACACACATCCCTGCACACGCAGATTATAAACCTGACTGCATTTATTTATTTATTTTAAAATTGCCTCCCAAACAAGTCCACTTTGGTCTTTTCGGTACTCGATTGCGCTGTTGATTGCACAGTTTTCAGTAATGGGGGAAAAATTACATGTCTCCCAAAATGTGAATTAATGGCATTATGACATTTATTGAACACGTAAAGTGCTTTAAACATGTCTAAAAATACATGACATTGTGAGAGACTTTATTTTTGTTAAATGTCAGATGGTTGGAAGTAGAAAAACAGCTTTACAACTCTAATGTTGCATCCCTAATAAAAAAATGCAATATAGTTGCTACCTTAAAAAAAATCATTCTTCTCAATATTCAAGAGATGGGAATCTACATTTTTTAAGCCAATGTTATGGCCATTTCACATACGTTGTTAAAGGTGGGTTGACCAGAATCCATTCAGTCCACTAAATGTAAAATTTACAAAACAAACATGTATACCCAGGTTTTCTTAACCATAACCAATTGATGTTTTGATATTGAATAGGTGTTCCCCCCCCTTACCTCTCATTTCTTTCAATAATCCAACAGTTACTTGATGGTTGAACCTGGTCTTCTAGATTGAAGATGCCCAGTGACTGAACCTGGGACTTTCTGCGTGCCAAAGTGATGCTCTACCACTGAGTCATGGCCCCTCTCATGGTTTACCAGAGACAGGTACCAGAGACAAACTATATTTCTTATTTTGTATTTGTGCACACTTGGAAGTCATAGTGACCTCTGATGACTGACTCTGTGCACCTGGAAGTCATGGCGACTTCTGGTGACTGACCAAGTACTTGCCAGAGTTGACCCTGCTTAGCTTCTGTTGAGATCGAACTTGCCTGGGCTATCCAGGTCAGGGCACAAACTATATTTCTTTATTTAAATATTCATACCCTACCTTTCCTTTTGGCTCAAGGCAGCTTCTGCTTATCCTTGTTATAATAAATGTAATATCTGAATGTGACCAGTGTATTTTTGCAAACATGTCCACCAACTCAACAAGGCACCAGGACTGATACTGTACTGTTGATGGAAGCTTGATGGAAGCTCAGTTTTACTATCACATCAAATAGTCCTTTCCGCACTCGGATCTCATCCCTGGTTTTATCAGAGTTCAACTTGTGACACAATACCTTGCATTTATCCCTGGTTATAACAGCATCCATTTATCCCAGGACAAGTGTGGGTAGAAACCGGGGTGACCTCAATGTAATGTGGAAAACAACAACAAAAATACCCCAAGATAATTGCAGGGGTGACCTCGAGTGTAATATAGAATGTAAGTTCGGGGACAGGGTTGAACCAGGATTTAAGGTCTACTGCAGAATCACCCAGTGTGTAGAACCACATGGCTCACTAGGGATGGACAGACTTATCAACTGTTCTGTAGTTTGTCTGCTGATGCTTCCATTGTGGTCCACTGAACCAGGAGGTACTTAGACCTTGGTATTTATTTGAGGCTAAATAAAAGTTATTGTATTATTTCTTGGATTTTCTTTTCCTATGGGACCTAATGTATCTCTTAAACATCTGACCTCCAATGGAGCATGTCAACATTCAACAATCAAAAGTGAGAGCTGTGTCGTGAGAAGTTAGTAGGTCAAATACGGAGGATATCAAAGCCTTCCCCTGCTCTGAGAAAGATGAGACTTCATTAGAACATAAGCCTGTTTGATCAGAGCAGTGGTAGATCTAGCTTAGTATCATGTTTTCATACAATGGCCAGCTACTGTGTTTTTTGCCCTACTGGAGGGCCAAAAAACAGGGCATAGAGGTCGAGGCCTTGTCTTGATGATGCCTGCTCCAAACACAACCATTTAGAGGTTTACTGCCTCTGAATGTGAATGTTTCTTTTAGTTATCTTGGCCACCAGCCATTGAGGAACCTCTCCTTTGTGAATTTGTCTAACCCTGCTTCTAAAGACATCTGTGTTTACGGCCATCACTGCATCAACTGGCTGTGGTTTCCACATTTTGATTGCTCATTCAGTAAAGAGGTACTTCTTTTTGTCTGCCCTAAAGCTGTTTATTGGGCGCCCTGATTTCTGATATTTTGGAGGAGAACAAAAAACACCAACTCTGTTCACTTTCTCCAAACCTATAGACAATTTTATTGTTGTTGTTGTTGTTCAGTCGCACAGTCGAGTCCGACTCTTCGCGACCCCATGGACCAGATCACACCAGGCCCTCCTGTCTTCCGCTGTCCTCTGAAGTTTGCTCAATTTCATGTTTGTTGCACTGTCTAACCATCTCATCCTTTGCCGTCCCCTTCTTCTTTGACCTTCAGTCTTTCCCAGGAACACAATTTTATAGATCTCCCTAATTTATAAGAAGAAGAGTTTGGATTTATACCCCACCCTTCATTCGGATTCTCAGAGTGGCTTACAACCTCCCTCCCTTCCTCTCCCCACAACAGACAGCCTGTGGTGCTGAGAGAGCCTTTTAAGAACTGCTCTTGAGACAACAGCTCTGAGAGAACTGTGGCTTGCCCAAGGTCGCCCAGCACTGCATGTGGAGGAATGGGGAATCAAACCTGGTTGTCCTAGATTAGAATCTGTGTTCCTAACCACTACACCAAACTGCCTCTCCCTCACCCTTCCTAATCATCTTTATTCTTGACACACACCACCAAGCTCCCACCAGTTATGTAAACCTGGCAAATTAGTGGAGTTGCCAGCTCTGGGTTGGGAAGCACCTGGCAATTTGGGGCATGGAGCTTGGGGAGGAAGTCCAGCTGGGTATAATGCCATAGAGTCCACCTTCCAAAGCAGCCATTTCTGCCACAGGAACTGATCTTGATCACCTGGAGATCAATTACAATAGTGGGAGATCCCCAGGTGCTCCCCGGAGGTTGGCAACCTTACAAATTAGTCTCCACCATTCTGGTGATATGACAACTGCTGAGGTGAACCGGCCCTTTCATTTACTGGAAAGCTTCTCCATACTGCCCCCCAGAGGGCTGCTGGGACTCAGCAAGTGGCCTTGACAGTGGGGGTAGGTTTACCTATTGCTTCCTCCCACACCACTGTTGAAGCCATTTGGCGCAGACCAAGGCAGCAGTGTGGGGTGAGGTGACACGATCCAACGCCCATCAGCACTTACCAACTCCAAGCTAAGCAGCTTGTGTTCATGGGCTGCTTGGCTTGGCCCCCTCTCATGGTGGCATGAGGGGAGAGAGTCTGCCATTGCAATTGGCTGGGCCTGAGCTGAGAGAGGCCTCTGCTATGTTCACTATGTCCATTTTCACAACCCACTCCATCCCTGAAGGACTTCCATAGTTTGCATCTCTCCCCCTCTCTCTCTCTCCATCCATCCATCCATCCATCCATCCTCCCTCATTTATTAGCTGCCTTTCTTCCTGGAAGCTCGAGACCTTCGTGCCTCATGATGGAGTGAGCTCCCGTCTCTGGTTCCAGCTCCTGCCAACCTAGCAGTTCGAAAGCAAGAAATTGCAAGTAGATAAATAGGTGTGGCTTCAGTGGGAAGGTAATAGCGTTCTGTGTGCCTTGGTGTCTTGTCATGCTGACCACATGACCACAGAGAAGTCTTTGGACAGCACTGGCTCTTTGGCTTGGAAATGGAGATGAGCACCACCACTAGAGTTGGATTTGACTAGCTTTTGAGCAAGGGAAACCTTTACCCTTTTCTTTCTTACAGCGGCTTAAAACATAAAGAAAAGTTATTTAATAAAATACATTAAAATCATTTCCTTTCCCAGTCTCCCATGGGAATTCCAGTGTCTGAGTGGTGCTACAGAATCACCCTCTTTACTACTTTTGTATCGCCAAAGATGAGCTATGTTAACTTTTGGCATTGTTTAAAAGAGTGTATGAAACTGTGGCTATACTGTTAACTGTAAAGAGGCTAGTTATCAGTGAAATAAAGAAACTGGATCCTATTGATTGGGGCTATTGCTAATTGGTTTGCAAAGGAGGGTGCCTCAGAGTACTTGGTGCCAGCAGAATGAAACACTCCTGAGACTTTCTGTCTCTCATTTTCATTGGCTGGGGATGCTTGGCCTCCTTGGGCAAACCGTTCCACAAGGTGGGAGCCACAAGGGAAAAAGCACATGTATGGGCAGTTTTGTCCTTTTGCAGGCTGGCACCAGCCAAAGCCCCTGCTGACTTGAACGAAGTTGTTGCAGCAGAGCACAGGGAGAGAAGTGGCTGTAGAAATAAGAGGGGCCAAGGCCAGTGTTCTCTCTAAGCTGAGTTAGTGTGAGCTAGCTCACAGGTTTTTTTTAGCCTCTGGCTCACACATTTTTGCCTCAGCTCAGGAAGGATGGCTCCAGAGTAAACTAATTTATGCAGTAGCCAAACCGCTCACTCACAACTTTAATGCCAGTTGCTCACAAAGTAGAACTTTTGCTCACAAGACTCCACAAATTAGAGGGAGCATTGGCCAAGGCCATGAAGAAATTTCTATGTGATAGCCTTGAACTGAGCCCAGTAACAAATGGGCAGCCAATGGCGTTTCTGCAGAACGGGATTAATATGCATGCTCTGGACAGCTCCCGCTAATAACTGAGCCATGGCATCCCGGATCAGTTGGAGTTCCCAAGTTGATTTTGGGGGGAGACCAATGCACAGTGCATTACAGTAGTCCTGTCTCAATGCTACTATGGCATGGACTCAGGTGGCAAGGTCAGCCATATCAAGGTAAGGGACCATCTTATGGTTTAGGCTGAGTTAGCAGAAATCCTTTCTTGCAGCTGCATTAAGTTGCTTCTGCAGTAATAAAACTGGATCTGGTATGACCCCCAGGCTTTCAACTGAGTCAGCAAGGGTCAGTAGAACTCCATCCAAAGTGGAGAGGACCATTGATGTCCTTCAAGAAGTCCTCTTTCCTAGCTAAAATAACCTCTGTCTTTTCAGGGCTGGGTTCTGCCAGGATTCCATGGCAGATGTTCAGGGTTTCTTCAACAAGTGAGTAACTGTGTCGAGTCTTCCCTAAAGGTAGACAAGTGAATAGCCATTGCTGTAGTCCCTAGAAGGTTACAGAACAAGCTTTAAGGAGTTGCATCTTATTGAGCCCACCTCTGAACACTGCATGTCTGTTATTAAGTTTCCCATTGACAGCAAGACAAGAAGCTTTGTCATATTCAATTCTCAGTTTGCTCTCTATGGTTGAGCTCCACACTCCCACTAAACAATTGAGCCAGTATATTATTGGAGACTGATAAAGAAGCCTATTGGATTTTTTTTTTTTCTGTGGGATCAAATAGGATGATATGGTAGCCGAGGAGAGAAAATCATGTTCTGTTTCATTTATCCGTTTGTCCTTCATGTAAAGTGATAGTATGGAACTGAGCAGTGCAATGCAGAAAGTAGAAATGTTTTGCAGAGAAATACCACATTTACCCAAAAGAAAGTTGACCTGGAATATGATGATCCCCCTTTTAAAAAAGGCTATATAATGTTTTTAATTACTGTAAGTAACTGTAACTTGTATGGATGTTTAAGACACCCCCTTATTTTTCTTGTCAGCCCACTTTGGGGAAACACCCCTGCCTGTTTTTCCTTTTAGCTAAATAGGCCACCTATCTGCATTAGATTGTTTGGTGGAAGTTCACTGACCCGCTTCATCTGGGTGGACCGAAATCAGAGAACAAGATGCCAGAATACCAGTAAAATCCACACATTCCCTGTCATTAGTAAATATCAGAACTGGCTGAATGCACAGTATTTAAAGCTTGGGCATGATTTGGGCTAGATCTCGATTGGTTATTCTGGTGCACACTCCTAATATGGACTGGAAAGGTGTACAAGTGTGCAGAATAATGGAGTTGAGGGAGATGAGGAGATAAACTCTGTTCCCTACCTTTACACAGTCAAAGAAATAGGTTAATATTGTGTGCGGTCACAGGTGCCAGATAACGCGGAGGGGAAGCGAGGCTTTTTGTGCTGTATTAATTTGACTTGCTACTGCGTGATCAGATGCAGCAGTGGGTGAATCAGGTTTTTTCCTTTGCCACATGTTTCCAGATGTGCTCCAATGAGGGATCAGTGACACAATAGGAGCTCATCAGAGCGACTGCACGGAGAAGTCTGTCTGCGGCCTGTCGCAAACCTGTTTGCTACTGCTCTTTCCCTGGTATTTTTTAACTCTGCTTCTTCGGCAGTGCAAAATATGTTGGTGACAGGCGCGGGGCACTTGCCAGATGTTCCATGTGATCACGCCCGGAAAATCCGTCCATCATCCGTGCATATCGCATGGCTACTTCTGCATGTGATCAGGACCGTTGTATGCCTGACATCAAACATAAAACCCTTCTTTGCACTGTTAATTATCCTGATGGCCACTTGTTTAACTTGTGAAGTGACCAGGGGATGAGAAAACTCTAGGGTTGCCAGCTCTGGGTTGGGACGTACCTGGAGGTGTTGGGAGTGGAGCCTAAGGAGGGTGGGGTCTAGGGAGGGGAGGGACTTCAGTGGGGCATAATGGCATAGAGTCCACCTTCCAAAGTGGCCATTGTCTCCAAGTGAGCTGATCTCTGCTGCCTAAAGATCAGTTATAATCAGGGAGATCTCCAGCCACCACGTGGAAGTTGGCAACCCTAGGTATCTCACTTCCTAGGCTGATCATTGTGCCATAACAGCAGGAACAAACAACAGAGAATCATCACCAAGGGAAGGGCCACAGCTCCATGTCAGAAAGGGTTGCCAGGTGTCAGGTTCAACAGCAAGCAGGTCCAGGCACACCATCTCAAGCTAAAATGATCAAGTAATAGGTGATGTGAAAGACTTCTATGTTTGATCCCGGAGACCCACTGCCGGTCAGAGTAACTAATGTTGACTTTGATAGACCAAGGGTGTGACTCAGTAGAAGGCATCGCCAGGTGTCCAACCATCATATCCATCTTAAGAGGTTCCAGAGCCACCCAAGAGACAGAGTGCCAGAGGTGTGATCCAGCAATGCTGTTCCTAAACATTGTGCCCGTCCTCCCCCGGCCACCCACGCTGGTCATAACGCTTAAGAGAATAACATCCACTATCAGAAAGATTTAGTCCAGAAAGCACGACATGAAAACAACTCCTCTACTTTATAAAACTCATTCATATAAAAATCATGTCTTTTCCCTCCAAAGACTTGGTATAAAACTGCTAAAACGGTTTAGACAATGCCCATATAAATGCCAGGTGTGTCTCAGTCTTCTGCATGCCCATAAAATAACTATCAAAGAGCTGTCCTTCCAAATCTAGGTATGCTCTCAGGATCTCAATGTACATCTCCATGACAGTCCACTTTTAAATCTCAGGGCATACGTAAAATAGAAACCAGTTATATGTAAGAATTATGTACCAGTTACTCTGGAGAGCCAACAGTAGGGCATAGAGGCTGAGGCCTTCCCCTGATGCATGTCTCCTGGCTCTGGGATTCACAGCTTTACTGCCTCTGAACGTGGAGGTTCCCCTCAGCCACCACCAATGCTCCCTCTAAGCTGTGGAGTCCTTTTAGCAAAAATTCTACTTTGTGAGCTACTGGCATTAAAATTGTGAGCAGGAGATTTGGAGCCACATCCTTCCTGAGCTAAGACAAAGATGTGTGAGCCAGAGGCTAAAAAATTGAGCTAGCTCACACTAACTCAGCCTAGAGGGAACACTGGTCACCACAGCTAGTAGCCACTGATAGATCTATCCTCCATAAATCTATCTAATCCCCTTTAAAAGCTGTTTATCCTCGTGGCCATCACTATATCTTCTGGCAGCAGATTCCACATTTCAGTCACTTGTTGTGTAAAGAAATATTTCATTTTGTCCATCCTGAATCTACTGCTTATCGGCTTCATTGGATGCCCTTGAGTCCTAGTCATTTGGGAGAGGGAGAAGCTGTTCTCTTTCTGCGCTCTCTACCCCATGCGTAATTTTGTAAGCCTCTATTAGCGCCCTATCTTGTTTGTCTCTTTTCTAAACTGGAAAGTCCCAGACTCTTCAGCCTTTCTTCCTTGAAAAAAGATGTTCCACTCTCCTAATCATCTTTCTTGCCCTTTTCTGTGCTTTTTCCGGGCTGTGCAGTGTCCTTTGTGAGATACGGTGACCCAGAACTGTACACAGTATTCCAAATGAGGCCAAACCATAAATATAAGCAGGAGCATTATAATATTGGCCATTGTGTTTTCGTTCCTTTTTCCTAACAATCCCCAGCACAGAGTTGGACTTTGTCACCGATGCAGCTCGCTGGGTTGACACTTGAGCAATCCGCTCTGACCCCAAGCTCTCTTTCCCTCTCTATCGCCATCAAGCCAGGCCTCGTCAGCACATATTTAAAGTTAGGATAGTTTTGCTGTCTTGGGAAGTTCATTACCAAGATGCATTCAGGATTTAACAATGTGGTTTCCAGTTACTTCTCCCATACGAAACCAGTTGGTCCTTTCTTTTTCTTTCAGCAATTGAATATGTACCTATTCCTATGTAAGCATTCAGAGCATTTGATATAGCAGAGAATAATCTCTATTTTTGTGTTCCAGTGAATGTAAAATTTTTACCATGTCCAACGAGTTTAAAAAAAAAAAATTCCACTCTGCTTTGTGCACACCAAATAATTTTCTATATTCTGGAAAGAGTTTGTTAGCATGCGTCCTGCGTAGTATTCCGTTATTGCACAGCGCACATTTTACTGCTTAACATGAACAATGAAGAGGCTTTAAGTATCTACTACGACATATATGGAATTATGCACAAAGAGCCAAGGTAGCTTCAGGTTTTTTTTTTAAAAAAATGCAGAATAACTCAGAAGCAAGCAGCACTTAAAGGAATACCTGGTGTTCTTTTTTTACCTATTTGAAATTCCATATAGTTTGTCGCCTACAGAAGCAACCCCCCGCCCCCGTCACTTTAATAATCTTAAGAAAAACTTTAAAAAACATAATGGAAGCATTTCTTGTTTTTCTCTTGCTTGGGAGCCCGTTCACTTAGCAGCCTGGAGGAATTTTATTACTCACAAAGAACCAGGTATATTTACCAGCAAAGACTTTAGGAACACATAATTGAGAACATTTTTGAACTCCCGGTGCTTCGCAAGCGCAAAAATGTTCTGCATGCTTTAAAAATATTCCCATAGCACTGTTCTTTTAAAATTCCAGGAGTGCTGTCAGACAGATCTAAGTCAGACTGAGTTCTCCACTGGGATGACATCGTCTATCATAAACTGTTATAATTTAATATTATTTATGTTAATAACGGGGTGTAGTGATCCCAGCTAAAAGGAAAACTATGATATTAGACACTGTGTAAGCGCGTAGACCTGAGGGCCTTCTAATGTAGTTGTATATTATTAGATAGTCAAGGATGTGGCAGATAATGAACATGTTCTGCACCTAAAGTGAAATTATCTTTAAAAAATTGTGAAGAAGTGTCCTGAAGAGGTAAGAGGTTTGAAAACACTATCACTGGAAATATTATCACTTTGTCTCTCCCCCCCACCCCAGCTGGGTATTTTCCCCTTCTCCAGGCTCACGTCCTAAAAGTTCTGGTTATACCTGAGTGATGTAAGGGCTATAATCTATGAGACAGGTCCCAAGCCTTTCCTGGAAGGCTGGACTAAAGTATAAAGCCCGTTCGCGGAGAGGGCGAGGTATAAATGCCATAAAAATAAATAAATAAATGGCAGGGCAAAGCTGTTAACTGGAGAGGAAGGCCAATGACCATTCCTAGAAGGTGATTCATGTGGGTGATGAAGTTATGGAGAGAAGGACCAGAAATAAGACTGGTATAGGAACAGTTATCGAGAGAAGCACCAGAAATAAGATGGGTGGGAACCAATGCTCCCTCTAAGCAGTGGAGTCTTGTGAGCAAAAATTCTACTTTGTGAGCTACTGGCATTAAAATTGTGAGCTAGCAATTTGGCTGCTGCATAAATTAGTTTGCTCGGGAGCCATGCTTCCTGAGCTAAGACAAAAATGTGTGAGCCAGAGGCTAAAAAACTGTGAGCTAGCTCACACTAACTCAGCTTAGAGGGAACGCTGGTGGGAACAGTTATGGAGAGACGCACCAGAAATAAGACTGATGGGACCAGAAGCCAGAATTGGTTACTACAAGGAGCAATCCCAAGAAGGTCTACCCATAATTACTTTCAGGATACTGTTCTTAGGGTTACAGCCAGTCAAGGAGAAAAGAAACAGGAGCCCACTAGAGCCTGAAGAAGGGGGCTCTAGTCCACAAAAGCATGCACTCTAACAAAATTTGGTTGGTCTCTGAAGGTACCTGTTGTGTCCTGGGATCAGAAGGCAGAGCTGGCGAAATACAGCCAAGCTTCGCTCTCTGAGAACAATAGGGACTAGGTTCCTGAGCTCGCCAGTAGTGAACCAATGGCAGCATTGGCGGGCGATTCAAACCCGCCAATAGGAATATAGGGCCGTCCCCCCTAACTGTATATAGTTGGCCTCCGGCCGTCACTGTGTGTTCTTGTCTTACGTGAAGTACGAATAAACGCGTCTTCTCTTATGTCGTCGTCCGAGTCATGAGGCCCGAAACCCAGTACTTTACAGTGGCGACGAAGGTGGGATTTCAACGCCTTCCGTGACTCCATGAGCGACGAAAAGGACACTGCTGAGTGCCGCATCGCTGACCCCGAGAGCAGCACCACACCGCTCGCCGAGCATCGCATCGCTGACCCCGAGAGCAGCACCGCACCGCTCGCCCCGGCGCACGCCGTTCCAGACAGAACCATGGCCGCTTCCCATGTAACACTGGAGCACTTCGACCCGTCGCAGCCAGAAACCTGGGACGCATGGGTCGACCAGCTCATCAGCTACTTGGAGCTCAACGAAATCCGCCACCCCGACCAGAAACGAGCGATCCTCCTGAACGCCTGCGGCACCCAAACCGTCCGCCTCGCCAAGAGCCTCTTGGTGCCCCGCACGGCCTTGGAGAGCTCGTTTGGGGAGATCCTGGATGTTCTCAATGCCTACTTCAGCCCCCGACCGACCTTCCTGGCCAAGAGGATGGATTTCCAGAGGCGAGTCCAGGCCCAAGGGGAATCCATTGCCAACTTCCTGGCCGCGCTAAGGGCGCTCGCGGTGGACTGCGGATTCCCGAAGGTGGAGGACAACCTGCTGACGCAGTTCGTGTGGGGCCTGGCGGACTCCAAGCTGCGGCGCAAGTTGGTGGGACACCGGAGGCTCTCCTTAGACGAGGCCCTAGACGCCGCAACAGCCCACGAGGCCGCGGAAGGGGAACGGCCGGTCGCGACCGCCCATGTGGTCGGGAGGAGTCCCAGCCCTGGGTATGCAGATACGGAAGAGGTCTTCGCCCTCAGACCTCAACAACGCCGGCCGGCGCCGTTCCTGCAGGCCAACAGAGAGCCAACCAAGCCTTCCGGCAACCGGATCGGCTGTGCCAGCTGCGGGGAAGGCCACGGAAGGAAATCCTGCAAGTTCCGGGATGCCGTTTGTCACGGGTGCGGAAAGCAGGGACACCTCGCACGGGTCTGCCGGTCCAAGGGCCACAGGAATTCGAGAGCATCGGTTCCACCGCACCGCGCATCGTCCACCGCCTACGAGACGACGGAAGAGGTCGCCGAGTTGTACCACCTCACCGACCAGCCGCTGCAGGTACTTCGCCTCCCCAACCCCAACCTCTCCTCTGCCCCGAAGATCCAAGTAACCGTGCGGATCGAGGGGTCCCCTGTTGCATGGAAGTGGACTCGGGATCGGCGGCGTCCATCATTTCCCTTGACACTTTAAAAAGACTTTGCCCATTAGGGGGACCCCCTCTTCGTCCATCGCCACTAAGCTTGGTGGACTTTCAAAAGAACCCTGTCCCCATCCGGGGAGTCGGCACTTTCCGAGTGCAGTACAGAGACTTTGAGGGGAACTTGGACTTGGTGGTGGTAGAGGGAAATCTCGTGAGTCTCCTGGGGCGGGCGTGGTTCGAAGCTCTAGGCATAACGATTGGGGGAGTGAATAAGTGCGGGGTGCGGGACTGGGGGGCGGTGTGCAAGGAATTCCCGGAGGTCTTTGACGGGAAACTGGGATGTTACAAAGGGCCCCCGGTGTCGCTTCACTTAGACCCCACCGTGACGCCCGTCCGACGGCGCTTCCGCACCGTGCCCCTGGCCCTCCGCCCGAAAATAGAGGCCGAACTGGACCGGTTAGTGGCCCAGGGAGTCCTAGAGCCCGTCCCGAACGCTCGATGGGAGACCCCGATTGTGACACCCGTCAAGCCAAACGGGGAAATCCGCATCTGCGCGGATTATAAGTGCACCATTAACCAGGCACTTCAGGCGCACGCATACCCCGTACCCGTGGTCAGCCATGTCTTAGCCACACTGGCGGGGGCGCGCATATTTGGGAAGCTGGATCTCACGCAGGCGTACCAGCAACTCCCGGTAGATGAGGCCACGGCTGAGGCACAAACAATAGTGACACACCGGGGGGCCTTCCGGGTGAAGCGGCTGCAGTTCGGGGTCAGTGTGGCCCCAGGGATATTCCAAAATCTAATAGATGATTTGTTGAAAGGGATCCCTGGGGTGACGCCGTTCTTCGACGACGTCCTCATCGCCGCGACCACCCCAGAAAGCTTCGCCGCCCGCCTCCGAACTGTACTGGAACGCTTCCAAGCCGCGGGGCTGAAAGTGAAGCGGGAAAAGTGCCTCCTCGGGGTGCCGGAGGTGGAGTTCTTGGGATACCGGGTAGACGCAACAGGCCTGCATCCGGCGAGGGACAAGGTGAAGGCCATCGTGGAGGCCCCCGCCCCGAAGTCCAAGGCCGAGCTCCAGGCGTTCTTAGGCCTCCTGAACTTTTACCACGCCTTTCTTCCCCACAAGGCCGCCGTGGCCGAACCCCTGCACAGGCTGCTGGATAAGGCGACACCTTGGGCATGGGGAGCGAGGGAGGCGGCGGCGTTTCGGGGGTTAAAGTACTCTTGATTTCTAACGCGGTGCTCGCCCACTTTGATGAAAAGCTCCCGGTAATCCTTGCGTGCGACGCATCACCGTATGGGGTCGGGGCAGTCTTGGCCCACAAGCTACCGGATGGGAGGGAAGTCCCGGTGGCTTACTACTCCCGCACGCTGTCCCCGCGGAGCGGAACTATGCTCAAATCGACCGGGAGGGCTTGGCACTGGTGGCGGGGGTAAAAAAGTTTCACAACTTTGTGTACGGGCGGCCCTTCACGCTCGTAACCGATCATAAGCCGCTCTTGGGACTGTTTGCGGCGGACAAACAAACGCCACAGGTACTGTCGCCCCGGGTGTTGCGCTGGTCCTTGTTTTTGGCGGGCTACCAGTACCAGTTGGAGCATCGGCCGGGCAAGGCGCTGGGTCATGCCGATGCCTTGAGCCGCCTGCCGCTGCCGCATACAGGGGAAGATCCGGCCCCGGCTCCCGCAGTATTGTTAATGGAGGAGCTACCAAACCCCCCCCTTCAGGCTGCAGACGTGGCCACCCGCACGTCCCGAGATCCCATTCTCTCCCGGGTCCTAAACTGGGTGGTGAGGGGATGGCCAGCGGAACAGACAGGGCCAGAGTTCACGGCATACAAAGCCAGGCGGGAAGAGCTATCCGCCTTAAAAGGGTGCTTGTTATGGGGGGACAGGGTGGTCATCCCGGGGCCCATGAGACAAGGGGTTCTAGAAACGCTACATGAGGCCCACCCCGGCATTGTACGAATGAAAGCTCTGGCAAGGAGCTACGTGTGGTGGCCCGGGATGGACGCCGAAATTGAAACCTGGGTCCGAGGGTGCACAAGGTGTCAGGAAGTCCGCCCCAATCCCCCGAGAGCGCCAACCCAAAGCTGGGAGTCTACCCACAAGCCGTGGTCACGCCTACACATAGACTTTGCGGGGCCGTTTCAGGGGCTCCAGTTCATGGTGACGGTAGACTCCTACTCGAAATGGGTGGAAATAAGCCCAGTGTCTACCACCTCTGCCAAAGCGGCAATAAGGGCCCTGCAGAAAATATTCGCGACGCACGGGTTACCCGACACAATCGTGTCGGACAACGGGGCAGCGTTCACATCTGCTGAGTTTCAAGCGTTCCTCGAAAGGAACCTCATCAGGCACATACGATCAGCGCCCTTCCACCCGGCAACCAATGGACAGGTGGAGAGGACGGTACGCACCGCCAAAGAGGCCCTGAGCCGCATAACGGAGGGGGACTGGGAGTTCCGGCTGGCCCGCTTCCTTCTCACATACCGCACCACCCCAAACCCCATCTCCGGGCATTGCCCCGCAGAACTATTAATGGGCCGCCGCCCTACCACCTTATTAGACAGACTCCACCCGGACCGAGCCCCAGAGAGAAAGCTGGTCGAGAACAGGGAGGCGCCCCGAAGCTTCCTACCGGGAGACCCTGTCTACTTCCGGAACTACGGGGCGGGGCCGCAGTGGGTGGCCGGGCGCATCCTAAAACCCACCGGGCCAGTGTCATACGAAGTCCTAACAGATGGGGACCGGGTCCTCCGTAAACACGTCGACCAGCTCCGGAGGCGGCAAGACCCCGACACAGAGATCCAGTTACCGGGAAATGCTGCCGCCGCCCCATCATCCGATCGACCGCAAGCACCGACAGCGGAGCCAGCGCCAGAAAGTCCACGGAATCCGGAGGGGGCCCCGGTGACAGCTGAACCGCCGCCGCTGCCGTTACAGCCACCACCATCACCGCCTCGGCTACTACCAGAGGTCCAAGCTCCTTGTGCTGGCGGACCACCCGATAGGGGCCCCGCCAGTCCGGTACCGGCCCCCCGACGTTCGCTAAGAGAACGGAGGGCACCAACATACTTAAAAGACTACGTCACCTGATAGGAGACGAACTATGGGGGAGGGGTGTTGTGTCCTGGGATCAGAAGGCAGAGCTGGCGAAATACAGCCAAGCTTCGCTCTCTGAGAACAATAGGGACTAGGTTCCTGAGCTCGCCAGTAGTGAACCAATGGCAGCATTGGCGGGCGATTCAAACCCGCCAATAGGAATATAGGGCCGTCCCCCCTAACTGTATATAGTTGGCCTCCGGCCGTCACTGTGTGTTCTTGTCTTACGTGAAGTACGAATAAACGCGTCTTCTCTTATGTCGTCGTCCGAGTCATGAGGCCCGAAACCCAGTACTTTACAGTACCCCTAGACTCATGTAGATTGTTTTTACTGTATGGTTACACTTAAGGAATTATAGCTATGGAGTTGTAACAGGGAATGGGTAAGGACAGAATAGAGTCTGTAATCTACATGGGGAAGTGCTTCGCTGCACTTTAAACTATTCTGATGAGACAATGGAAGCCGTAAAGAAACAGGAAAAGGTGGCAACCAATCAGAGTGAGAGGAGCAAGACAACCCCCACCTCCAATTGACTTGGTCCCCTGAAGACGGTGGCTTGGCTTAGTTTTCCAAAAGATCTTCAAGTCCACTGGTGGTTAATCACCCTGACTAGTCGTAAACAGACAAGCTTGTAGACTGTGGTATACAATTTCCCACTGCCTTTCCCAGATGTCGCTGAAAAAAAGTTACCCTGGAAGCTCAATATCTGGAATGCAGTTAACATATAATTGAATGTAATGGCTGTAGGAGCATTGAGAGGACGCTGGCCAGGAAACAAACAGTGATTTGGATGCCATCCTTGCCCATTAGCAATAATAGTTCATCTGGGATATTCCTTGTCAGTATCTGTGTCCATCTGCCGCACTGCCGCTTTCCCTCTTCTGTCACCGAATACTCTGGAGAAACTCTTTCCACCTTCCCTCACCTGTCCCTTTAGATATTTTTATTTGAGCCGAATAAAGGATTTTTCACTTTGAAAGTAACCCCACATTATCAGGTGCCTTATGATTTACTCTTCGAAGATATAATATGTAGCAGGCAGTTTAGTGAAAGAGAGGAGGCAATTTAGCAGTGGGGAAGAATCCCTGGATGAAAGTCGATTGCCTTCCTTTGTTTTATTCTAGCAAGTCAGCACGGAGATTTTTTTTTTTTAATGGTACAGCAAATTCTTGCCTTGGTAAATGTGCTTGAAATTAGGGCAATATTAAGAACACCTATTAGTTTCTTCACCCTCATTTTCGCCCAGGTGGTAAGCTTGCATATGGGACGTACCTAGGGTTTCCAGCTCTGGACACTGATCGGTGAAAATGATCAGGAAGATGGCTGTTTGTCAGGTTCAAAAGCAAGTAGATCCAAGCATTCTTGAGGCAAAGAAAGGCTTTATTGGGATACAGTGCTAAAACCAACAGCAAAATGGTTATAGTTAGGAATGGCGGGATGTGCGACTCAGGCATGGTTATAGTATGATGCAGAAATGCAACTAGCAAATGATCTTCAAGCACACACGCGGGAAACTCCCGGCAGGAGGGTTACTTAATGGTCGGGAGACCGCTCCCCCCACCCCTTGGCTTCACAGGACTGGAAAATTCCCATAGACTTAAGAATAGCCCAAAGCCTGCAGTCAAGGCCACTGTGATAACACCGAGCAGTGGCGGCGAAGCTCCCACGTTACTGCTAGCATACCTATGCAAGCGCAGAAGCAGGGACAAGATAGGGAACACAGAACAATGGACTCAGTATGAAACATGAACCAAGGAGCCATTACTGACACTGTTTTGCTCTTGCTTCTGAGGACCAATGTACCTACGGGACCTCCTATCCTGGTATGTCCCCCAGAGAGCACTGCGCTCAGGTGACCAACATCTGTTGAAAGTCCCTGGCCCAAAGAGTACCCAGCTGTCCTCAACCAGAGCCAGGGCCTTTTCGGCCCTGGCTCCGACTTGGTGGAACTTTCTGCTTGCTAACATCAGGGTCCTGTGGGATCTGTTACAATTCTGCAGGGCCTGCAAGGAAGAGATGTTCCGCCATGCATATGGTTGAGGACAGCAATGTGTTTTTTTAAACAGCACTGTTTGTTTGGTCCTTCAAGGCAACTGTTTAATCCACTGTGTGAGCCAGGATGCTGGACTAGATGGAACACTGGTTTTATCCAGCAAGGCCCTTCTTATCCAGCTGGTGGAGTGTTACACAATCCAATTGGACGGTGGAGCAGTATGCTCCCTTAGACTATGGTGCTGTAACAATGCAAGTTTCTCTCACGAAAACCACCTTAGAGCCAAGGAATGTTACCATTTCATATTGCAGCTGGGGGAATATGCTCCCTCATTAAAAACCTACCCTCCAAATGGGAATGTATCAGGGGAGAAAGAACGTTTGGCTGAAAGCTTCTTCCCCGGCATGCTGGTTGATTTCTTTTTTTAAATATGTGGAAGTACTAAAAGGTACAATTCCCCTAATTGCAGCCAGAAATACTCTTCAGGAAGAGCTGCACCTCATGATTTAGGGGAGGGCCATAGCTCACTGGTAGAGCAACTGCTTGGCATGTTGAAGGTCCCAAGTTCAATCCCCGGCATCTCCAGTTAAAATGATCAGGCAGCAGAGGATGTTATAGCCCTTGGCATAAGACCTTGGACAGCCATGGCCAGTCTGAGTGGACAATACTGACTTTAGGGGAGGGACTGTGGCTCAGAGGTAGAGTATCTGCTTGACATGCAGGAGGTCCTAGGTTCAATCCCTGGCATCTGCAGTTAAAATAATCGGGTAGTAGGTAATGTAAAAGTCTTCTACCTGACACCCCAGATAGCTGCTGCCAGTCTGAGTAGACAATACTGACTCAGATGGACCAAGGGTCTGATTCTGTATAAGGCAGCTTGACCCGTGGTCATTCTGTTGGTTGTGTAGCTTCAACATGCAAGTTTAACTAAGCTCTCTGTTGACCAAAACTGTACATGACCATAGTGAAAGGTATCAGACCAGAAGGTTGAAAAGCTTGCATTATTGAATTTGGCTTGTAGTCCCAGTGGGACTTTGCAAAGAGGCAACGGTTTTTGAGAGCTGCCGTCTCAATGGGTAATTTGCTTGCTAACCTCGGTGACACTAATATCATGAATGGAGAAATGCTCGGGTGGTGATGGGGAGTTATGCCCCTGCACTTGTACTTGGAGAAACTTGAAAGGCTCTGTTAGACAGCAGAGTCAAGCATCGAGGCTTTTGATCCTACACTGGGGTAACCAGCAGAGTGGTTGCTTGGAGCTTTTAGATTCAGCCAAGCGTTGAGTGTGGAAAAAGCAGAAACTACATTCCAGCTGACCCTTAGGAGTGAAATAAAATAGGTGAAATAAAATAATTTTAGTGTTTGGAACTAAGAGAGGAAAAACCTCAATCTATGCCAAAGCCATAGCTTCGATGCCTAGACCTCCTGGCGATAGAGAATTTGGTGCCAGTTTGGTGTGGAGGGCCAGTTTGGTGTAGTGGCTAAGAGTGCAGACTCTGACCTGGGAGAACTGGGTTTGATTCCCCACTCCTAACATGCAGCTGCTGGCGTGACTTTGGGTCAGTCATAAGTGCTTTCAGAGCTGTTTTCTCACAAGTAGTCCTTGAAAGAACTCTCTCAACCCCACCTACCTCACAGGGTGTCTGTTGCGGGGAGGGAAAGGGAAAGGGATTGTAAGCCACTCTGAGACTCCAGCTGAGATCACATGTGCCTTTAGATCTGACATAGGTGCGAATGCCTAATAGATCTAAAGGGAGTGATCAGACAGCAACATCTGGGAAGTGTCCCACAGTCGTCGGCAACCTGTGTTGGTCTGCTACGGAAGCGGAGTTAAAAGACACCGGGGAAACTCCAGTAGTAAACAGGTTCTGACGGGCCACGGATGGACTTTCCCCTGTCTGATCACTCAAGCATGCTCTCAAGTGATTGAGATAGTCTGATCAGGCCATCCTGGCCCAGTGCTGTTTTCCCCCTCTTCACAGTATGCACATCATCACATTCTCCATAGGGGGCCCTCAGTGCAGAGGTGCGATTCCTTGTTCATGTGTGTGGGAAACAAATGGCCAAAAAAAGGACTCACCCACAGTTGCATCTGATCACACTGTGACGGGCTATGCCCACAGCTACAAAAGGAGGTGTGGTCTTGCAACGGCGTGTCAAATTCCTTCTGAGTGAATAGCCTTGTTTCCCCTCCCTTCAAGTGGCCTCCTTCTGGTAGTGAAGGGCAGGGTATAAATCCAATCTCCTCCTTCTCCTCCTCCTTTTCTTGATGTCATGACCCTTGGAAAGTTAAGTATACCGGAAGTTTCTCGCTTGTTCTGTTGGCTTTCAAAAGATGTCTCAGAATGATGTCCCTTCCGAATGTTTCTGCTGAGTCCTAGGAGTAAGGTTGCCAACCTCTGGGTGGGACCTGGAGATCTCCCGCTTTTGCAACTGATCTCCAGACAACAGAGATCAGCTCCCCTGGAGAAAATGGCTGCTTTGGAGGGTGGGCTCTATGGTATTGTGCCATGCCGAGGTCCCACCCTTCCCTGGACCCTGCCCTCTTCAGGCTGCACCCCCCCCCCAAATCTCTAGGTATTTACCATCCCAGAGCTGGCAACCCTAACTAAGAGTGACGAGGTATGCTGGTTTGAAATGGGGGTGCTGAGAGCGCACCCACTGAATGGCCAAGTGACATACTCCACTGGTCCTCTCGTTCCACTGAGCAATACTAAGAACTCCGTGTGCCTGTCTGGAGGCAGGGGGAGAGTGGGAGGCAAAATTGGCCCTGGAAAGGCTAAAGGCAGTGGAGGCTCACCTCCTCCGCACAAGGATCCGGGTAGCCCTGTTAGGGGGACATTAGCACCAGTGGTCTTAATGGCCAATTTACCCCTTCTCCTGGGCAGCCTGGGGCCCTGGGCAGGAAAGAAAGGGAGCTGTCATCTGAGACCATGGGCACCACTGCCCCTGGCCCGCTGCAGCTGGGCCCAGTGGTAGAGGAAGGCAAAACGAGCAGGCAGGCTCTGGAGCACAGATGGCTGACATCTGGAGGCAGGGCAGCTGGGAGGATGAGCAGTTTCTGGGCCTCAGAATCAGCCACTTGGCTTTGCCACCCGCAGGGGTTACAACAACAACAACACTTTGAGAGGCAGGAAAGGCCGGGGGAGTGGCACATCCTAAAAGGCTAACCTCGCGAGAGCCTGGGGCCCCGGCCCAGGAGGACCAGCTCCATCTGGCTAGCCAGAGCCAGGAGAGGCCATTGGGAGGAATCAAGGAAGACCTGCCTAAGCTTAACCCTTTCCCCTCTCTGGGTTGAAGACGATTGAGGTCCCATCTGGGGAGGGCTCTAGAAGGTGTGTCTGCTAGGGTTACCAACCTCCAGAGGGTGGCTGGAGGTCTCCTGGTATTACGGCCATCTCCAGGTGACAGATCACTTGGAGAAAATGGCCTCTTCGGAAGGTGGGCTTTAAGGCATTATACCCCACTGAAGTCCCTCCCTTCCCCAAACCCTGCCCTCCTCAGGCTCCACTCCCCAAATTTCCAGGCATTTCCCAACCTGGAAGTGGCTACCCAGCAAGCCTATGGCCTCTTGCAGTGTTTCCCCCCCCCTCTCCATGGTTCTTATCTGCATTTAGGGTTGCCAGGTCTGATTGTTGCACTGGTGGGGGTATTGGGGGGGGAAGAAGAGACACAGGCATACCAGTGATGTTGGGGGTGATGCTCTGGTTTTTGGGCAAAACTCAATGGTAAAATCACCCTCAAACCATAGCGTTTTGCCCCCAAAACCAGAGCGTTTACCCCGCCATGTCACCCAACCACTTGTCAGAACCTCTTTACGTTCTGATTCCACTGTGTCCACATTCTTGGTATTCCGTTGAAACTTGTAGAGGAATCTCACCATAAAAAGGTTGGTATAGTTATCTCTGTGGCTGGTGCTGGTGTGATTCTTTTAAGACGGGCATAGAACCTATGCTGGCCACCAGCAGGCCAAACTTTAGTTTGAGTTTAAGGGCCTTTCTCCTTTCGTTGGGTCCGTTTTCAACTGAAATGCCGTGTGAACTCTCCTCCAGCATCCCAGGACTTTGGGAGTGCTAGCGCGGCTCCAGCATGTTCAACCCAAACTGGAAAATGGTCCAGTGATGCTAGGGGGAGATCACACCTCAGAAGGTTCCACCCACCCCTTCTCCATTCTTTGGGTTTTTGAGCAGAGAAAGAACCCTTCCAGGTCAGTCTTTGGTGGCTGGATAAATCCTTTGTAAAAATGTCAAGAATTATTTGGGTTGGGACGGAAGCTCCCTTAGCTTGTGTTTAGTTGTCAGAAGCCAGACTCCCAGGGCAACTCAGAGGCTTTTAAAATAAAATAGTTTGATGCTAAGTAATGGGACCAAGGCCCAAGGACTATTAGTTTTTAATGGCCCAACACAAGGTCAACTCGGACATAAGAAAGGATTAAGCCTCTGACAGCTGGGATGTTTTCAATGAGAGGACCCTCTCGGAAGGCATATGAACGATGCCAAGCTTAACGCATGTGGGCATACAAAAGACGAGCATTTGTCTTTCTTCACAACCTTGGATTTTTCTACTGCAGGGTTGTGACCCCCATTTTAATGTATATGACAGTGTCTTAATATTTTAATTACCTATTGTAGTAACAAAATATTGTTTTTATTGTACTGATGAGATGTTGTTACCTGCCCTAAGCCTGCTTGCGGGAAGGGCAGGCTATAAATATGAAGAAAGCATAGAGCTTGTGTGCGGGTGTGTTGGGGGGGAAGTTGTGATATGAACCCATGAATTTATGGGTAGCTCACTGGTGTACATCCCAGGCTCAGATCTTAAGATTCTGAACTGAAGGGGTTGAATCTAATGGCCTTTTTTTGTTTTTTTTTGGCCATTACACATTCCAGGTTCAAGATTTTCTTGGCTCTCTCTTTTAATACACTCTGCCTCAGCATCAGAGGGCTAAAAAAAAAATTCCAAGGAAGTAAATGCATTTTTTGCAGATACAGTGGCGATAAGAAAAACCAGCTCCACAAGAGGCAAGGAACACAGTGATAGGAAAGAAATAAAACTTCAAGCTTTTGTATCAATAAACCGAGGCTTATCTACTGGAAACCACAATTTCCTATTTTTTGACTAGGAGGGGGGAAAAAAAATAAAAACTTTAAAATGCCCAGTAAGACAAACCTCCACAAAAAGCTGAGGGAATAGAAGTTTCCACAAGAAGAAACAAGCCCTGCTTCTCAGAAGACGAAACGCAATTGGGGGCACCATAGTAGATAGTTCATAATAATTTGGGGGACAAATTGCTTTGAGATTCTGAAATCTCTCAGGGAAGCCAGAAGGAACGCTTGTTTCTCAAAATTGATGTGGTGAGTTAAACTCCAGAAAAATCGCAGCCACTTAAAAATAGATCAAGGGCAGAGCTAAAAATCAAGCTAAACTGGAGGATAATGTTTCTGAAACAGCTTTGGAAAAAAAGAAAAGAAATGACTTGTAGCAAATGTATCGTGTGGGCAAACAAAAAAATAATTCATGAACAATGAAAATGCTTCCTCTGCTGACACAGATCCTTGCTATATATTTAATGATTTTTTTTAACAAAAAACCCTGTTAAATATAGCACAAGAACTTTGGGAATCATTACAAAAAACAGTGCTGTAATAGATTTTGACATTTTAGCGGGATTGGATAGGTGATCGATTGAACCTCACAGTGCCTTCCCACAGTAGAAATGCACACAATTTATCTGAAGCTTCTCTTTCTATAAATACAACTGCACAGGTGAAGATATCCCAGCTATAGTCATTTAGAAAGTGATACATGTGTACCTGAAGAGTTGTATTTCTGGTTACTCATAGTATAGTACAATTGCTCTCACAAAGTACGCTAGAAAGTATTCCATTGATTATGATGCCAAAACAAGCGTGTTGTTGTGACAGATATTTCATTGAGGCCTAGTTCTCGAAAGGTGCAGAGGAAATGGGAAATCAGTGCCTGGATGATACCACTCCAGATTGTACAGGGGGGGCTCAGAGCTTCCCTATCCATCCCTATCATGAAGCGATGATAGAATGGATGAAGGATGTGTTTCCAACATAGTGTATTCCGATGTGTTTCCAACATAGTGTATTCCGATGTGTTTCCAACGTAGTGTATTCCGATGTGTTTCCAGGAGCCCATGTTCTTCTCCAAGGGTAAGAAAGAAGTCTGATAAAGAGCCAATATTAAAAACCTAGTTGAAACTTATATGAAAATACATGTTATTTCTTAGAAAGACAGTTAAAAACATATAAGGGCCCAATGAAAGCCTCGATAAAAAGCTCAAGTGGCCTAAACACAAGGGCCAATACACATGACATGATGTGTTTCCACCCTATTGGGGCCTTCTTCAGAGGTCAAACAGTATTGACGTACATGTAACGATAATACATATTACAATAAGATAACCAATAAGTTAATACTGGACCAAGAAAAGGAAGGTTAAGCAGCAAGATCTATAGACACAAGACAAAGATGTTTGTGAGGCCTCTAACGATGAATGCACAGCTGCTGAATTTGCTTGAAGACCCTCTAGCTCTGACTAAGATATCCACACAGGTGGTTTTTGGACCTAAATTTTGGGTTTGTTTTTGCCTCCCTTTGTCTTACTGCCCATGTTCTTCTCCCCCAAAGCAAAGAGCCAGTCCTCGTTTTCTTCTACCTCATTAGAGCAGGATGTCATTTTTGGGTCCAGGAATGCCCAATTAGAAAAGGGATTCTTAGCCATTTTGTGACTGCAATTGCCTCCCATGGTGGACAGTTTGGGGTGGCACCCACTATGCAAAGGAATAAAAGGGCATAAAACTGGCATAAAAATCACAACGCTCACAAACAAGCTGGAGAATATTTCAGTCTTCCAGTACCAGGACTTTCCATTGCAGACATAGGAGCAGCAGAGAAGCTTCTAGGGGAAATTACAATGCGAAATTGCTTGACCTGTGTGCATTCACAGATTAAAAACACTGGACTATCCAGGGCTGAATAGGGACATAGGATTTGTATCTCACTTATAGATGCCATTTTTCTGCCCCTAAGCTTCTTTGCCTGCTCTAACTGATAGGTTTGCTGTCTTGGGTTGAGAAATACCTGAAGATTTTGGGGATGGAGAGTGGGGTTTGGGAAGCGGAGGGACCTCAGCAGGGTATGTCCACAGAGTCCACCCTCCAAAGCAGCCATTTTCTTCAGAGGAATGGATCTTGGTCATCTGGAAACAATCTGTAACAGTAGGAGATCTCCAGGTGCCACCTGGAGGTTGGCAACACTACTAATCAAATGATTTCATTAAGCTTTATGCCTTTGCATCCTCTCTTTTCAACAGCCCTCACACCTTCTGCCTGGGATATGAACACTCAGGGTTCTTGTTTCTGGCTTGTATCTGACAAAGGGAGATTTGACTCTCAAAACTACCCCCCTCCCGAAATCTTGTTGGCCTCTGAGATGCTTCTGGACTCTAATCTCAGTCTGGGAAAGACCTCCAGCTGAGCTTTTTGAAAACCTATTCCACTGAGATGGGCAATGCTAGCCTAGATGGGCTAAAAGCCTAGAATAAGGCCACTTCAGGGGCACTGTTAGCATCTTGCAGTTCTGCTTTGGACAAGTGTGGTCTTCACTAGGGATGGGGAACGAACTTACTGCTTGCACTTCACTTGCACATGGTGCCCACTTGCAAAATCCATTGAAAGGGAACATTCCCTTCTTAATGGCTTTTGCAAGATCTACACCCCTTCTATTCTGCTGGCCTCAGGGAGCCACCCCCAGCAGAAAGGAGGGAGGGAGGATCTCAGATCTTCCCCCAAATCTCATGAACTGAGCCAGTTAGTTATATGGGGAGGTTTGTGGTTTGTGTGATTTCGTGAACCAGGGACGAACCTCTGTTTTCCTGGTTCATGAACATCCCTAGTCTTTGCAGTTTCTTTTGTCATTACAGAGTCAGAGTGATGCAGTGGTTAGAGTGCCAGACCGGGGCCTCGGAGACTCAGGTTTGAATCCCCATTCTGCCATGGAAGCTTGCTAGGTAAACATGGGACAGTCGCTCTCAGGCTAACCTACCTCAAATGGTGGTGGTTGTGAGGCTTAAATGGGGGAATGGAGAACACTGTTATAAGCTGCTTTCGGTCCCCTGTAAGTAGAAAGCCAAGGTATAAATATTAAGGAAAGGGCATAAACCCACTCATAAACCAAAGTTCATGAAAAATTTTGGCTGGTTCGTGGTTTTGCTAAGTGAAGTTCATGGCAGGTTAACTGGGATGAACTTTCCACCAACTTTCAAGCTGTTTGTGGTGGTTCTATCTTAAACTGATAAATTTCCAGATATACTGTCTCCACTCCATCGAAATATTTGTTGCTTCAAAGCAACAGGGCAGTAGAACTTGGAGGGCATATGCAGAAGCATCTGGGGGAGGTCCCCTGTGACTCTGATGTCTTTAGCTTGCACAAGATCCGTTCTGTACAGTCCTGAACCTCCTAACCTGCACCTGTCAAAATGTCCATCTGTCATTTCCCCAGAATACACTTTCCTGGGGCCACCTTTTGGAGGGGGCCTTAACTCAGACCCCATAAAGTCAATCCTCATCAAACTTGGAAGAAGAGAGTCAGCTGGAGACCCCTTGCAAGTCTGGGGTCTCTACCACATTGGTGTCTGTGTGTCCTACCGTATCACAAACCAAACCAGTTCATTTGGCGGCTAAAAGTTCATGACAGTTCATGGCTCAAGAACTGGGCATGCTATGAATCATGAATCGAACTGCATTTTCCTGGTTCATGCCCATCCCTATAAGTATTGAAATAAAGTGTATGGATGTTCACAGCTTCTTTTCCTATCATTCAGTTTCTCAGCTTTTAAGGACACACGGTTGGATATTTGAAGTATGGTTAGGGGAATTTCTTTTTCTGAAATTCACCTTTTAGAGAGAGCCATTGATTCCTCTTATTGCACCTTTGAGAGATCTGTGGATACAGCTGGTGATAATTTCCAAGGTTTCCCTTATTTCTGTGTCTTTCCTGTAGCTGATCCTGATTCTGGTATTTCTGGGCCTGTGGCTAAATTTCTGGTACCAGTGACTTCTATGCAAGGATGGAAATAGAGGGTGGTATTTTGTAAGACTGGTTCTGTCCGAGACCTCTGTGTCATCAGATTGTTAAATACAGATTTTTTCTATCTTCTAAAAGAGACATTTCTCTTTCCTTTCATAACTTCACCACCATGAGGTGGTACTCTAATAGGAGAACGGGAAGGTTTGGGTGGACGTTGCCTGTGTTTGAGCAGCTGCAGAGTGGAATTCTGAAATTTAGCAGAATTGCCCTCCCTGCCAGTGTGGCGTAGTAGTTAAGGGCTTCATTCTGGAGAATCGGGTTTGATTCCCCATTCCTCCACATAAAGACTGCTGGGTGACCTTGGGCCAGCCATATTCTGCCAGAACTCTCTCAACCCCACCTACTTCACAAAGTGACTCTTGTGGAGAGAGGAAGGGAAGGAGATTGTAAGCTACTTTGAGACTCTGTGGAGAAAAGCAAGTTATAAAAAAACCCTCTTCTTCTTCCTCTTTGGAATTTCTCTTTGATGAAACTGAAATGATTAAATACTGGCTCCAAGTTCCTCAACATAGGAAAACAATGCTAATTTGAAGCGATTCCATTAGAAAGCCTTGGAGATGGAACTGATAAACAAGTGCTGCTTCTGGCATGTGATCTGGGATTGCTCATTCACATGCCAACATCTGATGCTGCTGATGGCCATGCATGGGTGAATCAGCATTGATGGTTCTTTCATTCAGAAGGCATGGTATCGTTGCCATAATGCATGAAGGAACACATTGTTCCACTATCTTCTTAATTTGATTGTATGGGTATTTTACAAAACTCAACACCCTTAACTCTCTAAAGATGCTAGAATGGACTGTTCAGTGGTGTGGCAGGGACCTAAATCTGGATGGAAAGGATATGTTAGAATGGTTAGAGGGTTATACTAGGATCTGGAAGACCCAGATTCGAATCTGCACTCTGTCACACAAGCTTGCTGGGTAATTATTGGCCTGTCACTCTCTTTCAGCCTAACCGACCTCACAGGGTCGTTTTTGTGAGGGTAACGTGGAGGATGGGAAAACAGTGTTGTAAGCTGCTCTGAACCCAAGTTGGGTATAAAGATCTGTGAGTAAATAAAGGTATCAATACATTACAGAGATGAAAAGCCCATTTCCCTTCATCATTGTCCCAGTGATCTTCTTTTCCATGTAGGGTGCTTTATCAGACAGCACTGGTGAAGAGCAGATGGCTTCCTTGGTATTTCAGGTGCCAGTAGGGATTTCGATGGTGTGAGTATAAACTAAACTATGCAAGGACAAAATGAGGGCTTCTTTGGAACTGATTGAAATGTCAGGCAGAAGGATTCAAAACATGCAATATAAACATACCTTGATAACACTTGTTCGGTATATCAGCAAAATGCTTGCACATCTGAGAAATACGAGAGAGAGACAGAGACAGACAGACAGACAGACAGACAGACAGACAGACAGAGACAGAGACAGAGACAGAGACAGAGACAGAGACAGAGACAGAGACAGAGCACTTGCAATTGCACTTCCAAAACATAGTTTGAGACCTATCCAAAGCACAGTAGGATTTGGGAATTTTTATTTTATTTTATGAACAGTGGTGGAAAGTCACCTCAATTCCAAAAAAGGGTTGAGGTGAATTCTTTGTTGCCGTTCCTTTATGATTCCAGGCATTCACTCCATGTTGCATTCCTTTCTTCCTTAATTCATGTTTAATTAGAAGAGTTTCTAACAATTCTGGAACTGGAACTTTTCTGGCTTTCAGGTCATTCATTATGTCGAACTTCCCTTTCTACGTTGCCAATGCACATCTGCACAATGGACTCGGGAATGCCATGATTTTCTCACTCACAATCAGAGGCTGAGTTCAGACTGGCAATTTGCCCCACTATAGCTCCATTTCACTGATGTTTTAAAAGTGGGTTAAAGGAGGCGTTCACAGGCACATCTGCCTGGCGTTCCCCACCCGCAGGTAACCCGTGCTGTTCCGCTTCGCTCCCACATTTAATAGATACCTCATAAAAGTGGTAGCAAATCCTTGAAGAGTGCCTTTATGCCGCATTTGTCCGCTTCCCGGCAGTGTGAGCGCTACGGGGAAAAGCCGGGAGCAACCCGTGTTGCACATAAGGGAGCAGCGATATGATTGGCTGTGCTCTGCTCTACAACCTAATGCGGTGCCGGCGCAGTGGGATCCTTCCCAAATCGGCTGGATGCCTATGTGTGTATGGGTGTAACAATTTACCAGGAAAAAGCTGTTTACAACTGTGCCTCCAGGCCAGCAGTCTGAACGCTCTCGTGTGCCTCCTCCCGGTATGCTCCCGCATCAGTCGGCACAGTGTGACCAGGAAAACCCAGAACAGTTTATTCTGGGCCTTTTTTGCCATGACTGGCTCCCGCTGCAAATTGCCAGTCTGCCCTCAGCCAAAGTGTGATCCAATCAGTGATAATGTTTGGATTGCATCAAACAACTCTGATAGCCGCCAAACAGGTTCACAAGCTGCCTGTTGGTTGATCAGGAGGTCAGCAGGGAATAGGCTGGCTACTTGCGTCCTAGTAGTGGGCAAACTCCTATGCCCACTCTTCTGTTTGGAGCCCTGGCCAGAAGCTCTGAAGTTCACAGAAATCCCAAGGAAACAATATGTAAGATCCAGGTTTGCTTACAAGGAGATTTTATTAAATCTCCTTACAGTACAGTATTACTTACAGTAATAGTAGGCTTACTTCATAGTGAAGCTAGCCCAAACCTGGCTTCATAGTGAAGCCAGCCCAAACCTGAGATGAGATACACCACTAAAACTAAACATCTTATATCCTAATTACTGGCTACAAGTCAAGAATATTGTCATCAAAGCTACATCTTAGGCATTGAGAGATCTTGCACCTGGTACTCAATGGTGGAGGAAAACAAGCCAGTTTTCTAGATAAGAACTTGGGAGAGTGTGAATGAAAACATTCTTTTCCCAGAAAACTAGAGGTCAGGAACTCACAGAACTCCTAAATGGGGTTACGGAGGCTGTACACCTTAATCCCCCGTCCTCAATAATTTAAGGAACGGGAGAAAAACTGGGAGATGGAAATGGCATTTATGGTGACTGCAAGAAGAAGAAGAGATTGGGTTTATACCTTGCCCTTCACTCGGAGTCTCAGAGCAGCTTACAATCTCCTTCCCTTCCTCTCCCCACAACAAACACCCTGTGAGGTAGGAGGGGCTGAGAGAGCTCTCAGAGAACTGCTCATGAGAGAAGAACTCTGAAAGAACTTGTAACTGACCGAAGGTCACACCAGCAGCAGAATGTGGAAGAGTGAGAAATCAAACTTGGTTCTCCCAGATTAGAGTCCGTGCTCCTAACCACTACACCAAACTGGAGGCAGAGCCTGGAGAAGGTGGAAAGCTGCCATTTCCTGCAGGAGAACTGATCACTGTTGCCTGGTTATCAGTTGTAATTCTGGGAGATCTCCAGGCACCACCTGGAGGTTGGAAACCCTAAGCTCACCCCAGGACCCTGAGGCTGCTGGAGGAACTAAAGAAGAGACTGAGCACCCCTCCTCCAGTTCCTCCAAAGTCCAGCAGGCCTTCCAAGAAGAGGCTGGAGATGATAGAAGAGGAAGATTTCTTTCTGCCCCCCCAGATATGGTGTGTCTTCCCAGTGCCCCACAAAGAAGGCAGCTCTAGTGGTGCCTGCAACTGCTAGTCAGTGTGAGTGCCCCTGCAATCAGAAGCACTTCTAAAGGATGAATGATCCCTGTTTTGCACAGTACCAGCTGTATAAGGCCCAGATCAGTTGAGGGACGGTCCTGGGTCACCTCTCAACTACTGGCTTCAGGAGCCATTTGAAGAAGCATCACCAGGCAATGCTTCTTTGGGTGGATAGAGAGGCTGGTGGGGTGGCCATGCAGCTGCTGGCCAGCCAAGAGAGGAGTCATTCTGCCACTGCCACTGCTGTTGCACTCTTCAGGTCTCCTGTAGGGAAGAGGTGCCAAGCATCTCTGATGGAGGTATTTGCTGAGGTTGGCATTAGGGCGCAGCGTTCCCTCTAAGCTGAGTTAGTGTGAGCTAGCTCAGAGTTTTTTAGCCTCTGGCTCACACATTTTTGTCTCAGCTCAGGAAGGATGGCTCCAGAGCAAACTAATTTATGTAGCAGCCAAATTGCTCGCTCACGACTTTAATGCCAGTAGCTCACAAAGTAGAATTTTTGCGCACAAGGCTCCACAGTTTACTGAGGGGTCTTGGGGTGGTCACTCACCTCATTGGTAAGACGATCACTCTCAACGGTCAGCACTTTTCCATTGTAGAGGATGTTGGATTCCACAGGCTGCTGCCAGATGCCTATCCCTAGTACATGATCCCCGCTCTCACCATGCTGAGGAGGAGGATGGTGGCCTCCTTGTATAGGACTGCTGGGGACTCTATGAAGACACAGTTGCTCTGCACTTGTGGGAGAACTGTGCACTTCACGTCTTGACATCTGGACCTGTCCTCAGGTGCAGCCCACTTACTTCTCACCGACAGTAGCAAGGGTAAGATGGTGGGCTACCAGGCCAGCTCTTTCCAGGCTTTGGTCCATGTCAAGGTTCTCGAGGAAACATGCATGGGAGGTCAGGAGGGAAAAGCTCTTCCTAAAACTTGAAACTCTACAGTGAGATCTGAAAGAAACAGCAAGGAAGTAATCCAATTTGACTGGCATTATCTAAAATTCGAATTTCAGCTGGTGTTCTAAAGAAAAACTAAAAGAGTTCCCCTCCACGGAGCCCTAATTTCTATGCAGCACGGGGGTCGGGGGGGGGGTTGTTGTTGGAGTTCAGCAGCACCTCTCAGCACAATACTCTGCAGAAAATAAATAAATACAGCATCAAAAATGAACAAGAGGACATGCTGGGGAAATAAATGAGAGATGTTACTTATGAAAGTATGCCAGCTTAAACAAGGGGTACCTAAAGTGAAGCTGTCATGCATGGAGTCATATTGCTGTTGTGTTTCTTCTTTCCTGGGGTGGGAAGAGGGAGCAGGAGCAGCAGTGATGAAGGGCAGCTGCTGCTGTCAAATGGTTCCTCCGAAGCCGTGATGGTGCCGGCTGCAGAGAGAGGGAGAACTTGGGTGCCCTAAACAACCTCCCTTTTGCTTTCTGAGGCCTCCCTTGGGGATGCATTTGTGTATCTGTGTCAGGGCCTTAACAGGTCTGGCTGGCTGTCTTGGTCCTGGCAGATTGGTTCTGCTGGGATTCTCCGGTATGACATTGGTTCTTTCGGGCTTGCTCTGCCACATTGGGACTGGGTTCTGGTTGGCTTCTGTGGTCTTACACTGGTTTTGTTGGGCTTGCAACAGTGCCCCCCTCCCTTGCTTCAGTTGGTTGCCCTTGAATTCTCTGGTTTGAGATTGGTTGTGTTGGTCTCGCCATATTGGCTCATGGTTCTGGTGGGATTTCTGGGTTCTGCATTGGTTCTGTTGTTGGTTCTGTTTGCATTGGGAGGCTTTTGTGGTTGCAGCTTCATGCAACAGTTTTTCTCCAGGCCAGTTTGGCTGGAGATTCTGAAGGTTTTTGTAATCTGCAAGTCATGGAATAGGGGACACAACAGGTGTGTGTGTGTGTGTGTGTGTGTGGGGGGGTATTTGTGAATTTCCTGCCTTGAGCAGGGGGTTGGACTAGGTGACCCTGGAGGACCCTCCCAACTCTATGACTCTATGATTCTGTACATATAAAACACTAGCAGTAAAACCCATTGTAGAAGCAATAAAATGGGCTCTAGAAAGATGTGATGTGTAACGAAAGGTACAGAAGTGGAAGTAAAGTCTCCCACACACAGCCAGGCATGCCTTGGCTCTCCCACCCCCACATTCAAGGCCCCTGTGGCCTAGCCAGGCAGGCCTTGGCTCTTCCACCCCCCCATTCAAGGCCCCTAAGGCCCAGCCAGGCAGGCCTTGGCTCTCCCACCACCTCATTCAAGGCCCCTGCAGCCCAGCCAGGTAGGCCTTGGCTCTCCCTCTCCATTCAAGGCCCCTGCAGCCCAGCCAGGCAGGCCTTGGCTCTCCCATTCCCCCTGTTCAAGGCCCCTGCAGCCCAGCCAGGCAGGCCTTGGCTCTTCCACCTCCCCGTTCAAGGCCCCTGTGGCCCAGCCAGGCAGGCCTTGGCTCTCCCAACCCCCCATTCAAGGCCCCTATGACCCAGCCAGGCAGGCCTTGGGTTTCCCACACCCTGTTCAAGGCCCTTGTGGCCCAGCCAGGCAGGCCTTGGCTCTTCCCCCCATTCAAGGCCCCTGCGGCCCAGTCAGGCAGGCCTTGGCTGTCCTACCCACCCTGTTCAAGGCCCCTGCAGCCCAGCCAGGCAGGCCTTGGCTCTCCCAACCCCCCGTTCAAGGCCCCTGTGGCCCAGCCAGGCAGGCCTTGGCTCTCCAACCCCCCCCATTCAAGGCCCCTGCGGCCCAGTCACGCTGCTCATGGCTTGGCTGTCTACATACTTTGGGGATTCTTGGGGGCTCTGGGAGGGGCTGGGACAGGCAGCAGCATGGAGGGGCAGGAGGCAGCCGCCTCAGTGCAGACCAAGGCCGGGCCAGGAGCCGCAGCAGTGCAAAGTGGCAGGGCCAGAGTCACTGGGAAGCAAGAGGGCTGGAGTCTCTGTCCCCTCTCCTGAGGTGAAATTCTCTATTGAGGTGAGTTTTGGCTCCTGCTGCTTCTGGAGGTGGGACTCAGGTAACTCAGCCAGTGCCTAGGGAGTCATATTGAATGACAGATCAGGCAGCAAACTGATTTTGCCAAGCATAGAACCTTGCCAGACCGCTACACATTTATGTAACAGGACAGGATAATTACAAATATCTGTGTTGAAATCATCTAACCCAAAGGTAACGATCAATGAAAAACATGACTCTCCCTAGATACAGCTCTAGCCTGTATTTTCTCGGCTGCCGAAGCAAAAAAGTGCAAACGGGTCCCGATTAGGGAAAAAAGCGGGATGTAAATAAAAAGAATGAATGGTTTTGAAGGCAAGGCCAAGGAATCTGCACCGAAAGGTTACGTCAAGCAGAACTAGAGAGAAGCTTTGAGGCGAAGAAATGATGAGACTCTTGAACGTGGTATCCTGTAACGTGAACCTTGTCTAGCCCAGGCCCTCGATTCCCTTCATTTAATGCACATTGCTGGTGGGGGGGAGACTTCCGGGGGGGATTGTGCCCTTAAGTATTTTGCCAGTCTGGGATTTAAGCTCTGCGAGAGCTGCTAAAGTACTGTTGATTTTCATATAAAGAGGCACCCGCAATCTTGATGTCTCCCCCATTCCTGACTGGCAAACGCACCTGTAAGCATCTTTTTTATATGAATTCATTTCGGAAGCAGGATTATCATTGCCTTTCCTTCAAAATTACGTTTTCATCTAATTGGCTCGTGTGCTTGAGTCAAAGTGATGTTTTCCGTCAGCGTCTTCATTTCGGCGGGGTGTGTGTTTGTGTGTGCTCCTGAATGTTCTGAATATGAATTTGATTTGCAATGGAGAATTTAATCTTTGTCGGAAGACACTCTCCAAGTCTTGTCAGACAGCTGGGCCTCCTGCGGTAGCCTTTTAGAGCGCGTTTGGCTGCTTGCGTATGATTTAGCTTCCTTGGGAGCATATGTACCTCCTTGTTTGTGTTCAGCTGTGACTTTCATCTTTCACTGTGGAAAGAATGGCGTGCTGTTCCACTTGTTTGCGATGGTGGAGAGCTTCTGGATGGAGGATTGTCTTTTCGGTCAAGATCTCCGCTGAGGGCTTCCTAGGCATGCCTCTATGGGGACCCTTCAAAGAATTCAGAAACCACTTAGGCTTTCAGATCTTCTCTTCTTGGATTTCCTTGCTCTTTCGCTTTCAGCACGGAGGCTTTGAACATTGAAAGGAAGTGTGGCAAAGGGAAAGGAGGCAGATGGCGGATGGAGAGAGGAGTGGAATGCTCTGGCAGATAGAGGATTTAACAGCAGGAAATGGCAGGGCACACGTCAGCTGCTTAGGGCCCCAGGAGATTAAAAATGGACCAGGAAATGTTCTCTATAGTGCTTTTAAAAGACTGTCTCTGTGCTTGACATTGCGCTTGCTGAAGTTTGCACGCCTTGATTAAGTGTACACAGTTTAAATACAAATCTTAAGGTAACTCCTGGAAGTTTCTTAGAGCAAACAACTCTTTTTTGTTGCTTATTCTGTAAGCATCACGTATATTGATGATGCTATAGACATTATTATTATTTATTATTCACACACCCACACAAATCTGGCAACCTAAGGCATATGATCTCTGAGTTTCCATTGAGGTTTCATGGCTGACAGTCAGACAGAGTATACCCTATGCATCACATTTATCTAGTGTGTGTGTATACTGATCTAAGCAGATGGTAGGAAGATTCTGCAGAGGAAGGCCATGGCCAACCACGTCTGCTTCTCACTTGAATTGAAAGCCTCTCGCTGGGGTCACCAAAAGTCAGCTGTGACTTGACAGCACTTTACACACAAGATGGTGGTCATTTTAATACCTTGTGTTCACAAAGCCCACCAATTAATTGCTTGCAAAAGATGAGCTGTCTCTTAGAATCATAGAATTATAGAGTTGGAAGGGACCTCCAGGGTCATCTGGTCCAGCCCCTTGCACAATGCAGGAAATTCACAAATACCCCCCCCCACATCCCCAGTGACCCCTGTTCCATGCCCAGAAGATGACAAAAAACCTCCAGGATCTCCAGCCAAACTGGCCTGGAGAAAAATTAGTTCCTGACTGTACTGTCTATACTGTACTATCTGTACTGAACACCATGAGGAACCAGCCACAAGGTGCTGGGATTAAAAAAAAAGAGAGAGATGATCAGAGAAGGACATGAAATTAAGAATGGCATGGAAGAAGAAATGAGAAGTAGTTTCTTTAGGCCTGTCTCGTATTTCACATAGTATTGTCATGACCTTCCATAAAAACATGAACTTTTCTGAAGATCTTCTGCTGAGGCCCTGTTCAGATAACCCTTGGACCGCCAGCTCTGAGTTGGGGAATCCCTGGAGATTTCGGGAGGGTGTGGTTTAGGGAGGGGAGGGGTCTCAGCAGGGCATGATGTCATGCAGTCCCACACTCCAAAGGTGGTGTCTTCTCCAGGGGAGCTGATCTCTAATGTTTACAGGTCAGTAGTAGTTCTTCTAGGAAATCTCTAGGCCCTATCTGGAGTTTGGCAACCCTGACTTCAGAGCTCTTTTTGTAGCAGGAACTCCTTTGCATATTAGGCGACACACCCCTAATGTAGCCAATCCTCCAAGAGCTTACAGTAGCCCTCTGTAAGCTCTTGGAGGATTGGTTACATTAGGGGTGTGTTGCCTAATATGCAAAGGAGTTCCTGCTACAAAAAGAGCCCTGCCTGAATTACCTGACTTTTGTAAGTGAAGTTTGTGGCTACTGAAAACGTGTCCATCTGCATAGTGATACCTAGCTGTGGTGTGGAACAGCTCTGTAAATAGTTTTACCGTGTCATGCCTATAGAGAATGTAGCCTGTTCCTCTCCCCTGACCTACAAGTTTTTAGCTTGGTGGCTGCATTTAGCATTGTGGTCTAGATCTAGTTCTTGTAACCAGTGTTTCCTCTAAGCTGAGTTAGTGTGAGCTAGCGCAAGGCTTTTTAGCCGCCGGCTCACACATTTTTGTCTTAGCTCAGGAAGGAGGGCTCCAGAGCAAACTAATTGATGCAGGAGCCCAATCGCTCACTCCCAACTTTAACGCCAGCAGCTCACAAAGTAGAATTTCTGCTCACGTCTCCACACCTTAGAGGGAGCATTGCTTGTAACTATTGTTTAGTTCTTCTTTTGTCTTCAATAAAGTTACCTAAGGCTACACGGTATTTAAAAGTCTGACTCCAGTGGCACCTTTAAGACCAACAAAGTTTAATTCTAGATATAAGCTTTTGTATGCACGCACACTTCTTCAGATACATTGAAACAGACTTCCTCAATATGTGTGTGGGGGGTTAGTTGCCAGGAAGGGCTAGTTAAAAGTCAAGATGCACAAGTAACTAAACTCAACTAACCCCCACCCCCCACCTGCTTTCTACCTATATTTAAGGCTTGAGGAAGTCTGTTTCAATGTATCTGAAGTGTGCATGCCCAGAATTAAACTTTATGCCCAGAATTAAACTTTGTTGGGTCTTAAAAGTGCCACTGGACTCAAATTTTGTTCTGTTGCTTCAGACCAACACGGCTACCCCACCTGAATCTGACTTATCAGCTATGTTCATTTCATACTTACCTTCTTCCTTTTTGTTTGTTTTTGTTCAGAAAGACATGTACTAAACTTGAGTTCCACTTTAATTCTATATGGTTTTAATTTTTTTAACTTGTTTTAATACTTTTTTTTCATTAATTTCAACATGTTGCAGATTTGTTGTTCTTAAATTATAATGTAGTTGAAATCAGTTTTATTTCAAAGGTGATTTGGACAGGGAGTCTTCGATGGCCAAAAAACCAGAAGATACACACAGACATAACTCGTCATTTGCTGATGAGAACAAAATGTTATTTTCTTTTTTGTTTTGTTTGCAAATTTGTGGAAAAGATGGGGGGGGGAAGCTCCTCTTAGCTGACATGAATTCATAGCCGAAAATTCTGCTCTGCAAATGCTGATGATGCCTATTTCCCATCATTCTGTGGATGCTTAGATATGTAGCAAATGCTAGATATTAGTCTTCTGATATTTGATTTCATTATTTGGCCCAGACTGGACCACAGGTTCCCCAGTTCACTGTCCTGTGCATGGTGGGGAAGTAAGCATGCACTTTTGTTCCCCCTCCACCCAGCATACCCATCCCACTGGAAATCCATCTTATAGGGTTGCCAGCCTCCAGGTGGGGCCTGGAGATCTTCTGGAATTACAATCGATCTCCAGACTACAGAGAGCAGTTCTCCTGGAGAAAATGGCAACATAAGAACATAAGAGAAGCCAGTGTTGGATCAGGCCAAAGGCCCATCCAGTCCAACACTTTGTCACACAGTGGCCAAAAATACCAGGTGCCATCAGGAGGTCCACCAGTGTGGCCAGCACACTAGAAGCCCTCCCACTGTTGACCCCCTCCAAGCACCAAGAACACAGAGCATCACATTGCCGGGCATATTTTACGGCAGTCTTTCTCCTCCCGAGTCTCCACCCCCGAATCCCCAGAAATTTTCCAACATGGAGTTGGGAACCCTGTCTGTAGATGTAACATTTCCTGTGATGTAACGCACACAAAACACAATTTGTGTGAGCCAGATTGTGCAGTCTTCTGTCTGAATGCCAGTTGCTGGGAGGCTTTGGCTTGTAAACCTTGGGGGAGGGGGTATTTGGTTGGCTGCTGCTGGCCCCGGGATGCTTGACTGGGCAGACTTTAGCTCTGGTTCATCAGGGCCCTTCTTACACTCCTAACTGAGTTAAGTTTATTTATGGAATAGCAACGCCATAAAACACAAACGACAGCAAATTCAGAAAGCGATTCCCATTGTTCACCTTAACCAGATCTTATTTTTTATTTCTTTAGGGCCAGATACGAAGAGCATTAAAGTCAGCAGAAGCCTCTCTAGGGCTTCCATGTGCTTTCGATGGGCTCCTAAATACGTTTCCCCAGGAGCAAGACTCGCCGGCACCAAGAGAGCATATTTTTAAATTAATTATTTACATCGTGCCATCCATGCGCATTGCGTATTCATGAGTAGGCTGGCTTAGGAGGACTGCGGCCCTTTCTACCTTCTTCAATGTACTTTCTACAAAAGCATATGGAGGCCTTAATTCCACCCCCCCCCCAAAAAAAAAGTGCTAACTTTTCCAATCTAGATTCAAAGATACTGGCTAATGTTTGTTGGGGAATGAAATAAAATGCATGGGAGGAACAAAGACACGGGCCTGATAAAAACCACTTTGTATCTTTTTTGTCGAGATTGCAGCTGTAGGTGACTGGGACAGGGGGAGGGGGGAACCCGGCCCAGAATCATTTCTGTGACCAAGTCACATCCCGCTCTCTCTGGAATAAAGGGTCAGCAGCAGAGCTGACATCTCCTCAATTAGGAAAGAGAACACGTCTAGCTTAAACAGCGTCCCCCATCCTTTGCTCTGGCGAAGGATCCGCTGGCTGCTTCTAATTCGCTGTCAAAAATCTATGCCCTCAGAGATGCCTGGTGAGCAATTAAACGGCACTCCTCCCACGGCAGAGTTAGAGGAGTCTTGCATGCCTTCCTTTCCTCTGGATCTCTTTCAGCACCTACTTTTAGAGGCAGGCACTTCAGATACTCTTGGGGAAGTGCAAATTCATTTCCAGATGATCTATTTTCAGTTGTCCGTTTTTTGAGAAAGTGGCTAGTTGTTTTTTGGTGTTGTTTTTTTTAGTTAAAAAAGCACAGTTTTCAGTAACTTTCTGCCTTTGTTTGTGTGCATGCTTGTGATATTATACTGATGTCCTCTGTGCCATTTTTTCTTCACCTTTGGATCTGCTGCTTTTAGAGCCAAAATAGACGCGACTTTTTGGCCAGGTTTTGTCCGGGTTTCCTGAACCCAGCTCTTGTTGGGTATAGTGGTTAAGTGCATGGACTCTAATCTGGGAGAACCGGGTTTGATTCCCACTCTTCCACTTGCAGCTGCTGGACGACCTTGGGCAAGCCGTAGTTCTGTCAGAGCTTTCTCAGCCCCACCTACCTCACAGGGTTTCTCTTATGGGGAGGGGAAGGGTTTGTAAGCCACTCTGAGACTCTGAGGGAAGGGCGGGGTATAAATCCAATCTCCTCCTCCTCCTCCTCTTCTTCTACTACTACTACTTCTACAACTACAACTACTTCTTCCCTGCAGTCACAAAGCAGAGAATGTCATTTTAAAGATCAGAGGGGTCACAGTCCTCCCCTGGGTCTCTGTGTTCTTACACACGTGCTGCATGTTTGCCTCCATGTAAAATCTTGTTTTCTCTTTGTTGCTACTATCCCAAGATGTAAACTCCACCCTCTCAAGTAACCAGGGCCTTGGGGTACCCTGGTAAGGCTGCCTCTGGGCAAGTACAGAGCTTCCAACTACTTTAGTTCCCCCTGTGTGCTCATGTGCTTCGAGTATAACAGCAGTTTTCAATGTGTGGGTAGGGTCTGGGAAACAGTTATCTTTCTTAAACAGGAAAAAAGCTTTATCACCAAAGATTAAACTAGAGTGCATACATGGAAAACAGATGTCATAGTTAAAGGATACAGATCTAAGGAAATGAAATGAAAGTCTTGCTAAGTTACATTACAAGACAGTTACCTTAAACAGAGCAAACACCTCCCCATTCCCCATTACTGTCCCATTACAGAAGAGGATGAAGCCACTGGTCACACCGTCTGGGCAAAGCATTTGAACTATGGATGCCATCCTCCAGGTGGTCTAGAATAAATAAATGGAAGCACAGGAAAGAGGGTTGTGCATATAACAACACTGTCAAAAGCTGTAACACTGTACCCAAAAATACTTGACACTTGATTCAAAACATTCTTATATTAACAGTGTAGTACTCTAAATAACCATTCAGATCCATTCCAAGGACACCAATGTAAACAGTCCAATACAGTTCAACAAATTCCTAACAGTTAATGAATGTTCACAAAACTAAGAGGAGTGACAGTTTATAGATATCCACAAAACACAGTTGCTAAGAGATGTGGCGATGGACCACCCAGGTTCCCATCCGTTTCCTTTCAGGACTTCGTCATGCCACCTCCGGTGATGGAGCACCAAGTTCTATATATTTCTCTTGACTATATACAGCAGTCTATATCTATTCTAACCAGCATGAATAATAGAGACCCTGTGGACATCTATCAACAGTTACTTCTCTTAGTTTTGTGGACATTTATTAAATGTTAGGAATTTGTTGGACTGTATTGGACTGTTTACATTGATGTCCTTGGAATGGATCTGAATGGTTATTTAGGGTACTACACTGTTAACATAAGAATGTTTTGAATCAATTGTCAAGTATTTTGGGGTACAATTATTAACAGCTTTTGACAGTGTTGTTATATGCACAATCCTCCAGGTGGTAGCTGGGGATCTCCCGCTATTCCAACTGAACTCCAGGTGACAGAGATTAGTTCCCCTGGAGAAAATGGCCTCTTTGAAAGGTGGACTCTATGGCATACCTCACTGAAGTCCTTCCCCTCCCCTCCCCAAACCCTGTCCTCTCCAGGCTCCATCCCCAAAATCTCCAGGTATTTCCCAGCCCAGACCTGGCAACCCTAGTTTGGACCCAGAATAAAGGAAGATTTCAACTTTTAAACCTTCTGCTTGCTTTTCAACCTTTAGTGAAAACCTCCCCTTCCCATTCAAGAATTAGGAATCCTGCCCTTTGTGGGAGATACTCTGAACTCTGCCGATGAGGTCCTTTGGCATGCAGCCCACAGAGCTCTCCCCCGATCAGGTGTTTATGATGCTCATTCATCAGCCTCCTTTGGCAGGTAGGCCAAATGTGCTGGCTTTCCAGTGAAACCAAGTTCCTGTTTTCTCTGACTCTCCACCCTCATGGAAATAAATAGTTTCTATGGTTTCAGGGTCCCCAATCATAACAAAAAGGAGCCCTTTTAAGCTTAGAACTATGGTGTGTGTGTGGGGGGCTCCTGCCTCCCCTCCATGATGTTTGGGGGAGCACCCCCCAACAAAGAGTAGTTTACATAACTGAAGTGGCTCTTGGAGGAGGAGAATTGGATTTGTACCCTGCCCTTCACTTGAAGTATCAGAATGGCTTGCAATCTCCTTTCCCTTCCCCTCCCTACAACAGACACCCTGTGAGGTAGGTGGGGCTGAGAGAGCTCTAAGAGAACCGCTCTTGAGAGAACAGCTCCAAGAGAACTTTGACCCGAGGTCACCCAGCAGCTGCACGTGGAGGAGTGAGGAATCAAACCTGGTTCCCCAGATTAAAGTACGCCACTCTTAACCACTACACCAAACTGGCTTTCAAACTGGCTATTCCAAAGTTATGTAAATAACTTCATGCCTGTCGATTTTAGCTTCTCTAAGCAGAATTGGTGGGGGGGAGGCAGGAGCCCCTTCCCCACACACCATGGTTCCAAGCTCAAAAGCGTTCCCTCTGATCTTTAAAATAACATTCCCTGCCACTGCTGCATGACTACAGGGAACAGAAGTTGGGTCAGGGAAAGTCAGATTCAAGTCACCAAAATGTCTCTAGATGGTGGCCCTTAGACACCTTAGCTCCTTGACCCCCAGTGGCATTGAATTTTATTGACTGTATATTGTTACCTAAGGGAAGGCAGCATAGTATAGCTCAGTCCCCTCAGAACTCGGAAGCTAAGCAGGGGTGGTCCTTGAAAGGGTGGCTACCAAAGAAGACTCAGCAGAGGAGGACAATGGCAAACCACCTCTGCTTCTCACTTGCCTTGAAAACCTCTTGCTGGGGTTGCCATAAGTTGGCTGTGACTTGATGGCACTGTACACACAGATGTTTTCCAGCGGTGTCAGGTAACATTAAGCTTCCTAGATTGCTATCCTATACTGCTATATTACACTGCTATACTATACATGGATTGCTATACTGGAGATGTCCTGGGACTTTTTGCATGCCAAGCAGATGTGCAGTTCTGGAGGCCTCACTTCAAAAAGGATGTGGACAGAGTGGAGCAGGTGCAGAGGAGAGTGACAAGGATGATCAGGGACCTGGAGACTAAGCCCTATGAGGAAAGGCTGAGGAACTTGGGAATGTCCAGTCTGGAGAAGAAGAAGTTGAGGGGGGACATGATTGCTTTCTTTAAGTATTTGAAGGGCTGCCACTTACAGGACGGCAGGGCTGTTCCTGTTGGCAGCAGAGGATAGGACTCACCATAATGGGTTTAAATTAAGGGTGGGAAGGTACCGGTTGAATCTTAGGAAAAACATTTTTTTCAGTAAGAGTTGTTGAACAGAGGACTCAGCTGCCTAGGGAGGTGGTGAGCTCCTCCTCATTGGCAGTCTTTAAGCCATGGCTGGACAAACACTTGCCAGGGATGCTCTAGGCTGATCCTGCATTGAGCAGGGGGTTGGGACTAGATGGCCTCTATGGCCCCTCCCAACTCTGTGATTCTATGATTCTAACTGAGCCTTGGCCCCCTACCACTTTCGCTTCCCATCTACCCAACATACCCGTTTTGAGGACACTGGAAACCTATGTGTAGATGTTCCCATTTCATTGGATGTGTGGACGCAAAATCCATCATGTGCGGGCCAGACTGTGCAGCTCATTCTCTGAATGGTATTATGGTGTTCTGTCTGATGGGATGACATCACCAGTGTGCATACTGAAACCATGGTGGCCAGCCACAGTTATCTGGCACTGTGCACAAATGAGGCCACAGACAGAGAAGGACTTCTTCTTTTTTTTAATAGCAGATGATGACGATGGAGACAGGAAAGAGCACTGAAACAATGTGAATGTTCGTCAAGCTGATTATTGTGGCAGCAATTGAGCGCTCTCTTTTTTTCCAAGTAATCTGTCATTAGCCGAAATTGATTTCAGTAATTGGGCTGCACTGGGTGTATAACTCCAAAACGAACATTAAAGTTAGAGAAGACAAAAAACAAAACAAAACACCCCAAACCTGTCCTAGTTCTAGTATTTCTGCTGAACGTGCGCCTGTGGGCTGAAATAGATTCACGTGTAAGCCTGCCCCAAGGGATCTTGCGCACATATCTTAAAAATGCTTTTGATGAAGAACTGCAGAAGCAATCCTTAGAGTCAAATTATAAAAACTGCAGCATTGTGGAAAAAGCCTTTTCTTAGACAGTGGTGCTTCTGCAGGTGGTTGACCACATGGTTTGAGTCCCCTACGTATAACCCCCCTCACACATACACCTCCGTATGGAAAGTCAGGCAGCATAGACTATCTTTATCAATAGTTGGGAAAATTCAGATGACATGAATGCCCATGTGCGTTGGATCTGAGGCACCGGGCCCTCCCTGCCTGTAGTCTCATGAAGGAGGAGGAGGAAGAGGAGGAGATTGGATTTATACCCCACCCTTCACTACCCAAAGGAGTCTCAGAGCGGCTTACAAACTCCTTTCCCTTCCCCTCCCCACAACAGACACCCTGTGAGGTAGGTATGGCTGAGAGAACTCTGATAGAAACTGTTCTTTTTCAAGAACAGCTGTGCCAGAGCTTGTGACTGACCCAAGATCACATCAGCAAGTGCAAGTGGAGGAGTGGGGAATCAAACCTGGTTCTCCCAGACTTAACAACTACACCAAACTGGCTCTCAAGAAGATATCTCAATTGCTTTGGTCTTAAGCATAAAAAATCCAGTGCAAAGCAGGACAGAGAAACTCAGAGGTCATAGGGGCCAGATCCAGGTTTTGGGGGGGGCAGTTCCCAGGGCCCCCTCCCCTCCTCTGTCCTCCATCAGGCACTCATGCCCTCCTCCCCTCCCACTCACCTGCATGTCTCTTACCTGCTTGTGTGTCCTTATCATCTCTGCTCACAAGCCCACTGCCCATGCTCACAGCTGCTCGCAGCTGCCTGTAGTCCTTTCCTCAGTGGTAATGGGTGGTGCAGCTCTAGCAAGTGAGTGGGCAGAGAGGGGGCATGACAACAGTCAGTCAGAAACCCTGAACTGTAGAATCATAGAATCATAGAGTTGGAAGGGACCTCCAAGGCAATCTGGTCCAACCCCCTGTACAATGAAGGAAATTCACAAATACCTCTGCCACATCCCCAGTGACTGCTGTTCCATGCCAGCCTGTAGCTACAGTGGGGCCCCATGGTGCTCAGACCCCTAACTTACTCCCAAGGCACCCCAACTTCCTGTCCAGCCCAGGTCCCTTTTTTGTACCTCCATTTCCACGCCCACCTGCCTATAAAAAACCCCTTTGCTGCTTGCTGTGGCAGTCCTGAGCCAGCATGTCCCACAAGAGAGAGAAGGAAAGAAGGAGGGAAAGGGAAAGAAAGAAAGGAAAGGAAAGGAGGGACAGAAAGAGGGCAAAGAGATGGGGAGAGGGAGGAAGGCTCTCCCACCCTCCCATCAAGCCCCCACCCCCACGGATCCCTCATGCGGATCCCTCACAGTGATCAAGTCCTCTCCCGGACCTCAGCGCTCTAGTGTGGGCCCCAGAAGGCTGGTGACAGGCCTCTTCAGGTCTCCTCCAAGCCACAGCGCTCCATCGCAGGCCCAGAAGGCTGTCAATGGGCCTCCTCAGGCCTCCCCCGAGCCACAGTGCTCCAGTGCGGGTCCCAGAAGGCCGGCAAAGGCCTCTTCAGGCCTCCCCCGGACCACAGTGCTCCAGCGCGGGCCCCGGAATGCCAGTGATGGGCTTCCTCAGGCCTCCCCCAGGCCACAGCACTCCAGTGCGGGCCCCAGAAGGCTGGTGATGGGCCTCTTCAGGCCTCCTCCAGGCTGCAGCGCTCCAGCACAGGCACTGGAAGGCCAGTAACGGGCCTCCCCAGGTCTCCTCCAGGCCGCAGCACTCCAGCGTAGGCCCTGGAAAGCTGGTGATGGGCCTTCTCAGGCCTCCTCTGGGCCACAGCACTTCGGTGCAGGGAGCTGGGGGCGGGGCTTGCTGCCACTGCCATTTGTGCCAGTGCCTGGACTGCCGGAGCAGTGCTCTGGTTTGCTTTGGCCCCAAATGACCCCTGGATTTCTTTAAATCCTGTTTCTCATTACCTTTGCTTGTCATTTTGAATTCCTAAGGGGGGGGGGGTGCATGGGAGTGCATGGGAGTGTTGGAATTCATGGAAGTAACTTTCCTGAAGAAGCACCCCAAGTTGGTCCCCATGATACTGACCTTGGAATATCTCTCTGCCAGCCTAGTTTAGATAGGGCACCATATATCTGTCTGTGTTGCCATAGTAATGCCAGGGGCAGGTGTGATGTGGATGAATGTGGAATTTTATGTTTTTACCTATATCTTGTAATTTCACATGAATTTCCTCAAACCTAACAAAAGCTCTTGAACCTACTGCAAGCATATCTCTAATAAACTTTTCACTGCCAATACTGTGTGTGTGTGGAGAGTGACTTAGCAGGGGACCTGACAGGCTCAGCCCTGCCACCTCTGGAGACACCTCTTGGCAAAGAAGTCAGAGAGGGGGGTAACACCGTTCCTGGCAGTAGACGTTGGTCTCAGCGTACTTGCAGAGAAGGGCAGGAGTGGGGCTGCTCACTTGGGGGTGTGGGGGTGTGGGGGGTGCCCCCGACTTATTTAAAGGACACCTGAATTAAGAAAGCCTGTCTACGGGCCTGGTTCCAAACCCAGAAGATGACAAAAACCATCCAGGATCTCCAGCCAAACTGGCCTGGAGAAAAATTGCTTCCTGGTCCCAAAGTGGTGATCAGCATTCCCATCAGTTTTAGAGAAAATTGGGGGGAATACCATGTTTAAGAGAGTGAGGACTGCTTCCCCCCCAACAAATCCATGGACAGGTTTAACTTCAAGAGGGCTGGAGAGAGAACTGAACTTTGAACAGGGTCAACTCTTGTACCTCGCAGGAACAGAAGTTTGAAAAGCATTCCCCAAACTCAACACTTCAATTGTGTGGAGCAGCAGATCTAAACGCCCAGAAAGCAAACCACTATTATCGATGTAATTCTTTATTAATAAACCTCTTTAAATGAGATTTTGCCGCTTCTTGTTTTCTCCCCCTGTCTTATCATGTTCAATTAGCTTGTGAATATTAATGATGTAAATTGCAGGGAGAGAAAAGGCGTTGGGGTGAAGTGATATGAGCTATCATGCAGACAAATGCTTAGGATGATCAGGAGGAGATTAAACAATCTTTGATAATTGCAAGTGCATTTTCTGAAATGTTTGGTAATGTTGCATCCAATACTTAATATCAATTTGTGCCTTTCTATTAGCTTTTCCATTTGTTAGTGGGAATAATGTGCAATGGGGAAGTAAAAATAATCCTCAACATGGTGGCAAAGCTTCCCTTCAGGGACTTAGATGTTTTCCAGATTGCCTTAGTGTTCCATTTTTATTCCCTTGTTACTGTTGTTTTTTCTTGTGCCCAGAAAACTTCATTAACATCCTTGTACTGTCCCACTCTTTCCTCGTCCCCCCGCTCCGTTCTTCCCTAAACTAGTTTTTCTCATTTGGTGTAGTGGTTAAGAGTGTGGACTCTAATCTGGGAGAACTGGGTTTGATTCCCCACTCCTGCACATGCAGCTGCTGGGTGACCTTGGGTCAGTCATAAGTTCTCTCGAGCAGTTCTCTGAGAGGTCTCTCAGCCCCACCTACCTCACTGGGAGTGAAGGGTGGGGTATAAATCCAATCTCCTCCTCCTCCTTGAATTCACAAGCTTCTTGCTTGGAATCTGTTTTCTGCCTCCTGGATTGCTGGCCGAACCCACCCAGATATTTTAAAAACATTTGCATGCCAGTGTTTCAATGTTTCAGTGTTGGAGGGTGCCCTTGGAAACAAATGGCCAGTCCCATTGGGAGGCCTGACACCAGCCACCCATTTATTTTCTCTGCAGCCCGATCTGTCTTTTGCATGCATTGGCAGCAGCAAATGTCATGATGTTCAGTGGGACTGTCTTATCTCAAAAGCCCAGAGCCCTTGGACCTCATGGAAGCATGAAAGAATATTCCTTGGCCAAAAACCCATCCAGAAGAGAGTGTGTGTGTGTGTGTTCACATAAGCCCAGAGCTTCTCTTGAAAGAACAGCCAACACTCTGTACAAAGTTGGCGGTTCAGCCGAGCAAAGTGGAACTCCACCTTTTGGCCTCTAAAACTGGGCTTCAACAAGCCAGTTCCATGACAATGTGGGTGATTTCCCAATAAAGCTGCCTCGGGGTTGCGCCGCCATTTGCCCCGATACTATTAGTCAATTTTTTGAGGATTACGAAACTGCGGGGGAAATCGGGCGAAGCCGTGGGTCAAAATGCAGCCCCGTGGCTTCGGGTGTGAAATTGACTAATAGTATCGGGGCAAACGGCGGCGCAACCCCAAGACAGCTTTAGTGGGAAATCACCCTGTGTGTGTGATGGTCTTGGGCCCTCCCTGGCCAGGGGCCTGGGACACTGAGCAGCTGCTTGCAGAAGACATCAAAGGTGCTTGGGCATTGGCTGATCTGCCTGGTGAGTGTCGAGACTGGAGTAGGCAGGGAAACTCTTCTTCTGTCTGATTAAGACAGAACCCTGATGGATGTCTGTGATTGAACATGGGACCTTCTGCATGCATAGTAGATGCTCTACCACTGAGCCATGTCCTCTGCCCCACTTGGTTTGTGTCTACAAGCTTTGAGAGAGATCACCAAGCTGTACAATTTCTAGTGGCATGTGGAAGTGCTGCATTAATACTGTTGCTATTCAATTTAACAGCTCCATAGCATCACACAGCCCACCCTTGGAGACCCAGGGTCTGGGGTGCTGGCACCTTGGAAGTCAGAGATCCTGCTGTTCTGGATGACTTTGGTCATAGGTATGCACTGAAGAAGCCTGAGGTGTATAGTTAGCATTTGTATATCAAATTGTATCATTCCTGGTAAGAGGTACACCTCAACAATGTTTTAGGTGCATTTTGGGTCTAGTACATAAGTGAAGCTATTAGAGAATCTCTGTTTCCATTTACTCTTTTATTAAAGCATAACTGTCGATTTTTTAAAAACTGACTAACTCAAAGAAAATTATACCATCCATTACAGTTAACATAGATAATTAAAGGAGAGCAATTACATGAGTCTATAAAAGTATCTTACCCTAAGATGAGGAGGTCACAAGCAAGAAGCCCCTTCTAAGAAGAAGCTCCCAATCAATTCAGCCTCCCATATTTATAGGTTTTTTCTTAATCATCTCCTAATAATAGCTAGCATTCCCATTTGATAAAGGTGAACATTCTTGGCTACCTAATTATCTTATAACTTCAAACCCCACAGAAAGTTATCTATACTTCAGATATGTATAATTATGTGTTCGTTCTCACTACTTTTTATCTTAACAAAGTTTGTTTTAAAACAGTGTTTGCAAGCTCACATATAAATATATCTTGGCCCTCAACCAATAGATGCTCATTTTCTATGTCTTCAACCAGTTTGGTGTAGTAGTTAAGAGCATGGACTCTAATCTGGGAGAACCAGATTTGATTCCTCACTCCTCTGCATGCAGCTGCTGGTGTGACCTTGGATCAGCTACAAGTTCTTTCATAACTGATCTCTAAGGAGCAGTTCTCTCAGAGCTCTCCCAGCCCCACCTACCTCACAGCCCCAGGGCATCTGGGAGAGGAAGGGAAAGGAGATACTTCAGCATGTAGTGTCAATTGATACAGGTTAAACGGCTAGTAATTGACTCAAGGCCATATCGTTATGTTCCTTCTTTGCTTCTTGCTCCTCTCAAAGGCTACTCTATTCTAGGTCTCTAAACTCCTTTTTTTGGCATGTTTAGTTGAGAGGTTACACCAATCCCATGTCTGGTTTGCAGAAATATCCTCTGTGATCTTTTTGGTCAAGTCCAGCAACTGTTTCCATATATTCCTGGCCATATTGACTTCAATGGACTTTATTGAATTGATGGTGAACTGGTCAAGGCTTGGCCTTTGTTGGGCTTAGTCACAAATTGCTCAGGCTTGCCTTATTCTATGTGTCATGGAGGTTTGCTAGCTATTTTAAGATGTCTTTGGGGATTAGGAATCTGACATGCCGAATAGGGGATTGAATATTAGTGCCTTGTACCAAATCAAAAAGAGTGGCATGATGTCTTTTGATACACATGGCTACTTAATTTGCTGCAATCTCTATAGAGGAGGTTTCATTAAAGAAGCTTTCTGAAAAGTGACAGGATAATGCCACTGGGGTTTATGATGCTTTTCAAATCAGTAATCCCCAGCAGCGAGGGGAGATCTTGCAGGATAATAGTTTGGTTAACAAGAAAGTTAACGTCTGCAAACCACTGTCTGAAAAGTCAGTTAAGGCACTGTTATAAATACTGTACAGGCAGAAAAATAACAATGCACTGATATGGATTTAGGGAAGAACTGTTGTCATAAAAATTAATATGTACTGGACAATGTTTGGGAAATTCAATAGCATTTTATCAATTAAGTCAACACTGGTTATTCAGAAATAGCTATTACTTTCATATATCTTTCTGTGTTTCTAGCACTATATCAATATGGAAGATTTATTCAGTGGGTACATTTTCATCCCTCCCTCTCTCCAACGGGCTCGGAGTGATGTACATCATTCTCCTTTCTTCCATTTTATCTTTTCAACTTCCCTACAGGTTAGGCTGAGAGAGTGATTGGCACAAGGTTGCCTGGTAAGCTCCATGGCAGACTAGAGATTTGAAATTGATCCTAGTCCAACTCCTTAACACCAATGCGGCATGCTGGTGTAGTTTTGCTTGTGTGTTTAGCCAGTTTGGTGTAGTGATTAAGAGCAGTGGTCTCTAATCTGGAGAACCTGGTTCAATTCCCCACTCCTCCACATGAAGGTAGCTGGGTTAAGAAGGTAGTGGTAGTGATTAAGAGTGGTGGATTCTAATCTGGAGAACTGGGTTCAGTTCCCCACTGCTCCATATGAAGGTAGCTGGGTGGCATGGGGGCTGTCCTTCCAGTCGGCTGCAGCTCTCACACTCTCCTGCTATCCCCAATGAAAAATAATGTTTTGCTTCTCAAGAAACAAGGTAATTTTCTAAAAACTCTCAATGCCAGGCATGGGAAGGACCAGATGAAAAAAGGGTGCTAGAAACCCGCCTTATAAACCGCTGAGGAAAGACAATATTGACTTGGAAGAATCAGACCAAGAGACCTCTTTACTTGAAGAAATGGCGGCAGTGGGAGGAAAGCTAGACCAAAGTTACCAGGCTCCGATTACACAGGTACTAACAGAAATAAAGGAAGAAATAAAAAGTGAGATAAAAACTTTGAGTCGTGATGTTGGTCAATTAAAGAAGGAATTCGCTCCGCTCAAGCTTGTAATTGACCAATAAATCAGAAACTGGATGAACTTACTTCATCATTGAAAGCGACGGGGGGGAAAAAGCTGAATCCGCATTTCAAATTGCCAGAAAAGCGGCTGATGATTTGTTGGAGTTACAAGAGTTTGAAAAGTGGGCTAAGAACAAAATTATTCTTCAGGAGACCAGGTTAAGAGAAAGCAAAGCAAAACTCCATGGAGTTTCCTTAAACTTCTGTGTGACAGGAAATCTTAAAGAGGAACTAAACAAATGGCTTCAGCAGACTCTTCGATCGGCGGGAGAAGCAGAGACTTCAGAAGAGATAATCACCTTGGCCTTCCGAATAAACATATCAAAAAGAGCCCCTGAAGGCATCTCGCCTGACATTATTGTGGAGTTCAAGGAGCTACAGACTAGAAACAAACTTTTAAAAATAGCATGAGAACAACAAGGTCTGGCCCTTGAAGATACGTGCATTTTTTCGTATGCAGATGTCATACCAGAGGTGCTTATCGCAAGACAAAGACTACGTGAAACAGCAAAGAGAAAAAGAGATCCCTTACAGATGGTTAGCACTCGGCCATCTGGTGGTCAATTTAAATAACAAAATGTTCTCAGCACATAATGAGATAATGGGTAAAAAGTTAGTGGAGGCTGTTATTAAATTGAAGGAAGGAGGTGTTTGAAGGGAACAATGTGTTCTGGCATTGATACTTAGGTTATAGAGTGAGTATGAAAAAATAATTGAAAGTTGGGGTTGTTAGTATAAGAGTAGACTTAGAATCTAAATATTATTAAGCAAGAAAGTTATACAAGTGTTAAGTGCTAGATTAGGGTATAGCAAGGAGGTGAAAAGTGTGCCCCTCCAAGACCTCCTATATAGGGAGGGAGGAGGTTTTTCCTTCTGCTGTAGAGTTCTTCTCTTCAGCGCCCATAATTGGAGGCAATTCCTTTCAACTTTTCTTTTCAGGAACAGAAGAAGATGGATAGTAGTAACTGATGTAGGAATGAACTAAAGAATTTGAACTGTATTAAGGTTAATTATAAGTTTTGGGGAAAGTTGTATGGGAACCTAATTAATGGGTAAAATAGGGACATAAGAAAAGAGGAGGGATTAAATGAGATTAAAAAGGATTGGGTTGATGAAATAGTAACCTCAGGGAGCTTTTTTTCTTTTCTTTTTTCGTGTTTGTTTGGTTATTATCTGTGTTAAAAAGCTGAAAATGAGTATATCAATAAGATGGGTAATGATTTATGTATATGTAGATTGATAGATATACTCAATAAAAATATTATTAGTAAATGAAGATAGCTGGGTGACCTTGGGTCAGTCACAGTTCTCTCTATCCCCCAAATAAACATAGCTCACCACAAAAAGAGCTAGAGATTCAGGCTGCCAGACAATCTTCAGATCCCCTGGCTATACTACATCCACTGCCATACAGTAAATCAATCAATCAATCAATCAATCAATCAATCAATCATCAGCTACCTTTCCTAACAAGCAAAAAGTACTCAGCATCGTTAAAATACATCAGATTTTATTTGAAGACTTCCACCTTTTAAAAACGTGATCTTTAGAGTATTTGCAGTCTTGCAGTTTTGAACTTGTTAATATTCAGCACAAGTTAGCTGTGGTCACACGAGCAGTTTGCCACGATATAGTAGCATTACCTTTGCAGATTTAAAGAGCATGATTAGACAACAACATCTGCCTTCCGTGCCCCAGTTGTCAGCACCCCCTGTTGCCCCACTTTGGAAGCAGAATAATTGGGCACCAGAGAAAGTCTGGTATTAACAGATGTGAGTGCTTCCACTTCGCTTTCCTGGTTGTCTGAAGTCTCCTGCTATGAAAGGGACTTGGAAGGGAAGTCTGAACCTGGAGATCCATTTCTGCCACTGTTGGTTTAAATTACTGCCTATATGCACATACGTGCATGCACCCACCTGCATTATTAAAAAAAAAAGACTGGGCAGCATGCTCAGGGGTTGAGGCGCTGCAGTAATATGAATGCCTGACCACCAGATGAACATGCAGGGACCCCCCCCCCGGGTGTGCTGTCTGGTTGGTCTGCCCTGCAACATTTTGAACTGGTGCAATTAGAGGCACACCCAGATCATGGCTAGCTTTCAGTGTGACCACAGCCTTTGTTCAAATTGCTATTTTCAGGCTTGAAGTTCTTATGTGGCTTTTTTTTTTTGTGAGAAAAGCTTTGCTTTGCTTGTACATTCTTCAAGGAGGTTTAGATTTGATTTATTTACTTCATTTGTCTTCAGTGGGGGGCCCAAATGGTTTACATCATTCTCCCCGCTTTGATTTAGCCCTCAAAACATCCTTGTGAGAAGGTTAGACTCAGAGTGAATGATTAGCCCAAGGTTACCCAGCAAGCTTCTGCGACAGAGTGGGGATCTGAACTTGGGTCTTCCAGTTCAACACTCGAATCACTAAACCACAGTGGCTCTCAGCAACTTAAATGAGATGCGTGCAGACTCCTTCCAAGTTATTGGCCAGGTCTAGATCTCCTCAGAGTAACTTCTTAGTTGCATCAGAGCTACTTAGCTGTGCTGTCTTCCTACAGTGCTTCAATACTGTAGTTCGAATGTCCCAGACTATGTGGGCTGCCAGGATGGGGGGACATGTGACAAAATTCCAGGGACTTGGTTGCCCTGGGGAGTCCATGGGGCTGGGCAGGCCATGTGGTTTACTTTTATATGATGCTTGGTCTATCTACCTATATCTTTATTCAGCCAGCGTCCAGTACATATGATGCTGGGTTGGGTGAGGGAGCTCCAGAGAAATATCTTTGTCTGGGGGCCCAACAGTGGCACTTGGCAGCCCTGGGGGGCAGATCTAGGTACACAGTTGCTTTCTTCAGGACCATTGCTTGTCAGAGAAGGAAAGCAGCTGTCCAATGGGACCAGCTCACAGAATGGGCACTGTTCACGTGATTCCATTTCCGTACTCTACCACAGTGATGAGGAAAGAAGGCACGAGGCAAGGGCTGTGGTTTTGGCCTAATTTGCCCTGGGCCAAATAAATGTGGTGAGACTATTGAAGTGCCTGGGTGAGCACTGTTTACACCTTACACAGCGGAGCCAAAACGTGGCCCTACCGCTGTCACAGTAAGTAGCATGGGAGCAAGTGGCCAGTGGCCACCCCCTCATTCCTGAGGTGTTTACTGCTGCTGCAGCCTCACTCCCGGCTCCTCCCCCTTTCCCCCATCACCCCTGTGCAAAAGTGCAGATGTGGTAGCAGTTTTGCCACATATCTTGAAACTTCTCCCCTTATTTTTTGTTTCTCCTGCCAAGTTGGGCTACAATGTTAAAATGTGACTCAGTAAGCAAAGCGGGGGGGGGAGCCTTTTCAAGGGCTAAAGAGGGCCAGGAATGTTGCATAGCAGGAAGACTCCTTGACCCATGTTGAAAGAGGAGCATAACCCCCATCCCATAGTGGCTATAGAAGCAGTGTCCACATGGACCCCTTCATGGGATTTTCTCTAGCTTAAAAGGGAAAGCTCCAGGAACTCTACAAGTTGTGCTCGATATGAATGCAATAGGGTTGCCAGGCAGTTTGGGGGGTGGGGATGGGGAGGGCATAAAGTCTTAAGCACCACTAAGTCACTTCCAGAGAAAACATGAAAGTGACGGATGGTAGCTCTAGGAATTGTCGGAAACTCTATGGTAAAAACCATACAGCTACTTTATGTCACTTCTGGGCTCCCCCTGGAAACCACAGTAGCAGTGGAGATGATGCCAACATTTTGTTTTGTTTTTAAAATTTCTCCTGCCACTTCTTCGAGAAGCTATGGGCAAGGATGGCTATCAGCAGGAGGTCTCCCACCATAGTGGAAGGCTCACAGCCCTGGAACCCAGTGTCATACCAAAGATCCCATTTGATCTGGGGGGTTCTTTTATTATGTGTGGGCAAAACTTGTTCAGAAAGAGCCTGTAACAAAGTGTGTTAGTACTGGTGTCACCATTGCTGGAATATACAAGGTCTATAGTGCACCTACTTGAAGAAAATCAGAACAGCCTATAGGGGACAGCTGAAGGACTGCTAGTTAGCATAGCTAGGCTGCAATCATATGCACAATTAGACCCGACATAGGTGCAACTGCCGGGCAGATTTAAAGTGCATGATCAGACAACAACATCTGGGAAGCACCCCACAGCCATTGGCAACACGTTCTGCTCTGCTGCAGAAGCAGAGTTAAAAGACACCAGGGAAAATCCAGTAGTAAATGGGTTGCGACAGGCCATGGACGGACTTTCCCATGTCTGATCACTCCAGTGCGCTCTTATGGCATTGGGATGGTCTGATCAGGCCATGCTGTTGTCCCCCCCCTTCGCAGTATGCGCATCATCGCAAACTCCACAGGGAGCCCTCAGTGCAGAGGTGCAATTCATCAATTCCTCATTTAAGCATATGGGGGGAAAAATGGCACAAAAAAATGACTCACCCGCAGTTGCATCTGATCACACACTGATGGACTGACTATACCCACGGCTTTGAAGGGAGGTGTGATCGTGCAACTGTGGGTCAAATTCTTCCAGAGGAAATAGCCTCGCTCCCCCCCCCCCATTTTATCTGGCACATGTGACTGCACCCCTAGATTAGGGGCTTCCCACAATTTCAAATTCTGTCCTTCCTGTCTTTGGAGACCTCCTGCTCCAACTGCTCCCTCCTTCTTTGTTCCTATCTCTCACAGCACTTAGCTAGTTATTTAAGGCTCTCTCCCTCTCCTCTGTTCTATCAGAGTTTATTTCTTCTTTAATAAATTGAGTTATTTTCTTTAAACAGTTGGTCCTCCATTTCTCAGCATGTTTAAACTCCGCCAACAACCACAAGCACAACTGGCCATTCAGCTTCCATTGGGGATGAAAAGCCTTCACTGCGGGCAAACCTTCATGCTATAGGTCAAGAACTACTGTTCACTTCTGAAAATCCTTCTTGTCACGTAGTTGTTTAACTATAGATACACCAGAAGACTAAGAACAAAGCCCTGTTGCCTGGGCATGTTGTCTTTAGCGGCAATTTCTTGCTGTAGGATTCGAGCCATTCTTTGAAGTTTGATAAAATGGACACAAATCACAGTAGATCTTTTTTAAAAAAAATCCTAAGGGAACAGAGGAGAGATTGCTCTCTGCCAAGTTTCCTATCAAAGAAAAAAAAGGTGGAAAAGTAGTAACTGCCATCTCACTCTTTAATCAAATTCATGCTCTCATCCCTCCATTGAGATTTTGGGCATCGTTTAAGCTCAGTTTGATTTTCCCAGTTGCCAGTCCTGTAATATTGTGCCAAAAGGCCATGCAGCGGTATTATACCCAAGAATGCTTCTATGATTTAAAACACACACGTGCGCACATGCATATAGCCACTGATCTCCTTTAATCAGAAACAAGTACAGGTGCTGATGAGGTCGAATTATGCATGCAGATTACCTTGGTGGGTTTGAACTATTTAAATGAAAATGTGGCATTTATCTGCAGTTCATAATTACAGTAATTACGGTTCTCCCTGCAGTTGAAAACTGATTTAGAAACCTGATAATCCTCTGATATTAACGGCTTACAAATAGTCAAGCAAATTAGCATCACTCCCTTTTTAACGTTCACATTGTAGACCAGGTTATTTATAGCAAATACAATAGGCGATGCTCATCGCCACCGTGCACAGATCCACTCGCGTGGAGGTATATGTCTACCTTAACCGTCACAATATTTATATTGTCTGCTCATTTTCTTATCTCAGCCCCTTTGGGGTTTTCTTTCATTTGCAGATTGAAAGTAGGCTTGAGGAGGTTGCCTCAAGCTGCATCCCCCTCAGGGAATTTTCCAGGTCCCTTTGGCTGAGCTTTTTTGTGTGAGTCAATTGTATTATCATACATCCCATGTGCATTCCTGGCTAATGTTCACAGTGTTAGGTTCTCTGCAGTATATTCTTCACTTTCCAATTATATATACAAATGCATTGTTTGGGGAGTAAGTACATAATGAAGTAAGATTGGCTTTAATTTGCGACCCATTGAATACGTTTTATGGGCTGGCATATTAAAAGAGATATAATCTATAAGATTTAGATCCGTTAAAGACCAAGCTTCTTGGAGAAAAATAGAGTCAAAAGTTTTCAAATAGTTAATAAAATCTGGGTAATTGGCTTTCTTCTTCCAGCCGGCAGTGTTCCAGGAGATGAGATGGATAGTTGTAGGTAGTCAATCCGATTGGATCAGGTCTAGTTTCCCCATGGTATTGTTGAAAATACACCCATTCTTTGACCCGTGGGCTACTGGGTAGATTGTCTGGGGAGTATTCAATCAGTTTCTGACACGTTGGATTGGGAGGATCCTGCTTCAAACCATCCGTAGTGTTGGATCCAGATAACTTTTCCTTGCTGTCTCACCCCATTCCCCCTTCATTATAACCCCCATCACACCTGGCTTTTGTCCATGCAGATCCAATGCACCCCAGCATAGCTTTGTCCTGGTTAAAAGGTACCCCTTTCTCCTATTTTCACCGATGAAAAAGCAGGTTGGATCCAACCAATAGTCACTTAGCTAATGACTAATCAGCAGTTCCATCCTAAACAGAGTTCCACCCTTCTAAACCCATTGACTTCAAAGTTTTCTGAGAAAGAAGCCTTTTTTTAAGGCCCTTTTCAAGTTTGAAGAGAACTGGATTAACAGGAGGAGAGAGAGGGAATGGAAAGACAATGGGAGCAGCCACACTGACCTAAGGAGAACTATGATTCTTGCCACTTTACAAAGGGATTAGACAGATTCATAGCAGATACATCTATCAATGGCAACTGCTCAGTTACTTAAGGGAACCTCCACATCCAGAGTCAGTAAACCTCCAAATACTAGTACCAGGAGGCAACATCAGGGGAAGGCCTTGGCCTCTGTGACCTGTGGTTGGCTCTCCAGGGTAACTGGTTGGACACTGTATGAGATGGGATGCTGTTCTAGGTGGACCACAGGTCTAGGTGAAGAGACCCCACATGGATCATTGATATGTATCAACAGGCCCAGAAGCTGCCATTATCAAATTGTACTGTGATGGTTTCTGTCAGCTTTCTTGAGGTTCTTCCTGGATCTGAAAGTAGAAGTCAAATCAATCAGAAGTCAAACCAATCAATTATTATTCACGACAAGAGATTGGTGATGTATGCAACAGTCTGTGTGGTTGCATCTCATTGCTGTTTTAGCATGGCAAGTTTGCAGCCACTAACCATGTGCAGACTGGGTTAGATCTGTTGGATCTATTCCCTCTCCACGCTCCACCCCCCAAAGCTCCAGGTATTTCCCAACCCAGAGCAGGCAGCCCTAGACTCCAATCCCTTTCCAGGTTTTCCCTGTCTCGGCTGCAGGTTTCCCCAGACTTGCCATGGTAGATATCTCCTGAAAGATTGTAATGAATATAACTTTGGGGGAACTCTGGGGAAGAAGGTATGGATTTCTGTACCTCCCCCCACATTTCTGGCAGGCATTTTTCCAGTTTTTTTTTTTAAATTAACAATAGTGGGTGTATTGTTAAATGCTATAGTGATATACCTTTTATTCTAAAAGGGCAGTTTGGGAAAACTCCTTTGGAGAAGCTCCATTGCCTCTGCAAATGCCTTTGTGCTTGCGGAAGCAGTAGGAGTTAGGTCTAAATCAGGATAGAAGAAGAAGAGAAGAAGAATAGATTGGATTTATACCCCGCCCTTCACTCGGAGTCTCAGAGTGGCTTACAAACTCCTTTTTCTTCCCCTCCTCACAACAGACACCCTGTGAAGTAAGTGGGGCTAAGAGAGCTCTTGACAGAAACTGCCCTTGAGAGAACAGCTCTGACAGAACTATTGCTTGCCCAAGGTCATCCAGCAGCTGCAAGTGGAGGAGTGGGGAATCAAGCCCAGTTCTCCCAGATTAGAGTCTGCACACGTAACCATTACACCAAACTGGTGGTGTTTAAGCATGCTAAGTTTGCCTGGATCTTGTAGGTAGCTTTTATTGGTTAAAGCACAGAAGGCTCTATTGAGCTTTTCTTGCAACATAATGCTGGTTATTTCTGTCTGCAGGAAATACTAACTTGAGCCTGCTACAAGCATCTGACTGTATGGCCTATGCCTAGCTGCCACACTGCTAGATATAAAAAAAATGGGTAGGAGTTTGTAAGTGTCACTACATCACATGTACACTCTTGTCCCTCTTCTGTGGAGCTCATAACAGCTTACTTGTTGGTTCCCAGGAATTTAGGGTTGTCAGTCAGAATAACACTTGCTTAGATGAGAAATATAACAGCAGCAAATGACTACTACTGTCACATTGATCCAGTAATTCTGGAATGTGGAAAAGCATGTTTCATATTTTGACTCATGATTTTATGTTTCCTGCTTCCAACTGTGGTCTTCTGTGCCCCCTTGGATTATATTCCTGTGGGTCAGTGGTTCCCCAGGAACAGAGCTGGAGGCACACTGGGGGACTGTAGTGGGAGGCGTGGGATAAGAGAAATTGCCCTCCCTTGTCCATAAACGGAAATGCTGTTCTGCCAGTGGAAATGCTATTATGCGTTTGAAACAGCAGGTTAGGGCTCCAGCCCGTTATCTTAATCCAACCATCCCAGAAGGCCAGTTGGTGGTACTGGGGTGGAGCTTACCTGCAATCCTACAACTCCACTGAGCAAAGTTTGGATCCTTCCTCCACCCTGAAGAATCTTCCTCCAATTGAAGTGGCTCTTACACTGGAGGAAGAGCCGCTTAAGTAAGAGGAAGTCTCCTTTGGTTGGAGGAAAGCTCACTGGAGGATGCCTGGATCCAACCAGGGTTCTTTTTGTAGCAGAAACTCCTTTGCATATTAGGTGACACACCCCTAATGTAACTAATCCTCCAAGAGCTTACAATAGCCCCTGTAAGAAGAGCTCTGTAAGCTCTTGGAGGATTGGCTACATTAGGGGTGTGTTGCCTAATATGCAAAGGAGCTCCTGTTACCAAGGACAACCAAAGCTCTTGCGTTGTCCTCCAGTGGCATGATGGGAGAAATGGTGTCTGTGAGGAGCTGACAGTAGGAAAATGACACCAAGATTCCTTGGCAGTGGTAGGCACAAGAAGGGCAACAGAGAACATGAGAAGGACATCATCCAGCCAGAAGAGTTTGCTGATGTTCCTGCCAAATAATTGAAGAAAATATTTTAATAAAATATCCCTTCCAAAGGTTAAAAAAAGTCTCAGCCAAGTTATGGTGACCCCATAGGTTTTTTCAACAGAAGTGAAGAACAGAAGTAGGGGGACTTTATATACCTTCCTGATCTACCTAGCTCACCTGTCTTGCTTATAATGGTCACAGGCTTCCATCTGATTTGGTATACATAGGTCTGGTGGGAGGGCTTCTGGTGTCCTGGCCCCACTGCTGGACCTCCTGATGGCACCTGGTATTTTTGGCCACTGTGTGTTGGACTGGATGGGCCATTGGTCTGATCCAACATTGGCTTCTCTTATGTTCTTACGTTCTTAAATAGTTTGACATTACGTACTTCTGTGTTACAGCCCTGGACTTCCTTGGTGGTCTTCCATCCAAATACTAACCAGGGCTAACTCTGCTTAGCTTCCAAGATCTTATGAAATTGGGCTAGCCTAGACCATTTAGGTCTGAGCATTTGCATGTTTACTGTACAAAAAGAACACTAATGGCAAAATTCACCACTTTTTTGGATTCTTCTTGGTAAAATAGGGTGTTTACCTAGTTGTGAGGAATTTCTAACTTTCTTCTAGCCTGTTAATATTGCAAGCTGGTTTGATAACATGTCTTTCACTGAAAACTGAGAACAAATGGTAACTTCAAATAGCTTTGACTTTGTTCCCGAAGAAGTGAACACAAAGTACAAATACTTTCTTTTTTGAGAAAATGTTTAATATTTCATTTCGATACCAGGGTAATGTCTGCCCAATAACGTAAGATTAGCACTTCACAAAATCTCAATATCTGGAAGTTAAAGCACTTTCAACATTTTGGGAAATGAAAGGGGATTATTACGGGCAGCTATCCAAAGACGTTGTTAGGTAGGATTAAGTCCCTTTCTCTCTTTTTCCTTTTTGGCACAACCATATCAGGTCACAATGTTCCAAATCTCGTGAAATTACCTGAGGAAATACAGAGTGTACTTTGACTGGAAATTCAGACATAAGTTAAAATTGGAGCAATGAGGGAGATTCCCCTTTCAACATAGGTACTTTTCAGAGACATTAGGACATTATGTGCAGGACATTATGGGAAGGCCAACCCTTTGTACAAGACATGGCATGCTGCTGCGGGCTCCAAGGACTTTCCCCAAAGCCCCCTCACCCAACCTAGGTCCAAACAAAACATTGTATAAAAGTAGATCACAAAGCCCACCCAGCTCCATGGACCCTCAGGATGACCAATTCAGAAAAAGAGACCGAAAGGATGGGGCACAAGGTAGGAGATATACTAAATAATTTGGTGGACTGAGCTAATGGGACAAATCAGGGAAGATGTCCTTGGCACTTCTTCCTCACTAGTTCTTATTCTTTGTTCTGTTTCTGCTCACTATTCTTTCTCCTTATCCTCTTTGCCCTTAACTCCACCTCTTGAGTTCCCTTTTCTTTCTTAGTTGGGGCTGTCAGAAGGAGGAGGAGGAGATTGGATTTATACCCTGCCCTTCACTACCCAAAGGAGTTTCAGAGCAGCCTACAATCCTTTTCCCTTCCCCTCCCCACAACAGACACCCTGTGAGGTAGGTGGGGCTGAGAGAGCTCTTTTGAGGACTGCCCTTGAGATAACAGCTCTGAAAGAAATGACTGACCCAAGGTCACACCAGTAGCTGCATGTGGAGAAGTGGGGAATCAAACCCAGTTCTCTTGGATTAGAGTCTGTGCTCCTAACCACTACACCAAACTGGCTTTCGGAAGGAAGCAGCTGGTCATCTCCTTCAGTGGAGGAAGTAAAAGAGTTGGAGCCAGCAGACTTGGAGACCCAGCAGGGCATGTCCGCTAAAGTCTTTTTCAGCACAAGTCCCTCACCTTCCATGGGCCATGGTTACTGCACTATTCACCATAAGTATGTGGAAAATGCTAGGGTTGCCAACTCTGGGTTAGAAAACTCCTGGAGATTTTGAGGGTAAGCCTGAGGAGGGAAGTGTTTAGACAGGGGAGGGACATCAGTGGGGTATAGCACCATCATCCACCCTCCAAAGCTGCCATTTTCTCCAGGTGAATTGATGTCTGTCATGTGGAGATCAACTATTATTTTGGGAGATTTCAAGGCCCCATGAGGAGGATACCTTAGAAAGTGCACATGCACAGCCTGGGGGACTGGGGAGCGCTTGCTTGAATTCTCCACTGTGAATGATGAATGGGGAGGAGGTTCAAATTTTTCACACTTTTTCTGCGATGGTACCGCAGAGGTTATGAACACCCCTTGTAGAAGCCATCCCCTCATTCATCATTCACAGTGGAAAATTTTTAAGGAGATTTTCTGAGGCAATACATTCTACCTCTGTTATATTTTTATCCCATCTATCCCTCAAGGAGCTTCTGGTAGTGTGCATGGTTGTCTTCTCCTCCATTTTATCTTCACAACAACCCTGTGAGATAGATTAGGTTGGGGGGGAAAGTGAATGGCCACAGAATGATTCTCAATCATGGCAGAGCTGGAATTTGAACCAAGGTATCCCTGTTCCTAATTGGACACTGTACAACACACTAAATTATAAAGGGATCCCTAAAGACCAGGGCTGTTTTTGGGCAGGAACACATAGGAACAGAGTTCTGGCTAGCTTCTAAATTGGCCATGCCTACAGTCTCCCCCACTTGGGTTCCCCAGGCACCTCACAAGGCATGGGGTGCCTGGGGAAGCCAAGCTGATGGAGGGAAGGCAGTTTAAACTGCCTCCCCCCTTCGGGTTCCTCAGATGCCCTGCAGCTGCGGGGCGCCTGTGGAAGCCGATCCAGAAACTGCCTTCCTTCCCTCGGGTTCCCCATGTGCCCCGCAAGCCATGGGGCACCTGAGGAAACTGATCCTGGGAAGGAGCTGCGCTGTCAGGGGTGTGGCCTAATATGCTAATGAGTTTCTACTGTTGGGTGTGACCTATTATGCTAATGAGTTCCTGCTGTGCTTTTTCTACAAAAAAGCCCTGCTAAAGACAGGGGACCAATAGCCCCTGTAAGAAGAGCAATGTAAGTTCTTGGAGGATTGGCTACATTAGGGGTGTGTGGCCTAATATGCAAAGGAGTTCCTGCTACAAAAAGGGTCCCTGGAGTCCACCACCCTCCAAAGCAGCCATTTTATCCAGGGGAACTGTTCCCTGGAGACCAGCCATAGTCCCACAAGATCTTCAGCTACCACTGGGAGATTGGCAACCCTGCTTCCAAAGCAGTATCACATATACCTGCCAGGCTGTGTTTTCTGCCAATTCCCATTTTGTATAAAAGTAGCTGTCCTGACTTGAATCTCTCTTTGGGATATCCTTGATGGGAAATGCCAGCTTATCACCATGGTTGTACTTTGTATGTGCACTCATCTCTAGAGGAAAAAAAATATGTTCAAGCAAAACTGAGAGCCATTTGGTGTAGTGGTTAAGTGTGTAGACTGTAATCTGGGGGAACTGGGTTTGATTCTCCACTCCTCCACTTGCACTTGGCTGGATGACCTTGGGCAAGCTGTAGTTCTGATAAGAGCTGTCCTTGAAAAAGAGCAGTTTCTGTCAAGAGCTCTCTCAGCCCCACCTACCTCACAGGGTGTCTGTTGTGGGGAGGGGAAGGGAAGGGAGTTTGTAAGCCGCTCTTCACCTTTGGGTAGTGAAGGGCAGGGTATAAATCCAATCTCTTCTTCTTCTTCTGAAATAACAGCAAAGTCTGCCTAAATAACATAAGCTGTGAGGGGGGCACTATGGGAAAGATAATCCCAGAAGGTAATTTTTTCCCCTGATCCAGAAGTAATCAAAAGTGAAGAATTTATGTCTGTTAATAGTAGACTCTGTTTTCTTTGATTGATTACTAAGATCAATATTTGAGTGTCACCAGTTGAGGGACTGTATATTCTCTCAGGTTTGCGAGAGAACAGCACAGTCCCAGGAGGCTTCCTCCCCCCAAAGCAGAAACTATTTTTAAAGGTGGAAATAAATTAATATGTCATCAGTGAAATAGAAGAAGTTTTCTCCTCTCAGTCCTTCCATTTTTGATTATTTCTCAGAGTTTAGCCTCCATCTATTTCATTCTTCTCTGGGGAGGTGGCAGCAGGCAATGGTTGACAGAGTCTCGTATTCTTCAGCTGCTTTCCCTAGTGCAGAAATACTGCATAATCGGCACTGCATAGGTAAATATTTTGAACTCCGCCAAGCCCAATCATCCACGCTTCCTATTGCACACATGGCACGTGATACATAATCACAGATGGTCCCTCGTTCCTCATTATGTCTCGTAAAACATGTAGATGTTAAAATAAACACTTGGAAAACCTTCCCAATTATAAGACTCATTCAGTGTTTGAACAAGTGGTCCACACATGGTTGCCGGGCCCTACCTGGCCACAGGTGGGGAGGTAGGGTTGCCCGATCCAGGTTGGGAAACCCCTGGATGGAGCCTGGGGATGATAGGGATCTCAGTGGGATACAGTGACATAGAGTTGACCCTCCAAAGCATCCATTTTCTCCCTAGGAACTGATCCCCACAGTCTTGGAGATGAGTTGTGGATACGAATTGTAATTCCATGGGATCCCTAGGTCCCACCTGGAGGCTGGCATCCCTGGGACCACAGCAGCAATTATCTGTTGGGGTGAAGGTTAAGTCATGGACTGGCTCCTTTGATCCATCAGTGGAAGGTGCTGATAATCATGTATCGATCCTGTGTTTCCCTTTCTGCAGTCCTTGTTTGTCCTCAGGATAGTTTATCTCTGGAACTGTGGGACTTATGAATTGCTATTGGCTATGCAGGTGAGAAGGCTGCGGAAGCAGAAAAAGAACAAAATCCCCCTTTCTGCCTCTTCTGTTAGTGCAGCTTGGCTCATAGAAGAGGAAGGAGAGTGCAATGTCCCCCTGTTCTCACTACAGCCTTCCAACCCATCTGGCTATTAGTCCATGTGGGTCCTGCAACCCCAAGAATAAGCTTTCCCAGTGTTGGGATAGACTATGTGAGGGAGGGGTATGCAGGAAAGATCTCTGATCCTTGTGTCCATGGATCTCAGGATCCAACCCATTATTTTGAATTGTGAGCAGCCCAGAGGGATTAAACCTGAGCAGGAGACCTATGATATATAAGAACATAAGAACATAACATAAGAGAAGCCAATGTTGAATCAGGCCAATGGCCCATCTAGTCCAACACTCTGTCACACAGCGGCCAAAATATACCAGGTGCCATCCGGAGGTCCAGCAGTGGGGCCAGGGCACCAGAAGCCCTCCCACTGCTGCCCCCTCCAGCACCAAGAATAGAGTGCATCACCTGCCCCAGACTGAGAGTTTCCATCCATACCCTGTGGCTAATAGCCACTGGTGGACTTCTGCTCCATATGTTTATCTAATTTCCTCTTGAAACTGTCCATGCTTGCAGCTGCCACGACCTCCTGTGGCAGTGAATTCCATATGTTAATCACTCTTTGGGTGAAGAAGTATTTCCTTTTATCTGTTTTAACCCGACTGCTCAGCAATTTCATAGAGTGCCCACGAGTTCTTGTATTGTGAGAAAGGGAGAAAAGTACTTCTTTCTCAACCTGCTCAATCCCATTCATAATCTTATAAACCTCGATCATGTCACCCCTCAGCCGTCGTTTCTCCAAGCTAAAGAGCCCCAAGCATTTTAACCTTTCTTCATAGGGAAGGTGTTCCAACCCTTTTATCATTCTAGTTGCCCTTCTCTGCACTTTTTCCAATGCTATAATATCCTTTTTGAGATGTGGTGACCAGAACTGTACACAGTATTCCAAATGAGGTCGCACCAATGATTTATACAGGGGCATGATGATACTGGCTGATTTGTTATCAATTCCCTTCCTAATAATCCCCAGCATAGCGTTGGCCTTCTTTATTGCAGCTACACATTGTGTAGACATTTTCAGCGAGTTATCCACTACGACTCCAAGATCTCTCTCTTGGTCAGTCTCTGCCAGATCAGACCCCATCAATGTGTATTTATATTTAGGATTTTTGGCTCCAATGTGCATCACTTTGCACTTGGCCACATTGAACCCCATTTGCCACGTTGACGCCCACTCACCCATCCTCAACAGATCCCTTTGGAGTGCCTCACAATCCTCCCTGGTTTTCACCACCCTGAACAACTTCGTGTCATCTGCAAATTTAGCCACTTCACTGCTTACTCCCAATTCCAAATCGTTAATAAACAAGTTAAAAAGCATCGGACCGAGTACCGATCCCTGTGGTACCCCACTGCTTACCACCCTCCACTGAGAAAGTTTCCCATTTATACTCACTCTCTGTTTCCTATTTATAAGCCAGTTTTTGATCCACAAGAGGACTTGTCCTTTTATCCCATGACTATTGAGCTTACTTAGGAGCCTTTGATGAGGAACTGTATCAAAAGCTTTCCGGAAGTCAAGGTAAATAATATCTATTGGGTCCCCCTTGTCCACATGTTTGTTCACTCCCTCAAAAAACACTAACAGGTTAGTGAGACAAGATCTTCCTTTACAGAACCCATGCTGAGTCTGCCTCAATAGTTTTTGTTCATCAATGTGCCTACTAATTCTTTCCTTAATAACAGTTTCCACCAATTTACCCGGTATCGATGTCAGACTGACTGGCCTGTAATTTCCTGGATCTCCCCTGGAGCCCTTTTTAAAGATTGGAGTGACATTAGCTACCTTCCAGTCCTCAGGAATGGAGGCAGATTTTAAAGAAAGATTACATATTTTTGTCAGGAGATCCACAAGTTCACATTTGAGTTCTTTCAGAACTCTCGGATGAATGCCATCCGGGCCTGGTGATTTATTAGTTTTTAAATTGTCCATCAGTCGGAGGACTTCCTCTCTTGTCACCGCAATCTGATTCAGGTCTTTCAAACCCCCTCCCGAAATCGGTGCTTCTGGAGTGGGCAAACACTTCTCCTCTTCCACAGTGAAGACAGAGGCAAAAAATGCTTCTCAGCTTCTCAGCCATTTCCCTATCATCCTTCACTACTCCTTTTACCCCTTGGTCATCCAAGGGCCCCACTGCCTCCCTGGCTGGCTTCCTACTTCTAATGTATTTGAAGAAAGTTTTATTGTTGGTCTTTATGTTTTTTGCGATATGCTCCTCATATTCCCTTTTTGCTTGCCTGATCACAGACTTGCATTTTATTTGCCATAGTCTGTGTTCCCTTTTATCAACCTCACTAGGACTAGCTTTCCACCGCTTAAAGGAATCCTTCTTACCTTTTACAGCTTCCATTACTTTATTTGTTAACCATGCAGGCTTTTTTCTATACCTATTTGTACCTTTCCTAACCTGCGGTATATATTTTTTCTGAGCTTCTAGGATTGTCTTTTTAAATAGTCTCCAAGCTTCCCCAATGGTTTTGACCTTCTCCACTCTTCCTTTCAATTTCTTCCTCACATGTCCCCTCATACCAGAGAAGTTACCCCTTTTAAAGTTAAAAGTGGTTGCGTCAGTCTTTTTGGGCAACTCCCTATCTGTACAAATGTTAAACTCAATGACATTATGGTCACTGTTCCCAAGTGGTGCAATCACTTTTACATCTCTCACCAGGTCTTGGGTGTTACTTAGGACCAAATCCAGGATCGCCTCTCCCCTGGTAGGATCTGTGACCATCTGTTCCACAGCACAGTCATTGAGAGTGTCTAAGAACGCAATCTCTTTTTCCCGACTAGAACTCATATTGACCCAATCAATGTGTGGGTAGTTAAAGTCGCCTATTACAACACAGTTATTTCGTCTAGCCGCTATCTTTAATTCATTCATCATTTTATAATCCTCCTCTATCTTTTGATCTGGTGGGCGATAACAAACTCCCACTGTTAAGCCTCCTTTTGGACCCACTATTTCAACCCATAGCATTTCCAGAAGCGAATCCAATTCTCTTACCCTCTCAATCTTACTGGACGGTACACCCTCTCTGACATACAGAGCCACCCCACCTCCAACCCTTTCCCCCTATCCCTCCGATATAATTTATAACCAGGAATCACCGTATCCCACTGATTTTCCTCATCCCACCAAGTTTCTGAAATACCCACAATGTCTATTTCCCCCCCAACACCAAGCATTCCAACTCCCCGATTTTACCTCGGAGACTTCTAGCATTTGTGTATAAACACTTATAGTTTCCCATGTTTGTTAAGCCCACAGCCTTCCTCTTGCTGCCTCGAGACCTTGCCAGGCAGTTCCTATCATTAGCCACAGTCTCAGTGGACAATTGTAATCCATTCCCTTGTACAAAAGTAATAGCTACCCCTTCATCTCTTTGAGATGAGCCATCCCGAACCAGAGACTTTTCATCTCCTGTCGGCTTTCCCCCATATATGATCACAGATGATTAGTCCATGGATGTTCAATCAGAGTAGGAAAGTTAATGAACCTGGCTACAAGTGTGGGTCATCTGCCTCACCTGGGCTGCGGTCTAGAGTCACCTGTAAACATGTGTAAAACAACCCAATGAATCATCAATATCTGCAACTTTATTTATTTGTGCCCCTTTTAACCCCTCTTCCTGCAAAAAGGATGCAAGATGGATTCCAATTGTATTTTAAATTGCGGTAAGACTAATTACTAATCACAATCCAAAATCCATTATTAACCCACTCCATAAACAGAGTGGTCACATTATGAGAAGACAAGAGTCACTGGCAAAGACAGGTTCAGGTGGGTTGCCGTGTTTGTCCGAAGAAGCAGAACAAAGTTTGAGTCCAGCAGCACCTTTAAGACCAATAAAGTTTATTTATTTTTTTCCGAGCTTTTTATTCCATCCTCTCCAAAGTGGACTTGGGGTGGATCACAAGAAATCGAGTCCAAGACTCATTACAATGAAACCACATTAAAACCAGGGCTCTTTTTGTAGCAGGAACTCCTTTTGCATATAAGACAACACACCCCTAATATAGCCAATCTTTCAAGAGTTTACAGTAGCCCCTGTAAGAAGAGCTCTGTAAGCTCTTGGAAGATTGTCTACATTAGGGGTGTGTCGCCTAACATGCAAAGGAGTTCCTGTTACAAAAAGAGCCCTGATTAAAACCATTAAAACAATAAACTTCACACAGGTAGTAACAGTTTCATATAAATCTGTTAGGGCCACAAGGTGGAATCAAATGGGCCCTTTCAGCATATTGGGAATTAATCCAATGTATAAACTTGGTATCTGAAGAAGTGTGCTTGCACACAAAAGCTTATACTTTGAATTAAACTTCGTTGGTCTTAAAGGTGCCCCACTGGACTCAAACTTTGTTCTGGAAAAGACAGTAGGAAAAGAGGAAGACCCAACATGAGACGGAATGATGCAGTAAAGGAAACCACATTCTTTGGTTTGTAAGACCTGAGGAAGGCTGTTAACAATGTGATGTTTTGGAGTTCGCTAATTCATAGGATCACCACCAGTCAAAAGCAACTTGACGGCACATAATCTGTCTCGCCTTTCTAGGGACAAAGAAACTCCAAATTCTAACGCGACAATAGTTGAGAGCCCTCATTTCTTCTCTCTGCCAACGTTTTGTTCACTTCCAGCCAAGGCTGCTAGATTTCAGCATCCTTCTCCTCATTATCATTAAACACACTAGACTTTCTTGTTCTCGGGAGCCAGAAAAGGTCTGAAGAGAGTCAGCCTCATTATGAGCCATCTCTGTTTTGCTCGTACCGACGGTCCAAAAATGTTCTGTTTCTCAGCTTCCTCCAAAGCCAAAGTGAAGTTACTCCAGGCCCCCCCCCCCCCGGAATATCTGAGTCTACAATTTAAGCGTTCCAATAAAATACCATGTGGGAATTAGACCGGCTTCTCTCCCAGGATCGGCAGTCAGCAAGAGCCTCTTAGTCCCCTTCGCCCCGGGGAACGTGTGTCTCCGACAGATTGCCAAGAAAGATTAACTGCTGCAGGTAGCACAGCTGCTGGTTCAAACAATTTTGATCTTTTTATATCTCGTGCTCATTTTGTTTCCGCATGGAATTGGCCTGCTTCTCATGGAGAGCTGCAGGTGGAGCAGCTGCTGATTCAAAGGAGGCCCTTTCCCTTTAGATCTGGGGTGCATTGTTCCTGCACGGCATCGGCCCAACAGGTTTTGGAGAGCCCCAAGGAATCCGTTTTTACAAAATACTTTGCTAACCTTTCCAAAACTTTAAACATGCTGCTTTTATTCTCTCCCCCCTACCTTGTTTTTTGGTCTTTCTTCAGTGCAATCCCTTGACACAGAGAGTACTACATTTTTCTGTGTTACACCCAGGGCTGGCTCCAGGTGTCTGGGCGCCCTAGGCAGGAGAGCCTGGGGCACCCCCCACCGGGGATGCCAACCTCCCGGTGGGGCCTGGAGACCGGGGGTGGCGGTGGAGCGCTGGCTTTCCTGGGGGCTCCGTGGCTGCGGGGTGCCAGGAAAGCCAGGGAAGGGGGCGGGGGTCTAGCCACTGCCCCCTCCCTCCCTCCCAGCGCTGGCTTTCCTGGGGGCTCCGTGGCTGTGGGACCCCCAGGGAAGCCAGGAAGGGGACAGAGGTTTAAACCACCTCCCCCTCCCTCCCAGCGCTGGCTTTCCTGGGGGCTCCATGGCTGTGGGACCCCCAGGAAAGCCAGGAAGGGGGTGGAGGTCTAGCCACTGCCCCCTCCCTCCCAGCACTGGCTTTCCTGAGGGCTCCATGGCTGCAGGACCCACAGGGAAGCCGGGAAGGGGGCGGAGGTTTAAACCACCACCCCCTCCCTCCCAGTGCCGGCTTGCTTGGGCGCTCTGCGGGGCGCCCAAGCAAGCCTGGGAAGATGCAGGGGGGCACCTTTTGGCACCCCTGCAGCCGCCACGCTCTAGGCGAGCACCTAGCTTGCCTAGTGGGCAAGCCGGCTATGGTTACACCTCTGAGGAAGCCAGTCACAGCTACTGGTGAAACATAAGGTCCTACAATGCCAAGACCATGGCCACACAACCCGGAAAACCTTTGCAATACTTACTTTACAAAACAACAACAACAACACCCCAAAACAGGTCATGGCTTATGAGCTAGGGTCTGAGAATTTGGAAATACAAAAATCCTTTTTCTGCTTTTGTTGTTTAAATGTATCACAGTTACGTTTTTGGAGAACTTTGTGTACATTGCCAGGTTGGTGTAACCATGACTTGGATCCAATATTTTTGCAGATGGAACAATTCCTACTTGCAGAGCATGACTTTCTTGACTCCTCCTGCAACCGCAGCCCAGGTAGGGTTGCCAGCTCTACCAGTGGAGCTATGGGTCCCCTCCCACCAAGCCCTGTCCCCTGCCCCCAATCAGCTGGTCGGTGGAGGGACTTACCAGAAGAAAGAGGAAGGCCCAGGTGATGTTGACATTGATGCAGCATTGTCACTTCCGGTGCACACATGACGTGACATCATCATGACAGTGCCATCTGGGCGATGCTCTGGTATTTGGACAAAAACTCTATGGTAGAAGCCATTTTTACCATAGAGTTTTTGCCCAAATGCCAGAGCATTGCCACAACATCCCAGTATGATGATGTAACTTCCAGTGCACTCTTGAAATGACATAGATACGTCCAGGGCTCTTTTTGTAGCAGGGACTCCTTTGCCTATTAGGCGACACACCCCTAATGTAGCCAATCCTCCAAGAGCTTACAGAGCTCTTCTTACAGGGGCTGCTGTAAGCTCTTGGAGGATTGGCTACATTAGGGGTGTATCACCTAATATACAAAGAAGTTCCTGCTACAAAAAGAGCCCTGGATACGTCATTGACGACGTTGCCTCGGCCTCCCTCCCACTCCTTTTAAGCCCCCATCATCTCCCGCAGGTTGCTAGGAGGAGCCTGCCAACCCTAAATTTAGGATTGCTAACCTCCAGGTTGGGACTGAAGATTTCCTGGAATGACAACCGATCTCCAGACAACAGAGATCAGTTCCTCTGCAGTACATGGCTGCTTTTGAGGGTGGACTCCCCCTCCTCCCAAACTCCCTCTGTTCCCAGGCTGCAATCCCAAAATCTCCAGGAATTTCCCAGCCCAGAGATAGAAACCGTAATGCAACGTAAAGTGCCCCCCCTCCATTCTTTTTCTGTGAGACTCTTGCATTCCAGGAGAAGCACTGGGGGGGGTGTCATTTTGAGCTGTGGGGAGCGGAGCAATGCTCCCTCTAAGCTGTGGAGTCTTGTGAGCAAAAAAAAATCTACCTTGCGAGCTACTGGCATTAAAGTTGTGAGTGAGCAATTTGGCTAATGCCTCAGTTAGTTTGCTCCGGAGCCCTCCTTCCTGAGCAAAGACAAAAATCTGTGAGCTGGAAGCTAAAAAAAAACTGTGAGCTAGCTCACAATAACTCAGCATAGAGGGAACACTGGAGGGGAGAAGGCAAGACAGTTATACGCAGCATGCAAAAACAGTTTGTTCTGTGGAAACGCTCCTTTGGAACCAAGCTGTCATGAGAACTAGTTATTTGACTATGATTTATATTCAAAATGTACTGAATTTAACACAGGCCTTTTATGCATGCGCAGCTTACTGCAGAGGATCCGAGCAGTCAAGCCTTTAAGCTGGACTTCCGACTCTGTGCCTGCCATATGCACCATTCTTTTTTCCTCCAGTGCATTTATTCTGCTTTGCTCTGCCTTCTCCTTTGCACCCAGTTTAAACCGGGTGGCAGGAGAGGGCAACCCCACTGGGCTGGCTTTCTTTCTTTCTTTCTTTCTTTCTTTCTTTCTTTCTTTCTTTCTTTCTTTCTTTCTTTCTTTCTTTCTGTCTGTCTGTCTGTCTGTCTGTCTGTCTGTCTGTCTGTCTGTCTGTCTGTCTGTCTGTCTGTCTGTCTGTCTGTCTGTCTGGCAATCTGGGATTAGTGGTAGTCTCATATCACTAGACCCAGATAACTTGTTTTTTTTTGTTTTTTTTTACATGTAAAACAATGAGTGACAGACTGATGAGTGGCGGAAGGTTCAGGGTGGGTGGAACGACCTGGATGTGGGCATGGGAGTGGCTTACAAGGGGCAGGAAAAGGGTGGGGGGAATCTGAGAGAATCTGTATGCTTCTGAATTACTTTCGGCTTGGAAGGAAAGCAAGGGAAAAACCAGCACAAAAGCACTCTCGGAAAATCTGGGGAAACAGCAAACAGGAAGTGTACTGAGCGCTGAAAAGAGGAAGAAACAATGCAGAATGAAAAAGAAAACCCAACAGACATGCACGGTGAGAGTGAGGCTGTGACAAGCCCCTGTATCTTCCCCATTCCCAAGCAGATTTCCCTGCCAAAACTTTAGTTCCCCTAAAATTGCTAGTGCAGGGTTTTGTTGCTTAATAAGGCAATACCACAGTAACCTGAAGGCTGTGTGTATGCATGTGTATGTGTGTGCATGCATGCACACATATGTAAACTGTACAGTAGGCTTGCCAACCTCCAGGTGGGGGCTGGAGATGTCCTAGAATTACAGCTCATCCCCAGACTACATATTATTATTATTTATTGATTCCAAATGTTTATTCCACTTCTCCTGGAGAAAATGGCTGCTTTAGAAGGTGGACTGTATGGTATTATACCCTACCAAGGCCCCTCCCTTTCCTAAACCACACCCTCCCAGGCTACACCCTCAAATTTCCAGGTATTTCTGAACCTGGATTTGGCAACTCTACTGTATGGGCATGAGTGAGGAATATGGTTTCAAACAGGATCTTGCTTTGCCCTCAGTCCTGGAAAATAAGCTGGGGTTGATTTAGAGCATGTTGACAGTCATGCTCTGTTGTTTGGGTAAGCAATATGGGTGAATATGGGTATGCTGAGGAGAAATCAGGGGTTGATAGGTCCAGTACTTGCCCTTTACTCCATTTTGAGCAACTGGTTTTATCTCTCTGTTGCGTTTTATCTAGTCTTTCCTCAAGGAATGTGTGTGAGTATTTGTGCACATACTGTTAGGGTTGCCAAGTCCATCTTCGCCCCCAGCAGGGGACTTTGGGGGGCGTTCCTGGAGGGGGCAGGGCATTCCCGACGTGATGTCACATTGAGGCATCTGCCCCCCCCCCGGCCACGTGCCCATTGCACGCAGGGAAATGCTGGCTCCTTGCACTTAAAGGGAGTCCTTTAAGTGCAGAGAGCTGACGTTTCCCCGCCCACCCGAATGCCAACTCCGTTTAGGTACAGGCAGCCTTCCCTGCGTGCTGGATATTGAGCGGAAATTGGGCTTGTGGGGAAATGCCAGCTTCCTGCACTGCCCCTTTAAGTGCAGGAAGCTGGTGTTTCCCGCCATGCCTGATCTCCACTCGAAATCGAGCAAATGGGGAAGGCTGCCTGTACTTAAACGGAGCTGGCGTTCAGGTGGATGGGGAAACGCCAGCTCTCTGTGCTTAAAGGGAGCCCTTCAAGAGAGAAGGGAGAGATCACTTTAGTCTGGAGATGAGCTGTAATTCTGGGGGATCCCCAGGTCCAACCTGGAGGCTGGCTTCCCTGTTTCCACTTCTCCAGTTTGCCCTCACAGCAATTAACATGCACCAAGAGAGAATGATTAGTGACCCCCTGGGGCAAATGGCGGCTCCTTAGGCCTGCTTCCGGTCTGGAAATCAGCCTTACCCTTATGTTGTGACCCGATCAAAGTTGGACCCTTATATGTTAAATTTGGGGGGGAAATATTGGGTGTGGGAGGAGACAGTTCTCATTTTACATTTCTCTTTCCTTGTGTTTTCTTCGAATATGTCTGTGAGCTGTGAGGATAAGTCTATATCAATGGCTACTTGCCATGGTGACTGAGGAGGACCTCCACGTTCAGAGGCAGTCAGCTTCTGAATCCCAGAGCCAGGAGGCAACATCGGGGAAGGCCTCAGCCTCTCTGCCCTCTTGTTGGCCCTCCACAGTAACTAATTGGCCACTGTGTGAGACAGGATGCTGGACTATGGATCTGATCCAGCAGGGCTCTTCTTGTGTTCTTATCAGCTTGAATGGATTGAAAGGATTTAATTTTTTAAAAAAGTATGTTGAGACAAGTCTCTTGCAATGCAAACCTTAAGAAAGTTAGTAAAGGTAAAGGTTTCCCTTGCTCAAAAGCCAGTTGAATCCAACTCTAGGGTTGCGGTGCTCCTCTCTGTTTCCAGGCTGAAGAGCCAGCGCTGTCTGAAGACATTTCCGTGGACATGTGGCCGACATGACTAAACACCAAGGCACACAGAACGCTGTTACCTTCCCACCGAAGTGGTACCTATTTATCTACTTGCAGTTTCTTGCTTTCGAACTGCAAGGTTGGCAGGAGCTGGAACCAGAGACAGGAGCTCACTCCATCATGCAGCACTCGGGTCTCGAACTGCTCAACTACCGACCTTCTAGCCTGCAGTTCAACGTCTTAACCACTTGAGCCACCACAGCTCCTGATCTTAACAAAGTTACACCCTTCTGAATCCATTAAAATCAATGGGATTATAAGGGTTTAACTCTGTTTAGGATTACACTGTTGGTCACAACTAGAGATTCCTGCGGACCGGCAGAGAACGTGTCCTGCCCATTCAATGGAGTCTTAATGTGTGGAAATGAACTGCTGAGGCTGTCCGTGACATGGAGTCAAAAGGCATCACCTGGTAAACAACATCCCATTTAGCCTCTGTTAACAGGACAAAAGAACATAAGAACATAAGAGAAGCCAATGTTGAATCAGGCCAATGGCCCATCTAGTCCAACACTCTGTCACACAGCTGCCAAAATATACCAGGTGCCATCAGGAGGTCCAGCAGTGGGGCCAGGGCACCAGAAGCCCTCCCACTGCTGCCCCCTCCAGCACCAAGAATAGAGTGCATCACCTGCCCCAGACTGAGAGTTCCCATCTATACCCTGTGGCTAATAGCCACTGATGGACTTCTGCTCCATATGTTTATCTAACTCCCTCTTGAAACTGTCCATGCTTGCAGCTGCCACCACCTCCTGTGGCAGTGAATTCCATATGTTAATCACTCTTTGGGTGAAGAAGTATTTCCTTTTATCTGTTCTAACCCGACTGCTCAGCAATTTCATGGAGTGCCCACGAGTTCTTGTATTGTGAGAAAGGGAGAAAAGTACTTCTTTCTCAACCTGCTCAATCCCATTCATAATCTTATAAACCTCGATCATGTCACCCCTCAGCCGTCGTTTCTCCAAGCTAAAGAGCCCCAAGCATTTTAACCTTTCTTCATAGGGAAGATGTTCCAACCCTTTTATCATTCTAGTTGCCCTTCTCTGCACTTTTTCCAACACTATAATATCCTTTTTGAGATGTGGTGACCAGAACTGTACACAGTATTCCAAATGAGGTCGCACCAATGATTTATACAGGGGCATGATGATACTGGCTGATTTGTTTTCAATTCCCTTCCTAATAATCCCCAGCATAGCGTTGGCCTTCTTTATTGCAGCTACACACTGTCTAGACATTTTCATTGAGTTATCCACTACGACTCCAAGATCTCTCTCTTGGTCCGTCTCTGCCAGTTCAGACCCCATCAACGTGTATTTATATTTAGGATTTTTGGCTCCAATGTGCATCACTTTGCACTTGGCCACATTGAACCCCATTTGCCACGTTGACGCCCACTCACCCATCCTCAACAGATCCCTTTGGAGTGCCTCACACTCCTCCCTGGTTTTCACCACCCTGAACAACTTCATGTCATCTGCAAATTTAGCCACTTCACTGCTTACTCCCAATTCCAAATGATTAATAAACAGGGCTGGACATTCCTTTTTCTCGAGGTTGTTGGTAACCCTATACAGCACTGAATGAGCTCTCAGCTCGGCTGAAGTCACAGCAATTAGCCTGTTTAAAGGTAAACCAGTAGAAAAGAGCAAGAGCACCTTAAAGACTATCACAATTTGGGGCAGGGCACGAGCTTTCATGAGTCACGGCTCAGGTACAGTTTTTCTCCTGCTACAGACAGACTAACACGGCTACCCATCTTGATCGAAGGCTAAACCAAAATTGGAACCTCTGCAGCTAAACGTTGCACTTTTCATGTAGACCCCGTAATTGGGAAGGTATTAACATTTCCTAACATCTTTCAGAAAATATGCCAACACTGAAGTGGCAGAACCGTTGGAAGAGCGCATGATGAACCTCGTAAAAGTGATCCATTTTGACAACTGCCTGTCATCCGGTGTGTGTGGGAGGGTGAAACAAATGTAACGGGGGTGAGTCTGTGGTTGAGGCTGCAAAGTTCCAAATAGCTTTTGTGCAAGGGAAAGAATTTGGTCATGATAGAGGCATAAATTTAACAGAGAGCTTTTTTGGCAGGGAGTTCAGCAAACTCTTGTGGGGAATTAATTCTCACCTGATTGATAAAATGGCAGGGAGTTTATTTCAGCAGTCCTGTTGCTGGGCTTCATCTATCTCTTTGAAAGAGCAATGTCTCTGTGGCCTGCTGTAGAAATCCATTCTGCTTTCTTTCTTTCTTTTTTTTTAATACTCTGACCACTGAAACAAACAAAAAAAATGATGAAAGAATTCCTCCAAATTGTTCCCCCCCACCCCCACAAATAACTGACTTAGTGCTTAGACATTTCAAATATATCTCCCAATCAGTCACATTTATTGTCTAAGCTAATTGATGGCTGGATCCAGTTCCTAAAAATATTTTAGCTAGCCCCTTGGAGTACTGCCAAATTGTAGCCAAGGTCTGAGGGAAAATAAAAACCATATTCTCGGCTAATTAAGAAAGGGAGATATTCCACATTAAGGCTGAATTTGTTGTTTGGATTTTTTTTAAAAAAAATGCTCTAGCCATTTTATTTTAAAAGGTGTGTTCTACATAGCCGCAGTTCTAAGGGGACATATAACCAGTTAAAATGATAAACAGTTTAACAAATCAGTCACAACTTAAACCAAGCAAAAACCTATTAACAAGATTAAAAGACAATGCAAATGGCTCCGAGACGAAATGTCAGCAGCTACTAAAAAGCAGAAAGATCTGATGGGCCCTGTGGGAGGAACTTCCCAGTCTCCCCAAGTGGTCTTTTTAAGGCTGCCAACCTCCAGGTGGGGCTGGAGATCCACTAGAATTACATCTCCAGACTACAGAGATCAGTTACCCCAGAGAAGATGACTGTTTTAGAAGGGGGTCTCTATTGCTTTATACCCCACTGAGGTCTCTCCCATCCCCAGACCCCAGCTTCCCAAGGCTTCATTCCCATCTCTCCAGGAATTTCCTAAAGCAGAGTTGGTGATGCTGGGTCGTTTCTAAAGAGTGCGGCTGCTCTAGAACTCTGATCCTGCTACTGTCAGGTAGCACTAAGCTCATTATAGAGCCTGGCCATTTGGGAGGCAAGCCATCTGTGTGGCGAAATACCCTCCTGGCTCCTACACTGAGGAAACCAATCCTGATGCAGTTCTTCCAGTCTCTTTCTAACTCACATGGAACTTTGAGGGTCCCTCAAACCTATTTTATTTAGGTTCCCACACTTATTTGGCCTACCACCAAAAGGCTGCTTTAGATAGGTTCTGGAGTCTTCTTTCTTTATGTTTCCACCACCCTCTTATTTGTATTCAATGCTCCCCAACTGCACCCAAGGCTCTGACTGCCCATCTGGATTGTTCCAGCAACCTCAGGGGACGGTATTGCCCACTTTGGGAACCACGTGTTACCAATGCTAACTATATGTTAAATGTATAGAAAGAAGGACTCCGAGACTCTATGATGATATAATTATAGTAAAACAAAAACGAAGCAACTTGTAGTGAAGAAAGGAGATGGGCAGATGGAAAGAGCCCATTGTTGGCCTCTTGTCTTCTTGAGTAGCTTCATTACATCTCTTCCCTACCTCCTGTCTGGGCCACTGACTTCCCAAGAGGAGAACTGCTTACACTGAAGGCAACTCCACACAGGTCTGAAAGAGAGTGAGATAAAATTGTCAAGCATATAGAAGGACAAGCCCTGCTGAATAAAAACCAACATGGTTTCTGCAAAGGTAAGTCCATCACACTAACCTTTTAGAGTTCTTTGAAAGTGTAAATAAACATATGGATGAGCAGATAAACATCGTTTATGTGGATTTCCATTTGAGCAAACTTCAGAGACATGGGATAAAAAGACAAGTTCTCTTATGGATTGGAAATTGGCTAAAAAGAGAGAAAGCAGAGAGTATGGATAAATGCTCGGTTTTCCAAATGGAGGGATGTGAGCAGTGGAATCCCTCAGGGATCTGCATCGGGACCAGTGCTTTTCATCTTGTTCATAAATGCCTTGGAGCTGCAGACCAGAAGGTCTGTAGTTTGGCAGTTTGAGGCCCTAGTGCTGTGTGATGGAGTGAGCTCCCCTCTCTGGTCCCAGCTCCTGTCAAACTAGCAGTTCGAAAGCAAGAAATTGCAAGTGGATAAATAGGTGTCGCTTCAGTGGGAAGGTAACAGTGTTTCGTGCACCTTGGCATTTAGTCATGCTGGCCACATGACCACAGAAAAGTCTTTGGACAGTGCTGGCTCTTCGGCTTGGAAACGGAGATGAGCACCGACCCCTAGAGTTGGATTCAACTGCATTTCGAGCAAGGGAAACCTTCACCTTTATTAAGGTGAAGAAGTTTGCCGATGACACCAAATTATTTAGGGTGGGTAAGACAAAAGCGGATTGCAAAGAGCTCCAAAAGGATCTCTTCAAACTGGGGGAATCAGCATTAAAATAGAAAATGAGATTCAATATGCGTAAGTGTCAAGTGATGCATATCACGGCAAATAGCCCCAGCTTTACATCTACAGTGATGGGATCGGAGCTGGCAGCAAAAGATCAAGAAAGGAACCTTGAGGTGGTAGTGGATAGTTTGAGGAAAATGTCAACCCAGTGTGTGGCTGCTGTGAGAAACGCAGATTCCATGTTGGCTATAATTAGAACAGGGACAGGGAATAAAACTGCTGCTATTATCTATTGTGATAATATTGGGATATTGTGTACAGTTCTGGTTACTGCATCTGAAAAAGGATACTGTAGAGCTTGAAGAGGTGCAGAAAAGAGTAACCAAAAATAATCTGGGGGCTAGAGCAGCTGCCCTGTGAGGATTGATTAAAACACGGCAAAAAGATGAGTAAGGGCATGGTAGGTATTTATAACATTATGCTTAGTGGGGAAAGAGTGAACAGGGAGAAACTTTTCTCCCATTCCCATAATACTAGAACTCGATGTCATCCACTGAAGCGGATAGGGTTGCCAGGTCTTACCTGTCTGCCGTTGAGAGGATCCTGGCATTCCTCCTGATTGTTCTGGCTCATGTCCTGTGATGTCACCTGGAAGTGATGTCATCACACTGGGCACATTTTACAGGGGACGCTCTGGCATTCTGGTCACCATAGCGTTTTTAGCCAAATGCCTGAGCCCCACCCCCACCCCCCGTGCAACTTTCCTGGTGCCATGACATCACCTCCGGGTCATGCCCAGCGGGGCTGTTCAGGGATACGGCTCCCCCACCAGCCAGATGGCTGACAGCAGATTGGTGACCCTGAAATCGGGGGAACCCCTGCTCCCATGGGGGGGGAGGTTAGCAACCATAGAAGCTGAAGGGTGGGAGATTCTGGACAGACAAAAGGAAGTAGTTAATCACAGAGTGTATAGCTAATTCATGGAACTCACTCCCACAGGATGGGGTCATGACTGCCAACTTGGAATACTCTAAAAGGGGAGTAGATAGATTAATGGATGTAGTACGCCTCCTAGAATGAGTTGCTAGGGAGCACAGGCAGGATGATGCTGTTGCAATCTTCCTGTTTGTAGCTCTCCTGGAGGTAGCTGGTTGGCCACTCTGTGAACAAAAAGCTAGGCTAGATGGGCCTTTGGTGTGAACAGGCAAAGCTCTTGGTGACCCTATAGCAATTTGCCAAAAGAGCAAGATGGTGGTTCAATTCGTGACATGCTATGGTGCCCCACTGTGGGTGGCTGAAGGGTGGTATTGCAGCTACATGCTTAGCAGAGATGACACAAAGGGCTCATTTAACTCATTTAGCTTCTAGCTGTGGGGGTGAAAATGTTGTCTTTGGGAGAAGGGAAATTAAAACATTCGTTCCTGCATTCCTGTGTTGGTACTGATACTGCGTTATCCAATGCCCCCTCCCCCAATCTGTTTCTCTGCCTGCAAGAATATATTTCATATAATAAATGGGCCATATTTTCTTCACAAATTGATTATGCTGAAATAAAGTGAGAACTGCATCTATAAATGATGATGTTGTTAAACTCTGGCTCCTCATGATTAAGCAAGGTTACCAAACAGCTAAGAAAGAGAGGAAAGGAACCAAGTTGCTTGAGGATTTAATTCGTTTTCCTCTCTTTTTGAGTACTGAATCCATAGCCATTTCATCATATTACACTAGCAGAATTGGTGCTTCAAAGCATTTAAGGAAGAAAATTGCTCAGCGGGGTTGTTATTGTTTTAAATGTCTTCTGTACATGGCCTCTTTCCCCCAAATAATCCAGCTTTTTCAAGCATAGAATGAATGAGATAACTTGTCAGTGTATTCTTTTCAGCAAATGCTAACTTTGGGGGGCGGGGGGGGGACAGCAAACAAGCTGGAAGAAAACAATTGTCTCTCCTCCAGAAGTTATTTTGCGAAGAATCCTAGGGCTTTTATTTGCTTATTTAAGCTGCCTGCGAGTCATGACTGCTTTACTCTAGAGTAATTGTATTTTACAAATTGAGTTAGGAGTAAGTGGGTTGTAGATTGTATCTGTCAGCCACATGAGACCATTGAGCTGATCTATGTTCTTGTCCTAAAGCTAACATTTATGGTGCACCTAAGGTTACAGGCATATAGCCCTACAGAAAAGTCCAACTTTTTTATGATTCAGCTATTTAGTGGTGAAGGGGGAAACAGGAACCGTAGAATCCAGCCTCCTCCCTCCTTAATAGCTAAATGCTAGGATTTTGGCTTTTAATTACAAAAAGAGTTCTGGACATTCAGTCCAGGTACTTGGGCGGCACAGGGGAGTCATAGTTCTACATCTTTTTTTTTTTGCATGCATTTTCTCATCCAAACATGTGGAAGCCTGTTTCAGTGTATATGGATCCTACTTTGCATCAGGGCATCTGGAAGGTTTAAAAAACATGGCTGATTTCCCACTACAGCTGCCTCGGTGTTGCGCCGCCATTTGCCCCGACACTATCGGTCAATTTCACACCCGAAGCCACAGGGCTGCATTTTGACCCGCGGCTTCACCCAATTTCCCCCGCAGTTTCATGATCCTGGTTTTTGAGGATCACGAAACTGTGGGGAAATCGGGTGAAGCCGTGGGTCAAATGCAGCCCCGTGGCCTCGGGTGTGAAATTGACCAATAGTATCAGGGCAAACAGTGGCACAACACTGAGGCAGCTGTAGTGGGAAATCAGCCATTTATTGTTTTTATCCACTATGGGAATGCTGCTCCAGTATCCAGTCACCTTTCAGAGGGGGGGATGGAATGTTGGAGGGAAGCACAGCAGCAGATAGTTCAGGGCCCTTTCTGTACTCTCCTTTGATTCCATGTCCACCATGATGTCCTCCAAGTAGGGTTACCAGGTCCCTACCTGGCATCCAGTGGGGGTCTGAAGCTCTGTGCCTGGGAGCTTTGTGCATGTGTTATGCACACATGCACGCTGCAATGACATCACCCAGAAGTGAAATCATCATGCTGGGCATGCTGTCGAGGGATGCTCTAGCATTTGGCTTTAAAATTCTAGGGTACCATGGAATTTTAATGCTGAATGCTAGAGCATCCCTCAACAATGTGCCCGGCATGATGATGTCACCTGATCCCGGTACTTTGGGGATGAGGTTCCCTGGGTGGCTGGATCTGGGCCGGCAGGTTGGGGGCCTCTAAAGCAGGCAAACCCCTGCCCCCCTGGAGGACCTGGCAGCCCTACCTCCACGCAATTCTGCACTAAAATGGAATTCAACCTTCTTTTTAATCCAGGCTTTTCTCCCCCATTCTGCACTAAAATTGTGTTCAACGTTCTTTTTATTCCGGGTTTTCCCACCATTCTGCATTACATTACCACCCTTCAAGTGTTCAGCTAAGTTGCAGCCTGCTGTTGCCCCAGGTTATTTGGATGCTGTTTTGCTGTGGACGTAAATTGCCTCGACAAGAACACTGAGAAAATCTGGAATGGCAGGCAAATGAGGAAAGAACTCAGGTCTCCTTAGAGGGAGTGCAGTCATAGTTTGGGTTTGCCTCAGCAAGAGAGCAGTTTGAAGGATAACTCTGCCTGATGCAAAGTATAGCAGGGTGGCTTAATTCTCCATCTGAGACAGAACAGAGTCCCTGGTTGTTAGGCCTGTCTCTGGTGATGAGCAGACCTCATACCATTTCATCTGATTCTTGGGAAAGGGCAGGCTGGTATGGGTGGAATCCTGTGTAACGTGAGAGAGACAATCCAACCTAGTGCCTGGTCAGTGAAGGCCTGTTTGTACCTACAAGCATTAAAGAGAATTCAAGCCACACTCTAAAGCCGTAACAAGTTTAAAGTTATGTGCCTCAGTCAGGCTTCTTTGACTGTGTGGTAGGTTCATCCCCTGGCCATCAGCAGGGGATGGGAGGTAGAGTTACCAGATCCAGGTTGGGAAACTTCTGAAGATTTGGGAGCGGAGCCCAGGGAGGACAGGGACCTCAGTGGGGTACAATGCCTCCAAAGCATCCATTTTTTCCAGGAGAATGGATTTCTGTAGTCTGGAGATGAGCTCTGATTCCTGGGGGTCCCCTAGTCCCACCAGGAGGCTGGCATCCTTACTGTGTAGAGACTTGTGCTGGTGATCTGTTCTTTAGAACCAACTTGTAAATAAATAAATCTTCTTTGTTATTTGCATATGACTCCCGCCTCAATGGTTTCTGTGTTATGCTTGCTCACCACAAAATTTACCTCATGGCAATGAACCAAAAGTCTTTACACTTGCTACCCTAATAACATCTTGTTACTGAAGGGAAGGTTTTAGAGGTCAAAACATATCAGGTTCCCCAAAATCATAAAAGGCTGTGTGTCTCTCCTCAGTTGGTAGCAAAAGCCTGTCACGGTCAGTTTATTAGGCAATCGCGTTTGTGTCAAACCTTGCTGCTCCTGATTCTGATGAGAGAATTAAGCATGTCCTTAAATCTTTCCCACTGATATCAAATGCAACTTCAGAGTGGTCAGGCTGAGCGGCCTATGTGATTTTTGCTTCTGAAGTGATTCTGTGTTGAAGTACCCACTGTGAAATCCCTGTATGCCTTAATTTAATGGTATATTTTTGGATATGTACATTTGGTTACAGTTTTTATGACAGCACTTTTCAGAAAACCATTGCTCCTCTACTTCTGCCCCAAAATGGGCGATACAGAAATCCAATAATTCTGTGCTTGAGCCATGTGTGAGAGTCGTGACATTAACAGTGAGATATTCAAAGCAGGAAATTAAAAAGGAACCAGAATTTATTCAAATCTGTTTCTGTAATCCAGTTTCATGAATGTGAAGGATTACCTCATTCCTGTTTGTTTTAAAATTATGATTGGTAAGTTTTTTCCCCCCAAATGAGTTTAGATGTAAGAGGTTTTAACAGATAAGAAAAGGAGATTAGAACAAATCTGTTGTTATGCTAAATAATATTTTAGTTGCATGGAATTGAAAATGAAAATGTTATGATCTTTCTCATCCAGTTTTATGAATCCAGATAATATGGGTTTGGTTTTCTTCTATTTATTTATTTATACACTGTTTTTCTCCTCAGTAGGGATCCAAGGAAACTTACAACTGTGTGTTCCTCTCCTCCAGCACTACTGGAGGAGGTAAGCTCAATAGTCATGGGATAAAAGGACAAGTCCTCTTGTGGATCAAAAACTGGCTTATAAATAGGAAACAGAGAGTGAGTATAAATGGGAAACTTTCTCAGTGGAGGGTGGTAAGCAGTGGGGTACCACAGGGATCAGTACTCGGTCCGATGCTTTTTAACTTGTTTATTAACCATTTGGAATTGGGAGTAAGCAGTGAAGTGGCTAAATTTGCAGATGACACAGAGACTGACCAAGAGAGAGATCTTGGAGTCGTAGTAGATAACTCAATGAAAATGTCTAGACAGTGTGTAACTGCAATAAAGAAGGCCAACACTATGCTGGGGATTATTAGGAAGGGAATTGAAAACAAATCAGCCAGTATCATAATGCCCCTGTATAAATCATTGATGCAACCTCATTTGGAATACTGTGTACAGTTCTGGTCGCCACATCTCAAAAAGGATATTATAGTGTTGGAAAAAGTGCAGAGAAGGGCAACTAGAAAGATAAAAGGGTTGGAACACCTTCCCTATGAAGAAAGGTTAAAACGCTTGGGGCTCTTTAGCTTGGAGAAACGACGGCTGAGGGGTGACATGATCGAGGTTTATAAGATTATGAATGGGATTGAGCAGGTTGAGGAAGAAGTACTTTTCTCCCTTTCTCACAATACAAGAACTCATGGGCACTCCATGAAATTGCTGAGCAGTCGGGTTAGAACAGATAAAATGAAGTACTTCTTCACCCAAAGAGTGATTAACACATGGAATTCACTGCCACAGGAGGTGGTGGCAGCTACAAGCACGGACAGTTTCAAGAGGGAATTAGATAAACATATGGAGCAGAAGTCCATCAGTGGCTATTAGCCACAAGATATAGATAGGAAATCTCAGTCTAGGGCAGGTGATGCACTCTATTCTTCGTGCTGGGTGGGAGCAGTGGGAGGGCTTCTAGTGCCCTGGCCCCACGGCTGGACTTTCTGATGGCACCTGGTATTTTTGGCTGCTGTGTGACAGAGTGTTGGACTAGATGGGCCATTGGCCTGATTCATCACTGGCTTCTCTTATGTTCTCTTATGTTCTTATGTACTACCCGAGTACGGAGGTTAAGCTAAAAGAAAGTGACTGGCCAATAGGGATACCATTCCCCAGGTGGGGGCAGGGATCCTCTCCTTTTGAGGGCTCCTGCCTGCCACCAGACAGCTGGCCAGTGGGAGGAAATTCCCCCACCCCAACGCTGTGCACAACACGCTGACATCACCTGGAAGTGATGTCAGTATGTTGGTGGCATGGGGGGGGGGGTGACACTCTGCTTTTAGTGCAAAACTCTATGTTTTGAGGCTGTTTTTACCATAAAGTTTTACCCCAAAAGCAGAACGTTGCCCCTGACAGTGCCAACGTGCTGACGTCCCCAATCAATCCCAGAATGCCCCCCAAATCTCCTTGCTGGCATGGCAACCCTACTGGCCAAAGGTCAAAGGTCACCCGCAAGCTTCCACGGCAGAATGGGGATCTGAACCTTGGTCTCCCATATCCTAGCCCAGACCTCTAACTGCTACCTTACACTGGTTCTCATATCTTACTGTTCACTTTATTTTACACTAGGAGCAAGGCCCATTGTGGAACCAAGACAACGGAGGCTAGATGGATGTGAGACATTTTCCCCCTGCCCCCGCCACTTCCCACCCAGTCCCCAGACCCATGTGGGGGTGAGGGGACAGCTCAGTGGCCAGGACGCATCCAAGGAGACAGAGGTCCAGCTGCCCATTATCTCCCTCCTCCCAAAACCACATTATAGAGGGGCGATGGCATGCCCTGGCATGGGCTCCCTTTCTTCCCCCAGGCCCCTGACCCTCTCCCATCCCCTCAGTTCTGCCTCCTCATTCTGTTGGGCTCATCCCCTCTTTGGCATCCCTGGGCATCGTGTGCTGTTCTCGGGGCAGCTGCAGTGGTGGTGCTGGCTGACTCCCTCTCGCTTGGCTGGCCGCTCTCCCTTCCTCTGTTCCTTCTGGTGGCATTCCACCTACTGGAGCTGCTGTGGCTGGGGCAAGTGGAGGCGGTGAGTACAGCTGCAGAGAGGAGGCCATACTAAGGCAGGGCATTGTGGTCTTGCCTTATGTCCATCGTTGCCCTCGTGGTGGCCATGGCCAGGCTCTCTGCCACTCTCACTCGCTTGTCCGGCCACCAGAGGTTGGACATGAGCAAGTGGTGGCATGAGCCTGGCAAGGTAGAAGGTGGCGTCGATGGCAAGGGCACCCCAGCTCGGTCCGGGGCCAAAGGGAGCAACCCGGCTGTGGTGATGGCTCCCTGGAGACTGAGGTGGCAATGCTGGCTGGCAGGTCTGTGGGTGGGACTGATGCGACAGTGCAAGGCAAGGCAGCCAATGGATAAGGAGCTGGGGTGAGGGGCAGATGCGCGGGCCAACTGATTTTGGTGTGCATTGAATCTTGCCACCCCAAAACACTACTATTACAAGGAGAGATAGCATTTTCAGATTTGATATGGGTTTAGATCAGTAAAATGGATCGAACCAGTTTCCAGCATTCCAGCTTTTGTTTCCAAGATTCTGTTACATTCTAGAATGACCAAAACCCCCTCAGAATTTACAGCTGCTGAAAGGCAATGACTTGGTTCTCAGTGGCTTCAACTAAGGTTTAATGTATTACAAACTGGGAGACAGGTGCCCTCAAAACTTATTCAGATTCAGAAAGTTATGGGGTTGTAGTGCCTCTGAATCCCCCTCTGTTTCATCCACCCCAATTGACCTATCTTGTTGATAGAGAGCAATGGGATGGTGACATAAGGATGCTGAGGAAAAGGAAAATATTTATATCTGCCTCCATTTCCCACCCTCACTCCCAGTGTGCTCTGGGAATCTACCTCCCAGAATGCCTCTTCACCATTCAGGGAACTACAGTTCCTCAAAGGTTCTAGGTGGGAAGGGGGAATGCAAATATTTTCACAGCTTGTTCAAGCTCCACAACAACAAAAGAACATAAGATAAGCCAATGTTGGATCAGGCCAATGGCCCATCCAGTCCAACAATCTGTCACACAGTGGCCAAAAATACCAGGTGCTATCAGGAGGTCCATCAGTGGGGCCCGGACACTAGAAGCTCTCCCACTGTTGCCCCCCCTAAGCACCAAGAATACAGAGCATCCCTTCTCCTAGACTGAGAGTTCCTATCTATATCTTGTGGCTAATCGCCACTGATGAACCTCTGCTCCATATCTTTAGCTACTTCCTTCTTGAAGCTGTCCATGCTTGTAGCCACCAGCACCTCCTGTGGCAGTGAATTCCATGTGTTAATCACTCTTTGGGTGAAGAAGTACTTCCTTTTATCCATTCTAACCTGACTGCTCAGCAATTTCATTGAGTGCTCATGAGTTCTTGTATTGTGAGAAAGGGAGAAGCAGGGAAGATAAGTTTGGGAAGGAGCAGAAGGTGGGCAGTAGGGGATTTTTCTAGGGCTCAGATTTACTCTCTGAACTAGAGAGGAATTCAACTGCTAGGGGGCTTGCCTAAACTGATGGAGCTTTTATTCTGAGCCAAAGCCTTATTAACTTTGTCCACATCTCTAGGCAAAGCTTGCTTCTTTCGCTAACCAGTAGGATCACTGGGGGGAAAGGGGCTGGTGTCTGCCCTCCTTTGTGATGCCGCTGATTGTGTGTCTTTCTATTGTAATGTATTTCCAGTATTCATTCCCATGAGAGTGGATTAAGGGCAGTGTTTTGGGACAAAGTTGCAGTGGAGGCATTACCTTCAAGGAGCAGTTCAGATTTTAGTGACTAGATTCCATGGAAGACATTTGTTTTCCACACCCACCATTTATACAAGTTCATAGAATCATAGAGTTGGAAGGGACCTCCAGGGCCATCTAGTCCAACCCCCTGCACAATGCAGGGAATTCACAAATACCTCCCCCCCACCCCCAGTGACCCCTGCTCCATACCCAGAAGATGACAAAACAAACAAACAAAAACCCCACCAGGATCCCTGGCCGAACTGGCCTGGAGAAAAATTGCTTCCTGACTCCTAAGTGGCGATCAGCATTTCCCTAGGTATGTAGGCACGAGCAGACTGGCCTAGCCCCTGGTTTACACATAATCACCAGTTCATGGAGTCTTCATGTGCTGGCTCCCTTCCTATGACTAGGAACACTTGAAAAAACACCATTCCTGGTTACAGGGCTGAAGTTTATGCACTTAAACTTTCTACACACATAGGCTGCATGTTTGTGACCTGGCCATTGTGCTTAGGTATGTGTGGGGAGGTGCATGCTCATCCCCCCTCTATGTGCACTGTATTCAATGCACACAATGGGTGATTCTGTATCTAACATTCACTCTACATGTTCTCAACCAGGAGGAAGAGGTGCAGTTCAAAACCACATTCAAATACCCTGGGGCAATGTCGTACTGACTGCAAAAGTCACCCCTGAACAGCCATAAATCTATGCAGAAGGTACCATAAACCCCAATGAACAAAGAAAGCAAAAGCAGCATGCCGTGTGGAGGGGAATTTCTGTTCCAACGTCAGTTTTGTAAAACACCGGAGGGAAGAGCAAAAGCAGAGTCACCCAGTGTCAGGTGCAGAGGGTTAATTTCCCCATGTGTGCAAAGCATACAGACCTTGTGCAATTCTCCTGGGTCTCTGCAATTTAGCTGCCTCCCAACTACAAACACATCACCAGTCACAATGTCATTCATTGGTAGAAAAAAGCAGGCATCAATACAGAGGAACAGAGGACGCTACTAAAGGACCCAGGCCATCAAATGTTTATGTGCCAGGGTGGTATAGAACTTTAAAATCACCTAGGTGTCTGCAGAATTTCAGCAACATGGGCTTGAGTCAGACACATGGAGTCCCAACCTTTAACTACCATTCTGAAACCAGGATTTGGTTCACAGATGATCACTCAAATCCTGGTCTGCTTCAACAAATGCTACTTTGATTGCAGGCCAGACACCTCCAGCCAGTGAATAAACAATGGCAGCACCGGGGAGCAAGCCAGGATTAAGACAGGAAGTCTGAGATTGTGCGGATATTCCACAACATCCTAGTTAATAACTGGGATTAATAAAACCAAATGGTAGTTTCAGATCCTGGTTTCGACAGAAACAAACTAACCATAGAGCGTGGAATAATCCACATTTGGACAATCATGCTAATGATGATTATGGTTTTTGGTTGCGTCTGAATTGAGCTGTCTGATGTTCAAAGTGGGTTGGGGTTTTTTTTAGGGATGTGACAAAATCTGTAATGGTTTGGCTCACGACACAGATTTGCCTAGCTCGTAACGCTCACAGTGAGTCAAATATCAGTTTGTTGGGGGAAAAAAATCTGAATTGGCTCTCACTGCAAAATGAATTTCTGCACATGTTAAGAATGGGAGGTTAGCTGATGTCTATTTTTGCCCTAGTCACAGATGCAAGTTGTAGCTCATAAAAACTTGCTCTCTAAACCCTCAGTGTGGAATGCATTTGCATAATGCAATTGCCTTTCATACTGAGACTTATGGGAGCAATGTTAAATTTTGCTTGCTTTAAGCGAAAATGAGCAACAAAACAGAGACTTGCAGGTGATAGAAAATACACAGAGAATCTTTGCATAGGTAACCACTGTTGGGATAGAGGGAGCAATGTGTTACTTGGGGGAGGGGTTGTTCCCCCCGCCCGGAATGTCTCTGGTCTTGACCACAGTTCTGTGGAGCCTTAGAAAAGACTCTTACAAAAGGAGGCTTAGCTCTGTGCAAGTGGCAGGTAATGATCATCACTGGTTGCTGTGAATTTTGTGGCGTACCCATTCAACAGTTGATCATGCCAGTTTTGAGAATGGAACAGATCATGTTTATGGTGATCAGAGTTGAGCTAATCAATGGATCTGTATGGGTTAGAACCGAACAACTCAAACACCTACCTACCAAGTTTGCATTTGGTTTTTGAAAAATGGTGCATGCATGAAAACACTACTGATTCAGACAGGCATTCATTGATGTTGCTGTGGATGGACACCAAATGGTAGGATTAAAAAAAAAATAACAGAATTTTCTGATGACTGATTCGTGGTTTGTGACTGATTTAACTGCATATTTAAACCAATGTTTCCCAGCCCATGGGCTGGGACCCAAAAGGGGGTCGGGAAGCCTCTGAAAGTGGGTCATGGGCCCACCCTCCCCATTGGCTGCCCCTGCCCATTCCATTGCTCTCTTCTTTGTCTTCTGGAAACCAGGATCTGACCCTGGAAACAGTATCTCCCATGTCATACCTCAGCTGATATTTTTTCTTCACTGCATAAACATGTTGATCAAGTAAAATGGGTCCTGATGGTTACTAGAATGAGTTTTTTATTATCTTAGGGGGACTAATGGAGAAGGAGAGGGTGGTCAAAGGCTGAAATGTAACCTCCATGTGCAAAGGCTGTGTATGTTGGAATGGGCACAAACTGGGAAAATTTGGTTCCTTTTGATTCATGATTTGTTGCATGCCTGGTTCAAGAACCATGCACTATCACAAACTTTTAGGTGCCAGATTTACTGGTTCAGTTTGTGAGGTTTGTGATATGGTAAAATGCCCCCCCAGCATGCTAGAGACACCAAACTCATAGGGGTTCTCCAGATGACACTCTTTTACCTGCCTTCCAAGTTTGGTGAGGATTGGATTTACAGGGCCAAGTTACAGCCCTCCAAAGAAGGTGCCCCCGAGAAATTATTTTCTGGGGAAATGACAGGTACAGGTTCAGGAAGTTCAGGAGTGTATAGAATGGACCCTGTGCAAACTATAGACATCAAGCTCACAGAGGACCTCCCCCCAATCCTCTACATGACCTTCAAGTTATGTGCAGATTGGATTTAGGTGCTTTGGGGGGAATTGTCAGATGCTGGTTCAAAAGTGTATACAATGGACCTTCTGCTAGCTACACATACCAAACACTCGGGGAACCTTTTGCTTTGAAGTTACTTTGGGAACCTGTTGCTTTAAAATTTGGTAAACATTTTGATTGAGCAGGGGCAGTCTGTCTGGAAATGTATCCATTCATGGACCACCACAAACAGTTTGAAAGTTCATGGACATTTTTCCCGGTTGACCTGCCATGAACTTCAATTCATGAAACATGAACCCGCCAAAATTCATCACAAACTTTATCTTGTGAGCTGGTTTGTGCCGATCCCTAATGGGGGTAGCTGTGCCCTTTGTGCAATGCTTGTTGGTTTCTCAGAAACATCTGGATAGTCACAGTAAAAAATGGAATGCTAAACCAGATGGATGCCAAGGTCATAGTTTGCCTAGGGTGCCAAAATACTTTAGGTCAACCCTGAATGGGTCACCATAGCAAGTAAATTTGAACTTATGGGTCACTATACCAAAAAGGTTCAAAACCACTGATTTAAATGATTGGCTTCTGAGTAGGAACACAGCAAGGATGGAGGGTGGGGGAGTAAATTTCAGCTGGGCTGTGTAAAAAATTATGTTTGTAAAAACTCAGCTGCACTCTACTGTTAGGAAGAAGTAGTAAAAGAAACCTGCTGAACAGCCAGGAAAAGGTTGTTCAACAGATGTCACCAGGTGATGGTGAACAGGATAGTGAGCCAAACCAGTGAGCGTTTGAGCATTGCTAGTGCTTGTGAACAGAACAAAAACTAATGGTGCATATGTAGAATCTAATTTTACATTGCTAACAACTTTAGAAATCAAAACAAGCTCTGTTTTTGAGCATTTGATGCTTGAGTGCATAATGAGCAACCCAAATATTAACTGGATATACAAGAAGCTCCATCATTGATTTCCAGATGGTTTCCCATATGATAGGCAAGACTGAAGCCATTTTTAAATTGCTTCATGCAGCTCAGGCCAGCTAAATGCTTAGGCAAGCTAAATTCAGTTAAAGTGAAAAACAGGATGTAGTGAAGTGGGTAAGGAGACAAGATGTTCCAGAACATAGCTGATTAAGCAAAGTGGTCTTTAGAAGTAGAGAAGTCTTTAAAAATAGAGAAGTTGTTTTGCAAGGCTCAGGAGACGTATGAGACCTAAATAAAGGCAAAAAGAAATGTATGCTTAGCATATGTACTTATATAGATATAAAGGAAGTATAATCTTTGTAATCTGTAGACATCTGTGCATGTCTAAAAGTTGTTTACTTCGGTCTATAAAAAGTTGATGCCTATGTGCTTGGGTGGAGTCCATGGGTTTTGTTACTGGGGTCCCCTTTATTGCAATAAAGTTGTGTCTATTTCTGGAATCTCACTGGTAGTGTCCATTATTGGGTGTTTGCACACCAGGCTAAGGGCCCATTTGGCTAACACATAGACTGTAGTGGTTTCCACTGAGTGGCAAGAAGGTAGATCAGCTTGGTCTGTATGATATAAGGACACTGTTCCTGTACAGATATGTCTACCAGCCAACATAGATAGGTGAAAAAAAATGGATCACACTAGTGCTAGCTGTTGGGGACCTCTGAATGAGGTCATCTGCTCAGCTTTGGCCCAAGCTGTAATGAGAATGACAATGGGTGTAGGCTCAACCAGTTGTCATTGTCACCATGGCCTGTGTCTGAGCTGAGCGGCCCCTGGAGCACCACAGGGACCACTTGGCTTACCTTACTCCAGGTTGCCCCATTGACCATTCTGTAGGGCAATAGTTTTCAAATTGGCTGCATAAGAAGGCATTCAGGTGTCACAAACATTGTCTTCAGTTAACTGTACTTTAGAATTGTGATCTGAGGAAGGGGAAACAAACTTCAATTCACCAAGGTACCAGCAGACATTCAGACATCCCAGTGAACTGGAGCATCAAACGAGGCTTCTCAAACCCAGAAGCTCCAGTCATACCTGGTGTGTGAGAAGAGGACAGAGGAGTTAGGTGAGCAGACCAAGAAGCTAGATTCATTCCCATGACGGACAAATTTTACTCTGCCAAAACATTGAAAAGGAGCCATTGCATTTCGAGAATCCCTGTGTTTCCTTAATTTGAAAATATGCCATGTCAAAGAAAACATAAAGTTCATTGAACATGTACCTTATACTGTATCAGACCATTGGTCCACCAAGGTCAGTATTGTCTAGCCAGACTGGCAGCAGTTCTCCAGGGTCTCTGGCAGAGGTTTTTCACATCACATATTACCTGATTCTTTCAACTGACGATGCTGGGAAATTGCACTTGAACCTTCTGCATGTTAAGCAGGCTCTCCACCTTTGAGCCACAGCCCCTCCATTCTGTTCAGAGATGTAAAGTTTGCAGGAATTTTGAAACCATGGAGAAACTTTCCCCTCAGGAAAAAAATGAAATATATGCAATACTTAATTTCCCATCAAACCAAAATTTGTTTACTCATTTAACAACTTAAAATGCAGTTTGCAAGATCTTCAGTCAGAGTAGCATGATAATAAAGGAACTAAAAATGCATCATTTATAACTTAGCATATACAGTTTTACTGTTTACTATGCACATGCCTTCATTTTCTATAAGATAAATTGCAAGCATACTCAATATACCTGAGCACATGAAGCTGCTTATACTGAATCAGACCACCGGACCATCAAGGTCACTATTATCTACTCTGATTGGCAGTAGCTCTCCAAGGTCTCAGGCAGAGTTCTTTCAAATCATCTGTTACCTGATCCTCTTAATTGGATTGAACCTAGGACCTTCTGCATGCCAAGGAGATGCTCTACTACTGAACCACATCCCCATCTAAGGAGAGAAAGTTATAAACTTCTTCACTATGTTATTTTAGCAGATGTATCTTCATTTTTCCACCTAAGAAATAGGGGGACAAAATGAAGGCCAAAAACAAATTCTGGGGTTAGCAAAATAAAGTGTATTACTGGGAGAGAAACACTTTCATACAGTCACTACAGGGTTTTTTGTTTTGTTTTTTATTCACTGCATTTATAGCACACCTTTCTCACTGAGCCTGCAGTTGGATTATAAAATGTTTTTAAAAAATCTTTCACACAACATGAAATATCCAATAAACAGTGCAGCAGGACTAGGATTAGAGCAGTGGAAAACTTTTTTTAAAAAAAACTGTCAAAGATCCATTCTGCATCTGGCATTCACTCCACGTTTTCTCAGCACTCGACCTGGTTCCCCCTTGCCTTGGAATATCTGTTTTCATTCAATCTGGTATGCAGATTTTCCTGTGTCAGTACTTGCCTCAGAGTATCTATGGTGCCTCAGCGGTCATAAGCTGCCTGAGCCAAGTAATTCATGGCGAGGTGATAAATACAGAGGGGGAAATAGGGGCGGGGGGGGAGGTGACTGATGGAGATCTATGAAGCCATGACAAGTTGTCTGCTTATCCTTCCCTTCGAATCAGAAGCAGACTGTGAAGTCACCCCTGAACGGCCATAAATCTATGCAGAAGGTACCATAAAGCCCGATGAACAAAGAAAGTGAAAGCGGCATGCAGTGTAGAGGGAGATTAACCTCCCAATGTGGCTGTGGAAAAACTGCTAGGAAACGGATGGGTGCAGAATCACCATAGATACCATAATCTAGTAACTGGTTTACCAAAGTAGAAGACCATGTAGTAAAAGTAAGATGAGACATACGATAACCTTTGTGATAGACTGCGATTATGTTCCCTTAGAAAAGCAACCTTCTGCTCTGTTCCATTAGACTACAGTTCCAATCCCTTCGTAAGAATGCCATCCTGAATATTTCTGTTTTGCACATTCTGGGAAATGACAGAAGTGCAGGGGCATTCCTGACTTTCTCAGGCAAGCCGTTCCACCGGGTGGGGGCCACTACAGAGCATGCACATAAACTGCCAGTTGCTGATCCTTGCCATTTTGCAGCACAGTCCCTTTGGAAGGCTCTGCTCAGATCAGGGAAAATGTTATGGTGGAGAATAGGAGGAGGGGCGGTCCTGCAGATATGTGGTATACGCTTTTCATTTGGCTTGGTTCTGGCTTTAGCGGAAGTCAAAACATGCAACTCCTATCTACCATTCCCTTCACATGCATGACCTTCAATCTGTCTGCTGTCTGCATATTTGGTACAGGGAGCCAGGAAGTTGTCAGTTACTATGTCCTTAATACTTAACTTTAAATCTTGTATTTTTAACTTAATATGTAAGGTAACTGAAGGCAAACTGAAGCTGAAAGCAACTCTTTAATAATGTATCATGGTTAAACACATTATGGCATATTAATATGGCATATTAATTGTCGCCAAAATTATTTAATTTAAACATACACACTTATTGACGTAAATAAAACAAATAAATAAGTGAAATATTCAGCCCTGGAGGTGAGATTAAGTCAAACGATGAATTCTAATTCAGTCGTTTCACACTTAACTCTCCCTTTGAAGTTCTTTTCCTGGAGAATGGTGATGCATAGAAAAGTAACAATGTCTTTGTATTTGTGGGTGTAAACTTTTTAGCATAGCCTGACTATGAATTACACATATTAGTAGATAAAAGCCTGGCAATTATGTGGATACTGTAACATTTTTTTAAAGCACTGAGTTATAAGAGTGTCATGGCTCCTGCCCGTGCCTGAGCCCTTGGAACCCGTGGAGGAGCTAAGTGTCAACAGGGATGAGTTTCTCCTGCCAAAAACCTCTGCACCTGACAACACAGCAAGCTCCAAACCCAGCCCAGCAACAGCTGGGGCAGATCGCTGCTCAAGCGACACCCCCCCCGACTTGCTGCCACCGGTGTCTCATTTACGGGAGCAGCGCCAGTGGGACATGGCAGCCCGGCGGCATGAAACACACATGCGCACCTGGCGTTTGTTTAGCCTAGAGTATTAGCATGAGCCGGGCCATGTTTGGAGCATGCTAATTACCAGCTGCTGGGATTACTATTTAGCCTGTGCTGGCATGGCATCAAACTCGTGCCAGCAACTAGATGCATCAGCGAAGATTTGCACCGTACCACTCCAGTTCCTGACTCCTCATCTTGGTTTTGAGCCCTCTGGCTCCTTGACCTCGTCTCGTCTCGACCTCACTCCTCTGCATCTCACCCCTCTGCTCTCGGACCCTTGGCTCTCAGACTCTCGACTCTCGGACTCCAGACCCTTGGCTCTCTAGACCATGCTCACAGTTGGTAATTTGGACTTGGCTCCCCGGTTTTCTTGGCTTGCTTGGCCCCTGACCTTGGACTGTGCTCTGACCACCCCATTCATCTTCCTCCTTGAACTTGGCTCTTTGGTTTCACCCAGCCCTGACCCCAGACCGTGGTCTGACCACCCCACGCTTGCCTGGCCCCTCATCCCAGCCCGTGACAATGAGAAACTAGTATCATTGCATCTTTGTATTTGGAAGGTGTGAAAAAACAGAAACAAATTCTTCTTGTCCAACAGGATTGTTGGGTAGACTTGGAGGAAAAGCAAACAAAACACTTTTTCCAATTTATTTTAGCTGTGTTCCAAATAGTCCAATTGTATCTTGAAAGATTTTTTTTTATACCTCATTCAATCCACTTTTCACTCATTTTTGTAAAAAAATGCAATGTTGGTGTTTATAAATGTCGATACAGTGTAAAACCCATGACAAAATGGAACTTGTCTGGGAAAAAAATGTCAGCAGCGCTCTGTGAAACCTGCTGTGTCTATAATAACGCAAAACTGACAGGGCAGTTAGTATTATAGTGGATCCTCTTTGCCACTCAGTAGGTTTCTACTGTTAAGATGGGCAGTCTTTGTGCTGACCATGAAATGATGGTGTAAGACAATCTTTGTAAGAGGGGAAAGAACCCTGCAAAGCAAAATTCCAGTAGTTTTCGCCACTGGAAGATTTTTTAAAAATCTTATTTCAGCTAGTGTGATGTAGTGGTTAAAACTGTTGGACTAGGATCTTGGGACGCGTGGGTTCAAATAGGCCTTCAGCCATGAAACTGACTGGGTGACATTTGGCCATTAATTTTTGATTGGAACCCTCCAGCTTTCGTACTCAATTTCCACCAATTCTCTTCCTCACTGTAGCCCCCGTTCAATGCAGGTTTTGTCCACATGCATCCCAGGATCCCCAGCATAGGCCCCTTTCAGTGGTGGCCCCTGCTTCCTCTTTAGGCAGTAGAAAAACTGGTAGGATACAGCCCTCTGTTTCCAGCTAACCTATATCACAAAGTTGTTGTGAAGATACAATAGAGGAGGGGAAAACTGTTTCCCTGAGCTTCCTGAGGAAGGGTGGCACATTTTTGCAATAGATCACATAAAGAAAACTTATCTGGTGTGTTGCTTTTGTAACTTGGTATACTAACAGCTAGACCAAAGCAAACAGAATTATATATTTGAAGCTCAATGAAACAGCCATTCTCTGTCTGGGCTGCACTGCTTCAGATCCAAAAGGGTAGACTCATGTGATTGAATTCCCACCCTCCCAAATTCACCCACAGTGACCATTACTGACTGTTAGGGTTGCCAAGTCCCTCCTGGCAACTGGTGGGATATGGAGGGGACTTACAAGGTGAGGGAGGGAGGCCCAGGTGACATTGCCAGCAATGTGGCTATGTTATTTCTGGCATGTTCCAGAAGCGATGTCATCACACTGTGATGTTGAGGTGATGCTCTGGTATTGGGACAAAAACCTCTATGGTAAAAATGGCTTCTATCATATTTTTTTGTCCAAATATCAAAGTGTCACCTTGATGTCACCAGCATGATGATGTCACTGCTGGAAGTGATGTCACCAGTGACATCACCTAGGCCTTCCTCTTTCTCCTGGTGAGTCTCCCCACTTACCAGCTGGCCAGCGGGGGACCCCTTCCTCCATTGTGGGGTCTGGCAATCCTACTGATTGTGGTCCATTTCTAACAATAAAAGGCCACTTCTATCAAAGGAGGAGAGAAGCAAGTTTAGGTGTTTCCCCCCTCCTTATGCAGACCCCTAGCTCTTCATGAGGGGCTCCTGATTCCCAGGAGTATAATTGGAGGTAGTCAGTGGGCTGAAGTAGAAAAGAGAGGTGGGGAAGTCCAGTTCCATGAATTTTGATCCACTCACAGATCCTGGAGGTCATAAAACAGTTTGTTGGGATTAGGAAATCAGTAGACTTAATATTTGCTGGATTAGGAAATCAGTAGACTTAATATTTGCTGGATTGTGCCTAGTGAGTTTTTGTTGTTGTTTAGTTTTCTCACCTTCTGCTGAATTATGCCCTTCTTCAAAATTGTGACAAAAAATCTACAAAAGGTTTTGGCTATCATACAACTTAACAAGGTTATTGTTTGATCAGCTAAAAGCCTTGTGATATATTGAGCAGTTGTTCTGATTGCTGACTGCCTATACAACATTTAGCCTTACAAAGGAGCCGACTCCTCTGTCAGAGTGGTAGAAAGTGCTGAAGATATTCTCTTCACTGGGAGTTCATTCCTTGGAACCTGAAAGGGGACTAGAGTCAATGGGTTAGATCCCACTCTAATGTTGGGGCCTTCCCCTAACAGAAGAACCTCTTCCTTCAAATGAGGTACTTTGTATCGGAGGATGGTGCCATCATGAGATAATTTGATCTGTGGGATCCAACCCGATATCTTATTTATTAGTTATTATTTTTTTATAATACCACCTTTTTACCCAACTCAGGGTCCCCAACGTGGTAAACAATCAAAACAATGTGCGTCTGTGTATAAACAATTAAATATAATATGTAAATACATAGGCACACTAACATGAAGGACAGCCAATAAATTAGTGAGAGAACACCAAACGAAACTAAAAAGTCTTCACCTGCTGGTAGAAGAAAACAATAGAGACAAATCTCCCTGGGGAGGGAGTTCCAGAGTTCTGGTGCTGCAGCCAAGAAAGTGCTTTTCAGGTTGTTACCTGCTAAGCCTCGGATTGTAGGGGCACTGGAAACAAGGGCCTCTGAAAGTGACCGGAGTGATCCATTAGGTTGCAAAGATCAAAGGAGGGGTCACAGTGATAGACAATGTATCAGAACAAGGAAACACTGTGATGAAGTTGACAATAACATTTAATGACAATTATGTATACTCATAAAAACTTTAGACATTCTAACATGTTCAAGACAAAATCCAATATCCTCCAATTTTGTATATTAATAAAAACTTTGGAAATTCTAACATGTTCAAGACAAAACCCAATATCCTCAATGAGCACCCGGTTAAATACTCATTTCAATAGTCTTCCTCAGGAGTAGTCCTATTAAGTAGCAAGGTGTCAGCCTTTTGATACATTTTGACTTCCTTTTTAGCTTCCTTCAAATAATTGCAGCATTAACTTCTTTTTCTACTTTCTTCAAATTATAACAGCTTGACTTCTTTTTCAAAATATCAGTTCCATTTCAAGTAATTCTATAAGGAGCAAGCCAGAGAAGAAAAAGAAAGAAAAAGAAGAGGACTGGTTGCTACTATTAAGAAATTATTTAACTGGCTTGCTCCTTATAGAATTACTTGAAATGTTACAGTCAGCAACCTGGCAGCTGCATTCTGAACCACCTGCAGTTTCTGAAGCGTTTTCAAGGGTAGCCCTTTGTAGTACAAATTGCAGTAGTCTAATCTGGAGGTGACTGTTGCATGGATCAATGTGGCAAGGTCTGACCCAGACAAATAAGAAGCTAGTTAGTGGGCCTAGTAGAGATGAAAAAATGTTGACTGTGCTATCACTTATTTTATCCAATGATAGTGCAGAATCCAACTATACCCTGAGGCTCTTTACAGAGTCTACGGTTGTCAATTGTACACCATCAAGTATCGAGAGTGACCTTCCAGCTAGCATCTCAGTTTTTCCCAGCCACATGACCTCCATCTTGTATGGATTCAACTTCAGCCAGCTCCCTCTTAACTACCATATCCAGGCACTGGGATAGTGCTAAGAACCCTGCCTCTGGCTGCTTATCCAACAGGAGGAAGAGCTGGGTGCCATCACAATATTGATGGCACTCAATTTCAAAGCTTCTGATGATCCACGCATACATATGTGTGTGTTAAATGGTATGCCTTTATCCAGATCTAAATGGAGATCATCAACCAAAGTGACTTGTGCTGTCTCTTTTGCAAATATCCCTTTGCAAATAGCCATTCAGAGCCTATGGAACTTCACTAGCTAGGGTTGCCAACTCTAAGATGAAAATTTCTGGAGATACTGAGGGTGGGGCCTGGAGAGGGCAGGGATTGGGGAGGGACTGCAGCGGGATATAATGCCATCAAGTCTACCATTCACAGCAGCCATTTTCTCCAGGGGAGCTGATCTCTGTATTTTGGAGATCAATTGTAATTCCCTGAGATCCCCAGGCCCAGCCTGGAAGTTGGTAACCTACCACTGGTTGGGAGGGGGTGAGCCAACCTCAGCTTAGGTGAGGTGAAGAAAAACTTCAGTCAGGGAATTGTGACAGTGGAAAGGAGTGTCAGCTTAGCCAGGCTTTTATCTCGTTTTTAGTTAGGGTTGGGGGGGGTGACTTAGGGAGTGAGGTTTGTTTTGGTGTGACAAAGCAGCATCCTGTCAAAGGCCTGTCAGTCCTAACTTATGTGTAAAGGTTCTGTGGAAAGGAGCTCTGTGTGGTAAAAGGACAGCCTTGGACCTGCTGTGGTAACTGGTCTAGAGAAAGGGGAATCAAATCTCCCTTTGGAGTTTGTTTACTTTACTTGAAGCTTAGCTAAAATGCCCTTACTCTCATTGGGGAAAGCCTGCCAGAGAGAGTGTTTTTCGTTGGACATATAATGTTAGAACCCACAGTTCTTAGATAAACGTTACTATTTTACCTCAGTTGGGTGTTCACTTTAAAAGGAAAGTGTCTTGTTTGTGTCACTTTTCCTTTTTATGCCACAGTTATCAATCCACACTTGTGTGACTTTATACCCAGGCACAGAGTCTATCCCCCTGGACCTTTTAAAATCCCATAGGGAACCCAGTGCAGTAGGTTAGGTAGGAACTGTGATGGAGAAAAATTCTATAGGGTGGTTCTACATCCAAGGAATCTGCCACAGTATCCTGTAACTTAGTTTGTAAAAAGGGACTAAGGAAAACATGGATGAGATTGCCACCATAGAAACTGTCTAAACCCGGACTTATCTCCTTTGTTCTGTTGCCTAGCAAGGAGCTTTGTGCTCTTTTATGGACATAAATGGACTGTGTATAAAATGTGCAAAATGGACTTTGATGTAAGGTGACCAGATTGTGACGCCAGAAACACCCCAGCAAGAGCCTGAGACGATGTGCCCATGGTTCCCAAGGTCACCCATTCTGAGATGTATCCCTAGACACATGAAGCACTCCAAAACAGCCATCTGCCATTGCTGTTTAAACCAGGGACTCCCAATGCCATTAAGTGAGTCCTTCTTCATCACACTGGCAATCCCCCCTCCAACCTTCTCTGCATCAAAGGCACAAACGACTCTTTCCTGCCTTCCATTTGACAAAGGACTTCCTAATCCACACAAGGAACCGGTTCTGCTGCCCTGAGATAAAGAACACAATAGGTGCTAGCTGATGAGTCATCATGACCCTCAAGGTGTCTCTGTCACAAGTTCAGTTAGAATTTAACATTGATCAACCCCTTAAGCCCTTTACCCATTGCAGATGTGACTTTTGGAATGGACTGCCAGGGATTGTCCCAAGGGAGGTGGCCAGCAAAGCCCTCTCCCAAAACCCCCCTCATAAAAGTGGGCACCCAGCAGCATGCGTGCTCTCTAGCTCTCTTACCCCCTAGCTCTTTCTATCCTGAAAACCCACCCTGCCTCTAAGACTCTTGAACTGCAGCCAGAGTCTACATGTGCTTCTGCCAGTTCTTATTAGTCTTCCCTATTTTTCCATGGGACACATCATCTCATCGGACAGGTAACTATTGCCCCCCAACGATATCCTGCTTATGTGAACGTCTCTATTTTCTATCTATTTTTCCTAGAAGCTGTGTAACTGGGTGTATGTTTGTGTATTGTTTGAGTGTGAAATTTCTTCAGTAAAAGGAAATCATTTTATACTGAAGCCAGCCTCCGTGTCTATTTCTGATATCTTTGGAAGAAGTGGGACCCCTGTATATAAAGGTGTTTGTTCCCTTATTGCCTATTGCCAATTTCATAACATCACAGATTTTCCATTATTAATAATAATTCAAGGCGATCAGGCTAACAGTTCCTGAAGAAGAAGAAAGGCTTTCCACACTGGGATGTGCTTGTAACACAGCCCTTTTATTGAGCTTCTAGAGGAAAGTGAATATTGCTATCCCCTCACCCTCCATCTGCAATTGGATGTGGTGCAATCCATTTACCCAGCGATGGCTTAGAGACCTGAGGGATGGAACTGTCACACCAGTCTGCTACTGGTGATTCAACTCTGTCTATTCAAAGGGAGAAAAATCAAATGTGCAATGCATATGCATGCCTGAACCAAGTCTACATTAATTTGACATCACTTTTATACCTTTTCCTTTTAGAATAGTCTAAGAGTAGCAAAGCGTCATTAAATCCAGTCCTGATTTTTTTTTGGGGGGGGAGTGCCACCTTAGTTGAAACCAAATATTGGAGTTTCTCTTTCTATGATGCAAGGAGCCTTTCTCTGAAGTAAGAACCTCTTCCATCAAAAGAAGGATCCACTTTTAGCTGAATGGACTTCTACAGTGCACCAAATCACCATTTGACATTCCTAATCTATTTTCACCTTTTTTAAAAAAAAAAAATTCTTTAAACAGGTTTTGGTTCTGTTAGGTATCAAAATTGTTTCTCTCCTAAGTCAAGATATGTGTTTCAACGAGCAGGTATCTGAAGAGAAATCTGGTTTATCCTTCCTAGTTGTTAGTATTTTAATTCAACAGAATCTTTGATGTTTTTGATTATTGCTGGAATATAAAATGATAACATTTCCACTGCTGCTTTTATCAATAAAGTACTGCAGCATTTTGTTTATTAATATTTTATTTATAAGGTACGCTCTCTCTTGGTTATGCATAATTAATCTGCCAATGATCTACAAGGTAGTAATAGCACTCCCAATTTCTCTCCGGAGGTGTCTCCCACAAAACACTGGGTCCTGCTTCATGAATCAGGACTCAAGTCCTGTGCTGTTCATGCCTTTCAGAAAAGCTACTGTATGGATATACTGATTCATGATAATTTATCAAGATCTACCGCATTCTTTTCCTCTAGGGCTGTGATCATACGCACAACTAGACCTGACATAGGTGCGAATGCTGGACAGATTTAGAGGGTGCGATCGGACAACAACATCTGGGAAGTGCCCCACAGCCGTCGGCAACCCATTCTGCTCCACCGCAGAAGTGGAGTTAAAAGACACCAGGGAAAACCCTGTAGAAAATGGGTTGCGATGGGCCATGGACAGACTTTTCCATGTCTGATCACTCCAGTGCACTCTCATGGCATCGGGATGGTCTGATGAGGCCATCACAACTCCGTGCCATTTTTTTTCTCCCCCTTCACAGTATGCGCATCATCGCAAACTCCATAGGGAGCCCTTAGTGCACAGATGTGATACATCAATCCCTTGTTGAAGCACATGAGAAAAAAATGGCACCAAAAAAATGACTCACCCGCAGTTGTGTCTGATCACACACTGACGGACTGCACCCGCAGCTTCAAAGGGAGGTGTGATTGTGCAACTATGGGTCAAATTCCTCTGGAGGAAATAGCCTCACTTTCCCCCCGTTTTATCTGGCGTGTGTGACTGCACCCTAGGTATGCCAAGATTTTCTGTATAAGAGAACCAGCATGGTGTAGTGGTCAAGAAGAGTGCCGTACACTAATCTGGAGACCTGGGTTTGATTCGCCATTCCTCCACATGAATCCTGCTTGGTAACCTTGGGCCAGTCACAGTTCTCTCAGAACTCTCTTCGTGCCACCTACCTCACAAGGCACTTGTGGGGAGAGGAAGGGAATGTGATTGTAAGCTGCTTTGAGACTCCTTAAGGTAGGGAAAAGTGGGGCATATAAACCTCTTCTCTTCTTCCTTTTTTCCTTTTCCTTTATATATATGTATAATGATCTTGGTTAACTATTTTTTCCCTAGAGATTCACTTCTAGTGGGGTGTATCGAATCACACACTTCCTCTGATGGAACTGTTTCTGTTTATGGAAAAGGAGTTAGATCTCCTTTTGACCCTTTTCTGACCTTCAGGAACAAAATTTCAGGAGCTCTAGGAGGACAGGAAAGTGGGAAAGACCTGTCCCATGAGGTCCATGAATGGCTGGATACATCTCAGTGTTTTACAAGTTTTGTATGCGATATATACAGTGTTTCTACATATCATAGAACCACTTACTCACAATCAAATAGAGTTACAAAAGGCATATGTTTTACAGGAAACATTCTGTGTGAGTAAACAGGAAATGGCACAAAAATAAATAATCACAGCTTTGATAAAACATAGAAACAAAATCCAAATGGGGAAATCTAAGTCTAAACACTAGGGATGAGAATTTCACAGTCTCCCTATTCCTAATACTACTTGTGGCATGGATTTTCCTATATCATCACTATTTGGTGTACACCACTCCTGTTTGTTCATGTGGATTATTTAAGTTTCTTTTCCTCGTTACACACTGTTTTGCTTCCACCTAAAGGGATGTCAAGATATAAATGTATACCATCAATTCTCCTCTGGAACAAAGCCTGTTGATATCTCACAGTTTTAAATATTTTAATCCAGGATAATACAGTTAGATTTCATGAAGTTAAGAAATAAAGTGAAGTTAAGAAATAAGAAGTGAAGTGAGTGAAGTGAAGAAATAATTTTGATGAGACTTTACCACTGTCACAAGAATCTGGGCAGACTAGAAGTAGTGTTGGGTCATGGACGACACACATCACAGGCTAGCCATTTGTGTTGCATAGTATTTGGAGCAACAGCTGGGATCCTAAGAACACTGTCCCAGGAGTGAGCCCCACTGAATAACATGGGACTTACTTCTGAGTAGACCTACTTAGGAGTGCTCCCTCTGTCTCAAGGGAGATTGGCCAGGATGTTGCACCTGACCTTTAGGTGCCAGGTCAAAACTTTACTGTTTTGTAAGGCCCTGAAGACCACACATGAATCTTTTTCATCCTCTATTTTCATCCTCTATTTATTTTGATTTTTAGGATTTCATTTATTCCATACCATTGTTCTGTTCCAGGTTGATTTTAATGAGTGCTATACTCATGTTTTTAATTTATTCCCCCCCCCGTTTCATTTACGTAAGAGAACTTGCAGATCATTTTGATGGAAAAGCAGCACATAAATAAATTCATTAAAATATCACCAGTTAGAGTGCTCCATCTGAGGGCTCATTAGTAAATAATCAGTACTCCGAATCTGCTGGAAATGCTGAGGGCAAAGCTTGCCTTAAAAATGCTGTCATATTATTTATTTCAGCTTTTAAAACTTCTAGGTGTTATTTTATTTATAAATAGCAACATTCCAGAACAAAAAAGCACCCTTTTCCCCAAGCTTTGGAAAGAGGGACAAGCTGACCATTTAGATGTGTTATCCCCGGACTATGGAAAGAAGGGGAGGGGCTTTAGAGGCCCTGTGAAAAGTTACAAATGAAATATTTTTTTTCTAGGCAGAGTAAGTAAGATTACCAGGGAAAACTTGGTCTGATCAGTCAGGTGTGTCGTTCCCCCCCCCCCAGCCAATTCAAATAGTCATAAAGTTCATTATTCTGACAGTGGAACTAAGGCAAGAGATCATTTCTTTGGGTAATGCTAATGCGACTGGTTCTGTGTATGAGGTAAAGCTGACTGATCACTGGGAGTGCAACCGTAAACAGTGTTATACCATTCAAAGACCACTGACTTCACTGCACTTTGAAGAGTATTCTTAGGATAGCACTGAGGATGTCCTTGATTAGGGGCTTTTCCAGATTTTTTTTAAAAAAATCAGTTCTGACCTCATACTGCTTCAGTTTACCCTCTGATTTCTACACCCATTTCTGTGCCCTTAGTTTTAACTTGTTTTGTTGTCCCCGCAGGTTTTTTTTCCCCATTTCTTCTGACACCACATTTTTGTGTTTTTTTAAAGGCACTAAAATACCGAAATATCATCTACTACTGTAGAAGAAGAAGAGTAGGTTTTTATACTCTGCTTTCCTCTATCTTAAGGAGTCTCAAAGTGATTTACAGTCACCCTCCCTTCCTCTTCCCACAACAGACACTTTGTGCGGTAGGTGGGGCTGAGAGAGCTCTGAGGTCACCCAGCTGGTTTCATGTGGAGGAGCGGTGAATCAAACCTGGTTCTTCAGTCTGCCACTCTTAATCACTATCCAGCAGGTTCTCTGGACTCCCGGCTTTCTTTCTTTCTTTTTTAAAAAAGTAAGTCTCTTTCCACCTCCCTAATGCAGATATAAAGAAAAAGGGATATCTCTGCAAGGGAAGAGACTAGAGACTTTTTTTAATATAAAAAATGAAAGCTGGGAATCCATAGAATGTGCCTAACCTATCATTATAGTAGTGGATCGATAGATCAATATTTTACTGCCTTGAAAAATGCAACCATGATATAGATGTACCCACATAAGCATGCAGAAAAAGAACGAAAAAGAATGACACCACCAATGATGCTGCTAATGATGACAGCATCCTCCCTTGAAAATCCTGATTATTCACAACACGTGCGGGAGAATATAAACTGACTTCACAACTGTGAAAATGCAGGGGAAGGCAGACATGTGGAAGAACCGTGCCCAAAACAATTGCAATGCTTGTTTATTGACCGCCAAGAAAATCAGGAGTAAGTCAAGCAATGCAGAAATGCCCAATGATCTGATGGCCATTCATTTGGCAAATTGAGGTCTCTTGATATATATCTTGTATGTGTGTGCTAAGTTCCCTCAAGTCTCTTTCACCTTATGGCTACCCCATGAATGAATGCCCTCCAAAACATCCTATCATTAACAGCCTTGCTCAGGTCTTGCAAACTGAGGGCCATGGCTTCCTTTATTGAGTCAATCCATCTCGTGTTGGGTCTTCCTGGTTTCTTGCTACCTTCAACTTTCCCCAGCATTAGTCATTTTAGCTTCTAGGAAGAATCCAGGCTTGAATTGTTTTACTTCAAAATCAAATGTGAGTCCAGTGGCACCATAAAGATTAACAACATTTATTCCAACATAACCTTTTGTGAGTAAGATCTTACTGCATCATATGCATAGGCAAGCGTATTCATCGGGTCGGATTTAAACAACAGATACCTTTTCACTGCTCTTGATGTGACATGCAGAAAGAAGATGATCCAGACAGCAAGATGGATAGAAGCATGCCAAAAAAAAAGAGTATTTTGGCAACTGTGTGATGGTACATATAATTTCATTGAGATTTATTTTGTGTGTGTGGAATCGTACCAATGGACACATATTTCTGTGCTTTAAAAAAAATTGTACATGCCTATAGTCATCACAAGATTGCTTTTTTGCAGCGTTTTGTGTGGACGATATGAATAAGCTGAAGGAACTAAAACCAAAGCAAATATGCACAATGCCCTGGATGAGATTTGGAAATAAAAAGTGAACAATGGCAATTTCTTAGTGCATCACTTCCAGGAACAAGTCCAGGTAATCCAAACCTCCAAAACTGGGGAGACCAGCTGTGTGCTCTTGTGTTGCATTCTTCTATGGAGTAATTTTTGTGGACTAATGGATGTCGTTCTGGCCATTGTGTATGCAAATATGCATCTCTACAAACTACTCTGCTTATATTGTTTCATGTTCACAACACACTTCAGTAAAATGGCAGGGTTAATGGAAGTTGACAATCAAAAGCTGTGGAGAACTGGCATGATCCACTCCAGGAATTGTCATGAGAGCCAGTAGAATTGCTTTTGAATGGAGTGGCAGTGGCAGTTGATTTTGAGAACATGGAATTGTGTGCTTTGGCATCATCATCATCATCATCATCTCTATTTGGTTTCTGTAGTAGAAGAAAAGTTTATATGCAGAAGATACATATTCTGCTAAAGCTTCAGGGATACCTCCAAAGTATCTAATATAAACAAACAGAGGCTGAGTTCAGACTGGCAGCTATAGCCACCTGTGAGCAACATTTCACAAGCGGATTAACGGGGCCATTCACACAGGCACATCTGTCTGGCATTCCCCACCCGTAGTCAACCCGTCGTGTACCGTTTCGCTCCCACATTTAAAAGATACCTGGTGAAAGTGGTAGCAAATCCCGGAGAGTGCCTTTATCCCACTTCATTCCACTTCAGGGAAGTGTGAATGCTAACCTGGAAAGCCGGGAACAACCCATGGTAATAATGTCGACCGGGTGTTTCTGCACATAAGGTGCACTTGATTGCCCTGGAGAGGCAGCAGCAATATGATTGGACGTGCTCTGCTCTACCGCCCAATGTGGTGCCGGCGCAATGAGATCCTCTCCAAATTGCTCTGATGTGCTTATGCGCATGAGCGCACATGCACACATAGCCGAATTATCAGGAAAAAGGCGTTTACAGCTGCACCTCTGGGCCAGCAGTCTGAACACTCCCTCACGCCTCCTCCCAGTATGCTCCTGCATCAGTCCAGGCAGTGTGACCAGGAAAACTGTTCCAGGTCTTTTTTGCAATGGCTCCCTCCCACTTCAAACTCCCAGTCTGAACTCAGCCAGAAAGTGACTAATGGGTGCTGGGATGGAGCTCATACACAGTTAATATATCTGGATTTTCAAATGTTGAAGTGCAACATCTTTGCATTGTAATCACCTTGATACACCACAGCTATATAAATGGTTTTAGATTTTTATGCCAATTTATTATGGCATATCAATCTAAAACCGTACCACAATATGATTATTATCATAGTAACCACTATTCCCCCCCCCCTTAAGCTTCCATTGATGTAACAATAACGGACGTGGAAAATGAAACAAAACAAAACACACCTGGCTTCTCGACCATAAGGTCTTCAAAGTGATCACAACCTTTTAAAATATTATTTTAACCTTTTCTCTTTTGATGTACTTTTTCAATACCTTAATTCACTAGAGGGCACAGATCTGCAGTAGCTCAGCCCTCTGATGTCATATAATTTATCCCTCCATCATCATTGTGTAGCCATTAGCAATCCCCAACATGGAGTCCATGGGCACGATGGTGCGCTCTGATGTGTCTCTTAGCTCCCATCTGCTACTTCCCCAAAGCAAAGAGATGTGTTTAGCTTTCCCCTACTTCACTGAAGCAAAAAATGCATCAGAAGACCATGGGGAGCATCACCTTTGCAGTCTCCCTTCAGAGATGGGTCACTCCATTATAGAAGAATGCTTGGCTCAGAACCTCCAAATGTTTATGATCAGTTCTGCCTCCCATTTTTTAGTAGTTCCCACTACAGTTTCTCAAAATTCCAAAAGTGTCTACAGTCTCATCAGGGTTGGGGACCCTTGAGACACACCATTATTCTCTGAGCTCAAAAACATTATTACTAGGTATGCATCTCATCAAATTAACATGCCAAACCACATTATTTCAAGAATTCCAGTAGTGGCTTTGGAATGGTACCTTCCCTAGCTCCTCATCCAAGCACTAGAGATCTGTAGCCACAGTCTTTCCCAAAGATGGATGCAAACATTGCTCCTCGTGTTTATTTCTTATTCACAGATGCTTCTGTGGGATCCAGTCTCAATGGTTTGTGAACCTGAGGCTATTGCAAATACCTGAAATCTAGCCCTACAACCAGTCTCCTACCACAAGCCCCATTAACTTCAGCAGGGAATAATGGAAACATGGTGTTTGTGGCTAAAAGTTTTGCAGTCTGTTTTAATGAGGCTCCAAAACACATCTGCATGTATCAATATGCATGAGGACAAATAATTTCAGTCTTTGCAAATGTGATGAATATTCACATGGTCATTAAGAAATGAGTTTGAGGCCATTCACTGAAACAATTCTAATTTAACAAAAGCATCCTTCTGGTTGTTTCTTAACCTTCTTATCTGAGGAAGCTTCACATCAAGATTGCAGCAGCCATAGATGAATAACGGAAGCTGTGTTCACATCTGAAAGTCTGATAGGTTCCATTCATTCCTGTTTTGCACACTAGCCAAACAAATTCAGGATAGACTGATTTTAATCCACCAGCTCTCTTCTTCTCATTGAACATATGACTAGCATGAATTGGAGCTGGGTTGGTTTGTGATCACAATTCGGAACCCATAGTGGAATTCATGGAATTCCATTGCCTGTGCTGGCTATGAGAAAGATCCTGACACTGAGTCCTGCCGGAACTCTTCCTTGCACTAGATGGCACATTTCTTTTTTGGTTATTTGATATGAAAGAAAAGGGTCGTCTGCACCATAGGCTCATTCCAGTCTGAGCATGGAGAGAGCACCTCCTAGTTCAAGATTCCTATTTCTCCCGTCCTTCCACATATGCATGCAGATAGGCCACGTGTGGGGCCACAATAGGGAAAAATGGACTTCTGTGCATAGCTGTCTGATTCATATTATTTATCATATTCCAGAGTAGGCAGATGAAAGCTGTACTGAGCCCTGCACATATGCTCTGTATGCCAGGACTGCACCTGTACTTAGTTTGGTTGTGGGCAGGGGAGGTCGAGATGGACTGGACATCTGCTTCCTCAGCTGAAGGCCTAAGCAGCAGCCTCAGCAGCCTCTTACCATCTGGGAAGACGGAGGAAACTTTGAAAAGTAAAACTATAAAGAACAGTAGTTGATTGAATGCTTCTGTAGCATCAGTTGGAACATACAAGTTTCTTAAAAGGCCAAGGGTGGTGGAGAAACATGGTAGCCCATTATACTAACAAAATGAAAGCTATGATTTAGGTGCTGGGTTAGGTAAAGTGAATGGAAGCATTCAAGCATAACAGTAGCCATGCTGGATTCTGATGGACGTGTGGTCCGTCTACCCCAGCAGCTTACTTCACACAGTAGCCAACCAGATACACCTGGAAGGCCCACAATTGAAGTCATGGAAGTTAAAGCTTCCCTCTGTTGTTCCCCAGCAGTGGGTTACTGGCACTGCCACTGAACTTGGAATATCTATTTAATTCATTGTAGCTAATGGCCTTTGATGGACCAATCATCCATGAAAGCATCACCCTCTTCTAAAGTCTAAACTAACCCAGTAGGCATTGCATACTCCGGCAATTAGTTCCACAGATTTATTTGAATGAAGAAGGACTTATTTTTGTCTGTCCAGAATCTGCTAACTATCAACTGCATTGGTGGTGCTCAATTTCTAGTATAATGGGAAAGTGAGAAGAAGTGCTCTCTACACACTTTTACTACCACATGCACGATTTTATAAACCTTTATCATATCTCTTCTTTGTCCTTTTTAAAAACTGAAATGTCCCAGACTGACTCTTTAGAAGAAGTAGAAGAGATTGGATTTATACCCCGCCCTTCACTGCCCAAAGGCGTCTCAGAGTGGCTTACAAACTCCTTTCTCTTCCCCTCCCCACAACAGACACCCTGTGAGGTAGGTGGGGCTGAGAGAACTTCTGACAGAAACTGTCCTTGAGAGAACAGCTGTGCCAGAGCTTGTGACTGACCCAAGGTCACATTAGCAGGTGCAAGTGGAGGAGTGGGGAATCAAACCCGGTTCTCCCAGATAAGAGTCCACGCACTTAACCACTACACCAAACTTAGCTGTTCTTCATAGGATTCAAAGCTGCAACCTTGTGCAGGTGTATTCCAAAATAAAAATATAGATTTCTGCTGTTGTACATTCAAGTAGGAGAGACCTATACCTCTTCAAATTATGTTACAAAAAATATATTATTTTTTTAAAAGGAATTGTAAAGTCACTATACAGAGATTTGGATCCAGCCATTTTTTTTTTCATCCCATTTCCCTCAATTCCCTTTCTTAGTACAGATGCCATCCCATGTGGCTTTTGTATATGCAAGTCCCATGATCTACAGCATGGCCTCTTTGGTTGTCAGAGGGGAGAACTTCCCCTCTGGGTGGATCAAACCTAGAGCACACCCATATCTTCTTCCTACACATCAGTTTTAATAATATTGAATTTCTCACCATTCCTTATAAAACAATTTTGTGAGTGTCAAGCTATTCGGGAAACACAAAGTATGTGAAACAAAACCATTGCCTGAGTCATGCAAAGAGGGCTATAACTATGGACTGTTTGCTCATGCTACCAAATCCTCTTTTAATTTACCCAGTGAGGTCATTGACTTTGACAAAATCAAAAGAAACAACTTGTCTAAAAGATTGTACCTTCACTGCAGAGTTTAACACGTGTGAATTCAAGCATGCTTGTGAAAAATGCACCTGACATCGTGGCCTTTCTGTTTCTCCTCCCTCCGAAGCAGCCATTTTCTCCAGGGAAATGATCTCTGTAGTGTGGTTATTAGTTGTAATTCCAGGAGATCTCTGAGTCCCACCCGGAGGTTGGCACCCCTGAACAAAAAACTGGGCTGTGGTCATACACACTAAATAATCCACTTTTAATCCAGTTTCCATCTGGATTTTGCCAGTTCACACAAGTAAAATCCAATTGGAAAGTACACTGAAAATGGATTGGAAATGGATTATTTAGTGTGTGTGACCACAACCTTGGTATGGTATATGAATAATGAAGTTGTCATCTGAGCTTTGGTAAACAGTATACATTTTATCAAGGATTTTGTGAATACTAACCCCCCCTCCCCCCCAGTATCGCTAGGATACTTGAAAGTTGCTCCAATCCCTTTGGCAAATAAGACAAATTTTATGCAACCCCATTTACTCCTTTGAAATATTTATAAGCAGCCAAGCAGCCCTAAACAGGAAATTTAGAATACTAAATAATTGTAAAAAATAAATAAATCCGAAACTAGTAAAATCGAGGGCTGAGGCAGTCTTACATATTTAACTCCTATTATAATGTCTACTCTTTATTGTCCTCTGGTGAATTTAAATAATGGGTGAAGTAGGAGTATTATATTTCCACTATATTTTATTTGCCTTGGGGTTGTTTTACTATTTTTAATTAATAGAAGCAGGACTTCTGTGGGTCATATTAACTACAAACAAATGGATGTTGTCAAGAAAGAAATTAATATTTGGGGTTGGATCTAACCAGCTTTCCCACTGTTAACAAAAAGAGGAGGAGGTCCCATCTGACCACTGTGAGGGTTCTGCTGGAGACCGTGGGACCTGCATAGACAACAACCATGTGGGACATAGGCTCTAATAAAGAGGGGAAATGGCCAAGTTTAGCACAGACTAGAAGGCACTTCAAAAACCCACCATAGTTCCACTCAAAAAAGGAACTCAGAAATGCCTGGATTAGCATTTCAGATGAATGTGGTAATGAGTCTTTATAACTAGACTTGTTTTGAGCTAGTCTTTTCTTTTCCCACTCAACTTCAGTTACCCTCCCAACCAGTGTTCCCCCTAAGCTGAGTTGGCTTCCAACTCATACATTGTTGTCTTAGTTCAGGAAGGATGGCTCCAGAGCAAACTACTTTATGCAGTAGCCAAATCGCCTGCTCACAAGTTTAATGCCAGCAGCTCCCAAAGTAGAATTTTTGCTCACAAGACTCCACAGCTTAGGAGCATTGCTCCCAACCCTGTACACTGTCAAGGTTAGAAGATGAACTAGTGAATTCTCCATTAGCTGAAACTTCCAAGTAGTAGTAGTAGACCTTCCCAAAACCAGCACTTAAATGATATTTCCTTGATTTTTTTTTTTTTTTTTGCAATTAAAATAACTGGACAGTCTTTTTCTAGAACAAAGCTACTAGGGAAGGGCTGTGGCTCAGGGGCTTCATATGCAGAAGGTTCCAGGTTCAGTCCCTGGTATCTCCAGTTAAAAAGCATGTGGTAGTAGGGGAAATTCCTGGAGAGTTGAGGATGAAGCCTGGGCAGGGTGGAGTTCGGGGAGGGGGCGTAGCGAGGGTGTGATGCCACAAAGTTCATGCCCTACGGTAGCCATTTTCTCCAGGCCAACTGATCTCTGTAATCTGGAGACCAGTTGTAATTCTGGGAGATATCCAGGCTCCACCTTGAGGCTGGCAACCCTATTTTTAAGTAGTAATTTGTCTTCTTGGAGCAAGTTTGAATGTTAAGAGCCAGAAGTTCGAATAGTGAGTCATTGGATAAGAACAATAGCAAAGGGGCAAACATGCCCAATGAAGACATCAGACAACAGTTTATTTATATGATTCGTTGTGCAGATCTAAGTCATATAAAATACGCTAACATATCCAAATAGGCAGGTTGCGCTAGACAGCCAGGCAATATCTGCCTTCGTTGGGCAGACCCACAAAAACACTATCAGGTTCAGAAAGATGTTGCTCAACACCAAGGGCACTCCGTCTCAGCCGTACCCTGTTGTACAACCATGCATCACTGCTGATGTCTCAGGTTACTTGATAACCATCCCTACCTATTGTGATCAACCAGCCCTATCCCTGTCACACAGGCTTAGTTTAACACCCTCTACCCCACCTGCTGATTATAATATCGTCAGTCTAGCAGCATACAAAAAGGCCACCACACTCAACCTGAGCAGCACTCAAAAAGGCCACCTTCTCCCTTAGAGGCCCAAAAATGTTGCTGAGAGTGTTCTTTGTCCTGTGTCTTCTTTGTCCCTTCTTTGTCTCTGGGGGGTTGGTGGCTGGGCAAGATAGACCAATCTTTGGCATGAATGCCATGAATTCCACTTGCCATTGAAAGGGGGATCAAATAAGCCTTACTTTTTACTATGTTCTGTGCAGGCAATATGTCTTTCAGATGCATATCATAAAAAGAAGATTTACGAGAAGTCATTAAACAGCTGTAGAACATATGTCAAAAGAACCACAAAAGTAACCTTTGAAACCAGGGGGGGAAATTAGAAGAAATCAAACAAGAGCATATTGGCTTCCCAAATAAAAGAAAATGCAAAAGAAATTAGCGTGCTGTTTACAAATGTTTTAAGCAAATGAATTAAACCTGCGTTAACTTATAGTGCAGTCCTGAATATCTATAACCATCTGCAATAATTGCTTGGTTGCTGCGGTTTTAAATAGATTTGTACATTTACTCCTTTGACTGCTAGTTTCTTTCTACAGACATACCACATGTGGTATCAAACATAATAATGCTGTAAGGTCACATTAGTAAGCCCAGCATGTGTTTATTATTTCACTGTCAATATTTTGATGAGACACACTTGTGTTGGCTCCTACTGGTCAAAGACTCTTTGTGGGTTTTTTTTCCTCCAAGGGGTCATGGCCTCATTATTTTTTCAGGCACAGCTAATAAAATTAGCCCAGTGCCTTTCCAATGGAAGACTGACCAATTCCCTGTCAATCAACAGACTACAAGTTAATTTGGTATATCCAAAACCATCAAATGAAAGGACATTTTTTTGCTCTTCTCATATTTATTCCCTTCCCCACTTTTTTTTAAAAAAAGTTCTGATGACTATAAAGGTGACATATATTTTATGCTTGACAGATGAAAGGGGACAGTGAAAGGCAAGATGTGCTAATAACACCAAGGGCCGAACTGAATCAGAAACGGATTGAGATACTGAGAGGAATCAAGAGGCGTACTTCAATCATTAAGGTTTGTCATGAGTGAGATTTGTTGGTTCATGCTCTGTCAAACTTCTGAGGCAGGAAAAGATTTTAGAACAAACAACTGGGTTTTGCTGGGGAAAAAAAAGAACCGAGCACCGCAGCGATTCACTATAAAGTGAAGGAGAACAATGGTGCTTGCATCAAAGGGAGTAGAAAAGTCGATCAAGCCCTTTGAAAAGACATGACTTTCAGAGAGGCATGGATCCATTTTCCCTTTCAAATAGACTGGAACTTCCCCTGTTCAACCTGTCAGTCTGATATATGTGTCTATCCTAGAGATAGCTCACAAGTCAAGTCCGAAAGAGGAGATAACAGCACTCAAGGGCACATTATGGAACATACATATGCATCCTTCCATGATTTGCCTTGAGGGTGGAATTCAGGATGATCTCAGCTCACCTAGTTATTTTACCCAGTTATTATTATTATCTTGGGGTCTCGTTTAACCTTTTATTTGTGCTAAGTTAGCAGAGTACGAGAGAAATATTTAGAAAATTAAATTTCCATATCCTCACTCTCTCTCTTTCCTCCCCCCCACCTCTGTAGACTTGGATCCAACCTAGTATTTCCACTGTGAAGAGAGAGCTCAATTTTCATCAATTCCGCCTCCCGTGGCAGCCCAAAATACTCCTTAAAACGCTGTTCCTGGAGGACAGAGGACCCTAGGAATATCTTGAAAGGGAGATTAATCCCCCATGGGAGGGGAGAATCAGCAAAAATCACCCTCCCTCCATGATCCCATAGAAATTTAGGTGGAACTGAAGACATGATTGTATGTATTTATATCTCTATATAAAGAGAGTGAGTGACTGGCCCAAAGTTATCCATTGAGCGTCCACAGCATAGAGTGGGGATCTGGAGTTGGGTCTCCAATTTCACAGGAACACATGAAGCTGCCTTATACTGAATCAGACCCTGGGTCCATCAAAGTCAGTATTGTCTACTCAGACTGGCAGTGGCTCAATGGGGCCTCAGGCAGGGCTCTTTCACATCACCTACTGCCAGATCTTTTAACTGGAGATACCAGGGATTGAACCTGGGACCTTCTGAATGTCAAGTGGATTCTCTACTACTGAGCCACAGCCCTTCCTAATCTGACATACTAAGCACTATACCACACTGGCTCTCATTAGGGGTGTGCATTTGGGTTTATCCGAACTGAAAATATACTTGAAAAACACCATATCGGTATTTTTCAGGTACATCTCAGCTTCCCAAATGTATCTGGGGTGTTTTGGGGGGAGCTGAAAAAAAATCCCCCCCCCAAATCCCAGATATATTTAGGAATTGTCAGCAAAACTGGGCTGCCCAGCTGAGCTCCAACAGAGCCTGAGGATCCCTGCAGCATCAATTGCTGGGTGGGCTCTGTTGGGCAGCCCGGTCTAAACCAGGCTGCCCAGAAGGGCCCCAGCAGAGGTTGCAGGGAGAATTCTCCCCAAGGATTGGCTCCTGGGTGGGCTCTGGTAGGCAGCCCGGTTTAAACCAGGCTGCCCAGCAGAGCCCCAGCAGAGCTTGTGGGGAGTTCTCCCCGTGGGGTCATCTTCTTGGTGAGCTCTTTTGGGCAGTCCAGGTTAAAGGGACTGCCCAAAAGAACCCCAGCTGAGCACCTCTCAGCTGTTTTTAGCAGCTTTGCCAATGCTTTTTTTTGCATCCGTGTTTTTTGGTTTGAATTCGGTATTGGGATCTGGGTTTTTCCGGGAATCCTGACATTTCGGAGGGTTCAACCCAAAAAATATTGAGAGAAAAAAATCCCACACCGCTAGCTCTCATATATATTACAATATTTAAGAGAAGAGTTGGTAATGCCCCTAGTACTGAATATCATCTTGTTTCATGTAAACTCTTAAAGGGCCTGTAAAGTTCATCATCCCCTGGATAAGCTGAGGTATAGACAGCCTTTCCCTGATGGTTCAGGAGGCTCATGAAGTGTAAATGACCTGGGAGTGGAAATTCACCTCATAAAGCTTGTTGGTTATCCTTCTGAGCAGAGCCTCTCTGCTATTCCCTTTGATTCTAAATCTCGCATTCTCTTTCCTGACTAACAGAGGCCAAACAACTGATTTACCTGAATAATAGCCTCACTTCATTCACTTCAATAGATCCCAAACTAGACCATCAGGGCATCAATCAATTTGTTTTTACCCTGCAGTTTGTGATCAATTTAGTTGATGTATTTGGGCTGGCCGTTTCCAACAGAGAGAAACTCAATCTCTCTCCTCTTTGATGTTTTCCAAAAAGTTAAAAAAGAAAAAAAAACTGAAGCGAAATATATATGTATGCCACTTCTAAAACTGGGTGAAAGTTTTCTTTTGGTGTTAACAGGTGTGTGAATACTATTCCATTGAATGAATAACTGGAAACTCCGAACAGTCTGTTGGGAGGGAACTCCTGGCAAACTGCAGAAAAAATAATTAATTAAAGGCTCCCATGAGCCAAAATTACCCACTCAGTATCTCTTGCATGATTTGCTGCTGGCCTCCTTTCCATCAGCATCTGATGAAGGTTTGAGAAGTTCTGTTACCAAGCGAAAATTTTCTTGTAAGCGTAACCAGCTTCACAGGGCTGTTGTGAAGGATAATTCTCAATCCCTCTCCTTTTTGATCTTCCTTGTAGAAAAACTGAAAGAAATCTATAGACCCATACAGTTTCTAAAACTAAGTCAAAGGGTTCTCTCCCCCCACAGAGTTACATCCTGCTGTAGTCTTGTTGCATCTCGGTGGTATGAAGACCCAGCAGTGTTAATTCCCATCAGATAACATGTCTGTTGTATCTCTGCATAAGTGTGTGTGTTCTGGGTTTCTTTTGATGGGACGTACTTCATAATGGCGGAGTGAGCTCCCATCTCTAGTTCCAGCTCCTGCCAACCTAGCAGTTCGAAAGCAAGACATTGCAAATAGATAAATAGGTACCACTTCAGTGGGAAGGTAACAGCGTTCTGTGCACCTTGGTGTCCAGTCATGCCGGCCACATGACCACAGAAACGTCTTCGGACAGCACTGGCTCTTCGGCTTTGAAACAGAGATGAGCACCGCAACCCTAGAGTTGGATTTGACTGGCTTTCGAGCAAGGGAACCTTTACCTTCATAATGAATCACAAAATAGAACAGTGGAACTTCTGCACAGTAACCTCATTGGAGGAATTTATTGGAGGAACCACCCCCAAACCTCCCACAGGTTGCCTGGCAACGATAGTAGAGGCGGCCATTCCATGATTAGATATGGATTTTGTATTTTCTGATCCAGTGACCCTTGAATCGCTGTCTGGCTTTATGGGATGGGCTGGAGTACATAAAGCAGGGCATTCTCCTCTGTTGATCAGGCCGGGACAGAAGGCTAGGCTAAGAAGGCTGCCTCTCTCATAACCAGGGGTCTTTTTTGGGGGGAGCGCACCAGAGCAGAGCTCTGGGAGCTCAGGAGCCAAGCCCCGCCCCCAGCCGGTGTCCCTGGGAGTCTTTCAGGCAGCCGAATGTCAATTTCAGCTCCATTATATCCTATGGGCCATTGAAGTCAATGGTGAAAACATAGGGTATATTCTGGGGGCTGTAGGGGAGGGGGTTTGAGGGAGAGGTTCCCAACTTGCAGGGTAGCTGATGGAGCCTCTCCCCAAGATACCCACCAATTTTCAAGAACATTGGATCAGGGGGTCCAATTCTATGGGCCCCTAAACAGGTTGCCCCTATTCCCTCCATTGTTCTCTATGGTGGGGGAAAAGACCCCTGCTCATAACCAATCCAGAAGCCTCAAGCTCCTGATCAATCAGAGGACTGAATGTAAGAGGAGCACTGCTCAGATTAGTGGCCCTTCTAGTCCAGTGTCCTGTTTCACACAGAGGCCAACCAGTTGCTGTGGAGGGCCAACGAACAGGGCATAGACACCAAGGCCTTCCCCTATTTCCTTGTGCATGATGAAATCTCTGGGACTTCAATCCATACCATTTGTGATATTGTATGGGGCTGACAGCCTCAGGCCATGAAGTTCACAGCTGAAGTCCTGTGTACCTTAATGGGGACAAATTTGCAACTGAGGATGCATCTACACATCACTGGATAGTATGCTATTGTTATTGTCCAGGGTTTGACCCAGATCCGGCACACAGGGCATCCCCACGAAAACCAAAGCCATCATGGGGGGGGGGCAAACCTGATGGTGATCATGTGGGGGGCAGGAGAGTGAGACAGCAAGGGCCCACCCACAGAGAGCAGGACAGGTCAAGCCAGGGGAAGGAAGAAGCAGCAACTGAGGGCAGACAGGACCCACCCGGGATCAGATGGCATCAAGGCAGCTGAAGGCGGAGAAAAGAAAGAGGGGCTCCCAACCCCCAGTCTTGCATCCCATCCCATGGAGTTGGCACTGGGAAGGGAGGTAGAGAAGGATGGATGACCCACCCTGCTCAATGCTGATGAGGAAGGAGAGGGGAGGAGTTGGGCACAGGTGTTGGGATTCAGGATCAGGAGAGCCCTTTGGCCTCTCTCTTGTGATGGGGAGAAGGGAGCAGGCAAGGAAGGAGGAGTTGGGTTGGGGACAGGTGATTTAAATGGAAGCAGAGGGACTGGCTGGGGAGGAAGAGCCCAAGATTCTGAGAACTTGGAGGATGCCAGAGAGAGGGAGCTCCCAAGAAATAGAGTTTGTGGGTGATGGAGTGGGAAATGGGTGAGTTACAACCCCGCCTCCTCACAGAGTTCTGAGGTTGTGTCCACTGTTTTCCAAGACAAAATCGTGCCCTGGAGCAGCACATCCCTCCACCCAGAGATGCAGGGAAAACAGGGCCTGGCAGTTATGTTATAGCAATCATTCCCAACTGGATTTTCCTGTGCATATAAGACAACCCAATGGAGAATGACTGATTTAGTGCAATAAAATACAACAACACTGCTCAAAGGGGTCTGAATGCATCCTGACTTTAGCTAGTTTATATGCATTGTGTTTTCTTTGTTACCATAATCCATGCTAATTAACTGGAATATTAACATTAGATGGTAACCATTTTTACAAATGTACCACAAGTAGAGGTCTGTGGCTCAGTAGAGGAGCATACAGAAGATCCCAGATTTTACCCCGACATCTCTAGTTAAAAGGATCAGATAGGTGATGTCAAAAAAACTCTACCTGAGAGCCTGGAGAACCACTGCAAGTCCCAGTAGACAATACCAGCCCTAATGAGCCAATGGTCTGACTTTGTGGTAGAACACTTTCTTTGCATTCAGATAGTCTCAGGTTTCAGTCCCTGAACTCTCCAGTTAAAAGGCTCAGGTCATAAGTGATATAGAAGTTCTGTATCTTAGAGCTACTGCCACTCAGAGTAGACAGTACTGACCTCGATAGGCCAGCAGACTGATTCAGTATAAGGCAACTTCATGTGTATCAAGTCAACAGTGCTGCTGTAGTATATAATGTACCGGAGTCACTTTGCTTTTAGAGAGCAGTACATTATAAGAAAAATAGAGCAGGAGGGGAGCTAAGTCTGTGCTCAAGGCAGACCTATGGGTACTCTTATCCTTTGTCAAGAAGTGTCACCAAATCCTACTGCCTATGTCAGTTAAGCCATCCACACTTTCCATTGGCCATACATGTTGGGCCTTGTGGCCTGGTTTGGTCTTCAACTTCTCTCCAAGGGAGAACGTTTTGCCTTCAGGCCCCATAATTTAATTTTCCAAAGCAATAAAAAGAGATCCACTTAGTAAGGATAAACTGAAACTTACTGGCAAGGCCAAAATACGGCTATTGATCATTCTCTCATTGAAATTCAAGACTTGAGAAGCTGCCACCAATCACTGATTTAAACTCTTAAAACCAAATTATATCGGTTGCTAAGTGATGACACATGCCATGATTCAAAACATTTACAACAGCAATCAGAACTTTATAGTTCAGACTACAAATCACGATTACACATTAAGAGGAAACCGTGATTCATTTGAGAATTAGACTTTGACGATATATATATATATATATATATATATATTTCCCATGATTCTTGCCTGTTTTAAAGTGCTAGCTGGGTTCATTTGGTGAAAACATTTGTCTGATAAGCTGAACTCAATTTAGGTGTTTTACTCACAATGTGGTATCATGGATGGAAGCCTCCCAGTGACAGTAATGGCCGCAGGAGCCCCTTTCGGCCCTCTCTTTGCCCTATGCTTTGAACAAGGAGAGAACAGCCATTGCCAGGAATGCCATCCTTATGGCGGCACTGCTTTTTGCCAGCGGGAACAAGGAAATGCCTGTAATGGCTCTACTTCCTTACTTGCTGTAACAAAAATCACTGCGGTGCTACGCTGTTTTCATAAACAGCATTTCATTAAAGATAAGGAGAGGAGGAGGTGGGAACTTCATCATGGACCAGCTGTTCTGTAGAAAGAGAACAAAAGATAGCAAGGCTACTTGTATCAGCCTGACTAGCCAAGAACTGTCTTCTCAGATCCTCTCAGGACCAGCCACCATACAAAAGGGGATGGAGAAAGAACAACTCTCTTTTCATTAAGTAGCAGCTGGAACAGTAGTATGCTGCTCTTCTGAACAGGGTGTTTTTCTTTAACATATTGCTGTTGACCGCGTAGTGAGTCATTTTAATTGAAAAATGGAGAATCCATTTCCTGTCACTGCTTTAGGGATTGGTGACTGCTACAGGTATCTGGAGCCTCTTTAACCCCACATGGTGCCTGCTTCAAAGGCACAAGATTTAAATGTAGATCCAGGTAGGCAGCCCTATTGGTCTGAAGCAGAAGAACAAAGTTTGAGTCCAGTGGGGCACCTTTAAGACCAACAAAGTTTTATTCAAGGTATGTGCTTTCATGTGCAAGCACACTTCTAAGACACATTGAAATGGAAGTTAACAGTCTATACATATAAGCAGACAGTGAACAGCAAATTGGCATACAACATAATGAAGATGTTTTAACAGATGCAAAGGTCAAACAGGCATAACAAACTAAATCTATATGGTCACCATTTGTCTGGATTTAATTACAGGAAAAACAAATAAATAAGTCAAAATAGGAGACTGATGTGTAAATGCATCCTTCTTAATTGTGGAAGTGCTAAGAGTAAATAACTGAGATCCTGTTGTTATGCTCCATTTGACTCCTCTCAAGCATGGAAGTAACTAACAGCATACTTTTCTTTGAGGTGGGGTGAATGGTTGTACGGTGATATGTCTCCTCTGTCACCATATCAAAGAAATACATTCCAGTATTCATTGCATTACAGTACAATCCTTATCTGATCTACTATTCCAAATAAGAATTACACTAAAATAAAGAGGCTATATAGCCATTCTTGGTGAGAATACATATGTAAGGAATGAAATATTTTAGCATATGTAGTAAGATAAGAAAGCAATATTCCTCTAAAGTCTGTTCCTGAAGTTCCTTTGCAATAAAATGGCTACTTTGAGGACACTCATTGAATGTCCTGGAAGGCAGAAGTGTTCTATAGGTTTTCCACTCTTTTGATTCTTAATGTCAGATTCATGTCCATTTATCCTTTGGCATAGTATTTGACCTGTTTGCCCTAATGTTAGAAGATGAGCAGGTAAATAAGCCTGAGATGGTGTAGTTGATGCTGTTAGGTATGGTGATTGTGTTGTCTGGGTGTATGTGGTAGGAAAGTTGGCATCTGGGTTTATTGCAAGCTCTGGTATCAGTGTCCATTTTCAAATTAGATGTTGTATTATTGAGGGTGAGGAGTTGTTTGAGACTGTGGGCTGTCTGTGTGCAAGAAAAGGTTTGCCTCCCCAGTACTTGTGAAAGAGAACGGTCATTAGCCAATAGAGGTTAATTTGTTGATGATACATTGAACTGTTATGAGTTGAGAGCTTTATTTGACAACTAGTGGTGTTCTGTTATTGGCCTAGGACAGACTGGCAATTTGCCCCGGTAGCCAGTCGTGGCAAAAAAAACCCGGATTAAACAATACCGGGTTTTCCCGTCCACACAGCGGGGGCCGCTGCCGGAAGATATGGGACGGAGGTGCGCAGGAGCGTTCAGACTGCCGCACCAGAGGCGTGCTATATTTGCTGTTTCCCCATTAATTCGGCTGTGGGTGTATGTGCGCATGAGCGCTCATGCACTCATGCACATAAGCGCATTTTGCCAATTTTTTTTTTTTGCCCTGCAACGCCGGCACCACATTGGGCGGTGGAGCGGAGCGTGGCCAATCACACCACTGCTGCCTCATGCCCAACGTGGGTTGCTCCCGGCTTTTCGGCTGCGCGTTCAGACTCCCCGGAAGCGGAGAAACGCGCGACGAACGCAGGCTTTCAAGATTTGTGCCGGCTTTTATCAGGTGTTTTTTTAATCCAGCAGTGAAGCACGAGAGCACCGGTAGGCTACGGGTGGGGGACGCCAGGCAGATGTGCCTGTGTGAACATTCCATTTAATCCGATATTGAGTCGTTGTCAGCCCGGGTCCCATCCCACGGCAAATTGCCAGTCTGTCCTCGGCCATTGTCTCTTCTGCGCCTGTCTTGCAACAGGTTTTCTCTGGGTACCTTTCTGGCTTTTTTAATCTGTTTCCTGACTTCATCAGGTGGATACTTTAGTATCAAAAAGGTTTGTTGTATATCCCTCAGGTGAGAATCTCTGTCTGTAAGATTGGAGCAGATGCAGCTGTAGCATAGAGCTATTTAAATGTGTCTAATATTGTTGTTAGAGTTCGTGTCTGAGAGGAGTCAGAGCTCTATAGCAGAACAGAAGGTCCTTAATTTTGGTCCCCACAATCTCCTGTTAAAATGTCTTTAGGTGATAAGGTTAACAGTAGGGATGGGCATGAATTGAATTATGACCTGAAGTTCGTCACAAACCAGGCCCGGAACGTGGTTCACAAACCTCAGTTCATGCCATCCCACTGTCACGAGCCCCCATGAACCTTCCACAAACCAACCAGGTGGGCTTGTGTGGTTCATGTCAGCAGACATGCTGGCACCGAGGCTTGGAGAACACATTTAAAGAGACCACATCCCCTTTAATTTGCTTTTTCAAGATCCCCTCCCTGCATTTTGCTGGCTTCAGGAGTCACCTCATGAACTGAATCCACGAACCTCATGAACTGAATCAGTTAGCAAAGCAGGGGAAGTTCATCCTGGGAAGTTCGTGGGACCTCACAGACTGGGATGAACCTCCATTTTCCCGGTTTGTGCCCATCCCTAGTTAGGAGAATGCTCAGCTTGAAACCTTGGAAATTTGCTGCCATTTCGAAAATGGCTAGATAGACCAATGTCTTGGTATATGGTAAATTAGCATGTACTTTAAGGCAGCAAATACATGGAAAAATCTTTTTCGGTGTTTTGAGCAGAGGGGAAAACTAAAGAAAAGCAATACCCTTTGATTCAATATTCTGTACTTTTGAAAATTCTCTATCTGTGGAAGGACAACATCCTCATTTAATGATTCTCTGTTGTTAATTCATTGCTGCTGTGAAGGCAGAGGCATTTGCAATGTCAATGGAGAATCCACAGCGGGATTTCCTACACTGCCTTCTGACATTCCTCGTAGCTGCCATTAACCCCCCCCCCCACACACACACACACCAGTAAGCAAATGCTATATCATTATAGTGTAACAGAGAAAATGGCTGCCATGAAAGGATGGTGGCTGTAAAATAGCACCGCTGTAGATAGGATTTTTGAAAACCTATACCTTCCTCTCCAGAAGGCATTCTAACTTGTCTGGACTGCAGTCTTTCTGGAGAGATCATAATTAAGCAGGGTTGAGGAGGAAAACCCGGAAAGTGGATGACTGAAGGAAGATGTTGTGTTGATAGCTTGAAAAACACCACTCCAGTTTGGAACCTAAGGCCCCAGGGATGCAGCCCAAAAGATGCATCATCTTTGACATGTCATAGGAGTTTGAGTAAGTCATGCCCTGTTGTTTTGAGGAAGGGCAGCAGAGACAATAATAACAAAACTCTAGTATGTCTCTCGATGCTTATTTCACTTTGAACAATCACATCAGCTCAGAAAGAGGATCAAGAGGTATAGACCTTCTTAGTGTCTAGACCAAAGAAAGTACTTTAGTTTATCTACACTCCAGGGTGTAAAAGGAAAACAAAATCAAAAGCTGGTGAGAAGAAATAGATGTACCAGCTGAAACTGTTTCTTCAACTAAAAGATGATGGGAAGGATAAAGCAAACTCCACCAGAACTGGAGGATTTGTCATTGTTGTTTGTTTCCAGTATAAAGTGATCGAGACAGTAACAGAAGGTATAGCCAAGGGGGGTGGGAGTTAAAATGACTAAATCAGGTCAGTGGTGGACTCTGATATTATACAAGCAAGGGTACAAAAGGAAAACCAACTTGTATCCTAGAAGCACTGGGTTAGAACCAACCAGCTTTTCTGCTTGTGAAAAAGGGAGGAGGGAGTCCCTTTTGACCTTTGAAAAGGGTCTGCTAGAATTTCTAGAAGCTGCATAGATAAGAGCTATATGTACTTATCCCTCCCCCTTTTTATTTATTTATTTATCTCTCAAATTTCTGCCCCTTTCTCCCAGCCAAGGCCAGCTCAGGGTGGCTAGAAGAAGGGTTGGACTTATACCTCGCCCTTCACTCAGTGTCTCAGAGCGATTTACAATCTCCTTTCCCTTCCCCTCCCCACAACAGACTCCCTATGAGGTAGGCGGGGCTGAGAGAGCTCTTTCAAGAACTGCTGGTGGGAGAACAGCTCTGAGAGAACTTGTGACTCACCCAAGGTCACACCAGCAGCTGCATGTGGAAGAGTGGGGAATCCAACCCGGTTCTCCCAGATTAGAGTCCACGCTCCTACCCACTACACTGCACTACACTTTGAACCTCCAGCTTGATGAAGAGCTCTGGAAAGCTTGGCTGCAGAATGCATTGTGCCATTGTGGTTGACCTTCATAAAAGGTTTTACACAGATTTTATTTTAAGCAGTGAAAAGTCTTTCTCCACACCTGAGATCTCTTGATCGGCGATGCCAGATATTGAACCTGGGACCTTCTGCACAGCGAGCCACAGCCCCACTGAATTGGAGCGAGGGGAGCTATACAGTTAAGCTTATTCGTTTGTTAGCATTTTCAGGCTAAGATGGAAATGATTTGCCCACACTAAGTGTAAATCACAAAGGTAGCAGTGGCCTTCCTTGCTTCCCCAAATTGCTGGATGGATGAGCAGCTGGACAATCGTGCCAGCCTGTAAATTACCTTCCCACCCCCAGTGAGTTAATTGGTATGACGTTGTAATGCAATAAAATTTGAGCCTCTGTGCCAAAAAAGAAAGAAAAGGTAAGGTAGCTGGGGAAAGGAAATTGTAAACATGTTGATTAGCATGTGAAATTTTAATGAGATTCTGTTTTGATAGCAAAATCTTCAGAATGAGAGAGCTATGTAGCAACTTTCAGCAAATATTTTGCTTAATTAATGAATTTCAATAATTGATAATATTATCTAACACTTAAGCCCCATTACTGAAACCACTTGTATTTTCTTCCTTTTTAATGAGAGAGTGCTGTTAAAAATGCAAACTTGTTTAAAATAATCCCTCCCTCCCTCCCTCCCTCCCTCCCTCTCTTTCTCTTTCTCTCTCTGGGCAATTCTGCATCTGGCATTTGCTCCATGTTTTCTCAACACTGAGGAAAAGGTGCAGCTCAAAACCACATTCAGATATCCTGGGACAACATCATACTGACTGCAAAGGCACCCCTGAACGGCCATAAATCAATGCAGAAAGTACCATAAAACCTGATGATCAAAGAAAGCAAAAGCGGCATGCAGTGTGCAGGGGAATTTCTGTTCCAAGGTGGGTTTGGTAAAACAACGGAGGGAAAGGCCAATGCAGACTCGCCCTCTCTCTCAAGCTCCTGTAAAACACTTGTTACAATCAACCACTACATCAAATCTGGAGTAACAAAACCTAACTAAGGGGGGAAATAGTATCATTGTGTCATGATTTCACATTGCGTTCCAAATAAGGTGATAGATGTTGAGACAGGCCTCTAGTAGTATCCTGTATAATTTTTTGGCACTGAGTAGAAATGAGAAACCGGCAATGCTCCCTCCGGGTTGTGGAGTCTTGTGAGCAAGAAATTCTACTTTGTGAGCTGCTGGCATTAAACTTGTGAGTGAGCGATTTGGCTTCTGCATAAATTAGTTTGCTCTGGAGCCATCCTTCCTGAGCTAAGACAAAAAAAAATGTATGAGCTGGATGCTAGAAAACTGTGAGCTAGCTCACACTAACTCGGCTTAGAGGGAACACTGCCTGCCGGCCCAGCTTTGGGCTCTCTTGCTCAGCCCCATTTAAAGGGGCTGCACAAGGGAGTCCAACAGAGCTGAGCCCACAGGGAGAAGTCTCCCCGCTGGCCCAGCCTCGGGCTTCCCTGTTCAGCCCCTTTAAACTGAGCTGCACAAAGGAGCCGAAAGGTGGGCTGGCGGGGAGACTTCTCCCTGCGGGCTCAACTAAATTGGGTTTAAAGGGACTAAAATGATATTAAGACATCTACATTAGTGGGATTACATGGGTCAAATAATGCATCTGTATGTTTAAGCTGTGGAGGGCAACATAAACAAAATGAATGAAGATCAGGAATGCTGAGTGTCACACTTGCCAAAAAAGGGGTCATATAGAAAGAGCTTGTCAGTCAAGGGCTAATCCCAGGAAACAAGCAGGAAAAAAAGGTACCTGGCTTCCTAACTGCCCATAATTTGGAGAGTTTCCCTGAAGGAGAAGTACAAACATTGCTTTCCATTCAACATGTTCATGCTCCACCATAGAAAGAATCTCAATACTGCTTTTTGTGGCTAAAACTGTCATTGCCATGCAACGGAAAACAACAATGACACCCACGCTTTCACAATGGCATAAAAAGCTGTGGGATTTATATATCATGGCTAAACTCTTGGACAATCTTACGCGTTTTGATAAATGTCCTACCCGTACCAACTTTACTATGATATGGTTTCCTATCGTAGAATATGTTTCCAAACAACAAGACATCTCTCCAGTGATGGGTGCCTTGTGGCTTTGGTAAAATAGGTTACTCAACCCTTTTGGAATAAACTTGATAATGTTGGGGTGTCTGCACCGTTATGTTAGATCTCAATGTCTATATACAATCTTACTCTTCAAGAAACGAACATGACTGTGATTGTGAACTGGTTAAATAGTTTATCTCATTCTATGTACTGTTATGTGCTATCCAAAATGATACAACCGCTTGGAATTTTGTTGTTTACATTGTCTGTGCATTTGACCTTAAAATTTAATAAAAAAAGTATTATACAACATGTTCATGCAGTCAAAGGCCAATGCCCAGAAATGATCGCCATAGTAGAGATAACCATTCAGAAGTGTGAAACAGAAGTTGACTTTGGGGCCAGATCCACCATTGTAGACAGCAACACATTTTCACAGCTATTCCAGGACCCTTCTTCCAAACTGCACAAAGTGTCCAGATCCTCGGAAGCTGATGTTCGCTATGGACCTGTCAAACAGACATTACCCTTGCTAGTTACAAAATGGATTTTAAAAAGGCTGCCAGGAAGAAACTGGTTCACACCCTTGGGAATCAGTGTTCAAGGACTACATAGTGTCTGTCTGGCATCTGAGTTCCTATGTGTATTCACTGAGGCATTAGGTGCATACAAAGGTCCACCAGTGACCACCAGTGACCATTCAAATGGACCCTACCATAACACCTATTTGTCTGAAGGCCCAGAATGTTCCTTTCTCCCTGAGACCAAAGATCGATGAAGAACTTGATCGGCTTATTGCATAAGGAGTGATAGAACAAGCAACTCACGCAACGTGGGCCATCCCTATTGTTCCTGTCTTAATTTATTATTATTTTTTGGATCTTGAAACCAAATAGCAACGTGTGTATTTGTGGGGTTTACAAATTTACTGTAAATAAGGCACTCGAAACCCATATCTAGGTCTTGCCATAAACCAGTTGTTGTCTGTCCTAGCAGGAGGAAAGGTTTTTGCTAAACAGGACCTTCCTCAAGCCTATCAGCAATTGATAGTGGATGATAAGGCTGCAGATACCCAAGCCATTATTACATGTTTTTGTTGTTTAGCCACACAGTCAAGTCTGACTCTTTGCGATACCATGGACCACATCATGCCAGGCCCTCCTGTCTTCTGCTATCCTCCGGAGTGTGCTTAATTTAATGTTCATTACATTGACAACACTATCTAACCATCTCATCCTTTGCTGTCCCCATCTTCTTTGACCTTCAATCTTTCCCAGCATCAGGGTCTTCTCCAGTGAGCGCTCCCTTCTCATTCTGGTTGATTGATCTGAAGGATCATGGGATGAGGAGAGCATTTCCCTCCACACGCTCCAAGGCAAACAGAGGCAAACCAGGTCCATTCTTTGTGCTATGTTTGCTGATTTCTCAAAAATATGTATTAGCTACTGTAAAAAAATGGGATGCTGAACTCTATGGGTGCCAAGGTAATAGTTTGCCGACGGTGCCAGAAAGCCCTGGGCCAGCCCTGGATGGGTCACCATACCTAGTAAATTTGGACTTGTGGGTCACCATACTAAAAGAATTGAGAACTGCTGATGCAGAACATGGAGAATAAGAAAGCTCTTCCAAGCAGGTCTACATAGAATCGTACCAAATCCTATTCAATGGGGCTTACTTCCAGGAAAATGCTTTTAGGAGTACACATTAAATATCGTAAATGATCCAGTGTGTGTGTGTGTGTGTGTGTGTGTATTTAGATGTGGGGCCTTTCCTCCCTAGCTGGTGTTAACATTTTTCTTTCTCTGCTTTGTAACATAGAAGAAGTTTGTTCATTGCAATGTTGAGTTTTGAGTCTATTTTCTTCATCTTGAGTACATTCATAAGGACATTTCCAAACTCTTTATTCTTCTACTAAGGTCAGCCAATCAAGTCTGCAGAAGAAAAAGCAGCCTCAATCAGAGGGGCCGCATTCTGCACGGGTGCTCAAAATAAGCGTAATGACCCGTGACTGAAGATGGATTTTGAGAAATGAGTTATGTTTCCTTATGAGATGGCAACTTGGCTTCATTCTTCTGATAAAATGCAATTAATAATCTGTTTCTTCTGTCCTTTGAAAGCTTGAAGTTTTAAATCACAACCTAATTTCAAACATCCTTGATGTCGCAAAGATTTGCATTTTTGTAAAAAAAAGAAAAAGAAAAAAGGCACACTTTACTCCAACGCAACGTATTTTAAAAATGTATGGAATGTGGCAAAACGTTTTTATCTGCACGGTATGCCTTTTTAGAGGATTAGCAAAATGAGTCAAAATTACTTACTTTTAAGCCCGACCGATTTCACGGTCATGCTTAACTACCTAAGAACTCATGAGGCTTTAACTGTGCAATCCTGTGCATGTATGCTCAGAAGTAAGTTTCACTGCAACGCCCTTGTATACTTGACATGTATGGGTGGGTGACCTCTGACCAGTCACTCACTCTCAGCATAACCTACCCCACAGGGCTGTCATGATAAAATGGAGAACAATGTAAGCAGCTTTGGGTCTCTACTGGAGATAAAGGCAGGGTATAAATGAAGTAAATTACTATAGTGGGAACACGGATGAAATGGAGGGGAAGGATGTAAGCCGCTTTGGGTCCCCATCAGAGAGAAAGGTAAAGGTTTCCCTTGCTCGAAGGCCAGTCAAATCCAACTCTAGGGGGTGGTGCTCATCTCCATTTCCAAGCTGAAGAGCCAGTGCTGTCCGAAGACATTTTCATGGTCATGTGACTGGCATGACTAAATGCCGAAGTGCATGGAATGCTGTTACCTTCCCACCGAAGCAGTACCTATTTATCTACTCACAGTTTCTTGCTTTCAAACTGCTAGGTTGTCAGGAGCTGGGGCCAGAGATGGGAGCTCACTCCATCACGTGGCACTAGGGTCTCGAACTGCCGAACTACAGATCTTCTGGTCTGCAGCTCAGCGTCTTAACCTCTGAGCCACCAAGGCCCTATCAGGGAGAAAGGCAGAGCATAAATGAAACGAATGAAATAAATACTAGCTCAAGAATTACCACAGTTATCCAAGTATACATGGATGTTACCGTGAAACTTGCCATGGCATATTAAATCAGTTGCAGTTCCTTTGTTTACTCAGAAGTAAGTCTCATTGAGTTTACTGGGACTTACTCCCTAGTAACTGTTCTTAGGATTACAGCCTAATACTGCGGCTCTAAGGGCATTTTCCTGGGAGTAAGCCCCACTGCATATTCAGTGGGATGCTGATGAGTAGACTTGCTTAGAATTGTTCTCTATAGTGCTTAATGTAGGGCAGAGCCTGGCACCTGGGGGAAGGAAGGATAGATGGCTAGCCAATGGGGAGGAGAATGCAGGTGAGGAGGCACAACGGCAAGCATAGGAGGGAAGGGGGCCCCTGGGTACTCTCTGTCCAGGACCCACTGACACCTGGAACCAGCCCTGATTGGAGATCAAGGTGGGTAGCCATATTAGTATGTCTGGAGCAGTAGAAAAGAGTAAGGGTCTGTGTGGCTGAGACTGGATCTTGAGTGCTGTTTTTTTGTTGATTGTTTCAGCTTGGACCCGGTGGTGGAAGCATTCTATATATAGGCCCAGTGTGGTGTTGCAGCCTTCAGGGGGAGTCCACATGGAGCCCTTCTTTCTGTAGTGTCGAGGGGGAACTAATTGGTCACCCTTATACTGTTCATTGATGGAAGGGTGAGGAGGCAGCTGTTCGGGAGTAGATGGCTGAAGCTGTGAGGAGGCTGTCTGTCCGAGCGTTTTCTGTTCTGTGCTGTGGTGAAAGTATTCCTTCAAGCATAGACAAGAGAAGAAGGTCACCAGGTCTCCACAGAGCTGTATTGTCTGTGTGGGTTTAGTGGAACAGAAGGATAATCTTCTTGAAAGGATAGACTTCTCTGCTAAGCTATGCTGGGAAAGGCTGACAATATTGCCGGTAGAGTTGTTGTGACTAGTTGTGGCATGGAAAAGGTTGGGAAGTTTTTTTTTGTCCTGCTGTGTTTGTAGAGAAGTTAGTTGCTTATTGTAGATGCCTTGTATCCTGTTGTGAAATTCCTCTGAAAAAGGTTGATTCTGTAGAGTCAAGTTCAGTGAGCTTTTTGTTGGTCAGTTTTTGTGTCTGGTACAAGGTGCTGACCAAATCTGGTACCAAAAACAGAAACTGATCCTACCTTTTACAAGCCAGAGCTAGCCACAACAACAACCCTACCGGCAATATTATTAGCAATAATGCTTCTGCCACTGGGCCCAAGCTGAAATAATCATAAAAAACCCCACTCAAGACTCAGTCTCAGCCACACAGAGAAGAATGCCATAAACAGCCTGAAAAATAATCGAGATATTGTAATAAAGCAAGCTGACAAGGAAGGAGTCCTCATCATAATGGACAAGACAAACTATACACGAGAAGCTGAGCAACAGCTCTCAAACACCAATTTCTACAGGCCACTATCCTTGGACCCCACACCAGGGAGAACTCAACAAAATCATGAAGAAAGTACCAACACACATACAGAAACAAATTTATATGGATTTGACCAGGCACTTTCTACCTCCTGCCAAAGATACATAAAACTGGCAACCCTGGATGTCCCATTGTCTCAAGCATAGGCGCCATCACTGTTGGAGTATCAGCATATATGGACGCCATACTAAGACCATATGTTATTAATACCCCCAGCTATGTGCGTGATACCACAGACTTCCTGAGGAAAGTGCATTCCTTCAACCATCTTCAAGAAAACAGCATTTGAGACACCATGGACATTGAGTCTCTGTACACCAACATCCCCCATAAGGATGGACTACAAGCCATTAGAAACATCATCCCTGACAACACCACAGCAGATCTTGCTACTGAATTTTGCATGTTTGTTTTCACCCATAACTAGTTCAGATTTGGTGAGAACTTAAACCTCCAAATCAATGGCACAGCCATGGGCACCCACATGTCTCCACAGTATGCCAACATTTTCATGGCAGATCCAGAACAACCTACCCATTGGCACCTCTCCTTTACTTGAAATTCATTGATGACATTTTTATTGTCTGGACCCCTGGCAAAGAAGCCCTCGAGAGATTTCACCAGGCTTTCCACAACTTCCACCCCACCATCAATCTCACTATGAATTACTCTACACAAGAAATAAACTTTTTGGACACCACAGCACAAATACACAAGGACACCTAAGTATCACATTATACTGGAAACCTACAGATTGGCAAACATGTTCACATGTCTCCAGCTACCACCCCAACCGCATCAAACAAGTCTTATGCTATAAGTCACATCTGCTCCAACCCCTCAGACTCAAGTACTGACTTGAAGGATCTGCAGCAGGCAACTACAATATCCTCCTGATAGGGTGAGAAAGATTTTTGGAAGGGCCATAAGGATACCCAGGGACAGCTTGCTACAAGACAAGCCCAAGGAAAATGACAACAGAACACCACTGGTGGTCACCTACAGTTCAACGCATTATTAATGACCTACAGCCCATGCTGGAAAGTGACTCTACCCTCACACGGGCACTGGGGTCCTGACTTTTTCTTGCTTACAGACAGCCTGCTAACCTGAAACAATTTCTCCTCACAATGATAAACTACTTAACAGTAACATGGACTCTGGTACCAAGGCCTGCAATGAACCAAGATGCCAACATTGTTCTCATATAGATCCTAGTAGACCCAGTAACATCAGCCATACCATTTCAGGTTCATACTCCTGCTCATCCTTTAATGTGATTTATAACATCATGTGTCAGCAATGTCCTTCCATCTTCTACATTGGACAAACAGTTCATTTGACAAAGAATTAATGGACGTAAGTCTGACATTAGAAACCATAACATTCAGAAGCCAGTGGGGGAACATTTTAACCTTCCAGGATATTTAGTTGCTGACCTAAAAGTAGCAGTTCTCTTACAAAGGAATTTCAAAGGGAGACTAGAAAGAGAAACTGCTGAATTGTAGCTGATAACGAAGCCCAAGACAATGCATCCACTTGGACTGAATCGAGACCTAGGTTTCCTGTCTCATTACTGATGCTGATTTCGTCAAGCCCACCACCACTCTGCATATCACACCTAATCCAATCATATCTGCTATTGTCATTTTTCAGCTAATGTCATTCGGCATGTTAAATCACTCCACTTTCCAATATAGGATAGATGGACTCCCATTTTAGCTATATCTGAAGAAGTGAGCAGTGATCCACAAAAGCTCATACTCTGCCACAAATTTTGTTAGTCTTTAAGGTGCTACTGGACTCTTACCCTTTCCTACTGCTAGAGTCTTCCCTGTGTTAGTTACACTAAAGGACTGTAGGGGCAACTGGAAAGAGGGTAGGTAAGGTCAGAGTATATTATAATTTATAGTAGGAACTGGACTCTAGCAGCTAGTGTGATACCTGCTATCCTACTTTTACGGCAATGTCCTCAGTGCTTGTTAGCACAGAAATAAATCCTATACAGATGGCATCTTGCAGCACCAAAACATCAGACGTATTAATCTGATAATGCTTTTATAGCTTTAATTTCAAAGCAGTGGTCCTTTGAGCTTTTAATTAAGAGAAAGATGACCCAGCATTGTAAAAAAGTTTTATATCTAAGGCTGGAAATGAGTTCATCAGTTTGAGCAAGATCAAAGAGTGCCTTGTGTCCTCACTGTGGCTTCAGTACTAGTCTCTCTGCTTCCGCAAAAGAATAAAACTAAAAAAGGCAAGAAACAACGAGGACAGCAATAAACCTCATTCATTTTTGGAGCAAAGATGGCTACAATTTGTACCAAACCTACATTTGCAACCAGGGTTAGATGCAAGTAAACGTGATCAGAAAAAACAAAAGATTGTTACAGAGGTAATGCTAACCTTTTAAGCTACAAAAATGAGACAAGGCAAGAGTTTGCCAAGGCATGGGGCACTCCCTAGATCTGAACTAGGAGGCTGATCTAAGAGTACACCTGCTGTGATACAGAATGGGCAGCTCCTTAGCCAGAAACACTCTCCCCAACCTCAAAACTTTCATAATTAAATATTAGTAAACTTTGAGAGGTTTAGTAAAATTTAGCAAATATGTGTTGAATATGTTGGAAAATTTGGTAAAAATAGTTAGATATTCAGAGTTTCCAATGGATCTTTGTTCACTGGAGAGGAGGCATTTCTTTCTATGTAAAAATCTTTATTTCTAAAGAGAAGGGTTCATGGGAAATCTACAAAACAACAAACACACTTAAGACTACATGCTTGCAACAACAGACATACAGATAGTAATGGAGATTCTTCTTTCTTCTAAACCCCTAGAAGGAAATCATTGGAATGCATTAATCAATGATTGTTAGTAAATAGGCTTGAGTTTCCCAGGCTTTCTTCCCATTGGCCTTCTGCCAGGTTTCCTTCCAGGTCAGTTTAAACAATAGTACACAAGGTAAGCACATTAACCCTATAATGACTGAATTTTAGATGTTGCAACACACATATTTCCAACAAAATATTCATTTTCCTCTCAAGGTTTACTAATCCAGGGTGTCCTGGTTTGCAGGGTATCTGCAATCTGAATTCATTTGAAGAGATGCTCTCAACTTCTCAAGAAGCTCTCATACCTATAAAAATGAATGCTTGTGCCATGCTGCTAAAATTTCTGGTTTGTAAGGTATATATGGGAGCTATTGTTTTGTTTTGTTTTGTTTCTGGACAGTTTCTAGAGCATGCAGTAAAGCTGATTAGTGATTGCTTGCCCCCCCCCCACACTCTGGGTGCATGATGTGCTGAATTAGTCACGTGGCATTGATTTTCCACAATCATTTTTGCAGGTGTAGTCCCACTATTTGAGTAAGGTTTCCATCAGTGTGCAGAATCATGTTTTTTGTCCACAATGTGATCAGAAGGATTTCTTGGAGTTACTCCTAATTAGTGGTGTTGTTGGCAAGTGATGAGCTTGCCATAAGTGCATTCAGAACAAAAACATTTACCATGAGTGAAAAAACCCAAAGGCTGTGTAAAGTACTGGGTTTGCCGCATGGAGACTCGGACTACGACATGCATTCAGACACGTTTATTGTACTTCACACACAAGACTGAAAAACCGGCTCCACAAGGACCAACTATATACGTCCCACCCAGTACACCCACGGTCCCATTGGAGGGTTTGAATTTCCCACCAGATGGCCTATTGGTGGACTCTTGGTGGTCTAGGATCCGAGGTCCCATTGTGTTTGGGACCCAAGCTCCTTACTTTATCTGCGGTGGTGGTCCATGTACATAACAGGCTGAGCACTGCTACCGAGATGAAGTGGGGGTAGAAGAGGAGTAACACGTTTCAAAGAGACTATGCAATCTGCCTTCAGTCCCAGTGAGAAATAAACTTCAGCCAAAGTGTCTTGGTCCTTCCCCTTTTAAAAAGTTTTAAAAGATGTCAAAGAATATTTCAGAACTACATCATAAAGAGTTTTAAAAATATATAAAGCAGTGAGTCCAATGTTTAACTATAGCTTGGAATTGCAACCAGAGTATCTTGATACATTGGTATCACACAAGTGGTTTTGAAGGTGTAATCATGCATGATGTTCAATTAATATACTTCAGAGATGCTGGGAAAAGACGAACGCTTCTCACAAAAAAGTGCCTCAGTTTTCCCCTTCTAACCATCCTTCTGAGATTGTCAAAGAAGAGCACATTGTTACCAAACCTACGTTTCTTTTCTTTAATGTTGACAGCTGTTAATCAATCATGGGTCTTAAATTGCCAGTTTCTCACTGGCTGCCTTGAGGATTACTAACCAAATTATGCTTGCAATCAAATTTTAGCATATTTACAGACTCAGTGCAGAATTCGTTTCAGCCCTTTATTTTGCAAACTGGTTCCTTAGTCCCTCAACTGTAGCTTTAAACAAAAACTTGAGACTGAGGCTCCATCTACATCAAGGGTGGCCAAACTGTGGCTTGGGAGCCATATGTGGTTCTTTCACATATATTGTGTAGCTCCTGGCAGGGCAGCTGGGGAAGCAAAGGGGAGGCATACCTCCCCAATCAGTCTTCCCTTCCCCAGCCAGTGTTCCCCTCCCTGGTGGGGTGGGGGGAACAGAGAAAGAAAGCCACTTTAACTTTAAATGCATTCTCAAAGCCCCCACCCCCCACCCCAGCCTACAAGTATCATTGGGTAAATAAATATCATTATCAATATCTGTTTTTATCCCTTTCATTTTTTTATTTTTGGCAGTCTCATTTAATGTTAATAAAAAGCCAATTTTCATATTTTCCAGTAAACACATGTGTGCAATAGTTGTTCATGTCTTGCGGCTCTCAAACATCTGATGTTTCTTCTATGTGTCTCTTGTGTTAAGCACGTCTGGCCACCCCTGATCTACACCTTACAAAGTCCTTGTGCGTGCTGAGGAATAACACAAGGTCTTTGTATCATGCGTGGATGAGCTTTCTGCCTCCCAGATGCACACCACCTCTTTTCTGTTTGTGGCCACAGAGTGCAGGAAGACACAACTGTAGCCTCCCCCGCTCCTGTTGTTTCCATGCCCTCGACGGCCCCGTTGACCTCTAACAGCTTTGGGGAGCAGCTCCTTGCCCTGTTGGGGAAACCTGACTGTCCAGTTAGGGGTACGGCTACCTGTCTGCAGCACTACATGTAGGTTTTGCCAGTGGGGCAAAGAGTGGCACTCTGTGGCCATCTCAGGTTGAGAAAATGGCAAGTGAGGGAAGGTCCAACTCCTCCTCCACTCGCGTCATGGTCCAAATCCAAATTTGGCTTTCACATGCCTGATAATTAAGCTTGAAACCACAATGAGAACTGCAGAAATGCACACATCTGGTTAGTCCCTGGAGCTACTACTAAAGGGATAGAAGAATAGGGGGAAATGCACACACCAGCTAAATAGTAATACAGTTGGCTGTGTTAGTAGAGCCAGTTTGGTGTAGTGGTTAAGTACATGGACTCTAAAACCGGGTTTAATTCCCCACTCCCCCACTTGCAGCTGCTGGATGACCTTGGGCAAGCCATAGTTTTGGCAGAGCTATTCTCTCAAGGACAGTTCTGGAAAGAGCTCTCTCAGCCCCACCTACCTCACAGGGTGTCTATTGTGGGGAGGGAAAGAGAAAGGAGGCTGTAAGCTGCTCTGAGACTCCAAGTGAAGAGCAGGGTATAAATCCAATCTCCTCCTCCTCCTCCTCCTCCTCCTCTTCTAGTAGGAAAAAACTCCACAAAGCACACTCTCCCATACCTAGAGCAGTCACATAATAATAATGCTGTTTACAAAGTAACAGAAAGTTCTTGAAATGCTGACTCTCAAATGGAACAGAACTGGTTCATACCAAGAAATGTTGGGTAAAAAGTGAACATTTCTTGTGCAGAACTAAGGAAGCACTCCCAAGTTGGCAGAGCTTGGAATCACTTTGGAAAGAAAGCTATACCAGGGGGAAATTGTTTTAAGACTCGTTTCACTTTTCTGGTTTGAAATGCTTCCTGCCAATTTCATACTCTCCCTCTGAACTCAGCTGAAGCTCTCTAAACCAGATGTGGAGGTGTCAAGAATGCCCATTCCAAAGGATTCTTGGTACAGGCCGGCAGGGCACAAAATTACAAAAGACCCTAGGATGTGCTTCCACACGCTCACCAGTTCTGGTACCTGCCACCAGGCCTTTGGACTACCCACACAGTCAGAAGCTGGGAGGTAAGCCTCTGACCTTACTGCGATTAATCAAGAAAATCAACCCTGCAAGGTAGGCCACTTGCAAAATGAGTTTCCACAACGATTAACCTGGTAGGTGGACTCTTAAGGTCTAAGGTATTGGAACAGGATTGAGGCATCTGAAACGCAAAACACATCAAGTATAATCAAAGTATATTTATTAAAGTGTGCAACAATATTTCAAAAGGCCCTAGCAGAGAGAACTAAACAAAGAAGCTACATTCAAGAGACTGACAACACAGTATGACATTGGTCCAATCTGCATCTAATATTTGCTCCATTGTTTTACCAAACCCATACTGGAATAGAAAAAGATGCAGCTCAAAACCACATTCAGATACCCTAGGCCAACACCATACTGACTGCAGAGTCACCCCTGAACAGCCATAAAACGGCCATAAATCTATGCAGACAGTACCATAAAACCATCAAAAAGGTACGCAGTCTGGACACTGCCATAAAATCCGACAATCAATCAAAATGGAAGTGGCATGCAATGTGGAGGGGAATTTCTGTTCCAACACAAATCTGACATCAGGAATCACAAGATTGAGAAACTTCCCACATTAGAAAAAACAGCTTTAGACATTTATCTCCTATTGTGACATATTTATTGCTTTACAACTGTTGACCTTATAACCTTTACCTGTTATTTAGTTTTTCCCTTTGCATAATTTAAACATCATCATGTTATATGTTAATCTGCTCCAACGTGGGTTTGGTAAAACAGTGGAGCAAATGCTAGATGCAGACTGGGCCATTAATTCAAAGTTACCAGGTATTACTCCTGTGAGTTGAAGTCAGGCAGCAATCTGTGCCTCTCTGTCCAGGCAGCATTTTGCCAGGCAAGAGCCTGGTCCATTCCGAGGTTAGCTCATCATACCTCCTAATAGCTGAGGCTAGCTATGAGCAAAGAAAAGGGAAAAGAAACCTCTAACTTTTTAAAGCCTAAGATCTGGGAGGGTTGGGGCCCAGTAGCCCAATCAATAGACATGTTATGTTGACACGAGTCTGTTTCTAGCAGATGACCCAGGAGGGGGTCACTTTATAGTGGGATGGAGGGTTATCTGAAATCTAACCCATCCCTTCATGCAGTGTGAATCACAGAACAAACTGAAGGAGAGTGGTAAAGCAGAGATACCATGGCACCACAGTCCTGTCCAGGTAAACAAATAGTTCGTCTCTGTACCTGAATTGTTATCCAAAGGTCATAAGACTGATTTGTCAACCCTTCAGTACCAACAGCCAGTTATTTTCCATTTGGTGTCTTCAACCCATTTGCAGGCCTAGAGATTAATATGAGTCCTGGTGTTTAATGAAAGAACAAGAAATGGACCTAAAGGTCCAATTTCTTGACAGATACTCTAAAATAATGAATATTTTGTTTTTGTATTATATTGCAATACTTAGTATGATGGTTTAATTCAATTTTTGTCATTCATCAATAAATGAATGCATACCCCTATTCCTCATTCATCTGTGAGAAATGGCAAACCCTGAAAACGTATCTGGTAGGACTATACATTTTGCAGAAGCATCATTCAGGATTGGAAACATCTGAAAGGCTTTAAAATACTATTTATCTTATTTAAGTCCTGTGGCTTCATATCTAAGGTATCAGCATGTTGAAGATACAGAAATTAAACACATTGTCCTGCCACTAAGGGATGGAATTTCAATTGTGAAGGCAATGCCCTGAGGGCACTAAGCTTCTTTGACTTGTGTGGCTAACCAGTAAACCACACAGTGAGGTAGAAAATTCCAGGCAGTAAAGGGTAGGGGGGAAATTATTCAAATAAAGGGACATCTTACAGCTAAAAGTTCAGCTCAGATGTTCAGTGAATAGCAGTAGGGATGGGAATTATATATTCTTGCACCTCCCCACTTTACATCATTGTTGACATCATCTGCACATGCTCAATTTAAGTCTCTTTGTCTGAACAGTCATTAATTACATATTTGACAAACAAGATGTTACTTGGCCATGCCTCAACTCTACAGTGCAGGTGTTCATCTTATAAAAATGATGAATGCCTCTTTGGCTGATCTCCCACACTTGTTTCACCTTTGAATGAACTTTATACACACAAAGGGGCTGAGTTCCTCTTTAGTATAAAATTTATCAGTTCTGTTACAAAAATGTTCCTTTACATTGATACATGCATATAAAAGTATGACAACATTCTTAATATCATTTTATGGGTTATTTCTATTAAAAATGTATAAAGGATACATCGAATTACAAAATTATAGCACTATTTTAAATATTAAACTCTCTATAAGCACTTTCTAATGTTGCAAAGTGGTCTATGACATAAAACTTATGCAGATACACTGAATCCACCTATCATTCTTTATTTTAATCCACTAGAACATTTTTGTTAATTTTTAAATAAAGCATTAAATCTAAACTGAAACTTCTACTTTTGTAAAATATGCTGTTTTACATCTGCCAGTAGGGGTCCCCTTTGTATAATATACATTTTGTACTTTTAATTGGCTTCTAATTAATGATAGGTGTGCATGATTGATTCCTGTGAATTCATAAACTGTTTTTGGAACATCTCCCAACTTGTTAGCAGTTTGGTAGAATAGAGAGCTGCTAAATTAATTAACTTGAAGAAGGAATCCCCATATAGACATGCGCATGTACAAAGATCTGCATTACTACAAATATCATCTAATTAAAGAAAAAAAAAACTCCTTCAGTGCAAACAAAAGTACGTGTGGGCATTTATATAAAATTGACAAGGGCCCCAGTCAAACTACAGTACTGAGCATATGAGACCTTGCATGGTTAGAGAATCAGACTATGGTTTGTGAAACCCAGCTTTGAATCCCCACTCACCCATGGAAACTTGTTCGATGGCTCATGGAAATGTGTTAGGTGGCTTTGGGCCGGTCACACACTCGCTGGCTACAGTCACACTAGAGGTTTAGCACAATCTGGCTGCACCTCTATTTACAGCGATTTAAATAGTTGCAGGAAGTTTTGATCAAACATCCCACCCTGAACTGGCTTCACTGCGCACTGGCCTCAAGGTTCATCATTCATTCATTCTTTTTCTTTTTTCTTTTTTGTCTGGCTCCTTTTTGACAGCTTTATAATCTCTCTGCCATGTACTCTGGCTTAGGGGTCTTTTGGGGCTGGAGTGCGCTGCAGCGCCGCTCTGGCAGCCCATGCGCTGGGACAAATGGCAGTGGCAGCAAGCCCCACCCCCAGCTCCCTTCACTGATGTGCTGCTGCAGCTCCGGGGCAGCCCGAAGAGGCCTGTGGCCAGCCTCCTGAGGCCTGCACTACAGTGCTGCAGCTCCAGGGCGGCCCAAAGAGGCCCATGGCTGACCTCCTGGGGCCTGCGCTCCAGCACTGCAGCCCCGGGGCGGCCCAAAGAGGCCCATGGCTGGCCTCCTGGGCCCCCCGCTCCAGTGCTGTGGCCCCAGATCAGCCTGAAGAGACCCGTCACCAGCCTCCCGGGGCCCACGATCGAGTGCTGCAGCCCCAGGGCAGCCCAAAGAAGCCCATGGCTGGCCTCCCGGGGCCCGCGCTCCAGCGCTGTAGCCCCGGGGTGGCCCAAAGAGGCCCATCGCCAGCCTCCCAGGGCCCACGATCGAGCGCTGCAGCCTGGAGGAAGGCATTGATGGAGGGAAGTGAGGGATCTGGGGGAGGCTTGATGGGGGGTGGGAGAGCCTTCCTCCCTCTCCTCATCTCTTTGCCCTCTTTCTGTCCCTCCTTTTCTTCTCCCCTTTCCTTTTCTTTCTTTCCCTTTCCCTTCTTCTTTCCTTCTCTTTCTTTCCCTCTTTCCTTCTCTCTTTTTATACCCTCTTGCCTTCCTTCTATTCTTCTCTCTACTCTCTCTCTCTCTTTCCTTCCCTCTTTCCTTCTGTGGCCCAACACTTTACCCCCCCACACAGGCTGGCTGGGGAGGGGAAGGGAAGGGGAGGGTTTTGAAGATGATTTCCCCCCTTTGCTTCCCCTTCTGACATCACTAAGCCTAGTAGCTTATTAGCACACCTTATGCTAATGAGCTCCTGCAGCCCTTTTTCTATGAAATGACCCCTGCTCTGGCCCCTCATAGCCTCCTTCTCTTAGCCTCTCTTACGTAAACACGTGTGTGTGTGTGTGTGTGTTAAAGTGCAGATTTACATGAGAGTGGGCCCATTGACTTTGGTGCATTTACCCTTGTATCAGTCATGGGATGCTCTCAGACTCTGAATTGACTCCATCTTGCAAAGGTTGCTTACATGTGTAGATCCTCTTTTTGGTGGATCAGAGTTGTCTGTTTTCAAAAAAGACAGTACCTTAGTAATCTGGTAATGTTGCTTTTACGAGGTTGACTCTTACAATATCTTTCCAAAGATACTGAAAAGGGGAGGGTCTCTGGCTCAGCAGCAGGGCACCTGTTCTTCAGACAGAAGGACCCCTGTTCAATCTCCAGTTAAACAGGATCAGGTTCCATCTTCGGTGATGTGGAAGACCTCTGCCTGAGACCACAGAACACTGCTGCCAGTTAGAGTAGACAGTATGGACCTTAATAGACCTGCGTTCTGACTCAATAAGGCTGCTTCATTCATTCATGCATGTGACCAAAGTCCAACAGAAATTGATCTCAAAGGTTCTTCCTCTGCATGCAGTGAATGCATGGTAGCAGGGTACAGTAATCCCTTGGGAATTTTTGCTGTGTGATTGGACCAATGACATACAGAAGATTTTTTTTTAATTTGAACACACCCAATTGAGCAACTGGAAAAAAAATACCTTTAACCAAGCATGCTGTCCCTGGTAATGATATTTTCCATTGTTCCCTGAATTAATCTGCTTGCAGTTCTCTGTTCTTCATAATGATCCCCTCATTTTGCAAAGTACAGCACTAAATATAAATGGTGAAAACTATACCCATTTATATTACTAATTGGCATATTTGTTGCCTTATAAATGAAGCTAGCTTATTCTTTTGGATCTTGTTTCCGAAAAAGAAATGTATTTTGTTGTATTAATCGATACGGTTTGCCCGTAATTGCCAGCGCTTGCAAGTTCCAGCCTTTTAATTAATTGATTACTCTGAGAGTAGCAATTCCATTCGTGACACTAACATGCCACAGCCGGGTTCTGTGGGTAGGTCAGCTGCATGTGAAACCTAGGAGGTTTGCTCACAGTAGGTAGAAGGCCAGGTGGAGGGGAGGGGAGGGGAGGGAGGAGGTAAATCAACAAACTCTCTTTTCAAGGAGCTCCTCACAGCAGTAGTCCTGTTGAGCCAGCAGAGATCAAAATTGGAAACCTCGGCACCTGGAGTTTGTTCCTCAGCTTGTTCAGTGACTCAAAACAAATCAGTTCCTCTAAAAGAGGGCTATTACCTTGATGTGCCATTTGCTGCACAGAGATGTCGTAAGGTACATGAAATGGTGGGGTCATTCTGATGGGTCAGCCTTATGAGTGTTTCAAACCTATAAAGACTCCCATTTATAGAAACACAGCATTGGATATGGAACCAGATCTGAGTTACATCCCCCTTTCTTTTTTAAAGAATATTTTAATTTTTTTTGGGGGGGAATCTGAGGCTAATTTTCAGTTATATATATTTTAAAAAATTACCAGGACACTGTGTGCCTCTCCTTTCTGCTCATGAGAAAACTGGTGGGTTTTTTTTTTTTTTTTGGTTTTTTTTTACAGAAGCAAATGAGTTCTTAATTTTAAATGCACATATTTTTTCTCATACCACCGACTTGTTATTTATCTTTTATTTCTGTGAAGAAGAGCAAGTTACTCCAGGGAACATTAAAATAGGTTTAAAAAATTAGAAAGTTTTGAACACATATGTTTAACTGACTTTGAATTGATTAGAAGATGAGAAATGTGGAGGAGAGAGCTGCTCAAATGTACTGTTCCTTGCCTCTGCAATGGATAATTGTTCCTTAAGATCCATTGTTCATTCTTACGCCTATTTGTTAAAACCTGAATGTACTCTAGGAAAGTGTTGAACTCTCTTTATGTTTTCTTTATTGCTGATTAAAACATATAGGCTGCGGTCAGACATGCAGTTTGATCCAGTGTTGCCCCACTTCTAATTGGTTCAGGGTTTTTTTGGTAATAGAGAGATTTGATTAGACATCCCCCCTTAACCCGCTTCAATGTGCTTTCATGCTGTGGCTGATTGATCAAATGCAGTCGCCATGGAGTGGGGCGGTGGATATTTTTTATCATTTTTTTTTTTAGCATGTGCACAAGTGCTTATGGGAAGCAGCACCTCAAACTCCTGGCAGAATGGCAGCAGCCAGTGATCAATGGGATTGCTGGAGGAGGCTGCTGGGACATGTAGTCCAGCATGGGGGGAAGTGTTTTTGAAACTACGCATTTGAAAAATTCAACATTTCAAACATTTCAAAGCTGGGAGGAGATAATAGAGAAGCCTCATCCTGTGTCCTGCTGGTGTTTTTGTTTTAAAAGCTTGAAGCAAAGCTGGAGTCACAGACATTGTCTTCAGACTGCCCCCCACTCCCTCTCTGAAAAAAAAAAACACACCCTTATCTCTTTTCAAGTAACCCCTTTTCCATCCCGTGTGCCACAAAGCATAGAAAACAGCTGATATACACAGGTGTCTTTCTTTGGAAGATTTTTTTTTTAAGCCACAGTGTTGAGAAGCTCCTCTGTGTGTGTGTGTGTGTGTGTGTGTGTGTGTGTGTGTGTGAGAGAGAGAGAGAGAGAGAGAGAGAGAGAGAGAGAGAGAGAGAGAGATGTGAATATACAGTTATGCACACATCACTAACTAATAAAAAAAATGGCAACCGGGAAAACAAGAGACCAGTCAGACCTGCCTGATGGCTTGGGTATTCAACAGAGCAATCAGACAACAGGAAATCCACTTTGAAACCAGCTCAGCCGGAAAGGACTAGACTTTCACAGGTATCAAAGAAGCATGCAGTAAGGGGAGGGGATGACTGGGCCATGACAGACAGATGTTGCTGTCTGATCATGCATTTTAAATCCAGAAGGGAACAGCAATGGTAACAGATCAAACTACACATCTGATTGGAGCCATAGCTATTAACTAATAGGGTAAGTTACAATGATGTTTTTGTAAACTGCTATGCTGATTTTTTAAAATCAGATGACTTAGAGAGTAGCTCCTTAATATCATAGGAAAGTGGAATGAGCCTGTCCTACCACAGATGCATGAAGGATTCCCACAGAGTTCAGTGGAATCTCCCTCCCCAGGGTTGCATGCTTTTAACCTGTGGAAGAGGCCATCATAGAGAATGTGAGATCTGTTCTGCTTCCCATATTATCACCTTGTTTCCAAGTTAGTCAAGATTAGGGATGGGCATAAACCAGCTGATGAACTAAAGGTCACAAATTCTGGCCAGTTTGTGGTTCATGAGGCAATGTTTGCAAACTGAAGAACCACCATGAACTTTCACAAATTTTGATGCAGTTTGTGGTGATTCGTGAATGAAAAACAGCTAGGAGCCATTTAAACCACTGCTTTCTGCTCCCTGCGAAAAGCCACAGGGAGTAGAAAGCAGGGGTATAACTGTCTCCCGGCCAGTTCGCCCCCTGCTTTCTGCTCCCTGCCGCTGCTTGTTGCCACTCAGCTCTTTGATTGAAACCCTGCTTTCTGTTTCCACAAAAAGCTTCAAGGAGCAGAAAGCAGTGGTTCAAATATCTCCCAGCCATTTAAACCAAACAGCTTACTGGCGGGGCTACTACTCAGCTGTTTGGTTTAAATGGCCCAGTGCTTTCATCTCCCTGTGAAAAGCTGCGGGGAGCAGAAAGCAGATGTTTAAACTTTAAATGGCTCTCAAACTGATACGAACCGGGTCAGATTGCGAACCATCCTCCCAGTTCATATGGGTTCATGAACTGAAACGCAAAAATGTGATTCATGCTCATCCCTAGTCACGATTAGACTTCCATTCCTGTTAAAGTACAACATGCAGAGTCTGAGGAAGAAAAAGTGTAACTCAGTGAAGCCCCATGGGGGACCTCTTTGTTCAGTTGTCGCATACCTGGTGAAAAGCAAATCATCCCCTTGACATATGAGTTTTAAAAGCTGTCAAGAGATGAGGAGTGAGGGTCTTTCATTCTCCTGTGCTGCTGCCTCCTCCCTCTGCTGAAACCTTCTATCTCTCTCCTCTTCCTTCCTGGCCGCTGCTACAAACAGAGGCATTATTTATGAAGGTTGCTAGACAACCCAAAAATGGTGGCTGGGATCTTACAGTGTACTGACATCAACTCTCGCTCTTTTTGTTGATGTTGTTTTAAAATCTCCCCCCCCCTGTAGAAAAATCTCCTCTATCTGTACATAACCCATTGTGAGGACTTTTTGATCCATACTCTTAGTGGCCGGGATACAGTGATTTTAGAAATTAAATTAACTCTCTTTAGAAATCCATAACATTTGTGTTACCCTATATGTCCTCCAAGGAGCTTGGGACAGCATACACAGTTTTTGCCTCTGCCATTTTATCTTCACAACTCTGTAATGTAGTTTCTATTGCAAGAGAATGACAGGCCCAAGGTCACCCAGTTAGTTTCATGGCAGAGTAGAGATTTGAATCAAAGTCTCCCTGGTCCTAAATTAACACCCTAACCCAGAAGTGTCAGTCTCATTTGTTATGAGGACTGAATCTGACATAAACGTTGGGCCGGGCCATGTGTGCCATAAAATGTAATGCTAAGTACTGGAGATATAATTTTATAAGGGACACCAGCAAACCCAATTAACAATATTATTTTTTACACAAAATGCAAACAAAAGTAATTGATTCTCAACAGTGAAAGCAATTGATTTACTGGGCAACCCCCCAACCCCCTAATAAATGTATTTCATCATCATGCAGGACAAGTTTTTTTCGAAGGGATATCATAAAAGGTACATTTCCATACATGTCAGTTGCTTGAGGGCCAGGTAAGAGCCCTGGATGGGCCAGTTCTGGCCCCCGGGCCTTGTGTTTGACACCCCTGCCCTTACCATTATACCATGCTGGCTTTATACCATTAATGTATACCATGCTGGCTTTTACATGCTGATTCCTTGATTGGCGGCAGTGGTGGAAAGTGCCATCAAGCTGCAACCGAGGGTTTTCAGTCCAAGAGACATTCAGAGGTGGGTTGCCATTGCCTGCACGTCATGACCCTGGCATCCCTTGGAGGTCTCTCATCCAACTAGCCAGGGCTGACCCTGCTTAGCTTCTGAAATCTGATGAGACTGATCTAGCCTGGGCTATTCAGGCCAGGGCACTCCTTGATTGTGGCAGGTCAATATATATAGTGACTAAAAATGAGTTTCTGTTCATGGAGGTCTCATATGTTATAGAAGGACTATACCTATCCAGAGCTCTTTTTGTAGCAGGAACTCCTTTGCATATAGGCGACACACTCCTAATGTAGCCAATCCTCCAAGAGCTTACAGAGCTCTTCTTACAGGAGCTACTGTAAGCTCTTGGAGGAATGGCTACATCAGGGGTGTGTGGCCTAATAGGCAAAGGAGTTCCTCCTACAAAAAGAGCCCTGCCTATCACACATCCACCTGTATGATGGGGAGGACACCAGAAAGACATGCATGAATTTACATATCTTGTAATATTTGGCTGCCCTACCAATGTAACAGCCTTTTCTTGAACAAAGTTTGTGTCCAGTAGTACCTTTTAGACCAACAGTTTAGTTCAAGGTATAAGCTTTCGTGTGCGAGCACGCTTCTTCAGATACCAGTATCTTTGTTGGACTTAAAGGTGCCACTGGACTCAAACTTCGTTCTGCAGCTTCAAACCAACATGGCTACTTGCCTGAATCTATCCTTTTCTTTAGAAGTTCTGCCCCAGATCCCTTTCCTTGTTCTCCCCACATGGAAAGGTTATTCTTAATATGACAAATCTGTGACCTACACCTAAAGTCTGTAATCATACATCTAGCCAGGGCTTTTTTTGTAGCAAAAACCCAGCAGGAACTCATTAGCATAATAGGCCCATCAGCACAAACTCATTAGCATAATAGGCCACCCTATCAGCACAAACTCATTAGCATATTAGGCCACACCTTGACAGCACAGCTCATTAGCATATTAGACCACACCCCCACATGTTGACAGAAGTGTGGTCATCCAGCCACACCCACCTTTTTCTTCTTATTCTGTTTACCTTGTTTGTTGTCAAAACAGGCTTTTTTTAATAGCAGGAACCCCTTTGCATGTTAGGTCACACAGCCCTAATGTAGCCTATTATGCTAATGAGTTCCTGCTGGGTGTGGCCAACTTGGGAGCCAGCTGGAACTCCATTCCTGTGCATTCCTGCCCAAAAATAGCCCTGCATCTAGCAAAGATTGCACAGTATGACTACTGTTTACGTAGATAAGGGTTTACTGGGCTTTGACCCAGACACTGAATACATAGTAAACTGGAAGACCCCTGACTTAGAGGCTATGACAATTTCCATGCTTTTAATCTACAGAATTAGAAATGGGTGTGTGTTTTTTTAAGGCAGTAGACCTGCAACTAGAAATGACTTAAAGTCAATAGGATGTCTGTTTAACAGCTCTGCCATAAAGTGCCTCAGCACTTTTATAGGGCCTGAGGTGATGTTTGTCTTAATTACTGCTCACAAAAGGAATTTTTAAACAATGTTTTGCTGCCCTTTAACAGAAAGTAAGAAATAACGAGAAAGCGATATGAGATGCATACCAAAGGATTAAATTAGTTCATTTGAGTTAATGGGCAATTTGATCCAACCTGGTTGAGGGAGGAAGGCCTGTGGTGTGAGGACAGAGGCACCTCAAGAAGGGACAATTGTTGCAGGCAGATGTGAGCATAACCAGTGGATGAAGTGGGCTTTTTAGAAAGGGTTTGACACGTTTATGGAGAATAAGCCATGATAACTAAATGGAACCTTCTTGTTCCCAAGCAGTGTGTCTTGGAATAACAGATGCTGGGGACAAACAACAAGGGGAAAGGGATTTGAAAATCTGGGCCAGCTTGGAAAGATATGTTGTTCTCCTTTTCAGAAGCTAGAGAAGTCCAGAAGAGTGGTATATAAACCATATAAAACTAATAAATAACCTTCATTGTCCCATTTGTGAGTAAACAACATGGGTCTTGCTAGAGTGGAACCAGAAAGACCTTTGTTTGATCCAATAAGACAACTTTCCTTGTTCTCTTGTTCTGACTATAGCGAATAATAGAGCTTCAGCAACAAGCTGTAATGATCTTAGCCCTAGGAAATAACTTCAGGCATGATTTATAAACAGCCATACAGTTCTGCTGCTTTTCCTTGCCACGGTAGGATGCCAACTCCAACCTGGTCTCCAAGCGTTGGTACTGCTTGTAGCTGGTTGGCATAACCTCCATGGCTGGTTGCCTGGGATGAGGTGCTCCTGGCTGTCATTGTGCTTTCATTTGTATTCTGGCTCTTCTAGATTCCTTTCCCACCAATTCCTGTTCTGAAATACTTGCTGAAACCAGAATGTGCTGAAACATAGAGTTGCCGGCATCCATGTGGAAATTACCATTTATGACAGTGATCAGTTCCCCTGGAGAAAATGGCTGCTTTGGAATGTGGACTCTGTGGCATCATACCCTGCTGATGTTCTTCCCCTCCCCAGGCTCCACCCCCAAATTAGGTAACCAAAGAGATTACCTGGTTTTTGCTGGGTTGAAATTTCTCCCCCCCCATTTGTTTCCACCCCCAAATATCCAGGAATTTCCCAAACCAGAGTTGGCAATTATATAGCAAGGCCTCATCAGGTTCTCCTTTCACATTGATTGATTCACATGGGAAATGTAGTCCGCATTGCGCTTGTGTGCAAGCTTATCTGTGGCTTTGGATAATGGGTTTGAATACAGGTACAGCCCTGAGAGTGGCAACGGACCTTGAGCTTGTTTGGAGGTTCTAGCAGGAGAGCACAGCTATCATATACTCTTGACCGAAGAAAAGTACACTCCTTCTATCTGGGATGGTTGTCCTCTTTGACTGAGTGGGCAACTTCAGGAGGGATGCACATGGAGTTGTGAGGGAGGTAGGGGACCCCTGCCTAGCCAGCCAGATCAGCCGAATCAACCCTGGTGATCAATGGGGTGATAGATGTCACAGCCAGACTGCCCTCACGTCCTAGTGGCAACGGAGAAATAATTTTGGCTCTCTTATGGTTCTGGCTGTTCTATCTCCATCCCAATCTCAGTTTAATTCATGACAGCTGTCCTTGATGATTTTGTGCCATGAAATTATTAAAGCGTTAAACTATTGAGCTCAAGTTGCATCCCTGTGTGAATAATGTGGATGATGGTTCATGGTATCCTATATAAATATAAGCCCAGCATATTGACACTTTCTGGCTCTCCCATTGGCTGCACTCTGTGCTTCATCAGCCATTGACCCATCAACTGCCGCTCAAGAGTACTCACATCCTCTCCCCCACCCTCTGCCATTCCCTGTCTGAATAAACTGTCAAAACTACTGTGTGGCTCACTTTCTCCTTAGTGGCTGTTGCTAGGTAACAAAGCTTGGTTCTGTCAGTAAAAAGGCAAAGGCAAGAGGCCCTTTTCAAGCCTACTTTGGCCTTTGTGGGGAACTCATTGGAGCCAGTCCTGATTAGGGTTGCCAGCTCCAGGTTGGGAAATTCCTGGAGATTTGGTGGTGGAGCCTATGGAAGCCAGAGTTTGGGATGGGAAGAGGCCTCAGCTGAAAAGAATGCTATAGAGTCTACCCTCCAAAGCAGTTATTTTCTCAAGGGGAGACCTAGGCTCTTGCTGTGGGAGCTGAGTGGGTGATTTCAGACCAGTCACAGACTTTCAGCCTAACCTACCTCACAGAGTTGTTATGCAGATCAAAAGGGGGAGAGGAAAATTATGTAACCTGCTTTAGTCTCCAAGGTGGAGAAAGACTATACTTTTCCTCCTGGGGAACCATTGCTGCCAATCTCCAGATGAGGGCTCTAGATCACTCAGAATTAAAACTGCTCTCCAGATGGCAGAGATCATCTCCCCTGGAAAAAATGGCTGCTTTACAGGGTAGACTCTGTGTCATTATACCCTGATGGGGTTGTTTCCCTGCTGGAGAAAATGGTGGACTCAGTGTCATTATACCCTGCTGAGGTAGCCATCCTATGACAGTCAGTGTGACATAGCAGTTAGTGCTTCAGAGCAGGGTCTGCCAGACCCAGGTTTTTGCTGTGGGAGCTGAGTGGGTGATTTTGGACCAGTCACAGACTTTCAGCCTAACCTACCACACAAGGTTATTGTGCAGATCAAAAGGGGGAGAGGAGAATAATGTGAGCTGCTTTGGTCCTCACTGGGGAGAAAGAGTGTACTCTTCCTAGGTAGAGGCTGCAGGGAAAGGGTGGGGGGGAGATGGAAAGCTGAAGTCAGAGGGGCAGATAAAGGTAGGTTGATGGATAGCTGAGAAGGAGACAGGGCTGCCATCTCCAGGTTGGGAAATTCCTGGAGATCTGAGGGGTGGACAATGCTCCCTCTAAGCTATGGAGTTTTGTGAGCAAATATTTTGCTTTGTGAGCTACTTGCATTAAAGTTGTGAGTGAACGATTTGGCTGCTGCATAAATTTATTTGCTCTGGAGCCATCCTTCCTGAGCTAAGACAAAAATGTGTGAGCCAGAGGCTAAAAAAAACTGTGAGCTAGCTCACACTAACACAGCTTAGAGGAAACACTGAGTGGAGCCTGAAGAGGGTGGGGTTTGAGGAGGGGTGGGACCTCAGACAGGTACAATGCCATAGACTCAACCCTCCAAACCAGCCATTTCCTCCTGTGGAACCATTGTTGCCAATCTTCAGGTGAGGACTAGAGGTCACTCATGATTACAACTGCTCTTTAGGTGGCAGAGTTCAGTTCCCCTGGAGAAAATGGAGGACTCTGTGTCATACCCTGCTGAGGTCACCACAGCAAACTGACACTGAGAGTCCAAGGCTGGGGCACCTACCCAGAGCCTCTTTCTAGATCCCATCATATTTATTTCCACTACAGGATTTATTCCTAGTACATTAATAATTGTTGAAATTGTTTGGGAAAAGGTTGAAATATGTCCTCTTCACACGAACTACTTCTTCATCATCATCATCATCTTATAGTTCAGCAGATTAGTTTCCAAGGAGCATTCCTATGCAAATTTGGCACAAACCAGAATTGAGTTCAGTAGAGAATGGGAGAAATTAGCTGACCACCAAAAGTAGTTGGGTAACCAGTGTGGTGTAATGGTTAGAGTGCTGAACTAGGATCTGGGAGACCCAGGTTTGACTCCCCACTCTGCCATGGAGCTTGCTGGGTGACCTTGAGCCAGTCACATACTCTCAGCCTAACCTACCTCACAGGGTTATTGTAATGATAAAGTGGAGGAGAGGAAGAAAGGAAAGGGTGCACAATGATGATGATGATGATGATGATGATGATGACGATGATGATGATGATTTAAAGCAGTATCTACGCAACTATCCTTGCTTTGCCAATTATGTTCAGAAGTGGGATACATCCCCTCTTCTTGACTAGGCCTTGTTTTAATTTATTAATTTGATTTAATTTAATTTGCATAATGGAACATATTCAGGGCTGGCCTGAGGGCTTTGGGCACCCTAGGGCAACTGGACCCTGTGTCCCCAACAGGTGTGCACCTGAAGCTGCTGGCCAACTAGACAGCAGGGACACACATGCCTGAAGCTACTTGCAATTGTGTACTTGTCTTGGCAGGTACACACCTGGAAGCCGATGGCCAGACAGACAGCCTGGGTGGCAGGGTTGGGGGCATCGCAGGTCTGCTTGCTGTCAGTGCCCCCAACCTCTATGGCACCTAGGGCTGCCTAATGGGTGGGCTGCCCCTGAAAACACTGTTGGGTTTCTGGGCCTTCTGCTGTGCCCTCCACACCCTTCTTCTGTTCATACCTACCTAGGGGTAGATGTACCCAGCTGAGGGTAACAGATATGCATTAGGGTGTGAAGTACAAAAGTCTATACCATAATAACAAGTGTCAGAAGACTCATTGTTCTCATATATGTTTAACCACTGCTTTCATGTGGAAATAATTCCCTTACTTGCTTTTATTGCCATGGTGGTTGTAGAGGCATGCACTTTGGTGACATAACATTCACAATATGTTGTCGAAGGCTTTCACTGCTGGCATTCATTAGTTGTAGATTTTCCAGGCTGTATGGCTGTGGTCTTGGCATTGTAGGACCTGATGTTTCTCCAGCAGCTGAGACTAGCATCCTCAGAGGTATAACACAGAAAGATGGAGTACTCTCTGTGTCAATGTGAGAAGAAAAATGGTAGGCAGGTAATTTATATCTACTCAGGAAGGTGGGGTAGGGCTGAGTCATTATCTTGTAGGAGTTTTCCAGGCTGTGACTTGCTAATGGAGGAGCTTTCCTGGGGAGATTCTTTTGCATATGGATTGGGTGTTGAAATTCTAATCTTATCTGTAGTGCTATCGTAAGATGTAGAATATTTTGCCTTTTTCAGGACAGGAAATCATGCCCTATTTATTTTTAAACGCTCTTCTTTCCTGTTGAAATCGTGTTTCTGTCTATGAATTTCAATGGCTTCCCTGTGTAATCTTACATGGTAATTGGATGTGTTGTCCGGCATTTCAGTGTCTTGGAATAAGATACATGGGAGTTTGCATCATCAGTCCCTCATACCCTCCATTTCCCTTACATTTCCCCCCCTGCCATGTACCCAGAGGGCTTTTTGTGATTTTTTCCCCTTTTCATATCAGGGCTGATAGCAAGAAAAAGATGGTGACTTGGGTGGGACCTTTGCAGGCCAAAGCCAAATGTACACCATTCCTTCCCAACGACATCCTAGCATGCTTGGACTGAGTTCTTTCCAAAAAGACTGAAGTAAAGCACACTTTGGAAAGGGCATATTGATGAGGAGAAAAACCTGGAAACAGGCCAATTGCCGCAGGATGCTGGATGGATGCTCCAAGAAAAAAAAGCACTCCAATTTGGAAGCCAAGATGGAGAAAAAAAAAACTTCCATATGGAAGCAGCCATAGTTTGAACAGGGGGATCTGGTGTCACCAGTCTGCATGTTCAGGGACTCAAACGCAGCTGGCCTCCAACGTGATTTTATTTATTCAGAAGATTTATACGCAGCTTCTTCAGACCTGCTCTTAAATTTTATTGATAGAACATCCATCAGGCTAGGAGCAGATCATAAAACAGCTAAAAATATAGATGGAATTCCTTACTTAAAACCCCGGGGAAAGAGAAATATTTTGGCCTGGAAGGAGAGCCTAATGTGGCATGCCTAGAAGAAACCATGACCAAAGGAATGGTCATGGTTTTAATGATTGTAGATTTTTTCTCATCGAGTCCTCATTAATTAGGATATCGCTCTGTCCAAGAACCTGTCAGGGCTTGGAAGAAGTGAACGCTCCCTCAGCTGAAGCTGGGAGACAGGTGTGTGTCTCGGTGGGAAGAAACAGCATCTTAGATTCTGGTAGAGACCAAAGAGCAGACAGGCAGGGCTATGAGTTGGCCAAGTTACCTTGGAGAACTCTCTCTCTCTCTCTCTCTCTCTCTCTCTCTCTCAGCAATTCTGCATTGGCTTTTCCCTGTGCTGTTTTACCAAACCCACCTTGGAACAGAAATTCCCCTCTGAATTGCATGCCCCTTTCACTTTCTTTGATCATCGGGTTTTATGGTACCTTCTGCTTAGATTTATGGCCACTAATGGGTGACTTCTCAGTCAGTATAGTATTGCCCCAAGGTATTTGAATGTGGTTGGACGATTCTGCATTGGCTTTTTCCTCCGTTATTTAACCAAAGGTGCAGCTCAAAAGTTGTTGTTGTTGTTTTTTTTAATTGCTTGCCCATATAAAAAGGGCCATAGCCATTAGCACATCAGGGACAAAAGTCTAACTGACTATCTAGTACTGCTCATATGGCTATCACCTTAAGCAGAAATCAGAACCAAAGAAAATATTTTAAAAGACCTTACTCAGTATTATTTCTCTTATATTTTATTATTGTGCCTATGAATTTTGCCACTGAGAGGGTGAAACAATCATTGGTATCCAATAGTAGCCATGATACCTGGGCTCACGCATTTAGCGGTTCCATACCTTTAAGTAAATGGGTGACTAAATTAGCCCCTAACTCATTGAATATAGGAGCTGCGGTGGCTCAAGTGGTTAAGACGCTGAACTGCAGGCTATGGAAGGTCAGTAGTTCAGCAGTTCAAGACCCGTGAGTGCCGCATGACAGGGTGAGCTCCTGTCTCTAGTTCCAGCTCCTGCCAACCTAGCAGTTCGAAAGCAAGAAATTGCAAGTAGATAAATAGGTACCACTTTGGTGGGAAGGAAACAGCGTTCCGTGCGCCTTGGTGTTTAGTCATGCTGGCCACATGACCACGGAAACGTCTTTGGACAGCGCTGGCTCTTCGGCTTTGAAACGGAGATGAGCACCGCAACCCTAGAGTCGGATTCGACTGGCTTTTGAGCAGGGAAACCTTTACCTTTACCTTTACATTGAATATAGGGCACTCCATAATCATATGTTCAATAGTTTCAGTTGTGTGATATGAGCATCTGCATGTTCTATTAGAGAATGGTACTTTATTATATCTGCCCTTCAAAACTGCCGAGGGAAGAACGTTCAGTCTTGTCAAAGTAAAAGCTCTTCTTAGTTTTGGGACTGTCAGTTGATAAAAATATTTCAGCAGTTGCATTGGGAGGGCAATTTCCAAATGGACTGTCGAACATATCCTGTGCTCGGGTGTCCCCTACCTCCCCTCACTGCTCCATGTGTGTCCCTCCCAAAGCTGCGCACTTGGTTAAAGAGGACAATCATCCCAGATAGAAGGAGTGCACCGTTCTTTGGTCAAGGGACAAAAGTCTTAATCTTGGCACTTCACACATTGTGCAACATTTCCGCCTACAGGGAATGATTAATATAGGGGACTTGTGATTCCTCCCATGCACCCTGAAGTGGTACAGTCCATTCTTCCACCTCAGGATTTTGCCATCTCATTCTACTGTGTGTCTAGATTAGAAGAAGAAGAGGAGACTGGATTTATACCCCACCCTTTGCTACCCAAAGGAGTCTCAGAGTGCCTTACAATCTCCTTTCCCTTCCCCTCCCCATAAGAGACACCCTAACCAGGTGTCAGGAAACAGAGTGCTAACCAACCACACATGCATCATCAAATCATAAATATTATCTAACCCGCCCTGCATAGTTAAGTAGCTAATTTTAATGCCCACAACAATGCATGTTGATGTGTGTTTGGGAGGGGAACAGACTGATATGTAGTGGGTGGTCGGAAAGAACGTAACCTCCAATTACCTTGGCCTGTGGGAACGAATGAGGGACTTTGCAGTCAGGGGTAGGGAGTATAAGATGAAACAGTGTGGAATGTTCTGGGAGCTCGTTCAAGGTAGGTGGGGCTGAGAGAGCTCTTTTGAGAACTGCTCATAGGAGAATAGCTCTGAAATAACTTGTGACTGACCCAAGGTCACACCAGCAGCTGGATGTGGAGTAGTGGGGAACCAAACCCGGTTTTCCTAAATTAGAGTCCATGCTCCTAACCACTACACCAAACTCGCTCTCAAGTTAGGAGGTCTCAGGAAGGCAAAGCCTGTTTTGTGGAGTGGGGGAAATTGGAGTGTTTGGCCTAGCCTACATCGCTAAAAAAATTTTTGGCAGGCAGGTTTTAATTCAGTCTCATATGTTAATTGTGCTGCTGCTGTTCGCATCTTGATAAATTATCTTCCTCCAAGGGGGAAAAAGAGCCCGGACTACTACTTGTAATGAAAGCATCCCTATTACCATATTACCTCTTTGGAGTTTCATGATTGTACTTAAGTTTCAGACAGAGATTTATGAAAAGAAGAAATATGAGTAATGGATCACAAGCTATCACTCAGCTTCAGATCTTCACAGCCTCCCCCCCCAGCTGTTTGAGGAGGCAGTAATTCAGCTGGGGGGGGGAGAGACTGTAAATAATGAATATAAATCACACAAACCTAACGTGTACATACATACCACAGCCATCTTATCAAATCTCACCTACCATGTTTCTGGGCCTCTGTTTAGTCTAATATTGATATTTTAGGAATGGGACGCAACACCCGTAGATTTTCAAGATTTAATTGATCCTACGTAGCTGGCTGAGTAGCCAAACCATTGGTACATAATCAGTGGGGGTTGAAGTTATTCAGTGAGGATAAAAGTTAGAGCATTTTTTTCTCCTACTGTGTTGTTATAATAGAGGATGAGAAATAAAATATTTATACAGCATGTATCTGATACGGATTACCTCAATAAAGGAAGCTGCGGCCTACGGTTTGCAATACCTGAATGAGGCTGAGTAAAAATAGGATGTTTTGGCGGTCATTCATTCATAAGGCTCACTACACGTTGAAAGCAACTTGATAGCACATAAACACACACACATATACACATACACACATGTATCTGTGAGATATTTCTCCTCCTTTCCTCCAAGGAGCTGAGGTATATATGGTTCTCTCTTCTATCGTTTATCCTCGCAAAGATCCTAGGAGGCTGGCTATGCTGAAAGACCATAATTTCCTCAGGATGGCCCAGCAAGTTTTATTTCAGAACAAAAATGTAAATCTGGATTTCCCAGTACTTAGTCTGACACTCAGACCACCCTGTCTCTTTTACCGTACCATCTATCTGTGTAGGGATGCCAGCCTCCAGGTGGGACCTGGGGATTCCCTAGAATTATACCACATCTCCAGACTACAGAGGTCAGTTCCCCACTTGGAGAAAATGGATGCTTTGAAGGGTGGACTCTATGGCATTGGACCCCACCGAGGTCCCTGTCCTCCCCAGGCTCCATCCCCAAATCTCCAGGTATTTCCCAACCCTACCCTCCCATCTCCCACTGGTGACTGGAGTAGACCTGGCAACCCTATTGTCTATGCAGAGCCCTTCACTGACCCCTACTATTTCTAGTGCTCCTGCTCACAGATTTTCTTAAAATTGCAATGCTGATATTGTGGTATCTCCTTTATTTCCATTTATGGCATGGCCCCATTTCAGGACAAAGAGTATTTCCACATGGATTATCTGCCCTGGGTTCAAGGCTCTTGGGAAGTGTGTTCTTTTCTTGTTTTCCCACAGCATCTTGGTGTATTCCTGTACCTTTTAGGGTTTCCCTGGGCTTTCTCCAGTCTTTCTCAAACTTGTGTTGCTGCAGAATTATGGGACAGATTGCAGAGAAGCTTGGTAGGAAAGTTTGGGTGTTCCCACCTACTTAGCAGCTGTTTTCCCTGACCTTTTCCCAGCAGTAGCCTTTCTTCCCCCCCACTGGGGGACTTTTAAATTTGCAATTTAGTATCATTATATTCAGGGCTTTTTTTGAAGAAAAAAGCCCAGCAGCAACTCATTAGCATAATAGGCCACACCCAACAGAAGAAACTCATCAGCACATTAGGCCACACCCTGACAGTACAGCTCATTAGCATATTAGGTCACACCCCATGCCTTCCCTTGGCTTGCCCGGGCACCCCACAGCTGTGGGGAGCCCGGGCAAGCTGGCCCTTGGACAGTCTGGGGAAGGCACGGGAATGTGTTTAAATGTCTCCCCAATCTTTCCAGGCCCCCTCTGGCCTGCCCACCTCAGAGTCACCGGGGGGAGTCGCCTTCTCTCTGTAGCCATGCATGCAGAGGTTTTGGCTGCAGTGGTCGTGGCCAACTCTGAATACAGCCGGAACTCTGTTCCTGTGCATTCCTGCCCCAAAATAGCCCTGATTATATCTGTGTCTCTTTTTCTCTGAATTCTCAGCTTTCTTATTTTTAAAACAATTAAGTCTCTAGCTCTTTCTGTTGTAGAAAAGTATACCTCCACAAAATAATGGGATAGAGACTTATTTTTTTAAAGTAAATGATACCTAGGGATTCACAGAACTTGTTATGTTTATTGTTACCCTCAGCTGCTTCTTGTGAGCTGGGCCCAGGTTCTGTGACACTGAAGGAGTCTTCCTCCAGGCTGAACTCTGATTGGTCAAGCTGGCCAATGACAACCACACCGACAACAGAGAAACTATACAAGCCTGAGGCTGTATGGGAACCACCAAAATCACTTCTAAAATAGGGCTGCCAGGTCTCCACTGGCCAACAGTGGGGATAAGGGGTAAAGTTGCCAGATCCAGTTTGAGATACCCCAAAGATTTGGGAATGGGGCCTGGGGAGCATAGGGACCTCGGTGGGATACAATGACACAGAGTCCACCCTCCAAAGCAATAATTTTGTCCAGGAGAATGGATCTCTGTAGTCTGGAGATGAGGTGTAATTATGGAGGATTCCCAGGTCCCACCAGGAGGCTGGCATCCCTACAGTTTTAAACATAGCCACTGGCAAGTGAGTAGGTGTGAGTGGCTAACCAGTTTCTTTAAAAAGCAATTATTTTTATTGGGGAAAAATCATACTATTCAAAACTGTTGTTTAGCAACAGCAAAATAAGCGAGTGATTGATTCAGAAGTTAACAGAACATTCTTCAGACATATATTTTTGTCACTTAAATTAATTTATCCTTAACTGTTTTGTCCAATAATCGCTTGTAACGGTAAGACAAAAACAACCCCCAAACCTTTTCTAATAGGTTAGACTTCATAGCAAATTTCCCTTGACGCCATGATGGTCTGCTCTTCCACTGGATTTGAAAAAGAGTCCCCCTCCCTTCTTGTAGGGCTACACATTCCTTCCTCTACCAGTAGTTTCCAAACCCATAGACTCCTGCATAACAGTTGCAAAGTACAGACAGCCCTGTAATGCTAACAGTCTTGTTCCTGTCACTTTTTTCTTGTTAGTTCTATCTTTGTTCAGACATCAGCTAGTTTTTTTAAATTAAATTCCAATTTACAAATGATACATAGAACATATACAGTCATCTACCACTACAATCATCTGCAATCATCTAGATCATACACAAGACATAAATTACAATCATCCAGGGTTCATTTTCTGCAGGAGAGCACAGGAGCAAAGCTCTGGCAGTAAGGAGCCCAGGGGGAGGGCACATGCAGCAAGCCCTGCCCCCTGCTCCCAGCAGCACCCGCTCATCTTTCCCGACTCAGTGGAGTGCTGCAGTGAGTTGGCCCTTGAGCTACTCTGCCACTGCCTGGGCCATGGCACCCAGCCTGCCCAGGCTCTGCTCATCCTCATGCTGGCCCTGGTGCAATGCTTCTGCAAGGCAGGCCCTGGCAACTCCTGTGAGGCCTGCAAGGACCTCTGCCCCAGCCATCTGTGCCTACTCGGCTTTCTCCTGTACCTCTGCCCTGCCACCACCCTGGCCCCCTACCTGCTCAAGGCCATGTGCATCCTCCGTGCCACCCTCCTCAACCCATGAGAAATCATGCACTTTCCTGCACTTGCTGGCCATCCAAAAGAGTCCAGTGGCACCTTTAAGACCAAGGTTTATTCAGGTACAAGCTCTCCCCCCTCTGTGAGGGCAAATCTCCATGTTTCCCCCCCATAGCTAGCAATCCAAAACAGTCTAGTGGAGCCTGAGTGGTGGGTGTTGCCTTCTGACACACTTCCAGTAATATCAGGGGGTGTGGCATATGCAAATAAGTTATGCTAATGAGTTATGCTAATGAGCTCCTGCACCTTGTTTTCTATGGAGTGACCCTTGTAATCATCTATATCATACAATTATTGATTGAGTTATAGACTTATATAGAACTTATATATACTCTATATTTTTCGCTTCTATTTAAATATCTTTGTTCTATCCTTTCCAACTATCCTCATATCAAGTCATTTATTGTTACAAATATATATTGCTTGACCCTTTTTATTATTTTCTATTTTAATTTATTTTTATTCCTGATTTTCAGCTATATATGGGGAGGGAGGTATATAAATCAAATAAATAAACAAATATATATAATTAAAAATTGTTGATAACTTCTTTAATATCAGTTGTTTCCAGTTTAATGTTCCTTCTATTTGGATTTATAATCCAATCTGACATCCAGACTGGTGCAGCCACTTGGCGATACGATTTGATATTTGGTACAGCTAAACCTCCTCTTTTCTTCCATCCTGTAACATTTTAAATCTTATTCTTGGCTTCTTCCCACTCCATACAAAGTTATTTATTGTTTTTTTTGGGTTTTTTAAATAAAACTTTTTAAATCTATATAGATCGGTAACATTTGAAACAAAAAAGCCAGCTTTGGTAATATGTTCATTTTAACAGCAGAAGTTCTTCCTAACCACAAAATTTTCAGTCTTTTCCATCTTTGTAGATCTTCAGAAATGCTCACCCAATCTTTTTGATAATAATCCTTATATAAATTATCATTTTGTCCTGTTACATATCTACCCAAATATTTTATTGGTTTTTTTTTAGTAACAGTACATTCTGTTGTTGTTTTTTTTTTAATCTCTTCTTGTTCTGCTCTGGATGCCTCTAATAACATTATCTTGGTCTTTTCTTCTTCGTCTTCTTCTTCTTCTTTTTTAAAATCAGTTTATATCCAGAATAAATTCAAAATCTAATTATTTGTTCCATTGTCTATTTCAAGGAAAATTTTGATTTTATTACTAGCTGGGTGTGACCCTGCTCTAGTTCTTACATGGGGCCATTACAGAATTGATCAATAGTTTAGAAGGCACACAATAAGCCAACTAAATATTCTTTAAAGAATTGCCAGCCTTGATGATCTGTTATTTTACAATGCTGTGAAGGTAGGTACATGTTTGGTTTTTTTTAAGAACCATAAATATTCTAAAACACATCACACAGTTCATGCACAACACTTTGAAAACTACATCATATCCTAGGCCATCTTCCTGATACGGAGTAGAGGTTGTGCTCTGATTCACACACGGAGTTCCTGTGTTAACAGAGTTTCCTTGGTTCTTTTAAAGAGAAGAGGCAGACCCACACATTCCCTACTTAAATGAATCGGAAAGCTTTTGTGAGCCAGGGAGCTTCACGTATGTATTGCAGCACCAAAAAGAATTGGTGGTTCAAACAATATGTATTGATAAATTCTTTTGACAAAATGTATACACTGTCATAATGTCATTATCATGAATGAATGTGGTGAATTTCTTTCTTCATATTACTTAATATACGACCAGTGTGCAGAACTCTTCCAGTTTTACCCATCCATATTGTGGTTAGCAATATTTCACTGTGGGAGCTGGTCACATTATTCCTTTGTTCCCTTATCAATTTTAGCTGATTAGATAGGCAGTTGCTTATGGCTTCAGTTTGTTAACTGAAAGCTTTGTCCTAGTTAAAACACTTTTTGGCCCCCATCCAGTTGTAAGCTGCCACGATCTTCACGGTTTTTGGCACTACTTCATTACTGATTATTGAATTTCTATATTCATTGAACCCAAACATCTCCCACTTAACGTTGTGTCCTCCTCATAAGAGAACATAAGAACATAAGAGAAGCCAATGTTGGATCAGGCCAATGGCCCATCTAGTCCAACACTCTGTCACACAGTAGCCAAAATATACCAGGTGCCATCAGGAGGTCCATCAGTGGGGCCAGGACACTAAAAGCCCTCCCACTGCTGCTCCCACTGCTCCTCAAGACTTTTTGGCCCCCATCCAGTTGTAAGCTGCCACGATCTTCACGGTTTTTGGCACTACTTCATTATTGATTATTGAATTTCTATATTCATTGAACCCAAACATCTCCCACTTAACGTTGTGTCCTCCTCATAAGAGAACATAAGAACATAAGAGAAGCCAATGTTGAATCAGGCCAGTGGCCCATCTAATCCAACACTCTGTCACACAGCAGCCAAAATATACCAGGTGCCATCAGGAGGTCCATCAGTGGGGCCAGGACACTAAAAGCTCTCCCACTGCTGCTCCCACTGCTCCTCGATGAAGCACTCCAGAGCCTAACATAGCACTTTTTGGCTAAGTAAACCAACCTTATATGAGGTGGTTATTTAGGGTTGCCAGGCCCCCCATCACCAGCAGACACTAGGGTTGTCAGATCCCATCTGGGAAACTCCTGGAGATTTGGAGATGGAGCCTGGGGATGACAGGGACCTCAGTGGGATACAATGCCACACAGTCCACCCTCCAAAGCATCCATTTTCTCCAGGGGAACTGATCTCTGTGTTCTGGATTTAAGCTGTCATTCCTGGGGATCCCCAGGTCCCACCTGGAGTTGGCATCCCTAGGGTATATCTTGTGACAGTGAGATAGATCAGGAACCCATGTCTTGTCTCCTGTTATTTATCTGTCTAGTTTGGCCCCAAGCCTTTTGAGATGTAATTATTCTGAGCTTCCATTTTTGTTTTGTTGATAAGCAAAGGCTTCATTCTGCACAGGGCGTTCTACAGAATCAATCTGATACTAGAAATGCTTGTCTTACATACTGATAAAATAATTGATGATCTATGGCATGCTGCTGCCTGCGTGTTTAGAAGATAGTGTAAGGTGTCTTTACTCCCTTTGTTCTCCAAGCCGGGAGAAGATAGTGAGTAGAAGGTTTATAATTAATTGTAAGAACCCAAAGAATAGTAGGCAGTTGGTCACTTATAAATAAATGTGTCTGACTCAGACAAGAGGATCGTTTCTTTTCTGTTTTGCTTCTTGTTTTAAATCCTTTGAACTTATTAATCTCGAGGACAGTACAGCAAAAGACTTTACTGCTCTGGTAAACCATAATTTCCGTCACCAGAAACAGTAATTACCCACACGTTACTCAGTTCAGTTGAGACTAATAATACAATACCTGTCAAATAAGAATAAGCTGCTAGTGATTTCTCCTCATGTAGATACATAATGCAATATGAAAGGCATAGGAGTCTGAAGCTGAGGAGAGAAATTACAAATCAAAGTGAAATATTATGATTCCCTTCAAGTTGCATGCATGTTTTGGGGTTCACTTAGAGTTGTCAAGAAGCGTCTGTTTTGGTTTATCTTTTTCTCTCCCTTCCCTCTTAATGTGGGACCTGTTTCTCTTTTCCCTGTCTTTGCAAGGGCCCCTGAAAACAAGTTTTGGCTCACTACCACAACAAAGTGAAATGAACAAGACCACATCTAATCTCCTTAGACTTGTTGTGGAAGTTAGGTGTTCCAGAGAAGGAGCTGAGTCATCCAGCCATTGGGCCATCTACCCATTAATCAAGGGTTCTGGATGATTAATTAGCTTGCCTTTAACCATAAAAGGATCCTGCTGCATTAAGATTGTGCCAAAGAACTCTGTGCACACTTCATGTCCTTACAGGTAGGTCAGTTATACCCCAATAACACCACTGACTAGTTGGATTTGCCTGCCCAAAGCCACAAATCATTCTTGGTGTCAAGCAAATATGTCTGGAGATCTCCCTTGTATGTCTTTATTTAGAAGTTGTCACAGGGCTTTAAACAACCCGCTGTCCCCCTTTCAGTACTGCCAACTGACCAGAGGGGCAGGGGATCTGATGCCCTCTGGTGCTGTTGTGTGTGTGTTTTTAAATGCAGCTTTGTGTACTTAGAATGGGTTCTTACTGGGAGTGACAAATAGTAGCTCCAGGAATCACCAGGAACGCTGTGGTTTTACCATAGAGTTTCCAGTGATTCCTAGAGCTATCCTTTGTTACTTCCAGTAAGCTAATGAGGCTGCATCTAACAAAAAATTCTCCCACAATGCTGCATCTTCCACCCACCCTTTGGCCATTAAGATAACATTTCTGGCTGACCTCTCCCTTCCTCCACCCCTTTTTCTAAGCCTGGACAGAACCCCATGCCAGAACCCATCCCAAATTGCACTTTTGTTGACTACAGTCCACCCATGTTCATGCAATTACTGAAGTCCCCATCTACCCTGATTTCACAGAGAACCCTCTGGTTTTGACTGCAATCAGTTCAGATTCTCAGTGTTCATATAGCTTGCCACTATGTTAGAGATTCCCTTACATACAGCAATCTGTGCAGGTCTCTGGTAAAGGCTTTTTAGTTCAGTTAGAGCACTAGGAGGTCATCGCAAATGTTTTCTGGACAGAAGGAATATGCAGAGTACATCATGTTTTAGGATAAACTGTCTGCTCAGCCTGGGGACCAACTATAGTATTGTAAGATGTTCTGATACTCAGTCGTCTGATTGAGACTGAACTGGAGAGAAGAGACAGTGGGACAAATATTCTGGCAATCTTTTCATACGCTTGTACTAAATCATAAAATAGGTTTGGAACGTGAGCTGGGGGATTCCTGCTGTTTCTTTTATGAAGTGTCATTTTGCTTCTCCCCTTGATCCTCCCCCCCCACTTTTTATCTTGCATGTTCTTCCCCTGTGCATGAACAGGAATGTGTCGCTGACCAGGATTTGGGGAAGCTACTTAGAGCCTGGGGTGAGGGAAGACAGCTGAAATAAATCCATTAAATTTATCGAGCGGCACACTGGCAGCTCCCCGCCCCCCCCCCAAGTTTGAGTAACTACGTGTGCTGTGCTTTGAATTTCTGATTTTATGCAAAAGGAAGCACTGGAAATGAAATATATATTTTCTGTCTTTATTAGAAATGTCTGGTGCCAGCTTTCTCTCTTTCTGTAGAAAACTACTCTGAAATATTAAAACAAGTAGAGTCCCATGTCACGTTAAAGAACACATTTTTGTTCTAAGCATTAAATCCTAATATTTTATTATAAATATTTTAGTAATAAATATTAAGGCACAAGTAGTTAAACATTTTGGGTTAAAGCCTTGTTCTGGGATATTTTTATTTTTTTTGGGGGGGGGATGAACATATAGTTAAAACTTCCCATTGTTAAGGCTATTCTTAATTACAGTGTAACTAAATTAATTCAGTTTCCATATTAAAGGTGACTAGATCTTTTTTGTGCATTTATAAACATTTCTTGAAACTCCTCATGGATTGTGTCAATATTCACTTTTCTCGATTCCCTTCAGTGCTATGTTTTCTTGAGTCTTCATCTTCCCCCTAATTTTGGTTTTTTACTTCTCCTTACACATTGGGAAATTCAAATGAATATAATTAACTGAAGGCAATTCTTCCTAGATTGTCATATGGGTGACCCTGACCAATCATAGATCAAGCACTGAGTGGGATTACATCAGTACTACAAAATCAACCAGATTTAGAATTGTGGTGATGTCTTCCAGAGCAAATGGTCGACTTAGAGCAAAAAGGAAATAGACAAATTCACAAGAATCCCAAAATTATCAAAGGAACCGTTTCTGGATTGGGCCCTAAATATCTATGCACAGAGAGCTGTATAATATTGAAACAGTCACAGCCCTCCTCAAAAACATCTAAATTTGAATACATGTGATGTATGGTGTCCTGCTAGATTGCATATAGTTCAATTCCATCTTTTAACTTTATTGCTCTTTTGATCAGAGGAAGTTATGCCATCGTGGACTAGTTCCTCCAAGTGTATTGCAAATAATCCAAAGTACAATGGTCCCAGCGGACAGAATCTGAGTTTTGAGAAACCAAAGGCTTACCCTTCCAGATGCAAAACATAACAGCTCTTCCTCTCTTATATTTTGGTGTCCAGCAGGGTATTGATGTGAGAGTGCTTTTGCAGCCAAACAACCGAGAAGTAAAATCTGAGGTGAAGGATTCACATTTGAGGATTGTGCAACTTCAAGGACTGAATATTTGAATCGAACCTTGGAACACTAAGCAGGCAAAGTCCTTGCTGTTTAGAATGATGGATTTTAGAATAAGAGAAAGGAGTCATTGAACTTTCCCAAACTTCATGGTATGATGGTTGATTGAAGTAGTGGGGAGTAAGTCCCCTGAACATTCATTTCCTTCACAGAAAGGTTTTTGAAAAGAAAAGAAAAGAAAAAGCTGTCTGGACAGTTCACAAATGAACATTCGAAGAGGTGTATTAAATTTCCTGGGCTCTGTTTGCAACTCAAAGCAGCACAAAACTGATCTGACCTAATTTCGCTGGGTTCATTCTAACACAAGATAATCAGTCATGTTATAAAGAATGTTAGGTTCATGCTGCTGAATTAAATGTTACCCTTAACTTGAGGCCAGAGTACTGGTTTGAGGCATCATGGGAGTCTGCACCACTATGATGCGTTTTATATCTCACAGCTATGTTATACTGTAACTCACTGAGTGTGCTATGTGCTGTGAAGTTGCTTCAGCCTTATGGCAAACCTATGAATTAATGACCTCCAAAACATCCTGTCATTGACAGCTAGGGTTGCCATCCCCCTGATGGGGGTGGGACCCCCCCAATTAGCCATCGCCTAGCCAACTGGTAGAGAAAGCCCCACCCCCCAAACAGCCCCATCCATGCCAATGTGCCTGGAGGCGACATCACTATGCAGGGCACGTGGAGGGGACACTCTAGCATTTAGGGAAAAAAAACAACAACCCTCCATGGTTGCCATAAAGTTTTTTCTCAGATGCTAGAGCGTCCCCCCCACAACATGCACTGCATGATGACATGACTTCTGGGTGATGCCATTGTGACAAAAAGTCCCAGGGAAGAAGAGGGGCTTCCCCCGCCGGCAGCCCGGTAAGAATAGGCAAGCCCTATGGACAACCTTGCTCAGGTCTTACAAACTGAAGGCCGTGTCTCTCTTTATTGAGTCAATAACTTGCTATCATCACCAGTTTCCCAGTTTCCATTGACAGTTACTGTTGGGTAGATCAAGAGCAATTCCGGGAGAATTGGAAAGCAGTCACTGGGTGAACTGTGGCCTTGCCTAGGAAGTGTCTGTTCTGGAGATTGTCCATAGGGCAGCTGGCAATGCAGACTAGAAGTTGCTGCATGATGGCTTTGGAGAACAAAACAAGTTTTGCTTTCCAGTATGGAAGGGAGGTTAAAAGAAAGAAAAACCTAACAAGGGAGCTACAGATCACCAGTCACAGACCACGGGATGAAGTAGAAGAATGCATTTGTGAATATTCAGAATGGCAGTCCTTGGCTATAGAATAGCCATAACCACCCCTTGCATAACTTAGATGGAGGCAAAAGCTTTCCAGAAGACTTATGTCCTGGCACATTTTACAAATTCACCATGGCATGTAGCTTTGATGTGGCATCTCTGTGGTTCCAAGTGGGGCCTGGAGTTCTTCCAGAATTTTAATTGATCACCAGAACACAGAGATCAATTTCCCCAGAGGAAAGGGTGGCTTTGGAAGGTAGGCAGTTGTCCCTTTTGTGCGGGCTAGTCAGGCCAGGAAGCCATTGAGCTATCCAGTTGCTTCTGTTGCCAGCCTTTAGTCCACCAGAAATGGAGGATGATCAATTAATAGGATTTTTCTCCTACAGAATTTAAAAAAGAGGATCCAAATCCCCGCATCTTTTTGTTGTTGCTGTTGTTGTTGTTTCTAACAGCATATCTAAGTGGCAGGTTTTCAGGAACAAGCATGGATGCAGCAGACTCTTTGGCACCATTTCAGGCTCTCTGTCTCTCTAGCTGATCCCACCTTCTCATTTAAGCTAAAAGTTCATGAAAACTTTCCACGAGGCTTCACAGAAGAATAAGAGAAGAGATTGGATTTGTACCCCACCCTTCAGCACCCAACGGAGTCTCAGAGTGGCTTACAATCTCCTTTCCCTTCCCCTCCCCACAACGGATGCCCTGTGAGGCAGGTGGGGCTGAGAGAGCTCTTTCAAGGACTGCTCTTTCCAGAACTGCTCTGAAAGAACTTGTGACTGACCCAAGGTCACGCCAGCAGCTGCATGTGGAGGAGTGGGGAATAAAACCTGGTTCTCCTAGATCAGAGTCCATGCTCCTAACCACTGCACCAAACAGAGTGACACGCAAGGATGTTGTGACTCCACTGGCATAAACAACTTTGAGCCGTAAGGCTAGTTTTCACAAAAGGGCATCCAATACACTACACAGATACCTAGATTCAGGTGGGTGGCCATGTTGGTGAGAAGCAGCAGAACAAAGTTTGAGTCCAGTGGCACCTTTAAGACCAACAAAGTTGTATTCAAAGTGTAAGCTTTAGTGTACAGTACACACTTGTTTGCATATGAAAGCTTACACTTTGAATAAAACTTTGCTGGTCTCCAAGGTGCCACTTGATTCAAACTTTGTTCTACACAGGTACCTGTTCTTCAAAACTGCAGGCATTGTTCACCAAGCTGAAGACTGAATGGAGTCTGTCAAAGTTCAATCTGGAAATCATTTGAGGCCTGGCCAGCCTATACCTGTCACAGAACTCAAGGGCATCATGCCCCACTGAGGTCCCTCCCCTCCCCAAACCCTGCCTTCCACAGGCTCCACCCCCAGATCTCCAAGAATCTCCTTACCCAGAGTTATCAACCCTAGACATCTTAATTGATTAGGATCATGAGCAGTTACACTAGGGTTGCCATTCCCCGAATGGGGCCAGGTTTTACCTGCTTTTGGGGCCCCTGATTTACCAATGCTGAGCTGGCCAGTGGGGAAAACCCAGCTCCCATGGAGCCCTATCTGCACCAACGTGTCCAGTGCAACACGCCCAGTAGGGCACATTGCAGGGGGAGGACACTCTAGCATTTGAGGGGGGAAAAACTCTATGGTTACCCTGCAACATGCCCTGCATAATGTCGTCATTTCTTGGTGGCATTATCATGGTGTGCGTGCTTTGCATGTGTGCCGACTGCCGAAAACTCCAGGGCATGGATAGGGACCTCTCACTGGCAACCAGGTAAGACCTGGCAACCCTAAGTTGCACTTAGATACTAACACCCCTGCTATTGTTCTAATGTAATTTCATTAGCTATGGTTATATGCAGCAAAAGCATTGTCCCTTGCAAGCAGATAACTTTATCACCAAGGTTAGGACTGGAGTTTCAAACATAAATTGTGTGTGTCCCTGTTCTTTTGTGATTCTGTTGCTATTTATGACTTCTCAGCACAGGTCTAAAAGCCTCTGGCATCGAGATCCAATTAAATGTGAAGGGCTCCTTTTGCTTTACTGAGGGATATGAGGAAAGGGACCCGCGTCTGAGCCATAAGGCAACAAGGGAATGAAAATTTAAAGGAACATATAACAACTGTACCAGCAGTAAAACAACGCGGCGAGTAAGCCAATTTCCCAGCCCTCAAGTATAAAGGTAGATCTTGACAAGTTTATTCTTTTATATGGTATCTGATGCCTCCCACGGACTCAAGCTCTGTGGTAAGCGAATTTGACCTCTGGATGTATTATATGGGAAACTGTAGTGTTCTTGGCCCTAAATCTCTAGTCTGGCAATGGTGCCTATTCCTGGCCTTCCATGAGCACTAATCATGAATTCTGGCTCAGGAGGGTTTTACACCAGTTGCCACCTTCCCCAAGTGAAAGTCTGTAAATCCTTTTGCCTAAGCATACAATCCCATTAACTTCCATCACAGGCTGTGTGAAATATCTGAACGTACATCTCTAGCTGTTAGTATGCTACAAAAAATAACTGGTAACTGGATTTTCTTGTGTAGAGAAGCCCAAAGCCCACAATAGCATAGCATCAAATGTGTGTACATTCGGGTTGTCTGGCAGGGCTTGGCACCTGGAGAGAGTCTGAGGAGGCAGAGACATGGGGGTGCCATCAGGCCAATGGCATGACTTTGCTTCTGCGGAACACCCACAGCTGACAGACGTCTGTCTTGGAATCACCAAAAATTCTGTGGTAAAACCATAGAGTTCCTGGTGATTCCTAGAGAGGACTGACATTGCCATGCCTTTGCCCATCAGCAATGTTTTTTGTTTAGTTTTCTGCCACCGCCACTCCAAGCTGGGGTGGGAAGACTAGGTTGCCAGCAGGTGACGAAGAAATGTTGGTTTTTGTACCCCGCCCTTCACTACCCAAAGGAGTCTCAGAGCGGCTTACAATCACCTTCCCTTTCTCTCCCCACAACAGACAGGTAGGTGAGACTGAGAGAGCTCTGAGAGAACTGTGACTGACCCAAGGTCACCCGGCTGGCTGCATGTGGAGGAGTGGGGAATCAAACCCGGTTCTCCAAATTAGAGTCCACTGCTCTTAATTGCTTCATAACAGCTGGCTCTCTCACCATAGAGGGACACTTGGCATCCCCAGGTGGATGTAGCCTCTCACAAGCAGATCCAGTTCACAGGCTAGGGAAAAAAATAAATGAGTAAAGGGATTTTCATTGTCTGTGTCTCTGTGCATACCTACTGACTAGCTTATCACCTGTGAGAGACACATTTGAACTTTTGGATGGAATTCAGATTAAGAGTGTGGGAATGAGTTTAGAGACAGAAATGAGTTAACATGTTGAGAGCTGTGGCTGGGATGGGCCACAACTGGTGGCACATGCTGTCGAGTGGCAGAGCACTGCTGTTCTATGCCCATGTTGTACAGGTATCACATGTTGGCCCTGCATCACTTGTGGCATACCAAAACTACATGGCAGCCCAGATAGGGGTGGATAAACTGTTTGCTGCTTGTCTGTCTGAAAATAGAGGATGACTTTGTTGACATTAAAATGGCACACAAAGATGAATGGTGGAAAATAATGTAAAAACAACAGAAGAATAATCAATGATGGCGAAGAAGAAGAAGAAGAAGAAGAAGAAGAAGAAGAAGAAGAAGAAGAAGAAGAAGAAGAAGAAGAAGAAGAAGAAGAAGAAGAAGAAGAAGAAGAAGAAGAACCTGGCTCCACTGAGCAAAGTTTGAAACCTTCCACCAATGAAAGATCCAGGTAAACTGGACAAGGGTTTCTTAGGCCAGAATATCTTCCTCCAGTCTGAGGTTCACTGGATGAATGCCAATGACTACAATGTAATAAAGCCAGTGTAGAGAGCCAGTTTGGTACAGTAGTTAAGAGTGCAGACTCTAGTCTGGGAGAACCGGGTTTCATTCCTCACTCCTTCACATGCAGCTCCTGGTGTGACCTTGGGTCAGTCATGAGTTCTTTCAGAGCTGTTCTCTCAAGGGCAGTTCTTGAAAGAGCTCTCTCAGCCCCACCTACCTCACAGGCTGTCTGTTGTGGGGAGGGGAAGGAAAAGGGATTGCAAGCTGCTCTGAGACTCCTTTGGGTAGTGAAGGGTGGGGTATAAATCCAATCTTTTCCTCCTCCTCCTCCTCTTCATCCTTCTTGTATAGACGTTGAGCTTCAACTGGGAAGACCTGAGTTCGAATTCCCTACTCAATCATGAAATTCATTGGATGATAGGTGTGTGCAAAAAAAAAAAAAAAAAAAAATCAGCCCGATTCAGATTCAGCTGAATTCAGGGAGATGGTATTTGGCCCACTGAATATTTATCGAATACCATTATCAGCAATGGGAGACGATTCAGAGGTATTCAGCCAGGCAAATATATGGCCACCATTATACCCAATGGAGAAATTTCCTAGGGTATATTTGTTGGCCTGCGGAGGGAGGTGGTTTGAGGGAGAGGCTCCAAATTCAGGGTAGCTGCTGGAGCCTCTCCCCAAAACAACCATCAAGTCCCAAAAAGATTGGACTGAGGGTCCAATTCTACAGGCCCCCAAACAGGTTGCCCTCATCTCCTCCATTGTTCTCTGTGCTGGGGGAAAAAGTTGAAATTGTCCCACGGTGCTGTTAGTGGCTGTGGAGAGGAGGCAGTTTGATGGAGAAACTCCAAATTTTCAGGGTAGCTTCTGGAGACTCTTCCCACATAAACCCCCAAGTCTCAACAAAATTGGACCAGTGGGTCCAATTCTACGGGCATCCAAATTCTATGTCCAGTGGGTCCAATTCTATGGTTGCCCCCATTACCTCCATTGTTTCCAATGGGGAAACCCAGCCAGCAGCACTCAGCAAGGCAGGCAAGCAGGCACCCTGCAGTCAGACTCTCCCAGAGAATCTCAGGGAAAGTGAACTGTTGGGAGGTGCTTGTTTGCTGGGAGAACAAGTGGCACATTCCAGAACAAGTGGCACTGTGGCAGTACAAGCATGCCACAGTGCCACACAGAAACCCTGCAAGACCAACAGGAACAACATTTATACAGGCCCTGCCCTGTATAAATCAATGGTGCAACCTCATTGGACTACTCACACAACACACCTCAAAAAGGATATTTATAGCATTGGGGAAAGTGCAGAAAAGGACAACTGGGATGATAAAAGGGTTGGAACACTTTCCCTATGAAGAAAGATTAAGGCGCTTGGGGCTCTTGGCTTGGAGAACTGATGACTGAGGGATGACATGATCAAAGTTTATAAGATTATGCATGGGATAGAGCAGGTAGAGAAAGAAGTACTTTTCTCCCCTTCTCACAATACCAGAACCCGTGGGCACTCAATGATATTGCTGAGCAGTCGGGTTAGAACAGAAAAAAGGAAGTCTTTCTTCACCCAAGAGTGAATTCACTGCCACAGGAGGTGTTGGTGGTGGCCGGCTAGTGGCTACAAGCATTAACAGATTCAAGAGGGAATTGGACAAACATATGGAGCCTGGAGCAGAGCAGTGGTCCATCAGTGGCTGGCAAGTAACTATAGATAGGAACTCCTGGTCTCTAGGGCAAGTGATGCTTTGATGCTTGGGGGGAGAGGGCAACAGTGGGAGGGCCAGGGCTCTTTTTGTAGCAGAAACTTATTTGCATATTAGGTGACACACCCCTAATGTAGCCAATCCTCCAAGAGCTTACAATAGCCCCTGTAAGAAGAGTTCTGTAAGCTCTTGGAGGATTGGTTACATTAGTGGTATGTCACCTAATATGCAGAGGAGTTCCTGCTACAAAAAGAGCCCTGGGTGGGCTACTAGTGTCCTGGCCCTGCTGGTGGACCGCCTGATGGCACCTGGTATTTTGGGCCACTGTGTGACAGAGTGTTGGACTGGATGGGCCATTGGCCTGATCCAGCATTGGCTTCTCTTATGTTCTTATGTAACATTAGAGAATCTCTGTCAATGGGGGCCTTTCTGAAAGGGCAACAGAACGAGTGCATTGAATGCAGTAGTGCCAGCCACTCTGCCTGCCACTGCCTGCCTGCCAACCTGTATAGCATTACTGCATTCGAAAGCTTCAAGACAGGCTCCGCCCCTCCTGCAGACCTGGGGAAACTGGGAAAGGAAGGATAGGTGGAAATGGGTTCCACACAACCTTATCTAACCTCTCTCCTGCCTAACATCCCCCTAGCTTGTCACCTCACCTGTAAGATCAGATGGACTGCAGAATAGACTGATTGTGAGTTTCCTAAGAATACACAACAAGTGGCATGCTCGAAGTCAAGAAGGTGCTTTCCCTGGGTCAGCCTTCTCCAGATTTTGCAGCAAGAGACAGCAGGATAGTCATTCCCATACTGACTTCCCTGTGTTTTCTCTCCTGTACCTCACTATCCCTTTGATTTGTAGAATGGAGATCTCAGGGAAAAAAACTTCCTTTCACCTGTCCCACACCTGCCTCCTCCCTTAGCTAGTACTCCTTCATCCTATCTCTCATCTTTCCTATCCACATTGTAGTTCTATCACAATAAAGAGATTAGTATTAGTCTGTTAAACTTAAAATATGGCTCCATGTACCTTTTTGGCCCTCCAAGCCTACCTACTTACCCAAGTTGGATCCTCCCCAACTACTTTCTCCCTTCCTAGCAGCTGAACCCACTGCTATTGTGGGATATGCCAGCTCTACAGGACTGAGTATCCCCTTTACCCCTTGTCAAGTAGTCCTGACTCCTGAGAAAGACTGCTTGTCTGGCCAATGGTCCACTGGGCAGTGTGGATGGGGGATCCTACCTGAGGGATGTTCTAGCTCTTTAGTGTGACCCAGAGTGCACCATGGGGAAGCAAGCTAGAGTAGTACCCCCCAAAAAAGACTCAAAATAGTGGTATTTTGTGGGACTGCTGCCCAGTCAGCTCACAAGCATACCCTTACCCTTTAAGCCAAGCCAGGGAAGGAAGGCCTCAGAAAGAGAGAAGGAGGGAGGGGTGTCGTTGTTTGTCCACCCTGGTCCTCCTCTCTCTGCAGCAACACACCAGCTGTCATTGTCCCATTTGAGGAACCTTAGCCTAGGTATGGCTGCCCCTTTCATCATGGGCCCTCCCACACCCACCACCTGTGTTCCCTCTAAGCTTAGCTGAGTTGGTGTGAGCTAGCTCACAGGTTTTTAGCCTTCAGTGCACACATTTTTGTCTTAGCTCAGGAAGGATGGTTCTGGAGCAAACTAATTCATGCAGTAGCCAAATCACCTGCCTGCTCACAACTTTAATGCTGGTAGCTCACAAAGTAGAATTTTAACTCACAGGACTCCACAGCTTAGAGGGAGCATTGCCCAATGCCCACCCCTGCAAAGAAAAAAAATCAATTTCTGTGGCACTCCTGTGGGTTTTTCTGGTTTCTGAATTGTATTCTACTAGCTAGAGTGAAACTGTTTTTGCAGCATTCAGGTTTTTTTTTTTTTTTTTTTTGGGGGGGGATGGATGGATGGTACCCAGTGCCATATAGCTACTGGGGTGCTATGGAGGTGTTCTGGGGAGGGTGGCCTGGGTGAAAGAATGCCAGTGGGGGAGGGGTTGTGAGGCATCTAACTGCCAATCAGAATGGTTTTGGGGATGTGTCTCTCTGTGGTCTCTCTCTCTACTTTTAATTTTGGGAAGAGCATTTCTCCCCAAACTTCCCAGCACAGACGGAGACGGGATGCAAGGACAAAAAGACTGTGCTCACCTCAGTCACCCTCAAAGTCCAGGTCTGGGAAGCCAAACAGTGGCAAGTTGACCTTGAGGAAGACCAACTGCTCCACTGTCCAGGGACTCAGGTAAGAGCGATGTGGGTTGATGATGTAGCCTGCATGTGAAAAAATGTGCTCACTCTGAACACTCATAGGAGGGCATGGGAGGAGCCCCTGGGCCACGACAGAGAGACCCAGCCAGATTGACTCCTTTGTGGCCCAGTAGCTCATCAGGCAGGTGGACTATGACTCTTAGGGCTCCAAAAAGTATTCCCTGACCATCATAGCCATCATGTCCTGTCTCATGGACCTACTACTGGTCCCAGAGGGGCCAGCGAACCACCCCAAGAGTGCCATCTCTCCACTCTTCGAGGTGGGGGCAAGGGGGAATGTGGCCTAGCTGGGGAGGTTGGAGAAGAGCAACAGCTGTGCTGCTTTTACTCCCCACTTTGTCAACTCCTGGCAACATGACCTCACTGGCCTGCTTACGTTCAACCTTATGTTCAAGCTATCAAACACACTATATCTATATTGAACAGGAAAACTACTAAGAAAACCAGGGCACTAACAACGACAGCTCACCGAACAGATCAAAAACCAGACAGTACAACTTTTAAAACTACATCCCTAACCCCACAAAATGGGGGGGTGGGGAACCAAGGCACAACCACCCCCACCCAAGCAACAAGAAATAGTGAAACTTATATACCCTTAATTTTTTAAAGAGAAGACAAAAACTCTAAACTTTTAAAGAGAAGGAAAAAGAAGAAGACCTAACCCATCAAAGAGGGGGGAAACAAAAACACCAAGGCAAAACCCACACACCCCAACCCCCACCCAAGCAACAAGAAGCAGTAAAACTTTGAAACTTATAAACCTGTACATTTTTAAAGAGAGACAAAAATTTTAAACTTCTAAAGAGAAGTAAAAAAAAAGAAGTCCCTAGCTCTACCAAATGGGGGGAAAATCCAAGGCAAAAAAACCAGGCCCCACCACCCAAGCAGCAAGCAATGACTAACAGTAAGATTTTTAAAATGTTAAAAAGAAACTTTTTAAACACTCAAAGTTTAAACACTCAAACACTAACACCCCAACATCCCACCCCACAGAACCCACCCTCCCAGACCAATCCACCCCAACCCAAAGAAGGGGAAAAACCCCTTAAAATAGAGAAAAAGGAGAAAAGCTCTTTAAAAATTAACGAGATCCCACTTTAAATCAAACCTGGTGATGTCTTCTGGAGTCCAGGGAATCCAGCAGTGGTCCAAAGGGAGAGGGCAGCAGGCCATGGAAAGAGAGCAGCCAGCAGCTGAAGCCAAAGGCCAGCACAGCACAATCTCTCTCAGCCAGGCACTGCAGCCACCAGGAACAGCAATGGAGTCTAGTCAAGGCAGGTGTCAGAAAGTGATTTCTTTGATGTTTCTCACTGCATCCATTGTGTTATGTTTCTACCCCGCTTTGCGCTTGCGTAGCTATGCAGCCTGAAACGTGGGAGCTTCTTCCCTGCCGCTTTTCCTTATCACGGTGGCCTTGAATGTAGGCTTTGGACTATTCTTGTTTCGCTGAGAATTTTCCAGTCCTGGGAAGGCAAGGGGAGGGGGGGAGTAGTCTCCCGCTCATGAAGTATTTCTCCCGCCGGGAGTTCCCGCGCGAGTGCTCAAGTTTTATTCGCTAGGCGCTTCATTGCATCACACTATAAGTTAGCCAGCTCTGCTTTGCTCCCCATTCCTGACAATGACCTCCTACTGTGGGTTTTAGCAAGTTAATCCTAATAAACCTTTCTTTGTGCAAGAATGACTGGATCTACTTGATTTTACACCTGACAGAAATTGTCAGGAATCCACATCTTTCCCTCACCGTCGACGACCGCCATCCACCACGATGAGCGGGGCGGGAAAGGGAGCCCCGGGCGCAGTCCCGTTGATTACCACCTCGGGAGCCGCCGGGGCAGTTCCACCGATCACTACGGCGGGAGCCACAGGTGTCGTTCCAGTGACTACTGCATTGGGAGCCACGGCTCCCGTTACCTCTGTGGCTGCTCCAGTGGTTACCATTCCGACTACCACCGTGGTTCCTGTGACTACAACTACAGTGGTGACGACGCCAACTGCCTATTCAGCAGCCGTGTTGGCTACCCCACCATCGATTGGCACAATTGGAGCCACGTACGCGCTCCCGATCTACAGCCCGGCCGGGCTGATACCAAGTCAGGGTGGTGCGGTTCCACGAACCTATGTGCCAGGAGTCCCAACACCCTGGGATAAAGGGGTGACATTTCGCAGATCGCGCGATTGGACTAAGAACCTGCTGGACACTACCCAGACTACTTGGACTATGCCGGGAAGCCAGAGCCGTGACAGCCTCCTGGATCCCAGAGGTAGTTTTGGTCTTCCCCAAGGGCGGGTGTCCCGGGGATCTCCCAGAACGGGGTCCAGCCAGGACACTGATGCCCGCATGGATTCTATCCAGGAGGATACCCGACGGCTGGTAAGGGATATGAGTAAACTAATGCAGTCCCTACCCCAGATGATGGACCAAGCTATTAGAGCCCATCCGCTGACACAACCCAGACCTGCCCCAGCACCGGCTCCAGCCCCGGCGCCACCGTTGGTGCCGGGACGGCCACCTCCTCCTCCTCCGGGCCCGGGGCCAGGCCAACCAGTACCGCCGGGTCCAGGGCCGGGCCAACCAGCGGCCCCAGGGCCAGGGCCGGGCCAGCCAGCACCAGCCCCACCTCCAGTAGTAGCCCCAGTACCGGGAGCGGGGCCAGGGCCACCAGGACCTGTCCAGCCGCCAGTTGTGCCTCCACCTCAGCCTCCGGCTCCAGCACCCCTCATGCAGCCGGTACCGATCATGGCGCCGGCCCCCCCGGTAATCCGCCCCAAAGACATGCTTGAGATCACTTTTGATGGAGATCCAGAGACTGTGTCCTTTTTCATATTACAAGTTGGAAAATTTGTACAAAGATGGGGCTATGTATTCCCAGATGAAGAACAGCAGGTGGAGTTTATTGCATCCAGGTTCCGGGGAAGTGCTACTAGCTGGTATGTAGCCCTTCATGATCTGGAGGCGGAGGAGTTGGGGAATGTGGATGACTTCATGTGGGCTTTGAGAAATCGTTTTGAAGATCCGGGGCGGCCCAAAAAGCTGAAGCCTTCCTTCGCACTTTCAGACAAGGCAAACTCTCAGTGCGGGAGTACTCCAGGGAGTTTCAAAGGCATGCTGTAAAAATTCGAGACTGGACTGATGCGGTGTTGGCCCAACAATATAGAATGGGACTGGCAGTTGACGTCCGCAATAATGTTCTCAGCTCTCAACAACCTCGTACCCTCCAGGGGTGGATGGAGGAAGCCGAGAAGGCTGAAAGTCGCTTGCAAATGATGAAGCTGGATCTATCCTTGGGTAACAATCGTCCAAGTGTTGCGGCCAGACCCAAACCAACTTCCACCCCAAGTGGCGTGAGGGATCAGCGTATGCGACAGGGGCTCTGCCTGCGATGTGGGGAGAAAGGGCATTTCGCCGCTGCCTGCCCGAAAGGGGATCCCAATAGAGCTCTACCACAAGAAGAGCCTAGAAGGTGGGCAACCTCTACCCCAAGAAAAGGTACCGCCAAACCGCGCAACACACGGGCTCTGTTTGCTAGCCCCGACCAAGTGGATACCTTGATGCTAGAGGAGGAGAGTGAGATGCAGGGAAATGAGATGGTCCTGTTGGTGAACGGCGCTACACAGCAGGACCCAACACCAGAGGTGCCTAAAATGGTGAGCAACTACCCCTCTCTCTTCTTTGTGACTGTTTTGGTGATGAATCCAGCGATGATGACTCACATTCGGGTCCGGGCTCTCATTGACTCAGGGTGCGGGAGGGATCTCATAAACCCTTCCATGGTTTTGGGGTTGGAGGCAGCTGTGGTTCACCTGAAAGACCCAATAACTTTCACACAGATGGATGGGTCTCCGATGAAAAAGCCATGCCAATTTGAGACTGTTCCTTTAAGAATAGGCATTGGTGACCACTGGGAGCTACGCTCATTCGTAATAGCTCCGCAAGCCCAATTTCCTTTAGTATTGGGTAGCCCCTGGTTACATGGACATAACCCGTATATTTTGTGGGAAGAAGGGGAGGTACAGTTTATCTCCCCAAAATGTACAGATCACAACTGGGACCCCGGGTGGGGAAATCCCCCATGTAATGAACCTCCGCGAGCTTGTTTGGCAACGGAGGAACTTAACCGCATCCCTGAGGATTACCAGTATATAACCCGGGTGTTTGAGGAGGAGGAAGCAGATGAGTTGCCCCCCCATCGTAACTCCGACTGTGCAATTGAGATCCTTCCGGGTCAAAAGTTACCAAAAGGGAAAATTTATGCCATGAGCCCAAGTGAAAAGGAGGAACTTCGCCGATTTATTGATAAAAATCTGGCCCGTGGATTCATTCGGCCAGCATCATCCCCTTTTGCAGCACCTGTCTTATTTTGTAAAAAAAGGATGGGGGGCTCAGACTCTGCACGGATTACCGGGGACTTAACGCAGTGTCTGCTACCAATGCCTACCCGATGCCCCTCATCAAAGACCTACTGGCTGAGGTGGCAAAAGGGAAAGTGTTCTCTAAACTGGACTTAAGAGATGCCTACTTTCGGGTTCGTATTAGAGAGGGGGATGAATACAAGACTGCATTTAATACCCCGCTGGGGCAATTTGAATACCGGGTGATGCCCTTCGGGTTACAAGGGGCACCAGGGGTCTTCATGAACTTAATCAATGAAGTGTTACACCCCTATTTATTCAAAGGAGTGGTTGTTTATTTAGATGATATCTTGGTCTATACCCCGGATCAAGAATCCCACACTACCCTTATGCGGAAGGTATTGGAAAAGCTTTTAGAACACAAACTGTTTGTTAAGCTGTCAAAATGTGAATTTCACCAAGAGAGCATTGACTTTTTGGGATACCGCATATCCTCCGCGGGGTTGGAGATGGACCCAAAAAAGGTCCAGGATGTGTTGAGATGGGAACCCCCAAAACCAGGCGCCAGCTCCAAAGTTTTCTCGGCTTCGCCAACTTTTACCGTCAATTCCTGCCACACTTCGCCCAAGTAGCCCTTCCCCTCACGGAACTTTTAAAAACCAAGGGGAGGGGATCTAAGGCTTCGGTCCCCGGAGCCCCGTTGGACTGGACTCCGCAGTGTCAGCAAGCGTTTGAACAACTTAAAAGATTGTTCACGTCTGAGCCCATACTAGCCCACCCTGATGAAACAAAGAAATTCGTAGTGCAAGTAGACGCATCAGACACTGCTATGGGTGGGGTGATTTTGCAAGAGAATGCTCAAAAGCAGCTACAACCCCTGGCTTATGTGTCGAGAAAATTTAATGACACAGAAAGATTCTGGCCCATTTGGGATAAGGAAGCGGCGTCTATCCGTTTAGCCTTGATCACATGGAGACATTGGTTAGAGGGGTCCCGAATACCTTTTGAAATCTGGACTGATCATAAAAATCTTGAGGTATTGCGAAAACCCCGGAATCTAAATGCCAAACAGTTCCGGTGGGCTGAGTTTTTCTCCAAATTTCAGTTTACCCTGCACCACTTCCCAGGGAAAGCCAACCATTTAGCGGACGCTCTCTCTCGCCTTCCTCAGCATTTTTCTAAGAGGGTCGAAGTTCGGGAATCTATGTTCACCCCGGAACAATTAGTTGGTGCAGTTGTAACCCGTAAAGCTAAACAGGCACCTATAAGCCACATCCATACATTGAATTGGGAAAAGCAGTTTTTATCTGACATCACCCCACCAGAGACGAGGGAGTTGCAAGCCAGGGATGATGTAAAGTGTGATCCTAATGGCTGCTGGTACAAGGGAAATAAAATGTTTGTTCCAGAAGCTACCCGAGCCCAGGTTTTGCGCACAGTTCATGATTCAAAAGCTGCGGGCCACTTTGGATATGTAAAATCCTTAAGACTTCTGCAACGGAGCTTCTGGTGGCCCAGAATGAAGCAAGAGTTGTCTCGTTATATACAGTCCTGCCCAACGTGTAATCGTTGTAAAGCCAGACCAGGAAAACCTCCAGGCCTCCTACAACCACTACCCACCCCGAGCAGACCCTGGGAAGTAATCTCCATGGATTTTATCACTGATCTTCCCCCCTCTAAACATATGACTGTTATTTGGGTGGTAGTGGACTTATTCTCTAAGCAAGCCCACTTCATACCATTCCCCAGTATGCCAACAGCAAAAGGCCTGGCCAAAGCATTCATTCAACACATTGCCAAATTGCATGCATTGCCCCTCAAGATCGTTTCCGACAGGGGGGTTCCATTTGTTTCCAAATTTTGGTCTGAGCTAATGACTCTAATGGGTATTGAACGTGCGCTTAGTACTGCCTATCACCCTGAGACTGATGGTCAGACGGAGAGGGTGAACCAGACGTTGGAACAATATCTAAGGTGTTTTTCTAATTATCAACAAGACAATTGGGTAGATTTGTTGCCATTGGCGGAGTTTGCTTACAACAATTCATGGCATGCTTCCACGAAAATGTCACCATTCAAAGCTGCCATGGGCTATGACAGCCCCCTCTTCCTTTCTTAAAACCTGGTGAGACTGGTGGGAAAGCCTCGACATGGTGTCAAACTCTCCGTGACTCCTGGCCCCTAATTATCGAGACTTTGAATGAGGCCAAGGCACAATATAAAAAACAAGCAGATAAGAAACGGGCCGGGGGATGGAAATTACAACCGGGAGACTCTGTCTATCTCTCAACTAAGAATCTAAGACTAGCGCAACAATCCAGAAAATTGGCGTGGAAATATATTGGTCCTTTCCGAGTGCTAAGATGTGTAAATCAAGTAACTGTACAACTAGACTTGCCTAAGTCTCTTAAAGCAATACATCCAATTTTCCATTACAGCCTTCTCAAGCCGGCCTTTCCCCCAACTAAAGGGCATCCTGAGACGTTGGATCCTCCCCCCTCTGATGGTTGACGGTGAACAGCACTATGAGATCGCTGATGTTTTGGACTCTAAGATACTTCGTGGACAACTTATGTACCTGGTGCAATGGGTACACTTTGGGCCCCAATACAGGGAATGGGTGAAAGTTTCTGATATCAATGCTCCTGTTCACCTTAGAGACTTTCACGCTCGATACCCTGATAAACCTGGGGGGCCCCTGTTCGCTCCTTCCTGAGTGGTGGGTGGGTGGAGTTTTGGGAGGGGCAGAATGTCAGAAAGTGATTTCTTTGATGTTTCTCACTGCATCCATTGTGTTATGTTTCTACCCCGCTTTGCGCTTGCGTAGCTATGCAGCCTGAAACGTGGGAGCTTCTTCCCTGCCGCTTTTCCTTATCACGGTGGCCTTGAATGTAGGCTTTGGACTATTCTTGTTTCGCTGAGAATTTTCCAGTCCTGGGAAGGCAAGGGGAGGGGGGAGTAGTCTCCCGCTCATGAAGTATTTCTCCCGCCGGGAGTTCCCGCGCGAGTGCTCAAGTTTTATTCGCTAGGCGCTTCATTGCATCACACTATAAGTTAGCCAGCTCTGCTTTGCTCCCCATTCCTGACAATGACCTCCTACTGTGGGTTTTAGCAAGTTAATCCTAATAAACCTTTCTTTGTGCAAGAATGACTGGATCTACTTGATTTTACACCTGACAGCAGGACTCCTATATATCCTCTCTGGCCAAGCAGAGGACAGTTTCAAAAAAATGACACTGTCCTGTGATTGGTCCAAAGAGGATGCAACTCTCCCCTATTGGGAGAGCCAAAACTCTCCCTCTCCCCTCCCAAGCAAGGAAAGTGTTGTACAAGAGCAACACCAGCCTTGCAAAGGCTGCACATGCATTTGCAAGCTGCAAATGCATGGCAGTGATTGGCTGAAACTGCCCCCCATCCCTGGAGTCCCAGGAAAGAGGTGGGAAAAGGCCAGTTTTGGTGGGAAATGCAGCAAGAGGGTAAGTAAACTTCCTTCCCCCCTTCCCCTGGCCATTTTTCAGCTGTCTGAATACCTACCGAATAATTCGGCAAGTATTCATCAGCTTGTATTTGGCTGGCCAAATATGATAGGAGAATCTGATTTGGCCAGCAGCCAGGCCGAATACCACCGAAAAAGGGGTTTTTGGCCAGGTATTGAGCTTGACCAAACTGACTGCACAACCCTACTGGATGACCTTGGGTCTAGTTGTTCCGTCACAGGCTAATGTACCTCACAGGGATGTTGTGCAGATAAAAGGAAGCATAGAACAAACATGTAAACATATATGTCACTTGGAACTCCTTGAGGGCCTGGCAAATGAAACTGATGGATCTTGGAACAGAAAAGAAATGGAAATAACCTTAACTGTTTATGTTTCCTCTGTATTTATATTAGTTCTTTGTTTCTAAAACTCTTACCATCTATTAGATGTTGTACAAACATACAGCAGAACACAATTCCCAACTGCAGGTCTACCATCTAAATAACTGCAATATATAATTTTATTAGGTTTTCATGCAATACTCTCTTTGGGAGCGGGTTGATGGGAACCTCTGTGGAAACCGGTGAGAAGCTCAATATCCTATTTAAGTTATTCAGTCTCTGTTTTACATCAGTTGAAGTTGTCAGTAAAATGTGGATTGTCTCCATTTTAAGTGTATGAGTGACATTCGGGAGGCTTATTACTATTGAAAATGCCAGACCCTTATAACAGCTTACTAAATGTCCCTGCTAGTAGAAAGGTCAAGGTATAAGATGTGACTAATACCACTGTCACCAAGCTCATATATTTCAATGCCATTTTTTATTGTGCCTTTTCTTTTGGCATATATTGGATGGAAGGCCCGTGATTTTTCATCCAGTTCAAAAAAACGAAAGGCGGTAATGGATAGCACTCATTTGAAGGCACAATACTTTCATTAAAAGCATTTCAGCACTAGATGGATCATACCTATCTCTTTCCTTTCTGTTTCTTTGTGGTGAATTGCTTAGGGAAACCATAATAGTGACAAAGAGAAATTTCCAAACAAGCTAATGTACAGAAGCTTCAGGGTAACTCAAAGTATTCCCCCCCTTTCCATCTGCTCTGAACTGGGTTCTTTTGTTTTTCTTTCTCTCTTGGTAACCCACATTTCCAGTAAAAGCCCCCTGTGATTGTTCATCACTGTCTCAGATTCTTCTTCTTCTTCTTCTTTTTTGTCTTTTCGAAGACACTGCCTTAAGGAGAGCCAATTTCACTCAGATGCTCAGTGGTAGTGAGTCGGCCACTTCAAAAACCTGTGAGTGAAATTTAGATATTCGTCTGCCTCCATCAGTATTCCAGGGTAGGTTTCTTTTAGCAGCAGCTCACGTGTCCAGGCACAGGGAGGCCTCGTTCTAGAACCACTGAGCCCTGCTGAAGGGGGGAATGGTGTGTGCTCCCTTTACTGGAAGGTATTGGGGGGCGGGTGGCAAAGATGCTAGGGCCACAGCACCACCACAACAAAGTTGTTTAGCTATTGAATGAGTAGCAGGACTGGGTGCCAGTACTGATATCATCTTCTAAACCCATGCTGGGTTCAGCTACCCATTCGGCACACCTGTGTGGTGCTCCAGCCTGATCCCAGCATCTCCACAGCTGCCTCCCAATGCCCTTTGATACAACCACCACCTCCCACTTCTGGCACTCAGTGGTGGGAGAGGGACTGCCCCAATGTATGAGTTACTGCAGGTGTCCTTAGATGCAAGCCTGGGACGGTCCCTGGTAAATGGAGGGACTGGAAGCTCTTATAGTCAGTGTGTTCAAGTGGTACTTAATCTGAGTTCCACCATCCTGGTTTGCCACACTTGGAATTGCTGGAACTCAGGCTCTTTTGGTGCAGTAGTGAGGAGTGCAGACGCCAATCTGGGAGAACCAGGTTTGATCCCCCACTCCTCCACATGCAGCTGCTCTGTCGGTGTGACCTTGGGTCAGTCACAGGTTCTGTCAGAGCTGTTCTCTCAGGAGCAGCTGTCTCATAGCTCTCTCAGCCCCACTGACCTCACGTGGTGTCTGTTGTGGGGAGGGGAAGGGAGATTGTAAACCGCTCTGAGACTCCTTTGGGTAGTGAAGGGTGTGGTATATATCCAATCTCTTCTTTGTCTTCTTTCAAGAGAAGTTTTGCTTTCTACTTCAATTTGGCTCCTGGTAGCAGCCAGTTCAATTCAAAGGTTCATCCTGATGGACCCTTATGGTTATGATAAGTTATATGGTTGCTTTTATACTTTCTCTGTTCTGCATGACCTCTTCTTCATGATACATAACAGAATCCTAAGAGGCTCGCCTAGTGAGTAAGATGCAAACTATTTGTTTTCAAGGAGAATTCGCAAAATCTCACTGAGGTGATCATAGTCCACCAACCACAAAACCATGCCTATCATGTATTTTACAATTCTCCCTGGCCCTTATTTTGCTGTCCCAGGCAAGCTGCTTAAATAGGAGACTGAACAACTGAGTTCGGACTGGCAATTTGCCCTGGCAGAGTCCCGTTTCAGCGACACTTTAAAACCGCATTAAAGGGGGCGTTCACACAGGCACATCTGCCTGGCGTTCCCCACCCGTAGGCAACCCAGGCTGTTCTGCTTTCTTCCTGCATTTAATAGATACCTCATAAAAGTGGTAGCAAATCCCTGAAGAGCACCTGTGTCACGTGTTTGTCAGCTTCCTGGAAATATGAACGCTCCGCCGATAAGCCGGAAGCAACCCGCGTTGGGCAGGAGACAGCAGCAGCATGATTGGCCATGCTCCGCTCTACTGCCCAATGCAGTGCCAGTGCTGTGGGGTCCTCCCCCAACCGGCAAAATGTGCATATGCGCATGAGCGCTCATGCGCACATATACCCATACACCCACAGCCGAATTAATGGGGAAACATCACATACAGCGCGCCTCCGGGGCAGCAGTCTGAACGCTCCAGCATGCCTCCTCCCAGTATGCTCTGGCAGCAGCCCGGGCTGTGTGAACAGGAAACCTCGGAACAGTTTGTTCCGGGGCTTTTTTGCCATGACTGGCTCTCGGAGCAAATTGTCCGTCTGAACTCAGCCAACAAGGCCCTAATACAGGGGTGTCAAACATGTGGCCCACAGGCCAGACCTGGTCCCTGCAGGGCTCCTATCTGGCCCACGAGAAAGGGGATCTCTGCTGCTTCCTGTTTCTGCTTCTTGTTTCCTTCATCACAGCTGCTTTTGCCCAGTCTCTCCTATTTCCTGCTTTGCAGAGGAGAGAATCAAATCCAAACCTGCCTTCCCTTGATTTGCCAAGGTCTTCTTCCCCTTCTCCTCCCCCTTCTCTGGGGAGGGAGGGGGAAGGAAAGAGCCAGAGAGAGATAAAAATGGAGTCCTGTGGCTCTTTTAAGAAGACCAACAACATTTTATCCCAGGTATAAGTTTTATTGTGTGTGCAGGCTTCTTCAAAAAGAGAGAAGGGGAGAGGGGGAGGGAAAGAATGAGTCGGTGTGAGCACTCCAGAGAGAGAGAGAGAGAGAGAGAGAGAGAGAGCGCTATGGAATCCCATGGCACTTGGAGAGATCTCCCTTTCCATTTCTAACAGATGGGGGGGGGACTAACAGCACAGCTTGCATTCTTTATTACTGGAAAGGAGCAAGAGTACAGTAGCACCTTAGGTAAAGGTTTCCTTGCTCGAAAGCCAGTCGAATCTGACTCTAGGTGTCAGGTTCAATAACAAGTGGATCCAGTCATTCTTTTTACAAAGAAAGGTTTTATTGGATTATCTTGCTAAAACCCACAGTAGGAGGTCATTGTCAGGAATGGGGGGCGAAGCAATGCAAGCTAACTTATAGTGTGATGCAAAAAAAGCGCCTAGCAAATGAAATACGAGCGCGCGCGCGGGAAACTCCCGGCGGGAGATATACTTCATGAACGGGAGACTATTCCCCCCTCCCTTCCCAGGACTGGAAAATTCTCAGTGACACAAGAATAGCCCAAAGCCTACATTCAAGGCCACCGTGATAAGGAAAAGCGGCAGGGAAGAAGCTCCCACGTTACTGCCTGCATAGCTACGCAAGCGCAGAGCAGGGTAGGGAACACAAAACAATTGATTCAGTGAGAAACATCAGAGAAGCATTTCTGACACTAGGGTTGCGGTGCTCATCTCCGTTTCAAAGCCAAAAAGCCAGCGCTGTCCAAAGACATTTCCGTGGTCATGTGGCCAGCATGACTAAACACCAAGGTGCACGGAACGCTGTTACTTTCCCACCAAAGTGGTCCTGTTTATCTACTTGCAATTTCTTGCTTTCGAACTGCTAGGTTGGCAGGAGCTGGAACTAGAGACAGGAGCTCATCCCGTCATGCAGCACTCAGGTCTCAAACTGCTAAACTACTGACCTTCCACAGCCTGCAGTTCAGCGTCTTATCCATCTGAAGGACTAACAAAATTCATGGTAGAGCATGAGTTTTATGAGTGACTGCTTACTTCTTCAGATACAGCTAGAATTTGAGTCCATCTGTCCTTATATCTTGGAGAGTGAAGTGATTTCAGATGGCAAATGACAATAGCAGGCATTGGTAATAAGAGAAGAAACCTTGGTCTCAATTCAGTCCAGGAATATGCATTGTCTTGAGGTTCATTATCAGTTGCAATTGAGCAGTCTCTCTTTCTAATCTCCCTTTCAAATCCTTTTGTAAGGGAATTGCTACTCTTACATCAGCAACTGAATGTCCTGGAAGGTTAAAATGTTCCCCCACTGGTTTTTGAATGTTGTGGTAAGAGTAAGAGTCCAGTAGCACCTTAAAGACTAACAAAATTTGTGGTAGGGTATGTGCTTTCACGAGCCACCACTTATTTCTTCAGATTTATTTCCATTTATCTCCACTGCATCCTCCTGGACTGGATCCTCCTGTACCAAATTGAGACCTAGGTTTCCTGTTTCATTACCAGTGCTGATATCTTCACATCCACTATCCCTCTGCATATCACGTCTAATCCAATCACACCTGTTATTGCCATTCAGCATCTGAAATTATCTTTATAAAGTTTACTAGTAATAAGGCCTATTGCAGAAAGAAATGCAATGAGCTCTAGAAAGAGTAAGTAAGTAATAAGTAAGAAAAAAGTAAGGCTGTGTTGAGGTTTCTGGAGCCCCCATCATCGATCCGCCTGTCTGCCCAGCCTCTCATTTGCTCATGTCATCTCCTCTCTCTGCCAGGGTGGCCCCATCGTCCCAGGGACTGCCCGCTCCATCCCTCCATCCTCCTATGTCAGCACCACCACCGCGCCCTCCCCCCAGCAGCAGCCACATCACGGCCCCCTCCTCTTCCCCTGCCTCCCTCTCTTTCCCATGATCGGTACTTGCATGAAGCAGCAGAGCTGGCTCCAGATTGAGCAGTGCAGCGGGCACCCGTCCCCTCTCCTCCACCTCAGTCGTCCCCCCACTCTGACTGTGGACATGCAGCTTTTCTGCACTCCTCCCCCACCCCACTCTGCCTCTCAGGCATTTTAAACAGCGTGAGGTGGGCAATGGAGCCAGTGCATGAGGCAGAGCCAGTTCAAGTGGCAGGAGCCAGGAAGGAGAGGTGAGAGGCCAGGGTGGTGGCAGCATGAGGGGGAACCAGCCACTGCTCACTGGGTCCTTGCTCCATTTATGGGGCAAGAGAGGGATGGGTGGTGGTGGGAGAAGACTGAAGCGAGGACTCTCCCCCGCCCCCGATGCTGCACATGAGCCAGAGAGAAGGAGGCCCTGGCCATCCCCATCCCCGTAGAGAGTCCTGTCCATTCCTTCTGTCAGCCCCAAGCACACTGAGTGCAAGATGCTGTCTGTCGCCTCTGTGGGTGGGACTCCAGGCACGCAGCCATTGGCACACCATCGGAGCGACAGGTCAGGGAGCCAAAAGCTGTGGGAACATGTGAAACATTCAGAAAAGAGTCACACAAAAGCAAGATTATATATAAGGTGAAATATCTCCAATTTCTTGTATTACATTTTATGGCACACACAGCCTGGCCCGACAAAGTGACGTTTATGTCAGATATAGCCCTCATAACAAATGAGTTCGACACCTCTGCCCTAATGCATCCATTAGGTTTGATGGTCCATGTAAGGAGAACCCTATTGGGTCAGAACAGTGGTCCAGCACCCTGTTTCATACAGAGGCCAACCAGTTGTCCTGGAATCCCAACAAGAGACAGAAAAAGACCCTGAAGCAGCTGATATTCAGAGGTTTACTGCCTCTGGATGTGGAGATTACTTTTAGTAGCCACTGAAGGTCCTTTTCTTCCATAATTTAATCACTGGTTGAGTAAAGAACAAGTTTGAATCTTGAGACTTAGTGAGAAAGGTATTATTATCTCCCCCTTGCAGAAGGTTCACAATCTGCTAGAGGCCACTTAGTATGGTATAAGAGAAAACATTGAAAAAAAGCCCCTGCGGAGCAGGCAAAAAAGGGGAGGCTGGGGAGAGAAGAAAAACCCTCTTATTGCTCCAGACAAGAAGGAAATGTTTTATATATATATATATATATATAAAAGAAGCTATTGGCTGCAAGACCTGAGAGCAAGGCCCGACTGTAACTGTTACAAGAGCCTTTGTAAGTTAAAAGTTCTGTTTGCTTGGTCTCCTGAGGAAGCAAACAATCCCTTATTTGTTGGTTTGCTCTCTTGCCAGCCCAAGCTGTGGTCCTGACCTGAGGGTGAAAAGAAAATTGCTTAGCGCAAAGGTGCGAGCATCGCAGAGTGCCAGAGGGCAGCTGTTTTGACTCTATTTTTTTTTTTTTTAACATCCTTCCCCTTTCTCCTGTCACTGTGCCTGCAGCTATGGCCCTTGGCAATAAGCGCCCTGGCCTACAATAGGAGGAAAGTATCATATCATATATTATAGTGCTGACACTTAGCAGTACCACCGTTATCCATTATAATCCTCTTTAATTCTCACTGCGGTGGCATAATGTCTTCTAATACAGCCAGAGAGAAGCCGTGATGGATGAGAAATCAGCTTCCTACTTATTTAAGCGAACCTATTCTGTTCCTGCTCGTGATTCAGCTCTCGTTCTTAGGAAGTAGAGACATTGTGCTCTTTTAATTCCCTGTGTTACTTTTTTTTGGTTTCTCTCTCTTCTAGTGACTTCAGGCTTGCATTTGCCTTCTGTTTGGGGCTGTATACCCAAGTACCCATTTTTATATTATGAAAGTGAGGGGATGCTTAATGTTTGTCAACGTGAAATTACCACATGATAAAGACGAGATTGGTGTGAACCCCTCCCTGAGAAATTTTGTTAGTTTCCTCAGATCTGGTTCTGGGCTTCCCTTGAATTTCTGCAGACGTTTCACCTGAAAAGGAATCTCCACATTTTCAGTTTTGCGTAGTGTAGGAGTGTGGACTCTACACTGGGAGAACCGGGTTTGATCCCTCAGTCCTCCACATGCAGCTGCTGGTGTGACCATGGGTCACAATACCAGCTGGTAGATGTTTGTGGAGTTGTTTCCTTTTCAAATAATAGAGACTGGTTGCCCACCTGTAGGAATTGTATACTTTTACTAAGGGAATTGTTTATTGAGGTGCTCATACATAATATTTTCATGGAAATTATGCTTATGTAATAGTTATTACTGAAGAAGTTATTAATTACATTAATTACACTGGAACGAAGTTATTAATAACTAGAACCTTCGTTTGGAATACCTGTATGACCTTTATGAAATGTTGAAACATCGGTATGATCTTTTAGAAACTTACCTGTATGATCCCTATGAAAACTTCTGCTATATAGAATTAACTGTCCTTTTTTGATATTGTATATACTCTTTGAGGGTTTATGACACTCTATGGCTGCGGTCACACACACTAAATAATCCACTTTCAATCCACTTTCAATGCACTTTCCAACTGGATTTTGCCAGTTCACACAGTAAAATCCAGTTGGAAAGTACACTGAAAGTGGATTGAAAGTGGATTATTCAGTGTGTCTGACCACAGCCTATTTGTATTTGTTGTTCTCTTAATATACTAACCTTTGAGCTGTTTCAGTGTCTTTCTGCACACAGCTTTTTTCTCTGGATTTTGTGATCTTGGGTCAATCATAAGTTCTTTCAGAGCTGTTCTCTCAAGGGCAGTTCTCGAGAGAGCTCTGCCAGGCCCACCTACCACATAGGGTGTCTGTTGTGGGGAGGGGAAGGGAAAGAAGATTGTAAGGTGTTCTGAGACTCCTTTGGGTAGTGAAGGACGTGGTATAAATCAAATCTCTCCTCTTCTTCTCATCTTTGAATTTCACTTTAGGTGGACTGTGGAGCAGTGTTCCCTCTAAGCTGAGTTAGTGTGAGCTAGCTCACAGTTTTTTTAGTCTCCAGCTCACACATTTTTGTCTTAGCTCAGGAAGGATGGCTCCAGAGCAAACTAATTCATGCAGTAGCCAAACCGCTCACTCACGACTTTAATGCCGGTAGCTCACAAAGTAGAATTTTTGCTCACAAGAGCTATCCACAGCTTAGAGGGAGCATTACTGTGGACAGAGCTCTTTTTGTAACAGGAACTCCTTTGCATATTAGGCCACACCCCCCTAATGTAGCCAGTCCTCCAAGAGCTTACAGTAGCCCCTGTAAGAAGAGCTCTGTAAGCTCTTGGAGGATTGGCTACATTAGGGGTGTGTCACCTAATATGCAAAGGAGTTCCTGCCACACAAAGAGCCCTGACTGTGGAGATAATTTAGGAATATATGAAATATCTCTGGGAAACAGAACCAAGTTAGAGTCCTGGGGCACCTTTAAGACCAACAAAGTTTTATTCAAGGTAGGGGAGGAGGGGTGGCACCTGTTGCTCTTCCTCGCCACTGTTGCTTCAGACCAACATGGTTGCTCTTGGCATAGTCTGGTGACAAACAAAATCTGCCTGAGAAATATGGCTAATCTTCTTGATGCTGTTTTGATATGTATTGGAACTCCTTTTAAAAAAACAAACCCTTCAAAATTCCTCCAGTAGCATGCAAACTTGCTTAGAACTACGCTTTTGATGACATCAGTTGGCAACTTAGCAAATGAGATCACAGCAGAAGCTGCACAAAGTTGTCAGGGTAATTGAGTAATGTTAAAAAAAATGCACTGGGGAGTGAAGTATCTATTACTACCAGAAGAGAAACTACTACGCATTCTGTTCTGATGGACAAGGGTCATTTTTATTAATTAGAATTACCACTGATTTTTTTTTTGCCTAAATCAAAATTTGAAGCAACTTTTGGTGTCTGCGGGAACAAAACCATCTGAGGAAGGTTGACAGGAGACCAAGGGGATTAACCAGACTTGTGAAATTTCTCGTTAGAGAAGTTTTTGATCCTTGTTTGCATACGCTTTCCCTGACATGCCTGTTTTTCTTTCAGTCAGAAAATGGAACTTGTAATGTGACTTCAGAACAGACTAGCACACATGATGGAGGGGACAGGCCGCAGTGGCAGAGCATCTTCTTGCCTCGCAGAAGGTCCCAAGTTCAATCCCTGGCATCTCCAGGTAAAAGGATCAGGTTATAAAGTTTGTAAAATACCTCTGTCGAGACACAGTAGGTATTACTTTCATGCAGGGCTTTTTTTGTAGAAAAAGCCCAGCAGGAACTCATTAGCATAATAGGCCACACCCAATAGCAGAAACTTGTTAGAATAATAGACCACACCCCTGACAGCACAGTTCATTAGCCTATTAGGCCACACCCCCATGTTACCAGAAGTGTGGGCATCCACCCCCACCCACTTTTTGCTTCTTATTCTGTTTACCTTGTTTGTTGTCACAACCCAGGGCTTTTTTTGTAGCAGGAATTCCTTTGCATGTTAGGCCAAACACCCCTAATGCAGCCAATCCTAATGAGTTTCTGCTGTTGGGTGTGGCCTGTTATGCTAATGAGTTCCTGCTGGGTGTGGTCAATGCAGGAACCAGCCGGAACTCCATTCCTGTGCATTCCTGCCCCAAAATAGCCCTGCTTTCATGGATCAAAGGTATGATTCGGTATAAGGCAGCATCTCTGTCATCCTAGAAAAATCTGACTGATAACTTGTGTTTTTACTTTGCATACTTCTTTATACCCTGCCCTTTCCCCCACTGGGAAAACAATGGGGAACTTTGTTCTTCTCTCCTCCATTTTGTCCTCCCGACTCATTGAGGTAGGCTAGGCTGAGTGTATGTGATTGGCCAAAGGTCAACCAGCAAGTTTCCGTAGCAGATTGTGGATTTCTACCTGGTTCTCCCAAGTCCTAATCAAACACTAACCAGTACACCACACTGGCTAAGCTTACACTGGTGGAGTAACCCAAAACTCTACATGCCGGGCATAAAGAACAGATCACTTTAACTGACTTGTGAGCAACCAGGGACATCTGACTAGAGAGATAATCTACATACTCATAAAACCATTTGCGATGCTTGTTAGCAGCAGGGACCTCAGAGAATACATCTCTAGCCTTGGCATTTACCTGCTGGGGTATCCTCCCACCTACCTGGACTTGCTTCATCACTGGTACTGTCTCTTGTTTATTAGACTTGGTTCTCCCTACCATACAGGGTTTTCTCAAACTGAATTTTTGCTTCAGCTTAGGTTTTCTCCTCTCCCTTATACACTGTATGGTTTGCTGGTTCTTGGTCACCTAGCCCTGCCCTGATTAGCCCAGGCTAGCCTGATCTTGTCAGATTTTGGAAGCTATGCAGAATCGGCCCTGCCTAGTATTTGGATGGGCAACCTCCAGGGAATACCAGGGACAGAACACAGAGGCAGGCAATGGCAAACCACCTCTGAAACTTAATTTGCCATAAAAACAAATCTAGCTTGCCACCTAGTGGTATATAACACTAAAAAAAGAGCTAGAACTTCTGACTGCCAAACAATCCTAGGATCTCCTGGCTATACTATACACCAGGGCTCTTTTTGTAGCAGGAACTCCTTTGCAAATTAGGTGACACACCCTAATGTAGCCAATCCTCCAAGAGCTTGTAGTAGCTCTTGTAAGAAGAGCTCTGTAAGCTCTTGGAGGATTGGCTACATTAGGGGTGTGTCACCTAATATGCAAAGGAGTTCTGGCTACAAAAAGAGCCCTGCCATACACACCGCCATATGATAATTAATTAATGAATTTGTTGGTCTCCTGTTTTTTTCAGCTTTGGAGTGATCTGAAAAAAAAATGGAGAAAAATGGAAGGGAGGGAAGGAAGGGTTGACCACCGAACAATACTATATATAAAGGAGAGGGGAAATTATACAGTTAAGAAACTGATCTTCAGCAAAAACTTGGTGCAGGAAAGACCACAGTCTTCTCCTGTGTGGCTATAGGGAAGGGGACCACCAGGGTTGTCCAACAGTCTTCCTCCTTCTGTAGGCTGCTGGGGCTCCCTAAGTCCTTCATAGTAGCTGCAATATACAGGTAGGATCCGGAGATCTCCCTTAATTACAACGTATCTCCAGACCAAGAAGATCAGTTCTCCTGGGGGAAAAAATGGCTGCTTTGGAGGATGGACTCTGACGGCATGGTACCACACTGAGACTCTCCTTCTCTCTAAACCCCACTGGTCTCCACTCCCAAATCTCCAGAAATTTCCCAACCCAGGGTTGGCAGTGGCGACCCAATTAGTGAGTCTGTGCTTGCTTCTGCTGGACCTCCTGACGGCACCTGCTACAAAAAGAGCCCTGGGTGGGCTACTAGTGTCCTGGCCCTGCTGGTGGACCACCTGATGGCACCTGGTATTTTGGGCCACTGTGTGACAGAGTGTTGGACTGGATGGGCCATTGGTCTGATCCAACATTGGCTTCTCTTGTGTTCTTATGTTCTTAGTACAGTAGCTCTCCAGGGGCTGCGCTCTAACCAGCACCCTGTTGTTCTCTTGCATTTTTATAACTTCAGGTTCTTTTGTTGCTGGTTTGGGTGATATTGTATCATGCCACTTATGGGTTCACCGCTTTCCACTTTGGCAGATGAACACAGGAGCCCTTGATCTCTGTTAGGGTTGACAGGTCCTCCCTGGCCACCAGAAGGGAGTGGGGGGTAGGGACTCCAGGTTGGGAGACTCCTGGAAATTTGGAGGTGGAGCCTGGGACCTCAGTGGGGTACAATGCCATAGAGCCCACCCTCCAAAGCATCTGTTTTCTCCAGGGGAACTGATCTCTGTAGTCTGGAGATGAGCTGTAATTCCAGGTCCCACCTGGAGGCTGGCGTCCCTAATCTCTGCCATGCTGATTCTTCACATCAGTGGTTAATCTATTAGTGGTCTGAAAGGCACCGTAACTCCAGGTAGCGTCTTGAAGTGTGAGATCAGTGTTGGTTCCTGTGAAACCTGTTGGTGGGTAGTCTCTCTTTGCTCCATTCCTGCAGAGTGGAAAGCAACATCTCTTTTCTTGTTGTCATAGTTTTTGGTGGTAAATTCAGATTCCCCACCTGCCCACGCGTACACACACATGTATAGCTGACAAAAATAGCAGAGAAAAACAGTAAGGCAATAGATCCGATTTTGGGGTTATTCATTCTCTGTGGCTTCCTGAGATTATTCAGTGGCAACTCACTGTGCACTCCATCTTCAGGATTCAATGTACGATTGTCTAGAAGAAAAAAAATTCTCCTGTAGCCTCAGGAATAAATGGCTTGCAGTTAGAGCAGAATTAGGTAAGAATGGATTTCTCCTCCCAATCAAATTCAAATACCTGCCGGGATGGGAAATACTGTCTAAGCAGCCTTTCAAGTTGGGGAAACACATTCACAGAGAGTTGAACAAATCATCTCTCTGTTTGGGACTATTTTGGCTGTCAGTAGAAACATATCCAGCTGTTTTGATTTCAGGTGTTACCTTCGGAGAGCTAATTTCACTTTAAAATCTTCAGCATTGCCTGTCAGTTTGACGTTAGGTGAATTTTGCCCTTTTGTGCTGACACGAAGCAGACTTCAGTGTCTAAAAATGTGTGTGATGGAAGGCAATTTGGTTATCCACACCTCTCTGGAGGGTCAGTTGATGAACACATTTTTTTGACATCTTTTTTTCCCTATTTTGCTTCTCCTGGTTCGCAAATGAGTGTTCATACTTTCAGACGTGTGCTGAGTTACATCTAGATTGCCCATCATGCATTTTAATGCCATGGACAGAACTTTCAGACAAACCCAGATTAGTTAGGGTTACCAACCTCCAGGTAGGGCCTGGAGTTTCTCTGGAATTACAACTGCTATCAGTCCTGTGCTGGAGGAAATGGAAGCTGAGGATGCTGGACTCTATATCATATAGGGCTGGCTCTGGGGAGAGATAAGTTATCCACAAAGAAATACAAATAGCTGTTGTAGATTTTCTGGGTTGTCTGGCCGTGGTCTTGGCATTGTAGGATCTGACATTTCACCAGTAGCTGTGACTGGCATCTTGAGAGGTATAACACAGAAAGATGGAGTACTCTCTGTGTCAAGGTGAGAAGAAAAATGGTAGGCAGGTAAGCTATATCTACTCAGGAAGGTGGGGTAGGGCTGAGTCATTATCATGCAGGAATTCCCCAGGCTGTGAAACATGCTAATGGAGGAGCTTTCCTGAGGAAGTTCTTTTGTATATGAATTGGCTGTTTCCTGAGGAGGTTCTTTTGCATATGGGTTGTTTCCTGAGGTTTCCTGTTTCCTGAGGAGGTTCTTTTGCATGTGGAATGGCTGTTGAAATTCTAATCTTATCTGTAGTGCTATTGCCAGATGTAGAGACTTTTGTGTTTTTCAGTACAGGAAACCATGCCTTATTTATTTTTATTTTTAAACTCTCTTCTTTCCTGTTGAGATTGCGTTTATGTTTATGGATTTCAATGGCTTCCCTGTGTAATCTGACATGGTAATCGGATGTGTTGACCAGCCTTTCAGTGTCTTGGAAGAAAATATTGTGTCCAGTTTGGGTTAGGCTATGTTCAGCCACTGCTGAAATACAAATACTGTTGGTAATAATTTTAGAAGCTATGTTGTTGTTGCTGCTGTTTTATTTATATGGAGAGATTCTATAGTGGGATATAGGGTTGCCAGCTCTGGGTTGGAAAATATCTGGTGGTTTTGGGGGTGGACCCTGAGGAGGACAGGTTTGAGGAGGGGAGGGACTTCAATAGGATATAATGTCATAGAGTCCACCTGCCAAAGCAGCCATTTTCTTCAGGGAAACTGATCTCTGTTGCCTGGAGATCAGTTGTAGTCCCAGGAGACCTCTAGCCACCACCTGGAGGTTGGCATGCCTAATAGGATACCAGAGGATTTCAAACTGTTGCAATGCATTTTCAGTTGGCGAAGTGAGTGATTGAAGCTATGGGAAGGTTAAAAGCACTGAAGAGCTGCTTTCAAGCTCAGAACAGGTTTTCAATTAGAAGGGGTCCTTTGAGGGGGCTCCTGAAATCCAGATGGATTGACTCAATCAAGGAGGCCATGCCTAGGCATTTGTGCTTAGTTTCAAAAAGCAAACATCTTGTCTCTGTCAATTTATTTTCCCCCTCAGTTATCTAGGTTTGGGTAAATTAACACCCAGGCCCAGGTTACATCTTTTTGAATCTTTATGCCTGCTGAAATTCCCCAGGCCAATGGGGAAGGTGCGAAAGAGAGAGGAAATCCTATGGGGTGGGTCTAGTCTTAGGAAACCAGCACAGTCATTCTCCGTCAGCTAAACCCCTGGGCTGCTGTAAAGAGAAAATGAAGAAGGGGAGAACCATGTATACCACCCTGAGCTCCTTGGAGAAACAGTGGGATGGAAATTAAAATAAGTTTCTCAGGCTGTGATCAGATGTGCCTTTAGATCCGACATAGGTGTGAATGCCTGATGGATGTAAAGGGAGAAATCAGACAGCAACATCTGGGAAGCATCCTGCAGCCATCAGCAACCCGTGCTGCTCCGCTGCAGAAGTGGAGTTAAAAGACAGCAGGGAAAGTCTGGTAATAAATGGGTTGTGATGGGTCACAGATGGACTTTCCCTTATCTGATCGCTCATGCATGCTCTCATGCTGTCAGGATGGTCTGATCAGGCCATCCCGACTCTGTGCCATTGTCCCCCCCCCCCTTCACAGTATGCCCATAATCACAAACTCCATAGGGGGCCCTCAGTTCGGAGGTGCAATTCCTTGATTCCTCGTTTAAGCACATGGGAAACAAACAGCACTTGCGTCTGATCACACAGTGAAGGGCTGCACCCCCAGCTTCAGAGGGAGGTGTGATCTTGCAACTATGTGTCAAATTCCTCCGGAGAAACAGTGGGATGGAAATAAAACAAGTTTCTTAAGCTGTTTCCTCTTCTTCTTCTTAACGGCTTGGCTTGTATTGAAAAGAACAGGAGTTGGCAAGCATCTCCCACATCATAATGTGCAGACGGGGGCTGCAATTAGTTTGGTGATTCACAAGTTGTACAGACCCAATGCATCGTGTATATATCCAGCCAATGTTTTTAAATGAATTTCTTCTCTTTCCCCTAACCCCCGTTTTGGTCCACTGCCTAGAGGTTTCCTTTTGTTCTACTGGGAATCAAGTATTGTCATAAAGGGAGGAGGAGGGAATAAGCAATAGCAATATACGCTCCTCTTTAGTGCAGAGCCTTGCAATAAATCTAATTAGCATCCAAATTAAATTCTGGGCATTATTATTATATAGTAATGTACTGTACTATGCTCAGCAATGATTTATTCCAGAAACTGATCAGGAAATGAATCTCTGGTGCCCATTTATATATATATTTGTCTGCGCTCTAATTGTGCACAGGAGGAAAAAAAAATAACAAGTTTCAGTAAAAATAAGGCTGAAAACAGAAAAGTAAGAAAAGGCATTCTTCATTAAGATAAAAAAGGCTCTCTGCAGCTGAGAACTGTGGAAGCCGGAGCATTGTGGTCATTTATCTTTTGTTGAATGCAGCACTTTATCAGCTTCTTTTTGCCCTCTGTTATTTTTTCTTTCTTCCCCCCTCCCCCATTTTTCTTTCCATTGCATCGAGCAAGCCAACCTCCCTAAGGTATTTGGCCAGCGAGTGATAAAATAACTTTTGTTCTGCTATCTATCTTGAGGGGAACATTTTCTCCATATCAACTTTACTCCTCTTCTTCACTTGTCCTAGTTCCGTTTTTTTTTTTTTTTGGCCTGTTCAATTAGATTGCTGCTAAGAGACACAGCAACAGGCTAAAAGTTGGTCAGTTGCTCCAATGACTGCTTGGACTCGATTTCGCTCTATGTTGGCCACTATTGATGGTGGACAGAAAGAGTTCAGTGTCATGAGTAGGGTTGCTAGCTCTAGGTTGGGAAATATCTGGAGATTTTGGGGTGGCTAGGGAGGGCAGGGTTTGAGAAGTGACCTCAGTGAGGCATGATACCATAGGGTCCACCTCCAATGCAGCCATTTTCTCCATGGGAACTGATCTCTGTAGACTGGAGTTCAGTTGTAATTCTGCAGGCCCCACCTGGGAGGTGGCAACACTATCATGATGTCTGGACATGGCGTTAAGTTGTACTTGGAGGATGAAGAATTCAACATGTGCTACCCTCACATGGATGAGTTGGTGTCTCTTGCAATACTTAGTTCTGCTTATCTATCTATCTATCTATCTATCTATCTATCTATCTATCTATCTATCTATCTATCTATCTATCATCTATCTATCTATCTATCTATCTATCTATCTATCTATCTATCTATCATCTATCTATCTATCTATCTATCTATCTATCTATCTATCTATCTATCTATCATCTCTATCATCTCTATCATCTCTCTACTGTTTGGTGTAGAGGTTAAGTGTGCGGACTCTAATCTGGGAGAACTGGGTTTGATTCCCCACTCCTCCACTTGCACCTGCTGATGTGACCTTGGGTCAGTCACAAGCTCTGGTACAGCTGTTCTCTCAAGGACAGTTTCTGTCAGAAGTTCTCTCAGCCCCGCCTACCTCCCAGGGTGTCTGTTGTGGGGAGGGGAAGGGAAAGGAGATTGTGAGCCGCTTTGAGACTCCCAAGTGAAGGGCGGGATATAAATCCAGTCTCCTCCTCCTCCTCCTCCTCCTCCTCCTCCTCCTCCTCCTCCTCCTCCTCCTCCTCCTCCTCCTCCTCCTCCTCCTCCTCCTCTTCTTCTTCTTCTTCTTCTTCTTCTTCTTCTTCTTCTTCTTCTTCTTCTTCTTCTTCTTCTTCTTCTTCTTCTTCTTTTCTACTATCTGTCTGTCTGTCTGTCTGTCTGTCTATCTATCTATCATCTATCATCTATCGTCATCGTCATCGTCATCGTCTGTCTGTCTGCCTATCACTTATCATCCATCTAACTATCTGATAGATCTATCAATCAATTGACATGTATGTGTACTGCTCCAGTGCATTGTATCAACAGAGCTCAGCAGTGCCTCTGCACAACTTGAATTTATTACGTGCACCACCCATCATTACTGGCCCCACCCACCAAACTGTGCAACTTTTTAAATGCTGAGAACATGGCCAGTTTAGCCCAGTAGGAGGATCAGGTGGAGAGCAGTGGATTTTCTAAGATGAACTGGGAATTTGTTATACTCTAGATTTTCTGTTTTAGGGTTATCAGCCTCCAAGTGGGGCCTGGAGATATGCCGGAATTACAATTGATCTCCCGAGTACAGAGATCACTTCCTCTGGAGAACATGGCTGCTTTGGAAGGGGGACTGTATGACATTATATCCCACTGAGTTCCCTCCACAGTCTCCATCCCCAAATTTGCAGGAATTTCCCAGCCTGATGTTGACAACCCTATACTATTTTTTTTCAACATTTTATTTATAACTTTTAACTTTAAAACAAACAATGAAATACTTTTCTTAAGTAAAACATGTACTATAAACTTAATGTGAAATATATATTGCATCATAACATAAAATGTCATTCAAACAAACCATCAACTAAAGGAAGTTATAATATTATTGATATTTATTTCTGTTGATAAACACTGATCCTAGTGTGTTTGCACTCTTGTATATGACCTTTGATTTGATAAACCAGATCAAAATGTTGTTATTATCTCTTTATATCTTTGAGGAATAGTGTGAGATGGAACAATGGGATCTGAAAATGATGCTTCAACAAATGGAAGCCATTTTACATAAAATAGTGATTGTGATTTGTATGTGTTAGAAGGATAGATTTGTGTAGCAATCTTCTCCATTGTATAATAGTCCCAAATTTTCATATACCAGTGATGAAGGGATAATGGTGGGGTGCTCTTCCAGTTGTTGGCAATTACTGATTTGGCTGCCATCAATAAGGTAGATATCAGGTCTCGATGTGCTTTCATGATATTTCTGTCTTCCCAGTAATCTAGCAGTACTAGTTCCGGATTTAAAGGTAAGTTGATTTTGGTGATAGATTGTATTGCTTGCTGTATTGCTATCCAAAAAGGTTGTAATTTTTTGCAGGTCCACCAGCAATGGATATAGTCTGCTGGTTCGTCGCAGGATCTCCAACATAGAGGTGAGTATAAACTGTTAATATAATGAAGTTTAACTGGTGTGTGGTACCAGCATAGCAATAATTTGAGGGCTTGAGCTTGAATATTTAATGATCGAGATGTCATCCCTATACTCATTTCCACACTTTGCATCCAACCCTGCCCCAGACCTACAAGCTGTTTCTCATTGGTTGTAGCTTCATCAGTAATAGGTATGTGTTGAAATATGCAAGGTCTGTTGTGCATAGATAGAGAAGATGACAAGAACACCTGCAGGGGGCAGCAGAAAGGACAACTAGTTAATATAGTGAGATTAGGGACTTCCTACTATTTTCAAATAGTCTGCTATTGGTTCAGTTAGGTCTTCTTCCCGCTACTGCTGAGAACTGTTAGACAGCTGACTCCCTCCTAGCCTGTTAGAAAGTTAGAGTTTCCTTTCTCTCTCATCTTTCCTACAAAGTTTGTCCTCTCTTAATAAACCTACTTTATTCTTTAAACAGCTTGTGCTCTGTTTTATTACATATCTAAACTCTGCCAACAGTATGGACATCAATAATAGGTATGGACATCAATAATGGACATCAATACCACGCAAAACTGAACTACTCAAGAGCGCTTTTCTGCACAAATTATAGGGTTGCACTGTACAAAACAGTTTTACAAACTTGCTTGGATAAATAATTAGGGAGTGTGGTCTATACTGCTGTGTATCGGTTTATCGTAAGTAGGATCCTATTTATGTAATTTCTGCACCACTTAATGCGTCATGTGAATCCTTATGCTATGCTTCAGTTCTTTCTGGTGGCTCCAGACTTCTAAAATCCCAATGCACTAGTTATTAAAGGTCCCATTTTCTTGATTCTTCTGGCTCACTGTGTGTCATCCACTTTTAATCCCTGGGAGAAAAGTGGACTGTAAAAGTAATCTAAATAATAAATAAAGCCAACACTTCCTCCTAAGAAACTGTGGTTGCGGTCCTAAGGATGCTTTCCTGGGAAGTGCCCACTGTATAGCATTGAATATTATATTATTTTATTTTACTAATTTTATTAATTTTCTCATGTTAATGTTTTTGAACTATCCCCACGTTAATATTTTTATACCGTTCCCATGTTATTACTGTTTTAATCCTTCTTATATTAGAATTGTACTGTTTTACTGGCTCTTGCGGTAATAAATTAGATTGGTTGATTGATATAGCATTGACCTTACGTATGAATAGAGTTGTTTTGGTCCCCCCCCTCCCTTTATTTGGCTGTGAGCAATAATGCAGCAGTCATTCTATGGCAACAGCTCAGTGTAGTATACCTCCTCTTTGTCCAGAGTCCTTGGCAAACAGCCATAAACACTTTCCCCTTCAGCAGAACAACTTGATTTCTCTTTCAGGTCACTCTTCTGTACGAAAATGGAAAATTGCTTATGCCTATGTTGAGCCTGAGTGCATTTCTTAGCAATATTAATTATGGCAGCAGTACAGCAGGTTTGCAAGCCCTGTGATTCAGGAAGAGACATGCTGCTTTTCAGCAGTAGAAAGCTAGTGACTATGTCATATAAGGACACAGGAGGAGCTGAGCCACCCTCCCAGGACACAACAGGAAGGAACAACTGGATGTTTAAACTTGTTTGCACTGTCTACATTTTCACTCAGATCTTCCAGAAAGTTGTTTGTTTGTTTTTTAAAGCCGCTCCTGATTTTCTGGCAGCATAATAGCTTACATCAAGCTTTTCTGTCAGTAGCCTAGTGATAGAAGATTCCCTTTTGTAGGCTGTGATCCATACCCAGGCATAAGTGGGAAACACTTCTGTGTGTGCACATGAGGAAGCTCATTCTAGCAGCAGCTCCTTGTCTTCCTAGGTGAGGGAGTTGAAAACAACAGTGCACAAGTAGAAGGCAGTGCATAGTACTTTGCATTCCAGTTATAGTACATTAGTAATAATGGGAGACCTCAGGGCTATTTTTGGGCAGGAATGCACAGGAATGGAGTTCCGGCTGGCTCCCAAGTTGGCCACGCCCAGCAGGAACTCATTAGCATAATAGACCACACCCAACAGCAGAAACTCATTAGGACTGGCTACATTAGGGCTGTGTGGCCTAATATGCAAAGGAGTTCCTGCTACAAAAATGCCCTGGGTTTTGACAACAAACAAGGTAAACAGAATAAAAAGCAAAAGGTGGGTGTGGCTGGATGACCACACTTCTGGTTACATGGGGGTGTGGCCTGATATGCTAATGAGCTGTGCTGTCAGAGGTGTGGCCTAATATGCTAATGAGTGTCAGGTTCCTCAGTCAACTCACACAACACAGGACTTCTTCAGAAGGCAATGTTTAATGGTTAAGTAGAACTAAAGACACGTGTCCATCTTGTGCCTGTAATGGCCACATACAATAGGGCCGATGAAGATATACTACATCCAACCATCCTCCCCATACAGCAGAAGCCAATGAATAATGTTCGCACATGTGGGCAATAGCAGCAGCAAGCAAGCATAATAATCTAGAAACCATTAAGTTCCCAGCCAAACTCCAGCAGGTCGGAGACCTGATAAGAGACAGTGAATGAAAGTTCGAGGGCGGGAGATGGGAGTACTCCCTCTGCATACCATACACATGACAGGACTACCTGACATCAAGTTTCTGCTGCTGGGTGTGGCCTATTATGCTAATGAGTTCCTGCTGGGCTTTTTCTTCAAAAAAAGCCCTGGGAGACCCTATCCCAGTGTATTCACAGTTGCTTTCAATGTTTTTGTTTTTTGTTTTCTGATACCCAGTCAGAGCATGGGCATTTACCATTCCAGTCAGTCACGGGTACCATCTTTCAAAGCAGATGTTAATTTAAAGTCAATTACCTTCCCTTTGTATCAAAGCTTTATATAATCTATTCTTGGATACAGAATGCCAGACATTAAACAATTTCCCGGTGGAGCATCGGCCTGAAGACAGAAAATACACAGTGCCCTGAAATAGCCCATCTACTCGATATCAGCAGATCAGAAGGGCAGGATTTTTCATATCTGCCAGCTTAAACAGAAAAGGGACTTCAAAGGAACAATATTGTTTGATAGGAATTGGAAGGCAGAATTTCCATTCACCTTTGAAGTTTCTTGCAGCATGAGAAAATGCAGACATGCTGAGTTTCTTTTCTGGCGTGACTTCATTTCAGCTCAACAGATATCCACCATTTTAACAGAAAACAGCATACAAAGTTTGACATATGCACACACACATATACAGATATACATACAAACACAACTCTTTATTGCATGCATCTTGATAACCCAACATTTGACTGGCAGTGGAAAGTCTGAACAGACCTTTTTTTTTAAAAAAAAAATCTGTATAAGGGTCTCCCTGGTCCAATTTTTTTGAAACTTGGGGGTTCTTTTGAGGAGAGGCATCAGCAGCTATGCTGAAAATTTGATGTCTGTACCTAAAAAAATAGCATTCCCCAGAAGAAGAGAAGGAGAGATTGGATTTATACCCCGCCCTTCACTGCCCAAAGGCGTCTCAGAGCGGCTTACAAACTCCTTTCCCTTCCCCTCCCCACAACAAACACCCTGTGAGGTAGGTGGGGCTGACAGAACTTCTGACAGAAACTGTCCTTGAGAGAACAGCTGTGCCAGAGCTTGTGACTGACCCAAGGTCACATCAGCAGGTGCAAGTGGAGGAGTGGGGAATCAAACCCGATTCTCCCAGATAAGAGTCCGTGCACTTAACCACTACACCAAACTGGCTCTCCAGCCCCCTTGGATACCCCCAAATCAATTTCCCATTATACCCTATGGGGACCATTTACTCTAATGGTCCCCATAGAGTATAATGGAGTAAAAAAAAATTGGGATTTCCAAAAAATCCCAAATCCAAATGCCATACTAGTATTGGTTTCCAGAGTATCAGGAAATATGGATTTTTGGAGGGTCCAATAAATCCAAAACTGAAAAATCTTGATTTTTTTTTTTTTTTTGCATACTCCTGGAGCTGGGCAAATTTACTCTAAGCCACAGTAGCCTCCTGGTTTTCTAAGGTGACTGCTGTGTCAAGAAGCACTCCTAAGCTGCAAACCTGGTTTTTCAAGGACAGTATAACCCCATCCAAGACAGGGGAGTTATGAAGTCCCTGGTCTGTCTTTCTGCTATCCCAGAGAGCCTCTGTATTGTCAGGATTGAGTTGCAGCTTGTTCACCCCCCTATCCAGGCCATTACTGACTCCAAGCACCAGTTCAGAAAATTGATAGCATTCTTGGAAGTCAGTGGAAAAGAAAGGTAGAGCTGGATATACACATATTGGTGACATCACAGCTCATACCTCTTGATGACCTCTAACCAAGCAGTTCCCCATAGGCCAACAGACACATGGCAGAGCAGGTATCTCTCATCACTATTTTTTAAGACCCACCTTCCAGATAGGACTTGAATCACTGTAACATGATACCCCTTAGTCCCAGTGCTGAGAGGTGGCTCATGGTCCTTACTATGGTCAATAAGGTTATAGAATTTTAGCATTATACACCATCTTAATCTACAAGGGAAAGATGGGGTAAATAACTAAACTTCTAGCAGCATGAGTGGAGACACTGAAAATCAAAGAGCAGGGCTTTTACTGAATTTATGCTTGGAACTGGGGGGAGTTGTGCAAACAAAGTAAGGACCTTCCAGGTTCTCACAATGGCTGTGGTCACATGGAAAGCTTACTGCAATTTGTTCCTGCTGTATATTTGATCGGGGGTATTTTTTGGTGGGTTGGGATGATCACACATCCCCCCCTGAACTGCTTGCATAATTCAACGAGGCTCCAGGCACCATCCAGATAGCCACACCACCCAAGTGATGGCATGGTGCAAGTTTTTTTTTTTTTTTTAATCTTTACACATGTGCGTATGTGCATGGCCAAATCATCACTCCCACTTGGATGCCCTCCCTTGTTTTTGCAGTTTTTTTCCCCTGAACGGTGAACAAAATGAACCACCAAAGAACAACTGAGTGCTGGAGTTTATATATGTGCGCATGAATGTTCATGCACTGAATATATTCAGCGCAGGATGGATCATATGCACAATGGCGAAAGCTGGAAAAAAAATTCAACACAAGGATGTTCAGACAACCTAATTGCATTAATAATGAGAGATGGCTGTTCAGATTGGTGAAACTGTGGATTCACAGTGCAAATATTCGGTAAGTACTTGATTTTACCGATGTTGGAAAAATCGCTAGGAAACCAGGAGGATTGTGGGGGTGAATCCACTTTGATATGGGAGACAGATGCAGCTGATTAGCCCTTTTAAATGTGATTTGGAACAGTGGCAAAACCCAGTCAAAATGACCATGTAACCATGGCCCTTGACAGAAAAGACACCTGCTCTGCAGTAGGGGATATTTGCAGAAATAGCTAAGTACCCTTGAGCCTCAGTCAATAAATCTTGTGTTTGTGTCCTAGCTGTTTTTTTTTTTCCCCCAAGGGAGTACATCTGTCTAAACTTTCTGTATTCCTAGAAAATGTGGAAGGAAACAAACTACCTACACAAACACATCCCAGTTTGTTAATGCCTTTGTAATTTATTCTTAAATCCAGGGGGTTTACAGTGTGCATTTATGTGAATTTTCCAGCAACGCTTGTGCTATAGGAAGGTTTTGGTGGCATGCAAGTACATGATCTGTGATAGTGATGAGTGATCATGCTAATGGTTCACCAAGCATTTGTTTTGAACCTGCTCAAAGTTGTGGATTCATCAGCAGCACAGTATATGTGCAAGTCTGCACTTAGTAAACTGCCATGTTTGCTAAGAAATTATAGTATATGTAATTGTACAAATGATACATACCAGAATACAGAAACAGCATGAGAAAAGGAGGTGGGAACCTAAAACACTGGCAGCAACTGAATGCATAAAATCCAACTGTCCCTATTTGCAAAGAAAGACCCCTATTTTCTGGTACTTATTCCTGGTTGCCATTTGGCTCTGCTTTTGTCCTTGGTGGAGGGATACCTTGTCACAATTTTGTTAGTGTGAGTTGGTAAAGTAGTAGGGCTGCCAGCCTCCAGGTGGCACCTGGAGATCTGCTGTGACAGACCATCAAGGGTTAATGCCTAGCAGAATCTAAAAGACTTTGAGTGACAGGCTGTTTGAACATATGTTGTCTAAGGCTTTCGTGGTCGGAGTTCATTAGTTGTTGACATAGATTTTCCAGGCTGCATAGCTGTGGTCTTGGCATTGTAGTACCTGATGTTTCTCCAGCAGCTGTGATTGGCATCCTCAGAGGTATAACACAGAAAAATTGAGTACTCTCTGTGTCAGTGTGAGAAGAAAAATAGTAGGCAGGTAATTTATATCAGCCCTACCCACCTTCCTGAGTAGATATAAGCCTAAAAATCTACAACTAATGAACAAATTATTTTGAGAGTGTCAGTTAAGGAATGACAGTTGGGAAATGACAGGTGAAAAAGAGACAGTTAGGTACTGACTGTGGACTGGGAAGGAGGCTAAGAGAGTGAGTAGATCAAGGAGGATCCTCATTCAAGCCAAAAAAAGGGAAACAGCTTCTTGTAAGGGAAATGATCCCTGCCGAGTTCAGAAGGGAAATAGCTTCTAGAAAAGAGGTGTGATCTCTGGTTTGGGTATAAAGAAGGATCTGGGGAATTTGATTGTATGTTTCTGCCTTCTAAGCATTGCATGTCAGTGAGAAACCTATGCTTAATGTTTAAGTAGAAATTGAAAAGGAACCCTCTTTTTTCAAAGTATTAAAGACCTTGTTGAATAACAGAAACACTTACTTGTTGGCAACAAATTATCTGGAGTTTGTGTGAGTATAGAGTTACCTCAGTTTTATTAACTGTTCACCTCATACATCCTATACCTGATTCCACCTGACCTTTTCTTCTCCAAGTTAAATAAAACTTTTTTGTTTATTTTGAACTATCAAAAGCCTCTCATGTGCCATTTCAAAAAAGGAATATAACAGGGTGATTTTGTCTCTCCCCTCAATTCCCTGGGCTAGGCCAGCATCAATATATATAAAATAAAGTGACTGTGTGGGACAGCCATAAACAAACAAATAGGAACAAAATAGATAAAGGGGCTGCTCAGCAAGAAAGAAGACAGAAGGGAAAATCCAGCATGTGAAGGAAGGGAACAGTGAAAGATTGTCATACCCACTATTACAGTTGATCTCCAGATGACCAAGATTAGGTCCCTGTGAGAAAATGGCTTTTTTGGAGGGTGGACTGTATGGTATTATACCCTGCTGGGGTCTCCCCTCCTCAAACCCTGCCCTTCCCAGGCTCCACCCACAAAATCCCCAGGTATTTGCCAACCCAGAACTGACAACACTATAAAGTAGTTCTTCCACAGAGTTCAGCTTCTTCCCTAGAAGTTCTGAAGTACAATCTCTGAGTGGGGTGGGAAAGGATATTATTCTTGTCTCTTGCACACACCCATGTAACGCCGTGTGGGTGAATGCAAAGGCACCATGCTGAGCACAGCCTATCATTTCACACATTGCAGCTGCTTAGATACATGCTGAATTCTTGATAACATATTAATTAGCACAAGTGTTTTTCAAATATATCTTTTTCAAATATATCTTTAACCAAAAGAAGAAAGCACCCATGTTGTCTCTCAAATTGGTTCAAGATACAATTGTTGAAAGTAAACAAATACGGCAGGAAGAGTCAAATGTTCAGGAAAGCGTAGTAGTCCAAGAAGAATGGATGGATGGAACTTAGGCAGTGGTCTCTGTGAAATGCTAGAAGACCTGAAAACAGTTCTGTGTGATCAGTTTCTAACATAAATCATTGGAACAGAAGCATGCCTAGATTTACGGCGTAACATCCAGGCAAAGAATTATAGCCAAAGCGAGAAGCAAAAAGGTCCAGGGGGAATATTTTGCAGGTTAAGAACCATGATTCTATGTGGAACATAACAACATCAGAAGTCTCCTGTTTAGAGATGTAAAATTTCCAGTAATTTTGAAGCCACTGGATAAAAACCATTTTTTTTCTGGTGTGTGTGTGTGAAATTTTAGGAAAAACTGAAAACTTTCCAATACTTACTGTCTTGTTAAATTTAAATTTCTTTTATTGATTTAACAACATAAAATGCATCATTTGGAACTTAGCACATAAAGTTGTACTACTTGGCACATTTATGGAATTTAAAAGTATAAAAGCCTTCATCTGAGAGGGCTGAAGATAGAAAAATTGTGTAGTAAACAAAGAAGAATTGTCTGGACAGAAAATCTCTCAAACTGTCACAATAGGCATGACTGCCAGGATGTCTGGATATTAAGTTAAACTGCAGAACATTGAAAACATTGAACTCTTTAATAATGTATTCATTAAACACATAGGAAATTACTTCTTGTCAAATGATTTACAGTTAAACAAAAACATTGCTGCAAATGTTCTATGCCTATGTAGGAATTATCATCACCTAACACTGTAGATTTTCAGATAAAAACCTTCATATTACAAATCTATGCTACTTTTGGATAAGGGTGTGAAGAAATGCCTTTTTTCCCCTTCAGAGGTCTGAAATGAGCAGAACCTTCATTCTGAGTTTTAAAAGGGTTTCCCCCCCTATCTCTGGGCAGAGAACAGACAGGAAGAGAGAAAATCAGTTCAATTGCTTTCCAGACTTACCTCAGTCCATCTTCATACAAATGCCAGGACATCTAGACAACAAGGAACAGAGATTTGGAGGAATTAAATACTCCAGGAAGGAAATACAGGAATTAAATACTTCAGAAAGGAAATTTGGAGGAATTAAATACTTCAGGAAGGAAAATTTTGGAAATATCAGGAAAAGCTTCCTTAATGTGGCCTGACCTGGTCAGTGGGTGGGGAAAATAAAACTCTTGGAATCAAGGAGGAAGTTTTCCTTTGTGCTGGGTCCTTCAGAGCAGACAGAACTCTTAATGGAGGTGTGGAAGGAGACAGCCATTTAACCATGCACTGTCCTGGAGAGCTGAAGGAAACTTGAAGGTAATGGTAAATCCATAGAGATCTGTAACTTCCTAAGCTAAGGAGCCTGTCCTATATTTTAACACTTGATTCAGCATGTATTGAGAAAGGGGCAGAAGAATTGCATTTTATCCATTTCTTTTTATTTATCTATTTATTTGGAGTTGTATTCCGCCCTCCCTGAAGGCTCAGGGCGGCTAACAACAAGGCATGCATGCCAACTTTAAAACAAGTTCAACAGTATAAAACCAGAATATAAACATATAAACAATATAAAACATAGAAACAACATTCAGGCAATGAAACAAGATGGGGCAGATTATAGCCCCTGGCAGACATTAACCCCCAATAGCCAAACAGCTTTTGAAATCCTTGCTCAATCTGGTACTGTGCAAATAGTATTCTTGTGAACATTTCCTTTTTAATAAATACCTTATAACTTTTGGTGCTGGCAGTGGTTCTCTGTTCCACATAGACCTCCACTCTTCTTGGACACACTATTTTAAAAGGGGTGCCAGGGGAGGCAGTCAGTTGGCAAGTGGCTATTCCTCCAGGGGTGCACAAGGCAGTAAATGATCTAGGGTTGCCAGCCTCCAGGTGGGACCTGGGGACCTCCTGCTTTTACAACTGATCTCCAGCTGAATCAGCTCTCCTGGAGAAAATGGCTGCTTTGAAGGGAGGACTTGATGTCATTGTACCATGTTGAGAACCCTCCCCTGCCAAATCCCACCCTCTCCCAGATCCACCCCTAAAGTCTCCAGGTATTTTCCAATCCAGACTGGCAACTCTAAAATGATCCCCATGGTGACCAGGCACTGGGCAGTGGGAGACACAGGGGCAAGGCCTCAGAACTTGGAAGGGAAGCTGGGAGTACTGATCCTGCAAGTGGGCAATTCCTGGTGGTGGTGGCAGGTTACTGGAGAGAGAGAGAAAAGCCATTCCAGGTGTTGGGAAAACCTTGGAGGGCAGGGTGGAAGAGGGCCTACAGGCCTCAGCAGGCTCATTCCACCACAGAGACCAAAGGCCCATCTGGTAGAGTTGCCAGGTCTGGGTTGGAAAATGCCTAGAGATTGGGGGGGGTTTGAGCCTGGGGATGGCAGGATTTGGGGAGGAGAGGGGCCTTTGCAGGGCAAAATGCTGCAGAGTTCACATTCTGAAACAGCTGTTTCCTACTGGGGAACTGATCTTGGTCATCTGGGAAATAATTGCAATAGCAAGAGATCTCCAAGGACCAAAGACTTCAATGGATCATTGCCAATAAACCTCTTTTAAGATAATTGGCATTGCACTCCTAAGCACAGCAGTCACTCCAGAAGATCTTTCCATGACTTCCTGTGAGGCTTACTCCAAGTCAGATGTGCATAAGACTTCAATCTTTCTTTGATAGCCTTTCTGTGGCATTCCCAAGAGCCATCTGCCAAGAAGAAGAAGAAAAAGAAGAAGAGATTGGATTTATACCCCATCCTTCACTACCCAAAGGTGTCTCAGAGCAGCTTACAAACTCCTTTCCCTTCCCCTCCCCACAACAGACACCCTGTGAGGTAGGTGGGGCTGAGAGAGCTCTTGACAGAAACGGCTCTTTTTCAAGAACAGCTCTTATCAGAACTACAGTTTGCCCAAGGTCATCCAGCCAGGTGCAAGTGGAGGAGTGGGGAATTAAACCCGGTTCTCCCAGATTAGAGTCCGCGCACTTAACCACTACACCAAACTGGCTCTAGTTTTGGAATTCCTGCAACCAACCAGGGGTTGAACTCAAGGGGCCTTCAAAACCCCATCTAGACCAATGATTCTTTGAGTTTCAGTATAGTTCCAAGGAAGTGTGAATAGGTCTGTAATATCTTAAGTCCAAGGACAAGTGCAGTTGTTCAGAGATTGAGAGTGATTTCCCCCCCGCCTTCCCTTCAGTGACTAAAGTTCCGCGCTCTCCAAGCCACTTCTTCAATCTCTCAAGACAAGCCATCTTTCCTTAATAGCGTGCACAACTTGGCTTGCGCCACCTCATTCTGCTCCCTTATTTTTGTGCCGTGTAGCACAAGCTTCTTATCTTTCACCCCTCTGTTGTTTAATACTGATATAATGCATTATGCCACTCAGAGAAATCATTCGCAGTCTCTTTATGACTCTTCTGCATATGATAAATCATTCCAGATGACAGTTTCTTCCAGTTCAGAGCAGTGTGGTCTTCCATCTCTGCCAGCTTTATTGATAACCATCTGTGGACAGAGAGCTGGCTGCTGCCCAGTTCTGGGAGAATCTGAAATAGTTCTAAATGTAAAAATTGTTGTTTGGGAATAAATGCACCCTGTTTTCTCTTTCTGTTTGAAAGACATACTGATGGTTAGGCTTCATTTGTTTCGTCTGAACTTTATTTTTGTCAGGATTTTATATATTACCAGACAAAACACATTTTATACGTAAAAATGCTATAGAGGTAGGGGTGAGCAACCCTAGCCCCTCGTGCTGTGTGCCAAAGTATAGACATGTTAGAATCATAGAATCATCGAGCTGGGAGGGACCTCCAGGGTCATCTAGTCCAACCCCCTGCACAATGCAGGAAACTCACAGACACCTCCCCCTCCACACACCCCCAGTGAAAATCCAGCTACCTTCATATTTGAAGGAGAATTCCACTAGTTGAGCACCACTCCTCAATTTTCATTTGCTGATAAGGTAAAAAGGTAAAGGTTCCCTTGCTCGAAAGCCAGTCGAATCCGACTCTAGGGTTGTGGTGCTCATCTCCGTTTCAAAGCCGAAGAGCCAGCGCTGTCTGAAGACATTTCCGTGGTCATGTGGCCGACATGACTAAACACCAAGGTGCACGGAACGCTGTTACCTTCCCACCGAAGTGGTACCTATTTATCTACTTGCAATTTCTTGCTTTCGAACTGCTAGGTTGGCAGGAGCTGGAACTAGAGACAGGAGCTCACCCCGTCATGCGGCACCCGGGTCTCGAACTGCTGAACTACTGACCTTCCACAGCCTGCAGTTCAGTATCTTAACCACTTGAGCCACCGCAGCTCATTTGCTGATAAAGTTGCCCATTAATGTATCTTTCTAGATTAAGCTGAAGTTTGATCATTTCATCCTGGAGTTGAAGCTTCAAGGCCACACTTAGAGATATTACAACTTTCCAAGTTCCAGCAGGTAGCTCCCCAAGAGGGAGAGGAATTCATGGTGGGAGAGATCTTGTTATCAAGGGAAGAACTAAAAAGTGCTGACTTGGGGTTAAATTGTGAAGGAGGTTGGAGATTTCCAGAGCTATCACTCAAACTTCCTCCTCTGAGATAATCAACAGACTTCCTCCTTTTAGAAAGGTGGCCAAAATCTTTCTGCTTATCCTTGATGGTCTGGGGGAGAACACTGGTAAAGCTTTGCTTAGCATGCCAGCCTCCCAGTGGGACCCAAGAGCAGTGTTCCCTCTAAGCTGAGTTAATGTGAGCCAGCTCACAGCTTTTTAGCCTCTGGCTCACACATTTTTGTCTCATCTCAGGAAGGATGGCTCCAGAGCAAACTAATTTATGCAGTAGCCAAATCGCTTGCTCACAACTTTAATGCCAGTAGCTCACAAAGTAGAATTTTTGCTCACAAGACTCCACAGCTTAGAGGAAGCATTGCCCAGAAGCTCATCCCAGAATGACAGCTCATCTCCAGACTACAGAGATCAGTTATCCTTGAGAAAATGGATGCTTTGCAAGGTGGACTCTCTGGCATTGTACCCCACTACGGTCCCTGTCCTCCTCAGGCTCCACCCGAAATCTCCAGGAGTTTACCAACCTGGATCTGGCAAATCTACCCCCTCCCCATCCCCTGCCAGTGGCCGGGGAGGGGGGGCGGCGGCAACCCTAGCCCCTTGTGCTGTGTGCCAAAGTATAGACATTTTCATTGTCAAGGTTGCATTTTTGTGAAAATGTGCAGAGGAAAAGATGGGTGCTTTGTTGGAAGGCTGTGTTTCATAAAAGAAATCAGACCATCCATGTGACATCTGACCACTTCGTTTTTACGATTAAGCTCAAGTGGTGCTACGTTCCCACAGGGAGTTTGAGAAACTGGGGTTATCGTGACCTCAGCACAACAAACATGAATTCCTAGCACCTCTTCTCCCCGAAGATTAAGTATTTATATAGTTTCAATCATTTCTAACAATGTTATTAAACTACTAAAACATTTATTACTTGGAAATATCTCTAGACTTTAGGAATGCACCAGATCCATATATTACAAACAACAATAACAATGGATCTGACAAGTAGCGATTTAAATGGGATTAATTTCCCCTCAGGGTTTCAGGGGAACCATAAACCAATCAGGTCCTCTTCTCGTGTTATATGATATCGCCAGATTCCAAAGCCCTCCGTGAAATTATTTCCTTGTAAATCACTCCAGCTCATCCATTATGCTGAAGAAATATGATTTTTCAGAAGTGAGAAATATAGAAGGCCGCAGACTTTTCTCACTCCACAGATATCTGTCAGAAGTTCTTTGGCAGCTCAAAGAGCTCCAGAGTTTAAGCAATCAGATCTTTGAAATGCAGTGAACGAATCTGACAGCATGTACTACAGCAAACAAACTTTTCACAACCAAATTGTTTGGCAGGAGCCAAGAGAGAACACACTGTGCCGTGTTCTGCTTGGCCGCTTAATGAAAGCTCCCCCTCCCTGTAACCTCCCTTTTTTGTTGGATGCTGTTTGAGTTAGGGTATACACACAGTACAAATTTATACTGGTTTGATTCCAGTTTTAATCACTGTGTCTTCATCCAAAGTATTTTGGGAACTGTAGTTTCGTGAGGACACTGACAGCCCTATTACAGCTCTCCCAGTCTCCTTCACAGAGCTACAACACTCAAGTTTCCTAAGAGAGAAGTGGAATGATGGGTAGCTGGCCTGTACCTTACCATTTGGCTTAGCAAAGTTTGATGCCTTCCACAGTTCTGGAGATCCTATCTCCGGTTTTCTTCTGCTAGAGAAAAAGCCTCTTAATCTGGAGGAGATCTCTCTAGGGTTGAGGAAGACATCAATCTTTGCTGGGCAAAGTGGTGGGATACATGACACTGATGGGGTTGCCAGCTTTTAAGTTGGGACGTACCAGGAGATTTTGAAGGCGGAGCCTGGAGAGAGTGGGTTCTGGGGAGGGGAGGGACCTCAGCAACATATGATGCCATAGAGTCCACCCATCAAAGCAACCATTTTCTTCAGGGGAAGTATCTTGGTTGTCTGCAGATCAATTGTGATAGCGGGAGATCTCCAGGGGCCACTTGCGGGTTGGCAACCCTAGCCACTAGTTTAAAAAGAACTACTTTAAACATGGCTAGAAGGCTAAGCCATGCTTAGGGTGGCCATCCCTCTGGTGGGGCCAGGGGATCCCCATTTTCAGGGGCCCCAATCAACGGCTGGCCAGCTGACTGGTGGGGGAGGCCCCATCCCCAAATAGCAGCATCCCATGTGGATGCTGCCAATGCAATGATGTCACTGGTAGTGACATCATGCTGGGGCCATGTTACGGTGATGCTCTAGTATTTGAGGGTGGGGAACGCTATGGTTCACCATACAGTTTTTGCCCTGAATGCTAGAACATCACTGTACAACGGCCCTAGCATGATGACATCACTACCAGTGATGTCATTGTGCCATGCACACTTTGTGCACATGGCAGAAGAGTCCTGGCAAGGAGCCAGGAATGCCCCCACTGGACAAAAGGTAAGACTTGGTGACCCTAGTCATGCTTAAATGCATATAGAGTGTGAGAATGGGCATAGAGGTAGAAATACTAGAGTAACACAATTCCCCCTAGTTTTCAACTTACTTTGGGAAGTCCATCAAGCACTGCCTGGTCTGCTGCACTGGATGCAGCTGGCCCTGTTCCCAGCAGCCACAAAAAAGGGGGGGGGAAGCATGAAATGGTGGGCTCTACCCTCTGACCTTTCTCAGGTTCCACCTTTGGCCCTGCCCTGATCCCAGAATCTTGGAGTTCAACAGCTGTCAGTCCTATGTCTGATAGCTACATGTACTGAGAAGAATCCTTCTTAGGGAGGCTCTACTTTCTCTAGAATACTTACAAGAATGACTTATCCAGTGTTGTGGTTTCTTTACAAGGGGAGGGGGAAGCAAGACTAGAAGCAATTTATTTTGCTTTGTGCAATGACACATATGCTGTACCAAATAAAAGGATGTAATAATCCTTCAAATGTCGATAAGAATTATTGAAAGGTAAAGGGTTCTGCTATCTGCTCTCTGATATTTTGGGTGCTTTTTTATTAAATTCATGGGAGATAATATTGTCTTCCAGATAACCTGCTTTGCTAGCATTTGTTCCAAAGTTTAATTTCCTAAACTATTCTTTTTCCTGAAAGATGGTAAGGGAAGCTCTCTATAGCTCAGCTTCCCCTTTCCTTGCTCACACTTTTGTCTTAAAGCTGGACTAAATGTTACATCCGCCAAGGGAATGCCACTGAAAATGGCATCTCTGTTTCTCAGCCTCAATATCTAGGCTGAGTTCAGACTGGCAGTTTGCCCCAAGATAGGCACGTTGAAGCAACATTTCACAACCAGATTAAAGGGGGTGTTCACACAGGCACATCTGTCTGGTGTTCCCCACCTGTAGTCAACCCATCATGTGCCACTTCACTCCCACATTTAAAAGATACCTGATGAAAGTGGTAGCAAATCCCAGAGAGCGCATTTATCCCGCTTCATTCCACTTCCGGGAAGTGTGAACGCTAACCCAAAAAGCTGGGAACAACCTGCGGTAATAATGTCTGCCGGGTGTTTCTGCGCAAGGTGCACTTGATTGCCCTGGAGAGGCAGCAGCAATATGATTGAATGTGCTCTGCTCTACTGCCCAATGTGGTGCTGGTGCAATGGGATCCTCCCCAAATTGCCCTGATGTGCTTATGCACATGAGCGCATATGCACACATGCACATGAGCACATATGCACACATAGCTGAATTACCAGGAAAAAGCCATTTATAGCCACGCCTCCAGGCCAGCAGTCTGAACACTCCCTCGTGCCTCCTCCCGGTATGCTCCCACATCAGTCGGCTCAGTGTGACCAGGAAAACCTGGAACAGTTTGTTCCGAGGCTTTTTTGCCACGACTCACTCCTGCTTCAAACTGCCAGTCTGAACTCAGTTTTGAGAGGCAAATATTTCATTTCTCTACCTCCTCTTATGGGTATAGTTAGAACTGTCTGCTCAAGCTCTGATTATGGATGGGTTTCTTCCCAGTGGTGAAAACCAGTTCACTGCATTCAAGTGAAATTGGCCACGCAGAATTGATGTACTAAATGTACTACTTTTTGCTTTTACTGCATCAAAGAGACATGTGATTGCAGGAGGGAGATTCAAAGGCACGTCATTATTTTTGTTGGGTTTTGATGGAGAACTCTAGAATTTGAATTTCTGAATTTCCCAGTTTGGTTTCCAAAGTGGAACTAATATTTTGGAATTCACCATAGTTCCATTATTAATCTTTTGGAAATTTCACACAAGAGTGACCTTGATGCAGTTTGCCTCAGCTTTCTGTCAAATCCCCCGCCAGCCACTCTTGCTATGATCGTAGCAAGAGTCTTACTTTATGGTATTCATATGATGCACATGATTGCCCATAGGCTGCAGTGGAATCTACACAAAAAGATCATTGATCAGACATTCTAAATTACCTGCATATAGTGATCATGGCAGCTGAGCATTTGGTGGACTCCTTATCTGAACAGCTCAAAGATGACCCATTTCTAGAAAAAGGGTACCACATAGGCACAACACCATTGTATTTTCTTTTCTTATGGCTGCCATCCATTGGTGCCGTGTCTGGTGCTGCCATTGCCTCCAACTTAAAAGGGCCATTATTAAAAGAACAAAAAAAGTAGTGTCTGATGGTCTGTAATAATACTTATTCTTTGTCACCTCTGTGTATCTTTTGAACTGACTGATTGGTTGGTTGCTCCAGAATGTTCTTTAAACAAAGGTGCATGGCTTACCTGTCACCCTAGGTGATGAAACTTGCAATCAATTCCTGTGATCACACAAGATGCTGCCCTAAATACTAAAGTGCAAAAGTGGCCACAAGCCAAAGAGACTCCTCTGAAAAGGCACAACCAGGCCATGACGCTAAAGGTCAAGTGGCTGTTGAGCAGGTAGAAAGCTGCTTAGCATGGAGTTTGAGGTGGCAACACTGGGATGAGCCGGTGAGGGGGCTTAGCTTAAGGTTGCCAGATCTTGCTTGGTTACCCGTGGGGGGTAGGGTTGCCAGATCAGGTTGGGAAACTCCTGAAGATCTGGGGGTGGAGCTTGTGGAGGACAAGGACCTCAGTGGAACAGTGGCATAGAGACCACCCTCCAAAGCAACCCTCTGTAGTCTGGAGATGAGCTGTAATTCCAGGAGATCCCCAGGCCTTGGCTGGAGCCTGGCACCCCTAGCAGCCTTAACTGATGTGTAAACATGGAGCTTATAAAGTAAGCTGTGATGGGTAGTGAATGTCTGGCAAAGAAAAGTTTTATTTCCACCTGCTACTGGAGATTCTTTGAACCTGAGCTGTCAGGGCTTGATCTAGGGTAAGGCATGGGCTAGGTAACTGAGCCTTGGTTCATCCCAGTGGACCAATGTCCTGAGTAAGTCCACTATCCGAAGTATACTTATTACATTTCCTTCCCAGTCCATCTGCATGGCATTCGGCCACCTAATTCTTTAGTTTCTGTTCGAATTGCCAAGAGGGGGGAAAGTTCCTATTGGATCCAGGTTTGTATTAATTTCTACTATATAAAACCTTATTTCTTTCCAAATTGAAGTGGCTGGATTTTCTTTAATGCTTCAAAGACTTTAAAATATGTTGGTTTGTTTTTTTTTTTAAAAAAAGACCTTTCATTCTTGGGAGTCAATTACATAAAACTGTATTCTTTTCAGTTGTCATACATCTAAAAACTGCTATGTAAAAGGTCCACAGGACACCTAGAAATGTAGTTTTTTAAAAAGCAACATGATGTGTGTGTGTTTAAAGGTCTATTAATAATGAATTGGCTCCCCCGTAGGGTGCAGGAAACCCATACATCACTGGAGCGAAGGGAGAACATTAAATGTGGATATCTTTGTGCCAAGGTAATGCCCTTCCCACAATGCTTCTTTTCAAAAGCTTCTCTGAAATGAGACATATTGAAGGCACAGAAATGGCTTTATGCTACGGCTGATGTTCCAAACAGTTCTAGAAACCTGATGTGAAAGATGACAAATGCAGTACTGCAATCATCTATTTTTTTTCTCTCACCTGACTGTGAGGCCTCCACATGTTCATAATGATTTCACACAATCTGAGGATGTATTCAAAGTATTCAAGGACATTCATCTTTGTTTGTAAATGATGAATTGTACCCTTGAGTGATGGAGGGAGTAACCTTTGCAATTTTTTTTAATATAAGGATTTTATTGGTTTTGCAGTACTACTGGGTACGGGAAGAGGATACTAAATCCCTACCTCTAAATTCTACAGGAAATGGGAAAGGGAAACTAATACATCACAAGCTACTGGAGTGGGGAAGGGAAACTAAAACTCTACCTCTAAGCATACTAATGGATATAGGGGAGGGTAGACTAACAGGGTGATATGATCTAGTTACATAGGTATACATCCTTGTCACCTAGTAGTACAGAGATGTTGTTGCTTATAAAAAATTAACAAAGAGTAATAAAAAATTGCATCAGCTAACTGCTTGGCAAAAACTGCATTATCAACAGTTATCTTAGTTTCAGAGTCTTTTCTTCTTGCGTTTCTTTTTTCCTCCGGGTTTGGGAGCGGCTGCTCCTTTCTCTGATTCTGAAGTGTCTGAAGAACTATAAAGTTTGGGGCTAACGTTTGATGAATCCTGTAAGTAGGATTCTTCATCTTCTTTGTCCTCTTCCTCCTCCTCAGTTTTGGATTTCTTGTCTTTTTTGCCTTGTGTTGGATTAAAGTATTGGTCCACAAACTTTTTTGCCTTAGGAACAGTGTCGATGTTAATTTTTTTATCTTCATATTTAAAACTCAGTCCTTCAGGAAATAACCATCTGTAAGGCACTCCTTTTTCTGTAGAGAGAGAGTAAGATCCCTGTAGAGCCTCCTCCACTTCCTGACTTCAAAGGGGATATCCTTCAAGATTTTTATCTCTTCATTCTTGATTTTTAAAGGTTTTCCCTGTGTAGATTTCAGCACCAGATCTCTGGTAGACTGTATCATAAATTTCATACATATTTCTCCCAGGAGTTTATTTTTTTTATAAAATCTGGATAAGTCCTGTAAGCCCAGTCCATCTCCTTCAGCAGTTCTTCCTGTTTATAATCCATTAATGGAGCAAGAGCCTCTGCTAGAAGAGCCTTTAAATCTTCGTTCTTTTCCCCTGGCATCCCTTGGAAATGTAGAATGTACATGGATCTTTCCAGCTGGAGCTGTGTTAGTTGTGTTTTGTTGGAGGATCTTTCTTTCTCTGCTTCGTCCGCTCTTTTGTTGATACTCTTTGTCTGTTTTTCCATCTTTTTAAACATCTTTTCAGTTACTGAGGTTCTTTTGTCCATTTGAGTCAATTGTTTTTGCAAATTGTCCATTTTAGCATTGAGATTAGTCATCCATTCCATTAGGGGGTGCAGTGTGTTCGCCAGCAGTGTAGACATGTCTGCTGCTACTTCCTGGTTCTGGGAGGGAGTCGTTGGTAGGCTATTTCCTGCTGACTTTTTTTCTCCAGTCCCACCTTCCGTCCTCTCCCAGCCATAATATCAACAAGAAGTAAGTTTCCCGAAACAAAGTAAAAGTTAGCTGAATTTAATCTGCTTTACGTTCTTATGCAGCTTTTGGTTTCACTAGTAAATCTGATGTGTTTAGTTTAACACAAAGTTCTTTATTTGTGCTTTAAAACCACCTTGCTTTAAGGGGGGGGAGGGTGAAGTCTTGAATTTTCTCCTTTCCCTGTCACTTTGCACTTAGGTGCTTCTAATTGCTACCAAGGTTCTCGTAGACACTTTAAATCACCTGAGCATTACTTAACTCACGCTTTGAAGCCTTGGAAGTCTTTTAGAAACATTTCAAAACTTTTGATGTGTCCACTTGTCTGGCAGTTGTCTCTCGATACCATACTGGCTTTGCAGCAATGGGACCTTTCAGGGAAGAAGGTGAGCCTCAATTCCTTGGCTGTCACTTTGGAAGAGGCTCTCCTCAGCTCCCCAGGCTGAGGATCTCCTACAGAGATGCTGGGAGGGTCCAGGATGATCTCGGACCCTTCCCGTCAGCTGAGACTCGGCTCCCCCCCCCCATCAGAGCAAGACAGGGTGCCTAACCTTTGCAAAATTCAAGAGGATGACAGAGATGGGTTTAAGTAATTTGTGAATCACGTCTGGAGATTAGAAACCAGGTTTAAACCAGTTTGCTGGCCATGAAAGTTAATAAGATGGCTGGAACCTATGCTTGCAGATTAGGAGGGGCCATGGCTCAGTGTCAGAGAATCTGCTTGGCATGCAGAAGGTCTCAAGTCCTGTCCCCAGCATCTTCAGTTTAAAAGATAACCTAATGGCTAATGTGAAGGTTCTCCACCTGAGACCATGGAGAGCTACTGCCAACCCTAGGAGACAATACTGAGTATGATAGACTAATGGTCTGACAAGAAGAAGAAGAAGAAGAAGAAGAAGAAGAAGAAGAAGAAGAAGAAGAAGAAGAAGAAGAAGAAGAAGAAGAAGAAGAAGAAGAAGAAGAAGAAGAAGAAGAAGAAGAAGAAGAGGAGGAGGAGGAGGAGGAGGAGGAGGAGGAGGAGGAGGAGATTTATACCCTGCCCTTCACTTGGAGTCTCAGAGCAACTTACAAACTCCTTTCCCTTCCACTCTCCACAACAGACCTGTGAGGTAGGTGGGGCTTAGAGAGCTCTTTCGAGACCTGTTCTTTCAAGGACAGCTCTGATAGAACTATGGCTTGCCCAAAGTCATCCAGCAGCTGCAAGTGGAGGAGTTCTCCCAGATTAGAGTCCGCACACTTAACCACTACACCAAACTGGCTTGATATAAGGTAGCTTTGTGACTTTTCAAATGAACTCCCAACCTTTGCCACCTATATTTTGCTCATGTTATGCTCACAATGGGAGGCGCGTGGTGTTGGGGGAGTATGATGGACACCTGATTGCTACACTCTCACCCTCCAATTCCCTCATAGCAAAAAGGTCAAATCCAAGCATTGCTTCTTCTCCCCTCCAGATAATGCCTAAAGTGGGGGGGAGTCGTTTCCATCCCCAAAGAAAATAAGATCCTTGCCAGCATATTTTTTTTCTTTGGAAATGAAAGAGGTGTGGACATTGAAGGGGGCAACAGAAAAGAAAATGGTGGAGGCCGGGAAACTGAGCACACAAATGGTCCCTGACACAGTGTTAACCATGGAGACTTTTAACTTGGCAATGGCAAGGCTTGAAATAAAGTTAATGGACTATCTTTTGATGATGTTAGACCCGGTAAAAACACAACTAGAGGAAATAAAAGGCTTGATGAAAAAAAACCTCTCAGGTAGCAGAAAGTGTTTTAGTGATGACAGCCCTGTTACAGGAAGACATACAAAGCCTGCAGTCCTCCAATTCGCAAGTGAAGGAAAAAATGATGGTTCTTGAGACGGACATAAAAAAATACAACCTTAAATTACGAGGCTTTGAGGAGCAAGCAGAGACAACAAAAGACCTGGACTGCTTCATATCATCTTGGCTTGCTAATGAGCTGAATCTAGAGGAGGGCATAGCACTGGTTATAACGAACGTATACTGTAAGGGGGCTCCTAACAACCTGCCAGAAAAAAAACCCAGATATATAATTGTAACATTTGGTGATCTTCGCACGAAGAAGAAAATCCTGGAGGAGGCAAGGCTAAGAGGCTATTTTAAATATCAGGGAAAGCAGATCCAAATGTTCCCCAATATCCTGGCAGAAGTGATCCAACTAAAACCATTACCACTAAACTCCAGAGGGCAAAAATAAATTATAAATGGATCACTCCTGCCAGAATCTGGTTCTTCGATCAAAGCAGAAGATATGAAATCTATGATGTAGAGTCTGGTAGAATTGCTTTAAAGGTTATGTGGTTAGATCATAACCTCAAGCAAAAACTGGAGCGGTACTCTAACAAAAGAAAGCTTCATCAGCTCTACTCGCCGAGTCAAGAACAGGAAATAGATCCAGATCCTGGTCCAGAGATGGAAGAGAACTAAACTGATGTGGGGAGAAGCCAAATAGGTGACAGTTGTCAGCAGTTTGTCCTTGTTTTACCTTAATTGTTGTGTATGTTGTTTTGCTGAGTTTTTGTTTTAATGTATCTGATCTTACAGAGAGAAGGGGGGATTGGGAGGGGTCTTGGTGTCCCACTGATGTTGACTACTCAAAAGTGAAGACTAGGTCTTTGGGCTTCTCTGCTACTGAGGTAGAGGGCCACTGGGTGGAGTAGTGAGCAACCTGATTTATTCTGAAAGTTTATTTAGCCTAACATATTACAAATCTAAGGCTCTGAAATTTGGTTTGTTTGTTTTTTGGCTGGTTGTGATTTTAGGGGTGGGGAGGTTGGGAGAGTAGAAGGGGGATAGTAAGGGGTGCTTCTTGGAATCAAGTACAGCTGCTTATTCAGCAACAGCTCGGCAGGTGCACTGGGAAGGGTTAGCTTGTTAGTACTGTGAGATAGATTTGTGTAGTAATTATTAAAATTGAGACTAAAAATTATAATGCTTGATACATACAGAATTAGAACAATTAATGTGAGAGGATTGAATAATAGCATTAAGCAGAAGAGGATGACTTCCTTCATCCTAAAATCCCATCCAGAAATATTATTTTGCCAGGAGACTCACTTGTGCAAACATGAAAAGATGGTACTCAAAACAAAATGGTTTAGTCAACAGTTTCAAGCGACAGGATCTAACAAAGCAAGGAGTGTAGCAATCTTAATAGCAAATACATTACACTTTAAATGTGAAAAAACAATAGCTGATCCTATGGGCAGATATTTATTTGTGCAGGGTACAGTAGATTCGGAACCAATAACGCTAGTGTCCATCTATGCGCCAAACAAACAACAAACTCATTTCATTGAGGAAACTTTAACAAAGCTTAGGAACTTCCAAGAGGGAGCAGTGGTCATAGGTTGTGATCTGAATATGATTATAGATGATTGTCTAGACAGAACAAGAAATAGCATAAAACCAAAAAAGGCAACAAAAACAAACAAGCACTCAGCATTGAAACAGATACTCCATAGGTATCAGTTCTGTGATGTATGGAGAGAAACACATTCTGGGGAAAGGGATTATTTTTACTTTTCACTAAGACATCACATAAACACACGAATAGACTACATCTTGGTCTCAGACACATTGATGAACAGAGTTGTGGATTCTAATATTGGCCCATTCATGTGGTCAGACCATGCTTAAATAGAATGCAAATTAGTGAAAAAAGAAATGATAAGAAGAAACACCACGTGGAGACTAAATAATTCAGTTTTATTGAGAGAATTGTGCAAAGAAGTCATGAAAGGGACAATAGTTAATTACTTTAGAGAAAATGACAATAGAGAGGTAGATGTTTTCACCCTTTGGGAAGCCTTCAAAGTGGTGACTAGAGGGAGGCTGATAGAACTAGCACCTAAAATGAAGAAAGACAAGGAGTTGCAAGTGAATACTATATTACAAAAAATCCATGAACTGGAAGCTCTACATAAAAAAACTGGAAATAATAACATATATAAAGAGTTATTAGCTGAACGCAGGATTCTAGAAACTATAGAAACAACAAAAATTCAGAAAAAATGTACTATTCCTGAAACAACAGTTTTGGCCGAAAAATCCAAAATACTAAAAATCCTGAAGTGAAGAATGAACTGAAGAATCTTTGAATGTAAGATCTTTGTTATTAGGAATTCAAGGAACCACTGACACACAGATAGAAACAAAATCACTAACTGCTTTGCAGATTTCTACCAAAATATATACACTTCCAAAAATCCTCCAATACAAGAGATTAAAAAATTGTTCAGAACAGAAATTGTGTAAGGAACTTACCCCAGATCATAAACAATACATAAACTCTAATATCACATTGAAAGAAATCACAGAAGCTATAAAACATATTAAAGAAAATACGACACCAGGCTGTGATGGTTTCACCCCTGAATTTTTAAAAATCTTTAGTGCACACCTATAAGAATACCTGGCTAAAGTCTGTAATGCCATCCTGATAGAAGGTTCAAAACCAACATCATTGGGTCAAGTGCATATTATTACTATTCCAAAGGAAAACAAAGACAAAGAATCACCAGGCTCTTATAGACCAATTGCATTGCTTAACTGTGATGCTATTTTTTTTTCAACAGTACTGGCTAAAAGACTACAAAGAATAGTAACAGAATACATCAATCATGACAAAAGAGGCTCCATCCCGAACAGAAGCATGACCAACAACATTCACAGAACACTAAATATAATATACTGTAGGCAAAAAAACCCCAAGAATCAATCATTCTTACAGTAGACTTGGAAAAAGCCTTTGATAGTGTGGAGGTTGGTTACTTGCAACAAGTGTTAAAAAAGATGAACTTTGGGGATAGTTTTCAAAATGCAATAAAAGTGTTATACTCCAATGCTTCAGCCAGGATATGCATAAACAATATGCTAAGTAGGCCAATAGATCTAAAAAGAGGAACCAGACAAGGATGTCCATTGTCACCTATAATATTTGCACTAGCAATAGAACCGCTAGCAAATGGAATTAGACAACACCCTGAGATTACTGGTATACAACCAGGTCAACAAACACACACTATCAGTCTTTACACAGATGATCTTATAATATATCTTGCAAACCCAAAACTCTTGCTGTTGCACATTACATTATTTCTTGAAATGCAACACTTGACAGGCCTAAAGGTAAACATGACCCAAACCAATTTTCCCCCCATTCTATTATCAGAAACAGCAAGAAAGGAACTGCTAGGACTCCCATTTGATTGGGTAACTGCTCACTGGAGATGTTTAGGGATCCAAGTACCGATGGATATAAAAGATCTGGTAAGGTGCAATCACCACTCTGTTTATATCAAGATAACCAAACAACTAAAAGAATGGAATAAGGTAGGCTTCACTTGATCAGACGGAATGAGTATATTAAAAAGCTTTGTCTTACCCAAATTCCTGTTTCTGTTCAGAGCTATCCCCATCTCTATTCTGAGGACAGAAATTAAGAAGTGACAGAAATCATTAAATGATTTTTTTGGGGGGGGCTATAAGAAACCAAGAATCAAATTTAGCACCCTAACACAGAAAACTAAAAATGGAGGCATAGAGTTTTTAGACTTACATAAATAGTATGCTGCAGCTAATCTTACAAATATTGTATGAGTCTTGATTAATAATACTAAAATTAGCTGGGAACGAATACAAGAAACAGAAATACAACTGCTTTCTTTATTGGAACTACGCTGGGAAAATTACAGTAAAAAGTAAATTGTGAATGTAAATAACATACTCTTTAAAAGCTGCCTTGGATATCTGGGATTCATATAAAATGTCTCTTTTGCCAAAAATCCCACAACTTTCTACTTTTCTCAATCAAGAGTGGTTCCTGCCAGGTCAGGAAGAGCCTGCCTTTCAGACGTGGAGAGACGTGGGTATAATACGCTTAATTTAGTTCACCATGATGTAATACCAGATATAATAAATGATTTGAATTTGTGGTAAGATTTGTTAATACAAACCTTTGTTGATAACATTTACTATTATTTAGAGATACTCTATAATTTTTGATTTCTGTATAAATATGAGATTTTATATTTCTTGCTAACTTATTTGTAGGTTATGTCATTTATCTTCAAACTGTTCTGTTTTATTCTTTCTTTTCTTTTCCTTATATTTGTGTTGGAAATTTTTTTTTAATAATAATAAAAAAACTAAATGGAAAAATCTTCTGATTTCAGTATCTGCAAATACAAGATCTTTTATCAAAAAGAAGGGGTATTCTCTAGACCATTAAAGGATTTCAAGCAAATCCTAAAACACTCAAATGGAGAAATAAAAGGAATGATAGGCACGCTTTACAAACAGCTGTTAAAGGGAGAAGAAGTAACTAGTCTAAAGTCTCAACAGCAATGGCATCTAGACTGTCAGAAGAAGTTCACAGAGGATCCGTGGAATCAAATTTGGTCTTCACCTAGTAACACATCTAATATCTTTAGTATCAGATTTACCACATTTAAAATATTGAATAGATGGTATATGACCCCGGAAGTCCTACACAAAATAAATACAAGGATTACAAAGTACAAAAATACAAGGATTTGCTGTTCTTTTAATTGTTCTGTAGTTTAAGATTATTTTTATTAGTTGTACATTTGCAAGTTAGTGTGTTTGTAGAAATTTATTGACTGTTTAGTGTTATGTGATGAAACTGCTGAAGGAAGCTGGTAACTGGGGGAGATCTCTCCAAGTGCCAAACATTGTTGTAAAAAGTGCTGGGGGGGAAATGAATAAAAATAAATATATTTTTTAAAAAAATTATGCCCACAATGGTGCTTGTGAAGTTGAGGTCAGAAGCTGGGGAAGGATTGCAGTTCAGTGGAAGGATGCATACTTTCTATCCAGAAAATCCCTAATACAACCCCCAACGTATGAAATGAATGGTTCCCAGGTATTGGGTTGTTGGGCAAAATGCTCTCTAGGGGTAGAGCACCTCGCAACAGGTATAATTACTTTTGGGATCTTTTGGTCTATGTCTACGAGGAATGGGCTGCCGCGGGACCTTCCCAGTGAAGAGACGAACGACAAGACTCAGAATAATGTTTTAGTTTACTTAAATACACTCTAATAACAGTTATCAAATCATACACACATACATTCAAGAGCTAGGAAATATAGATAGACATAGCACAGTTGCATGAGCAGGTAAACGTTGGTTCGTTGAGGGCGATATTTACCTCCAAGGCGCGGCTCCTAAATCTTCCAGCGAATGGGGTTAGGGTGGGTAGGAAGGATGGAAGAAGGGACACGTGGTATAGACCAGCTAATAACACACGTGTATAGTTCCAGCTGCAGACTGGAACGAAGCGAGGCAAGGGTTTAAGGTACAGGATGGGGGCTTAAGAGGATAAAGCAGACAGACAGAGGGCGTGGATCGAGTGCGCTGGTCTAGGAGGGGTCAGGAGGGGCAGCAGCAGCAAGAGACGAGCTAACCCAGAGATCGCGTTTTTATAGCATCTTGGGTGTTGGGCGGAGAAGGCCAGGTGGTGTACACCTACTGACCCTCCCAGCCGGCTATGTCAGTGACAATTTCAAATCTCATTGGCTACACTGTCCGTTGGATACCTGGGGGCTGGACAGAGGAAGCTGGCTGGCAGGCAGATGGTCTCTTCAGGTAGCGGATGGCTCTTTCATTGTTCGTGTGTATGGCTCGGGTGGGGCAGGCACTTAATCCCATCATGCAAACGACTGGCAGAGGAAAAGTCCTTTGTCTGCTGTATGGCCTTTAATCCACGTATGTGACATGCGGCAGGTATGCAATGGAGTCCCTCAGAGTAAAAAGACAGCTTTTCCCCTTCTCTATGGGCTTCTCCCTTGGCATCCATTTTACAGTCTAGCAAGTACACAGACCATGTGGCAACAGCAAACAGTCCATAGCAAAGCCCCATAATGGCGTCGGGGCTAACAGGGTGGGGCGGGACCCCTGTGTCTAAGCCCCTGGAGAGCTAAGTACCAGTCTGAAGAGACAATACTGATTTAGATGGAAACACGATTCTGACTTGCTATAAGGCAGCTTCATGCGTGCATGTTCAAGTTCATCCTTGGCAGATGAATCTTTAAAGGAGCTACTTTCATGATCTCTGCTTTCTATAAACTATACCTGATTGCATTTTCTTTGAAAAACAAACAAATAAAAACCTACACACAGAAATGCCTCGAAAGTACACTCGGGTTGCTGGGTTCATAGTCAGGCAATACTCTTGTACGGGTATCATCGTTGAGAACTGATGCCAAGAGCCACCATACTTCACACACTCACAGCAACTTTGTTTTTTTTAACGCTAAAAGCTTCCAAAGCTTTTAAAGCAAAAAGCAAACCCGCCCCCCCAAACTTGTGCAAAAAGCAGAAACTGTTTCTCACAAATGGTATCACTGTCTCCCAGTGCTGTCCTGTGCACTTCCGTATTCCTTATGTAGGCACCATGGATCACGGATACCGCAATTAAATAAGATGATTACTTTTCAGTAGTCTTTGGTCTTAAAGGTGCTGCTGGACTCTAAATTTGTTCTACTTTTCAGAAGGGCTACCAAGTTTTGATTTCAGAAAATACCTAGACCAGGCCAAGAGGTAAGTTCTGAAACATATTTGGGTGGGCAGACTCCAACGGCAGCAGAGCTAGTACCAAAAACATTTATGCTTGTTCTTGTGAGCTATGTCTGTGCTTGAGTGCATGACACTGCTTGATAGTGAGTCACACCACTGGTCCCTCAAGATCGCTATTGTCTGCTCTGACTGGCCTTGAGAGACTAAGGGGCCAGTTTGATGTAGTGGTTAGGAGCACAGACTCTAACCTAGAAGACCTGGGTTTGATTCCCCACTCCTCCACATGCAGCTGCTGGCGTGACCTTGGGGGTGATTTCCCACTACAGCTGCCTCGGGGTTGTGCCGCCGTTTGCCCCGATACTATTTGTCAATTTCATACCCGAAGCCGTGGGGCTGCATTTTGACCCGCGGCTTCGCCGATTTCCCCGCAGTTTCGTAATCCTCAAAAAACAGGATTAGGAAACTGCGGGGAAATCGGGCGAAGCCGCTGAGTCAAAATGCAGCCCCGCGGCTTCGGGTGTGAAATTGACCGATAGTGTCGGGGCAAACGGCGGCGCAACCCCGAGGCAGCTGTAGTGGGAAATCACCCTGGGTCAGTCATAAGTTCTTTCAGAGCTGTTCTCTCACAATGAGCAGTTCTCTCAGAGCTCTCTCAGCTCCACCTACCTCACAGGGTGTCTGTTGTGGGGAGGGGAAGGGAAAGGAAATTGTAAGCCACTCTGAGACTCCTTTGGGTAGTGAAGGGTGGGGTATGAATCTAATCTCCTCCTCCTCCTCCTCCTTTCTTCTTCTGGTCTAACTTAGTATAAGGCAGCTTTAAGTGTTCGTGGCAGTCACAGGTTATCTGGAGGCACGTTATTTACCCAGGCTTCCTATTTTTCTACTAATTATTTTGTTGCACTTTTGTATGTGTGTGTGATCTCCGCTCCCCTGATATTTGGCCTTTGGATACATAACTGGGGAGAGGTTCTAGTGTGATATTAAAGACAGGTGTCTGGATCAAAGCAAGAACTGTTGCAGGTAATCCCTGCAGGGAGCAGCCTGATTTCCTGAATACTCTGGGGAAATATGAGTAAGGTTTCTTCAAACATCCAGAGCTCCTCACACCTTTTCATCATAAATTACTCAGGTTTGCCAGATAACAAGCAAAGCTCTCAGAATCCCCTCCACAAATACAATTCCGGATGATAACAGCTGTAAAACTAGGAAGGACCACTTGCCCATTTCCCGGCGACTATTGGCAGATCTGTGTCTAGAATACCACCTTGCCTAAATCAACCACTCTCTATCACAGCCATCTTAGGTGGGCTTATTCAGGTGCCCTCTTCTGCTAATACTTTTTGGTTAGGTACTTGTTAGCTCATATGGTGTCGTGGCTAGGGTGGCAGACTAGGACCCTGGGCGACTTGGATTCGGATCCCCATTTCTACCACGGAAGATTGCTGGGTGCCCTTGGGCTATCACAAACTCTCAGCCTGGCCAACCTCACAGGATTGTTGCTGTGAGAACATGCAGGAGGGGAGAACAATGTTCTAAGCTGCTTTGAGTCCCAACAGTGGGGAGAATAAGCAGGATATAAATAAGTAAATGCAAACGTTTCCCTTCCACCTTTTCTTCATTCCAGACTTCTTGAGCCAAACAAAGGGTTTGTGAAGACAATAGACTAAAAACGCCCTGTTACCCTGTAGCTCATGTTTCAGGCTTTTTGCTTGGATGGGACACTTTCACATAACAGTCCTGATAAAGGGACTGATTGTGGAGTAACAGGGTTTTTTTTTTTAATGTGAAAAGTGGGAAACTCGTTGAAAGAAGGATTTCCCATCACAGCTTCTCTCTTCCTGGTACATTACAAAACAAAAATTCTTACAGATCTCAAATCTACTGGGTTTGATCCTAATGTGTGAGTGTTAAGATGCCTCTGGTAGTGAATCTTTCCCAGCTTCCCTTTCTCTAGCAGCCACTGGGTGACCATGGGGCAAAAAGTCACACAACACAACTGGCTGCTGCAGTGAAGAGGGGAAAGCAGGCAAAATCTGCTGGAACAAGACCGGTGTCTGGCCTTGGAGCAGGCACAAGCATTTGCCTACCCTCCACCTCCTTGGAGGAAGCACGGGGTGGGCTCAGTGTGGGAGCACTGGCCAATAAAAATCTGGCTCACTGGCCAGTGCGGCCCAGCGCAAGCTCCCCACCCACCCACACTCTTTTTTAGACCATGTGGGGTTAGCTAGTTGCTGGTTCTCGGGGCTGAGCAGGATTTTTTTGGGCCTCACTCAAATTGGCCAAGAGGGGGGGCTTTTTTTGCCTATTCCTCATGGTCAGAGAGGGTGAGGTATAAATAGGCCAGGCAAAGCTGGTTAGGCCGTAACTGGGAAGGTGGAAAAGGCATGGCTTGAGGGGATTTTGAACTGGCAAGCACCTCAAGATATCAGCAATGTGAGGGGGGGAGGTTCCTCAGACTGGGTACCTGTGGCTTTGGCAGTCTGGATGACTCAGTTGGTGGCCTCTTCAGGGTTGGGGGAGCATGTGACAAGACTTAAGGCTGTGCAGTCATGGGCAGGAATGTGCCCTCCATCCCGTCTATGCGCTGGTATGCGGGCCATGATGAGTAAGGTCCAGAAGGATCCCAGACCTGGCTCTGATCCAGGGTGGGTTTGACCTGTTAGGAGGCTTGCTTTGCAAGCACAATGCAACCCATGCTTTAACATGTTAATGAGATGGTGCAGATCACCTTATGTGTAAACAAAGTTCCCAGTTTAACCCATAACTTGTGTTGTGTTTCATTCGAGGGGTGGGCAAAAAGCCTTGGACCAGTGGAATGGAAGCGTATGCAATCAGTTCTATATATTCAGTTCATGCATCTTCAGTGGTCTTCTCTTTGTCATACACCACCACCAGAATTGACACCACTGATGCATATTAAAAGAGAGTGTGCACACGCACAATACATTTAGGTTTTCTAAAGCTTTGACAATAAACACTGGGAACATCTCCTAAGATAATTTTTCAGCTTTCTGAAAATCACAAAGGAAAGAAGGGAGCCATATTGTACCTTGCTCTCCTTTGTGTGTGTGTGTGTGTGTGTTTGTGTGTGTGTGTGTTCCTGTGTTGCTTGTTCTCTGAAAGTAGTGGTCCCACTTAGCTAGGGTTTAGGTCAACGTTTTCAGGAGTGACTGCTCATTTAAGCACATCTGTAACCTTAGAAGAAAAGGCACAGGGTTACTCTTTTCATATTAAATGCCATTATCTTTGTCCTTGTCTATATATTTTTCTGAACAGAACAGAGCGAAATGGATGTTGAAGTATCATTCCTGATGGCTTGCAACAATGAGATACAGAAAGACTATTTGTCCATTTACAGAATCTCAAAGATAGATTTTTTAAAAACAAAAAACAAAAACCTCTCTTAACAAAGATTCAGTATAGTCCCCCCCTCTTTTGCTACAGTATTGAAATCCTGTGAAAGTTGACATTTGTCTTCCTCTAAAATAATTAACATATAGTATACTGCAAATGTTTACAATGCTAGATGTTAGGAGCTGAGTAGAAACCCTCAATTCTACTTTAGAATGTTTTGCTGGAGCTAGAACTGCAGCTGGTTGGGCTATACCAACATTCCACAATGAAGGGTGGGAAATGTATTTATTTATGCTATTTATAGATTGCTTTTCTCACTCAGACTCGAGGTGGATTACACAGTGTAAGTCAAGGCAATCAACAGGATGGGACCTCCAACATGCAATCTAAGAGGTTTTGGACTGCAGAAATTTGAGACGAAGCTGAAACAAAGCATTAGTATTAATACGATGTGTTAGCTGATGCAGAAATTATATAGCAAGATAATACATACAGCAAAAGATAGTTCCAGTAAACCATGCTGATCACTACAGCCATGTCTGTGGTTTCAACATGTGTCTAGCCCACTACACAACAACGGCAATGAAGGATCCCGCTGAGCACCCCCGTGAGGCCAACGAGGCACTGTGATGGAGGACAACGCACTACTACCCACGCTCCTCCGACCGAGGAGCACTGAGGGTGAGCAAGCAGCTTCCAGCACGTAGCCGCAACCGATCAGCACAATGGCTGTTGCTCTGGGATTGGGGCTGGTACCGCTATTCAATACTGCCCATCCACAGCAATGGGGAGCCTGGGTCACCGTCCTGAAGTCCATCCTGAAGTCTGTCCTGGTATTCTACCAGGTGATGGACAAGGCCAGGAAGAAGGGCCTCTTGCTAGGATCCTGCAGTCCTGTCATTTGGCCCAGTACCTGCTCTCCCCCAAGAAGCTGGATGACTGCACATTCAAGGAAATCATCAAGGCAGTCCAGGACCACTGCACACCCCAGCCGTCAGAGATGACATGCCACATGGTGTTCCACCAGTGGAACCAACAGGGCCATGAAACTGCAGCGGAGTTCCTTGAGAAGCTCTGCCACATTGCATCCAAGTGCAAGTCTGGGGTACACTTGGACACGGCCGTCCAGGACTGGTTCATCACGGGTCTCCGAGAAGAGAAGCTAAGGAGGCGCATCATGGAGGGTGAGACAGTTACCTTCATATTGGCCATCGCCACCGTGACTGCATGGGAAAGGTCCCACCCGGCCACCACCTCCGCACACAAGGCGACCACCCTTCCAGGTGACCTCGAGGATGAAGAGGTCCACCGCACCCAAACACTGTCCAGGTGCCATGGGCCTGGAAATCACACCAGCAATGTCACCGCCCAGGAGCGGCATGAACGGAAGACCTGCAGGTTCCGGGATGCCACGTGTCGTGGCTGTGGACACACAGGCCACAGTGTCAAGGTGTGCCACTCCAAAGGGGCCGGCTCACTCATGGTTTGAGCCCCTGGGGATATCCATCGTGGGGGTTCAGCACTGTGCCACACACAACTTTCGGGCCATCTGTGGAGAATTCCTGTCTGTTTTTGACAGCACCCTAGGTCGCTACACGCCCCCCCGGTATCACTGCAACTGGATCCCAAAGTGGCCCCGATACGGCTGTGCTCTAGGATGGTTCTGCTGGTGGTAAAGCCCAAATTTGACACAGAGCTAGACTGCCTAGTGGCACAGGGCATCCTGGAGCTGGTCTCTCACGCAGTATGGGAGACCCCCATTGTCATGGTTGTAAAGCCCAATGGGTCAGTCCACATCTGCGCGGACTATAAGTGTATGCTTAACAAGGTGCTACAGGACCGTGCATACCCGGTCCCTGTAGTCAGTCACGTACTGGCCACTTTGGTGGGGGCAAGGATCTTTGGAAAGCTCGATCTTGCCCAAGCCTACCAGCAGCTGCCTGTTGATGAGGCCACCACTGAGTCACAGACCATTCTTACCCACCGGGGGGCATTCAGGGTGAAGCGGCTGCAGTTTGGGGTGAGTGTGGCTCTGGGGTTGTTTTAGAACTTGATGGACTCTCTCTCCTTAAAGGGATTCCCGGGGTCACCCCTTTCTTCAATGATGTGCTGATCACCGCAGCATCACCGGGGGAGTTCGCCTCCTGCCTCCGCACCGTCCTCAGCCATTTTCAGGATGCTGACCTGAAAGTCAAGCGGGAGAAATGTATTCTTGGGGTGCCATCAATGGACTTTCTGGGCTTCACCATGGATGCCGATGGCCTACACCCAGCCCAGGACACGGTGAAGGTGATCGTAGAAGCCCCGATGCCCAAGACCAAGCAGGAGCTCCAGGCCTTTCTGGGCCTGCTGAACTTCTACCATGCCGTCCTCCCCCACAAGGCAGTGGTAGCAGAACCTCTCCACTGGCTGCTGGACAAGCAGGCTCCTTGGGAGTGGGGGCCACACCAAGCAGCAGCATTCAAGGGGATCAAGGCGTTGCTCATCTCCAACTCAGTCCTGGCCTAGTTCAATGAGTTGTTGCCTGTGGTCCTGGCACGCAACGTGTCCCCTTACGGTGTTGGGGGCAGTGCTGGCACATCATTTTCTGGATGGGCGGGAGGTGCCCATCGCCTATTCCTCATGGTCAGAGAGGGTGAGGTATAAATAGGTTGTCATCCCCAGTGCTCTTTGCCACCAGGTTCTCCAGGCCCTGCACGAGGCTCACCCAGGCATTGTAAGGATGAAGGCCCTCACACAGAGCTACGTTTGGTGGCCAGGAAGACACAGAGGCAGAGGCCTGGGCGAAATGTTGCCCTACCTTCCAGGCCATCCGACCTGGTCCGCCGAGTGCACCCACCCAGTCCTGGAAATCAACATAGACTCCGTGGTCTCGGCTCCATGTAGATTTTGCTGGGCCCGTCCATGGACTGTTGTTCCTGGTGACTGTGGATTCATTTTCCAAGTGATTGGAAATAAGCCTGGTCTCCGCCAACTCCTCAAAGGCAACCATCTGTGCCCTCTGCAAGATCTTTGCCACATATGGCTTGCCTGACACCATCATGTCAGACAATGGAACAGCCAGATGTTTCTCTGCAGCAACCTCATCCAACATGTGAGGTCCATGCCTTTCCACCCAGCCACCAAAGGCTAAGCGGAGTGGATGGTGTGCACTGCAAAGGAGGCACTCAGCTGTCTGATGGAGGGAGATTGGGAGTTCCGCATTGTCCATTTCCTCCTGGCTCAACGGACAACCCCAAACCCGGTAAGCGACTAATGCCCCACGGAACTGCTGATGGGCCAGCGACCCACGATCCTTCTTGACTGCCTGCACCTTGACAGGGCCCCAGAGTCATGCAGCCTAACGGAGCAACAAGAGGCACCATGTGGATTCTTTCTGGGTGACACAATGTACATCCAGAATTACAGGAGGGGCCCCGAGTGGCTTGCTGGTCACATCATCTGCCCCACCGGCCCGGTGTCCTATGAAGTGTCAACGGAGTGCAGGCAAGTCCTCTGCAAACATGTTGATCAGCTGAGACGGCGCATGCTGCCTACGCAAGGAGATGAACTGACACCGAGGCACCCAGAAGGCAACCTGCCTGAGGTCCAGGATCCAGAGACACAGGCTGCTGAGCCGCAGAATCTTCCCCCCATCATAGCAACCAACCCCGAGGTAGAGGCTACAGTGACAACTGAGATGCCAGTGGATGCTGTGCCACCGCCACCACTGAGCAGCCCGGTGGAAGCCCCCGAGGTTCCAGTGCCTTTCCCCAGATGGTCTACACGGGAGCAAAGGAAACCATTGTACCTTCAGGACTATGTGACATGGGGGGGGGTCTGAACTATGGGGGGAGGGGTGTTATGTCTGCTGGCCACCACTAGGCACCAGCAAGTAATGCCAAGCTTAACTCCCTGGGAACAATAGGGACTAGGCTCCTGGACTTTCTCTTGGGGAACCAATAGAGATTGTGGCAGGAGGTTCAAGCCCACCAATAGGATCTAGGGGTGTTCCCAGGTGCTGTATATAGTTGGCCACATGGCCGGCGTTCAGGGTTCTAGTTGTGTTCCAGTAAACCATGTTGATCATTACAACCATGTCTGTGGTTTTGACATGCATCTAACGCACTACACAACAACATACTTTACACAGTGGTATAGTCCTACAATCCCTTTCCCATATTCAAAGTGTCTTTGTATTTACCTGTGTGAGAATGCCTTCCTGAATTCAGTTCTGTATAGTTTGCAGAATGCCAGTAAAATGGGGGGCTTCCTGATCTCTATAAGGCAGAGGCTGCAACAGATAATGTATGAGTGTGGGCAGTTGTTGTTCTTGTATTTTCCATTTGTGTGTGCATGTATGTGCATGTGTGTGTGCACCTGAAAGTCATGGTGACCTCTGATGACTGACCCCCTCCTGGAGGCCTGGAGGATATTCAGAGAGGAGGCTGAATAAAGCCTGCCCCTGTCCTCCCATCTGCTGGCATTTCTAGGAGGTCTCCCATCCAAGCACTTGCCAGAGTCAACCTTGCTTATCTTCTGCGATCTGATGAGATTGGGCTTGCCCAGGCTATCCAGATCAGAGTGGTAGTTGTCAGTCTTATCCATCTGCAGGGTGGCACCTGCAGAAGTCCCTGCTCAAATGAGTGAAGCAGAGGGGAAGAGACGGTCCGGCAGAAATGCAAGTCCAAGGCCATGAAGGGCTTTGTATGTGACAGGTGATACCCTGAACTGAACCCAGTAACTAATGGACAGCCAATGGAGTGACTGCAGAATGAGATGAATATTCCTGCTCCACTAGTTCCTGATAATATCTAAGCTGTGGCATTCTGCATCAACTGAAGTCTCTGAGTTGGCTTTGAGGGCAGACCTCAGTAGAATGTCTTATAATAATCTAGTCTTGATGTCACTCTTGCATGGATCTGGGTAGAAGATCAGGCAAGTCAAGGTGGGGGGCCAGGCTAGGTGAGCTGGACGAAAGCATCTTTTTGGAGCATCATTAAATTGTTTCTCCCACAGTCGTGTTGGATCCAGTACGACCCCTAGACTCTTAATCAAGCCAGAAAATGTCAGCTGAACCCTATCAAAGGTGGGGAGCACAATGTCCCTTAAGATCTTTGTCTTCCCAAGCAGCATTATATCCATCTTGTCAAGATTTAGTTTCAACTTGTTCACTCTTAGCCATATAACCACAGCAGACAGGCAACGATTCAGAAAGACTTCTGTGGTGTCACCTGGAGATTTGGATAAAGAGATAGAGAGTTGGGTGACATCAGCGTAGGGTGTTATCAGCATACTGATGGCAGCTAACCCCCCAAAATGTGAATGATATATCCTAAAGGCTTTGCATAGAGATTGAAAAGCATGGGGGATAGGATTGTGCCCTGTGGAACCATATAGAATAGGCCTAATGCTGATCATTACTGGCCCCTATGGCAGCCCTTTCAGTCTGGTCCATGAGGAATAACTTGAAACAGTTCAAAGCATGTCCCCTCATGAAATAGTCCAGTGTACTAAAGGCTGCAGATAAAACTGGAAGAGGAAATGAAGAGGCATGGCCTTTGTCTGTTGTCAGACAGAGGTCATCTGCTGAAGCTTCCAAGGTCCTCTCTGTCCCATAGACTGAAAACGGATTGAATATGGCAACCCTTTCAGTCTGGTCCATGAGGAATAACTTGAAACAGTTCAAAGCATGTCCCCTCATGAAATAGTCCAGTGTACTAAAGGCTGCAGATAAAACTGGAAGAGGAAATGAAGAGGCATGGCCTTTGTCTGTTGTCAGACAGAGGTCATCTGCTGAAGCTTCCAAGGTCCTCTCTGTCCCATAGACTGAAAACGGATTGAATTGTCACTCGTTCAACATCATCCGCTTTCCATGCTCTTTTGGGGACGAGCCCCGAAATCTGTCCGAATCCAGCCGCTCCTGTGACCTGATAGACATGCTTCCATCTCGATCAGAAATCAAGTGTGAATTCCAGCCCCCTGCCTACTTAATATTCATTAGCATTCTTATAATATCACTCTACAATAGTGCAATATCATTATCTACAACTTCACTATTCACAAACAGTATTCACGATAGCATTATTCACAAATGCGGGGCCGAGAGCCGGTAACTGATTGCTCACCCACTTAGGCAGAAGAAGAAAAAAAACACAATTGAAATAATCAAGAGTTAGGAGCACTGTTTCCATGAAGACAGGCTAAAGAGTATGCAGCTTTTCAAGTGGTCATCTGAAAAATGACCAACGGGGAACATAAGAGGTTTCTATGATTAGGATTGCAAAACGATGGCCATGTTGGTCTGTCACAGCAAAATAAAAGTCCACGGGCACCTTAAAGGCAATATGAGCTTTCATGACTTGCTGCTTTGTTCTTCAGATAGACAGATAGACCATCATGCTGGGAATTCTCCCTATGGGGAAGAGCATGGGGGTGGGGGAGGACACAAGCAGCAGGGTTTGCTGTAAGCTGCCATGAATCTGTCAAGTGTAAATTCTCAATGTAAGAGGGAAAGGCCTTGAAGATTCATGATGAAAGTCACATCAAGCCTCTTTGCCTCTGCTTCTCCCATTCCCCATAATCTTTCCCATAAACAGAAGAAGAGTTGGTTTTTATACCCCACTTTTCTCTGCCCTAGGGAGTCTCCAGGGCTGGCTCACTCACTAGGCAAACTAGGCATTCGCCTAGAGTGTGCCAGCCCTTAGGGGCACAAAAGGCCCCTGCCCCCCACCAAAAGCTCCGCCAAAACCCCACACCCCTTCCCCTGGCTTGCTGGTGCACCCTACAGCTGCTGGATGCACCGGCAAGCCAGCACTCCGATGGAAGGGACGGGGGGTTTAACCCCCCGCCCCTTCTGTGGCTTGCCGGCACGCCCCGGGGTAGGCGAGAGGGGGGAGGAGGAGGAGGGGAGGCCTCCCTCACCCTGGGGAGCCCTGGCGGTGGGGGAGCGCCAGAAGGTAGCCCCGCCTAGGGCACAAAAAGACCTTGGGCCAGCCCTGGGAGTCTCAGAGCGGCCTGTGATCACTTTCCTTTCCTCTCCCCACAACAGGCACCTTGTGAGGTAGGTGGGGTTGAGAGAGTTCTGAGAGAACTGTGACTGGCCCAAGCTCCCAGCAGGCTTCATGGAGAGGAGGAGTGGGGAATCAAACCCTGTGCTCCAGATTAGAATCCGCCACTCTTAACCACTACACTACACTGCCTCAGTATTCCCAGAATAATTGTCCTTCACATGTCTATCGGAAGAAGCGAGTTGTGCCTCATGAAAGCTCATATTGAAATAAATGTTAGTCTTCAAAAGATGTTTATTTAAAATATAAGGTGTATAAGAGAAACTAATTTCCAAACTGTACTAATACGAAGTCAAATTTACAATGGAAAAATGATATAATTTCCCCCACTGTTAAGTTTTTGTGTTTATATGTCCATGTTTGTTTTGTGAGATGAATCTTTTGTGTGGAAAAAAAGAAATAAATGTTAGTCTTTAAGGTGCCACGGAACCTTTTATTTTGTAAGAAGAAATTGGATCCAGAGAACTTTATCTGGAGAAATTGGATACAGAGAACTTTATTTTTCACACTCCCGTGCAGTCCTGAAGTCCCGCCAGGCTTTCGAGTAGGGGCTGCCACTGCTACGGTACCACCTCCATCTTGACATCATGGGGCAACCATAGTTATAGTGGGACACTATTAGAGCAACAACAACCGTACCCACTGGAGTACTGGTATTATAGGTTTTACGCTAGGGACTCATTCGCTCTGTAGACCGTTATTGCAATCGTTTTATAAGTAATGGACTATTTATTGTTTTAATGTTTATGTATGGCATCTGCCTCTATGTTTTACTGTTTTTATATGGCATTTGCCTCTGCGTTCGCCGCCCTGAGCCCCTGCTGGAAGGGCGGGATATAAATCCAATAAATAAATAAATAAATAAATAAAGTTGATGGGCAGCAGATTCAGGATAGAGAAAGGAAAGTATTTTATATACGGTTTAATCATCTTATGGAACCCACTGCCACAAGATAAGGACTGCTTAGTTCACAATTGAATGGTAAATTGCAAACCACATCCTTGAAGGCTCAAAACAATGTTAGCTTAATTTTTTTTTGCAATTAATCATAAGTGTTTTGTACATTTTCACAGTTTTCCCTACTTCCATCTTTCACCCATAATCTTTGTATTTAAAAATCAAGAAAATTAAAAAATACTTCAGTCCTGTTTGTTTTTTTTTTGTTTTGTTTTTTTGCAGGGAAGAGAAGCTGGGTGGTTTGCTTTGTTTTTATATATATATCTTTATTCTAAACTTGCCCATTGCACCTCTTTGGCTTGGAGCTTGGCTCTGGATCTCAGATTTTTTTTTTGTGCATGTACATTTTTACACTACTTTGCCATGCCTGTCTCTCCCTTCTTCCCCAAGTCATTATCCAAAATTAAAAAATAGCTTATAAAAAAGGGGCTTTTCTAGTCTGTTTCAGTCCTGTAACATGGTTTGTCTCTGTAAAGATCCAGGTTGTCAATTTGTCCACTGTACCTAACTCCCAAAGCTGAAGATACTGCATTTGTATTAATTGTGTTTATGTATTCTTACACTGCCACTTGGGAATTGTAGTTTGAGCTAGTAAGTGCTAAGCATATGGCATGATTCAAGAAATCATGTTCTGTTCCAGCAAGGCTGTTCATATGTTCAGCTATAACTGTACACCAACTCTCAGAAGCTTCTTGAGAATACATTGTAATGGCTGTCTAGTGACCATCTTTTCCTGATTCTCATGAGAGAGGGAAACCATGAATATACAAGCCATCATCCCTCGTGATCTCTTTCCAAAGGTACTTAATCACAAGGCTTGTCCATGAAATCAGGAACCCTGGCCAGTGCTGGATACCAGTTCTGTGGACAGGAGGATCAAGGGTCCATTACTGTTTTCCCTCTGCACTCATTTGTTTTCCCTGGAAGTAACAAACACACTTTCCATGAGATTCAAACCATTTGTCTATTCTAGTTCAGCTCTCTCTTCTCTTGCTGGTGGCAGCTTAACAAAAGGATGTGCCAGGAATTTTAACCTATGATCTTTTATATGCTCTACCACTGATCCACCAGCTTTTCTTCTACCAGCAGGATAATGCTGGGACCAGTGTTTGAATTACGTATATTGCAAATAAAATGGTTTGGGAACTCCAGTGAAGCCAGTGAGGGAGACCGGCCTGATCTTCCAGTTTGGTGTAGTGATTAAGAGCATGGACTCTAATCTGGGAGAACTGGGTTTGATTCCCCACTCTTCCACATGCAGCTGCTGGTATGACCTTGGGTCAGACACAAGTTCTTTCAGAGCTGCTCTCTCAAGGGTAGTCTTCGAGAGAGCTCTCTCAGCCCCACCTACTTTACAGGGGTGTCTGTTGTGGGGAGGGGAAGGGAAAGGAGATTGTAAGCCACTCTAAGACCCCTTTGGGTAGTGAAGAGCGGGATATAAATCTAATCTCTTCTTCTTCTTCCAGCTGGGGGTGGGTCCCCAAGGGGATGCTGCTTGCTACAATCATCTCTAGTTATATCCTGCAAAAGGAAGCTCACTGCTGTATCACTGCCCTTGAACTTCTCACCCATCAAGGAAGTGGCAGATGCATAATGAGATGTTGAACATATTTCTAAATTAACAACAGACATCTGCGGTACGCTGAAAAATCTCTCTCAAAGATTTGCCCAAAAGCTTTCTGAAGGTGTACAGCTCACACTTTAATGCTCCGACTGTGGTGTCCTTACAATGCAGTAAAGCTGCTTCCCTATATTAGCTTTCTCCCCTCTGTTTTATTTACATGGGCAGCTTTGACGGGGCCTTGATGGGAGTCCATTGTATAGGAGTCTTATCATGGCTGTGCAGCACCTCCTCATTAACATTAGCAGGGCATGCAAGAGGAGTCATGGCAGGAATACGAGCCAGTTATGCAGAAGGCATAACGTTTTATGTTCAGTCTTCAAACTGTTGGATGGGCAGATAATTTTTTGTGTCGGAAATGGAGGCAAGCTTCAAGGGGGGGGAGAGAAAATATTGAGTAATAAAATGGCACGTTGTGCATGAATAGGCTTTGGAGAGGGGGTCGCAGCACTTGAGGAATTAATAAGAATGTAATTGTCTTGTACTAAAATAAATTTTCAATAATTTCTTTAGGTGGTAACCGTAGCTAGGAGGAGACGCTGGTTCCCGTCTATATCACCGGGTACTGATGGCAGGGCTTTGGCCGTGGGTTCCTGGAGGGCTTTGGGCAACCAGCACAAAGTGTAGCAAGCAGCACAATCCTATGTGTGTACTCTCCATCTTTACTAACCCACCTTTACTTCTATGAATACTTTTGCTTTGGTGTAGTGGTTTGGTGTAGTTAGGAGCGTGGACTCTAATCCGGGAGAACCTGGTTTGATTCCACACTCCTCCACATGCACCTGCTGGTGTGACCTTGGGTCAGTCACAAGTTCTTTCAGAGATGTTCTCTCATGAACAATTCTTGAAAGAGCTCTCTCAGCCCCACCTACCTCACAGGGTGTCTGTTGTGGTGAGGGGAAGGGAAAGGAGATTGTCAACCACTCTGAAACTCCTTTGAGTAGTGAAGGGTGGGGTAGAAATTCAGTGTCCTCCTCCTCCTCCTCCTCCTCCTCCTCCTCCTCCTCCTCTTCTTCTTCTTCTTCTTCTTCTTCTTCTTCTTCTTCTTCTTCTTCTTCTTCTTCTTCTTCTTCTTCTTCTTCTTCTTCTTCTTCTTCTCCTTCTCCTTCTCCTTCTCCTTCTCCTTCTCCTTCTCCTTCTCCTTCTCCTGCTTCAAAAGGATTTGCCTCAGAGTACACCTAGACTAGCATCCTGTTTCTAAGTAGACAGCAAGATTCACAAGCAACATGTGAAGTTTATAGCCCTCCCCCACTGTTTTTCACCAACATCCAGAACATGGAGGTACCATTTAGTTATTATGTTGGATGTTATGTCTGTCCTCTAAGCCATTGGTCTTCAACCATGGGTTGGGACTAGACTTGCCAGTGTCCATGTGGGGGCTGGAGAACTTCTGGAATTACAACTGATTTCCAGATGACATAGTTCAGTTCTCTTGCATAAAAAGGCTGCTTTGGGAGGTAGATTCTATGGCTTCCTACACCAATGATGTCCCTCCTCAAACCCAGCCTCCCCAGTTCCTCCCACGGACCTCCAGGACTTTCCAAGCCTGGGGTTGTCAATCCTAATTGGGACCCTCAGGTGGTTTGTGGTACTTCATCTGTCAGGTCATGATTCCCTCTAGAGTTGCCTTTTGGAAGCATCTTCTGTTAATGTTTATGCACAGAGATCAAGAGTGCCATGGCTATCACTTCTTTTTGCACACCCAATGAGAAGATAAGCATGATCACTTGGCAGGGGAGATGATTCCTCCATGGTTTGGACCCTTTGCTTGTTCCTCACGAACACACAGCTTCTTGTGGTCCTCTTTTGTTTCCTGCCCATGGCTGTCTTGAACTGCTCCCCATGGTCTAGGCCTTGACATCAGGGAGGTCATATTTCTGGCTCTTCTTCTTCATATCATGTGACTCTGATGCCATGTGTTTGCAATCCAGTAGCTCCTGGGTCTTGAAAGACCACTGTTCTAAACTTTTAAAAAAATGCTAATTGAATTGGTGGCCATTGCTGTGTCTTGTGGTAAGGAATTCCATCAATTAATTATGTGTCATATGAAAGTTTAAATATTGTCCATTATGAATTTTTGTGGGTATTTTCAAGATTGAGTTGTTTGTTAATAGGGCTTCTGTGGGTACCAGTAGAATTCTGAAATTGTCTTTAATAAGATTTGGCCAGTGAAAGCAGAAAGAAGATTTTGCTTGTATATATGTGTGGGGGGAGTTATTAGCAGAATTAGAGGGTTATATAACAAGACACTGTTACAATTGAGCTTTTGCCTAAATAGCCGCAAACAAGACCATTTCTTTTCTTGCTTGTAATAAAAAAAACCTCCCAAAATATTTGATTGAAAAGAAAGTATAACAAAGCATGCTGTTGAGATGTCTATGATCTCCATAAATATAGGGATCTTAATGATGAAATTATCAGTTTGACAGCTACATTGTAAATGAATGAATGGATGGAGTCTCTTGAAAGAGCTTTTTTAATTTGGATGGAAAGCAACTATAATATAAAACCTCAAATGCATGCCATTAAATGACATTATCTGCCATGGAACCAGTGAGCTGACAAAATTATATTGTGATTGAATAAAGACTCCAGAATGTCTGTGTGTGTTTTTGGAGAAGCGGGAAAATACAGGCAATTTATAAACTACCCTGGTCATATAGTTTGGTGTCTGGGCTGGATTTGCATGGATGCCACTCTGAATGGTTGGTTTCCTTGTGAACTGGACCAAGTATAATGGCTCATATGAAGCCTGCCAAAATGGAATGGCTTTGCTTGAATGGAAACATGGACCTTCAAACATCCAACTACCTCATGGAGTGATCCCGTGTGATTAAGACCCCCTTTACCACCCAACTGCCTGAACAACTTTTGAGTCATGTCTCAGGGACGACATTCAGAGTTTGCTTGGGCTGCTGGGAAAGGTAGGCAGGGGAATACAAGGTGTGTGGCACAGTAATTCCCAAAGTGCAATCTGGGAACATGCTTGAGTACCAGAAGATGACTATGACACATGCCCCTTTTATACTGACAGTACTGTGAGGGTCTGCGTGTGCTGCCTGATCAGAGCTGCTGCTGATTTTTCTGACCAGTCCTCTATGCAAATCTGCAATAGTCTCTTCGGGGTAATAGTTTTACTTCTTGGTCAGGGATATTTGTAAGGACCACTGCTAAGTGTATTTACCATGAAATAGATAGGCACCACAGCTTCCTAACGTTAAAACTGAACAGGCTTTATTTACAAACAACACAACAGGGGGAATGGAAGTTGTACAGAGGATATTTTGTTTCCTTTCAGGCTTTAGCTCTTGCCTTTACGTTCATTTAGGCTGTATGTTTATTTCTTTCAGTAGGTTTCTTATTTCAAAACACACACCTCAGATCTCACTCTCCAGTCACTCCTTTAGTGGTTTTCCTTGGGCTTTTACTAATAGGTCCCTCTGAGTCTCCCCGGTCACCAAACCAGCTTTCCAGACTCCTGCCAGACCGTTCTTTAGCCTTTTCTAAACCCCCTCCAGTTCCTTTTAAAGGAGAGATATCTCAATGGTGTGGGACTCTATTGTGTTTAGTGTTTAACTGTCTGGTCACTGTCCCCTTCCTTCTGAGGAACTCAGTAAACCAGGTTCTTCCGCACAGAGCTACAGAGCTTCTTCATTTTGCTGACAGACTCCTGTTAGCTCTCTGTCCAACAACTAACTAAACTGCTGCTTCTCAACTGCCCATTCCAAATGAACCATTTGGTCTATTAAATGCCAATCACTGATGGTTCCAAGCTAAATGCCCCCCTCCTCATTCCGTCATGTGACTCAGCAGTGTTCTATGTTTACTTTCTGCTGGTCCCAGATCTTTAAGTCTGTCACAATGACTATAAATTACTATTAATATTTAATTAATTAAAAGGCAAATGCTTGTTAAAATGCAAACCTAGATTCCCCCCCCATTAATTCTGTTCTTTTATGCTTGTAGAAGTTCTGCCTGTACTATATTCTGCTCCTTAAACTAGAGTTTAACTAAGAGAATTTCTGAAATCAGTGTGGGAACTAGCGTACCTATAGTTTGTTACAGTTTACCATTCTTTCCCAGCCCACCTCCATTCAGTATTATGGCCTGCGCATGCACCTTGATAAAGCAATGGAAAAACCCATTCTTGATGTAATCATGTGTAAGTGAGCAAGCATTCTTTTTGTGCAGAGTTCTAGCAATGCTCACACATGCATATCTGGAAATAATGCAATCACATCAAGGTTGCTTTTATGCAATACGGAGTTTGCTGATAATATCAGTCTGATTGTCACAAAACAGTGAACCCAGGCTGTAGAAAAATTGTTTTGTTCATATATTGCTTTCTTTAATTGCCATTCTAAGTGTAGTCAGGTTATTCCCAAACCTCATTTTAAAGCCAAGGCCACCCACAGCCTGCCTTTTCTTCTTTGGTCCTTTCTGCATTTTGCCTGCCACTCTGGATTTTCTCACTGTTTGAGTCGAGGCAATTTAAGTCCACGGCAAAACAGCATCCAAATAACCTGGGGCAACAGCAGGCTGAAACTGGGCTGACCACTGAAAAGAGGTGATGTAATACAGAATGGGAGGGAACCCAGAATAAAAAGGAAATTGGGTTCAATTTTAGTGCAGAATGGGGGGGGGGAACCTGGATTGAAAAGAAGGTTGAATTTGATTTTAGTGCAGAATTACTTGGAGGACACTGTGGTGAAAGTGGATTAAAAGGAGAATGCAGGAAGGGCCTTTGTTTCACTGATGTGACTTTATCAGAGGTACCCTGAAATTTCTTCCCTAGTCTATTAATGACTCTTATATATAGCTTATATTTTGCTGGAAAGGGCATCTCTTTCCTACCGGGTCAGCCGCAAGGGTTTTCTTGGGATCTCTGAGGTGTCTTGGGGCATAGGAGTGGCTTCTGCTTTCAATTTTAATTTAGAAGAAAAAGTGTGCTTCAAGCCCATGAGAAGTTGGAAAAGGCTAACCTAGTGTTTCATATTGGCTCTTCCTGTGCTGAATAGTTCCACCCTGAAAGAAGGAAGTCCAGATCTGATGCATTTGTTCTACAAATTTAGTTCAGTACATCAGAATAACAGAGCACCACAGGAAGCCATTATTCGGCTTTATTGTAAATCTATGACTTTCCTGTTCCTTGGTAACCAAAGATGGGACTAGTAATAAAAAAGGACCTATTCCCTAACCACCACTTCATGTTTGATTCAGTAGAAATGTTACAGGCATCCATATATATATATACAGAGGTGTTATTTGGAAGACTAGGGCTTGACTTGATTTACTGGAATGACAAAAATCCTGCTTTCTGTTGTCATAGGAGAAAAAATATTCATCCTTCAGGACAGCAGGAAAGTCCTGCATAAACAAAGTGAACTTAAAACGAAGATTCGGCGATGAAGTAGAGGCACTAAGGCAGGAATTAATTTCATGGTGAAGATGGACTTCTACGTTGTTGGGTTTTTTTGTGAAAGTGACTAATGATTGTCTGATGGGATCTGTGTGGATGGTGGCAGCCCATGTCAGCAATTCCCAAAGCATATATTATTCTCAGTCATCTATCAATCAGTCAAATATTTGGGAGGGGGAGAATCAGTGACACTCCCCAGTAACAAGATTTTAGATACCTAAAGCATTAATCTTTAGCGAAGGCTCTTTCCTCAGCACTTAAGTCAAAGAAATTGGGTGTTTAAATCTTTCTTATTTTCTGATGCAACAAAATCTTGCAAAAACCAAAGGTTTACGAATCTTTTGCATTTCTGTGAAGGGCTAATTACTGGCCAAAATACCACACAGAGTTGAAATCAATGGACTTCAGCACACTTTTCTTCTTTTTTTTTTTTTTGATAGGTACTAATGAGACATTGGAGGGTGGTTCATCAAAAAACACTTCAGACCTGAGGAGTCTGCTCATCAGAGCAGTGTAAAACAGGAGCCGCATACAGATAAGAGAGAGGTCACTGGGAAATTATGTGTTGTGATTTTTCAGTTAATGGTCAAAAACAATGTTCGCTTGTGAATTCACTACTCCCATGAGTACCTTGTTCAGAATTTACTTTCTGCGCTTTCCTTCAGTGGGGTTTTGCTCCGGTTTGTGTTCTTCATTGCATTGGTTTTCCCCTCCCTTACCCACCTCTTTCTTTGCCAGTTGCGGCGCTTCCATTTTTGTCTTCAAGTTTTCCCTGTGATTTTCAGATCACATTTTTATTGGAAAAAAACTCTGGGTGGGGGAACTGGGAGAGCAACAACTGTGCATAAGGCAAGATTGTAAAGAGACATTCTCTTAGTTGCTGTAGATTAGACAGCATATAGAAGTTCTCTTAATTCCTCTTTAGCTTCTTTATTTCTCCCTGAAATCCAACAATCGGTTTCTCTTTCCCCTTAGGAATTTGAAGTCAGTTTCTGATCGATTCCATTTTGATCAAAGAGAAATTTGAAGAGAGGAGAGGCAGAAGGGTGGTTTGGGAAATTTCAGAATTTTACTCCGTAAATACTCAAAGGCAGGCTTTCCAAAGCTTCCCATAGGAGCAGCATCCCAATAAAACAGCTGCAGGGGCTGAAGTTACAAAAGGGTGAGCTGGTTTCTCTTCAATGAAAAATGAAAGAGATATCAGATCCAACTAACTTCCAAGTAGCTTTCCTTTACCCTAAGGAACTTTCCTATGATGTTAATGGCTCTGTCTCCAGTGGAGGAGCTACTTAACTTGGGCAAAGGTGTCCTAGATTGGAGGAAAGCTTCATTTTTTTTTTCAAAATGGAAAGGTGGGGTGTAAGTATTTAAATAAATAAACAAATTTTGGTCAGTGGAATGTAAGGACAAAGGTAGGATCTATGGCAATGGCTATATAAAAAAACCTGTATTTTGGAAAAAGAAATTCCCCTCCCCATAACTATACTAGGAAAACCTGATACACTTAAGATGCCAAACTGGAATAAAAACCATGCGGAAAAGCCTCCTGTGTTCTGTCTGTTGTATTTATTTCTGTGGAAGCGTTTGATAAAGTTATTACTGTCGGTAATTACTATATCTGGATGGGCATCCACATTATGGAGGAGGATACTATTGGCCTAACCAGCTATTACATATATTATTGATGTGATGTGTTCAGAACACTTTAAGTGCTATATAAATGCTGAGTGTTGTGGTGATATTATTAATAGCAATGCAGTATAAGGGAGGAAAAAGGCATGAGTCATTCATGAGGCTTCACTCCTTGTGCGTAGGTGAGTTATGAAGAGATCCGGGCAGTTTATTTATTTTTATTATTATTTATTTATTCAAATTTATACCTCGCCCTCCCCGCTGAAGCAGGCTCAGGTCGGCTGTAGGTTGTCACCTTCCCTATCAGGCTTGAAATTGCTTCAGGCAGATGTCCTGAGTCAGAGCAGGAGGAGTTTGCCTATAGCGCATTTTGAAGGCCGAGTCCAGGAGAACATCTGTCGGAATTCCAAGGGCAATCAAACAAACTTTGATGAGGGAAATTTCTCAGGGGGGAGTCCCCCATCTTGATCAGTTGGCACTGAATTTTTGTCTAAGGTGACATTCAAGGCAAGCGCAGAGAGAGGACTGTGTGGATAAAACATTTGCGGGCATTCTGAGGGGAGTTAAAAGGCTGGTGTAGTATCTCAGGGGGCTTTCTTGGGTCTCTGCACTGAGGGCTCTTGCAGTGATGAGAGGTAAGTAGTTCTCTCATAAGTTTCTGGGCATATATATTAGACTTTATCACAATTTTATCTCACCATTCCTCAAAGGGGGCAAAGCTTGTTCTCCTGTCCTTTTAGTCTCACTTTGACCCTGTGAGACAATTTAGGTTAAGGGAGTGTAACTGGCCTAGGCTTGCCAAACCCCAGGTGGGGGAATCTCCCGATTTTGGGGGCTCCTGCCCACCACCTGTGGCCACCCCTCTCCTTCCTGTCCTGAGTGATTTAAAGGGCCAGGCCCATAGCCAGGATTTTTAAAGTCAGGGGGCATTTAAATTTCTTAGGGGGCACTGGCTAATTGAATTAAAAGTAATTTAATTCAGTTTCTAGGGAAAATAGAGAGGTACTATCTGGCTCCACATGGCCACTGTAGTTGGTTCTTCATGCCAGACAGCTGTGCAGGAATACTCGGCTCCTTCCGTACACCTGCCATTGCTCGGAGGCCCATGGCTGGATGGGAAGTCATGGGGCCTTGCCAGTAAGTTGGGGGGCCTAGCCCCGAGTTGCCCCACTGTAGCTATAGGCCTGTAAAGGGCCCTCCAGCTGATTGGCATGCTGATCAGCTGAAGGGCCCTTTAAATCCTGAGGAGGGAAGTGAAAGGGCCTGCCACCAGCCACACTCCTGAATGCCAAGCGGCAAATTCACCGCTTGGAATTCAGGCACAGGCAGGTTTCCCTTTAAATGTTTTTCTTTGTGAGTGGGGCCCGTCCATGCCTAAATTCCAAGTGGTGAATTCATTGCTTGGACTTCAGGCATACGTGGCACCCAGCCCCACTTGCAAGAAATCATTTAAAGGGAAGTTTTCCTTTAAATGGTTTCTTGCAAGCGGCTGCCACCTGCGCCTGAACTCCAAGTGATGTATTTGACACTTGGAATTCAGTTGCAGGTGGGCAGCCAGCCCCTGCTTGTAAGAAACCATTTAAAGGGAAGCTTCCCTTTAAATGGTTTCTTGTGAGAGGGCACTGCCAGCTCCTTCCAAGAGGTTGTGTCCTCAACATGATGACATCACTTATACATGACATCATCACATTGGGGAGTCCCCTCCCCTCCTGGAACAACCCCCAAAGTCCCCTGCCTGTGAGTGGTAAGGACCTGGCAACCCTAGACTGGCCCAAGGTCACTCAGTGAACTTCATGGCAGAGTGGGAATAGGCCTAGTTCAGCTCCACAGGACACTGACTCTCCAGTATAGTCCACACATAGATGCATTGTCATTTGGCACTTTGTGCATGGGAGGCTCCTTGTGCAACCTTTCCGTCTCAAGCCAGGTCCTTTCTTATTTCCACCAAAGACATCAAGAATCAGTTCAGGTTCTCTGAGCCTTAATTTCCTCTTTACTACAGCTTTTAAGGAGCGAACACCGCAAGCCAGTCTGGTGTAGTGGATCAGACGAAGGCTCAAACCAGACAGTGGATCTTACATGGTTTGAGACATGGGTGCCCATCGTGACTCACTATCACACAAAAGAACAGGAAGCCAAATGAAACAATAGAGCACTGTTAAGGTATGATATCTTGTTCTTCTGCGTTGGGCACACACAGTTGGGCTGAGTATCAGTGTTCTGACCTGTGTAAGATGTCACGTCTACTTTGAGCCTACGACTGGCAAGACCCTTGTTCAAACTCCCCGCTCAGCCCCAAAACTCAGTTTGACTTATCTCCTTGGAATTGGTGTGAAAATAAAATGAAGGAGTGTAAAAACATATGTGCTACCCAAAGCTTGTTGGAAGAAGGATATAATTCAATAATATGATTGATGGAAAATACACTAAACACTGATTTCTGGTGCACCTCATTGCAAACAGTATTCCTTCTTATTCAGGCATGGAAAAATTTCCAGTTATGGGGCGAAAAAACTGAATATGCCCATTCCATTCCCAGAGATCAGTCAATTCATGTATTTGCATTTGTGTAAAACATGTTCAAATTCCACATCATCTGAAATTAATTTCTTATGGCAACTCCAACATTTGCTTAAGTCCCAGATGATCTGATTTCATAAATAAGCAGAGACTCTCCTAAGATGGAAAGACACAGAGATGCTTTTTAACTGGATATAAGCAGGACATTTAACTTGAGAACCCAGAGATTGGCTGCCTTACAATTCCTAATAATTAGAATACGTATGAATGTTCACAGATCCCAGTACACTTCTCATGAAACTAAATCTGCTACTGAGTCCATTAGTCCATAGTGATATGCTTACTAATGCCCTGTTCATCCCCAACTCTGGAAAGATTAAAACTTTCTCTTCTCTCTAATGCTCCCCCAAGCATTAATTTGGTTCTTTTACTGATTTTCTAAAGCTTATAATTGGGCCATCCACAGGAGCTAATCAGCTATCATAGAATTCCAGCCAGATGAAGATCGGAGAGAGGAGTTCATGACTCGAAAGAACAAGGTTTTGGGTTTTTTTACTTCCTTTTAATTTTTTAAAAAACAATGAATAGTAAAGCCAGCAATTAAAATGATCACAGCAATTTAACTCTATGGCTTTCAAAGAGCACCAGATTCTTTGCTTAGGAAAAAAAAAATTACAAAATCTTTGCAGAGCAGGGAGAAAGCTGCCTAATCCACAGATGATCTTTAGGAGGCACTGCAGTACTGTTAAGTCAGGATTTTTATCTGCATAAATACAGTTGTATTCAAGTACAGAATTAGCTGTTGCTGCGACCCAAATGCAGAACGTCTAGGGCTGGTGTGCTTCCTTGTTCGAAAGGTGGAGGAGCATCTAGCAGAAGACAGAAAGCCTCACTTTGCTGTGAATTCATTTGCTATTTGGGATACGACTAGATATCAAAAAGGCCACCACACAACTTAAAGGTATGCAATAATTGTGGTTAAAAAATAGTTTCCATTATCTTTGTTATTAAACCCATTTGCCTTCATTTGCTAAAGTCAGAGCTGAACACACACCCCACACACCAGCAGGGAGGTATTTGTGTGAGTGGAAGAGAATTTTCTTTTCCTATGCCCATAGGCAACTTAAGACATTATTCTCCATGTGGCTGAAGTCCTGGCTCTTTGGACATCCTGGGAAATATAGTCCCAGGGTGTTTGACCATTTGATAATGACAAGCATCTTTGGATTCCATTTCCCAGGGTTCTGCAAGTTCCGATGCCTCCAGGATGTAGTGTGTGAATATGTGTGATTCTTTTTCCTGCTTGATCATTAGGGATGGGCATGAACCAGTTGATGAACTAAAGTTCATCACAAATTTTGGCTGCTTCACGGTTCGCGAAGCAATGTTAACAAACTGAAGAACTGCCACGAACTTTCATAAATGTTGATGCAGTTCATGGGGATTCATGGCGATTTGTGAAGAACAGAAAGCACGGGGTTAAACTCCTGCTTTCTGCTCTTCATGAAAAAACAGTTCAGCCAACTGGTAGCAAGTAGAAAGCTGAACGATGGGGAGCTCCCTGCTGCTTAACTGTTTGGTTTAAATGGCCCCCTGCTTTCCACTCCCTGCAGCTTTTTGCCAGGAGCAGAATGCAGGGGTTTAAAGTTTAAATAGCTCATGAACCAATATGAACTGGTTCAGTTTGCAAACCAACCTCTTGGTTTATGGTTTATTTCATGGTTCAGCCACAAATCACTGAACCAAACCAAACTGCAAAAATGTGGTTCCTGCCCATCCCTATTGGTCATGCTCTCCATTCTGTGCCTGACCAGGCCTAGTGTGATCACATTGGCAGCAGGCCCAGCACTGGCTCTGGTCCATACAGTAAGTGGAGGGAGGGAGCTGTCCTCTCAACCTTCTTGAATTCTAAACCAGAAAGTGAAGCACCATAATAAAGAATGTGGAAGGTGTCATCAAGTTGCAGCTGACTTATGGTGACCCTGTAACATTTTCTAGGCTAGAAACTTTCAGAGATGGTTTTCTATTGCCTACCTCTGCGTAGCAGCCCTGGACTTCCTTGATAGTATCCCATCCAAATATTAACCAGGGCTGACCCTGCTTAGCTTCTGAGATCTGATGAGATTGGGCTAGCCTGCACTATCAGGTCAGGACATAATAACTAACACTACTGAATATTACCAAAACATTAATGTCAAATAGGAAACTCACATTTGTTAATATTCAATAGTATAATAGTATAATTATAACAATGACAAAAATAACATTTTCTGGCTGCGGTCACACATGCCAGATAACGTGGGGGGAGGGGAAGCGAGGCTATTTGCTCTGCAGTAATTTGACCCACCACTGTGTGATCAGACGCACCGGTGGATGAATCGGGTTTTTTCCATTGTCACGTGTTTCTGGTGCACTTCAACAAGGGATCACTGACTCAATGGAAGTGTGCTGTAGCGATCACACGGGGAAGTCTGTCTGCGGCCCATCGCAAACCCATTTGATACAGCACTTTCCCTGGTATTTTTTAACTCTGCTTCTTTGGCAGAGTGCGATGGTTTGCTGATGGGTGCGGGACGCTTGCCAGATGTTCCCATGTGATCGTGCCCTTAAAATCTGCCCGACATTCATGCCTATCGTGCGGCTACTCCTGCGTGTTACCGAGATCTCTGATGGCTTAATAAATACTTTTCTCTCTCTTCCTCAATATTTACTGCAAAACAATATGTGGTGAGACATTTTGGCATTGCTTTGGGTAGAGAAGATATGGAGGTGGGGAAACAGGCAGTACAATGACATCCTCTGTATGTTGTGTTGTATCAGGCATTGGATAGGATCCCATGGATCCATTCCATTCATTGTTACATTTTGCCCAGCTCAGAAAAGCCTTCTTCTGAAACAAAGGGCTCTTCAAAGCCTTTTGGGTCAAGAGAACACTCCATGGGCCAGGGGAAAGTTCTGCCATTAGCAAAACAGTTGAACAGGATCTAACCAACTGAAGGGAAGAGGGAAGTAAGTGACAAAGAGCAGTGCCAGTTCTATGTCTCTTACAATCTCTAGTTCCACATTTAATAAAGGACAGTTTTCCATGTTAAGCTTTGAAGGTTTTAAAGTCAGGTCTTCTATAACCAGGGGGGAGGGACTGAATCACACACACACACAAAAGTACAGAATTGCTTTGCTGGAAAGGAACAAAAGTCAATTTAATTCATTTCATTGCTACTATGGTAGCCATTGGCTCTGAGAAACCCATTAAAAGTACTCAGTTGCCACTTCATAGTACGGTGATGTTGGGAGGATTTTGGGTTGTCTTCACAGCTTCCAGGGGTATGGGAAAAAAAAATCCAAGTTTCAAGTGTCACAGGAAAAGAAACAAACAAAAAAAAAGGAGAGACCCTACAATGTTCTCTCCGGGGCGGCTGCTTAATCAATGAAGCTGAGGAATGAAATGCAAAGAATTCATTTCCCCCACAAGATTTTAGAAGTTAGTTTAGGAAAGGCAGTTCCAGTTTGTGTGTTTATCCATCTGCACTGGTAATGGGGGGTCAGACAGAAAAATATATTAGTACGTACTATTGTTATAGCAAATATATATAGCATACATTAGCAGATAATTTCCTGGTTTGCCAGTTTGCTTCATGTATTTAATGGGTACAGCTGTGCTTTACCTAGGGTTTATAATGACCCCAATGTTAACTTCTATATATATATAAAAAAAAAAAACATAGACTGCACCCCATACCTTACTAATATCTTTTTTTCTTCAGCTTGAAACTGTCTTGTGGCTTAGAATAATGATCTAAAAATACCTAATTCTTCTCTTAACCTTGAGGTGTTATACAGTCGTACTGCATTTCATGCTCTCCCATTCACTTTAATTGGAGCTGCAGATTCCAGACGGGTACTTGTGCTGGTCTATTGCAGCAAGAAGGGAGGAAGGAAAAGAGTCTGCTGGCACCGTAAAGACTAACAGATCTATTGTAGCAGACTCTAGCCTGCCAAAGATGATGCTACAATAAATCTCACCGTCTTTAAGGTGCCACCAAACGCCCTCGTGTTTTCACTGGAGTGTACCTGACCCCAGTGCTTTTCTAGTGAAATCCTCATCTTAAAAATTACGTGGCCTGAGTGGCTTAAATACTACAGAATAATTGGCAATAGACAAAGGCCAAATCTGCATTTGCTTTTTTAAATCAGTCTGGTGCTGCTGTGGTGCCGTCTTTCTCTATGCTTGTTTGAAGAGTTGTTTGGAGAAGATTCATTTAAAGCAGTGGGGAGGCATAAGGACAGCAGAGCCGCAATGAGATGGCGATAGACATATGCAGACATGCAAAAGTATGCTAGTACCATTCAAGTGTGAAAACAAAAGCAAATGTAGATAGCTTTTTTGAAGATGGAGTCAGAAGGCTGGGACACCAGTGGGAAAGACAAATGCAGATCCAACCAGAGACATAGGCTGTGGTCACCCACACTAACTAATCCACTTTCAAACCAATTTCAATGCATTTTTCAACTGGATTTTGCCACTTCACACAGTAAAATCCAGTTGGAATGTGCACTGAAACTGGATTGAAAGTGGATTATTTAGTGTGTGTGACTGAAGCCTTAGAGTATGAAGAGGAACAGGTCACAGGGCAAAGTTTTAAATATTTGGTCTACTCTTGAGTCCAGATAAATAGGATGAAGTTCATACATTGTTACTTCATGTGGAACTCACACCAATACTCAAATTACAAGTGAGTTGAAGGCTCCTGGCATCCTTCCTCTTACAATAGGAGCTCGGAGCTATTGTTTTGGAAGGTGGTAAGAGGCCATGATTTGTTCCCCCTGCCTAGCATTTCCAGGCCCATGCCCACAATCCTGAGGTGCTAATTGGGCACAGAGTCTGGGAGGAGGAGGGACTGCTGATCTCACTATTCCCCTTCACTATGCTCTAGGAATTCTCCCACTCTCTATGAATTGTGTAAATTCTTAGAGCATCACAGAGGCTGTGCTGTAAAAGTGTCAGCATCACTCCCAGCTCCCCCTCTGTGCTGCCCCCTGGATTGAAGGCAGGCATAGGGGGCAGGGGTAAGAATTACCCCCACCAAAAGGGGGGGGGGAATTCAACCCAAAATGTGGCTGTGAGCTAAGAGGGTCAAGCTAACAAATAAATTATAATAAAAATATACAAATATTTATTAGGGTGTACACATGATTAAAACATACATAAGGTTATGTTACCTTTGATGGAAGTGACGCACATCCTGACAAATGGGATAATCGCTACCAGAACAATTTGGAGAATTTGTACTATCTATGGCCCAATATACAAACGTGTAGCAAATGCAAACCATATAAGAAAGCAACAGCTGATCATATATATACACAAAATTCTTTATGCATGTATTTCTGGATGTGTGTCAGTGTAAAATAAAGAATATTGATAACTGAGGAAGGCCCAAAGGGGCCCAAACGTGTATGGTCCTTAGGTCAAAGGTTTTACCCGTCAATTGGATTTGTATAACAATCAGCTTTGAATGATATAAGCTTTAAGTCTGATATTTTGACTATTTCTTTTTACCGTATGTATGTCTTAATCATGTGTATACCTTAATAAATATTTGTATATTTTATTATAATTTATTTGTTAGCTTGACCCTCTTAGTTCGCAGTAGGAATTACCCCACCTGTGGCAGGCACATGGCTGCCCAACCCTTTCCTCTGTTCAAGACCCTCCCATGGTCTCCCTGCCCGGATCTTTTCACCAAGTGTTTTGACTGCACATGCCTGGTTGAGGAAGGCAGTCTAATCTACACTACTTTGCTTTCTCCAGGGGCATATTGCTGTTTAAGGCCCCTGGGAAGAGTCCTGGTAGGCTGATGGACTGAGGTGCTACCCCAACCTTGGCCACTCCCCACCAGTACTACTTTCTCCCAAAGACAGGAAGATAGAAGGAGAGCCTGCCTCACCCTGCTCAACCCATGGAGGTGGTGCTCAGCCAAGCTGGGTAGCCAGGTGGTGTGAAACTGGACAGATGCATCCTATCCATCAGTGAATCTGGGTGGGGGCATCCCTTGCTGCGGCAAACCCTCCTACCCTACTTTCATGCAGAGGGAATGAAATGGATGGGTTTAATTGCTGCTGGCCATTTAAACCTAACAGCTGATGGACAGACCCACTGGGCTGTTAGGTTTAAATGGCTGGCAGCCATTAAACCAGTCAGGTTTGCTCCCCCTTGCTTCCAAGTGTGTGGGGGGGGAGCAAAAAGTATCAGTGGAGTTCAAGCAACAAATTAACAGCTTGGACTCCATTCCCATGCAGCCTCTGCTGTCTCCATTTAAAGGGAATGTAGTACATGGGAATATAGTCCAAGTGGCAAATTCAAGTGGTTTGGGTTCATGAGGTTTGTGGATCTCTCCCCACCCTTTCTGCAGGCAGTGGCTCCTTGATGCCAGCAGAATGCAAGGGGAGAAGATCTTCCAAAACTCATTTAAAGGGAACATTCCCTTTAGCTGGGTTTTGACAGCAAGTGACATGCAGAAGTGAAGTCCAAGACTCCACTTCCACATGTCCCCCACTTGCAAAACCCATTTAAAAGGAGCATTCCCTTTAAATGGGTTTTGATAGTCTGTTAGCCAGATTGCATGTTATTATGAATAATAACGAGGGGAATATGATTGATTATTAATAAGCAATCGGCTGCGAGAGTGAACACCTGTGTATACAGAGGTCAGCCCCATCGGGAGGTGTTGGTAACAGACCAGGAGACTTTTGTAGTTGAAAAATAAAGTCTTTTACTGAAGTTCTGCACACACAAACAATTACACAAGCTCACACACAATTATTCAAGGCCTAAGAAATACAGAGAGAGGCAAAGCACATTTGCATTAGCAGGTAACTTGTTGGTGGGCAATACTTACTGGTCCCTTTGTGCAGAGGGTTCCTCAGGAAAAATGGAGGGGAAGGAAACTAAGAAAAATGGGGAACCATATGGCCTGGCTAGCAGGTAGCACATGGAAACTCAGGCTGCAGACCTAGAGTTTAAAGATGGAGGCAACGGTTGGGGATAGCAAGCTGGACATAAGAGGGTCAAAGGTTCGATAGGGGTCGAAGAGCAGAGAGCAAAGAGAGGGCCAGTGGTCTGGCATCTCCTTATAAGCAGGAGGGTGGGGGCTGGTTCCAGCCTCTGATCCTGCCTCCTGGTAAGTCCATCCCTGAAAACACCCTATTGGTTGGAAGATGTAGGGGAGGTGTGTGGAGGTGTGCCTGAGGGATGGTCAATACTGAGAGCTAGAAACTTGCTTGTGTCTGACACCAGGTAGCAGCCAGGATGAGTCACCCGGCCGATTCTATTGTCTTCTTGATGGCATTAGCCAGGCTGTTGATGGCCCTCAATCAGTTACTAGGCAACGATGAATAGACTCTGACAGGGCTACGTGAGGTCTTGCAGGTGAGGGGGGGAGGGAAAGAGGCTGCCTGATGTAGAAGGAACTCACAATGGCGTTTTTGGAGTTCCTAGTCCTTGTATTTTATCAAGGCATGGTACTGTGCTTTAGTGTATACTGGTTCTGTTCCATTTTCCTTCATGAGGAGCAGGCTGGTAACCTATGCTGGGCACTGGAGCTGCTGGAAAGGTCATGAGAAGCGTCTCTTGCCTGGGTGTAGTCTCTGCTGGCATCTGGGTGGGTTACCATGTGGTTCAGTCCCTTATACATACACTGGCACAGTTTATTATTTTATTACAGTCCATAAAGAGGCTCAAAAAGCCTTGCAGGGCAACATGTCGGTGAACCTCACAAACCTGAACCAATTCATCCTGGTTCATGATGTGGTTCATAGGACCTCATGAACCTAGACGAACCTCCATTTTCTCAGTTTATGCTCATCCCTAGATTCCATTACAGAAAGGATGTGGCTGCTATAAATGTTATCTTGTCATAATGTGGAGACTGACGGGCCAAGGGGCGTTTGATTAGGATTGAACTGCTCGTTCTCTTGTTTTAGTGCAATTAAACAGGCATAAGACTTGGGGCTGCTGTTATGTATTGGGACTGAAACATTGCAGGACTGTGTTGCCAGAGACAGGGTGAGCTTGGAGCCGAATAACAGTAGATCCTCAGGATTCTGGCAGGAACCAATTAAGATGTAAAGTTTTGTAAACAGCCTATTGTTGGGAGTGGGGTGTGTTGAGGTGTGGCCATTGCATGCAATATAACCCAGCTGAGGCTCTGGTCTACAGCCTTGTTTTTGCTGAAATCACTGAATAAAGTAGAGCTGATCATTAGACTGGGAGTCTGTTCACCCATGGAACCCACTATTTAACAGCTGCCTTCCACTCAAGGTTAGTATTGTGTGCTTATGATTGGCAGTGGCTCTCTAGGGTCTCAGGCTGAGATCTTTCACATGACCTACTACTTTATCTTTTAACTGGAGAGGCCAGAGATTAAACTTGGAAATTTCTGCACTAAGTGATAACCCTCTTTCCTAGTATGCGGTTGTTGTTGTTGTTCATAACCTGTATCAGATATATAATTCCCAAGCACGTGCATAAATCTGTCTCACCATGACCCACGAACGACATGACTAATTTGTATTGTATTGCATCCTGCCAAAAGGGAATTGGGGTGTGTGGGTTATGAGGACCAGAGAAAGAGATTAACACGGAGCAGACTCAGGTGGTGGGGCTTGTGCATTCATTACTGCCCATCTCATTTGACCACTGATTCACACGTGCCATTCTCTTGCAGTGAGAGGTCAGAACTTCCATGGGAAAAAAAAATCAGCTTGTCATTACTGAAAGAGCTGTATGTATAAATCATTGATTGACTGAAGACCCTGAGTCTCCACAGTTGCTAAGGAGCTTAAAAGACAATTTCATTTGGGGAAGTAGCTTTTCCAGTAAATACCCAATTTTGTTAAGTCACCTCAGGCTTCGACAGGCTAGGTCATGTCATTGTTAAGTATTGGAAGTGATATGAGGAGGGCATACTAAACAGATTCTTAGATGAAGAGAACATAGTCTCTAAATCCTGCACCGGGAATTTTTGCAACGTTTGCTAGAGATTTACTTGGGTGCTTTCTTTATTAATGTAATTAGTTAAGACTGCAATGGCCAGGTCTGCTCAAGGCCCTGAATTTAAATGGATACCAGCTTCTCTGTCTATGGAGTTAAGTGGATTTGGGTGCAAGAATAGTGGTAGAAGGTTGATTTGAGGATTATACAGATGGAGCCATTTGCTGTTATACTCATGACTATGGGATGCTGCCTTAAGGATCATAACATAATACCGAGTCTGACCACTGGTCTATCAAGGTCAGAGTTATCTATTCACACTGGTAGTGACTCTCCAGCATAAAATTCTTTTGCATTGCCTACTAGGATTGGGCACTAATCGAATTACAAACTGAAATTCATTATAAACTGAGCCTGGTTTGTGGTTTGTGAGTCTTGGTTGATGTGATTGTGTCTCCCAAGAACTGTCCATGAACTGAATCATTTGTCATAGAGGCTTGTGAGGTTCATGGGAGAGGTTTGTAGGCCAGACATGCTGGTGCTGATGACTCAGTTGTCCAGGCAACAGTGAGGGGATGGACTTTTGCAGTCCTTCTGTAGCCCTTGTGTCATGATCTGTGTACGACTGGGAGACGGGGCCTGGTGCGGCCTGGGTCCAGGAGAGACCTGTGTGGCAGTGGAAAGCAGACACAGCCTACAAACCCCACAATGCTTAGTGATGGTTGTAACCAATCAGTGTCCAGGGATTCTATGAGGCAATTATTACATACTTTGTGGGCTGTAGAAAACGGTGTTCTTTCCTCTCACAGAGCTAAACTGAGGAGAACTGTGTGCTTGTCTCTCACAGAGTTAGGCTGAGAGGAAGAACCCTTACTTGGGACTGAGAGAGTACAGGCAGAGGCCTGGCATGAGGCTGTGGGCCTGGAATAGTAAATAGTTAAGTGAAATAGGTAGTCACATTAGATTTGATTGATTTTGCCTTTAGGCACTGTTATATATATTAAGCACCTTGTCTTGTTTTCAATGCCCCATTACTGTATAAATAAACAATTTGTTTAATGTCCTCTGCCTGGTCATCATGCCTGTGGTTCTCGGCTTGAAAATGGGCATTTTAGATGACTGGGAGGGTAGTCTGGGTCTTCTCAAGGGACCTTAATTCCAGAGTGGTGGCGGCTGGAGGTGGCGACCCCCTGGGGACATGACAGCTTGATACATCAATAGTGGTCCTCCAAAGCTTGATAGGCAGCTCTGGCTGCCAACAAGAGACCTCTCATTCTGCCATATGGGAGCAGAATGGATATATATGCTCAGCTCACATTCAGCTGCTTTCACTTTGCAGCGGACAGTGAGGCAAAGCGTGAGTATTACTCACCCCCCTCCCGAAAAACCTCACCAAACTTGGCAGTCAGGTAGAGGGGCATCCTGGGGAGGACCTCAGCGAGTTTGATGTCTCTACTGTTGACACACTCCTAAGAGATCACTTTCCTGAGGCACCTGCTTTGGAGGGCTGTAACTCAGCCCCCCTAAATCCAATCCTCACCACACTTGGGAGGCAGGTAGAGGAGAGTCGTCTGGAGGTTTGTGGTGAGTTTGACACCTCTAGCCCACAGGGGGGCTGTTCTATCATGCCATGAACCTCATGAACCTTGAACAGGTTCATTAAACAGAAAGGTTTGTGGAGGTTCATGGTTCGTGAACCACCATGAACCTCCATGAACCTTCATTTTCCTGGTTCATGCCTTCCCCTATTGCCTACTGCCTGGTCTATCTAACTGGTGACACTGGGGACTGAACCTAGGGGTTTCTGCATACAATGCATACAATCCAAAACTGAGCCCCTGTTCCTCATGGTATTGCTGTTGCCCAATATGGGTGAGGTAATAGCCAACAAATACATTTGAATCATCACATTAGTACTGTACATGGTCAGATCCCCAACTTCAAATTATCCCAAGAAATAATTGAAAATTCAGTCCCAGTCCCCTGCCCCCCCCCCCCAGTATTTCACTATTTTTCCAAAGCCACCTTTAGTGATAGGATAAGATCAATAAATAATAAAATGACACTGGTGCAAGAAAAATCTGGTTGCTACAGTGTAGGGAAAATGAGGGCTCTGCCCTCATCTGTTGTAGAGGAGTACAGCAAAAATAAAGTTAATGAAATGCCAGTACGGAGAGAACCTGTTTTCGCAAGTTAGAATGAGTGTGTGACATTGGGGTGTAGCGGCTGGAGTGCCAGGCCAGGATCTGGGAGACTTGAGTTCAGATGCTGTCCTGCCCCCAGAACTTGCTCAGTGACTGTGGGGCCAGTCATCTCCTTCCATCTACCTTACAGAGTGTCCTGAACACATGACACTACCTGCTACCAAATAAGACTACTGGTCTATTAGGGTCATTGACTGGCAACAGATCTCCAGGGTCTCAGGCTGAGGTCTTTCATAGTACCTTTTAACTGGAGACACTGGGGACTGCATCTGGGACCTTTTTGCATGCAAAGTAGATGCTTTACCACTGGGCCACAACCCTTCAGTTGCAAAGATAAAGTTTAAGAGGGATGTAAGCTGCCCTGAGCTCCTTGAATGAAGGGTGGGATAAAAATGTCCCAGATAGATAATGTGGGTCGTGTACTTTTTACCATGAAATATATATTGGTAGTAGAAAGTGCTGTCAGGTTGCGGCTGACTTATGATAGTCCCATAGGATTTTCAAGGCAAGAGACAAACAGAGACGGTCTGACTTTGCCTGCATCTGCGTAGTAACCCTGGACTTCCTTGGTGGACTCCTATCCAAGTGCTAACTAGGGCCAATTGTGCTTAATTTCCAAGTGGTGATGAAATTGGACTAGCCTGGACCATCGAAGTCAGAGCAAATGGCCTATCAGGCAACTTTTTCTGGAAAGGGGCAACAGTGGAAGGGCTTCTAGTGTCCTGACCCCACTGATGCTTGGTATTTGTATATCCACACATTGATGGTATCCAGGGGTCTTTTTGTAGAAAAAGAGCTGCAGGAGCTCATTAGCATATGGTATGCTAATGAGCTATTAGGCTATTAGCATATACCATGCCCCCTGACATCACCGGAAGTGATATTAGAAGGGGAAGCAAAGGGGGGGGAGGCATCTTCAAAAGCCTCCCCTTCCCTTCCCCAGCTAGCCTGGGTGTGGGAGCAAAGAGAGAAGGGGTTTAAAGTTTAAACCCCTTCTCACTGGAGTTGGGTCACAGAAGGAGGAAAGAGGGAAGGAAAGAGAGAGAGTAGAGAGAAGGAAAGAGGGAAAGAAAGAGAAGGAAAGAAGGAGAAGGAAAGAAGGAGGGAAAGAAAGAGATAGAAGGGAAGAAGGAAGGAAACAGGGAAACGAGGGGAAAAGGGAAGAGAAGAAGATGGGTAAGAAAGAAAGAGAAAAGGGAAGAAGGAGGGAAAAGGGAAAAGGAGAGAAGGAAAGGAGGGAATGAAAGAAATTTGGTGGCAATTCGGCACCATTATATCCTATGGGCCATTGAAGTCAATGGCAAAAACCTAAGGTATATTCTGGGAGCTGGAGGGGAGGGGGTTTGAGGGAGAGGCTCAAACTCACAGGGTAGCTGGCCCAATGTTCTTGAAACTTAGTGGGTATCTTGGGGAGAGGCTCCATCAGCTACCCTGTGAGTTTGGAGCCTCTCCATCAAACCCCCTCCCTTCCAGCCCCCAGAATATACCTTAGTTTTTTGCCATTGACTTCAATGGCCCATAGGATATAATGGGGCTGAAATTGACATTCGGCTGGCGGAAAGACTCCCTAATTGGCTGGTACTGCTGAAACTGATGTGCAGGAGCCTTTCTGCCCTCCAAAATTGCTTGTGCCCGATTTGGCCGAACGGAATTGGGCCAAATTATTATTATTATTATTTTGCACACCCCTACCGGGGATGCCGGCTGGCGGAGGGACTTGCCACCATTGCCATTTGTTGTGGCTCCTGAGCTGCCTGAGCTGTGCTCAGGCGTGCTCCCCCCAAAAAGACTTTTTTTGTATATGGGCTTTTTTTCCATGTGGGCTTATTTCAACGTGGGCTTTTTTCCACATGGGCCTTTTTCCTGTGAGCATTTATGACCGTGGGTTTCTTCCTGTGGGCTTTTTTCCTGTGGGCTTTTCCCCTAGAACCCCATAACACAGTGATAACACTACTGTTCTTTCTATGTAGATTGACCAAATTAATCTCTGGCTATCCTTCTTTTCACTGCTGTAATGTTTTGCCAGGGACAGGTCTGGACCACTGTGCTGTCAATGAACAAAAAAACATTTTATAGTTATTTTATTACAGGAGGTGGAGTGGATGGGCCAAAGAAAATTCTGGCAATGTATTCATGAATCTGTTAACGAGAGCCATGTTTTGAGGTAAATTAAAACGGCACTGGCTAAATGATTTATGTACTGCACTGGTCTTCTGCATCGAGTGTAAATTAGAAAACAGCAAATTGTTTGCATATTTTGGATTACAGACTCCGCCTCAAGCAAGCTTCAGCCACATGTTCTTGTATACATATATATCCTATATGAAGAAATTATGAAAGCTGAGGAATAAGGAATGGTTTGCATGAGTACGTTCACTGCTCATGCTACGAATATCTGTGATTTTTGGTTCCTGAAGCAAACTTTGCATATTTGCTTTTGTGGATGGATGTTCCTAACAAGCAACAGATTCACAAGTATTGTTGGCTCTTTCCCTGTTACATTTTTTTTTTAAAAAAAATGATTTATTCGTTACACTGATAACCTACTTTTTTCCATCATGGAATTTGGATGGTTTTCATGGGATTTCAATGAGGTCTCTCATCTAAACACTGACCTCCCATCCACATCTGCTGATACCAAGAAGGTTACTGACTTACGGTTCCCAATTCCAGGCTGGAAAACTCCTGGAGATCTGGAGGTGAAGCCCAGGGAGGACAGGGACCTCAGCAGCACATAATGCACCAGAGTCCACCCTCCAAAGCAGCCATTTTCTCCAGGAGACCTAATGTCTGTAGTTTGGAGATAAACTGTAATTCCAGGGGATCTCCAGGTCCCACCTGGAGGCTGTCATCCCTAGTTTACTATGAGCGTATGCAGAATAAGTGCATTGTTCCTCTTCACATAACATGGTGACTGTATAGACTGGGGGAATTGTGGGTAATGCATACCCCAGTTACGCACAATTGGTAGGCTTCTAGTGCACAATTATAATCTGAAAAGGTCTTAGAAGACGATGACATGGTTTGTTTGTTAGATTCAACTCAGTTTTCGACATTCCAGCTCCCAGTTAACTGAAAACCAGCATTGCAAATGGCTACTTTTTCGTAGTTCTCCGCTGGAGTGCTTTAAGTGCCAGTTCTTTTCTCCAGCCATCCTATTCTCATTTGGCAATCTGTCAATGCCACATTCTGTTTCAACAGATGCCCTCTTTAATGGCTTCTTTTCTGGGAAAGGAAAGGAATCTAATTCTGATTAGGTTACCTCATTGTTGTCTCTGTCAGATAAACATTCGAGGATCTTTCCTTGATGCTCTGCAATGCAGGCCTCATTCAAGCACATGTCTTCTTGTACTGCCTCGAACATGATACTTTTTACCTCTCCATCTGTCACATCTGTGTCCTGCCCTTCTTCTGAAGAGCACATGGTAGGGTTGCCAGGCCCTCCTGGCAACTGGGGGTGGATGGGGGGGTTAGGGTTGCCAGATCCAGGTAGGGAAACTCCTGGAGTTTTGTGGGTGTAGCCTGGGGAGGACATGGACAATGCCATAGATGCCACCCTCCAAAGCATCCATTTTCTCCAAGGGAACTGGTCTCTGTAGTCTGGAAGTGTGCTGTAACTCCAGGGGTTCCCCGGCTCCCACCTGGAGGCTGGCATCACAAGATCAAGGTGGCCTATGCAGTTCTCTCCTCCTCCATGTTATCCTCACAGTGGCCCTGTTGAAGTATGTTAGGCTGAGCTTTATGCCTACATAAGGATACTAACCAAGGTTTCCTGAGTCCTAGGGATTCAAATCAGTATGCTGATGACACCCAGCTGTGTTGATGGATGGCATGCCAAATGCCACCCAAGACAATCTGGCCAGGGTTCTAGAGGCTGTAGTTGGTTGGTTGAAGCAGAGCCAACTGAAATTAAACCCATCGAAAATGGAGGTCCTGAGACTGAGCCTAGGAGAAACTAGGTTGGAATGCCCACTTCCAGCCCTTGACGGTGAGTTGTTAACACCAAGGCCACTTGTGAAGAGCTTAGGAGTGTGTCCGGATGCCTCCCTCTCAATGGAGGCTCAGATCACAAGCGTTGCCAGACTGGCATTTTCCCATCGGTGCCAGGTCTGGCGACTGACTCCCTTTCTGTCTCACTCCGACTTAGCCACTGTGATCCATGCAGTGGTCACCTCCAGACTAGTCTATTGTAACTGGCTGTATGCTGGACTACCCTTGAGACTGACCCAGAAACTTCAATTGGTTCAGAATGTGGTGGCACGTGTGCTTACAACATGCCATCTAGAGTCCACACACAACTAGTGCTCTGCCAGCCACACTGACTCCAAGTTGAATACCATATCAGGTTCAAGGTTTTGGTTTTAACCTTCAAAGCCCTGCAAAGTCGGAACAACATATCTTAGGGACTCTCTCTCCTGGTGTGTCCCCCAGAGAGGATTGCACTCTGTGAATTAACAATCTTCTGGTGGTTCCTTGCCCCAAAAGTATCCGTTATGCCTCAATCTGGGCAAAAGCCTTCTTGGCTCTAGCTCTAGCTTAGTGGAACACCCTTCTAGATGAGATCCAGGCCCTGTGGAATCTGATCCAATTCTGCAGGGCCTATAAAAGAGGAATGTTCCACCAGGCATACAGTTGAGGCCATGAAGTTTCCCTCCAAATTGGCCTCCCCAGTTTGGTGTAGTGGTTAAGAGAGCAGATTCTGGGTTTGATTCCCCACTCCTCCACTTGCAGCTGCTGGATGACTTTGGGCAAGCCATAGTTCTGTCAGGGCTGTTCTCTCAAGGACAATTCTGGAAAGTGTTCTCTCAGCCACACTTACCTCACAGAGTGTCTGTTGTGTGGAGGGGAAGGGAAAGGAGTTTGTAAGTGCTCTGAGACTCTAAGCGAAGGGTGGGGTATACATCCAATCTCCTCCTCCTCCTCCTCCTCCTCCTCCTCTTCTTCTTCTTCTTCTTCCCCCACCATCTATTATGCCATTGTACCAGTTCTACTAACACATAGGTCTAATTTAACTATGCTAACTATGCTATGCTGGTGTCAGTACACGGATTTAGCTCAGTCAGCCATTCCCCAATTCAACCTAGATGCATACTAGATTTAGAGATCTCTAAAATGATTTAGCCCTCATTGGAATAGGGGCTCAATCCGACATGCTCACAAACAGCTACACTCACTAACTTGACCAAACATGGAGGAGCATATGCTGCAGAGGCTCTGAATGTCCCCTTCGGTGCCTCTTCTGTGATGGTACATCTGTTATGGATCACTGTTTCCAAGGAAGTTTGCCAGGTGTTTCCCTTACTGAGTTTTTAAGCTAAAAAAGATTTTGCCAAGCTTTTAATTAAGTAGCTGCATTATTTACTATCTCCACATAAAGGAGAACCTCCACATTCAGAGGCAGTCAAGCTCTGAATCCCAGTGACAGGAGGTAAACATTAGGGGAATGCCTTAGTCTCTACGCCCTCAAGAGGAATTGGTTGGCCACTATGTGAGACAGAATGTTGGACTAGATGACCACTGGTCTGGTCCACCAGGGCTCTTCTTACATTCTTATATTGCCTACCGTTTTATTGGATTTATCATCTGATTGTCTGGTGGTTTTTAAATTATGGTTTTATTGTTCTTCATTGCTGGAGGAGGGGGAGGAATACCTTTTTGGGTAAAAGGCAGGGCACAATGATTTGAAATGAGAAACCCAATATATGACTAGACTTTAGAGCATGCATACCCTGGGGTTTTGACAGGGGTTAGGTGTACATTGTTAATTGCATATGACCAGGGAACAGCAGCTAATTTACCTCATGACAGAACATGACAGCTCATACCCCTGTTCACTAGTTACAGTGAAGGTGGGGCAATCCATATATATACTTGATTTTTCTTTATATGTGCATTGAGTAATTCTCATATTACATTCAAAGCATGTACAACTGAATGTGTGATTTGAACCTCATATATATCCAGATACTGGTCCCTGGTTTCATTTGTCAAGTGAACATGTGTTGGCACTTTCTTACAAACAGATTATAAACATCCATGCAGGATGAACATACATGCACTGCAACATGTGAACATGGCTAACTTCATGGGGGGGCATAGTTCCTACAGAGCAAAACAAAAACATACCTGCAGTATAATCTAGAATTCTGCCACTTCTTTCCTTGCTTTAGGTCAAATTTATTTCGACGGGGGGAGTAAGGCGTGTGCTTCACTGTCTCCCATTCTTTCACGTTGGCTGGATTGCATCTTCTGTTTTTTTCATCTGCAATTCAAGCCTTGACTGAATAAATGACACCACTTAGTTGATCAATGCATGAAAAACCACATAAGATTAGAAAGAAGGGGGCAGGAGAGAACTCATTTTCCTGAAGGAGAGATGGCGCACTAGGCACATGAAATCGTTCTGTTTGAAAGGCTGGCTGTGAATGTCAACTAGACTCTGATTCATTTGACTGCAGAGACTTGGAATGAGAACACAGCAGTGTTTCCATTCTTTGCAGTGGTTTCTAGACATCTTTTTCACCCTCTTTGTTTTAATCGGCAGCAGCTGCTGACTTGTGCCCCTGCATTACTGCATCGAGCTTGTCCAAAATGGCTGTTCTCTGGTCCTGAAACCGACAAGTGAGATCCAAGGGTAGATTAAACAACAACAACAACAACAAAACCTCCACTAGAGTGTATAACACTCGTTTTTTACTCTTTCCCTTTTAAAAAAAAAGAATGTGATCCATATTCGGTTTGTTGTAATACTGTGGAGGCGACTTGAGTGTTAGCTTGGTTGTTGTTGTTTTTTTTTTAATTAGGGCCTCATTAGAAAGGAAACTGAATGGTTTTGAGCAAAATAGCCGTGTCAAACCTTAGCCTAGGAGAATGCATACTTGCTCTGAACACCATATAACTGGCCAATTTGTGGTACAATCTGTTTATGATAGTTAGTTCCAGGCTGGGAAGAAGGACTTGCGTGTGTGTTTTGCATTACATCTGTATGTTCCTAACGATGTATCAGAAGGGGAGCTGCTTCAGTTTGAACCCACTGAAACTCTGCTTGGCGTTGTGTAATAAAAGAGCTTTTAGCCTTTTCATTGTTAGCTGCCTGTGTGCAATAAGCAGCGAATAGTCCTGAAGGTTCTAAACGAATTAACTCTGTTTACCAAAAAAAAAAAAAAAAAGTTTGCCGATATTCTATGTAAAGTGTGACAAAGTGTAGGAAGAGCAGGCTGAATGTTGGCAACTGGCTTTTCTACAGGCAGATGAATTGGAGTGTGAAGACATGTCATCAGTGACTAATAGTCTGGTCCCTTATTATCCTGCACACAGTTTCACTGCTCAGAGTGTTTCTGACAAACAAAACCAGCAAGTGCTAGGTGTTGTCTTTCTACAAAGCAATCGGTCCTTATTAGGGTTTGCTAAAACATTCTCACTTTATTTTTTTTCCCCTTTCCCGCCAAACATATACCTTTGAAACTGAAGGCAAAACAGACAGACATGCCATTTTTGCTTCACGTAAATATGGCTAATAACAATAATAAACACCTAGCAGATATCTTGTCCTTATGGAGGCCTCAAAGTAGCCTAAGATCTATTGTCTTGCTATAATCTCACATGAGAAATAAATCAGCATTAGTGTCCCTGAGTTGCAGATGACAGGATGGAGCTAATTTACCTCAGGGTGGAATTCTAACTGATAAGGAAGGTAGCTGCCCCCACCCCCCTCCCCGATTATATGACCTGGCTCTCTCAGTCTTAACATACCTCACAGGGGAGGAGGGAAAAATGGTGGTGTAATCTACTTCATTGAGGAGAAAAATGAGGTATAAATGTCTAAATAAATAAATGTGGCTAATTTACCATAGTCTGGCTTAGTACTCTCCCAAAATACTAGAACTCGAGGGCATTCAATGAAACTGATGGGCAGTAGCTTCAGGATGGGCAGAAGGAAATACTACTTGACACAGAAAGTGATTCAAATGAGGAATTCACTGCCAAAAGATGTAGTGATGGCCACAGGAATAAACAGCTTTTAAAGGGGATCAGATAGAGTCATGGAGGACAAGTCTGTCAGTGGCTACTAACCACACTGACTGGGGGAACCTCTACTTTCAGAGGCACTAATCCCCCAAATCCCAGAGCCAGGAGGCAGCATATGTTCTGTTGTTGGCCCTCTCAGCCATTGTGTGAGACAGGACACTGGACTAGATGGACCTTGGTCTGATCCAGCAGGGTTCTTCTTATGTTCTTACCAGGGCTCTTTTTGTAGCAGGAACTCCTTTGCATATTAGGCGACACACCCCTAATGTAGCCAATCCTCCAAGAGCTTACAGAGCTCTTCTTACAGGGGCTACTGTAAGATCTTGGAGGACTGGCTACATTAGGGGTGTGTCACCTAATATGCAAAGGAGTTCCTGCTACAAAAAGAGCCCTGGTTCTTACGTACTATGTATGTAAACCAAAACTAAAGTATGAAGCCAACAAATCTGTAGTTTGCTTTAGTGGTGTGGGTTTGGCATAAACTGAACTGAATAAATACCAGAAAAATACCAACTGGTATTTTTCAGGTATTAATCCAGCCAAATACAAATCAAAGGATCTGATTCAGCTACCGATATAGCAGAGCCTGAATAAAAGCCAATAATTTTTGGCTTTTATTCAGGTTAGCTATACCAAGGAGAGGATCAGCTGGGGTGGTGGAAGCTGAGAGTTTCATGTTGGCTGGTGGCCTCCTGGGAGAGCCAGTTTGATGTAGTGGTTAAGAATGGCAGAGTCTAATCTGGAAAACTGGGTTTGATTCCCCACTCCTCAACATAAGAAGCTAGAGCCAGGTGATTGTGGGTCAGTCACAATGGGACCCAGGCTAAGCAAAGTCCAATAAACTAGACATGCCCATGCAGCAATGGCTGCCTCTGGCCAAGGCCACCAAGTGATCCTGGGGGTTCCAGCCAGAGATCATCAGCAAGCCATGCCACCCCCATGCGGCAGCATGCACAAGGCCGTATGAGTGACCAGTATAGTCAGAGTTCACTGGCACCATCCCCCCCACGAGATGGTAGCTGCCTACGGCTGAAGGCCGCCAGGTGTTACATGGGGAAGGGAGGTCTGGCTGCCAAGTTGCATGTTTGATGGCAGGACTAGGTCCCCAGTGTGTGGAAGAAACTGCCAAAGAATGCCCCCCGTGGACCAAAGCACAACTGCCACATGGTGTGTGTGTGAATATGACAGTGGCCTGGCAGCCTGGAGGCCCCAGCAGAGGATCTTCTGTGCCCCCCCTCCCCATGTGCAAATGCTGATCTCCATAGCTATCTGGAACTGCATCCCCAGAGCTGCAGGCTGAGTGGAGAGGTATGCGACCTCACCTTGGAACCCTCAGCAGCATGAATACAACTGCAGCAGCTTCCAACTTATCAGTGAGGCTGCCACTGAAGTGAAGGGGTCCTGCTTGACTGCTACAGACAAGGAGGAGGAGGAGGAGGAAGAGGAGATAGGATTTGTACCCCACCCTTCACTTAGAGTCTCAGAGCAGCTTAGAATCTCCTTTCCCTTCCCCTTCCCACAACAGACACACTGCAAGGTAGATGAGGCTGAGAGAGCTCTCTCGAGAACTGCCTTTAAGAGAACAGCTCTGAAATAACTTGTGACTGGCTCAAGGTCACATCAGCAGCTGTGTGTGGAGGAATGGGGAATCAAACCCGGTTCTCCCAGATTAGAGTCCTTGCTCCTAACCACTACACCAAGCTGTCTCTCTGCCATGCTGAAGCTACAATTGGAGTGGCACCCCATTCTACCCCCAAACAGCTTCCTGTTCCCTCCATTGCACCAGTTGCACCAGTTGCTTGTGGGCCAAATCAGAGCTCTGGATGGGCTGGTCCCAGCCCCTAGACCTTATGTTTGACACCCCTGGCTTAATGTGTCATGTTAATATTTGTGCTATGCTTCAGGTCTTTCTGGTGGTTCCAGGCTTCTAAAATCCTAATGTATTTTTAATTGAATGTCCCATTTTGTTGATTGTTTTGACTCACTCTGTAATCCACCTTATTCTCTGTGAGAAAGGTGGACTATAATAACATCAATAAGAAATAGATAAGAAATAATTCTACCCCTCAGGCTGCTTAACTGGCTTTACTGAGGATTTAGATTGAGGAATTCATGATTTATACCCTCTGATTTTTTTACCACTCTACAGAGCGAGCGATAGTAAGATTGCTAGACCAAGCCTGCCAACTGGTTGAGGGACTGGGGTGGGGCCGTGAGGGGGTGTGATGTCAATTGTGTCACTATATCACTTCTGGGAGAAACCTGGAAGTAATGTAGAGTAGCTCTAGGAATCACCAGAAATCACCAGAATTTGCCATAGAGTTTTCAGCAATTTCTAGAGCTACTCAATGTCATTTCCATTTTTTTAAAAAATGGAAGTGACATAGTGATGCTGCAGATGCTGATGTTTTAATTCCCTCCACTGCAGCAGCAGGAAGTGACAAAACATGGGAGCAGGGAATTCCCCCCACCCTGACTGGGAGACTGGCAATCCTTGGCCAAAAGTTTTCTATGTATTTTGGGTGAAACTCTGTACATGTGAACAATCACTGAGGAAGTGAGCAATGACTCATGACAGCTCATAGCTTGCCACAAATTTTGTTAGTCTTGAAGGTGCTACGGGACTCTTGCTCTTTTCTACAGTCACTTCACAGTTCTTTTTAATGAATTGATGATATTCTTGAATGTAGGAGCAGTCGAACAGAAAATAATTATTTCTGGGGAAAAGTCCAGCTCTCAGAATTTCTGATCTGCCTCTTCCACTATAGAATTCAAAGGTCTCTTAGAATCAGTCACTTGGGCTGAGTTCAAACTGGCAGTTTGCCCTGCTATAGCTGCGGTGAGCAACGTTTCACAAGCGGATTAACGGGGCCGTTCACACACAGGCATATCTGTCTGGCGTTCCCCACCCGTAGTCAACCTGTCATGTACCACTTTGCTCCCGCATTTAAAAGATAGCTGGTGAAAGCGGTAGCAAATCCCAGAGAGTGCCTTTATCCTGCTTCATTCCACTTCAGGGAAGTGTGAAAGCTAACCCGAAAAGCTGGGAACAACCCACGGTAATAATGTCCACCGGGTGTTTCCGCGCATAAGGTGCACTTGATTGCCCTGGAGAGGCAGCAGCGATACGATTGGATGTGTTCCGCTCTACCACCCAATGTGGTGCCAGCACAACAGGATCCTCCCCGTATTGCCCTGATGCACTTATGCGCATGAGCACATACAGACACATGCGTATGTACGCACATAGCCAAATTCCCAGGAAAAAGCCATTTATAGCCGCGCCTCCAGGCCAGCAGTCTAAAAATTCCCTTGTGCCTCCTCCCGATATGCTCCCACATCAGTCTGCGCAGTGTGACCAGGAAAACCTGGAACAGTTTGTTCCGGGGCTTTTTTGCCACAACTCACTCCTGCTTCAAACTGCCAGTCTGAACTCAGCCTTGGTGTCTTCATTCCAAGTTTTAAATTTAAGGTGGAAGTTGCAGGTGATAAATCTTTTCAAAAACAGAGCTTGTAGTGGAAATAATGACAGCTGCTTGAAGGTGGAGGAGTGAACAGATCTGCTCATAATAAAAGATTATACAGATGGGTTATCAGGCGTATATATTAAGGAGGGGAAAGAAGGTTGTTAAATACACAAAAGGCTATAATAATGCTGTAACACTATTTTTGGAAAAGGAAAAAAAAAAAACCCTCCATCTTCTAACTTGGCAGTGATGCGACCAGTTCCATGAAGGTGAATAGCCAGGGTGTTCACTATGCCATTAGAATTATTTTCTGTCACTATTTACCTCAGATCTTATTGTAATTGGCACAATTGTTTTCTGCTTGGAAAAAAAAATGTATATATGAATCTCACCAGCTCCCATTTCTGCTTTCACCACAAGTTAAAGTTGAAGTATAATGATCCCAGTTATATACAGCATTCCCAAAGTTAGATTTCCATCAGTGAGGGGAAATTCTACATGGGTAGGGTTGTCAAGTGATGCCTGGAGATTTCCCAGAATTATAATTGATCTTCAGACCACAAAGATCAATTTCCCTAGAGAAAATGGCTGCTTTGGAGTGTGGACACCATGGCAATATACTCCATTGAGGTCGCTCTCCACCCCAACCTTGACAACACCCCTAAATCTGCAATAATTTCCCAACCCCTACCTGTGGGTGCATGTGACATATTTCACGAGAACCTCACATTTATATACAAGAAGCAGAGTTGGTTTTTGCACAGCATCAGCTTGTCTCTCTTCCCTGAAACTTCAGCTTGATTGCATGGTCTTCATCTCCAGCCATATTACACATAATTCAGGGTTTTCACAGTTTTGTCCCTTAATAACTTTAGTTCTTCCTTTTTCAGCTGCCACTCAGGCCTGGCCTAGATGTGTCACGGAATGAGGCAGTAATGAGGTGGTGGATTGTTGAGATGGTAGAATGGATGGTATCGCTTCAGAGTGCAGGCAGGGGATTAAATTTTTTAATTTACCTCACATAAACCAGTGGAAAACTTGCACAATTAGTCTGCCTTTTTTTCTGTTTGCAAGGAGTTCTTACATCTGGTCAACACTAACCCCATTGCTTAACCCTTGTGTTAACCAGCTTAGCGTAGTGAGGGATTTGTGTCTTCAGTGTCTTTGCAAATTTTTGATTGTATTTCACCTGTGCATCATAAATTTTATGGCCCTTGACTTCCTACTACCCCTTACAGAATTGGTTTAGGATATTAGTCATTGGTTTCTATGTTTTTCTTCATTAGATTCGAACTTCATGTGACTGAGTTTGGCGTACAGTTTCTGCATTTTATGTGTAAGTGCCATGTCTCCCACTGCATCAGGAAACCTCCGGGCAATCCCTAGTATTGCCTGATGGGTCCTCAAATGGTGGTAGGGGAAAGGTGAGGGGAAATGTGGAGGGTGTGCTGCTGTTGTCCTAGCACACAATGTCACTTCTGGCAAAAGCCAGAAATGGTATCATGATGTTGTAGCCTCTAGGATTTGCTAAAAACTCTATAGTTTAACCATAGAGTTTTTGCAGATCCTAGATCATTGCAGATTGGACTGCAAGGAGATCAAATCAGTCAATCCTAAAAGAAATCAACCCTGATTGTTCCCTGGAAGGCCAAATACTGAAGCTGAAGCTCAAATACTTTGGCCACCAAATGAGAAGGGAGCACTCACTGGAGAAGACCCTGATGCTGGGAAAGACTGAAGGTCAAAGAAGAAGGGGACAGCAAAGGATGAGATGGTTAGACAGTGTTATCGATGCAATGACCACAAAATTAAGCAAACTCTGGAGGACGACAGAAGACAGGAGGGCCTGGCGTGATGTGGCCCATGGGGTTGCAAAGAGTCAGACTCAACTGTGCAACTGAACAACAACAAAAGATCATTGCCTCTGACATCATGATGACACTTTTTTGCCAGAAGTTACAGTACACTGGCATGAATCTAGTGTACCTGTGCCCATCCCCCAATCCTGCCAGGGGTGCCAGGTGGTGGCCTGGCATCCCTGGCTTTATGGCCTTTTGATGCCTTCTACATAAAATGTATGTATAGTGATTGCTTCTGAAGAAGTGAGTTGTTGCCTATGAATGCTTATGCTGGAATAAAGTTCTGTGAGTCTAAGGCTGCATAAAACTTCTGTTTATTTTTGTTGCACAAACTAACCTGGGTACCCCTCTGGAGCCCCCTGGAAAGTATTGTATTTGAGGTGACATAAAAGTTAAGTGGGTGGCATTACTTCTGTATTCACATATGTGAATGGTCGGGTGATGGTCATGGATGTCTGATTCATCTTTCTATCTGCTGTTATTGCTGTCCTCAAAGACAAAAAGGGATTTGTGCATCTGAACACCAGATTTTTCCATTTTAGAAAAAGATTAACTCTCCAGATATGCCAACTTCCCTGCCCATGATTTTGGAAGGGAAGGCACATAATTTGAAGGTTGTTCTGATTCCCTCCCACTTTGACACCTTGTCCTTATTCTAAACAGTTCTGCTTTTGCCAGTTCTTCTGAAACAAGGTTGCTGGCACTTAAGAAAGCTTTGCAAAACCTGAGTTTGCCAGAGACAAGCAACAATGAATGAACAAACAAAAAACTTTGTATGACAATTCAGTTTCTCTGCCCTGACCTGGATAGCCCAGGCAAACCCAATCTCATTGGATCTTGGAAGCTAAACATGGTCAATTCTGGCAAGTACTTGGATGGGAGACCTCCTTGGAATACTAGCAGTCAGGATGCAGGGACAGGCTTTATTCAGTCACCTCTCTGAATATCCTCCAGAGCCTCAGTAGGGGTCAGTCACCAGAGATCACCATGACTTCCAGGTGTGTGCACGTGCGCATGCACATACACGCTTATATAAAAAATACATCTCAGTTTCTCTTCACTAACTCAGTTATTTTTTAGGGATGTACACTTTGCACTGCTTTGTTTCTTTTTTCTCTGTGTCATATGTACTGGCTGAGTGTCTTTTGTATGTTTTTGTTCCCAGTGTTGCCAATTTATTTGTGTACCCCCAGCTGTTTTTGTGTTGATTTATATTTAAGCAATTTGATCTCCACTTTTGAAAATGTAACTTCCTATCCCCCCCAAATTAGACAGTACTAAACTCCATGTTCTGTTGTGTGCTGATGAGACTGCAGCTTCCACGTGTGCTCAAAGAACTGACAAAATATGCTAGGAATAAACAGTCAGAGAACAGTTATGATAAAACTAATGTTATATTCTTCTCTAATTCCCAGGGTAATGCTGTTTGCCACTTTGGGCCAGATTGCAAGCCAGATTGACCAGGGATCCCAGAGGTATTTTGCCTTCCTCTGGGCTTGGATCAGGAGTGTAGGGGGGAATGTGGGGGGGGGGAGGTAGGTGTGAATTTCCTGCATTGTGCAGGGGGTTGAACTAGAGGACCCTTGAGGTCCCTTCCAGCTCTATGTTTCTATTGATAAATTTAAGTTCAGATGGATTATGAACAGGCAGCTCTTGAGTATACCAAAATGTTGACAAAACAAAAGAATCTCTCCTTATATATAATTGAGTAGTGGGGTGGCACTTTCTGAACATTTCACACGCCTCTAAATCAGTTGGCTCCATGATGTGTCACTCAGAAACTGTCCCTATCCACTGGCTGCATTGATTGAGTCCTGCCCACAGAGGTGGCACCCGCCAAAACTTTACTCAGAAGATGGTTGCTTCACTCCAGTGAACACACCTACTATCTTCGTTCTCCTCACCAGATGACAATTGATTCCCTCAGGGGACAAAGCCTCCAAGCCAAGTTTGCTGAGACAACACTTTCCAGAATGGAACCCCCCACACACCAAGTAAACAGCTGTCAGTGTGGTGGAGGCAGGGGGAGGACCAGCCCAAGTTATCACAAAAAAGCCAGTGGATACACACACAAGCAGAGATAGAGGATGGGACCAGACACACAGAAAACAGGAAGCCAAAAACCCAAGGCATGCTGCAAAGCTGAAATACAGACACAGTCACAGACAGATCTATGTAGGCATGCACAAACAGGAGGAGTGCAGGAACAATTGGCCGAAGTGGAGAATGACATATAAATTAAAAAAAAAAATACAAAGAGTGTGCAACACTGGGATAAACCCTGTGAGTGGGGGGGAAACTTTAACCACACCCAGAGTGTGAAAACCAATTACAAAGAGAGAGGCAAATCGACAGAGACAGATACAGACATCCAGATACATATTTAAAGCAAAAAAAAGGATGGAAAAAAACAGGAATCCAGGTCAGAGCTTGGCTTCCTGTAGAAATTATAACCAAGCATTGTTTCTCACTTTTGTGTTCTTGATTTAGCCTTGACCAAGGAGGAAAACAGGCTGAGACAGATACACATAGAGAAACTTTCAAAGGGGAAAAAATGTAGTAATAAACAAGACACATACTACACATGACCAGTTAAGTGTACAAAAAATGAAAAAAAAAAAAAGAACACACTTCAGCCAGGGCAGAGGAAGACGTTTAGACAAAAAAAATCCAATGTCTTATATTTGCAAAATGCATCCTCACTGGCTAACATGAACTAATGCTTTACTTGGTACAAATTGAGAAAACCTAGTAGACAAGACAAAGTAAGAAGTGAGAAGATACACACTATATGTGACTAAGCCAGATAAGTGTACAAAAAAAGGAAAAATTAGGGGACAGTTGGGCCAGAGGAAAGGAAGCAGTCCACTCGCTTTCAACCCAACTTCCCTTGAGACCTGTTCTGTAACAGGGTGGACAATGCGACCGTGACCACATTGAATGACAGGGACGTCCAACATAAAATGACTTTGCAGACTGCCCAATTCTAGACATTTCTCCACAGAGCTCTGTGTGCTGCATTTTCTGGCCCAAATTGTGTGACCTTGGAACCCAGTATTGTGTAAGGTATGTGAGACTTTACTTCCACATTTGTGCCTTTCTATTACATATTGCTAATATGTACTTAACCTGCTTCCAGCCGATGCATTCGTTACACATCACATCTTTCTAGAGCTCATTGTATTGTTTTTACAATGGACTTTACTGCTAGTACACAAATAATGACCGATTCAATCGAGTGCACAAAACACTACACAGCTAGTTTAATCTAATAAAAGCCATCTCTTGGAACAAGTTTAGCTGTATATGTATTTCAGGTTTATTATATTTAATTCTTCTGGAAAGTGGGCTACATATTCACATCAGGCACAAGGAGAAGCTGAGTAGCCTGCTTGTGGAATTATTCAATGTTTCCTGCTGAAATTCAGGTTTAAAGAGCCAAAGTGGTTTTTCAGTTACTTTATGGGCACCTGTTTGGAACTGAAGTAAATAATCCAGATTTAAAGGTGGTACAGGCTTAATTTCTCAGAGATGATATGGGACTCTCTAAATGTGTCACGTACAATACAATCCTATGCAGAGTTACTGTAGCATAAGCCCATTGCAATACATTTGTTTGTTTATTTAGAGATATTCTTTTTTTCTTCCCAACAGGAACTCAAAGTGGCTTACAGCATCCTCCATTTTATCCTCAGAACAGCAACTCTGTGTAGCAGCACTGGCAGAAGACTGTTGCAATCTGAAGAGTTAGCAGTAAATCACAGTTTCTCCATCTATACACCACAAGAAGCTTTGTGGACAAGACCTGAAGATGTTATAGGCAGTGGAAGGACATAGTAACTCATGAAATTAATTTGGGCAGTATTCAGTATTCTGGCATTATTCCCTTATGATTCAGAAACTCTTCAGACACTAGTTAAAGTATTAGTGATATAGGTTTTCAGAGCATGCATACTACGGCACATGGATTCCGCCCCTTATCTTTAAATCAAAATCTTCCACTATGTCAGAAAAGGGTGGCCATTTAAAGCTGTTATCTGTGCCTCAACTTGGAAGACCTTTTATTTCAACACTCTGCAACAGTCTCTCAACAGCAATCACTTGAGGACTGCCATTAGCAAGTTCCTTTATGTGATCATTGTTAATCCTGTGGTGCCAGAGACAGTAACTTGAAATTATCCCCTTTTTGGCTAACTTGCCAGTCATTTGACAGAAGATCTGGTAACTTTGTTTACTGCTGGTAAAAATGTATACACTACAAAATAGTGGCCTTTAAAAATTATAACAAATGTATTGAATATACCATATAGCTGAATTAGATCAATTGATCATATAATGCAGTGATTTGGGTTCGTTCGTTTTCCATACTGTTTTTACATTACATGGCATTTATCTTCCTTTTACAGTCAAAGTTTAAAATGGTATCAGTTTAATGGGGGGAAATTGGCATGAGGAAACTGAAAATGACGTGGAAAGAAACACTCACAGTTCAATCTGACAGAGATGTGGCAAAATCAAACAGGGATTTTAGAAAAAAACAAAACAGGGAATGCAAAATTTAATTGCAGCCTTGGTTTTCAAGTTAAGTATGTACCCTTTGCTAAACCTGAACTGCCTGATAAGTCAGATATTTGATCTGCTTACAGGACCTTTAAATAATTTTATTTATGTAGTCAGTCAGTTAGTCATTTATTACGGCAACAAGCCATAGAACACACATGCTTAAATATAACATTCATAACATTCATATAACTGGATTTAGGACAGTAAAATAAAACTCTATAAAAATACAGTTGAGCATAATAAAGTAAAAGAAAAACATAAAACAGAGACTATTAGGCAGCTATTATTATATATCTGATCATGTATTTTGGATGCAGTAGCATGCTACCCAAAATTTTGCCACAGTTTCGGTAATTGTCCGGTTCCCATCGATTAACAGTCGGTTACACTGCTCAGCACCTGATTGTCCCACCATATCTGTTATAAGGAGAGTGATATATTTGTCACGGATCTTGTTATACCAGTTACATCTGAGCATCATGTGCTCAATAGTTTCTATCTCTCCTGAGCCGCATCGACAAAGTCTATATTCAGTGGGGATCCTTCTGAATCTGCCCTCAAGCACTGTGGAGGGGAAAGCCTCACATCTGGCTAACGTGAAGGCTTTCCTAAGCTTGTGAGTATCCAGCTGTGATAAATAGGACATGGGTTGCAAGTGATATTTGACAGAATCCAGGGCTCTAAACTTAGGGCATCTACCAAGATCTATCTGTCTCTCCATGTCCATCATTCTCTGTTTTAGGGCTGATTTTGCTACATCCCAATTCATACTCAAAATCGCCTGGGGGGAAAAACCAAGCTCATATAATTTATTATGAACTGCTCTCAGCCATTTAGATTGAAAGTTGTCTGAGAGTAACAAATGGGTTAGTCCCTGAGGATGGAAATTTAGTTTAAGCCAATACTGGAGTGAAGCCAAAGTAATTTTGGCTTCCACTGATATAGCACCTGTCTCTAGACGGATCAGTGTATTCGATACACACCTCGGGACCTGAAGAACTGCTCTGAGAAATTTGGACTGAACTCGCTCTAAGGGGGCAAAACTAGAGGAAGGAGGCCCAATAAAAGTGCCATAGAGCATCTGTCTAACTGCCTTTGCTTGAAAGAGTTTTTGGGCAGCTGGCATGTAATAAGCCCCTTTGGTGCTATAGAACTTAAGAATAGCATTGGCTGTTCTTTCACCTTGGGAGGCAACATACTGTATATGGGCTTTCCTAGCCCCATTTGATTGAAGGACCATACCTAAGTATTTAAAGCAGGAAACCTGCTCTAATAAGTGCCCATTTACAGACCAGGTTCTTTTCTTTTGTCTGGCCCTGAAGGCCATAACCTTGGTTTTTTTTTGAAAATTTATTGTTAGTTCCTTATTGTTACAAAAGTCTGCAAACTTACTGAGAGCTCTTCTAAGACCAACTGGTGTTCTTGCTAAGATGACAGCATCGTCGGCATACAGTAAGATAGACACATGCTGTTGTTGAAGTTTTGGTGGATGTAAACTGGGGGAGTCCAAGTAACTTACTATATCATTAATATATAGATTAAACAGGGAAGGGGCTAATACGCAACCCTGCCTCACTCCCCTATAGGTGTTAATAGGGTCCGATAGATTTCCTTTCCTGTTAAGCCTAACCTGCAAATGGGTATTATCATGGAGAGCCTGCAACAAAAAGAGGAAGCTTCTATCAATTGAGGAAGCTTCTAAGCCGGCCCACAATTTTGGCCTTGATATTGAATCAAAAGCTGCTTTCCGGTCAATGAAAGCGGCAAAAAGCGAATTAGGACCTTTAGCATAGTATTTTTCCATAAGGTGTTGAATTGTAAGGCAGTGGTCTAAAGTGGATCTAAACTCTCTAAAACCAGCTTGCTCTGCCACAATCACATTTTCTTGGCTCAGCCAATCCTCAAGCTTTACCAGAAGGTGTTTAGCATATAGCTTGCTACATATATTTAAAAGGCTAATAGGCTGATAATTTGAAGGCTCTTCTCTTACGCCCTTTTTGAATATGGGAACCACTATTGCTGTATTTAATTCTGAGGGGATAAGGCCAGAAGAGTCTATAAAAGTAAAAAGGGCTGCAAGAAAGGGTGCCCACCAGTCTATATTTTCTTTAAAAAATTCTGGTTTATTTATGTATTTTTACAGATTTTATACCTTGCCCCTCTGTCCTCATAAGGGCCAACAAGGTGGCTAAAATATACATAATAAAATCACATACAAATAATGATGTCATTAAAACAATTAAAAGCAGAGCTAAAATATATACAAAAACATGAAAACCACAATTTAAACATTGGGCAGGAAGAAGGGATCACTGAGGAAATGCCTAATAAAGCAAAACAAAACAGCCTTTGCCTGCTGGTTGAAGATGGCAATGGAAGGAGGCAGGTTTTGGTTCTAATACATTGAAGCAGCCTTTAGGGGTGCTGGTTAGAGCTAAGGAGACCTTGCCCAATCTCTCCTTATATATAAAAGAGTTTTCGTGTCCCTCTTGCCTGAACGTTCCACACACTCCCATAGCCTTTGACTCTCTGGACTGTCATTCCCACGGAGTGCCAATCCAGTGCCTGCGTTGCTGCAGGCCTGTCCACCACAGAATCGGTGGCTAACATTGCCACCTCTTTGTGGGGCAAAACAGCAAGTGGGAAGGATGCTCCATTGGCTTGGCACTGAGAAGACTGAGGCTTCCCCCCCTGGCCTGCCTGCTGAGGCAGGTGAGCCAGGAAGGGCCCGGGAGAGAGCAAGGGGCATTTAAAAGCCTCCCCATTGCTTCTTCTGCCTGCCCGCCAAAGTGGGCGAGGAGGAGAAGCCTCCCAGAGCCCCCTGCCACCTCCTGGCCCACCCACCAAGGCAGGCAAACCAGGAAGGGCCCGGGAGGGACTGGGGGGGGGATTCAAACATGGCTAGGCACTTGCCTAGGGCACGCCAGCCTGCAGGAGCATCAAACTGTGCCCCGCCCCCCACGAAAAGCCCCTTGCCACTGTTGCCAGCCACTGCCAGCCACTGCCGCCAGTGAAGAGCGCCCCAGTGGGGCGCAGGAGGCAGCAGCAGAGCTTGCCCACCCTCCCCCTCTCCCCTTGGGGGGGGAGAGGAGGCAGAGGCGGCCACTGCCACCAGTGAAGAGCATCCCAGCAGGGCGCAGGAGGCAGCAGCAGAGTTTGCCTGCCCTCCCCCTTCCCTGGCTTGCCAGTGCACCCTGCAGCTGTGGGGCCTGCAGGCAAGCCTGTGCTGGGAAAGAAAGGGCAGGGGTTTACTTTGGCTTCTGCATTTTCCTGTGATGGATTATATGGACAGATTTGCTGCAGACTATAGATGCATTTCACTTTAAATGAAGTCTCCTTTGTGAATATTTTGCAGGCAATTTAGCACACAGTTTTGTGGGTTTTTTTTGAGATTTTGTTATTCTCTGCAACAGAAAGGGATGAGCAAGTCTCCCTGGGAAGCAAGTTCCAGAGTTTTGGTTCCACTATGGAGAAGGGCCTCTCTTGGGTGGCCACCCTCCTAATCTCGGAAGGCAAGGGCACCCAAAGCACAGCCTTAGAAGATGACTGCAGTGGTTGGGTATATTCATAAAGGAGTCAGTGGCCCTTCTCATATGTTGATCACAAACTATATATGGCTTTAAAGATCAGCACCAGCCCCTCATTTGTGCCTCAGAATACATCAGGAGCCAGTATAGGACCTTTCTGCACTCTCCTTTTAATCCATGGTCATCACGGTGTCCTCCAAACAATTTTGCACTAAAATTGAATTCAGCCTTTTTTAAATCCAGGGTTGTTTTTCCCCCGCCCCATTCTGCACTATAATTGAATTCAGCCTCCTTTTTATTCTGGGTTTTTCCCCGACTCTGCATTACATTACCTCCCTTCAGTGTTCAGCCTGGTTTCAGCCTGCTGTTGCCCCAGGTTATTTGGATGCTGTTTTGCCATGGGCTTCAATTGCCTTGACTCGAACACTGAGAAAATCCGGAGTGTTAGGCAAATGCAGAAAGGATCATAGATGGGCCAAGTAATCTGGTAGCTCAAGTTAGCAATGTGTCCTTACATACTTTTTTCCCCTGCTTTAATGCAGCTTAATAAGAAGAATCCGTTTCTGAACATGATCTGCATTAGTACAGATGTGTGTTCCACTTGTTTCATCAGTTCTGCTTCTAGTATGTAAAAGTGTAGGAAGAGTCTAAGGCTGCACGCCTGTGTACCCTTTCTTTGGAACAAGCCCCACTGAACCCAATGGGACTTATTTAAATGTAAACAAGCAGAGGACAGGACTGCCTCCCTCTCTTAGACTTTCTAATCCTAGCGAATATGCATCTTGCAGAGGCTGAATCTTTGGGGAGGTAGTTTGTGTGTGTGTGTTTTTCCAGATGACATAAGTGGTTTGAAAATGTGTGATGTGGAGTTTCACAAGCCCAGTACCCAGTTTGAATGTGGATTGGAATACTCATTCACATGTGCAACCTGTTGAAACAGGCTGCATGCAAAATTCACATTTCTACTCGTGGCTTCTGATCCTGCAGACTGCATGCCTCTTTACAGGTACTGATCTCTTTTGCTAAATCAGGACAGTATGTGCCATGACCCCAGTAGTCGAAATCAATATGAAGTTTCTGCAAATTGTTATCTCTATTTGTTCTAATAATGCCTTTTTGCTTTAATAAAATCTACCTTTCACACACCCCCGCCCGGTTCCTCACTATAACAATCTGACTTATTTGACCAAAACAACTGGGGGGAAAATTCCAAAGCAGGTTGGTAGGGATTTATCTGTTTGACCTCCACTAATGCCTGTGGTACCCACAGGGCTAAATCTGAGCTCATGGCTTTTGAAATTATGCTCCCTGGAGTCACACTGATGAGCCTGATTATATACAAGATACCAGGAGGAAAAGATAATCACTTCTGCTGTACAAAAAAATGATCAGAGGATGTGAGCTTTTAATGACAGTCAGAGCAGTTGATCAGGTACAAGACATCACACAGACAATACCAGTTCCTTGAGCAGAAAATGGTGGTGAAAAGTGCTTTCAAGTCACAGCCGACTTATGGCAACCCCATAGGGTTTCCAAGGCAAGAGACATTCAGAGGTAGTTTGAAATTGCCTGCCTCTGCATAGAGAGCCTGGACTTCTCTGGTAGTCTCCCATCCAAATACTAATCAGGACTGACCCTGCTTAGCTTCTGGGATCTGACAAAATCAGGCTAGCCCAGCCGAGCAAAAACTACCCATACAGATATAATTACCTGGGAATAGCCAAATATCTGGCACACATGTATGTGTGGAGGTTCTGGCTTATTACATACCTCTGGGAATGTACAAAACCGTCTTCTCCGTTATTGGGCCATTGTCCTTCTAGCTCACTAATCTGATTAATGTAGGATATGATACTGTGTAGGTCTGGAGGACCCAGCCTGATCCTTCACCCAATGAGTTGGTGCTATTGCTCAGCCTGCCACAGTGCCAGGACTCGGTCTGAGTCGGAGCGGGAAGGGAGCATATACCACCCAGCTCTTTCTCTAGTCTGCCACCTCAGCAGTCCCACTGGCCTCAGTCTGAAAGGAATTACCTTGGGCTGGAAATTACAAGGGTGTCGTTACCAGAATTACCTTGGGTGGAAATTACAAGGGAGTCGTTACTGGCTAGATATCAGGAGAAACTTCCTAAGTGTAAGAGTGGTTGAGCAGTATAACAGTCAGCCTTGAGAGGTGGTGGATGCTCCTCTCCTGGAAGTTTTCAAGTGGAGGCTGGACGACCATCTTTTGGGTATGTTGTAGGTATGTAGGGCTATCTTTTGGCTATGTTCCTGCAGAGTACAGGGGGTTGGACTAGATGACCTGCAAGGTCCCTTCCAACTCTAATATTCTATTATTCTAATACACAGTACCCTCCTACTTTTCCTCCTCTTTTCTTCCCCTCATTCACTGCTCATCCATTCTTTAGCAGCTGCCTAAGTAGGGCTGCACAGTCTGCACATGCACTGCAGCTGCCCCTAGACTCTTGCAAGGGCCTCTGCTGCCAGAAAAGTCTGGGGGAATGACTCTTGCAGTAGCTTTCACTTGCCCAGCCAGGATGCTTCCAGGGAGGAGCCAGAGTCCATCTGCTTGAGCCTACCTGAGTGTGTTGTTGCCAGATGGCTGAGTCTATTCCACTATCATAATAGCAGCAATTGTTCTTCCCACCAGTTGTGGCAGTCCAGCCATTGCTGAAGCAGGTAAATCTGCTGTGGAACAACCACCATTCAATGGCCAGTAAGTCCTCTGAGCTGCAAGAGCAAGGCTCCTTGCTTAAATACCTTTCCCATCTATTCTCACAAGCACTGGGTACTTAAGCTTTGGTTATGCAGATGCTTCTAGCCAACAGGGAGTAATCAAAAGACCATCTTACACTCTGGAAGGAATATGATACCTAAGAGGGGACCTCTGACCCCCTGTAGCGATGCCAAATGCTAGATTGTATCTCTTCCTCTTGCTGTTAAAGTGCTGCACTCAATTTGCCAACAAATTTGGAAAACACAACAGTGGCCACAGGATTGGAAAAGGTCAGTGTACATTCCAATCCCAAAGAAGGGCAATGTCAAGGAATGTTCAACTATCGCACAATTGCACTCATTTCACACGCTAGCAAGGACATGCTCAAAATCCTACAAGCTAGGCTCCAACAGTACGTGGATAGAGAACTGCCAGAAGTACAAGCTGGGTTTCGAAGAGGTAGAGGAACTAGAGATCAAATTGCCAACATTCGCTGGATTATGGAGAAAGCAAGAGAGTACCAGAAAAACATCTACTTCTGCTTCATTGACTATGCTAAAGCCTTTGATTGTGTGGATCACAATAAATTATGGCAGGTTCTTAAAGAGATGGGAGTACTAGACCACCTCACATGTCTCCTGAGAAACCTGTATAAGGGTCAAGAAGCAACAGTTAGAACCAGATATGGAACAACTGATTGGTTTAGCATAGGAAAAGGAGTACGACAAGGATGTATATTGTCACCTTGCTTATTTAATTTATATGCAGAGTACATCATGCGAAATGCTGGCCTGGATGAATCACAAGCTGGAGTTCAGATTGCTGGGGAAAAGATCAATAACCTCAGATATGCAGACGATACCACTCTGATGGCAGAAAGTGAAGAGGACCTAAAAAGCCTCTTGCTCAGGGTCAAAGAGGAGAGCGCAAAAGTGGGCTTGAAGCTCAACATCAAAAAAACTAAGATCATGGCATCTGGCCCCATCACTCCTTGGCAAATAGAAGGGGAAGTCGTAGAAGTAGTGACAGACTTCACGTTCCTAGGATCCCAGATCACTGCAGATGGTGACTGCAGCCATGAAATTAAAAGACGCCTGCTCCTTGGGAGGAAAGCGATGGCAAACCTAAACAGCATGATAAAAAGCAGAGACATCACCTTGCCAACAAAAGTCCGCATGGTCAAAGCAATGGTATTCCCCGTAGTAATGTATGGCTGTGAGAGTTGAACTATAAGGAAGGCCGAGCGCCGAAGAATAGATTCTTTTGAACTATGGTGCTGGAGAAGACTCTTGAGAGTCCCTTGGACTGCAAGGAGTTCAAATCAATCAATCCTAAAAGAAATCAACCCTGACTGTTCCCTGGAAGGCCAGATCCTGAAGCTGAAGCTCAAATACTTTGGCCACCAAATGAGAAGGGAGCATTCACTGGAGAAGACCCTGATGCTGGGAAAGATTGAAGGTCAAAGAAGAAGGGGACGGCAAAGGATGAGATGGTTAGACAGCATCATCGATGCAACGAACATGAAATTGAGCAAACTTCAGCGGACAGCGGAAGACAGGAGGGCCTGGCGTAATCTGGTCCATGGGGTCGCGAAGAGTCGGACTCGACTGTGCGACTGAATGACAACAACAAACATCTCTTCCTCTGAATAACAGAAAGAGAAGAACTGACCGAAGGGAGGTGGGCAAATGGAGGAGATAAATTCCCTGGAATGAGGTCCATTTTTGCTGATTCCATCTGGGAATAACATGCAGAAAGATGCTCTCACACCTGCGCTCCATCATGATGGCCACCAGTATCACATGGAGCTAACAATAGCAGAGACAACCTGGACAAAGACTCAAGGTAATGAATGACTGATAGAGCAGTGTAACTTTACAAGTACATTGCCTACACTAGAATCAGAACAGGCAGCACAGAGGACTGCATGTATGCACCTTTACTTTGAATCCTTGCTCAATCTGTTGCTATGCAGAGCATGTATCAATATTAGAGGTGTGCATGGGGGAAAAATACTTTTTTTGGATTTGGGCCCATTGGACCTGAAAAATACCAGTATTTCCTGATATTCCTGAATCTCAATATCAGTATGATATTGGGATTCAGGTAAATAACTGGAAAACCCGAATTTATTCAGCATTTTAAAATGCCTTCACTCACAGAGGTGTGCCACCATGATGGCACAACTTGGGGAGTGAAGGGAAGTTTAAAAGTGTCTTCCCTTCACTCATAGAGTTGTGCCATGGTGGCAGCACACCTCTACAAGTGAAGGGAAGTTAAATGCCTTCTCCCTTCACTTGTGGAGGCATGCCACCGTGGTGGCACAGCTTGGAGAGTGAAGGGAGAAAATTTTAAAATGCCTTCCCTTTACTCATAGAGTTTTGTTCCCATGGTGGCACTCCTCCATGAGTGAAGGGAAGTGAAATGCCTTCTCCCTTCACTAGTGGAGTTGTGCTGCTGTGGCAGCATGCCTCCATAAGTGAACAGAATGCCTTCTCCGAGCCATGCTGCGGTGGTGGCGGCACAACTCAGCAATATAGCTGGCCCAAATAAAAGCCAAATAATATCAGCTTTTATTTGGGCCAGTTACATTGGTAGCTAAATCCAATTGTCTCACCTGCCTTTGGCTCAATAAATACCCCCCAAATATTGATAAGGTACTTTTTGGGGATTTATTTGGTTTGGTTTATACTAAACGCAGACCCCTAGTCAACATTTTCTTTTAAATAAATTTCATATTAGTTCCAATGTTGGCAGTTCGTTCTCCACAGCCATATTAAACCCCTCTCAAATACATTACTATAAAGGCATTGGGAGAAGGGAGGCAATCGGTCAACAGATTGTTAGATCTCAGTGTGTGGAGATGTGATAAGCCGTCCATGTGGTAGCTACCTGGAGTGAGAGGAAGATATGGGTACTAGCTGAAGCCTGTAAATAGCAATACACATGGAGTGCCAGGAGTGCTGGCCCTCTTAGTAGAAGATACTCTAAATGACCAGCTGGTAGCAGTGTAGATCTCCAAGAAGAGTAGGTTTTTATACCCCACTTTTTTTCTAACTTAAGGAGTCTCAAATTGGCTCACAATCACATTTCTTTCCTCTCTCGCTGAGAGAATTCCGAGAGAACTGCGACTGGCCCGAAGTCATCCAGCAGGCTTCATGTCGAGGAGTGAGAAATCAAACCTGGCTTTTTAGATTAGAGCCTGTCACTTTCAACCAGTGATGAATTATTCACTGGCTGGCTTTTCCCATTGGCTTTCATTGTGGGACACCCATATCAGCCTGCAATCATTACACCGTTTTTAAAGGCAGCTGTGCTAAGTCAGCAGCAGATCAGTTTTTCCTGTGTGGAGATGCTTGCATTTCTAGAAGGTGGCCCATAAGGAAAAGTCTTGCTCTGCTTTGCCCCCAACTGCTGCAGGACTGGGGGCCAAGCAGCCATCACTCTTGGTTCGGGTTACCAAACTCCAGGTGGGGCTTGAAGATCTCCTGAAATTACAACTGAACACCAAGCTATAGAGAATGATCCCCCAGGAGAAAATGGCTGCTTTAGAGGGCGGAATCTATTGTATTATATCCGCTAAGGGCCCTCCCCTCCACCCCATCTTTCCCAAGCTTCATTCCCAAATCACCAGGAATTTTCCAACCAGGATCTGGCAACGCTACTCTTAGCCATGCTAACAAATGGCACCACCATGAAATCAAAGAGCTCAGCTGCTGCCTACACAGAGGCATTCTTGGCTTCCTGCCGTACACATTTCTTCATTTACGTCATTTATACTCTACCTTTCTCCTTGGAAGCTGGCGTCACTGCCTTTTCCTCCATGTTACCTGAATAACAATGGCATTCAAGTCTCTGGCCGCTAGGCTGTATTTGACAGATCAGTTGAACAATGTGCCGGATCCTAGGCTTTAGTCTAGCTGTCGGTTGTGAAATCAGTTCATTTTTTAAAATATCTATATATCTAATAGCCAAGGCGCCCCCTGTGTGCGGATATCTAAACCCACACATCGGGGGCACTTGGGGTGCAAAGAGGTTTTCCTGCACATTTGAGGCAATCCCCAGATGTGCAGAAAAATCTGAAATCTATAAAAAATTATAGGGAGGATATTTAACCCCCCCCCAAAAAAAGTAAAAGAGTCCCCTGCACATGCACACTTACCACTGCGAACTGTGGCAGATCCACACTGGGCTTGCTGCCATTGCTGCTGGCAGCGGCGGCAAAGCCTTGGCGGCCAGTGGTTGGGAGCCACAGTCGTTGCTGTGGCGGAGGGGGAGAAGCCCGGTGGGCCCAGTGGCAGAGAGCCACACGGGGCTTGTACAATCCTAAATAGAATCATATTAAATAGAACCCTAAATAGAATCCTTGGAATCCTACTGAGATCTGTGCCATGTGGGTTTCTCTCAGGGAACTGTTTATAGGATTGCACTATTACTGTACCTGATGCTATGCCTAGTGCCGAATACTAGAACTATCCATTGTTAGCAATGTTAGAAATTGGAATGGGATCAATTGCAGTGCTGTTTTGCAAGTAATATTTTCTAGTATCAGAGGAAATGCTCCCTTTATTCGCTCCGATGCAGATTTTCTGAAGTCAGGGAGGAGAGGTAATCTGTGTGCCTCTGCACCATTGAACATAATTGCTTTGCAGCACACTTGCATGCTGATTCAGTGTATTATTGTGTCATCTGCTTATCATGAAGTATTCGGGAGCCCTTTCTGTAGCTCTGGTTGCAAGGCAGGATATGCTACCATGGCTGAAACTATAGACATAACCGATCCCTGTAGGATGCATGACCTGCGGTTTTTAAGATCAAGGCACTTAGGTACTCCAAGACTATCCTTTCTTTTGGTTGAAGGAAACTCAGTCCTTCCTCCTATACATCTCCCCTCATGCTTTCATAGCAGGAGATTATTATGCAAGTTGTCCCGTGCCATTATGGATGCATTGGCCATTAAGACAACCCAGGAAACTCCCAGTGGACTGATTGCCTGGGGCCGGCCCAACAGCAGGACTTAGAGGCTGACATCTTCCCCTGATGTTGCCTCCTGGCTTAGTGCCTCTGAATGTGGAGGCTCCCTTCAGTCACCACAGCTAGTAGCCATTGTTAGATTTATATGCCATGAATCTATCTGTCATAATCTGCTGGCCCCTGCCTCACACTAGGTGGGCAGACAGGAGCTACAGTGATGTGGGTGTCGGCTGCTATCAGCTGGTGGTTGTCATGGGTGCTGATGAGTGGGTCCTGCCAGCTTCAGCAGAACCCACAGCTGGCCCCTCTGAAGCTTCAGAGATTAACATCTCCACCCACATTAGCACTTAGCTCAGCTACAGCTGACAAGGAGCAGCTACAAGTGGAAAGCCCTCCCGACTCTTCCCCACAAGTTGCTTGCTTAAGAGACCAAATCCACCAGGACTTGACGACCAGGTGGTGTGCAGTTCATTTGAGGAACAGATGGTCGGTTAGCCCTGAGTTTTGACAGACACTGGGCTGCTGGTGCTGCTGCGCTAATTGGAAACAGCAGCAGAGGGCTATTTTGCTTCAGGCTCTAGGCTGGCTTCTTTGTGGAAGCAACTAGTCAACTTTGTGACATCTTGCCTCCACCATGTCTCCTGTTTCTGGACTTGGTTCCGGCTCCTCTCCCCTGGCTTTCTGACTCTGGCTTTGAATGACCTCACTCCCGGTTTGTGCTTTGGACTTTCTCTGTCTCAGTTCCTGCTCCGCTCTTTTTGGCTTAAGATCCCAGAATGAACTTGGACTTCACTCTGCCTGCACCCAGCCCTTGACAGTGGTCCCTGCCCTGGAGAAGGCAGGCAGGAACTGGCAGCCCTCACTCTGCACGAGTTGAGTCATTCCAGCCGTGAAAGTCTTCGACAACATATTTAACATTAAGCCAGCATCAGTCGTAACCTATGATATACAGAAATTAAAGATATACATAAAATAATCGTGTAAAGACTGCAGTTAGATTACTATTACATACAACCAATTACAGATCAGAATACACATAGTCAGTAAGATTTAGAATTCATTCATCTTTAAATTATTAAGGATCTGACAGGTCATATTAAATTATACATTAAAAGTAAATCATATCTCTATAATATACGTTACTAGGTAAAATATCATTTTCTATTAAATATGGCACTACAGGATACCAAATTTCTTCAAAATGGGAAAACAACATATCTTGTGAATTTATGTGAGTAGTAACACATTGTTTTACCCAGTACAAAATATTCCCATAGCTTTTCTTTTCAAGAATTTATAGAAGGAACTTGAGTATATCTCCAGTGAGTAGCAATTAAGATTTTTGCCACTGCCAGCAGATTCAATATCATTTCAATTACCTTCTTAGTACAAACATCCCAGTCAAACTGTTTCAGGCAAGAGTGGTAAACTTTGTTAGGCTCTTTGTTTTAACGTTGAGACTGTTGATATAAGTTTATTTTTTTGTTATTTTTTTATTTAGTTGTTGTGTTGTTTGTACTTTGTGAGATGCAACAACTAGGTCTCAGAGGAGGTGGCATAGTTGTTATAAATAAAGAAATAAAGTGTAGGCACACGTGGCATACACACAGAGAGAGCTTTTTCTGCTCATGTCTGGACAAATAATTTGTGAAATTAGAGAAACCTGAAAAACTGGCTACTAGAGAGAGGGTGTATTATTATGACAACTATCTTCTTTTCCCCTGGATGTCAGATCCTCTTATAGAATTAATGAGTGGTTTAGTGCAATTTACAGTCATGTAATGGGATAGAAGTTAAGACCAATTCTACACAAAATGAATAGATCATGTACTGCATATTCCAGTGTGAAGAAGATCTGAGGCAAATAATGACAGGAAAAGAATTCTAATAGCCTGGTGAACACATTGGCTTTTCACCTTCATGGTATTGACAGCATCACTGCCAAACTAGGACAGATTCAGATGGGTGGCAGTGTTGGTCTGAAGCAGCAGAACAAAGTTTGAGTCCTGCGGCACCTTTAAGACCAACAAAGTTTTATTCTAGATATAAGCTTTGATGTGCATATCTTCGGGTACATTGAAAAGGAAGTCACCAACATTTACACATAGGTAGCGAATGAGGAGAATGTTGCCAGGAAGGGCCAATTAGAGTCAAGACGCATAAGTAACTGAGCAGTAAATATAGCTAAGATGGGATGAAGTCACATTCATCCCATCTTAGCTATATTTACTGCTCAGTTACTTATGTATCTTGACTCTAATTGGCGCTTCCTAGGAACATCCTCCTAACCCATTACCTATATGTAATGGCCAGTGACTTCCATTTCAATGTATCTGAAGAAATGTGTGCACACATGAAAGTTTATGCCAAGAATAAAACTTTCTTGGGCCCCGGTCATACGGGCCAGAAAATGCAGGGGAGAGGCGTGGCAGTTCACCCCGGAGCTAAATAAGACGCGGTAGCCCGATCACATGGGCCACCGGGTTGCCACGCTCCAGCTCTGCGCCCCGATCACACCGTGCTGCTGCAGCGTGGCAAAAAAGCAGTGCAGCAGACCACGCAAGTGAGAAGTGTTGCGAAGTGCGCATGCACCGTGTGGGGGGGCTGCTGTCGGTTTCTTGTGTGTGTGCATGCGCTGTTCAGCGTTGATGTGCATCCCATGGAAACTTACAACATCCGGAAACCCCGGGGACATGGGCGGGCATCGGAAGCCGCGGGATGTTGGCGCTCCTGCAATCAGACGCCAGCCTTTGCCCCGGGGTTTCCGGAAACTAGTACTTCGGACCTAGTAGTTTTTTACTCCATGTTTTCCACAGGAAGCCGCGGGTTGGCCACGGGAGCACTATGCCTCCCAGATGTGCTCGTATGATTGCACATGGAAAGTCTGCAGGGCTCCCGTGCCTTCAGTTGGGCAAATGCTCAGTGTGAACGGGGCCTTGGTCTTACAGTTTGGTGTAGTGGTTAAGTGTGCGGACTCTAATCTGGGAGAACCGGGTTTGATTCCCCACTCCTCCACTTGCACCTGCTGGTATGGCCTTGGGTCAGTCACAAGCTCTGGCACAGCTGTTCCTGAAAGAGCAGTTTGTGTCAGAGTTCTGTCAGCCCCGCCTACCTCACAGGGTGTCTGTTGTGGGGAGGGGAAGGGAAAGGAGTCTGTAAGCCGCTCTGAGACTCCAAGTGAAGGGTGGGATATAAATCCAATCTCTTCTTCTCATCTTCTTCTTAAAGGTGCCACTGGACTCAAACTTTGTTCTGACAAAGTAGGAGTTGGAATCTTTTTTTCAAAAATAACTACATGGCCTCATTATAGCCTTTTGTATATTTAACTACCTTCTTTTCTCTTCTCTCTCTCTCTCTGTATGTATGTATGCCTGATGACCATCAACATAACTTTTTAATGAGCAGATCTGTTCACTTTTCATCGTTAAGTGTTTCTCACCATTTCTGTTCTAATTTTTGAAGAGAATGATCACTTGCAAATTTCTCTACAAGCTAATTTTAATCCACCTTCACTGGATTAAACACTTCTCTGGTAACTTTTCCCACACTTTAGTTCACCAGGCGCCTAGTCTTCTCAGTTTTTAGGCACCGGGTGAAAAACTTTTTCTCTTCCCAGTATTTGGTGGGAGATGAGGGCTCCGTCCATCCACTCACTGTTGGATAGTATTTATTTAGTGTTTACTATTTTTCTTCATTCATACTCTTCCTTTCTCCCCAACAGAGACCCAAAGTGACTTACATCTTCTTCTGCATTTTTATCCTCACAACTGTCATGTGAGGGAAGTTAGCTTTAGAGTATGTGACTGGCCCAAGGTCTACCACTGAGCTTCTATGGAAGAGTGGGGACTCAGCTGTGGCGTTTCCCAGGTTCTAGTCCAGCACTCGTTGGATTCCATTCCCACACTGGGTATTATGCTACCTTTTTGCTGTAGCAATAATTTCCAACCAGACTGGACTGTCCGCATGGGAAAATCCAGTTGATAGTGATTGCTATGGTGTCATGATAGTGCACTATGTGGCAAGGTGTGAATTCAGTTGAGTTGTGTTATTTCCCTCACCTTTTGAATATGCTCATTCTCTGATTATGGATGTTCTTCCATGTTGTCTTGTTTTAAGAGAAGACGAGATTGGGTTTATACCCCACCCTTCACTACCCGAAGGAGTCTCAGAGCAGTTTACAATCTCCTTTCCCTTCCCCTCCCCACAACAGACATCCTGTGAGGTAGGCGGGGCTGAGACAGCTCTTTTGAGGCCTGCTCTTGAGAGAACAGCTCTGAGAGAATTTGTGACTGACCCAAGGTCACAGCAGCAGCTGCATGTGAAGGCGTGGGGAATCAAACCCAGTCCTCCCAGATTAGAGTTTTTGCTCCTACACCAAACTGGCTGTTTTAATATTGTTGCTTGGTGTCATTTTACTGGTTCTTTGTGGAGAGATTTTATGGGTTGTTTTAATGGTATTTTGACACTTAATGTACATTGTCTCAGAAATGTTTTATTGAAAGGAGGAAGAAAGATCCTCAAATCAGTAACTACCATCACCCTGTAGCCTTCATCAATTCTTGCTCTGGCTCCTCTCTCTCTCTCTCTCTCTCTGTTTGTGTGTGTGTGTGTGCATGTGTGGTTTCCTGAATAGGTTAGGCAGAGCCAACTTGTGAAACTCTCAGCAACTGTACAGGTTTGTTGCTAAATCTTTCTTTTTTCCATTTCCTTTCCTTTCCTTTCCTTTCCTTTCCTTTCCTTTCCTTTCCTTTCCTTTCCTTTCCTTTCCTTTCCTTTCCTTTCCTTTCCTTTCCTTTCCTTTCCTTTCCTTTCCTTTCCTTTCCTTTCCTTTTTTTTTTTTTTTTTTGCAAGCTGCCTAAACCTAGAGGAAAGGATTTCTGATAACTCAGTGTTTGCCTGTGTACTTTACAAAAGCCAGTAAATTGCTACTTCAAGCAAGTATGTGCTTAGAGAAATGTCAATCCAACAGCAGTCTTGAGAAATGAAATTGAGGGAGAAAAATGAAGTGGGGATATTTTGGTATACGGCCATACGTCCTCTTGGCTTAGAGATTCTGGATTCCCCCCCCCCATATCTTTGAGACTGCAAGTTATGAAACATCTGAGATAAGATTTTGGTATTAAGCATCTTCTGGACTCAGCAGGTGACTCTACCACATGAACTCTTATAAGACACACTTAGCAGGCTTTTTCATAGAAAGCAGAATCTAGTAGGGATGATTTTGAGGTTCTCATCTCTGTTGTTTTGACCTGAAATACCCAGTTTGGACTTTTTTTTTGCTTCTTCTGTGCACGAATGGAACTTGAGACTCTTCGTCTTTCTCTCATTTCTTTTGTTTTGTTTTTCCCACTGAAGCTTTTGCTTAAAATGCACACATTTTCAGTGTTGTCAGTCTGCCTGCATCTTAGGTGCCCTGTACACATAAACGATCTGCATTGTAAAATAAGTAAAATCAGTTGAATTGTATTATTGCTAAGCACTTCTTGAATGGTTTGGGGTTTGCAAGCAGTTGTGATCCCAAATCTTTGTACAAGCTGGATAAAAATCTGACTGAATAAGTAAATGAAAAAAAAAAATAGGTAACCATTGAAATCTAGACTAATATTATTCAATATGCATATAAAACAGTTGAAATAGAGGATGGTTCCTAAGGGACAGGCAAAACATTCATGGAGCTGTGTGTTGTATTGGATGGAGAGTCAGACTAGAAGGAACTGGGGGGGGGGGTTTACGGTTCAAATCTCTGTTCTTCCATGAAGCTCCATTCTCAGTGTGATCCTAAACAATGACACCCATCTAAGCCCACTCATTCTCAGCCTAACTTACCTCACAGGACTGTTGTGAGCAGTGTTCCCGCTAAGCTGTGGAGCCCTGTGAGCAAAAATTCTACTTTGCGAGCCACTGGCATTCAAGTCGTGAGCGAACGATTTGGCTCCTGCATAAATTAGTTTGCTCTGGAGCCATCCTTCCTGAGCTAGGACCAAAATGTGTGAGCTGGAGGCTAATAAACTGTGAGCTAGCTCACATTGACTCAGCTTAGAGGGAACACTGGTTGTGAGGCTAAAATGAAGAAGAGGAGGAGGAGGAGAAGGAGATTTGATTTCTACCCTGCCCTTCACTACCTGAAGGCATCTCACAGTGGCTTACAATCTCCTTTCCCTTCCTCTCCCCACAACAGACACCCTGTGAGGTAGGTGGGGCTAACAGAGCTCTTTCGAGGACTGCTTTTGAGAGAACAGCTCTGAGAGAACTTGTGACTGACCCAAGGTCACACCAGCAGCTGCACGTGGAGGAGTGGGGAATCAAACCTGGTTCTTCTGTATGACAGTCTGCGCTCTTAACCACTACACCAAACTGGAGCAGTGTGCACCCTCCTGAGTTGAATGGAGAAGGGGATGGAATAAAAATGTGCAAAATAAATAAGTGGCCCAGGCTAGCCTAATCTTGGTAGATCTCAGAAGCTAAGCAGGGTCAGCTCTGGCTAGTATTTGGAAGGGTGAGGCCACCAGGGAATACCAGTGTCACCATGCAGTGGATGCAGAGGCAGTCCATGGCAAACCACCTCTGAGCGTCTCTTGCCTTGAAAACCCCACAGGGTTGACATAAGTCAATTGTGACTTGACGGCACACACACATACCAATAAAGAGATTTTTTTCAAAAAAATTCTCTTGCACCCAGATCCAAAGGATTTCAAATTGATTTCCCTTAGTCAGATCATGCCCAGTGTAATTTTTTCTACTCATTGCTCAACTGAACTTATGTTTAAAATCAATTGTACCAGGGGGGAAATTTCTTATCCAGGGCTCTTTTTGTAGCAGGAACTCCTTTGCATATTAGGCGACACACCCTTAATGCAGCCAATCCTCCAAGAGCTTACAGTAGCCCCTGTAAGAAGGGCTCTGTAAACTCTTGGAGGATTGCCTATATTAGAGGTGTGTCGCCTAATATGCAAAGGAGTTCTTGCTACAAAAAGAGCCCTGGGAGAGCCAGTTTGGTGTAGTGGTTAAGAGCGCAGACTCTAATTTGGGAGAAGTGGGTTTGATTCCCCTCTCCTCCCCATGCAGCTGCTGGTGTGACCTTGGGTCAGTCATAAGTTCTTTCAAAGCTGTTCCCTCAAGGGCAGTTCTTGAGAGTGCTCTCTCCGTCCCACCAACCTCATAGAATATCTGTTGTGAGGAGGGGAAAGGAGAGGGATTGTAAGCTGCCCTAAGACTCCTTCAGGTAGTGAAGGGCGGGGTAGAAATCCAATCTCTTCTCTTCTCCTTTTTCTATTTAAGCTCCAGCTTAATTTAGCTTTTCCGTGTAGCACATTGAAACATACCACAAACATACATTCTTCCAGAGCACCTAGGCTCCATCCATATCCAGCTGCCTTTTTTGCATGTTTTATTTTGTCTTTAAAATTAGTTTCTGAACAGATGGTAAAAGCACTGTTGAAATTAATATGTGCAGTAGAGTGAAATGAGATATACTGCCAATAATTCTTCGTATGTTTTGCATTTCTATAGCAAATTGCAGCAATCTGATTTTATTGACTGAAACTAAATCTGAGCTATGTTGAGACAAGGGGAAGAAATGAGGCCTCTAGAGGAAATCGACAAAAGGGGTTCACTGTAGAGAAGTGTAACAAAAGGTTGTGTGGGTTTAATTCCTTTTCACGAGATTTGTGGTTGGTATACGTTGAAATACATGTACACTCTAATCGACTCTATGGGTTTGCTACTTGGGGCCCTGTGAGCTCGCACTAGATCGGGGGTGGCCAAACTTGCTTAACCCCACAGCTGCACAAGATAAATGTCAGACATCCAAGAGCCTCAAGACATGAACAAATATTGCACATACTTTTTTTATTGAAAAATATGCAAATTTGCCTTTTATTAACAATAAATTAGACTGTGTGAAAGAGCTGCATGCCACTCCCAAGCTGCAGTTTGCCCATTCCCTATTTCAAGCAAACTTGAAGTCGGAGTTAAGAACTTTGGTTTATAGTTGCTGTCTTAAGAAATGTGTTTTGAGTTGAGCATAATGCAAGGGAAAATAATAAAGTAGTAAATATGGGCATGGAATAATGGTTACAGTCAAAATGTTGATACATTTAGGGCAGTGATTTCCAAAAGTGGTTGGATGGTGGGAGCACATTCCAGACTGATTTGCCAGCAGAGGAGCGCCTGTAAGCCTGCCACCTTAACCCCTGTGTTTCAAAGAGACTTTGGGGGCTTATCGGTTTGCATGGGGTATTGGCCAGACTTGAGGCCATTGGGACTGAGCCCTGAATCTTAGAATCTCCCCCAAGGCTTCCTGGTGTATAGCAAAGGAAGACTGGGATAGTAGGAGAAGAGGTCTTCCAGTGTTACTTGTCGGCCATTAATAATCTTCCCATTGAGGAACACCTCTCATGTCTCTAGCAGTTTTTAATCCTGTTCTTCTCCAATTGTAGCCCAACATGGTAACCTCTACACCACATTGCCCCGATGAGCTTATTAGGAACCCCAGGGCCCCCCAGATCACAAAGTGAAAAACAGTGCTTGAGGACAGGGATTGTTCTTCTGTTTAATAATTCTGTCTTTTATTCCACTTCTCACCAATTGACATGGATCAGGGTAACTGGTCTATAACCGGTGTGGTGAAGGATTTGGTAGACCCAGATTTGAATCCCCTTGGGAGTTTGCTGGCTGACTTTGGGCCAGTCACTCTCTCTCTCTCTTTCAGCCTAATTTACCCCACAGGATTGTTGTTGAGAGGACAGAACAGTGGAAGGGAGACTGATGTTGTAAACTCTTTTTGTCTCCATTGGAGAGCAAAGTGGAATATAAATTAAGAAAATAAAATAAGAATATAATTTCCAGACTGTCCTGGATTCCTTTTAAAAATGAGTATACTTGTCAGTTCTTTGTGTACCAGCCAATTGGCATTTGAATTCTTTAAAAATCCTTTGTGTCTTGTCATCTGCACTTAGGGACTGCATTTATTTTTTTGTCAATGAACTCTAGAATTTCATCTCTGGCCACCTGAATTTAATCCAGGTCTTCAATCCTTTCCCTTTCAATTTGGGTAATTATAATCATCGTAACTGTATTGTGTGTTTACTTTTCGCTAGTCTTTCATAATAGACTTTCGTATTTCATAATAGGCTTTCATAATCTTTCATAATTGACTTTCATAAACCTTAAACAATATTTTTACAGTAAATCCCAAAGCAGAGTTATACTTTCTAGGCCAATTGATTTCAAAGGACTTAGAGGAAGAGTGTAACTTTGTTTAGGGTTTCATTGTGAATCCATTCCCTGATTTTGCTTTGCATGATGTGAGAACAAATAAAATGCTAAAATGAATTCTGTTTTTTATGCACTTACTTCAGAGTAAACCTTACTGAACCCCATTGGATTTATTTCTGAGTATACTTGCGATGCATTGGGAGCAAAGCATATGTTTCTCTTGGCTGCATGCCCAGCCTATGGCTTGATCTTAGCAGAAAGCAAAAAAGTTATAGCAGCAAGTTATCTGTGCGTTTAACGTGTGCTAAGTTATCCAACTGCTCTTTTTCCAGTGCCTGCCTGTCAGAGAAGATGTATGATTGATACCATCTACATTGTTTTTAAAATCATAAGGATCGACACTGCTAATTATGGACAATGGGCATGATCCAGAGCCAGGGGGACAGTTCATGCGCTCTAAAATGCTTCATACATTATATAGCTACAGCGCATTGAAGTACAGATAACGTCATTGTGTGCACGTGTATGCATAACTTATTTTAGCCATTATGCTTGCACAGATCACTTCCAGGAAGTTGTGGGGTTCCATCAAAACAATGCTTTGCTTCTGCAGTCAACTGGAATCCTCTAGAAATGCCAATCAAAATAATTTTCTACAAGGTATACCCTGGATGTGTGTATGCTATAAGTCAAATCTTTTTATTTCCTACAGGAAGAGACTGAACTCATGGGTTGAGAGAACTTCCTTCCTACTTGAGAATTATGACAATGATTTTTCTTGGTTGTATGTTGTAACTCTGGTCTAGCATGATGTCTATGCATGGAAAAGGGGTTTTGCATGTGGCCAAAGTCTATGGGGTGTGTAAAAGACCACTGGAAGGAAATATAAAGCACTAATCACAGACGATCAATTAGTTACTCATTAATCGCTGTTACATAAGTCAGAATCATTAAAGAAGATAGTCATTCCAAAAAAATCCTCATTTATATGTATTCTTATCCAGGCGCCACTCAAACAGTATTACAGAGAATCAAGCAAGAATCAATCTAATGCTGGTAAAGCCTCATATTATTAATTAATTAACTGATGCACTGTGATTAGTTCCACTGATGAAGTGTGCTGAAACGAGGCTTTATATCTGGAATCCTCATGTGACTTCTGCCTGATTTTTTACTTCTGTCTGATTTCTGACATTCTGATCCCTTTGGACTGACTCTTTGGACTTTTTTGTATCCCTGTTGTTTGACCATTCTCTAACTTATAGTTTGTGCTATGGTATTTATATTCCTTGTATAGGTGATTTTGTTATATTGCTTAATTATATATTTTCATGACCTTTATCTACATATTAATTATCAGTTCTATTTTTGCATTTGATTACAGTGTATTTTTTTATTTTTGTGTTTTGTATCACACCAGGATCCATCCCAAAGCATGCCTCCATATGTGTGATGTCTAGTTCAAGAACAACATGGCATCCTATGTGCTCCAGAGGGCCCATCAATGTGTGAACCAAGCAATAGCATGTAGAACCAGTTAGCTATTCCTTGTGAATAATCTCATGGGGTTTGAAAAACAAGAAGATGTAGCTGACTCAATATTTCCAGTTAAGATCCTGATCAATTTAGCTGTTCCTAAGTCCCATTTAAAAAAGCAATTTAACCATCAATTTGTGACTAATGCATGCCCATGGATTTCAGTAGGATTGAAGTGTGACTGACTTTGAAGCCAAAATCTTATTCATTGATTAATTTATTCATTCACATTATTTCTAGTGCTCCTTTATCACCAGGACTCAAGGTAGAGTACACAGCATAGTTCAATACGACGAACAGGGTGAGACATCCAACAGATACTGCAGTAGGACTTGACTTGTAGAACTCTGGAATCAACCAGAGGAGAAGCAAAGTGTAAGTATTAACATGACATGTTAAATAAATGCAAAAAATTACATAGTAGGCACCTTCTTACAACAGATAATGCAAACCTTACACAATGATATTGGGGGGGGGGGTCCGCCGTAGTCCCAACACTTTCTGCTCCACCTTCAGTTTCCTGAGTCAAGACCAGTTTATTCCATTTTTTGCCTTTCTGGCCTAAATGTATCTAAACTGTTATGGACTGCCTTATGTCATTCATAAATTTGCTAGACTTTGATGAATAGGCCTGTTTATGCATAACCATTAGAGAAAGTTACGCAGCCTTAATCCAAGTGATGAAAAGCGGAGCAGATTTATTTCTGAAAAGTAGACGATGACAGAGATTTTTAATTCATCTTAATTAAATCTCCTAAATGGTTTCATATCACTTTGGGAACGAAAGGAGAAAGCAGATATGTTGGCCACAATCCAGTGTTTTGTGCACGCAGACTATAGATAATCATGTATTCAAGGAGGCAAGAAGGCATAGCTCAGCAGGACTAGGAAAGGATGTGTTTTGCATGAACAAAGTCCCTTGTTCAATTTCTGGAATTTCCAGTTAAAGCTACCTCAGATCACATAACCAGGAGAGACTTCTAGACACCAGAGCAAGAGCAAAGAGCACATGACTAGGGCTGATTCTGCACCCATCTGTTTCCTCACATTTTTTCCACAGCCATATCAGGAGATTAACCTCCCTCTACACTGCATTCCACTCTCACTTTCTTTGTTCATCGGGTTTTATGGTACCTTCTGCATAGATTTATGGCCATTCAGGAGTGACTTCCCAGTCAGTAAAGCATTGTCCTGGGTATCTGAATGTGGTTTTGAATGGCACCTTTTCCTTCCCCTGCTTCTGATTCGAAGGGAATGATAAGCAAACAACTTGTCATGGCTTCATTGATCTCCATCAGTTCCCCCTCCCCTACTTCCCCCTCTGTATTTATCACCTCACCATGAATTGCTTGCCTCAGGCAACTTATGACCGCTGAGGCAAGTACTGATATGGGAAAATCTGCATACCAATGCAGGACTGAGTGTTGAAAACAAAATAGATGGCAAGTTTACACTAGCCAATGTAGAAACCAGGATCCAAGGCAATGCAATGAAAACAGATATTCCAAGGCAAGAGGGATCCAGGTAGAATGCAGATAAAATGTGGTGCAAATGCCAGATGCAGAATGGACCAAAGTGAACCAATGGCCTCACTCAGAAAAAGGAGATTTATGTATGCTGATAACTAGCCCTGCATCCCTGAGAGGACCTTCAACATATGTTTTGTGTTCTTTGATAATTATGGAATATATGGCAGTGTCTATAGAAATCAGTGATCCCCAAAATTATCAAAGAACAAGTTCCCTCCCCAAATGTGTTATGGCAAATTATATATTTAAATCTCAGAAGGAAAACAGGGGACAATATCCTATCACTCTGTGCATGGGCTATGGAGTTTTCCTGTGTTCTTCTGTGTTGCTGCAGTACCTATTGACCCCTGGAAAGATGATCACTCTGCAAAACAGGCACATGCTCAGTTCTCAAATATGACAATATATGGTCTGTGCTTTCAGTACCTCTGTTTCGTCCATGTTTTATAACTGAATTGTGTGTACATGTGTGGATGTTTCACAATTGAATGTGTGGGTGAGACATATGTATGTATGAGATAGTCTGGGGATAATTCAGTCAAAACTGAGTTGTGAGATTGTGGCGGCTGTTTCCTACCTCTAAGAATGCATGGATGTTTCCCAATTTTAACTTATTCATACATTCATCTCTAGTTTTGTCTGTGATCTCTGTTTGTTGGTCTTTCACTGTTGGTTCTGTAGATTTATTCGTATTGAGTATGCAAGATGTACAGTTTTTATATGCAAGTTTATGCTGTTTATCTATGCTATGAATGGGTATCGTTTATATGCATAATATGTGTATAGTATATAATGTTGATGTATTGGGACCTGAATAATGTTGGGAAATGTGTACATTCTACAGGGCGGGCGATCAGTGTAATGAAACAGAAAATGGTTTTAAAATGAAGAATCATGGGTTTGACTTGTACAAGAGGAAAGCAAAATCAGACCAGAGCTTTTCAGACAGAACTTTCAGGGAGGAGCAATTCAAAAGCTTTCCTACTCACAAGGCAGCCATTGCTTCATAGTGCTGTCACTGAGTGATGCTCATGCATGTATGAATTCATCCAGAACCTGGTAAATTGAAACACAGGGCACTATCTAGGAAGAAGAAGAAGAGGAGGAAGAGGAAGAGGAGGAAGAGGAAGAAGAAGAAGAGTTGGTCTTATACCATGCCCATTACTACCTGAAAGAGTCTTGGAGAGGCTTACAATCACCTTCCCTTCATCTCCAATGCTCCCTCTAAGCTGTGGAGACTTTTGAGCAAACGTTCTACTTTGTGAGCTACTGGCATTAAAGCGGCGAGCCAGTGATTTGGCTCCTGCATTGATTTAGTTTGCTCTGGGGCCCTCCTTCCTGAGCTAAGACAAAAATATCTGAACCAGAGGCTAAAAAACTGTGAGCTAGCTCACACTAACTCAGCTTAGAGGGAACACTGTTCATCTCCCTACAACAGACACCCTGTAAAATAGGTGGGGCTGAGAGAACTCTGAGAGAGCTATGACTAACCCAAGGTCACCCAGCTGGCTTCATGTGGAGGAGTGGGGAATCAAACCCTGGTTCTCCAGATCAGAGTCCACCACTATACAAAACTGGCTCATTATTAAGCCCCATTAATTTCAACAGGAGGCACTGAAGTAAGTGTAAGGGGAGCTTATCCACTGGTATTACTGGGGCAGAATTATTTGATGGTGTCCACCATCATTGTTATCATGCCCAGTGACAGCTAACCATTCTCCTCCTCCTCCTTCCTACTTTTGTCTTTGCTAAGTCATTCTGCACAATTCTTCCCAGAAGCAACCCAAAGAGACAATTGTAAGTGTGCAGGACCCATGTACTTCCCTTGCAGCAAAATGGCATTTTGAATGTTTCACTTGCATCACTGATGAGTTTTTCACACACACCACATTTGGTTGCCAAACTGGTGAAATCTGTTAACTGATGACAAGGGCGTGAAGCATGCATCAGGTTATGTTGGTAGCTGTTACCATTTGCTGCACAGGTTTGTGGGAGGAGAAGAAAAGAAATCAGACTAAATGCTTTCTACTCTGTTTTCTTCTTAAATATTACTAAAAAGAAGGCCCGTTGTAGCAACAAATACAATGGGCGCTAGTATGGCCACCCCACGGTGCCCCCCCCTCCCTCCCCTCCCAGCTGTGCCAGTCCCTGGCAGGCTAAGGCATGCAATCTCTTCCCCCCGCCCACTCGAGGCCTCGGCAGGCCAAGTCGCGCAATCTGGCCCCCCCACCTGTCTGAGACCCTGGCGGGCCAAGGCGGCCAGCTGCGTCCCTTCCCCCATGGGGTGCTCGATGCGCCGGTGGGCCAAGCTGCCCAGCCTGCCCTGCCTGTTGGAGGCCCCGGTGGGCCAAGCAGCTGGCATAGTTCCTGGCCTGCCCCGCCCGTTTGAGGCCTTTGTGAATGAAGCCGGCTGGCTATGCCCCTCCTCTCACAGCCAGAGTAAGGCACCAGTGGGCCAAGGCAGCCAGTCTCATTTCTCCCCTCCTGTTGGAGGCCCTGGTGGTCCCAGCCGCCCAGCCTCATCCCTCTTCCCACTGCCAGAGAACACAGCCAGTGGCCGCAGCCCCTGTTGTGAGTGGCAGTTCTTGCAGCAAAATGATTTTGGTGTGCATTGAATCTTGCCACCCCAAATCAGCTTTATAATGTAGCAGAGATAAGAGGTTGCCACAGTTGCCACAGCTGAATAAATGTGTTTATGAAACATTGAAAAAAAGAAGAGTTAAAAAAGAAGTCAATATCAAATGTGGCTAGTTCTTCACAGAAGTCAAGTATACTTTATAATCTGACCCAAGATTTTTTTAAGTGAAGTTATCATGGAAGATCAATGTGTTTAAGGATGCAAAAAAGTGATGATTTAAAAAAAGCCATCTGTTCAAAAACAGGATATTACCTAAATTATATTCCTGAATCTATTCAGGTCAGCCCTCACAAGCTCCAGCAGGCTAAAACACTTTTCCTCCCACATGGTGAGCCACCCTCACCCACCTAATATTTTGTATTTTATTTAATTTAATTTTCATTTTATTTATTTATTTATTTAATTGGATTTGCTAGGTCACCCTTCCCTGCAAGCAGGACTCAGAGCAGCTTACAACAGAGCAAAATACAATAAGTAATTTGATTTAAAACCAGCATTAAAATTACCTACAAATGTGTATCAGTAAATAAAACAATATACATTCTAAGATGGCAGAAAAAAAGAAATCCAGCTCCCCAGTCTCCTGGGAGGGAGGGGTTACAAGGGATGAGAGGAGTATGTGAGAGTGCCAGGTGTCATACTGTCCCACTGCTGTCCTCAACTGAATGCCTGGTGGAACATCTCAGCCTTGCATGCCCTGAAGAAAGGTAGTAACTCCCTCAGTGTACAAATATTTTCTGGCAAAAAGTTTCACTAGGCTCTCGTTGAGGACAGCTGAATCTCTCTGGGGCTAGGGATCACCAGGAGGTTCGTATTCCCTGAGCTAACACTCTTCCAAGGGCATACTAGGAGAGGTGGTCCCTGACCACTAAGGGCCTTGAAGGTCAAGACCAGGACCTTGTACCTGATCCAGAGCTCCACTGGAAGCCAGTGCAGCTTGCACAGCACAATTTGAATGTGTGCCATTGGAGGGGTCCCAGTAAGGACCAGAGCAGCTGCGTTCTGGATCAGTTGGAGCTTCCGGATCAGGTGCAAGGGTAGGCCCATGTAAAGTGAACTACAGTAGTCTATCCTAGAGGTAACTGTTGCATGGATTACCATAGCTAGGTTGAGGTGAGACAAGTAGGGAGTCAATTGACTAACCTGGCACAGTTGGAGAAATGCCATCCTGGCAAACTTCACGTCCTAGGCCTCCATGGACAAGGAGGGATCCAGGGTCACATCCAGATCCCATGTCTACTATTATTCAAGGTGACTTACAATGAATGCATAAAAATTCAGACTCGGACATATTGCAACAGTTGCTGAAAGTTACCCTCAGCCTTTATATACTGTCTCTTACCCATGATAATTATGGATATGAAAATTCAAAAGCAGGCAACCTCTGTCTTATGGAGCTTTCCTCCAGCCTCAGAAACCTTCTTCCAACTTCTGGTTCTTCTATCAGAAACCAAATTGTGTTCATTGAAATGGTATGCCAACAAAGGGTAGCTAAAACTCTAAAGCCATTGATATGTCAACAGAAACAGACTAGGGCTCAATTAGTTCTCATAATGTTTGTTGAAATAGGATGGACTTTCAAAACTTATGACACTTCACTAGAGAAGGTGCTCTTCATTTGTCCTTTTGAAGGTTGTTCCACAGTGCATGGGGGGTTGCTATCACAGACAAATATTGTTTGATCAGAGGCCATATATACCACAAGAAAGGAAAGCACCTTTGAAAAACAATAGAGGGGAACCCAGCCATGGCCAGAGATGCAAAAGCCTGGCAAGCCTGGTTGACAAGACTGACACTTGGAAAACCATGAAAAGAGAGGCAGCAGTAAGGCATGGCTGAGGAAGAATACCTTATCATTTTCCTCAGTTCTTCCAAAGAGGTAAGGGAGCCAGACATTGAGGAGAGGCAGGGGAGCAGAAGGAAATGGTGTATGGACTTTCTCCTCTTTTGAACTGAGAGCCCAGGTAGGGGAAAGACTAGTCTAAGAAAGGACATAGGCCGATTCCACAAGTGTTGTACACCTCAAGATAACCTTGAGCAGGCTCAGAGACCTAAAAGTGTGCATCATTAGGGAGTGTGCATTACAAAATCCCTGAGTTGAAGATATACATGGAAATTGCTATTACTGTGATTTTACAGTCTGGTTGCACAAATCCATGAGTCTTAAGTATTATGACCTCCCCTCTTTCCTGAACAATCCATGTTGTTTTTTAACCTTCGGGCACTACTAGCCGGCTACAGCAATGCACTTGTGTTTTTCTTTGAGCCTGCTGATTTCCTGGGCATTGGTATTTCTCCCTTCCAAATGGATGCTTGCAAAGGAGGCACACAGAGCACTTACAGACATTCACCTTTGGAGGCAAGCTGCAGAGAGACACAATTCTCTTCCTTGCCTTCCTTTGTGAGGTGGAGCCCTGTTCTTTGCAAGTACTTTGGTTGGGAAAATAGAGAGCTGAGGGCACCTTATTCAGGGACCATAGAATTTGACTCTTTGGTCCAATTCACTCGAAAGCTGGGAGTTCTTTAGTAGACAAGTAGCACTTACTCTGATGCAGTCTTGTCATTTGGATGAAAAATAGCCATGGCAGACTGATGGAAAGAGATAGGGGAGTTTTACAAAGAAGCCACTTTCAACAAGGAAAGATGGCAAATACAGAGGTTTTCAGTGGAAATGTATTATTGTGCCAATCAGTCACTGTACATGTAGAAAAATGAAATGAATGCAGACAGGGGTCTTTTTAATGCCATAGCTGGCTGGAGCTCTCCTGTTAGGGTGCCATATGACCCCCATTTTAGGAATCAGTAGAGAGAAGTCACCTACTTTGGTGGTTAGTAAAAAAATCCATTTGTTCAATCTACTTATGGAAACTGATGGAGTCTTTAGATTAGAGGGAGGACTGTGTTCTATGCAAATATGGTGCCATTATCTTTATAAACCACTGTCCAGACCCTCATATACATTCTCTATTGAAAATAATGGTCCTGAACTCTGGAACCGAAAACCCCCCACAGAGATTTGAATCCTGAACTGGTAATATCCTACCCTGAAACAAGCAATCACAGTAATAATACCCCTTTCAAGCTCAAATCCACAATTACAACATATATATATTTAGTGCACTCTCCTATATATCAACATGGTCTGTTATTTTAAAGATAGGTGCAGAAAACAGATCATCTCTGGATAAGTTTACAGGTCTTGAAAAATTAAAATTCCTTTGCTTCATGTTTTGCAATCCCCCAGGCCCTCATTAATTCCAGGTCTGTATAGATAATGATGCCAAAAGAAGTTGCCATCACGACTTTTCAAACCACAGGGCTCAAAGATCTGTAACTGATGACTCTCTCTTAACTGACAATTTTAATTTGATATCTCCGAAAGGCAGGGGACCTCTTGAGATATTTTAATCAAATAGAAACTCGGCTGTCAGTTGATGGGAACATTTGGCATTTGGCAAGAAATTAGTCATGATTTTGCACAAATAGCCTTTGAAGAGTCCACTCTTGATTTTTATTATTATTGGATGAACTTTACAAATAAGAATCTAGGGCAACTCAATGGATCATATTAGAATGTATATAATGGCATTCAGTTGAACTTTTACTTTCTTCAGTATTTATTTAATCCTTTGGGGTTTTTCCCCCTATGATTTTTCTTGTCACTTTTATTGAAATACAATTTATTTTGTTTCATTCTTTTTTATTGGTACAGAATTACAAAGGTTCCTTTACTGTGTGAGCCTAGAAATGTCAAAATGAGACTGAATTTAAATAAAACAATCTGGAGGACAAGCTAGATGTTACACACCATTGTATGCAATAAGTTTGTTTCAAATCATAAAAAAGTCTAGGGAGGCTATACTTTTGACTGGAGTAATAGCAATGTGAGGGTGCTTAGCAGTGTTGAGGAAGCCCTCCTCAACATTTCCCCAACAGTCCTTGTAAATACAGATCTGAAATACTAGGGGGGGGGGACTGTTGAGGGTGGAGAGAAATTTTTAGTTTTAAAATGCTTGTAAGAAAGGATTTGAATGTTGTCCCTCTGCTACTGCTGTGATATTCAAAGTTACTTTGTCCATCCTGGCAACTTTCCATTAAACAAATTTATTGGAGCTTTCTTTGCCCCCTGAACCAACAGCATACGAGCATCCATAGAAACTTTGTCTGTTAAGCAGGGTCATTAGAGACAATCCTGAAGGTGGTTATCGTAATGAAGTTGGCCATTAGATATGGGTCACACACTGACATTCCAGGTAAATATGGGTAAATGAACTGTGTGACAAACGAAAGCTAATACCAAAGACAATGAAGCATAAAATCAATATCCTGGTTAAATACCAAAATATTAGTTATCCGAGTTAATTGTTTGTAGGAAAGAAGGTGTTTCTGCCTCTTTATATTATCTTCTGGAGAGCATTTTTCAATTTTAGAATGTCGCGTACCCCCCCCCCAAAAAAAAGACAGTAAAATTGCTACACACAAATTTAGTATGAACAGCAACTAAACATCTTATATAGCAGTCTGTAACCTTTACTCTAGAACAAAGTACATTCATGTGGTCTTAGGACATGTCCACAAATTACCAATTATTTGAGGTATTTTTGTTTAAAAAAATGTTATTGTGTGAACTTTCATTGTGTGACTCTTCAGATGTTCTTGATTTGATCATATGTGTTGTGTGGTTCATTCTGTATTGGATGAACAAATGGAGAAGACTAACAATCATGTTTGTGCATTATGGACAATTTTATTGAGAATGAACAAATTTACCACCTCCTTGATGCTGTGTACAATACAAAGGGATGTCTCTTAACTATAAACTCTATCATTACCATCTTCTTACCTGTTGGTGCTAAGTCAACCATTACAGGCTTTGCAGTCAGTGGTTCTGACAGCCAGTTGGTAGACTCAATTCATTTTGTTGATGACTCTGAGACTTGATTTGTGGCTGATGAAAATTTAAGGAACAGGGAGGGGCAGTTAGGGACAGTTTGGCGTAGAAACATGGAAGGAAAAGCAATGTTTCAGGACAGGATGGTTTCCTCCATCCATATGCCTAGGTTGTTTTGCCAGTGGGCTTTGTGGCCATGATGGTTTCTCAGATCTGGCTCTGAACACAGTAAGGTAACCTGCTAGAAAGAATGGCTGGAAGAATGTGGTCTAAATGCTAATTAAAGATTATAGGTTAAAATGCTTGAAACCTTCTTCCTTGGCTCTGCTTGAATCCTTGTTACCATGAGAATGTAGCCATAGTCAGAGAACCTCACCTCACAATTCCCCCATCTCCCTGTGTCCCTGCATACACAGTACACTTCACTTCAAAAGTGAAGTCATCTCAAAGTCACACTGCACTGACCATGGCTTAAAGGTAAAAAGGTATATTCTATATCTTTGTGGCATAGTGGAATAGAAGAAAACAAGATATACCAAATTTGGAATAAATTCCCAATGGGTGGCCTGAAATGTGGATCTGGACCTCTTGGTGGACCTTGGCATCACCAAATTTTAATCATATATGGGGTTGGGGAGAGCATTTTCACTTGTATGGAAAAAGGGGGAAAAAGCCCTTTCATAGTTGTAGAAGTGGTAAGAAATAGATAGGAGGAGGAGGACGAGAGAGAAGAGGAGGAGGAGGAAGAGAGAAGAAGAAGAAGAAGAAGAAGAAGAAGAAGAAGAAGAAGAAGAAGAAGAAGAAGAAGAAGAAGAAGAAGAAGAAGAAGAAGAAGAAGAAGAAGAAGAAGAAGAAGAGGAAGAAGAAGAAGAAGAAATAGGGTTCAGTGTTGCTGGCATTATCATTTGGTCATGACAAACATTGGTGTCTATCCAATTTTTGGTGAGTTAATTAAGTAGGTACAAGAAAGTATATTGGACACCACAGAGACTCTTTAGTAAAGAAATGAGTAAAGTGTCTAACTGTTGGTGTTGTACTTCATAGGACATGTCCCTTAAACATATGCTTTGGATATGTTCAGTCATTCAGTTTCCTAGGAGTAAATTATTGCTCATATCAATATTGTATCCCTTGTATTCATTGACTTTTGAGGATGTTTATGTAGTTTTAAACCTTCTGCTCTTCTCTTGGAGACTAACTGATGGTCAATGAAAATGAATCCTCTGTGCTATGACTACAGCTAAAAGACTTGTATTACAACGTTCTAGAGAGAAGTACTTTTCTGACAATTCCCTGACAGAAATCACTGACTCCCAAAGTCTCTTCCCTCAGAAGCCAAACCCTCTGGCTACTGATCCAAATGTTCAGACCAAAACCAAAAATGACTCAAAAGACAAATGAATCTTTTCCCCTCCAGATCAGCTCTTTTATTTCCTCTCTAAGTTGATGCTGGCCAATCAGAGAATGAATAGAGCAGCCAATCACATAAGGAAGATTCTCATAGCCTCCCTGACTCTCTGTCCCAACAAGCATTTTAAAACCTGCTTTGTCTTGCAATTCTGTCACACACCCAGATCCTTGCTGGATGATTGTTGCATGCTGAAGACTCATGCAGTTGGATTCACCCGTGTTGGGCTCTTCAGCTGTTCCATGACCTCAATTCCATTCCATGATCCATTTTCATAGGACTTCTCTAACATCTAAAGGCCACCTCAGACACACTCTAAAAGGAAAGTGGCCCTTCTCTTTAACATCACCAGCCAAGCTGACCAGAGGGACTATCACTATCTACACCCTAAGGAATCCTTCTGTTGACAATGAAAACTACATTTGTTTTTCACCATATGATGTAGTCTTTTGTTGAGTCAGATGATCAAGCCGTTGCAGTGTTCTCCAACTGGAACTAGTTTTCCAGAAGTCCTAAGATCCTATCTGGAAATACCAGGTGGGGAAGACAACTGTATCTTGGACCTTATGAATAAGGTCCAGGTCCCTGTCCTCTTCACTGTTTGGAAGAATCACACAGATTTCTCAGTTTGCAGTGACACTCCACTATCTAAAAAAAATTATCCTGTGACCATGCCTGAAGACATGTGCACCAACTGACACAGAGTTTTCCTTTCTAGCACTGTGTTCGGAAATCTGAATTTATTTCCACCTCTAAATTCTCCCCGTGTATTAAGTTTTGTTCTGTTACTCTTTCCCTAGCCTTTTCCTTTTATGACAGATAAAATATTAACTGTCTACCTGTTCTCACTGGAGCACTGCATGGAATAACATCAAAACCTCCTTTTCGTTGCGGCATATGTTGGTGCCACTGAATAAAACTACACACTTTGCCCACGAGTATGCCCTCATGCCCTAGGATATCAAGCAAATTCTACTGCCACAAATTATGGTCTCTCTCCTATTAGATGATTTTTCCGCTTGTCAGGGATTGCACTTGTCACCGTTCTAAGATGCAGTTTATAATGAAAGTGATAATGTACCATATGGTGCTTGCTGTAGGACAGCAGGAACACATTCAGCTACTCAGAGGCTATTAATCAAATCCTGGCGTACAGCTCTCTGAAACGAAGCAATCTCGTTCCTGTGTTCTGCAGTAGAAAAATTGCTCATCCAAATTCCTTCAAGGATCTTTGAGTTAGTCATTGTATAATTCCACTAAAGCAACAACGCCCCCTCATGAATCCAGCTCCACTTTTCCACTGCTGATCAGTCAAAGATGCTAGTAATTTATGCCTACAATGGACCTACCTATCATGGCCGAATCTCCTTTTTTACAATATCAACTTCATTTGATCAGTCCATCCAAAGGAAAAATACCACAGCTCTACCCACCAGCGATTCCTCAAATTGTGATGGCCCAATATATGAAAGAGGTAACACCTTGGATTTAATTGTCTGCACTAAGCATTCAACAGAAGGCTTGGTTTTGTGGATGGAGATTCAACCTGAAGCTTGGTCCGACCATGGTCTACTCAAGGCAAACAAGAAAGTTGCCCTGAAACCCTGCTGGAAAAGGGACCTGGTTAAAACAATCCACCCACAGAGGTACATCGATCCTACTGGATTCCAGAAGGCTCTGGAGAATTTTAGGATTCCAAATTCATGCTCAGCTGCCATGGCAGAAGAACGTATCTCAGGATGTGTGTTGAACTGGTTCAAACCATTCCTCACAGGTCGGACTCAAAGGGTTGCTATTGGAAACTAGTTATCATTGGTGTGGGTCCTATCATGCGGGTTTCCACAGAGTGCAGTTCTAAACCCCATGCTTTTCAATCTCTATGTAAAGCCCTTAGAACAAATAATTCATAGTTCAGGGGTTGGTTGTCGTCAATATGCTGCCAATACCCAGCTCTGGGTATCCTTATCCAAATCTCCTGCTGATGCTGTAGAGGCCTTCCATCATTGTCTGGCTGCTGTGGTTAATTGGCTAAGCATGAACAAATTACACCTTGAAAAGACAGAGGTAATGCTGCTTGTGAAGGAAGAGATCTCGAGCATTGTTGTCCTCCTGATTTTTGTTGGAGTTCAGCTGACCTTTGCTAGTTCACTTAAAAGCCTTGGGGTTATATTGGATCCAACACGACTGCTGGAGAAGCAAGTTAATGCAGATGCAAAACTCCACCCTTCACTTTCCTCCAACTCACCCTAGCCTGTATGATAGAACTCTTAAGGTTGCCAACTCCTTGGGAAACTCTTGGACATTTGGGGGGTGGCACTTGGGAAGGGCAGGATTTGGGGACCGGAGGGACCTCAGCAGTGTTTAATACCAAATAGTCCACTCTCTAAAACAGCCATTTCCCCCCCTAGGAAAACTTATATATGTAGTCTGGAGATCAGTTGTAATTCTAGGAAATCTCCAGGCCCCACCTGGAGGTTGGCAACTCCAGGAACCATGCAGGGAAGGATGGGGAGGAGGCCTTAAAGCTAATACAAGACAACAGCATATTGCTGCATATTGGGAAAAATCATAAGAATATTAGAGAAGCCAATGTTGGATCAGGCCAATGGCCCATCTAGTCCAACACTCTGTCACATAGTGGCCAAAAATACCAGGTGCCATCAGGAGGTCCAGCAGTGGGGCCAGGACACTAGAAATTATGTTGAATTAATAAATATATTCAAATCAAACAAAAAAAATCTTCAAACAGAAAGCATTTGCTGTGCTCATACTGCATTATATGATGAACTGAACATTTTATTTCTTTCATAAGCATTACCAGCGACACAGGACAGAAGCTTCCTTGTATCTATTTTTTTATATATATATTTTTCTTTAAAAAGAGACCAGAAAAAAGAACAAGTTGGAGAAAAAAAAGAAAATCCAGGAATCCATAAAAAAGGGGTGAAAGGGGATGGGAAGTATATATAAAGTAGAAACAAAAATATAGCGACAGTGATGGCAGATCTACACATGAATTTCTATAAAATGATTCCAAATATCTAAAAAATAAACCCATAAGTAATTGTCATCTATATGCCATGCATCTGAATACTAATAAAATTGTAATGTGCTGAATCCATTGGTTTACAAGGGGTAGGCGCTTCTATAGAGAGAAGAAGACAGACTCCATTGTCTAAGATATATTGAAATTACTCTGAGGGACAAGTCAGATTCTCAGTCAAGAAAGCTACAACATTGCTTTATACTGACATATAGTACTGGAAGAGGAATTTGGCATAAGGATTGAGGATTTACAGAGAACTCCCAGACAAGCCAAATAGGAAAATGAATTATTGCTTCTTAGGGACAAGAAGAATAATCTCTAGCCAGTGGGAAGGGGTTGGGAAGAGAACCCTGGTCTATGATAAAGGGGAAGAGCGTAGCCACCTCAAGAGTTACTGGAAAGCTACAATATCTAAAGGGAAAACCTAGATCTCTGAAGGGAGAAACCTAGAATCACTAAGACAAAGCTATTATCTAAGAAATTGTGTTTAAGATTCTGTGTAACAGTTGAAACATATAATAAGCAACAACACTCTCTTGTATGTTTAAAAATTTTGTATATATTAGAAAGTTTTATCTCAGCAAACTTTTATCTCTGCCTGTCTATTAAAATCTTTATTCTATTTTGAAAGTTAATTTTGCCTCGTGCCATTTCATGAAGGTATTTTAGAACAAGACAGTTCCTGTATTCCTTCTAGTTCCTGTGCTTAGTCATAAGCCTAAACTAATATCTATGTAAGGGCGGGACAGTTAAAGCATATAAAATAAAGAAATACACATTTCTGAAGGGCAGCTCAGTCACTGAGGGGAACTAAGTTTTCGGCAGGAAAAATTTGCCAGGGAATTGGGAGACGACAGGGGTCTGTCATATTTTGTTAGGAATTGAACTACAGAGCCCTGTCCACATGGTGGCAGCCATTTAACCATTACAGAAGAACAATGGGATAAACCCATGGACAACTATGTGTCACACCACTACTTTAATGACTAACGGGCATGAGCAGTTCAGAGGGGCATGTCAGAACTACATAGTGCAATCCTAAGTATGTTTACTAAGAGATAAGTTTGAATGAACTCACTGGGACTTACTCTGTAGAAAATGCACTTAAGATTATGGCCACTGTCTAATATATTTCCTGTCTGTAGTGCTAGCCTGCACAATTTCTGTCTCTTGAGAGACAAGGAGGATCACAATTGCCTACATGATGTCCAAGGCATTCCAAGGGGCAACTGTTGTGGCTACTGTATAATAATCTTATAGATTGTTTTGCTGTTTGCATTCTTTAAAAGTTTTCTCTTCTTATTGTTAAACACTACTATCGAAGATTTTATGTAGATCTATATTAGATTTTATGTAGATCAATTGCATTTTTTATCAATTTGTTGTGGTATTTTAGTAATTTTTAAAATGTTGCTAGCTGTCTTGGTGCTATGAATAGTGAAGAACTGAGATATGAATATTCTTTTTTTTTTTAAAAAAAACTCTCCTAAAAAGGAGAGGATTTTATTGCTTTTATATATAGAAAGGGGGAAGGGTATATAGAGGGATAAAGAAAAGAGTTGAGTGAATTCTCTGTTTGTACATTAATCTTTTTGTTAATACAAGTAAAGTTCTTGGCTTCCACCGTGGTTGAAAGATCTTCTTTTCATCTTATCGAAAGTCCAAAATCAGCCTGTTAAATAGGTTAGTAAAGTCCATTGGGGTTAATTATTAAACTGCTCCCTTTTGTCACCTCACGAACAAATGTTATATCTTGGGGTGTCTTCCTCTCAAACCTCTCAAATTGTAAGATGGCCCTTTCTTTGCTCCTCCATCTTCGGATTCTGTGTCTCCCTCTTCCGGGCCACTGTCTTCTTCGCTGCTTAACATTGTCCATTTAGCGAGTTCTGCATCTTCCTCTGAACTGGTGTGTCTCTTCAAGAATTCTTGAGCTTTGAAGACGGAGTCGATCTTCTCTCTCTTATTGTTGAATTTAAACAGTAATCCTTCGGGAATCCCCCATTTGTAGCCAATTTGATGCTTTTGTAGAAACAAGGTCAGTCCTTTGTATGCTTTCCTTTTCATTCGAATTTCATATGGAACATCTTTTAAAATCCTGATATTCTGCTCACCAATCTTCAAGGGCGTTGCTGAAGTTGCTGTTAAGATTTGATCTCTAGTACGCTGCTTAGTAAACTTGACAACCACTTCTGCTGGCAGATTATTTTTCTTGGTAAAGTTGGAGTAGGCTCTGTAGGCCACATCCATTTCCTCGCTTAATTTTTGCACTTCTCTGCCAGTTAGAGGTGCCAAGGCATTCGCCAACATACTTCTGAGATCTTCTTTCTCTTCTTCCTTTATGCCCTGAAAGCGGAGAGTCAAATTTGATTTTTCCATCTGAAGCATTAAAATTCTTTTTTCCTGCATCTCTTGATGTTTTTCTATTTTGTTGACCTTCTTCTTAATTTTCTTGGTGTCTTCCGTCGAGATCAAACATTTCTGTGCAATCTCCTCCATCTTCTTAGCTGTGTCTGTTAGCTGCTTCTGCTGACTATTGAGCACACTTTCCATGTTACAAAGGGTTTCGCTGATTTTCTGCATTTGATCCAGCAGAGGGTGCAGTGACTCACTTTTCTGCTGATTGACAGCTGGCTCCAGGGGGAGGTTGCCAGCACTGGAAGTTCCTCCCAGCTTCTTTGCTGGCTTGTCTGGGATTTACTTATGCCCCGACATTTTAATTGTTTACTTTAAAAAGGCCGTGCCGCGCACCTCAGGAGACAAACTACTTTCTTCTCCTTCAGTAAAACCCCAAAAGGTAACTTTCACTCCCCCCCCTTTCCTTTCTCGTTTATATGCTCCACTTTCTGAGGGGGGGATTCCTCCCTCCTCCCGTACGCTTATACGATTAGGGGGGGAGCACGTTTAAACCGCTTCCAAGCAGATCTTCAACTCACGGTTTGCTGCCGATTCTTTCTTTTTTAAACCATCTTCCGCTGCTTCATTCTGGGAAGTCGGTGGCGTTGCTGAGTCCCATCCGGGCACAACACAGCAGGGCCACTGGGGCTGGGGGTAAGCCTCAATTTCCCGGCCGTCAGGCCGGCAAAGAGGCTGCTCCCCAAGGCGCCCCTTGGTTCGGAGCCTTCAACAAAGGCTCACTAGGGTCCCTGCTTGTGCGGAGACCCCCCCAACCGTGCGTAGGCTGGTCATCTCTGGGAGAGTCCCAGAAGCCCGACCGCCATTCGCAACACCGAAACCGAAACTCGAGGTATAAATATTCTAAACAGGAAATAACTAAATAAATCCAAATATTTTTTGCTAGGAAATGTGCAAATGAAAGCTACTTCATAGGCTACTACTAGTATTATTTTCTTTTCTGATTCTTTTTCTCTTCTAATTTTTCTCTTCAAAAACAACATACATGGTATGCATTTGCTCAGCCCATTATTGTTGCTGTTGCTGCTGTTGCTGCTGTTGCTATTGTTGTTGCTTTGAGCTTAGCTACCCTGGTCAGACCCAATTCAAAGAGGTATTTTGAGATGTGAGTGTAGTTTTCGGGCTAGGCAACAATTTGCCCCCTTTTGAAAAAAATCCACAGCCACATAAATGGCTTCTGACCAATAATAGGCCAGACTAGTTTGCCCTTTCTGGGGAAGATTATTGACCATGTAGTAGTGGGATAACTCTGAGAGTTCCTGGTTGGCTTGATCGTTTTCCAAGTCAACTGCAGGTCAGCCTGTGGTGCAGAGGTGACTTGGGTAGCTCTGGTAAGTAATCTTTATCTTCAGGTTGATCAAGGGAATGCTTGAATTCACTGCCACAGGAGGTGGTGGAGGCTAAAAGCATGGACGGCTTCAAGAGGGAATTAGATAAACATTAGATAAACATATGGAGCAGAAGACCATCAGTGGTTATTAGCAACAAGGTCTAGATAGGGACCCTGGGGTAAGTGATGCTCTGTATTTTTGGTGCTTGGGGGGGGGGGTCAACAGTGGGAGGGCTTCTAGTGTCCTGGCCCCACTGGTGGACCTCCTGATGGCACCTGGTATTTTTGGCCACTGTGTGACAGAGTGTTGGACTGGATGGGCTGTTGGCCTGATCCAACATTGGCTTCTCTTATGTTCTTATGTTCTCTTCAAGTTTCATTAGATCTTTTGGCTGGTTGTGATACTGTTGACCATACAATCCTCCTGAAATACTTGGCAGGTCTGAAGTGCTTTAGCTCCTTTCTTTAGATATAGGTTCCGAAGCTTTTGGTTGGAAAGACTGAATCTGCTTGCTGGGATGTATCCTAGACTGGCCAGCTGGATACTGAGTGGAAGGTTGGTTCGCTGTACTTTGACTATTTTTTATAGCATTTGCTGTGCTTTGTCTAGTCTGTGGGGTTTCTGTTGTTTTGTGATGTCTGCTTGTGATAGGATATTGTGGACTTTTGTAAGCTGCCTTGAATCCATGTGGGGAGGATGGTGGGGCAAAAGTATTTTAAATAAATGGCTAACTAATGGGGAAACCTAATCAGGAGCATCAGCGATGAAAATGGGGCGAGTGAAAAGGCTCACAGCACCAATATTCCCAGTGCAAAGGAAACAAATGGGCATATCCCCACATCCCTAAACAAAAGAGGCTTAAACTGTGTCCTGGACAATCATGGAAGTGATCCCTCTAGAACTGGTAAGCAGATAACTGTCATGGTTCTCAATCACACCATCATGGGAACTCTCATTTTATCAAGGGTAGATCCAGGTGCGCAGCCAACTTAGTCTGAAGCAGTAGAACAAATTTAGAATCCAGTGGCACCTTTAAGACCATCAAAGGTTTGTTCAAGGTATGAGCTTTTGTGTGCAAGGGACACTTTTTCAAATACATTGGAATCCTAGGTAAGGTTCAAACTTATAGACAGGGACTTAACAGCAAATTAACATGTAACATGATGATGTTTAAGCTATGCAAAGTCAGAACTAAATAACAAACCATCGAGGGGTTGGGTATTGTAAATGAGAGATTCTCTGCATTTTTGGAAAGTTTTCAGTGTTCTGCGAGGCAAAGGAATTTTCCATTTACTGTTGGTTCCTCCTATAAATGTTCTCACTAACTTGAGCTTCTTCAGAGAACTATTTGAAGATTTAACTGCATTAATACATTTAATGAACATTGGAAGCTAAACTGCCGGGCAAATATCTGAATGTTTACAATTGGAAGTATACTGATGTGGAGTTCATTTTTAACGACATGTTTAGAAAATGATGGACATCCAGAGTTCTATGATAACTAGAAGCAATAATCTATCTAAATACGAGCGCTGCCAAGCTCCCCCCCCCTCTGCCGTGGGGCTGGGGAATCCCTGTCCCCAGCTGTCATTTCTCACTGCTGCTTAGAGAGGCAGTGGGAGAAAGTAATTCAAGAAAAATGAGGCCAATAAGCCAATGGGATGATGTCACTTCTGAGGAAAACCCAGAAGTGACACCACACCTCTGTACGAGCTGCTGGAAAGTCTGTGAGTTTACCATAGGGTTTCCAGTGATTCCTAGAGAGGGGTGACATAACTTTGGGATTTTTCCTGGAAATGATGTCACACCATTGCCCATGGTACCCCTACATATCCCCCCAGTCTCCCACTAAATACCCTACTAAATACTATTTCTTTGAATAGTGTATAGTTTTTGGCCAATTTGTACTTAAATCTGTAGGAGAAATTGTTTGTGTTTGCTAAACTTTCAGTTACACACAAGGACCTTCTGTTTTCAGCTTGGTACATCAGTAAGCTTCATTCCTCTTCTAAAAACCAAAGGAACCTGCTGGTTTTCATACTTCGATGTATCACTGTGTGCAGCAATCGCTTTGCGCTTGAAAGAGGGAATAAGAACAAATAAAAATCCAACACAGATCCCTTAGTGACTTGATGGTAGAACTAGGTGTACTTCTAGAAAATCCAAATCTAAACTTGGAAACAATATATTATTCTAGATTTTCCACTGACCTTTGGCTTTGAAAGTATTATGGAACAAGTCTGGCATTTCCTTCTCAGGCGTAATGTCCAAAGTCTTTGAAGAGAAGATAAAAGAGTTTTGATATGACAAAGAAAAATTCTCGAGGGGTTTCATCTGCCCCTGGCTTTTTCAGAGTGTTGAAGGTGATGTGACCATGCACTATTCATAGTGTATTTAATGTTCATCCAGTATCTCTGGACACAAGAAGCTGAGATATTGGATATCTGTATTATGATCTACAGACACTTCATCTAGTGGTGGTGGAAAGTGACATCAAATCATAGCCAATTTGTGGAAGCCCTGTAGAGTTTTCAAGGCAGGAGATGAACAGCAGGGGCTTGCCATTGCCTATCTCTGTGTAGTGACCCTGGACTTCCTTGGAAATCTCCCAGTCCCATCCAAGTAGTAACCAGGGCCAACCCTACTTGGCTTCCAGGATCTGGTAAGATTAAGATAGACTGGGCCATCCAAGTATTCACATAGTAGGTAGAAAGTTTCGTCAAGTCACAGCTGATTTATAGTGACCCCATAGGGTTTCCAAGGCAAGAGACATTCAGAGGAAGTCTGCCACTGCCTGCCACTGTGTCATGAACTTGGTATTCCTTGGAGGTCTCCCATTCAACTCCTGAACCTGCTTAGCTTCTGAGACCTGATGAGATCAGGCTAGTGATTTGGATTATGAGCATGATGCTCTGATTTGGATTACGGCCATAATCCTCAATTTGGATTATGACCAGTGCTCCCTCTAAGCTGTGGAGTCTTGTGAGCAAGAATTCTACTTTGTGAGCTCCTGGCATTAAAGTTGTGAGAGAGCGATTTGGCTGCTGCATACATTAGTTCACTCTGGAGCCATGCTTCCTGAGCTAAGACAAAAATGTGTGAGCCAGACACTAGAAAACTGAGCTAGCTCACACTAACTCAGCTTAGAGGGAACACTGATTATGACCATAATTCTTGTGTGAATAAACTCCTTGTGCATTTTTTTTCTGTCGGGGATAATTTACATCTGGAAAACTGAAAAGGGGAAAGGAACGAACACCATGGCCTTTCTCATTCACCATTATGGTTCCAGAACAAAGTCTGAGTCCAGTGGAACCTTTAAGACCAACAAAATTTAACCCTGGGTATAAGCTTTTGTGTGCATACACACTTTCAGATACTTATATCCAGGGCTATTTTGGTGCAGGAATGCACAGGAATGCACAGGAATGCACAGGCTGGCTCCCAAGTTGGCCACACCCAGCAGGAACTCATTAACATGATAGGCCACACACAACATCAGAAATTCATCAGGATTGGCTACGTTAGGGGTGTGTGGCCAAACGTGCAAAGGAGTTCCTGCTACAAAAAAAAGCCATGGGTTTTGACAACAAAGAAGGTAAACAGAATAAGAAGCAAAAGGTAGATGTGGCTGGATGACCACACTTCTGGTAACACGGAGGTGTGGCCTAATATGCTAATGTGCTGTGCTGTCAGGGGTGTGGCCTAATATGCTAATGAGTTCCTGCTGGGTTTTTTTCTACAAAAAAAGCCCTGCTTATACCCAAAGTTAAACTTTGTTGGTCTTAAAGGTGCCACCGGACTCCAACTTTGTTCTGCTGCTTCAGACCAACACAGCCGCCCACCTGAAACTATGGGTCCAGTTCAGATCACTACAGCACATGGGCTGCTCTTGGATTTATGCCCCCCATCAATTGTTTTAGATATCATCATCCAAATGTGATAATATAATTGTTCAGAGAACACCTATTGGCAGACATCTAGAAAACAAAAGGAACAAAAGAGTATCTTTTCCCCCCTTTCATTTCCCAGATTTCTCACAAGAAGTGTTCTCTGAACAATAGGTGTTTTCTGAACAAGGAGAACTATTGCAAATAATTACTCACTTCATCTTCTCATAGATCTTTCAAAAGAATAATGGATCCCCCCCTCCCCCTTTCACCAGTGGGGTTGTTTTCACTGCAATTATGTTTAGAGTTCTCAAAGGTCTAAAACATAGTTACGTACAAACAAAAATAAGGCTGGGTGTACTTTTCTTGGATAAGAATGTACGTTTTCTTCGATGTACATAAATAGCCAAACACAATTCATCAGCATTTCTGGCTGATCTATAGATTTATCTCTGTTACAAAAATAGATGAAATGTTTGAATTAGTACGGTTCTGCTGACTTGCTATGCTCAGCCACAATATTTAACATTGCTTTCAAATCTTGCTTCAACAATATTGTTCTTACGGCTTACCCGTAAGAGAACAGGGAAACAGGATTTCCTCCCAGTGATGTTTCACACACTGTATATGACTATGCCTCAAGGAAGCCTCATATCTTTGGTCAGCTCATGGCCTTACACACTGAATGGGTATAGTTGCAGATGTATAATTAAAAGGTCCTCAGAACTACGCAGTTGTGACAAAGAAACTCATGTTTAAAGAGAGGTGGATCACATATTTTGTTTTCTGTCTGTATTATGTCTAAATTGGTATTAAAACAAGAACATAAATCACAGTAAATGCTGTAGAGCAAATTCTGAACCTTATTAATTTGGCTCCTCTTCTACTGTAAGGGGGGGGGGGGCAGCTGCCAGAAGGAAGATACAAACCCACGGGTTTAATTGTGTAAGACACTGAAATCCGTTCATTGGTTTGGATCCAGACAGCTTTTCCACTGGTAAGGGGTCTTCATTGACAAGCCGAAAGGAAACATTTGGGGTTACGGGACCTATTTGGAGAAAAGCCATGTGGCACAGAGGCTGTAGTAAGAAAGCAAATTGACTGACATTGAGTGAAAAAGCTGATTGGATCCAACCCATTTGGAACCCATTTTGTTCAAAGACCCAGGGCTACTTGGGGAATTTCAGTGCCAACCTAACAGGTTTTGCATGACCGCTTCCATCTCTGCAGGCAGAACTCCGCCTGTGGGGAGGGGATTGCAGGACACCTTAATATCCATTTCTTCTCCCTCTCTTGGTTATATGCAGATCACAATGCAACAACCATTATTTGCTATTAACATCAGTGCACATCTTTTTGCTTCCCATGCCACATTTTCAGCTGTCATTGTAAGACCAAACAAACTCTGGTTGGATTCAGATGAAACTGGTGATTTCCACAGATTCCCCCTTTCCATTGCCGATCTCTCTCCTGTCATTCCTCTGGATCCCACAGGAGCAGCATATTCTGGAGATCAATGGTCTGCAGTGGGAAGTGGGGAGGCAGAAACTTTCCAGTCGGCCGTTGGAGAGTTCGGTCCTCTGGGTAGAATGATGCCAGCAAAAAATGTTGATTGTGCTGAAGTATATGCAGAACAGGGAGACTCCATGTAGACTTTGCCTATTGCAGAGATGGTCCTCTACTGCATAGGGCTTTCCTCTGGCTTGTGGTATTCTTTGGCTCATTGCAAGGAGCTGTCCTTGCATCTTTAGTTAAAAAGATGAGGTAGAAGGTGTTGTGAAAGCCTCATACCCACTGGCAGTCTGAATAGACTGTACTGACATTGATGGACCAGTGGTCTGAGTCAGTATAAAGCAGCTTCCGGTGTCCATTCATGGGTTCGTGTGTCCATACCTGAATGGAAGGTCCTCGTGCAGGAGGAATGTGCTTCACAGGGGGCTGCCCCCTCAATGAAAAAGGGCTCAGTGCAAGTGGAATCAAAGATGAGGATCCAAGCTACAGTTCTGTCCTAAGTGGTGGGCAAATCCTCCCATTTCAATTTGGTTAGCAGTTGTGAGCGGCACCCTAGCCTGGAACATAATGAATACCATTGAATGATAAATGCTCCGTAGGAAAAGTGGCACATATATGTGAAGGACAGCTGACCTTAAACAATGCACGGTTTGCCCAGGATGACCCTAGATAATGCAGAAAAGCCAGCCAGTGTGCTGAATGCTGCATCCCGTGAAAAGACAAAACGACTCATGGTCCTGCTAGTTTAAAATGGAGAACAAAGCAGTGCAATACAGGATGTTCAAGAAGCATTGTGAGCAAGGTAGATTTCATTTCTGAGCACCCTCTTTGTAGAAATTGAATACTTTCTAGTCATAGGACAGATCTGATAATAACTGGAGTGATGGACTGCCTGTTTTTGAATTGACCCCTTTCCCATACATAAGAACCAGTCTGATAAGGGATACTTCCTTGTCACCTGAGATCTCTTCTTAGCTGAGAAAATGAGAGATGGACTCTAAGACCTTATATATGCAGAGGATGTGCTCTCCTACTGAGCTATGGTTCCTTCACTGAGACCAATTCAGTTCTTTCATCCCCTTCAATCCATTATCATATAATCAGGAACTAGTCTGTATATCGCAAAACTTTTTGCCTCCTGAAAGTGATCTGGTTTGCACATCATATCTGTCAGAAATGCTTAACTTTGTCACTGGTCTACGCTGGCAGTCTTATGTGCCAGGCAACATTGTTTCTCTACACATCATATTCTTAACAACAAAGGAACTGTGTTATACTTTGCATAATAAGATTGCAAAGCAAAGTGTTTCTAAATAGAAAATAATATTCACACAAGGTCAGCTAGAAGGATTAATACTTTTGCAGCTGCTTGGGGATAATTTTATCTTGGTACAGATGTTTGTTGTGCTTTGATGTTCCATTTCCATAGCCTTCTTTTTCTTTTCTTTTCTTTTTTCCCAGGAGACAATTTTTACAATGCAAAGTTGAAAGGTGGTGTCTAAAAATTTGTGATGAATGTACACTTTCTTCTCTAATAGGATTCTTCACTGTTATCATTTGTGAAAGTGGAGCTCAGTAGGACAACGATGGTGTCAAATTAAAAGAAAACGATTTGATAATTATGACAAATCTTTTCTACCTTATCATTTGGCCATGATGGAGTGGTCAAATGCCGGTGATCTAATCCTCTGAACATATTTTGATTGCAAATTTGATTGTAAATTTTCCTGCCCAACATTTTTTTAATTGCCGTTTTTTTATATATATATGTATTTAACTCTGGTTTTCATTGTTTTAATGATGGGGTTTGGGGTGATTTTAATGGTTTTAAAACGTGATTTTATTGTGTATGTTTTAATTGTTTAGCTTCATTGGTGGCCCTTGGAGGGCAGAAAGGTGGGACATAATAACTTTAAAACAAATAAAATAAAATCTGAGACTCAAGAAGGATTAGACTGCATATAGGTAGGGGAGGTTCCAGGTTTCGGGGTCCCCTGCCCAATAGGCCACCTATCCCTACTCCAGTGAGAGGCACTAATACCTGAGCAAGGTACCAAATGATCCATCACTGGCTCAGCTGTTCCTCACGGCAATGGGACTAAGCAGCCACCGTCACTGCTGGCTCAGTCATCCTATGCCTTCCCTTCAGCATGGGATCTCACAGGCTGGGGTGGAGACACATAGGGATGGGCATGAACTGGCTCACGGATGAAAGTTCATCACACATTTTGGCTGGCGAAGCAATGTTTGTGGAAGGGCAACCGGCATAAACGTGCCATGAACTTTCAAGCTATTTGTCGCGGTTCATAGCAGTTCATGAATGGATACATTTCTAAACAGACTGTCTCCGCTCAGTTAAACTGGTCACAAAACTTCAAAGCAACAGAGGGCTTGGAAACATCAATAGGAGCCCACCCATGGCAGGCCAAGGGCAGGGAACCTTTCTTGGAGTGGCCTCCTGCTCCACCTCTGCTTCTCCCTGCTGAGAGGGAGCAGGCCTCTTCTGTCTCCTGCTAGCTGCTGCTCTTTCCTCTTGTGGAACCATAGTTGGTTCACAATGCACTCTTTGCAGTTGCCTGTAGAGGACAGAGGAAGACAAGTGTTGGGGGTTTGCATCTCTCTGGACATGGGTGTGGCACACCTGGCACTCTGCCACTGGAGAGGGTGGACTCCCCACACCCTCTGAATCACTGCTTTCAGATTCCTCCTCTGTGAAGAGATCCCATAAACCCAATCTTCACCAAACTTGGGGGGCAGGTAGAGGAGAGTCAGCCGGAGATCCCCTGCAAGCTCGGTGTCTCTAACATGCTGGGGAGGGGGGCTTTCTACTGCATCATGAACCAGTTTGTTTGGCATCTAAAAGTTCATGATGGTACATGGTTTTCTCACCGGGCACACCACAAACCACAAACCAAACTGAACTGCATTCTCCTGGTTCACATCCATCCCTAGAGATGGACTCCAGCAAATGATTCTAGGTACCTCTCCCTGATGCCAGGCCTAGATATAGACATTTCTCTAAATTACCATGTGGGGCTGGTGGCAGCATATGTTGTGGTGCAGCATCTGGCAGGACCCACTGACACTGACTCCCTCCTACATGTCTCCTTTCCACCAGCTTGCCTGCCCCTTGCAAGCATTCCACCTCCTGTGCTCCTGGCTACCTGGGCTGCCCTGCTCTGCCAGAGAAGAGTGTACAGGTGGTGCAAACTGTGGTACTTATGGTCACAACAGTGTCACTCCCAGCCACACCACACTGTGCAATGTCATTGAGGAAAGGGCACACAGATGACTATGAGCATGGGAGAAGGGAAGGTTTGTGAGCAGGTAGGGGAAGGATACACAGGCTGATAGGGGTGGGGGAACAGATGGAGGTGGGAGTAGGTGTCCTGGTGGTGGGTAGAGGAGAGGGGACAAGGAGCGCTCTCTGCCCAGGGCCCCTCAAAACCTGGAACCAGCCCTGGTACCATGACTAGGAACCTGATCCCAGTTTCTTGACCAGCAATAGCCCCTATGCTGCATGGTGACCCTCTTTTGAAACTGAAGAGTATTTCTCTTGTAGAGAGCCAGTTTGGTGTAGTGGTTAAGAGCACGGTTTGATTCCCCACTTCTCCACATGGAGTTGCTGGTGTGACCTTAGGTCAATCATTAGTTTTTTCAAGCTCTTCTCTCAAGGCCAGTTCTCTCAGAGCTCCTTCAGCCCCACCTACCTCACAGGGTGCCTGTTGTGGGGAGGGGGAGGGATTGTAGGCTCCTCTGAGACTCCTTCGGGTAGTGAAGAATGGGGTATAAATCCAATCTCCTCCTCCTCCTTCATGAGATGTCTGTGCCATAGTCCAAATTCTACACTTTCAGATGCAAAATGATGCAAAATTTCAAGATGAATTTGGAGGTTCTTGCTCATGGGGACCACCTAAAGTATCTTAATGAAAGCAAAAAGGTGGATTGTTGGTATGACGAGCGAGGTTTCTTCAGTGGGAAATCTGAAAACTCCTAGTGCCATATTCACATGGTTCTGTGGTTTTTCTTTCCACTGTGGTGACTGCTAATGGTTAAAATAATTTGTGGTTCAGTACTGATTACTTTAAAAATGCTTTTTTTAAAAAATGAACATCAATTGCTTTTAATGTCTGGTGGCTTTGACTACTGGGTCATCTCTGTGGAAGAGTCTGGAGCTGGAATGTAGCCAGTAAAAGAAAGGGAAACTGGTTTTGGCAGCTGTCTGTTAAAAGCGACATATTCTGGCGGCAAGTTAGAGGAACTGTGACTGATTTGTAGATCAGCTCTCTCCATGGGATCTTGCTTCCTCCCCAAATGCTGAATTGATGTATTTGTAAATAAATAGGTGCTTCCAGACTCAAATTATGCCTTGCTAGCAGTGGAAATGGCGTGGGTGAAAGGAAAGAGTAAGCTGTCGTGAGTTATGATCATATTCAGATTGGCACATAGATGGGTTTTAAACACTGAGGTTGAGCAAGTGGTGGTATGTGGATGTGGGGGGAGTCGTTTTCCCTTTCTACTCATGGGAGCATCGGTTTGGATTTCCTGACTTTTAAAAAAAAAATCTCAGAGGAAACAACGTTAACCTTAACAACTACATGTTGTTTTGCAAAATGGAATATTTTAACCACCACACAAAAAGAACAAGCCCCTTGTAGAAAAGAAGAAATATAGCAATTCAGACATTTACAAAGCATGCAGCACTTACAGCTTTGTTATGAGCGATTCCAAAAAAGTAATAATCCTCCTATAATTAGAGTAAAATATGACAACATCCTCTTGCAAGCATTGGGGTTTTTTTGTGTTTTTTTTTTTTAGTAAAGAAGTAGATTATTGCCTTATAAAACAGCATGATAACTGACTCACATTATATTATTTCTGCTTTCCTAAAAAATATATATGTTTTCAAATTAAATGCATAAAAATGCACTACAATCCATCCCTAGTTAGGCACGGGTAACCTTCGTGGTAGTCGACAGAAGACTTACGGTTCGATCTTTTGCAGAGTTACTCCAGTCTAAACTAATTGGAATCAGACTGGAGTAGCCCTGCACAGTGTGAGGTTGACACTCATTTGCCCCAGGCACCTCTTGAAAGAAGACACAAGACAACAGCTTGGTTATAACTAGTTTATTCAATTAATTAAACTGATCTGCATCCTAGTTATACATGCTAACATATTTAAATAGGCAGGCTGTGCTAAGGCAGCCTGCCTGTGGCTGCCTTTGTTGGGCAGACCCACCCGGACTTCAAACACAGCCAGCATCTTCTGTCGGCTTTGTTTATCATCGCCTGTGCACAATGTGTCAAGAGGTGCCCAGCCCCATTTGTGAATCAGCAAAGATAATGCATGATATTAGAAGGATGGGGTAGGACCTGATTATGGATGTGTAGGGATGAGGATCAAGACTGGGGGCTGCCAGCAAAGGAGTCACAGCTGGGAGAAACTCTTCTTCTTTCCAAAGGCTGTCTATGAGGACAACAACCAGGAGAAACTCCTTGGTATATTCATCTCCTTGATCCAAATCTCAAGAGCTTGCTGCTGGAGAATTAGCTACGGACCCCAGTCATGCTCCACAGAGCAGGATGGACAATGGAGGGACTTGAAGTATTCTTGCCTGTAGAATCCTGTTCCATGATGAAGACCCTATTCACTTCTGGTTGCAGATCAGCCTGCATCATGTGTCACTGTGCTCATGCCTTGCATAATGACTCACTGCACTAAACAAATGCCATCTGAGCCTACTTCCGGGTCATGCCACATCACAGATCTCACCAACCACAAACTGGTTCATAAATTGGAAAAGTCTGTGGAGGTTCGTAGTTTGTGAAATTCACAACCCTCCCATGAACTTCCATTTTTCTGGCCTGTGCCCATCCCCAATCAGGTCTTGATGTTAAAAAAAAAAATGCTGTCAACCATCTGCTGATGTGGGAGATGAAAGTCAAATACATTACATTGGACAGATATAGGGTCATCAGGTCCCTCCTGGCAACTGGCAGGGGATGGGGGGACTTACGTGGAGAAAGAGAAAGGCCCAGGTCTTGTTACTGGAATTTCCCAGAAGGTGACATAAGCACACTGTGATGTCCAGTTGATGCTTTAGTATTTTGGGGGAAACTCTACAGTAAACCAGCTTCTACCATAGAGGTTTGCTCAAATACCAGAGCATCACCTGGATATCACTGGTGTGATGATGTCACTTCCTGTGCAGTGCTGGCAACGAGGCCTTTCTCTTTCTCCAGGTAAGTCCCTCTGCTAGCCAGCTGATTGGTGGCTGGGGGGCAGGGCCTAGTAGTGGGGGGACCCCTGCTTTCACCGGGGGTCTGGCAACCCTAGACAGAGTCTGGGTCTTCAGGTGTGGAGGGGCTAAATTTCAGCCTTTGAAAGCCATGCACCTTTAAACATGCAAGTTAAATGAATACACTAAGTTTTAAAAAGGCAGAGAGAGCACTAGATAAAGGGATTCAGTTGCTTAGTGCTAAATGCATGAGGTCGTATCCAGGGCCTTTCCTTCAAGCAGTGAATGAAAGAGAATGGGAATTCTTATTCCAAAGATATATTGCTTTTTTTTGTTTGTTTACTAATATTTTGATGCTGAGATTGCACTCATAAATATCAAGCAAACAGTAATAAATCCATTCTTTCCCCACAGCAGTAGAGAGCTTTGGGGCAGATGAACTGGCAGCAATTAATACTTCAATATGCGTAATAAAATGTTTGTGGAGTTTAGAATCATTGCTTCCCTTATCAACTAATTAAAAGACAACTTGAGGCTAAGCTATCCAATAAATAGGCTGAAGAAACAAACAGAGTGAATGTAAATATATTCCTCTCTGGGAATGCCAAAACAAGTGAAGTATATTCATGGGTGCTGCAAGAAAGAATGCCCAGGAATTGTGCAGATCCTGGATTTTTGTTGTTGTTGTTAAAGAGGTTGCTCTTGCTTTTCCCCTAAGAGCAGTTTCAGCCTACTTGTTGGTTCATCCTTGGAGCTCATCTGCACAGGATCCTGGAAGATCCATAAATATTTTTTCCATTGAGAAACTGGACATAAAGGCCCTGGCCTGGATTGCCCAGGCAAGTCCAGTCTCATCAGATCTCAGAAGCAGGACAGGGCCAACTCTGGCAAGTATTTGGATGGGAGACCTCCAGAGAATACCAGGGTTAGGAGGCCAGAAGCAGGCTATCAAGCCACTTCTCTTAATATCCTCCATGCCTCATTAGGAATCAGCAGAAATCACCATGACTTCCCGGCATGGGCACACGTGCACATGTGCACACGTGCGCACACACACACAAATGCAAAAATACCCCACCCCCCAAACCTGGATGTAAGGGATTTTGATTCAGACTGGGATTGCAGGGTATGAAGAAAGGGCTTAAGGCTATGCCTTCATGATTTGAACTGATCCCTGGTAGCCACTGTTTGCTCAGACATACGGCTTCATGCACCACTACTTTATATTTTTGTCCCTACAGGGTAGATTATAGCTCCCTGTGGCCTTTTCAGCTTGGGAAAATGGGACAGCGGGAAGGCTTAAACCCCAGCCTGTCTCACTTCCATTCTGAAATGGGCTCCCATATGCTTGCTTTCCCCTCTCCCACAAGGAATTAAAAAAATAACCAAGGGAGCTCTCTTCTTGGAGTTTTCCACATCTTGCATACTTGGTTGCCGGTCTGAAGTCGATTGTAAATGATCCAGCAGTGGGTTTGAAACATCTCAAAACACCTTCATTTATCTGTAGGTTTGTCACACTTTTCCATTGCATGTTCTCAGAGTTGTTGACATGATAAATGATTGAATGATTATATCGTGGCAAAACAATAGGGGACATGACTATGAGGCAGAGCATCTGCTTGGCATGCTGAAGGTCCCAGGTTCAATCCCTGGCATCTCCATCTAAAAAAAGATCAGATAGTACCAGAGTCGCTGCTGGTCTGGGTGGACAATGCTGACCTTGGTGGACTGATGGTCATTTTGAGTAATTGATCCTGGAACAATGGAGGGATGCCTGACTGTTATCTGATGGCCTCAGGATCTGCAGCTTGAAACTGGAAGAATGTGGACCTCAGCTGGGCCATGACTGAAGAGTGCCTGGCTCCTGTTTCCCCTACCACTGAAGATCTCTATAGTCAGGCTGTGAGGTATGGGGGCTTTAGGTTTCATGCTCTCTGGGGGAGGAACACTTCAGATACCGTGGCATTATTTATTTTATTTATCATTTTCCCCTTATAAGACTCAAGCAGTCTCAGTGCTACCAGGAGACATGCCCATCCAAACACTGGTGCAGATCTACTTAACTTCAGCAAAGTTGCTCTATCTGTGACCTCCAACCTTAGCATCGGAGGTTCGGGTAAATATGGCAGCTGCTAGATCCCCTTCCTGCTGCAGTACATCTAGTAAAATGACCTCATACCATTCTGTCATGCTGTTTTGTGTTTCCCCAGCTAATGATGTAGCATAGCGTTGGGCAAAGGTAGAACACAATGTCATAAATTATAACTTCTACCTGATGATATGGGATGCGGATATCTTGTATATCGTATTAAGTTCAGCTGGAGGAAGTTAAGTAGTTGCTGGATTTTTTAATGCAATAATAAATAGGGCCTAATTTTTTTAGCAAAAGATGTTCTCGGTGTTGGAATTCCTCAGATCTGTGTCTGAACCTACACATGAACGTATACATAGATAGCCTCAGCATTTAATTTCTGGGATATATAGATAATCTCAGCACTTAATTTCTTTTAAAGAGAATTGCCAGGGCAGAAATCTGTGTGGATCTCTGTCCCACATGCCAAGAAACCATTGCCTCAAACCCAGGTGTGTGGAGCTCCAGCTGATTGAAGAGTTTATGCTTGTCCAGTCGTGTGACAGCTGTGAGGCTCTCTAGTGTGATATTAAACTTATATCACATCAGAGAATTTTTATGAGTTCTTAGGGGTACTTTTCCAGAAATGCCGTAATCCTGAAAATGTGCATTCAGGCTCAATGGTGTCCATGGTTTGTGGATACTGAGCAACTTTTGAAAAGGCTCGGAGGTATTTTTGCATCATCCTTAAAATATAAATTTATAGAAGGGCATAAACATGGCAATCCCTGCTCTCAGTGTCTGTTATATTGGTGGACATTGAGGAAAAAATAGTGGGTTTTTTAAATGTAAACTTGGTCAATTTGTTGGAAGTCTCATGGATTTGGAATTCCATCTGGTGGGTGGGGGCACATATTCATTTATTAAATCATTTGTGCAATCTCATCATAGTATCATAGAGTTGGAAGGGACCTCCAGGGTCATCTAGTCCAAACCCCTGCGCAATGCAGGAAATTCACAGCTAACACTCCCCACCCAGTGACCCCTGCCCCATGCCCCATGCCCAGAAGATGGCAAAAAAAACCCTCCAGGATCCCTGGTCAAACTGGCCTGGAGGAAAATTGCTTCCTGACCCCAAAGTGGCGATCAGCATTTCCCTGGGTGTGTAGGAAAGGGCCAGGAGAACTGAGCACTGATGCAACCCTCCGTACCCTCCCTCTCATGATCTGCCTAAGTTCACAGAATCAGTATTGCTGTCAGATGACCATCAGAGTTAACCATCAGCCTAACTTAAAATCTTTATATAGCGCAAGAACCATCACTTCACCCACTATGGCCTATTGTTTTCTTACTGGTGAGAGTCGTTCTTCCTGTAGCTCCATCATTTGGCCAGACCAGGCATAGGGTAACTCCTTGAAGTCCATCAGTTCATCCCAGATTAAGGATTTAATTTTCCATGCTTCTTTCTATAGGCTCCATTTATACATTTTTCTATTTTTGTCTTGTGTTTAGCTTGTGGCCTCTATATTCATATGCAGACTCTGAAATATTTTTGTTTCCATTTTCTTAATGTTTTGAATTAATTCCAGCCCAGAGAATATCAGGCGGCAGCATTCAATCCATGCTCCAGACTTCAGTTTTCTTCTCATTTACTAAAGTGCAATGATAATTTTGGATAAGACACTGATAATTATATAATAAGAAAAAATCCTCATTTTATAAATTGAGTAGTTTGGGGTTATATTGTTCCCTTGATATGCATATGTGAGTCTCATAACCATTAATGGATGTTTAGCTCAAGCATTACGCGGAGGCATATTCCTTCCACTTCAGGATTTATACTGTCTGAGTGAGATTGTCGGCTTTTGCAGATGTTGACAATGCGCCGAGCAAAACTTTGCAGGCAGCATATATGGCTTGTAGGCAGACATGTGATCTTAAAAGCATTCACAAAATCTTCAGTGGTCTCTACAAGCATTTTTGCAATCTTAAGCAGTCTCTACACTGACATTGGTGCCTATGTGGAATGTATGTATAGGCTGATGATGACCTTGGACGTCACTCAATCAAATTTCATGCCAGGCATGAACTCAGGAGATAGTTCTCAGGGAGCCACTCTTTGCAGGGGTCTTTTTGGGGGGGAGCACACCGGAGCACAGCTCCAGCAGCTTTGGAGGACAGAAAGGCTCCCGCCTGTCAGTTTCCACCATACAAGCAGATTCAGGTGTCTTTCGGCCAGCCGAATGTTAATTTCAGCCCCATTATATCCTGTGGGCCATTGAAGTCAATAGCAAAAACATAGGGTATATTCTGGGGGCTGGAGAAGACGGAGTTTGAGGAAGAGGCTCCAAACTCACAGGGCAGCTATTGGAGCCTCTCTTCAAGATACCCACCAAGTTTCAAGAACATTGGACCAGGGGGTCCAATTCTATGGGCCCCCAAACAGGTTGCCCCATTCCCTCCATTGTTCTGTATGGTGGGGGAAAAATTACTTTTTTTCCACGGTGCTGTTAGTAGCTCTGGGGGAGAGGGGATTTGAGGGAGAGGCTCCAAATTTTCAGGGTAGCTTCAGGAGTCTCTCCCCACATACACCCCACATCTCAAAGCAATTGGACCCATGGACCTAATTCTATGGGCACCCAAACAGGTGACCCCCATTACCCCACCATAGAGAACAATGGAGGAGATGGGGACAACCTATTTGGAGACCCATAGAATTGGACCCCCTGTTCTTGAAACTTGGTGTATATCTTGGGGAGAGGCTTCAACAGCTACCCTGTGAGTTTGTAGCCTCTTCCTCAAACCACCTCCCCTCCAGCCCCCTATGTTTTCATCATTGACTTCAATGGCCCATAGGATATAATGGGGCCAAATTGCCACCAAATTTCTTTCATTCCCTCCTTTCCTTCTCTCCTTTTCCTCTTTCCCGCCTTCTTCTCTTCTCTTTTCCCCCCTTTCCCTGTTTCCCTCCTTCTTCCCTTCTCTCTCTCTCCTTCTTTCCTTCTCCTTTTTTCCTTCTCTTTCTTTCCCTCTTTCCTTCTCTCTACTCTCTCTCTTTCCTTCCCTCTTTCTTCCTTCTGTGGCCAAACTCTAGTGAGAAGGGGTTTAAAGTCTCTCTTAGCTCCCCCACCCAGGCCAGCTGCGGAAGGGAAGGGGAGGCTTTCGAAGATTCCCCCCCCTTTGCTTCCCCTTCTGACATCACTTCTGGTGATGTCAGGGGGTGTGGCATATGCTAATAGCCTAGTAGCTCATTAACATACCATATGCTAATGAGCTCCTGCAGCTCTTTTTCTATGAAAAGACCCCTGACTCTTTGTATTATTTATTTATTTTGAACATTCCTAGGGGCCACCCCTCCCAAGACCTGCTTGAAGTGATTAGTAACATGGTAATGACAATTCTGGACCAACTTTCAGGGTTAGTTAAAATATTACTAATGACAGGGTATATGAATGGCTTTAAACAGCCAAGTAAGGCATTATTTAAATTGAGAAGTTCTAGTTTATATATATATATGTAGGTGCCCCACTTCTCCATATGCTAATCTGGGAGCCAGAACAATTCAGCCCTCTTTATTATAGAGGTCAACCCCCTAAAACAAAGTTGGCATCACATAAAGTTTATATTCTTCTGTGCAAGCACATACTGGTGGGGCCTCTGAACACATAGGCCTGCTACAGAGAGAATTTTTTCTTGTTTAAAACACCAGAGGGGGCACCCCTTCCCCTCGGAATGTGTTGACACTATTTTCCACTGAAACCATCACAGAGTCCGAGAGAGCAGTGCCCCCTTCCCTCAGTTCCTTCTTCCCCACCACAGGATTAGGACCATTCTAGTTCTTCTCCCTGTTAGTGATTGGTATTTCTTCACAGTTTCAACCATTCCATTGATAACTCTGAGATAAAAATCTCACTAAACAGACTGCTTGGGCAGCTGGGTGTTGTCTCACTAAAAAAAAAAAAAAAAAAAAACAAGAGAGAGAGGATTTGATTCTACCTCATGGAGACCACTCCTGCTTAAGGGTGTACAAAAAAAAAAAGTATTTTTCAGGTTCTAGTATACTGAACCCCCAAAATATCAGTATTTCCTGATATTCCCAAATCCCAATACCAGTATGGTATTCAGCTTCGGTAAATATTAGGGATTCCTGAATTTTTTCAGCTCCATTATACCCTATGGGGAACACTATAGTAGCTCATAGGGTATAATGGAGAATTGGTCTGGGAATATCTGGGGCTCTGGGGGGCCTGGTTTTTTTAGGCAGAGGCATGAAATTTGCAGCATAGCTGCTGGTGCCTCTCCTCAACCCCATCCCCCAAGTTTCAAAAAAATTGCACCAGGGGATCCAATTTCATGAGCCCCCAAAGAAGGTGCCCTACTTCTCCACTGAAAACAATGGAGGAGTGGGGCACATTCTTTGGGGGCCCATATAATTGGATCCCCTGGTGCATTTAAAGGGATTGCAGTCACTTTTAAATGCTGTCTCCAAGCTGTGACTCTGTTAGTGAACTTCAAAGGTATTTAAAGGGCTGGCAGTCACTTTAAACACCTTCTCCAAGCGGTGAATTCACCCTGAAGGTATGTAAAGGGATCGTGATCCCTTTAAAAAGGTAAAGGTTCCCTTGCTCAAAAGCCAGTCGAATCCGACTCTAGGGTTGCGGTGCTCATCTCCGTTTCAAAGCCGAAGAGCCAGCGCTGTCCGAAGACGTTTCCATGGTCATGTGGCCGGCTACAACTGTTCAGCAGTCCCAAAAAATCCCAAATGTGGCTGGAAAATGACCAAATCTATATCTCACTGAAAGAATATCTGGAAAATACTGATAAGGTATTTTTTTAAAATATTATTTTGGCTCAGATTTAGCCAAATGCACACCTCTACTCCTGCTTCAATAGCGATATCTTAAAACGCTTTCTTCAACAAGTGCTAACACTTGGGCACAAAAATGACCCAGACCAGGAGTGGCCAAACTTTGGCTCAGGAGCCACATGTGGCTCTTTCACACATATTATGCAGCTCCCAGCCAGGGTGGCTGGGGAAGCAAAGGGGAGGCATGCCTCCCTGATTGGTCTTCCCTTCCCCAGCAACTGTTTCCCTCCCTGGGTAGGCCTGAGGTGGGGGGAAGCAGAGAAAGACAGCAATTTTAACTTTAAGTGCATTCTCAAAGCACCCCCTTCCCCGGCCAGCTGGCCAGCATGGAGGAGGCATTTGTCTCTTTAAATCGCTTCTCCAAGCCAAGCCAACCGGTGTGGGGGGCTTGGAGGATACATTTAAAGTTAAAGTTGTTTTCTTTCGACCTCTCTCTCCTTCCCCCATCTAATTGCTTTCTTTCTACTTTCTTTCTTTCCCCCTTTCTTTCTGTCTTTCTCCCCTCCCTCCTCATCTAAAGTTAAATGTGTTTTCCAAGCCGGCAGACTGGCTTGGCTCAGAGAAGGCATTTGTTTCTTTAATTTAATATGTGAATTTGTATAATAAAAATTTGTGTGTTCATGTCTTGTGGCTCTCAAACATCTAACTTTTTTCTATGTGGCTCTTATGTTAAGCAAGTTTGGCCACCCCTGACCCAGACTGGCATATGTGACAGCTGCCTTATTTGTCTTGGTAAGGGTCATAATATCACTTTCTGTAAACATTGCCAGCACTTTACACCTAAGGCGAGAAACAATAGAGCTTCTAGATTAAAGGCTGCTCTATGGGAGAATGCCCTTTCTACTTTTGCTGTCCCAGCATGAAGGGACCTGCTGTGAATAGCACCCTTTGAGACTGGCCTTACTTTCATTGATTGTGTTGGATCTGAGGTCAGAGCCTCTCTGATATCCATCTTAGTTCCCCTCACCCCTGTGGTATCGAGGAATTCTTTGGAACCAGCCACTAAGAAAGCTAAACCAAAGATAAAACACAAGGAGAAATCAAGCTCAGTTTGAAAAAGCATTGGTCCCACATTACCACTGACCTAGAACTGAGTCAGGAACAAGAAGAGGCGATCCTTATGCCTCCCAGGACACCTTCTATGCACTCTAGGTCTCCAGTAAGTCTCCAAGGGAGAGGTTGAGCTCCATTGTCACCTTATGGAAATTCAAACTCCTCAATCAGATCTGTTCCTCATGGCTCCTTGGCCTCCAACTTTTCCACTGATGCCTTGGCAGCCCTGTCTATTCTGTATGTCACGGGCATATGCACTTGGATGAGGAGAATTTCTACAGTTCCATTCTGAGGTCAAAACTGGGGATAGACCATGCCCCAGCCCCAGTGCACTACTTTGGCTCCAACAACATCCGTTTACAGAGCAGCTAAACAACAAGGCCCTTCTAACAAATATGTGGAAGAAGAAATTGTTGCTTCCAAGCACACCTTGGAGATTCCATCGGATATATCCTTGCATGAAAGGGTAGGGGATGTCACATTGTTTTCACTGAATGAATACCCAAAGTTATATCCAGAATAGATGTTTAGATGCTGGAGACTAATGTAACAACTACAGATCAGCATTCTAACCGTAAAATTCTTAGCAGACTTTATTCTAACTCTCCACACGTTATTGCATTCCCAAAACTAGGTGACTTCCTTGACATAACTAACATGGATAAGCCATCTTCTATTCTCACCACATCTAGAAAAATAGAAAACACATACAAGGTTAATCAGTTGTTGTTGTTCAGTCACACAGTCGAGTCCGACTCTTCGCGAACTCATGGACCACATCATGCCAGGCCCTCCTGTCTTCCGCTGTCCTCCGGAGTTTGATTAAGGTTAATCAAGAGGGATGCAGTTTTCTTTTTCCTCACCCCACCCCCCATCATCCTCCCTAGTTACGGAAGAGATGCAGCCCAGGCAGATACAGGGGCTTCACGCTGCTCCAGTTGACAAGGAGGGAAGAAAATTAAACATGGTAGGGCAAAACATCTACTCCTCTGCAGCCCTGAATCTACAAATATCCAATTACCAGGCCCTCATAGGTGGATATCTGTTATTTTTATGAGGAAAGATTGTCACCCTACCTGGAATTGTTGCCTGATGACAAAAAAAAAAAAAAAATCCTCCGGCAATGATTATACAAACTCAGGCAGTCAAACTCTCTAAACAACAGATCAGCACAGGCGGGCATGCTGCAAACTCTTCTGCGAGGTCAATGGCATCATCAATTGTTCTGCAAGGTCACACAGTTGGCTTAGATCCATGGCTCTTCCAGCAGAGACTCTGGCACAAAATTGAGGACCTGCTGTTTGAGGGAACTTCCCTTTTTTTCCTGTCGAAATGGATGACACCTCACGGGAGACAAAATAATAATAATAATAATAAAAAACAAACAAACAGCAAAATCCCTGTGTGTCATTTCATCAGGACTTCAGGCCTACAGACAGCAATTACCGGTTTACAGACTGCAGGCTTACAGACTCAAGGCAACAATGGCCACCTTCATGCCAGTGGGGACAGAGTCCATATAAGCCTTACAAAAATCACTATCCTCTGAGGAGGCATTTTGTACTTCCTCATTCTTATGTAAGGGGAAGAGGTGCCCCTAGCCCCAAAAGTTGGTCAATGCTCCCAGTTGGCTAAGAACTCAAAACAGCAGCCATTAAGGTCTCTGTTCTAATTAGGTGAGGCAACTCCTGGCCCCACTGCTGGACTTCCTGATGGCACCTGGTATTTTTGGCCACTGTGTGACAGAGTGTTGGACTGGATGGGCCATTGGCCTGATCCAACATTGGCTTCTCTTATGTTCTTATGTACTCAGTTCCTGTTAATTTTAGAGATAGGTCAGCGCCTTTTGTCACTGAATGGTGCTCCATCGCCTCTGATTTGGGGGGTGCTTTCCATTGTTGAAAGAAATTGTAAATTAGAGTTTACACCCTCACCAACCTGTCATGAGAGGCCACAGACAACCTTCTCCCTCAATTGCAACAACACCTGCCTGTTCTGATGGAGAAGGGTTCTGTTGAACCAGTTACTGTTTCTGCTGTTCTATATGGTTTTCATTGACATTGTTCATAATGATAAGAAGGATGGCAGCACCAGACCAATTTTCGATTTAAGGGAAGAAGAAGAAGAAGAAGAAGAAGAAGAAGAAGAAGAAGAAGAAGAAGAAGAAGAAGAAGAAGAAGAAGAAGAAGAAGAAGAAGAAGAAGAAGAAGAAGAAGAAGAAGAAGAAGAAGAAGAAGAAGAAGAAGAAGAGATTGGATTTATACCCCGCCCTTCACTTGGAGTCTCAGAGCAGTTTACAAACTCCTTTCCCTTCCCCTCCCTGCAACAGACACCCTGTGGGGTAGGAGGGGCTGAGAGAACTCTAACACAAACTGATCTTTCAGGAACAGCTGTGCCAGAGCTTGTGACTGACCCAAGGTCACATCAGCAGGTGCAAGTGGAGGAGTGGGGAATCAAACCCGGTTCTCCCAGATTAGAGTCTGCACACTTAACCACTACACCAAACTGGCTTAAATGTGTCCTTAAAGGTTCTGAAATTTCACATGGCTACCCGATCATCAGCTTTGCAGTTATTAAAAATAAATGTGTGGTTTGTAGTTTTAGATCTCTGGAATGCCTATTTCCTCATGTCACTGCACCAGGATCATTGCAAATGTCTCCAGTTTAGGCAGGGGGATAGAGTTTTTTCAATACCATGTCTTGCCATTTGGCCAGACTACTGCCCCAAGGATTTTCATGAAATAAATGGCAGGTTGTCCCATATTTGAGGTTGAAGGGATGTGTTATTTGTCTAGATGATTGGCTGATTGTGGCTTTGTCTTGTGAGGAACTCATTAACCAGACTAATATAACATTCAGTACCTGCCAGCAGCTAGGACTGGTGATTAACTGGAAGAAATCCAAATGCTAAGGGTATATGTAAAGTTTTGCTCTTTCCTGAGACTCCTTATATGTAATACCAAAGCGATGTCTGAGCTATTGGAAAAAGGGACAAAGAGGATGGGAAATTAAGGAGCAATATTTTGGCTGCTCTTCCACCGATCAGCTGGCTTGCTGACAAATTGTTGCAGCTCAGTAACCTACATGTGAGTCAGAAGTGGACTTCTGGGAGTGGGGCACTGGGGATTCATATGGAAGCCCCAAGAGTTATGGACCAGGACAACTATCAGGCTTTCCACATCCCCCAAGAGTTCACTGCTATCTCTTGTAAATTACACAGCCTTTCCTGAATCAAATTTGGGGGAATAAGCTCTGCATTCCAGAATATACTTGAGCAGCAACAGAATGAAAAGTTCATGCAATACGCACAGAATCTGTGTATGCATAGATCCTCTGCTACTTGCTGTGTGCATAATTTAGCACACGTTCATTCAAATTTGCCAGGGCCACCGGGAGTCAGTTAAAGTTGCTTTGAGGGCCAGCTCTGCCCCATGGACCATGATTTAGCCATTCCAACTATAAACAGTAAGCATTATTATCATGCATTTAGCCAACTGTCTCATTGCCAGTTCACACAGCTGACTGAAGTCGCAATCTAATTACTTAAGAACTGACTGCTTGTTGCCAAAGAAAGTACTAATTTCTTATTTACATATTAGAAGGAGCATATAATTTCAAAAGGCCATTTCGATAACACTGATACAGTTCGGTAAACACTATTAAACGGCCATCGAGCAGTAGCAATGATTCATGACTTCCTTCATTATCTTTGACTCAATTTAGATCAAGAGATAAATTGATGCATGGGAAATTTAAGGGCAACTTCTGATAACCTTTGAGACATCCTGGTGATTTGCTTTCACTACAAAGTCAATGGGAACAATGAGAAAGAATGAAAAAACCCTGAACAATCATGGTCACAAGTTATGCACTGCATGGGAAGACGTGGCTCATGCGTGCAGGGAAACAATGAAGTCAGCAGGACCAAGCAAATAAAGTAAATATAGAGAAGGAAGAAACTAATATCTTTATGATTAATATTCAGATCCATAATGGAGATCTTTAATTGTATAAGGCAGGGGTCTCTAACGCTTTTTGAGCTTGTGGGCATCAGTGGAACTTTGACACAACATGGTGGGTGCAGCTTACCTTCATTCACACAGTGAAGATCTCCCAAAGAAGGTGCCATCCTCCACAGGAGGAAGCCCATCAGAACAGAATCAAAGTCTGGTTTAAACCAGACGATCGCAACTCAACAGCTCCAGCTGGCAGAAAATGTTAAAGAGACGGAGCAATCAACAGAGATGGTGAAAAAGATGTACACCGAAAACAAGACTTTGAAGAAAAAGGTGGAACAAATAATAAACAAGCAAAATCAACAAGAAAATAACTCTTGTTTCTTCAGATGGAGAAAGCAAACATGGTTCTCAGTTTCCAGGGAGTTCCTGAATTGTTGAAAGAAGATTTGAAGAAGCTCCTTAGTGATCTCATCGCACTAGCTGTAGGCTTAAAAGCAGAAGAAATACTGCATGATATAGAATCAGCGTATAGGGTGTATTCAAACTATACCCAAAAGAATAGCCTACCTGGGGAAATTTCAGTTAAATTTTCAAGAAGGCAAACTAGAGATGCAATTTTAAAAGCTACATCAGCAACTCCATTGAAGCTTGGGAATGCTACAATCAAGGTTCTAAAAGACATTCCCTTTGAAATTCGACAAAAACGGAAGAACTATAAGGATCTAACCCTTTTTCTCCAAACCAACCAAATCGCATACAAATGGGCATTTCCAGAAGGTGTCATCTTTAAGTTACATGACAAGAGAGAGAAGATTGACTCTGTACACAAGGCTAAAGAATTTTTGAAATGCCAACTGGAGCCAAAGAGGATGGTGAAACTGGTTTGAGCGGCTCCACACCCTCGGAGACGGACAAAGACTTGGCCACGGAAGAAGGCACTGCAGCCCGCAGACCAACTTATGCTTTTAGAGATAGAAAGCCTAAGTAAAGGCAGAAGGACTCTGAAAATGGCCTTTATGAAGCAAGCTTGGGTGATGCTCTGAAAGTCTCCCATAACAAGTAACTAACTAATTATATAGCCGAGATAGGTTGTAACTCACAATATACATTGCTCACTAACAATTTAGTATTAATATAGACTTTAACTGGGGTAAAGATCTCCCTCTCTTGGGGTTTTAGTCTAGTGTGGGTTTTCTTTACTTTCTCCCTAGATGTAGTCCCCTTCCCTTTTTTCATTGTAGTTATTACTTGTCAACTATAAAAAAGGAATAAAAAAATCCCCTTTGCCCCCCCCCAAAAAAAAAAAAAAGAAAAAGAACAGAATCAAAGTTCCGGAGAATCTATGCAGTAGAAACTGAAGGTGGAGGTGGTGTGCATTTTTGCAAGCCAGCAGAACCAATGCCACTGTGCCGATGCAAACCCAACAGGAGGACTAAGGTCAAACTAGAGAATCCCTGCAGTAGAAACTGAAGGTGGGGGCATTTTTTTTGCAAACCCAGCAGAACCAGGGCAATGTAATAGTGTCCAGCAGAACCCAAGGCCAATGTGGCACAACTCAGTTATAATCCAAACGGGGGGGGGGGCATTTTTGCAAGCCCGGCAGAACCAATATAATATACAGATTGCCTAGCAGTACCAGTGCAGTTGCAGGGTGTCCAACAGAACCCAGTGCCAATGCTGCAATGCCAGCTCAACAGGAGTGATGTCAAGCATGGAATCACAAATCCAAGCAGGGGTGTGTGTGTGTGTGAATGTAACCATTCATGAACCTGTATGAACCTCCAGAAACAGCTTGAAAGTTCGTGTAAGGTTCATGCTGGTCAACCTGCTATGAACTTTGCTTTGCAAACCACAAACCAGCCAACATTTGTCACAAACATTAGTTCATGAGCCGGCTTATGCCCATCCCTAATATACACACAAAACTGCTTTATGCTACTAGCCGTTCTAGTTCACTATTGTGTACTTGGCATGTTGAAAGCTTTCTAGAATCTTGGGCAGCATAAGGTCTTACCTAGCAACTACTACTTGAGATCCTTTTTAGTGGAAATGCCAGAAATTGAACATGAGACCTTGTATGTGCAACACTTGCACTCTCCTATGAAGCCAGAGTACCACCGTTGAGTGCTGAATCCTGCTTTTTAGTTACAAAACAGACAAATATTGCAATTCCAAGACTGTCTTGTAGTGCTCTGCCTGGATAATAAAAAAATCATCTGACGAAAGCATTTCTGTTTTTTTTCCTCAAAGGATATAAGTGTATTAATAAAATATTTCAATTAAATCATATTAATAATAACATTGACAATAATATTATTTTAGTGTCAGTGGCAAGTGAACCGTGCCATGGAAGATTATTTGCTGTGTCTGCATGCTTGCCAGAGCTGCCTGACTTTTATAATAATTCATGAGAAATTAATAAGCATTCATAATGAATAAACTTAGGGACAGTTTAATGACTATTCAACAGCAGCTCATGCACAACAAATCCAAATGTTTATCAAAGATGTTCATAAACTTGTTATATGAGCATCTCTAATGAACTGATTAAAACCCTTAATCAGCATTCATTATGAATTTCCTTTTGACTAGAGCAGCATCTTCTGAGGGGGTCTTATTGGCCAACGATTTCAAGGAAAAGAAGTCACAAAGATGCTCTGTAGCAAAAAAAGGGGGAGGGGCTTTTATTTCATGGTACAATGCAATGTAAAAATAGCATTAAGATTAGAGTTATTAAAAAAATTGCTGTCCAACCGCAGCTGACTTACGGTGGCCCATAGAGTTTTCAAGGCAAGAAATGATCAGAGGGGGTTTGCTACTGCCTGCTTCAGCATCATGACCCTGGTATTCCTTGGTGGTTTCCCTTCCAAATAGTGACCAGGGCCAAGCGTGCTTAGCTTCCAAGATCTGACGAGATTGAGCTGTCCAGGTCAGGGTGAAGCTTTCAGTAGGGTACAAATAATTTAGATGGCTTGGGGATCAGGATCAATCCCTACACTAGGTGTTTGTATGTTCCTATTAAAATGTGAGTTGTTTGAAATGTGAGGATGGTTGTCATTGATATTGTATGAGTAGTGCATAGCAGTGCTCTTGCAATACCAAGTTGGCAACAATCACCACTAATCATGACTGATGACAGCCACCATATTGTACCAACTTTATTTTGTTTTGTTTTTTTGCACAGGGAACAGGGTCAGACCCTATTAGTGGGCAGATCAGGAAGAGTGGATAGTGGATAGTGGATAGAATGCCCACAGTAAACTAGAAACTACGGACTGTGGGTTTACTTGAGTATTTTTATCTCTGTGTTCATTCCCCCTGCCTGCATGCAAACCCTGACTCAACCTCAGAATCATTTCTTTTTTGGTAGTACATTTTGTTTCAGCTAATAAACTCACAGTCATAAAACATGAACTATAATCGTACAATCATCTAAATCATACATCTATAATCATCCACAACTACAATTGTCTACAATCATCTAACTCATACATAAAAGATAAGCACAATCACCTAAATTATATAAAAAAACATAAACTGCACTGATTTAAATCATATATCAACGAAATCATGTCTATATAGAACTTATAAATATTCTTAGTTTTCCACCTCTATTTAAATATCACTACTCTATCTTTCCTATCTTCATATCTAATAATGAATTTGTCACAAACATATGTTGCCAGTCTCTTATCTTTCTATATCATTTTTTGTTTAAATTTAAATTTATTTTTGATTTTCAGCCATATAGTTGGAAAAAAAATACTTTCAATTTATCTTGAAATTCTGAGATTGTCCTATTGTGTATATGGTACATTGTCAAATATTCATATAATTTGTTCTTCCATTCCTTCAGATCTGGGCATCTTTCTGCTTTCCATTTTGCTGCAAATATTATTCTTGCTGCCATCGGTATGTACTTAAGCAATTCACTATATATTTTTGTAATATTACTTGGTAAAATAGTAACATATTGTTGGGATCCATCACAAACTTGAATTTTAATGTCTTTTGCATTTCTTCGTGTACTTGTATCCAATATTTTCTTGCATTCTTACATGTCCACCACATATGATGGAATGTTGCATCCATATTCTGACATTTCCAGCACTTTCCATTGTACTCTTTATTAATTCTAGCAATGTCTTTGGGAGTAATATTCCATCTAAAACATTTTATACCAATTCTCTCTTAATAGTTGACATTCAGTAAATTCAATTTTGTTAGTCCATAGGTTTTCCCACAGGATCATGCATACATTTTCTCCAAAATTTTGCATTTTTATCATACAGTTTTTAACTTGCTCTGTTTCTGTATCATATTGCAATAACATTTTATAATTTTTTCCTAATAGTTGCTTTGAATCGCCAATGATTAATTGTGCAAAAGCTGTTTTCTTTCTTAACCAGACTCCTTCTTTAGCTATTTGTTCCTTAAATTTAGACACTATTTGATAATACAACAAATGTGGAATGGTTTTTTTTCTTTCATCTTTTTTTTAAAAAAATATTAATTTCAAATCTTACAGATTAGTTACAGGCTTTTTTACAACAAAAAGGAATAAATTTAACATTCTTTAATAATAGTCTACTACAAGTTGCCAACTCTATTCCGCTTCTACCTCATTTGTATATAATCATCATTTGTATATAATCACCATTAATAGAGCCTGATAGAGTTTGGCGCACCTGAATAAATATTTCTGCCTCTCAAAATTACTCCAGTACCAATGCTTTATTTATAAATCCTATTTCCCATTATTTTCCTTATAACTATTTGAGTAATGTTTTGTTAGATCTCCTTATGCTTATAATTATATATTCTGTACATATTTCATTTCCAAATGTATAAGGTAAAATGAAATAAAACAGAAAAAATAATATATTGCACCATTTCATCACTCTGGTATCTTAGCATCTTTTTCTATCATTGTGTTCTTCTTCTTTAACTGGAGCTCTTCTAATCTATGTTCCCTCCCACCGGGACTCCAGAGCTATTCTGAAAAAGACTCAAAGTGTAGGTCTTGCCCATTGGAGAGGGGGGTGCCCCATTAGCCCTTCTCACATCCTCCTCTACACTTTATATTCTGGGCTACTTTTCTAGGGGAAAAGATAAAGGGAAAGAGAAAAAGCTCTAGGATTATGATCTCCTCCAGTGTAGCTCTTTACAGTCTTATGGTACTTTCCTCTTCTTCCAGTTACTGATTCTTAGCTTCTTAGCCTGAGTCCGATTCCAATGCCTTCAGAAGCTCCTCACCAGATGTTAAATTATGAAGAGTGTATATGTGTCCTTAGTGTGTAACCGATATATGGTCAAGTGGAAGCCAACAGCACCCATAGTTCCTCTCTGTGAGCTTTTGTGCAATTGGATGCATATATTTCCTGGTGTTTAATATTTCAAAGGGAATATCTGGATACAGCTAAACCAAGGTGTCTTGGAGCATCAGACCTCTATTCTTCCTAGCAATTTCCAAAAAGTGCCGCTTAATATTTGTATCCTTGAGTTTTGCCATTATATTCGGTATCAATGCTGGTGAACCCGTTTGGGGAGGGTTTAAATGGTAGGCATTGTTTACCACAGGCCCTGGAAGCTGTATAATTCCCTCTAGGCTTTCATTTAAAGCGGCAGTAAGGTCCTTGTTTAAATCAAAGTTCAGGGGAATTCCACAAAAATTTACTTTAGTTTCCTGTGATTCAATTTCTATCAGCATTAGCTTACTTTTCACCAATCCTTCAAAAGTTTTCAATTCAGCTATTTCTTTAGAGTTCTTTTGCATACTGGTAACCGCTGTCTCTGCCTTCGCCTGTGTATCCAATAACTTTTTGTTAACTTCATCCAATTTATTCCTAATAGGAGTGATGATGTTTCTTATCTCTTCTTTTAAGTCTTGTTTTAAGTCTGTCAGCATCTCCTTAGAAGACTTATTTAAGGAGTCTTCTCTTTTCCTCTTACTTGCCCTTACTTCTTCTTCCTCCATTTCCAGTGGGGGGAGTCTCCATCAGAAGAGTCTTGGCTTTCTTGCAGTGCCCTAGGTATCAGTTTGGAGGGATTCCTGCCTCCTTTTGGTCCCTTGGTTTCCCCCATAGTTTTGGTAGGGCTATAATGTTTTAATTGTAGTCTAGTTTTTTTTTTTTAATTTTAGTATTTTTGTAAGAGCTCAATGCGGAGGCAGTGTCAGATGCAACTGCGCAGCTCCACTGTGGCTCCACCCCCCTTTTTTCTTTCATCTTAAATTTCTTGACAAGATTTTATTTTCCCTTTTTTATCCATCATATACTCACAATTTATATAGTCAATTTTATTTCTCATACTAATGTCACAATAGGTATCAACTGGAGATGTCAATGGTGAGGTTGGCAAATGGGCAGAGCAATCCTAAGGGGGGGAGCTGAAAGGGACCTCTATGTCAGCATAAGTTCAAGACACAGCTGCATAAGGGCCACTTATGATGGCGCAGGCCCCCAGAACTGCTCTGTTGCTTGTGGGCACCGGCAGTGGGCTGAGGTGACTGCCCATCACCACAACTGAGGTGTAGGCTCCTGTGCCGGCATGGTTGTGGGTGGTTTCAGGGGCATGGCCAGAGTTAGTTGTCCCCTGCCATATGAGGAAAGTTACAGCAACAAAAAGCATGGTGTAGCCCATAGGCATCCATAGGCAGCCTCACCCATTGGGTGCAGAGGAGCTCAAGATTCCAACTACAGGCTCGGCCAATCACCTCCCATCCCAAGGCAGCCAAGCCCTCTCCCCAGAACCCAATCGGTGTGCCCTCCACCTTACAAATACTTCAGGCAGGAGATCTTACAACTCAGTAGTAGGGCTCATGGCATGATACTCTTGGAGCTCCCTGCTGTGGGGACTTAGCACAAATGGCAAGGCACTTTGGTTGTGGCAGAATCACAGAGAGGGCACTTAGCAGTACAGGGTGAGCACTTTGTGTGGGCACCCAAGAAGGAAATCAAAGTCCATACTCTGTGACTGACCTCTCCCATTTCAGAACCCTAACAGGTGCCTGACCTTTGGAGGCTTGATCCACAGGGGCAGCCATACACTGGCAGGTAAGGAAGGGCAAGGATTCCAAACCTGCATCCTCATTCCCCTCGCTCAAAGCTGGATGCTGTGACAGTATCTCCTACACTCAAGCCTTGCACTGAGTATATGTGTGGGCAGCACAAGACACAACTGCACAGCACCATGGCCTCTGATATGCCATGGGGAAAGTTCCCTGGAAAGTTTTCCAGGAGATGTAGCGGGGATGCTCTGTCATTTGCCTGGTTCCCACCTTTAGCAGACCACAGACCTTGTCTGCAGTTGGGGTATGTGTGGCAGCTGCTCTGCTGCACATGGTGAACCAGCTTGGCAAGAATTGCAGCCTTGCAGATTTGTAGCCTCGAGCTGCAGCTGCTGCCGCAAGGGATGGATTGCAAGCAATCCGGGAGCACTTGAGCACCAGACAGGTGAGTGTGAGTTGGAGGGCAGCATCATGCATCTCAAGGTGGGTTTGTGGTGAAGCCTTCCCCCATGGTTCTGCCTTTGCAGACCCTTTCAGGACAACAGAACCATGGCTGAGCCTGGCATGGCCCTCATGCTCAGTTGCCATGTCTCTATTTTAATTTATCACAGGTGGAGATTCAACAGGAAGACTTGTGGGTGTGGCAAGTCATTCCCCCCATGTGCAGTCTGTTCAATCTGTGGTTCCAGCCCTCCTCTTGAAATAGAGCATCGCCCCCAGCAAGCCCTTCCGAGTTCCACCTGTGATGCCATCCCACTTAGGTGCATGCCATGCCAGGGATCCTCAGTCCCAGGGGGAAGAGGACAGAGTCCTCACCCTATGCCATGGATTTCAGGGTAATAAAGTCTCTGTTGTGCCACAACCGTGTATCTGCTACTTGGTTTCTGCTAGATGACAGGAGCTCCACACCCCTCCGTGTTCCACTCCCTCCCCTCCTCATCTGCCATTCCCCCTGTGGGCTTCCCAAGGACATGTCTAAGACGACAGGCTCTTGGGTGCTGAGCAGGAGTGGGGGGTGTTGTGCAGGTCGCCATGCTCATAGCAATCTGCCATACATAACAGGGACTCATCCACACAGACAGGTTCTCTTGCTCATCTCACAGGCTTCAGTGCGAAGGCAGGAAGGGCCAGAGTGTGAGGCTGGCTGAAGAAGGCCACTTATCATGGTGGGTAGAGTGTGAGGCTAGACCTGAGAGACTTAGATTACATTCTTCACTTGTAGAGAAGAAGAAGAAGAGATTGGATTTATACCCCACCCTTCATTACCCGAAGGAGTATCAGAGCGGCTTACAAACTCCTTTCCCTTCCCCTCCCCACAACAGAAGAAGAAGAAGAGATTGGATTTATACCCCACCCTTCATTACCCGAAGGAGTATCAGAGCAGCTTACAAACTCCTTTCCCTTCCCCTCCCCACAACAGAAGAAGAAGAAGAGATTGGATTTATACCCCACCCTTCACTACCCAAAGGAGTCTCAGAACAGCTTGCAAACTCCTTTCCCTTCCCCTCCCCACAACAGAAGAAGAAAAAGAAGAAAAGATTGGATTTATACCCCACCCTTCACTACCCAAAGGAGTCTCAGAACAGCTTGCAAACTCCTTTCCCTTCCCCTCCCCACAACAGAAGAAGAAAAAGAAGAAAAGATTGGATTTATACCCTGCCCTTCACCACCCAAAGGAGTCTCAAAGCGGCTTACAAACTCCTCTCCCTTCCCCTCCCCACAACAGACACCCTGTGAGGTAGGTGGGGCTGAGAGAGCTCTGGCAGAAACTGCTCTTTTTCAAGAACAGCTGTGCCAGAACTTGTGACTGACCCAAGGTCACATGAGCAGCTGCAAATGGAGGAGTGGGGAATCAAACCCAGTTCTCCCTGATTAGAGTCGGCGCACTTAACCACTACACCAAACTGGTTCTCCTGTGAGCAATGTTCCCTCTAAGCTGTGGAGTCTTGTGAGAAAAAATTCTACTTTGTGAGCTACTGGTGATTTGGCTTCTGCATAAATTAGTTTGCTCTGGAGCCCTCCTTCCTGAGCCAAGACAAAAATGTGTGAGCCGGAGGCTAAAAAACTGTGAGGTAGCTCACACTAACTCAGCTTAGAGGGAACACTGCCTGTGAGGTAGGTGGGGCTGAGACAGCTCTGGCAGAAGCTGCTCTTTTTCAGGAACAGCTGTGTCAGAACTATGGCTTGCCCAAGGCCATCCAGCAGGTGCAAGTGGAGGAGTGGGGAATCAAACCCAGTGTATTTAATTAATTAATTTATTTAACTTTTACCCCACCCTCCCCACCAGGGCAGGCTCAGGGCGGCTTACATAAAACCAATAAAACAATACACATCTCAGTGTAACAATCCATAATAAACAATTTAAAACAGTTGCTATAACGATGGCGGTGCAATATAATAAAATGCATTTAAGTACACATTCAGTGGTGCTACCACTCTAGGTGACTTCTAACTCTAGGTCAACACAGGGCATGGCTGATATCAGAATGCCTGCCGGAAAAGCTCCGTTTTCACGGCCCTGTGGAACTGCCCTGACCTCCCAGATTAGGGTCTGCGCACTTAACCACTACACCAAACTGTACCATGGAAGCTAGGTGGGTGCCCTTGGGCCAGCTGCACATCCTCAGCCTGACCAATCTCACAGGGTTGCTGTGAGCATGAAACAGAAGAGAGGGGGAGATGCCAGCCATGGGGGGGGTCGCTAATAAAAATAGTGAATGGATGAAGCTCTTAACTGTGTGTCTGCTCCAGGAAAGGGGTCCTCTGGCACCCAGGGAGGAAGGCATCTATGCAAGTAGCACTGAGAGGGTGGAGGATCCCGTGAATCTATTCCTGGTAAAGTGTTTAGGTTCAGGAATACTGGCATCCATCCAGAGGTCAGGTCTACTGCCACTGTATTCAATAGAAGCCAAAATAACCTGGGGAAAAAATGCCAACATTTTGAGATAAATTTTGGGAATCCCCAAAATTTTGAGAGTGCCTCAACATTAGATCATTGTGATTCAGAAATATCCAGATGCACATCCCTATTGGTTCTTCACAGGCACCGGTTGGGCTTCTTTTCCCAGCCATACAGATGTTTGTATCAGCCTACACAAAATTTGTTCACAGTGATGGTTCTCACAGCTTGGTGCACACATACTGACCAATGCTCCCTATAAGCTGTGGAGTCTTGTGAGCAAAAAATTCTACTTTGTGAGCTACTGGCATTAAAGTTGTGAGCAAGCGCTTTGGCTGCTGCATCAATTAGTTTGCTCTGGAGCCCTCCTTCCTGAGCTAAGACAAAAATGTGTGAGCTGGAGGCTGAAAAACTGTGAGTTAGCTCACACTAACTCAGCTTAGAGGGAACACTGATGCTGACTATTTGCAACCGTGGCAGCCAATTCCTATAACTGGTTAACTCGACACAGAGGTTTGCCAGTTGTGGGGGGGGGAATCCCTCTATTTAAAAGATTGTACTAAGCCAAAGCAACCCAAAATTCCATGCTTAAGAGCCAGTGACAAGAAGGCAAAGATTAAAAATGCAGACCTAGTGTAAGAAAAATGTGAAATTCGGTTGAACAGAAAGAAGTAGATAGACTGTCCCTCAGTGAAATACAGGAATGCCTGTGTTCAACAAAACAAGCTAAGGGATAAAGAGTGGAGAATGGAACATCATGTTCCAAAGATCATGACCTGGCATTGATAAATGAGGACTTCGCTTCCCCCCACCTTCTTGTGAACTCTGGCTCATGTATTCTGTGTCTTGATGTCTTTGGGTTGGATCTGATGTGGCACTGGAAGACTCAGATCTTTTCTACCTTCCCCTTTCCCTGTGGTTGCCCCAGAAGTGATACTGGGGGACTCAAACGGATTAGAATTCGTGCAGGATGGCTACCTGCAGTGAAGAGAAGGAAAGGGTGAAATAACTTCTCTGCCTCTTGCTTCTGAGAAAGACCTTATGTGGAAGGAAAGGGTGCATAGGACCTGGTCCATTGTATTTTCTGTTCCCAATGCACATGGCTGGCTTCTGCTCGAAAGGTAGTGAAAAAGAGCACTGTTACTGTGCCACATCATGGCGTAATTTACAGTGGATACTAAAGACCACAACAGTGCTACAATTTTAAGCAGAAGCCTTGTGTTGTTGTAACACACAGGTTGAGTTCAGACTGGCAGTTTGAAGCGCGAGGGAGTCATGGCAAAAAAGACCCAGAACAACTTGTTCCAGGTTTTCCCAGTCACACTGCTCAGACTGATGCGGGAGCATACGGGGGAGGATGTGCAAGGGAGCATTCACACTGTTGGCTCGCCCCTGGTGGAGGCACATTTGTAGGCTGAGTTCAGACTGGCAATTTGCCCCAGTAGGGACCCGGGCCAGCGACGATTCAATTCCGGAGTAAATTGGGCGTTCACACAGGCACATCTGCCTGGCGTCCCCCACCCATAGCCAACCCGTGCTGTTGCGCTTCACCGCCGGATTAAAAAGATACCTCATAAAACTGGTAGCAAATCCGAAAGTCCGCATGTGTCGCGCATTTCTCTGCTTTCGGGAAGCCTGAACGTGCAGCTGAAAAGCCGGGAGCAACCCGCGTTGGGCAGAAGGCAGCAGCGATATGATTGGCTGTGCTCTGCTCTACTGCCCAATGCGGTGCCAGCGCTGCAGGGTCCTCCCCAATCAGCAAAATGTGCTTATGTGCTTATGCACATGAGCACATGAGCACTCATGTGCACATACACCCATACACCCACAGCCAAATTAATGGGGAAATGCCAAATACAGCATGCGCGGCAGTCTGAACGCTCCCGCCCGGCTCGGCCCCATATTTTCCGGCAGCAGCCCAGGCTGTGTGAACGGGAAAACCCTGAATAGTTTATTCCGGGGCTTTTTTGCCATGACTGGCTATCGGAGCAAACTGCCAGTCTGAACTCAGCCGTAAGTGACTTTTTGTAATGAAATCTGATGATATGTGCTTATGCGCTCATGTGCATAAGCGCTCATGAACACAAGAGCATCCCTACCGGATCAGCTTGTTCATGTTCACACATCCCTGATGCGAGATGAACTTGGGATGAATGTGGTCTCCAGGGTTTGCTACCGCTTTCAACTGGTATTTTTTTAAACTCGGGAGGGAAACGGTACAAAACGGGTTGAGTATGGCTGGGGAACGCCTGACAGATGTGCCTGTGTAAACGGCCCCTTTAATCCGTTTGTGAAACGTCTCTGAAACATGCCTATCTCAGGGCAAAGTGCCAGTCTGAACTCGGCCATAGTTCTACCCTAAAGTAAAGAGGGGGAGGAAAGTGTAGGTTTTCTGGAAATGAAGCATGGCGGTAGAATATTCTGCCTATTTTTAGAACCTAACATACAACATTGAAGTGGAGACGGTTCTTTCTCTCATAAACAAAATAAATGAATGTGATAAATAAATGTATTAATCATGAGAATTTCAGAGGAGCAAACCAGGATCTGATGTTTCTTGACACCGGCTCATCAGCCATTCCGCTCATTTTAGGATTCTGGTTATGCGTCTCGTTTAAATTAAAAGGATAAAAAGTCCTTACAGTTACAAATTACATATCATTCATAGTGATTATCATTTCAGCACCAAGGAGCTGTCCTCTGCAAGTCAAATTTTATTCAAATTGCATTCATGACCTGCACAAGAAACTGTATATTAGGTATTTATTATTTAAGATGAGGGCATTTTCATTGGCACTGCAGTGAAAATTGCACTAATCTTAGTTAAAATTCATAAAATCCATGTTATACAGGGGGAATAATCAACTTGAGGTTCCCCGGAGCAGTAAGAAAGGGGCCTAGAAAGAAGTTCTTCAGAACAAGTCTGCTTTTCCGGAGGCATGTACAAAGCAAATTAATTAAATGCACTAATTAGTTTATTTACATGCTAGCAATTTGCTTTCACAGACACAAATGAAGACGGTAGTATCCAGGTTAAACCCAAAAAAAATGAGAATAGACAATACTTGGGAGGCAAAGAGAGAATGGGGCTAAGCAGGATGAGTGAGAACATTTCATAACCAATGGTAGCTATTGCCAGAGACTTGTGGGAGACTTTTCATGATTGAGAAGTCAGTTTGGTATGGATATGGAAAGACATTTACTAATTTTATTACTGCAGTTCCTTGCTGGATTTAGGATAGGGCAGGAATGTGAAGTAAAATTCTCCCTCCCACCGTGCAAAATGATAAAATAAAGACAAACCATAGTAAATGAGCTCTCTTACCTTTAAGTAGCTGGTCCCCTAGTAGCATCCTCTTAAGTGGTACGGGTAATTGGGAATCTTGTGAGCCCTTCAAGACAAGGTTTTTTTATTACAGCACAATTTTTTGTTAACTAGAGTCTGCTCCCTCAGATGCATGGAGTAATCTCACTAATAGGGCGACCAACTGCGTGTTGGCAAATACCTGGAGACTGGGAGGTGGAGCAGGAGGAGGGCTGGGTTTGGAGAGGGGAGGGGCTTCAGTGGGGTATAATGCCGTAGAGCCCACCTTCCAAAGCAGCCATTTTCTCCAGTTGAACTGATCTCTGTCACACGGAGACCAGTTGTAAACCCAAGAGAGTTCCAGCCATGACCTGGAGGATGGCAACACTACTCACTAGGCAGGTCATGAAGAAATGAAGTTGTAAAGAGCACCATGAAATACAGGAAGTAGAATATGAAAGATGCATTTATTTAGATATTTATGCCCCACTTTTGTCCCCCAACGGGGATTCAAAGAAGCTTACAGCACTGTTCTCCCTCCATTTTATCATTACAACAGTAACACTGTGTAGTACGTTAGGCTGAAAGACAGAGCAACTGGGAAAAAAATCCAGCAGCCATCTTAGTAAGCACAGCACAGCTTCTTCTTCCCAGACACCTCCTGAAGGCCTCACCTTTGAATGTTTGGTGTAGTGGTTAAGTGCACGGACTCTAATCTGCAGGAATCGGGTTTGATTCCCCACTCCTCCACTTGCAGCTGCTGGATGATCTTGGGCAAGTCATAGTTCTGTCAGAGCTGTACTTGAAAGAGCAGTTCTCAAAAGAGGTATCTCAGCTCCACCTACCTCACAGGCAATGCTCCCTCTAGGCTCTTGTGAGCAAATCTTCTGTTCTGTGAGCTACTGGCATTAAAGTTGTGAGTGAGTGATTTGGCTACTGCATACATTAGTTTTCTCTAGAGCCATCCTTCCTGAGCTAAGACAAAAATGTGTGAGCTGGAGGCTGAAAAACTGTGAATTAGCTCACACTAACTCAGCTTAGAGGGAACCTTGCCCACAGGGTGTCTGTTGTGGGGAGGGAAAGGGAAAGGAGTTTGTAAGCTGCTTGGAGACTCTGAGTGAAGGATGGGGTATACATCCAATTTCCTCCTTCTCCTCCTCCTCTTTATTAACTATATCATTCTTTATATTTTTTACCACAAACACATTCAATTCAAAGTTCTCAGCATCCCTACTATATGTTCAACTGTCCAGTTGCCACGATGATGGAAATAACCAACCATACCTTTCAAAGCAAAGCAAAGCAAAGCAAAGCAAAGCAAAGCAAAGCAAAGGGTGTAGAAGGGTAAAACTCTGCTTCAAATGTCACTGCAAATATCCTGATTTTTGTTGGAAGTGTAACATGGGCTAGTTTTCTTTTGTGTGTTGGGGACATAACTCTTTATGTATGCAACATCTAAATGTAATTTTTTTCAGATTTATGAGTATGGACTGGTGAATAAAAAGAAAACTCCATATTTCTAAATGAGTGACATTTTTTAGTGGAGTCACACACACACACATGCACAAACACACGGCATGCTGATACTCATCAACATTATTTTTGCCTTACTTGAAATTATTATTGATACTGCTCCCAAACAGAAGTTTTCAAACTTGCAGCAGATTTCACTAATGATGGAAACCGGTGACAGCTCTAGGGATTTAGCAAATCCCTGTCTAAACCTAAGAATATATAAACATACTGCTTTATATCAAGTCACAGGGAAAATGAGAAATAAAGGCGGTGAAAATAAGCACTGAAAACAATAAAGAATTTTAATTTAAATTAAAGTGTAATTATTTCTTGCAAAACTGACTAATTATAAAGTGATCCAAACTTGTAAACAATAAAGTATGAAGATCAAGGTCACAGTGTTCTCAGTTTACAGTAGATAATTTAAATGCTCATAATAAAATAACAGAGTAGCAGTCCCAGTGTTTAAGTTCTGCAAAAGTTATGATACTCGAGATCGTCTGCTCCCATTCCAAAGTATAAGGTCTAAGATGTAATGGCAGATTTGAAGGTATGATGGTAAGTATGGCATGGGACTAGGTTTCCAGATTTCTTACAGAGACCAAAGGTTCAAGAGACTTGAACTCTAGAAGTCTCTTGAACCTTATGGAGAAGTCTCCATAAGAAATTGAACTGGTGCCATTATTACTGTGCGCTACCATGTGTTTTTCTGTAAACAGAATCGATGCTTCACTCTGGGGTTATACCTCACTGCTCGTAATTGATTTAGATAATTTGAATACGTTAAAGAAGAAGACTGTGTTTTTGAAATGAATCCAGAAACCTCGTCTCACACCATGCATGGGATAGAGCAAGTAGAGAAAGAAGTACTTTTCTCCCTTTCTCACAATACAAGAACTCATGGGCACTCAATGAAATTGCTGAACAGTTGGGTTAGAATGGATAAAAGTAAGTACTTCTTCACCCAAAGAGTGGCTGAGTTCAGATTGGCAGTTTGCGGTGGGAGCCAGTCGTGGCAAAAAAGCCCCGGAATAAACTGTTCCGGGTTTTCCCAGTCACACAGGGCCGACAGATGTGAGAGCATACCGGGAGGAGGCACGTGGGAGTGTTCAGGCTGCTGGCCCAGATGTGCAACCACTGCCGGCTCACCCACTAGGCGAGCTAGGCACTCGCCTAGGGTGCCAGGCCGGCAAGGGTGCCAAATGACCCCCCTGCCCCTCCCCACCACCTCCCTGCCACCACCACCAGCGAAGCACCCCAGTGGGGCTCAGGAGGTGGCAGCGGCAGAGCTTGCCTGCCCTCCCCCTGGTGGCACTCCCCCTCCCCCCGCCACCCTCCCCTCTCCTCTAAGCTGGCGCTGGGAGGGAAGGGGCGGGTGTTTGAACCCCTGCCCCTTCCCTGGCTTGCCTCACACCCCCACGGCTGCAGATCACTGAGGCAAGCCGGTGCTGGGAGGGAAGGGGTGGGGGGGTTGAACCTCCACTCCTTCCCTGGCTTGCCTTGGCATCCCCGCAGCTGCGGAGTGGAAGGGGTGGATGTTTGAACCCCTGCCCCTTCCCTGGCTTTCCTGGGGGCCCCGCAGCTGCGGAGCGCCCAGGAAAGCTGGCGCTCCGCTCCCCCCCCCGGTCTCCAGGCCTCACCAGGAGGTTGGCATCCACAGTGGGGTGAGCACCCCAGGCTGTCCTGCCTACGGCGCCCAGATACCTGGGGCTGGCCCTGCATGCAGCTGTAAATGGCTTTTCCCTGATAAATCGACTGGATGCCTATGTGTGTATGGGTGCATGAGCGCTCATGTGCCCATGCACCCATACACACATAGGCATCCAGCCGATTTGGGGAGGATCCCGTTGCGCATTGGGCGGTAGAGTGGAGCACAGCCAATCATATGTGCCTTATGTGGTATAACGGAGCACAGCCAATCATATGCACCGGGAGCAATGCGGGTTGCTCCTGGCTTTTCGGCTGAGCATTCACACTTCTGGGAAGCAGACTGACATGGGATAAAGGCACTCTCCAGGATCTGCTACCACTTGTAACAGGTATCTTTTTAACGTGGGAATGAAATGGAACAGCACGGGTTGCCTAAAGGTGGGGAATGCCAGGCAGATGTGCCTGTGTGAATGCCCCCTTTAATCCACTTGGGAAATGAGGCTGAAAAGTGGCTATAGCAGGGCAAATTGCCAATCTGAACTCAGCCAGTGATTAACACATGGCATTCACTGCCACAGGAGGCAGTGGCAGCTACAAGCATGGAAAGCTTCAAGAGGGAATTGGATAAACATATGGAGCAGAGGTCCATCAGTGGCTATTAGCCAGAAAGTATAGATAGGAACTCTTGGTCTGGGGCAAGTGATGCTCTGTATTCTTGGTGCTTGGGGGGGGGCAACAGTGGGAGGGCTTCTAGTGTCCTGGCCCCATTGATGGACCTTCTCATGGCACCTGGTATTTTTGGCCACTGTGTGACAGTGTGTTGGACTGGACGGGCCATTGACCTGATCCAGCATTGGCTTCTCTTATGTTCTTATATTCTTATTAGTTACTTTTTGAAAGAAATAATTACACATTAAATTAAATTAAAATTCTTTATTATCTTCAGTGCTTATTTTCACAGTATTTATTTCAAATTTTCCCTGCATAATTGCTGACTGTGATTCCTCTAGTTTGTATCCAGTCATGTCATTGATCCATCTAAACCAGTATCATCTAGTCTGACTGTCAGAGCCCAGGCCTCCAAAGTGTCAGTCATAGAAAGATCTTTCCCAGCACTTACCTAACTAGAGATGATGGAGATTGAATATAGAACATTCAGTGGGTTGAATTCAATCAACTCTTCCAGTGATGTAAAAGAAAGGAAGTGGTTCAGTTTGACCACCAAAAAGACTATGCTGGGTATCATGGGAACCACATGGATAAAAACAGTAGTAAGGAGGGGACTTGTGTGAGACTGAGTGAAAAAGCTGGCTGATACCAACCCAATATGTAAATGTTTGCACTGAGACACTCCTATAGAAATTTTGTCCGAATAATATACTCCAAATACATCTAATTTTTTTTAGTTTAGGTAAAATTTAGGAACAACACACACACACATCTTGGGTATCATTGTGATTGTTTTCATGACAAACTGTAGACCATCTTGTGACCTTTCCTTGGCTGAAATTTCAAAGACTTTTATATTTTTTTGCCGCTGCAAATTGCAGCAAGTTTTAACTAGAAATCAGTACCTATAATTAGAATTCTGAAACTTCTCAGAGTGGGTTTTTGTAAAGTATCACACATGTGGAGGTTAACCATGAGGTAAAATATCATAGGAGTTTTTGAAGTTTCAAAATACTAAGAAAATGTCCTGGAGAGGAGAAATTTGAGAGGGGAGCAGGTTTTCCACACATCCATAATCCCATCATTAATCATTTTGGAAAATACAGGTTTCAAACTCTGAGAGTCCAAACCAAGAGAATTGCAATAAAGCTCACGTTTGGTTGAATAGGAAAAGCTGCAACTCTGGGGAAGCATCTTTGTTTTTCCACATGGCGCAGTGCCTGGAATATAACATGTCAGAATGAATTTTCCTCTGTGTTGTGGAACAAATCTGAAGAAGACAGGCATGTCATTCACTGCATTTTACAGACTGGGTGAAGTAGACAGTTCCTGATGTCTAGGTAAGGGAATGTCTCTAAATCATAAGTCCTATCCTAACAGAAGGCTGTAGCATAGCCTGGAAATTCATTTAATTCCTGGATTCCTTGGTGGTCTCCCATCCAAGTACTAGCTAGAGCTGGATCTGCTTAGCTTCTGAGATTTGATAAGAGTGAGCTAGTCTGGGCCATCCGAATCTTGTCTGTCTTGATGGACTGCAAATCATTAAGCTGAACACATCTCACCAGCCATGTAACTAGGAATGCTTGAGCACCTTACTGTTTTGACTGATGGTCCTGCTCACCAAACACTGGCCGAGGACAGACTGGCAATTTGCCCCGGTAGCCAGTCGCGGCAAAAAAAACCCGGAGTAAACGATACCGGGTTTTCCCGTCCACACAGCGGGGGCCTCTGCCGGAAGATACGGGACGGAGGCGCGCGGGAGCGTTCAGACTGCCGCACCAGAGGCGTGCTATATTCGCCGTTTCCCCATTAATTCGGCTGTGGTTGTATGTGCGCATAAGCGCATTTTGCCGATTTTTTTTTTGCCCTGTAACGCCGGCACCGCATTGGGTGGTGGAGCGGAGCGCGGCCAATCACACCGCTGCTGCCTCATGCCCAATGCGGGTTGCTCCCGGCTTTTCGGCTGCGCGTTCAGACTCCCCGGAAGCGGAGAAACGCGCGACAAATGCAGGCTTTCAAGATTTGTGCCGGCTTTTATCAGGTTTTTTTTAATTTGGCAGTGAAACGCGAGAGCACTGGTAGGCTACGGGTGGGGGACGCCAGGCAGATGTGCCTGTGTGAACATTCCATTTAATCCGATATTGAGTCGTTGTCAGCCCGGGTCCCATCCCGCAGCAAATTGCCAGTCTGTCCTCGGCCACTAGCAGGGAACTGATTGTTTAGCAGGCAGTTCTGCTGGTTCATGAACAGCTCAAGCCTGTTTGCCAGGTCAGTTTCTGTGCTTGCAGAAGTAATAAACAGTGTCTATTAATCCCCCACAATCAGTCATATATAAATAACCAATTATTATTATTATTATTATTAAAAAAGTCTTGCTGTTTGATTTTGATCTGTGTTTGTCCAACCAGTGTTAATGGCTATCGGTTTGGATCTGCAGCAGTGCACACATGTTTTCACACAGCCTCATAAGAAGTTGTAATTTACTGTCCTGCCTCATTTGGTCATGTGACCCAATCATCCACGACCTGGTGGTAAAATCCATTATACCCTCTGCACAAATGTCAAAGCAAGGACAAGGTAAAAGGAAACAATGAATCCCTATCCATCACAGCTGCCTTACAGTTGCAAAGCTGCTCAGCCCTAGACTTGGTGGTTGCCAAACAGCAAAGGCAAAAGGTGAGGTGATCTGAGGCTCAGTTCATGAGTGATCTCAGCCAATGAAAAAGGCATATTCGCCATTGAACATAATCAGTGCACAGTTCTCAACATCTCTACACACAGCTTGTCAGGCTGAACTCATTCCATCAGCTGTGCAATCCAGTTTGGTGTCATGGTTAGGAGCGTGGACTCTAATCTGGGAGAACCAGGTTTGATTCCCCACTCTTCCACATGCAGCTGCCACTGTGACCTTGGGTCAATCACAGTTCTCTCAAGAGTTGTTCTGGAAAGAACTTCCTCAGCCCCACCTACCTCAGAGGGTGTCTGTTGTGGGGAGGGGAGGGGAAGGGAAGGGAAAGGAGATTGTAAGCCGCTGTCCTTTGGGTAGTGAAGGGCAGGGTATAAATCCAGTCTCTTCTTCTCTCATTAGGCTAAACGTATCTGATCAGTACATTTTCTGGTTTTGTTGCCTCCTTAAGTCACGCAGCTGGAAGGCTGAGGTTCATGGCTGGTGGGCTGCATTTTGTTTAATAAGCCACAGATTTTTCAGGCCTGGTATAAGCGTGTTGAGTAAATAGGCGCTGCATTGTGCAAGCAATCCTTTACTTACCTAAAATCACCTTCTCTAGTTAGCAAAATACATAACAGGGAACTCAAGTACCTCTTTCTTTTCTGTAGGGAGGATGCACTCCTACCAGAAAATCTGTCATGGAAGTATTCCAGAGTAAATGAAGTAATGCATGAAGAGTTCCTTTCAGGACTGGAAAGTATTCTAGAGTCCAGAATGCATCTGGTTCAGGTCTCAAGGGCCTAGCGTACAGGAATGAAATAAGTGTGGTTTGAATGCAAATCCACTTCTGGGATCGGAGGTGTTGACAGAATCAGTCGAGGCTGCTAAAAAATAGTCCTTTGAAGATTGATGAAGTTTCATTATTCAAATCAGGCCTGAGTGTCTCCCATGACTGAAAATTATATGAAGCACAGTATAATTAAAAAGCCTTTATGCTTTTCTCAGGATGGAAGTAAATATATTAATTACATTAATTAATACGATGAAGTAATAAATCTGAGAAAGCCTTTCTCAGGGCTAATAGAAACAAATCAAAAAGGTAAAGATTCATCTTTCTCTGGAGGCTGAAGAAATTACATGCCGTTAAAAAGGCCCCAGGGCTGAGTAAAAGAAATTAAAGTAAGCCATTCTGAGCTCCAGATATGATTAGCAGTTCCCACATGTGGGTGGGAAAAGATGCCTTAAACCAGTTCAAGAAAAATCCAACCATAGCCCTTCTAGAACCAGAATCTGACTCCCCAGTGCATAGTGCATTAGTGGCCAGAAATAGATCAATGTGGGATGCATGCATTTATTCCTTGCTTCCCCTAACATATGAGTCTTCACTCCAAAACACTTACATAGTGCCACATCTCTCCGGAGTTGCTAACTCCAGTGTTGAGAGAGACTGTATTGGTAGGGTTGCCATCCCCCTGTGGGGCCCGATCTCAGGGTCCCAAACTACTGCCAGTCATTCTGTATTCCTTCTCCAAAACAGCATCCGAGAAGAGTGCAAGTGTTGAATCAATGGGACAGAAAGCGTGTCAGATTAGGATCTAGAGAGACCCAGGTTCAAATCCCTACTCTGCCATGGAAATTCACTTGGTGAACTAGGGCCACTCATGTGCTCTCAACCTAAGCTACCTAAAAGGGTTGTTTTGAGGATAAATGGAAGAGCAGAGAATGATGTAAGCTGCTTTGGGTCATCACTGGGGAGAAAAGTGAAAGATAAATGAGGAGGAGGAGGAGAAAAAGTAGAAGAAGAAATATATAGAGTTATGTTTGAGTCAGTCTATAAAAGTCTACAAAGTAGGCCAGTTTCATTTCAAATTAGGCCAGATCCAATGCACCTGCAGCCCATTCATCATCTTCAGGCACACAAGTGCTACCTAAACTATTTGCTAACAGCCTTGAATGATGTATCCACACTTTGAAATCATTTCAAAGGTAAATCTTTACTAAGGTAAATCTTTACAAAGAGTTGAGTTTTGATAAAGGAAGTCAGAAACATTTATGGGTAGGGCCTAATATTACTCATGCCATACCTATTAAAAAGTTTTCAGAGATTCTTGTTCTGCAGTTGTTCACACTGCCTCGCTACAGAGGTAGACCAATCCCTGATAAATCTAGTTGCATCTTCTAGCCTTGCTCAGGCCTGAGGTGTTTGTGGAGCTTGGAGAGGCAGGTATCTGAACAGCTGGCTTCCTTTTTGTCCAAGAACTGAAGCTCCCCCAAACCTGTCCATAAATAACTCTGGCAGAGGCTAGCCTAGACAGAATATTCCTATCTAGCCTTTCCAGAGGCACCTTCATTGCTCTGGAAGAGCTGAAACCTCAAGTTCGACAAAGATTTAGGGTCAAACTAGATGTGAAGCTTTTTAAAGAATCATGTCTGGGAAACAGGGATCCAGCTCACTTTCTCCACAGCCACACACAGCAGCAGGGAATGTCATTTTAAAAATCAGTGCGAGCTTTATTTGGTCCAAAACTACAGCACTGGGGGAGGAAGGGCACCTGCGCCCTCATACTGTTTTCCCAAGCCAAGATGGCCTGAGGGAGAGTTATTTCTCCCTTTCTGCACCCCTGCAACTCTTTTAAAAGCCTCACGTCTACTCTGTCCCTTATTTTCAGCATATTAAATGTTCTTTGTGTCTTTCTGCAAACCTGGTGTGATCCTGTTCTATCCAATGAAAAAGACATGGCATAACATTCTTCCCCCCTCCCGGCCCACCAAAAATCAACAAACAAGAGAAAGGAAGAATGGCACCTGCAAGAGCAAGAAGGTAGGCAGTTGACCAAGAGCAGCCACACAAGTAGGCTTGCCAACTTTAGGGTGGGGAATTCCTGGAGACTTGGGGGTGGAGCCTTGGAAAGGAAAAATATGAGGAGAGGCAGAAACTCAGGAGGGATGTGATGCTGTAGAGTCCATCCTTTGAAACTGCCATTTCCCACAGGGGAACTGACCTCTGTGGTCTGCAGATCAATTGTAATTTTGGGACAACTGTAGATCAAAGATTTTCTACAAAAGGAATGGCTTTTAGGAGATGTTTTAAAGAAGAGAGAAGCAATGTTTAGACGTTCTGAACACACTTACAATGTGCAGGAGAGCATGTCAACAGTGTTTGGGTTTTTTTTGCAGGATTCCTGATTGTGACTACTTTATATGCAGTTTTACGTGCAGTGAGTCTGTTCTTACAGAGGACTGAATGTGTATATAGGTTGAGTTGCGGCTTGCCAACATGATCCCATTCTTCCCATACAGATTCATTCAGTACATTCAGCATGTCTGAGAAGAGCTAGGCCGAATCTGCATTTGGCTTTCCCACCAGTGTCCCCACCTTTTGACTCTGTCTTCAGAAAAGCTGTCCACATTTGGTGTCGTTTTCACACCTCAACTATGCTAGCATCTTTTTGCACGTCCACATATGTTTATCGTCCTTTCCGGGTGGCTCCACTGTCATTGCACCTCCGCACTGCTTTGAAAGAATCTTCTCCAAACAGCATTCAAACAAGCATAGAGAAAGACGGTGTCACAGCAGCACGCAACTGATTTAAAATACAAATGCAGATTCAGCCCTAGAGAGGCAAGTTAACTAACCTCTAGGTGGGGTGTAGAGTTTTCTGGGAATCGTATATTTTAATAGTCAAGTGTTGGCCAACCTACAGATATCTAAATCTGAAGATCAGGCCTGCACTGACACAAAGGAGATATTTGTTTTCAAATTTCAGGCACCCCACAGGTTTGCAGAGAAATATTAAAACTTACTTATATTGGGATTTTAATTCTCCTTGACTACAGCATTGTCTGAGCATGGGCAGGTGAGTTACCTGAGCAGCCAACACCACAGCTTCTAGCTGCCAGGAGCCCTGTTGCCAATGTAGAGGCTGCCAGTGGCCCTGCTGGCTACCTAGGGGGCCTGTCCCCAAAAGCGGTGGCTCTTGAAGGGAAAGACTGTGGCTTGGTGGAATTCCTGGCATCTCCAGTTAAAAGGACCAGGCAGTGGGTCATGTGAAAGGCCTCAGCCTAAGACCCTGGAGAGCCACTGCCAGTCTGAGCAGACAATATTGACCAAAGCTCTGATTCAATACAAGGACGCTTCATGTGAGGGCCCTGTCACCAACATGTAGTATTGCCAGGTCTCACCTGTTCTGTAGTGGGGGGCTCCTGGCAACTATAACGTCCCCCCCCCCGAATATTAGAGCATTGCCATGCCACATGCCCAGTGTGATGACATCACTACTGGTGACATCATTGTGTCGGCAGTGCCCTGTGGCATGCTGTGGTTCAGGGGTGGGGCTTCCCCCACCAGCTTCTGTGTTATTGTCGTTTAGGGTTGCCAGGTACCCTCATTGCTCCAGCAGGGGGATTTGAGGGCCGTTCTGGGGGGGGGGATACAATCTCAATCTTATAACTGTTAGTGGTCCTCCTAGAATCTGTGGCCTTGGGTAAGGTTGCCAGTGCCCCTCTGGGGGTGGGGGATCCTCTGCTCTGGGCCCCTCCCCAACACTGATCAGCTGGCTGGTGGAGGACTTAATAGCAGGAAAACTTGGCCTTAGCCTATGTTGCTGGCAATGTAACGATGTCATGTATGATGCGCACTGTAAGTGACTTCATCACATCACCAGTAATGCAGGGATATTCTGGTATTTGGGCAAAAACTCTAAGGTAAAAATGACTTCTACCATAGAGTTTTTGCACAAATACCAGAGCACCATCTGGGGGTGACTCTGCAGTCAGTACAGCATCTCACCGCATTATATGGATTTGGTTTTAAGCTGTTCCAATTGCTCCTCCCTGCTTTTGAGCCACTGTGAGCAATAAGCAGACAACTGAAGGTGAATTCTCCTTCCCCCCACCCAGTCATCTGTGTGTAAAGGCAGCGAGGGAACATTGTTCTGAGATCATATATATATATATATACTGGTGGATTAGAAGCACACTCACCCCTGAACCTTACTATCTATTTCCTGGTGCAGTCCCCAGAATGTCCTGCCTGGCAAATGCCGGGTGTTTTGTGTTTTTTACCCACTCGTTCACTTTTTTATGTTCTAGTGTGGATTTGGTAAAACAGCACAGCAAATGCTAGATGCTAGATGCAGATTGGGCCAATGGAGAACAATGTACAATGGTGCCACAGCAGATCGAAACTGCTTTACACAGCAGATGCAGATTCAGCCTTAAACTTGCAAAAGATGTGATGTACTGTCAAAGCTGTGTTTCTTTTGTTTATTGTGTCATGGGACCTGGCTCCACTGAGGCAGACTATTCCTCAGATGAGGAAGAGGCATGGAGCAACCCAGCCTGCTCTGGAGTCAGCCCAGAAGAGGAACCTTTACTAGCACCTGAAGGAGAAGAGGCCCCAGCAGCTGCACAGGAGGGGCAGCAAGGCAAAGAGACTGAGGTGCAGCCAGAGGGAGAGATTGATCCAAAGCCTGGCCCAGCACCCCCAGTTGGAAACACCCCGAGGCCAGAATCCCTGTCTAGCTCACCTGATTGTCCCAGATGCAGGGCATGTCAGTGTCTGAATGTGCAAGAGAGAAGGAAGAGTGCCAGATTGCAGCTGTTGCAAAGGGGCTGTGAATCTTTGCAGGTTGACTCCCAGGGAAGGGAGGAACTGGTCATAAACACCTCTGCTCACCTGCTTCAGTGTGGAAGCAACTGTGCGTGCTTGGACCCGATCCCAGCTGCCAGCCTCTGCTCCTTGATCTTGAAAACTCTGACTGATTTCCTGGCTTTCTGATCTTTGGCTCTGTTTCTCAGCTTGCTTTTGGACTGTGTATCCAGCTTCCAGTGAAGGGTGTCCATGGTGACCGGCTGGACTCAGCACAATGTGGCTGAAACCAAAGGGGTTGATTTTGCATCCTGCTTCACCATATCCTTAAAGAAAAGTGTGGAGGCAACACTGATGATGCTTTTTTTAAAAGCTCTCCAGAAGAAAAAAAATTCCCAGTCTCAATTTGAAATAACTTTCCCTTACCTCTCACTTTAACCGGGGATAGCAAATAAACTGTGGAGAAAATCATAATGTTTTCTGGCATCTGGAGTTTTCCCTCCATTTTCAAAGAATCTGAACAAATAACCTAATCTTTAAAAGATAGGGAAGTATTTGGAGCTGACTGTCAAACGAACATTTTTTAATCAACAGACAAGATCCTGGAAAAGTGACGGGTGTCTCAAATATCCCAGATTATTCTCTAATGCACTCAAATTCTTTTGGTTTTTAAAAATAATAATAATGGCAACTTCAGGGAATGAAGGTAGGTTTTTTTATGATCCCCATTTCATCTTTGTCCTCTCTGCTAAATTTGGCAACAGGGAAATCAATGGCTACAAATTTCAATTCTGCTGTTTTCAGAAATAGATCACTCTCAGGAGCTCAATAGTTATCTGTTTCTGGATTCAGTTTAAGGGGTGCTTTAGTGCCTATGGCCAGTGACCCACACACTGCAGGAGCACCCCCCAATATGCTTCACTTTGACAACTCCACTTATCTGATCAGGGACTTCTGCAGGGGCTGCCCTGCAAGCAGGTAAAACGGGTGGCCTCTGCCTGGTGGGATAGCTTACCCAGTGCTATTTTTGGGCAGGAACACAGGAACAGAGTTCCAGCTTGCTCCGGAGGTGACCATGCTCAGCATGAACTCATTAGCATAATAGGCCACACCCTCATTAGGAGATGTAGCAGAACCTCATTAGGATTGGCTACATTAGGGGTGTGTGGTCTAACATGCAAAGGAGTTCCTGCTACAAAAAAAGAGCCCTGGGTTTTGACAAGAAACAAGGTAAACAGAATAAGAAGCAAAAGGTGGGTATGGCTGGATGACCACACTTTTGGTAACATGGGGTGTGGCCTAATATACTAGTAAGTTTCTGCTGTTGGGTGTAGCCGATTATGCTAATGAGTTCATGCTGAACTTACCTGAAAGGGATTTTTAATCATGGAGAATAATGCAGAAATTGAAGGTTCTGATTTTTGGCCACAATATGACAAACTGTGCATCACCATGTCAATTATGTAATTGTCTTTGCTGTCATATATCAAATATTTTGGGGGTATTTTTTCATGTGTGTACGCATGCATGTGAAGTCATGGCAAGCTCTGGTGACTGACTGTGTGTGCACCTGGAAGTCCTGCTGACCTCTGGTGACTTACCCCTACAGGGGGCCTGGAGGATATTCAGAGAGGTAGCTGAATAAGGTCTGCCCCTGCCTCCCGACTGCTGGTATTCCAAGGAGGTCTCCCATCCAAGTACTTGCCAGCAATGCTCCCTCTAAGCTGTGGAGTCTTGTGAGCAAGGATTCTACTTTGTGAGCTACCGGCATTAAAGTTGTGAGCAGGTGATTTGGCTGCTGCATAAATTAGCCTGCTCTGGAGCCATCCTTCCTGAACGAAGACAAAAGTATGTGAGTCAGAGGCTAAAAAATGGTAAGCTAGCTCACACTAACTCAGCATAGAGGGAACACTGCTTGCCAGAGTCAATCCTGCTTAGCCTCCGAGATCTGCCGAGATCAGGTTTGCCTGGTGTATCCAGGTCGGGGCATAATATATTGACTAATGAACTAAACTTATGTCATTATCTCAGCCTTCTTCTGAGGAGCTTAGAGCAGCACACAAAATTATCTTGTCCTCCGTTTTTATCCTTACAACCAGCCTGTCAGGTAGGTTCAGCTGAAAATGACTAGTCCAAGGATACCCAAAGGTTTCATTGTCAGGTAGGCACTTGAACTCAGTCGGACACTCTGATCCTTACACCCTACTTGCTGTTTAATGAAATTAGTAAACATGCTCCTCCAAAACTCAGTCAATTGCCTCCACTTATTTCTGGATTGTTATTATCATTGTTAGAAAGTACAGTCATAATCAAGACAGAGATGAATAGAAGATTAATTTAGGATGCCTTTTTTAAAAAAAAATCCACCAAGTATTGGCAATTTTTATATATATATATATATATATATTCCAACACTCAAGGCAAGTGCCTAGAACAATGTGTGTGTTAATCAGAAGATTCCTGTTGAAATCTTATTATTTTGATTGAGCTTTCCTTTCCTTTTCCTAACTTGATGCACTTGAATGCTTTAAAGAAACCCATTAATCTTATTTTTAAAGGGGAATATTAATATTGATCTGGTTTCTCTACGGGTCTCTTAAGGCACTCAGTGCTGCAAGCCATAGCTACTCTTTCATTTCTTACAAACTGTGATATGCTCATTCTTTATTAAGAATGCTAATACAATGCCATCTATTAATGTGCATTTGAAATGTCTAATGTGCAAGTGTTGGACCCAAGTCTAGAGGCTGCATTTAACCATCCATCACCACACAAAAATATGCTACATTAGTTTAAAAGACCTCTGCGACTTGAACAGGGGTCAGTGGGGTGGAGTAAATCTTTCTTTTAAAATTCTTTGATCCTGGAAGTCCCACTGATACAACTTTCATCTTACCAGCACATTGATTTTTGCCTATTGCCTTTAATGCTCTGAACTCTAAAAGCACTTCAGTTCCAAGAGAAAACATCTTTCAAACATCTGAAGGCCCAAATTTATGAACTTTTAAATGTGTATTTTATTTCTCATTTTTTGTTTCAAAAGGATATATATTTTTTTAACAGAGCAGCTTATTATCAGCAGTGTGCTAGTAGTTTAAAGAATTTTAATGACATCTAGTATGACTTAATAGACTCTAATGGATATTCAACTGAACAGTGGTGTTGTAGAAGGACTTCCTAAAGTAATAAGTGAAGGCAATGGTGTTGCCCATCAGAAAAAATCCAAAGAGAGAACGGAAGATTACTATAGTCTTTATCAGGACCACATTAAAAAAAAAAAATCTCTCAAAATAGTGAGGTTTTTTCCCAGTTCCACAAACACTCTAGGAATTCCTCCAACTTCTATGGTAAAGAGAACAAAGACCAGGAAAATTCCTAGAGAGTCATGGACACGGCAACTGGGCATGAAGTTGCCTGCCATGTCTGCAATGTCATTCACATTCATTTTTCTCACACTGTGAGAGCTGGAAACAGCCACTGGGAACAGGAAGTTGCCTGGTGCAGCAGGTAACCTGATAAGCCTACCTTACCTCCTCACTCACACCTCACTCCCCCAGACCAAAATGGTGGCTGGACTCTCAGAAAAGGAAATGCTTTCATGAGAGCCCAGGATGTCCAACAGGACATGCACTGCTTGCCGTGCTGTTTTTCAAGAAATCAGAGGCAGTGGCACTAGAAAGAGAGTTATCTCATCTGGTTCCTGGGTAAGGGCAGTGACAGCAGAGTGCAGACATAGTGGCAGGGGCAACTATTGCTGACATATCACATGCCAAAACACCCTGAGTTTCTGCTGGGAGCTCCTGTGCCATCACAAAGGTCTTTGGGACAATCCACCACTTCCTGGTCAGAGAAACCCACTGAGATCAGAGAGGGAGGCAAGATTCAGGAGGTGTGTATGTGCTTGTAGGGGCAGATGAAATCAAAGAGGATGGATGGGGCATGGCATTGCTTGAGGGGAATCACTGGCGGGCATTCCCCCCAAATTGAAGTTGGTCCTCTAGTGGCAGTCAGGTCCATAGCTAAGGTGGGGTCTTTGGGTGTTCTACCCCCTTTCTTGCAAACTTCAGCGGACAGCGGAAGACAGGAGGGCCTGGCGTAATCTGGTCCATGGGGTCGCGAAGAGTCGGACTCAACTGTGCGACTGAACAACAAAAACCCCTTTCTTAAAGGCACAGCCCCACAAGAATTTCTCCGGTAAATGTTTATTGTTCAATAATTTTTAACAATTTTTTTTAAAGGCATGCACTCTTTTAAGCAGAGTGGGGTGCTGTAGTTGACTAATTCCCACGCTGAGCAAGGGGGTTAGAGTAGGTGACCTCTAGGACCCCTTCGAACTCTGTATCAAGAAACTGGTTTCCTTTAAGAGAGTTCTTCTGCCTAAGTGTTAACTTTCTTGACTATAGAAGTCATCATCCTCACCTGCTGGCTTTCTTATCAGGATTGTTGCTTAGGCTGGCAGAAGTGATTAACTTGCAGCAGCTGAGAACTGTCATCTAAAGCAGTTGACAGCTTGCAGTTTAGAGATCAATCCTGGTAACAGCTTTCTATTGGCTCAATGGCTTTTCTTTCTGCACTGAGAACTTCAGCTCCATCAGAAAAGAATAATTGCTCCACAAGCCACTAAATCCTGGCTACGGGCCTGGTAGCAGTGAAAACTCAACTTCAAGGAGGCTAGGTGAGTTTCACTAATGATATTCCACAGAATTTTAGTAGGTGTGATTTCCATGTCAGACTGCTATGAATTTCACCTATCAAGACCATCTTTTCAACAGAATTATCAGAGGAACAGAATCGTAATCTCCTGATTCATCAGGTTATTCTTTTTACTCTCTAAAAGTGATTTATCCATAAATCCTAGTCAAGATAGAGGCTGTTTTCTGCTTCCAGATGGAGAGCTTTGTACAGCAGTAGGCTGATGAATATTCCATTTATGGGTTTATGGTAGTGGTGGTGGGATCTAAAAGCTGATTACTTTATTCCTTAGTTTTAAAAGAAATCTGATAGACAAAACAACTAGAAAATAATAATCAATACAGGAGGTCTTCAGCAGTATAGATACAATAGGAGGTCAAATTTATTAATAAAGAATAGTAGGGTATTTCAGTTCAGGAGAATTTGGTTTAATATTACATCCCTATGTACAGGGACATGTGTATTCTGGAACTCTGTGATGCTGGCTGTTATTGGACGTGCTACGTTAAACTCTTACTGGCTTCATTGGCTGCATTTCACAAATACAGCAAAATTAAATCGAATTGTGGAGGTATTTTAAAGATTAACAAAAAGTTAACATGAACTTTTGAGTGTCACAGCTTGCTTCACCAGAAACATACATTCATAGTAGATAGATTTAAAGTTACAAGCAACAGAAGGGGCCAAGCATGGAGTTGTTATAAAGCTAGGGGAATTTAAAACAATTACCCATCAAAGAGAACTCAATCCAAAGTAAGTGAGGACTGATCTAAACTATTGCTAGAACAGGATTATCCCCAAATTAGATCCATACAAGAAGACACAATATGAGATGAAATAAGCCGTACAGAGGCTTTTTAAAGAATCCTGATGTAATTAACATATGTGGGAGTGGGCCATGCTAAGATATTAGAATCTATAGTGAGTTAGGAACCCCAAGTCTGTGTTCTAACCAGGGGAAAGATAGTATTGAATGTGATTAATCCTAATTCAGCACTTTCACACTGTATTCTCCCTTTGAAGTTCTTTGTGAATAGCCAATGTATTTTTGTAAATAGCCAAAATAAAAAAGTAACCTTCTCAATTGACTAATAAAGGAAATTAGTATGCCCAAACCTTGAGTGGGAGATGTTCCCCCACCAGTCTGGAGTTTTCCAAGAGTTTTCCAGCTTGTTTTCCCTTTCATGATTACTCAATGCCCTACCTTAATGCTGACTGAGGTAGGAACTAGGGTTGCCAATAGGGATGGGCACAAACCAGTTCATAGGTCAGAATTCAGCATGAACTTGGCCTGGTTTGGAGCCCCTGAGCCAATGTTCGGGGAAGGCATCTTCCTTGAATATTTGCAGGACTTTTGGCTGCTTCAGCTGTTTGGGCCATTTAAACCTAACAGGTGAGCAGGGTGGGTCCACATCTCACTTGTTAGGTTTAAATGGCTATGAGGCATTTCAGCAGTCAGTTTCACTTTATTTATTATTTACATTTCTACCCGCCCTCCCCATGAACGGGCTCCCTGCTTCAAAATGGGGGGAAGTGAAATGGACCACTGAAATGGCTGCCAGCCATTTAAAACTAACAGAGGGGCAGGTCCACATATCACCTGTTAGGTTTAAATGGCTGTGAGCAATTTAACCCTTCCTGGGCAATCCCCCACCTTTCTCCTGGTCATGGCTTGGCTTGCTGGAATTTTTAGGTTCATGCCCATCCCTAGTTGCTAGCACTTCTGTGGCAAATGGTAGGAGATTTTGAGGGCCATGCCTGGGGAGTATGGCTGCCAGCTCCAGGTTGGGTGTGGAGCCTCAGGAGGGCAGGGCATAATGCCATAGAGTCCACCTTCCAAAGCAACTATTTTTTAATCCAGGTTAATTGATCTCTGTTGCCTGGATTTCAGTTTTGAAAGTCGGAGATCTTCAGTCACCACCTGGAGGCTGGTAACCCTACTGGGGAGGCAAGTTTGGGAAGTATGTCATGCCACTTCCAGGGAACACTCAAGATACTTCCCTTGATTTATATGGAAGGACTGCAAAGAAATAAGGAAATTAGGAATCTCTATGGAGCATCTCTATGGAGACCATTTTTGGGCTCCCCCCCACTCCTCAGATTCTCAAGGGTAGGGGACTGGAGCATGGACCATGGATGGAAAAATGGCCTGAGACCAGGGACTTGATGGAGATGAGTGGAAGCACTGCTGGAAATTCAGACCTCCATGTTATGATCTGGTGTCTGAACCTGAAACTCTGTTATTGTGAGCAAAATATGCAATAAACCACAACTCCCCCCCCCCCGTGTCTACTTTGTAGAATAAGCTGGGAAATGATGGAATATCTAGTTGGAAAAGTGGCCACTGGCCTTTGGGGCTTGATACACCCCAAATGTTCCCATTTCATTAAATCCCCCCCCCCAAATTTTAGCTCAGCCTTATGCCAAACTGTGCTCATACCATTCCAAGCATCGGGGCAGTATGACAGTCTCTTAATGAAAATTGCCTCTTATCAAAACAATGCACTTTTAAATTTTAAAATGTTTTGTCAGCAAGGGGGTTACAGTGCCCGAGGCAGAGTGGAAGGAGGGAGGGGAGATGAGAAGGTTTATGAGCTGGTGACATCTATCACGCTTTCCACTCCTGAAATAATTCCCCAAAGATAAAAGGAATCTGAGAATGATGTTGGGTGTACTGTGGTGCAGCAGAACCTCAAGGGCACAATAAGCTCAGAACAAGTGCGTTAGCTGAAGATCAAATGAGACAATGAATTAGTTTGCATTTTTAACCTCTGACCAAAGCGCACAATACCCTGAATACCACTGCTGTTAATTGGGGAGCTTAAAAGACAAGCTGCAGGAAGTGTGGGGGGGGTAGCTTTTGCCATCGGGAAGGAAAATGGTCTGATTAATTATGGCACAATCCCTTGTCTATTTAGTCCATTCGTTTAAAATCCATTTTTTTTTTTGTCCCGACACATATTGTTCCTTTGGATATTATTTAAATTCAGGCTCATGCAGAAAAAAAAAATAGTGTGTAAAAAGTAATTCAAAAAACACTTCAACAGAAACACCATTGACTTCATTAAAAGACTGCTCAAATTCGGATATGACTGTTACAGCGGAACTCAGCGGAAACACAGCACCTGTGGCCAGGATGAAAACAATTTCAGAGAACAGCTATAGTTTAATGTTTAGCAGGCTTATACCAGTTTCACCAACATGGCTTCCCACAAAGAATTCTGGGCACTGTAGTTTGCTGAGAGTTTCGACTATTCTTTTATGCAACTTGGTCTCATGTTTTCCCCGAACTAAGTTCCACTTCGTTGAATTGGATTTACAGTTGCTGTATTTAGTATTGGAACCTTTCTTCTCTTTGTTGGAAATAGGAAATGCTATTGAACCAGTTGAAGTCTGTAGTGGAGGTTTGCTCTTATCAGTGTTCGAAAATGCAGAGAGCAGGGCTTGTGGAGAAATCACTTAAATTTGATAAATTGTAGCATGTTGGATATAATTGGGAAATGGTGAAATATGCTTGGAGATTCGCAAGATAAGTCTCTTAGGATCCATATTTCCACCAGTGTTTCAACAACCTTCAGATTTTAGACATTCACATGTGAATGTTCACAATCACAAAAAATCTCAGGAAAGTTGGAATGTTCAGCCTGAGAACAATTGTACCATTCATTAGTGTATATTGTCATACCTATTTCTATGTACACATAAACCAAGCCAAATTCCATTCCAATTTGTATCTGGTGAAGGGAGTTTTGACTGTCAAAAGCTCATGCCCTGAAAATCTTGTTGGTCTCTAAGGTCCTACTGGACTCAAATCTAGCTGTCCTACTGTAGACCAATATGGCTGCCCTGTTGACTTTCTTGAGCAAGTTTGCTTGATTTCCAGGATTCCTGGAAAAGTGAGTTCTAGGTTTTACCAAGAATTTAATAGCAGAAGGGGGAATTTAAGGAACAGTTGTGGTAGATTTCTAGATACTTCCATCTAGAAAAATGAGAGAATGGCAGGATTTAATACCTCTAAGCCATACTGCTTTAGGGGAGTAGGACCTTTTGACCTTGCTACGTCAGGTTGAGGATGTGTTATAGAACATGGAAATAACTAGGCAGATTTTCATTAGTCAAAAAGAAGAGGAGCTGAATGAAGCTGGGAAAAGGAATTAATTACAAGGGAGAGTTTACAATAGTTTAAATTGTTTCCAGGCTTAAAGGCACCTTACAGCTATGTAGTAGAGGGTTTTGTGTGTATGTTTTTCATGTGTGTGCACATCTAGAAGGCATGGTGACCTCTGGTGACTGACCCCTACTGGGGGGCTGGAGGATGTTCAGTGAGGTGGCCGAATAAAGCCTGTCCCCACTTCCCAACTGCTGCTATTTCCAAGGAGGTCTCCCATCCAAGTACTTGGCAGAGTCGACCCTGCTCAACTTCCAAGATCTCACACAATCAGGCTTGCCTGGGCTATCCAGGTCAAGGCGGCAATGCAGTTCTATGACTTGGCCAGTCCTATACATGAAACACTTTTCACCTCTTCTGGAGCCAACTGGCATGAGAGATCTAGTGTACTTAACACCTGAACAAAGACATTTTCTTTGGGAGAAGATATTGGTGAGCATTCCCAGATCGTTGGAACTTGTCCTTTTTGTTGTCAATGGTAGAAATCTTTTAAACAGTCAATATTCTAGGGTGTGCTCATTTGTACCTCACAATCCCAAGGTATTTCCTTGCAGTGCGAACATACTCAGCCTAACTCATTTCACAGGGTTGTTGTAAAGATACAATGGAGGACAGGGGAACAAGGTTAGTCACCATTGCTCTTCTGTGGGGAGAAAGGTGAAAGGGAAATAAACTAACTAAGTAAAGATCATACCCTTTTTACTTAACTCTAGGCTGGACATGATAGAAACTTTTCCAGTAAAAAGAACTTCATACACCTGCTAAGGGCTCCTTTCTTGGAAGAAAATGTTCATCATTACCAAAAAAATTCCATAGGATCCCATCCACTTACTATGGAATAACTGCCCATTCTATAGATAGTTGACTGTACACATTACTATGGGGAGGAAATGCACTGAGCATATAGGACAACCACAGTTCCCTTTACCGTATAAAAATCATTCTAATAGAAAAATGGGGGTAAATCTGAGATGCAGCAGATACTTAATTTTTGTGGCAGATCCACTTCAGGTATTAATCTAAATTTGTCTCCTAACTCCAGTTGCCTGGTGGAAGAAAGAGCGACACAATAGTCAAGTCTGAGGCCACAAGACAGTAAAGAAATCATGCTAATATGCCCATTAATACTCCATGATGGGTCTTTATGAATTATGTGTCATTCATTAGCCTAGATGTTAGCTTTTGAGAGGAAGACCTGGTTACCATAATTAGTAGCAATTAAAAGAATTATGTAAGGTATTCTGCCATTCCTCCCCCAGTCCTTTCAACACAAGGTCAAGGAGGGAAAAGGAGTTGCTTAATTAAAATGTACATATGTCAATGGAAATTTGATACTAGCATATTAATGATTTAATTAACAAAGGGAAACTTTCTCACAAACTGACCCGGCTTGTGGGAAGTCTCATTGGCATGGGTTTCAGCCTAGAAGAGGAGCCAGTTTCGGCACAGAAGCAAGGTTTGCAACAAAAATAATTTGAAGCAGTGACAGGGATGAATATTAAATGGCTTATATTTTGAGAACACATCAGGAAAAAGAAGTGTGTGTCGGGGGGGGGGTGGCGAATACAAATCAGAAAGCTGTCAAGCATATCCGAACTTTCACTTGAGCAATTTCAACTTTTTAAAATAATAATAAGAGTAATAAAAGCCGGATATATTTAATGGGGAAAACACTGTGCTTTAAATGAGGTCATTTCACTGAGAGCCTATACAGACACAGTCACTCAAACCCTTTGCAGGGCATTGCTCTGAATATTAAAGGTCTATATACCTTGAGCAGAATCTGAGGACTGTGTTACTCCAGGGATGAAAGTGAACTAGTCTAAACTCCTCTACTGAACTTCAGTTGTCCTCTCTATCAGAGATGGTGTACTTCTGGACTAGAAGCAGTCCCCAAAGCAGCTTTACTTGGGTTCTGGTGGTCATCAGTATTTAAGAGTGGTAAAAATGTTTGTTTTAAGAAAAATAAATAATACACTTGGATTAGAAAGGGACAGATGTCCTTTGTCATTTTTTGGGGATTGGTCTCCACTATGTTCCCATTCTAAACAATTCTAAACAATTATCTGAACAGCAGTTATCAATGCATAAATGCAAATCACTAATAAAAAGGGAAGGAAGGAAGGGAGGTGTCATAACCCTGGAAAAATCAGTTCCCAATAGCAGAAATTCAAGAGAATAAAAAGTTTATTGAGACATTGATAGGATCCAGACTCTTAACATTTCTGTGTTAGAACTGAGAAAAAGTATGCGAAGCAAGCAATTATACCTAAGTCAAGCTGGACCCTAATGGCCCAGGGCCAATAATGCCTAAGCTCGAGGCCCACCAAAATAATGCCTCATTATTCCCAAGAGTAAGATGACACCAGTCAGGACTGGAGCTCAAGGTGACATGTCTGAGCCAAGGGAGATAACTAGAAACAACAGCAAAGCAGGCAGAAGCAAAAGTATACATTCCAGTCACACCGCCCCCCCCCACATCCCATGGCAACCCAGACCGATGAGGTGAAAGAAGGAGAGTTGGTTTTATACCTTCATTACCCAAAGGAGTCTTGGGCTATGGTCACACACACTAAATAATCCACTTTCAATGCACTTTCCAACTGGATTTTTATGGTGTGAACTGGCAAAATCCAATTCGAAAGTGGATTGAAAGTGGATTATTTAGTGTGTGTGACCGCAACCCTGGAGTGGCTTACAATTGCCTTCCCTTCCTCTCCCAACAACAGATACTCTGTGAGGTAGGTGGGGCTGAGAGAATTCTGAGAGAACTATGACTGACCCAAGGTCAACCAGCTGGTTTCATATGGAGAAGTGGGGAAATCAAACCTGGTTTTCCAGATTCGAGTCTGCTGCTCTTAACCGCTACACCAAGCTGGCTGGAAGGAAGGAAGGAAGGAAGGAAGGAAGGAAGGAAGGAAGGAAGGAAGGAGGAAGACTGAATTCTTTTAGAATTCCTAATAAAATCATTCCAAAATCAGAACATGCACAACCTGCTGCAGCCTTCAGTTCTTTTGTATGACATTACTGATGCACACGTATGCAGTGCTACATGTGTGCTATGTGCTGTCAAGTCACTTCCAACTTATGGAGACCCTCTGAATTAATGTCCTTTATAACATCCTATCATTAACAGCCATTCTCAGGTCTTGGAAACTGAGGGCCGTGGCCTCCTTTCATGAGTCGATCCCTCTCACATTGGGATTTCCTCTTTTCCTGCTGCCCTCACTTTTTCCTAGCACTATTGCCTTTTCCAGTGACTCTTGTCTTCTCATAATGTGACCAAAATTCAATACCCTCATTTTATCCATTTGAGCTTCTAGGGAGAGTTCAGGCTAGATTTGATTGAGAACCCACTTGATTTGTCTTTTTGGTGGTTCACAGTATCCACAAAACTCTCCTCCAACACCACATTTCAAATGAATCAGCTTCCTTCCTGTCTCCTAAAACAATGTTTTTTTAAAAAAAAAATTGGATGGGATCAGATGTATGATTGCATCAAGATTCTTTTGGTGTGGTGTTTCACTGATGCAGAAGTACACTTCAGTGAACTGATAAAACACCACACTCAAAGCATCTTGCTGTGCTTGGTACATACAAGATTCTTTGGGTGGTATTTTATCAATGCTGTGCCTCAGTGTGCACCCCCATAGACTACTTCACAGAAATTATTTTGATGAAGTCCTATGTACAATTACCTCAAAACTGGTTCTTTTCCAGTTTTCTGTCAATCCAAAGTTCACATCAGTAACAAAGAGTATAACGTCTTTGTGGGCAGGAAGTCAGGAAAAAAAACATTGCTTTTTGGGGAAAAGATGATGTTCCAGAGGAAAGGGAAATTAAGATAGTCAATGTACAAACCATGTTCCACTTTGATCTTGTTTAAAAAGATTTTATATTAATGAAATAAATAAATAAATATGATCATTAAACTTATGGGGTTGGATCCAAGCTTCTATAAGCCATTTTATTACCTTTCCTGGCTTCCATCAGCTTCCTGTATCACTCCCCAAACCATTGCTTAAAACTGAGTGGTTTTCTAGATCAGGGTTTCACAATTCTGTGAATTTTTGAGAAGGGATAGTGGTTGCCACCACAAAATGACTGCTATAAGAGGTAGGATTCATCATAACATGGCTGCCATGGGAGGAAATGAGAAAATGTTTAGAGGTTCCAAGCCAAGTAACTTTTTATTTTTTTTTAATTCATTTTTTTAATTAACGCAATGCAATACAATACAATACAGTACAACAGTACAATGATGGTATTCAGTAGTTAATACATGCATAAAGTTAGCTATTTCCACTAACTGATTGACACAGCAATAACTGTTCTTCTGTACAAATTTAGATGTTACTTTACATATTTCAAAAATATAACAGCTCTTGGTAATGTTTATTTTTTGGAATAATTCCTCCTCCTGACAGGTAACTGACTATAGGAAACCGTATGGCTTGAAATGTTTTCTGGTAAGTTGCAATATTCCAAGTTAGTTGTTGATTTACTATTTTGCCTTGAACAAAGTGCTCCCAAATTTTATTTTATCAACAGAACAGGGTAGGGGTTTTTTTGTCTTTCCATTTTTGTGCTAGTGATATTCTAGCAATTGCTAGCAGAGTAGAAATTAATTTGTTCATTACATTTCCTTTACAGGTTGTCGGCAGAACATCCAGCAAAACTGTCTCAGGTAAGAATGGTAAGTTGTGACCCATAATGATAAAGATTTGAGATAAGATTTGTGACCAGTACTGTTGGACTGATGGACACGACCACCAACAGTGTATGAAATCTCCTATCAGGCCACAGTTCTTCCAACAAAGTTTACTAATCCTTGGATTTATTGTGTTTAATCTTGCTGTGATCAGGTACCAGCGATTTAGAGTCTTAAAAGTGTTCAATTTAATGCGGAAGATCCAAGTAACTTTTTTATGATGAGGGTAGGTAGTTCCAAGTGGGCCCACCCTGCAGACCCATGGGTGATGCCTCCTAAAGTCTTCCAATTAATTTCCTGCTCCAGTGAGGTAGAAGAAAGCCAAGATTATTATTGCTGCTGCTTGAGACCACTATGGCTCGGCACTGGCCCACTCATTTCCCAGCTGTAGGAACTGAAACTGATTATATGGCACTGCCCACTTTAAGACTGTGGTCACATGCACCAGTTGAAGCAGAGGGGAAGCAAGGCTATTTCCTCCAGAGGAATTTGACATGCAGTTGCAAGATCACACATCACTTTGTAGCTATGGGCTCAGGCCATCACTGTGTGATCAGATGCAACGATTGGTGAGTCTTTTTTTTTTGGGGGGGGGGGGTGTTTGTTTCCCATGTGCATAAATGAGGAATCACAGCTCTGCACTGAGGGCTCCCTATGGAGTATGCAATCATGCACATACTGTGAAGGGGGGGGATGGCACTGAGCCAGAATGGCATGATCAGACCATCCCAACGGCGTGAAAGCATGCTTGCATGATCAGACAGGAGAAAGTCCGTCAGTTGTCCATCAGAACCCATTAGAGCTAACCCAGGCTTTCCTCCAGAGTTTGGTGTAGTGGTTAAGTCCACAGATGCTAATCTGGGAGAATTGGGTTTGATTTCCCCATTCCTCCATTTGTACCTGCTGGATAACCTTGGGCAAGCCATAGTACTGATAAGAACTGTCCTCAAAAAAGATCAGTTTCTGTCAGAGCTCTCTCAGCCCCACCTACCTCACAGGGTGTCTGTTGTGGGAAGGGGAAGAGGAAGGAGTTTGTAAACCGCTCTGAGACTCCAAGTGAAGGGTGGAGTATAAATCCAATCTCTTCTTCTTCTCCTTCTTCTCCTTTTTCTTCTGATATGCACAATGGCCATTCTGTCTGAAAGGGACAACATGTGGATTTTCAGCTTTGGTACATGTAAACCAGAACCCCGATAAACCAACATTTCATGTAGCATGTACAGAGACTGCACATGTATGCAAAAACTAAGTGGTGCTCCTTTCAGACAACAAGGCAACCATCTTATTAGAAGGCTTGCAGGTAGCATGTCCCCTGATATGAGTAGTTGGCAGGTTCCTGTTATACGCAATTGTAGCAGTAGCAAAGAGCAAGAGTCCAGTAGCACCTTAAAGCCTAATGAAATTTGCAGCAGGGTGGGAGCTTTTCTGAGTCACAGCTGTATCCAAAGTGAGCATTGACGCATGAAACTTCATACCTAAGCCTGCCACAATTTTTTTTTTGTCTTTAAGGTCTTTAAGGTCCTCCTGGACCCTTGCTTTTTTGTAACAGACTAACATGGCTACCCAGCTTGATCTATGTAATTGTAGTATATGAGAAGTGCTGCAGAGAGCCGGATATTTTGGTGGATTCACCATTGTGGCTGCAGCCCCCTCGCTCACCATATTCCATCTTGTTCTCAATGGTCCCTTGATCCTCAGTAGTAAGCTTGGGGAGAGGCTGCAGAAAACTTCTGGGGAAGAAAAAGAAGAAGAGGAGGAAGAGGAGAAGATTGGATTTATACCCCGCCATTCACTCGGAGTATCTGGCCCAATCTCCATTTGGCATTTGTTCAGTTGTTTTACCAAACCCACACTGGAACAGAAAAAGATGTGGTTCAAAACCACATTCAACTACCCCAGGCCAAAACTGTACTGATGGCAGAGTCACCCCCGAATGGCCATAAAAAGGCCATAAATCTATGCAGACAGCCATCATAAAACCAGAGATCAAACGAAATGAAAGCAGCATGCAGTCTGAACACTGCCATAAAATGTGACACTCAATCAAAGTGAAAGTGGCATGCAATGGTATAACAGGGGAGCAAATGCTAGGTGCAGATTGGGCCTCAGAGCAGCTTACAAACTCCTTTCCCTCCTCCCCCCCACAACAGACACCCTGTGAGGTAGGCAGGGCTGAGAGATCTCTGATGGAAACTGTTCTTTTCAAGAACATCTCTGACTGAACTATGGCTTGCCCAAGGTCATCCAGCAGGTGCAAGTGGAGGAGTGGGGAATCAAACCTGTTTCTCCCAGATTAGAGTCCACATGCTTAACCACTACACCAAACAGGAAGGAGATCAAATAACTCTTGTGGAACTCTTCTATTTGTGAGGGACTTGAACCCAACTTATAAACTTCTACTATCTAAACATATAAAAGTTAACTGCACTCATAGGGTATTTGCTTTGATCTTACATGAATGAAATGCCATGGCTCTAGATTTGCTTTGTCAGCTACCTGGATGCCTTAATCCCTCCCCCTTTTGTTATATTTATACCTTCACGTAAATCATAATAATATTAAATATCACCAAATGACTTCTTGAAAGGATGATGCCTTCCAATTTTATGTAAAACCAATCTTTTAAAAAATAAAAAAGGAATTTTTTTCCAGTGGAACAAGCGTAGTTTACAAGCTGTCTCTAACAACTGCGGCATTTCCATTTTCTACTGTGTGAATCATTTCATAGTGTGTTGCTGCAAGGAGTATCTATTTCTCCTTAAGCCTGTTTAAAACGCTAATATATTTAAAAACCTGTTTGTAGATGGCCTAAGAAGTAATCTAATGCATACAAACTCAAGGCTCTCATATTAATTTTCTCAAGACTCTTGAGCACTTTATAGTGCTAATTACATCTATTACGGTGCCATTTGCTTTGAAACCGTGTGTGTGTGTTCCCCTTCTCAAATCAAAATCCCCAATTTTGCTTAGTAATGAAGAAAGTTCTATTTCAGTAAGCCTCTCTGATCTGGTGACTCTGATTTCATTTAGAAATAATAGGTTTATGCAGAGAAAGAACAGTGACACATATGTTTAATGCCGATAACTGACTCTGCTTATCAAATACATTCTAATTAAAGAGCCTTGCATTATAGGATAATATAGGTTCTGTCGGGACACAATATGGAAAGCATGTGCTTTTGCTAAGCGAGACAGTCATTTTCTAATGGCCGGGAGTTAGTGCTCTATAAATTTGCAACAATAATTCAGTATGTTCGGGAGGGAGTGATTATGAAGTCTGTGCTAGGAAACTGACAGCTTTGCTGGCAAGATTTTCCCTCAGCACCCAGCACTGCTGTTTACACATGCATAATCTCATAATATTTCAGTGCTCTATACCACTGATCACCAGAATTGTGTCCATGGGTGGCAAGGTGCCTGACAATGTGTTTCTTCGTTCCCATTTCCTTCTTTGACAAAGCAAAGAGCTAACCAGGCTTTCCTTCAGAGTTTGGTGTAGTGGTTAAGTGCGCGGGTTTGATTCCCCACTCCTGGGAGAACCGGATTTGATTCCCCACTCCTGGGAGAACCGGATTTGATTCCCCACTCCTGGGAGAACCGGATTTGATTCCCCACTCCTCCACTTGCAGCTGCTGGATGACCTTGGGCAAGTCATAGTTCTGATAAGAGCTGTCCTTGAAAAGAGCAGTTTCTGTCAGAGCTCTCTCGGTCCCACCTACCTCACCAGATGTCTGTTGTGGGGAGGGGAAGGGAAAGGAGTTTGCAAGCCACTCTGAGACTCCAAGTGAAGGGCAGGGTATAAATCCAATCTCTTCTTCTTCTTCTCATTGGAAGAGGAAGTGATTCAGAAGAGCCCAGGAGGGAGTGCCTTTGTGTCTCCAGGAAATTTCTATTCAGAAAACAACTACCTCTGTCATAGGATGGCATTTGGTTCGAACCCCTCTGTGACAGGCCTTTTCTTTACTCTCCTGAGGGGACCCACACAGACTCCTATAATTTTTGGATAACCAGCCCTGTTTTAAACTATAAATCTTCCCCTCAGGTCCCCGGTGTTCTTCAGGTAACAAGCGCATAAGAATGGGTTCGCTGCCATGAGTGAGCAAATAGAATGTGGAGATCCCCGGGGCAAGAAGTGTGTCTAGACAACACAGAAGATTTATTTATTTATTTATTTACAAGGTGGTTTCAAAGAGCAGATGAGCAGCACACGGCTCCAGGTAGGCAAAGGAGAAACCTGGCTGAGGCACACACATTTAAGCTAGTTATGGCTTCAAATAGCAGTTTCGGGCACAGACAAGCTTTGGCTGACTCGATTGGATCCTCTCTCGCACACAGGATTCCACTCACACCAGCCTGCCCTGTCGGACTAAATGGTACAAGGTCAGCTCATTACCAGAGTCAGGCCTAACAATTGGGTACTCTGTTCTCTCTCAGAGGCAGAGCTAAACCACTCTGCCACGCTACCGAGCAGGGCCACCCTTCACTCTCTCTGCTCTTTTCTTGAGTCTGATCTAGGCTCTCGCTGCTCTTTCCCTGAGGCAGAACTGAACGCCTTCTACACGCTCTCCTGGAGGCAGACTGCAACTAACTCCTGCTGTGGTTCCCTTTAGCTTTCCATTCCCCTCTTGATAGGCAATTGGATGCTGGAGCAGCACTCCCATAGGCTCAGCTGAGTAGCTGTCCCTCCCCCCACCCACCGGGGCCGGACAGCCTCCCGCCCATCACACTCCAACTAGGGCTGCCAATCTCCAGGTGGTGGCTGGAGATCTGAGATTACAACCGTTCTTTAGGCAACAGGGATCAGTTCACCTCGAGAAAATGGCCGCTTTGGAAGGTGGATTCTATGCCATTATGCCCTATTGATGTCCCTCCCCTCCCCAAGCCCCACCCTCCTCTATCCCCAAAACAGCTAGGTATTTCCCAATGCAACCCTACCCCCAACATTTTGCAATGTGCCCCAATTTCTAGCCATTTTGGAGCTGGCTGCATCCCTCCTTCATAGCAGCCATTTTGTGGAAGCACCCAGAAACTTCTCAACATTCCAAAAGTGCCCATAGGCCTAATGTTTCTGACCTCTATCCTATACATCTTTAAATGTCACAATTCACATTTTGATGCTAAATCTCTACCCCTCCCCCAATTCAGTGTTTACATTTTAGAAGGGGGAAAAATGACCGCAGCATTTGAAATCTGCCCATTTGTTGTTGTTCTTCTTCTTCTTTTACCTTTTCAATTAGACATTTTTGGTGGACAAGGCAAAATGTGAAACTGCTGCGAGCCATGTCTCAGATAATGTCAGATATTAAGTGCTATGTGGCAACCCTCAGATGGTAGTCGGCGTTGACTGTGGCAGGTCTGATAATGTCTAATATTCATCAAGACCTATTGCCTGACTGCAATCAGTGACTGTCAAATGTTATTATTACAGGATAATCAGTTTTCAAATGCCAGAACTGAACATCAAATGGCTGATGAATATTCACATACTCAAAATATCTGGAAAACATCCTCTATGAAAAATATGAGGAGGAAGACGAGGAGGAGGAGGAGGAGATTGGATTTATATCCTGCCTTTCACTACCCGAAGGAGTCTCAGAGCAGCTTACAATCTCCTTTCCATTCTCCTCCCCACAACAGACACCCTATGAGGTAGGTGGGGCTGAAAGAGCTCTCTCGAGAACTGTCCTTGAGAGAACAGCTCTGAAAGAACTTGTAACTGACCCAAGGTCACACCAGCAGCTGCATGTGGAGGAGTGGGGAATCAAACCCGGTTCTCTCAGATTAGAGTCCATGCTCTTAACCACTACAGCAAACCAATGCTCCCTCTAAGCTGTGGAGTCTTGTGAGGAAAAATTCTACTTTGTGAGCTACTGGCATTAAAATTGTGAGTGAGTGATTTGGCTACTGCATAAATTAGTTTGCTCTGGAGCCATCCTTCCTGCGCTAAGACAAAAATGTGTGAGCCAGAGTGTAAAGTACTGGGTTCCACACATTAGGACTCAGACCATGACATAAGCGAAGACGCACTTATTGGTGCTTTACATACGGAACGACAAATAACAGCCAGGTGGCCAACTATATACAAAATGGGGGGGGACACCCCATTGTTCTATTGGCAGATTAAAATTTCCCGCCAAGGTTCCTATTGGCTCCTTACTTGGAATTCAGGAGCCTAGTCCCTATTATTTTCTGGACTGAAGCTAGGCTGCTTCTGACTGACGCTTGTCCCTGGTCTCAGGACATAACACAGAGGCTAAAAAACTGTGAGCCAGCTCACACTAACTCAGCTTAGAGGGAACACTGCACCAAACTAGTGTGAGAGGCTAGAGTAGCTTCGACTCAGTGCTTCTGTTTAGGGTTTCTTCTTCAAGATGAACTCAGGCAGGACATGGATTGTGGGATCCCCGTTCTGTTCTCTTTTGCTTCAGTTCAGCCTGCCAGACTTTCTTGGTTAAAGTTCTGTCCCACAGATTTCTCAGGGTCTGCCTCATATTTTCAGTCGGAAAGCAGAGAAGACCATTATCTTCCGGCAGTGTTCAGGTGCTTTCCTTTAACCTTGGTTCCACAGGCTTCCACTTTTGGGTTTCACTTCCCTTTCCCTGGCTTGTTCAAGTGATAATGTTGCAAAGTTTTATAATTGGGGTGAGGTAGAGAAATAATGAGAGAGCCAGTTTGATGTAGTGGTTAGGAGCACGGACTCTAATCCGGGATAATCGGGTTTGATTCCTCACTCCTCCACATGCAGCTGCTGGCATGGCCTTGGGTCAGTCACAGTTCTCTCAGAGCACAGTTCTCTCAGAGCTCTCTCAGCCCCACCTACCTCACAGGGTGTCTGTTGTGGGGAGGGGAAGGGAAAGGAGATTGTAAACTGCTCTGAGACTCCTTTGGGTAGTGAAGGGCCGGGGTATAAATCCAATCTCTTCTTCTTCTTTAAAAAAATAATCAGAGTCAAAATCCCTTTGAACTTCAGTTTGGCTGAAATCTGGAAATCTAAAATATGGAACCCTGAGAAAAAACACCCATGTTGAACTGATTCTTAAGATACCAACGTGTTCACTACTCACAAAGGAAAGAATTGCAGTTGCTATAAACATGGAAACAAAGGTGTTCTAGTTTTTTATGTTTCAAATCCAGCCTTCTCAGGTAAAAGCTACAAAACAAATGGTTGAGGAAGAGAAGCCTTAGGAAAAGACAGAACTTGGTATGAGTTAAAGGCATTTCTCCAGTGAGCCTGTGTATGTGGGAAGAAAATGAGTGCCAATGAATGCTGTGACAGTTGGAAGTTCCAGATGTGAGGTCCCCAGTCTCAGGCCTCCAGAATGAATGGGAACAGAGGCTAGATAGCTAGATAGGCACACTGACCTTTCTTCCTAGGGTTGCCAAGTGATTTACCAGCTGCAGCAGGGGATCAGTAGTTCCAGTCTAGAAGTGATGTCAACACGCCGGGCACATCGACCTGATCTGGCCACTTCGGGGGTGGGGTTCCCCCCACTGGCTGGATCCAGATCAGGGGGTTGGGGGCCCTTTGAGCAGGGGAACACCCCCCCCCCCAGACCTGGCAGCCCTATTGTTTCCTGTATCTACTCTTCTGCCACTGTTGTCTTTGATATGCAGATTGTGATCTCAGGGAGCAATTTCCCCTTCCTCTTTCTCTCTCACTTTGAATGTAGGCTTGTTCTCTACCTGCATGCACCAAGAGAAGGACATGCAGTCTTCTCTTGGCACCATGAGGCAGATGGGCCTGTCACCTTCTGCCTCATCCTTTACCTAGGCCCTGTTTACGCGGAGCATTTGCCCCACTGAAGGAACGGGCTTTCTGTGTGCGATCATACCAGCACATCTGGGAGGCGTAGCACTCCCGTGGCCAACCCGCGACTTCCCATGGAAAACACACAGTAAAAAACTACTAGGGTCGAAGTACTAGTTTCTGGAAACCCCCGTGGCAAAGGCCGGCGTCTGATCGCGGGAGCGCCAGTATCCCGTGGCTTCTGACGCCCACCCATGTCCTGGGGTTTCTGGATGTTGTAAGTTTCCATGGGATGCGCACCAATGCTGAATGATGCATGCGCACATGCAAGACACTGACAGCGGCCCGCCCCCCCAACAGCACATGCGCCCTTTGCTACAGCGCTTGCGTGCTCTGCTGCGCTGCTTTTTTGCCACGCTGTAGCAGCACTGTGTGATCGGCACTCTGTGCTGGAGTGTGGCAACCCAGTGGCCCATGTGATCGGGCTACCGCGCCTTATTTTGCTCCAGGGCGAACTGCCATGCCTCCCTCCCATATTTTCTGGCCTGTATGACTGCGGCCTAGTAAATTAGTAATCTGTCAATCTCTGCTCTTTCCTATCCAAAGAGAGGAGTATTTCTCCTTTAAATTTGCAATGTGGCTCTGTGTAGTTTTGTAAGCTGAGTAACCTGGTAAAGTGACGCTCCTGCATTTGTAGCTTTATTTAAGTACTCTGCTAACCAATGGTGACTGGACTAAGCACACCAGTCAACCTCAGTAGTGACTCCTACCAATTAAATATTGAGAGCATTGCAATTAAAGATGCTAGTTTGTTTTGAAGCTGGCAGGCAACTCTGGGTAGTGCTGTACCATGAACTCTGCAGAGTTTTTAATGTGTTAATTTGTAGATGGTGGTTGTGGGGGGAGACAAAAACATCCTCAGGGAAATAAAGGAATAATGCAGGTTGATAAATGCACAAGCAGCAGAAAGGAGGACTTTTGCTGAATAGGGTAAAACATATTCAAGAAAAGAATCAGGAATATACTAAATATCTTATTGACAGAGAAGGATTACGCTGTTTAATTAAAAAAGAAGGGGGGATATTAATTCAAGCCATTTATATGTTATCTGGGCAATTGGAATCCCAGCAGGAGGCATCCAATGCAGATTATATTTGGGGACCCATTTAAAATAATTCACTGGGAGAATAAAAATGCAAAGAATGCATGTTACGAATGAGCACACAGACATCCATCGCACCCCTGCCGGGCCACTTGAAAGAGTTGTGCGGGATGTGCACCTCTCTCCTTCTGCTGAGAGCACTTTTGGCGGAAGCAAACCTGACTTGACTTTCAAAATGTAATTACGAAGGGAAAGGACGCTGCACTAGATTAACCACTTAAAGCCTCTTGGGAATTTAAAACAGCGATGTGTGTAGTCTCTACGGTACTTTGTGTTGCCATCTATGAGATATTTTAAGGCCGATCACGAAATGAACACTGGTTTCCTTCCGAGCAGCCATCTTTACCAAAGGAGGAGAATGAGTGTTTCGGGAGTAGTGGAGCAGGAAAGGTTATCCACATTGTCGAGGCTTTAGGGCTTCACCTTCTCAAGGTTCCTGAGGGAAGCACAAAAATCTCAATTTCAGGGGTGAGAATCAAGAAAGAAGGTCACTGGGAAAATCAGCAATTTTCTCTCCCCTCCCCTCATGTCCACCAGGCCCCACTCCTTATGTACCAGCCACACATGTGGCTATCAACCCACCGGGCGGTATCCTCTGTCCCCACCAGACCCTCCTAAATCCCACTTTTTCTTCACCAGGATCAATTCCTGATCTGTCTTTAGTGGTGATGCTTGAATGCCCCTTGCCTCGATTTATATTTGCTTTTTGCCATCTTTTCTTCAGACCGTTGGGGGGGAGGACATGGATCTTTCTGAGCAAGATCTCCCCAAAGCAAGGGTACATAGTTTTAAGTCCAATGTATTCAACTACATTTCCAGGGCTCATTGCAATTCAGCAGGGGTCTTTTCATGGAAAAACAGCTGCAGGAGCTCATTAGCATATGGCATGCTAATGAGCTATTAAGCTATTAGCATATGCCACGCCCCCTGACAGCACCCGAAGTGACGTCAGAAGGGGAAGCAAAAGGGGGGGAGGCATCTTCAAAAGCCTCCCCTTCCCCAGCTGGTCTGGGTGGGGGAGCTAAGAGAGAAGGGGGTTAAAGTTTAAACTCCTTCTCATGAGAGTTGGGCCACAGAAGGAGGAAAGAGGGAAGGAAAGAGAGAGAGTAGAGAGAAGGAAAGAAGAAAGGAAAGGGAAAGAAAGAGAAGGAAAGGGAAGGAAAGAAAGAGAGGGAAGAAGGAGGGAAACAGGGAAAGGAGGCAAAAGAGAAGAGAAGAAGGTGGGAAAGAAAGAGAGAAGAGAAGGAGGGAAAGAGGAAAAAGAGAGAAGGAAAGGAGGGAATGAAAGAAATTCGGCAGCAATTTGGCCCCATTATATCCTATGGGCCATTGAGGTCAATGGTGAAAACATAGGGTATATTCTGGGGGCTAGAAGGGTGAGGTATAAATCCAGTATCCTCTTCTTCTTTGATTTTTCCTTGTTTAGTACCTCAACATTAATGCATGATCATTAGTTGATTCCTGGCAAGAGAGTATGGGAACTGACTCCATTGGAAAGCATTGAATGTGTAGTGATATCAAGATATTATATCAAGGTGATATCAACATCCCATGCTCTTTTCATTTGATATTATGGTGGCACCATTTTCTTCTGCACTCAGGCTGCAGTCACTCTGTTAGCCTGGCGCGGTATGGTGGCACCTCAAATTCTACCAGTTCAAAGTGTAGCAGAGCCTGATGAGGTTGGGATATTTTTATTTTGTTTAATTTATGCAGTCATTGTTTTCTGCATGCTTGGGGTTGTAGAGTCCCCTATTTTGTCCATGGGTGGCCCTATTGTGTTGTTTTAATAGTTGACACTTTGCATCACTTTTACTCTAAAGATCAGGAGGGGGCAGCTAGGTTTGCCAGGTCTGCCGTGGCCACCGGCAGGGGGTGGAAGGTGTAGGGTTGCCAGATTCTGGTTGGGAAACTTCACAAGACTGGAGGGTGGAGCTTGGGGAGGACAAGGTCCTCAGTGGGGTATAATGCTACAGATTCCACCCTCCAAAGCATCCATTTTCTTCAGGGATGATCTCGATCATCTGAAGTTGAACTGTAATTTGGGGGGGATCCCCGGATCTCACCTGGAGGCTGGCATCCCTAGGTCCAGCCAAGTACAGAATGAGGGGATTGGAAGAATGGCACTGTGAATGTTGGAATGCAAAGAGGATTAGGCATCTTCTCCTTGGGAAATTATTCTTCTCTAGAAGCTATTAGACTGCATTTAACTAGGTAGTTCATTTGTGATACAAGTGAGCGATGTCTTTCGATAAATAGGTAGCAATCCAACTAAGGGGTATTATTAGATGCCTGGGGGGGAAAAAAACCGAACAAACAAACAGCAACAACAGTGGACTGATTTGTGATAGGAAAGCTTCTAGGAACAGATGGAAAAATTACTTGTGAAAAGCAGTTTTTGTAAACGACAGGCTGCAATTTGAGGCTTGAAGCAGCTAAGTGGATTGGCAAGGCCTGCTGATATAGTCGGAGCATTGCTGTAAAGGTCTCATTCAAACAACCCAAAATTACTCAATGAGTCATAAAACCCAATTGTAGAAATGACACCATAACAAGGTAGTGTAGCAATCTTTCAGCATCCCACTGAAATTTAATTCACCAAATTGATAGAAGGGGCCCCCCTTCTCAGTGCAAATGATAGACATCTCTCTCTGTGTAGCAGCAGAACGATGATGGCAGAAGAAAAAGGGAAGTGTTTAAGTTAAGACATCATTTTGTTCAAAAGGATAAATAAATACTGAAATGTGGATTAATTATACATAGTTCATTCTCCCTGGCTTAAGTCAATGCTTCCATTTAAATACATTCAGATTTTGTCTCCCGCCACAGTGGTAGGTAGCCTGCCCACCCTCCAGACAGCCTGGGGCAAATAAAGGCAGAGGCTACTTTCGTCCCCATAACACACCTCAAATTAGATAATACCGGTGGTATCCATGAGGAGGAAGGATCAGATGATTTTCTCATATGTGAAAGAACTGCTGGTTCAGGCTGTGAAATCTTTCAGTGCTGGTCTTTTCATCTGATATTATGGTGTTATGTAACAGCACCATTTTCTTCCGCAATCAGGCTGTGGTCACACTGGCAGCTTGGTGCGGTATGGTGGTGCCTCAAATTCAGAATGCACACCCTGTGGCAGGTTACTCATGTGGCCATCTTGGGGTGGGAGGAACATCCACATTAGCATTATGCTTCAACCATGAGATAAGCTGCCATGGTGGGTTTTATTTAAATGCTGGTGGATGGATACACATATGTGCTCATGCGCTCATATGGGCAGGAATTTTTAAAAAAGTGGTAGAAACAGTTCTGCATGTTCAGATGTCCCTTCCTAGTTCTTTTCACTACAGGAGAGTTCAGACGTCAGAAAACTTGAAGGGAACCATGAACAATCCATTCATACCGGACTTTTCCCGGTATCTGTTTATTCCACTTCCATTGCGCCACAGGAGGCAGATGGCCTCATTTGGAGGAGCCCATTTATTCAACTCAGGTAATGCCACTGTAGCACCACAAACTGCATGTGTGATCACAGCATCAGTTTCTATTAACCCTCTGCAGTTGTAGGGGGATGGACAAAGCTTCCTTTTCATGTCTTAAAGAAACCTGGGATGGGGAGGTAAATACTTAAACAAAGTTGAGATATACAAGTGAACAAAGCGGAACTCTTCCTTCTCCTGAATTGTACTCTGAAAGGCTATTCAACCCATCTGGCCTGGAAGAAGAAAATTAGGAAAAATTAGGAAAGAAACAGAGCCCAATGAGAGAAGGCAAGAAAGGGAGCGGGGTTTAGCTTACCTCACTCACATTCTCTTCATACACACACACACCAACATACACACTGCTTGAGGTTCCTGTGAAGGGCAGGAAAAGCCCATTCACAAACAAGGCATGCCTATCTTTGCCTCCTCTTCAAATCAGAGTTTAATTGCATGTAGAATGACTGAAACATCGATATATCTAATTATTAACATGGCCAGATCTATGGATACTTAAATCTGGAAATTGGAGCCATGAACCAACAAGACAGATCTTTCTAAATCTCTGGAGGAAAAAGTCCCAGGATTTTAGAAGACTCTGGAAACACTGGGGGTGGTTGGGTTTAGACCCCTCAGCATAATAGAAGCAGCTCCTATAGCTTTAAGAAACTAATGTTCTCAGCAGCCGTTTAAGAAACAAATGTTCCCAGGCAACCACACAGTACTGCCAGCCTTGGTTTCTATCAGTAAAAGGTAGTGAGGGAAGATCAGGGCCCTTGTCCAGGGTTGTTTCAGCCTTTGAAGGAGGACTTCCTGGGACCACACTGCAATCATTCAGCAACCTTTGGGCACAACTTGTATGATTCACCCAGGCCTGGCTGTTAGCTACTGTTCAACAGTGGCAGTCACTAAAGCCAGTGTGGTGTAGTGGAGAGAGTTTTGGACTAGGATCTGGGAGACCCAGTTTCCAATCGCCACTCTGCCATCGTGTCTATTGGGTGACCTTGGGCCAATCACGGCCTAACCTCCCTCAGAGGATAAAATGGAGGAGAGGAGAATGACGTGAACTGGTTTGGGGAGAAGATAGAGGGGGAGGTAAAAGGTACTTTGATTGGTGGGTAGAAAGGAGGGAAGGAAGCAGAGAAATATGAGTATATGAGGTTTCCTAGGAGGACAGAAAAAGAAAATAGTGTGGTAAGGGGAAAATGAGGTGCCCCCTGCAAGTCTTTGATGGTTCTCCCCTGTATATCTGGGCCCAGCCTGGCAGCTGGCATCACGCAAATGGACATGGCTCAGCCTGGTTGCCAGAACCATGAAAAAGTTTCCCAGGGAGAGGGTGCGAGGGGAGGAACTAGAGGAGGAAAAGCTGAAAACAGGAAGGGCAGATAAAGGTAGTTGGCTGGTGGCTGGGAAGGTCAGACGGAAGCAGGAATAGGGGAAAGATTAGGGTGGCTTTCAGGAAATGGAAAGAAGAAATAGCATGGGTGAGGGACAGGGCTGCCAGACCCCCTGGCCTGGTGGAGTTTACCTGCTTTTTGGGGCTTCAGCCTGCCTGCCAGCCAGCAATGCTGCCTGGAGATCAGGTGCTCAGGGGTCAGCCAGCTGGAAGCACTTAAAGGGCCCCTTTAATCATTTCCAGCCTACGGGGACTGGTCCCACACATCAGGACTCCAAGTGGCAATGCCGCTTGGAGATTGGGTGCTCGGGGGCCCACTGGCTGGAAGTGCTTAAAGGATCCCTGTGCACCAGAACTCCAAGAGGCAATGCCACTCCTCTTTGCCTCTTGGAGGTCAGATGCGCTGGTGGCCACCACTCCTCTCCCTCCTGGTTTGCAAGATTTAAAGGTCCCTAGCAGTTCAAAAGAAAGAAATTGCAAGTAGATAAATAGGTACCACTTTGGTGGGAAGGTAACAGCGTTCCGTGAGCCTTGGTGTCAAGTCATGCCAGCCACATGACCACAGAAATGTTTTTGGACAGTGCTGGCTCTTCGGCTTGGAAATGGAGATGAGCACTGCATCCCTAGAGGCTTTCGAGCAAGGGAAACCTTTACCTTTACCTTTTACCATGTAGTCAGCGGGCTCTTTAAACCTTGTAGGAGGTTTGGGAAAGGGGTGGCTGCCAGTGATTTTGGCAGTGGGGCTTGAAGTGGGATGTCCCCAAGGTGACGTCATCATGTTGGGATGCCCCGCCCCCTCCGGGAATGCCCCTCAAAATCCCCTGCTTCGGACAAAATCGGACCTAGCAACCCTAGTGAGGAAGCTGAAATGCCTCTAGCAAGTGTTGCAGGTCTCTCACGTGTTATATCTAACATGAACCGGGTCATAGATTGAGGATTTTTTTTTTAAAAAAAAAAATCCACACAGTGGGGGCTGAGACAGGTGGGTTATTTTCTACAAACCTTGGGGGAAGCCCTAGGCTTGAAGAAAAATATGAAATGTAATAAGTAAATAAATCAATTGGGGGTTAGGAAAAGACACCCACACAAAAACAGACAAACCACAAACAGAATCAATGTTTTGGGGTTAAACAAGAGATTCACATACCTCTCACATAAGATATGTACCCTGATGGAGAGAGAGTCAGGTTTAGTGGATGAAGTGTTTGCCAGGAGGGTTTAGAGGACTAGTGAGTGTCCAAAAACCAAGGCACAGCAAAGGTATTTCTCTGTGGAAGTGGAAAGTACCTGAGAAATCCACACAGAAACTGACAATCTAGAACAGCACCGGGGTTGAGATTGGAGAGAGCGTGTTTTGTACTGTAGCATCTGAAGCGAGTGATTATAAGTGAACTGACCTAAGGCTGAACTATACTATTTGAACCAACGTATACACAAGCATCAGCTTTCTCCTTGTATATATATTCCCTGCCTGCCTGCCCTTGTAAATAAAATCTCCAGTTTGTTTTATTGTTCCCAGTCGCATGTGCCTCAGTGTCTGACAAAGGGAAGCACCTGACAAAGTTAAACCATGAGATTCATCTCAGAAAAAGTGTGGTGTTCATGAAAAGCCACAGAGATTAATATTTATAGAAAGGTCTCATCAATAAGTGTTTGTCTGTGTGACAGAAGGATGAATTGGGTGGGTTCCTGGTCAAACAGAGTCAGTGTCAGTGAAAAATAAGACTGCTCCAGCTTGTGAAAAGGTTAAAGGAACAAAACCCCTCATACCCTAAAATAAGGGGGTTCATCACAATCTTCTTCTTTCAAGTGGGGTGATTGGCTGTGTAGAGTTATATCCTCTATCCCCAGACCAGAGAAATACATTCCAATCTGACATTCCTAATTACATTCCATTCTACTATTCATTAAATTACAATCTACTATTTTAATCTATTATCCCAAATAAGAAGTAAAATAAAGAGGATATATAGCCCTTCTGGGGGATTGGTGAGAATACATATGTAAGGGCTGCATGAAGTTAGCATATGTAGTGAGATAAGAAAACCAATATCTTTTTTTAAATCCTGGGGATTCCATTGTTCTGAGTGTTGTAATAACTTACAATCCAGCAATTTCTCCTTCTAGTGTGTTCCTGAAGTTCCTTTGAAATAAAACAGCTACTTTGAGGTGGCCCATTGAATGTCTTGGAAGGCTGAAGTGTTCTCCTACAGGTTTCCCAGTCTTGTGATTCTTGATGTCAGATTTGTGTAGATCCCTCAGGTGAGAATCTTTGTAGGATTGGAGCAGATATGGCTGTAGCACAGAGCCTGGATGCATACAATGGATTGTTCAGTATGTAGGTATGTTTGTCAGTCAGTATGTTTCCAGTGTAAGGTTGTGTCTATATGTCCATTGTGTATTTTTACAGTAGTGTCCATACAATGTATTTCTTGTGTAGATTGGCTCATTGTCAGGTGGATAGTGGGGTGAAAGTTGTTGGATGCCTGGTGGAATGTGGTAACCATATAAACTATGCTTGTTATTCCTGCTTGATCCTTGAATCTGTTAAACATCTTCATTATGCTAATTTACTGCTAACTCTCGTCCTATACATATGGGTTGGTAACTTCCATTTCACTGTATCTGATGTTTGCACTCGAATAAAAAAGAAGTCAAAATAACCTTGAGAAATAAAATGACACAGCATGGGGGGGGGGTGTTGCAGGAAATACTTTGGCAACTCCAAACAAAATGATGATGAATTACGCCTCTACAGTTTTAAGTGCTGCAATTAGGGGTTTCTCAGAACAGCCTCTGAAACGATACAGTTGTTCAGCTACATTTATTTTTAAATGAAACTTAGTGATACATCTTGTGCTGAATTATTTTCAAATGCTGTTGACAGTGAGGACAGCCATCCCTTTGAGCGATCTGAAAACATTGTGACATCTAAAATAAATTCTGTGAATATTGCCAAGGAAAATTAGGAGGAGGCAAATATGTGTACGCTTTTGCTAACTCAATGACAGGCTCATTTTGCCATCGGAATCAAACATCAATCTAAGCGACTGTCAGGCTGATCATAAGCCTTGCTTGGGAGTTGTAAATGGATACATAGTGTGCATGTGTGTGTGTGTGTGTGTGTCTGGGTCAGGATCACATCCCCCCCTCCACATATTCCAAATTCTTGTCTGCACCGACACCTATGAATGTCACCTACAACTATGTAATCTGTACTGTGCAAAAATACAGGGTGTGGAATCCTAGGAACTCTTTCCTGGAAGGAAGTCCCACCGCATAGACCTGCACAAGAATCTGAGCAGTCGCACTTAGAATAGCTTTGTATCTTTGCAGACCCCTTGCAGGAAAGACTTTAGAATGCATAGAATCTAACCTGGATTAAAAACAGTGGGTGCAATCCTGAACACAGCCACCACCACCACCCCCCGGCTTTCTCCACACCATGTAAATTCCTCACTTCTTTGAGTGTTGAAGAAATGAGGGCTGGATGGCAGCAGATTTGGAGTATAGATGAAAAAGTTCTGCTTCTTAGAGAAACAGCACAGGAAATGATAACTAATGTATTATCCAAATTGTTACTGGAGTTGCCCTTACATCTAGATGTGTGCTGTTTAATGTAAGGTTGGTTGTCAATGTACAGCCCATGATTCAATCTTGGATGAGTCTGCCTACTTTTTCCATGTTACCAAGGTTTGATATGACTAGACATATTAGCTACTGATAGTTCTTAATGCATCTTTCCCAGGCTGTTTGACTCCTGCATTCATTTGAATTAGATCTGTACTCATGTGTTCTCAGCATAGCCATGGCTGCCTTTGAATTGCGTAACCTTCTGGCCTTACCTTGTTTAAAAAGCACTTCTCCTCCCCCTTTTCTGTCTGAACTGAAAGGAACGTCATGCATCTGATAAAGGGGGTTCTGCCCCACAGGAGGTTGTGCAATATTTTTGTTAAGTTTTTAAGTAGTCATAAGACTTGATTCTGTTGCAACTTTTCTGCATTCTCATTTTCTTTCCATATGAGTTTTGCTCCTTCTAGTGGTCAATTCAATATTACACCAATTTATGTCCAGCATATCTCCCTAAAGACTTAAGTTTTTATGCTAGACATAAACTGGTGTAATATCAAATGGACCACTAGAGGGAGCACAACACACATGGGAACCACACACCCCCATAGGAAATTACAAGTCAGAAAAATAAGAATGTAGAAAAACCCAAAGCTACCTCTCTAGATTTTAAGACTGGAAACAGACTCTTTGGATCAACCCTAAATCCTAAAACAAAACCAAAAACTGTACATATAATTTGAATGTTTCCAAGAGTAGCCTGTCAGAACTTTTCTTGAGCCAAATATCCCTCCTCTTTCAGACTTGCCCTTGAAAATTTTGCTTGAAGTAATATTATTTTGAGTGAATTTTCAGATTTCTCTTCAGACAAAATGCTGGAGTAATTTCAAGGGGAAAGAACAAGAGTTCTGCTAAAATTTGTCAGCAGATTTCTCTTAGAGCTGTTTGAAGTTACTCCTGAACTCCTGAAGCCAGGCATCTGAGGAATTTTAGACAAAGAGAAATATTTCTCCGAGTCGATTTCACATACACCTGCTTTACAAACATTCCAAGGAGTATTTCCAAAGCTTACATTTGAGAATTCTTGAGGCATAATAGTTAAAAGCTTGCTCTGTCAGTTAGGGAACTCTTGGTTCAAATTTCATTTCTGGAACAACCTCAGTGAATAGCCTTGGCCAAGCCGTTAACTCTGAGTTTCAGCCTTCCCATCTGTGAGATGTAGATAATAAAGCTGTTGTAACCTATGGGATTATTGAAATAATGGATGTGCAACACCATGAGCCTTGAAAAGCAATCTATAAACATGATGCCTTATTATTCCAACGATGGTAGTATCGCTGAGTAATATTTGAGTAGCAACGGTTCCAAAATTAAATGGGAAGCATCTTACATCATTCTATTCCTTTGAGGGCTTTGGGCCAAATATTATTTCTAACACAATGTTGACACTGAATTGACAGCTGAAGACATTTATTCATAATATTTTTATACTGCATTTCTGTTTAAAAAAAAAAGACCCACAGGCAGTCCGCAGATTAAAGTCAGACATAAGAAAACCAATAAAGCTTTGCTCCGAGTCTTACAGCAATTCATAACTTGCCCCAAACCAGCTGCAACTTAACTTCAGAGGCTGGATGCCAGTGGGATAGTAAAGTTTTCACCTCCCTATACAGAAGTATGTTGAAGGAGACAGGTTTCCTATGGAAGTTGATTTCAACACACTGGGGGCAACAAACAAAAAGGCCATGCTCCTGGAGAATTCTAGTGTTGGCTGATGTCATAGAATCCATCCTTTGGAGCTGCCATTTCCTCCAGGGAAACTGATCTCTGTAGTCTGGAGATCGGTTGAGATTCTGGGAGATCTCCAGGCCCTATCTGGGGATTAATAACCTTTAGCTGGGACTATAGCTCTCTGACTTGGCTTGTCAGTCTTGGTAACATATTCATTGTGAAAGGATATAGCTGTGCCCTGTCTTCTGTTCCTGTCTTGACCTTCAGCCTTTTAACAACTACACCTCCTGCTTGCCTGCTTATGGGATTTAACCTCTGGGGTGCTTGCCTACAACCATACCGCTTGCATGTGACCAGTTTCTTTCAGTCAAGGAAAACTGATCTAGTTGAAATCCATTCTGGCCAATTCTAATTCTTGGATATTCCTTTGATCAGCCTGTAAGGGTATAGCTTCAGTTGCATTGTGGTTGCTTTGATAAACACTGGGGAGACCAGGTTCAGATCTCCACTCATTCACTGGATGACCTTGGGCTAATCTCTCTTGGTTTATCCTACCTCACACATTTTTTAAAACCTTCAGCTTTTTAAAAATTACCCAGCCAAAATTACTGGGCACTTTCTTTAAATTACAACAGTGTGAAAGGAAATTATAATGATAAGAGAGCCAGTTTCGTGTAGTGGTTAGGAGCATGGACTCTAATCTGGGAGAACTGGGTTTGATTCCCCACTCCACCACATGCAGCTGCTGGTGTGACCTTGGGTCAGTCACAGTTCCCTCAGAGCTGTTCTCTCAAGAGCAGTCCTCGAAAGAGCTTTCTCAGTTCCAGCAGTTCTCAAGAGAGCTCTCTCAGCCCCACCTACCTCACAGGGTGAATGTTGTGGGGAGGGGAAGGGAAGGGAAAGGAGATTGTAAGCTGCTCTGAGACTCCTTCAGATAGTGAAGAGCGGGGTCTAAATCCAATCTCTTCTTCTTCTAATGGGACAGAAAGGTATTTCAAAGTCTGATGTACCATTTCCATATCACAAAATGAAGTTGAAGACAATATTCTCCAATATGAGTGTGGCAAATTCCGAGCTGTCATTTTTACTCACACCTCACTTTGCAACAAGATTGAAGAATCATCTAGTCACGTAGACCATCTGAAAGATCCTTTTTGTTTCCTGCCTGAAAGAAAATATGATATTAATCCATGGAGAGTAAGGCTCCATGCGGCTTCAAATAAGATTAAAGGGACTCCCTGTGAGGGCAAAGTTCTATTAAGTTTATAAATATTCATGGCTATTTCAAAATGTTTAAAGCAGACTGAATTTCACTTAATTGCACAAGGAAAGTAATCTTTTTTTAAGCATATTGTTAATTAGATTTACGTGTGTGTATGTCTCTCTCTCTGTGTGTATGGGAGTCTTGGAATCTGATACAAAAATGGATGGTGTAATAGAAGATGGTGCCCCACCAGTTACACGGGATTAAAGTGGTTTATACTTTGGAACCAGGATTGCTTTCATCTCCAAGATTTCATATTATTGTCTTGTAGAGATTGGAGGGCCAATTATCCATATTTCAGGGCTTGTCTACAGCATCAAGACATGGGCTGCAAACCTAAGAACATCTTGAGAGCCACACTGAGTAGAAGGAGACTTGCTTCCAAGTAGATTTAGGATTGCTGCCTAAGAGGTTTCTACCACAGGATTATTAACCTGATATACCAGTTTCTATGCACACAAACAAGGAGTTCTGTAGTGTTGCAGGATCTGCCTCTTCCTAGATTCTAGACTTTGCTTTGTTTCCCAATATTATTGTGAAATCCACTCATCCGAGACTGGTAGAAATAGTCCACATATATTCCACAGTTGCACTTAGGAATCTGATTTTCTGGACCCGTTTGGCCAGGATTTGGAACAGAGACTGCTTGGTTGATGACCTCTATCAAGATCAACAGGGGAAACATGACCCTGTTAATTCTGTTGGCTGGCTCAGCACCCTTTGATAGTGGCCTGTAGTATCTTATAGTATCCTACTGAGCTGCCTCTCAGCTCTGGGACTAAGGGGCACTGTATTATGGAGAGCTGTTGACAGAAGAAAGTGTTGGAGTATTCCTGCTTTGCCCTGTGGTTGTTGGCCAGTGGGGTGCCACAGGGTTTCATCTTATTCCCTATGCTATTCTATATTAAGCCACTGGGAGAGGTCATTATGAGGCATATGCTATGATGTCATCAATATGCAGATGATACCCAGTTCTACCTTGCTTTCCCACCTAATTCTGAGGATGCTACTGAAGTTCTGAACCAATGGAGTCAGAATTGGCTGGATGAGGACAAACAAGCTGAAACTTAATCCTGACAAGACAGAAGTTCTCAGAGCTTGTAGAAAGACAGATCAGCAACTTCAAATCTCCCCTGTCTTGGATGGAGTTATACTTCCCTTGAAAAGCCAGCTTTACAGTAGCTTGCAGTGTTTTTGCCCAGGTGGTGTGCCAACTGCATCCATTCCTGGGTCAGTCAGATCTAGCCACAGTGATGCATGCTATATTTACATCTGGACTGGACTAGGACAATGCACGCTCCTTGGGGCTCCCCTTGAAGAGTGTACAGAAGCTATAAGGAGTGCAGAATTCTGCAGCTCAACTGCTGGCTGGGGTTAGCTATTGGGAGCATATGTCCCCAATACTACAGCCATCACACTGGCTACTGATCCACTCCAGAGCCCAGTTCAAGGAGTTGGTTTTGTCCTTTAAAGCCCTACATACTTTGGGATCAGGGTATCTGAAGGACTGTCTTCTCCTACACATTCTTTTTTGGGAATTAAGATTGTGGCAAGATACCCCCTGGCTGTTTCACCAATTAAAGATGCTCAGTTGGTGAGTACATGAGAGAGAACTTTCTCTGTGACAGCCTCACAATTATGGAAAAATATCCCCAGGGAGGTGCATCTGGCCCCACTCACTCTTGATCTTCAGAAGGCAGTCGAAGACTGTTTTGTTTAGAACTGCATTTGGATCAATTTAGCTTTTATTATTGGCTGTCCTAAATGGGGTTTTAAAATTCTGAGTTTTGGGGGTTCTACAGGGGAGGGAATGTGGTTCAATGGTAGATAGGGTCACCAGGTCCAATCTTGTCCCTAGCAGGGGGATTTGGGGGGCATTCCAGGAGTGGGCATGGCCATCCCTGATGTGATGAGTTCACACAGAGTGACATGCTCATGTCCCAGGCACAGCTTGTGTACACCCCCTACTTTCCTCCAACCTGGGGACTGGCATCCCTAATGGTAGAGCATCTACTTGGCATGAAGATCCCAGGTTCAGGTAGGAGGTAATATGAAAGACCTCCTCCTAGGACCCTGCAGAGCCACTGCCAGTCTGTCAAACCATGCTTCACTTTGCTCACTTTGGTTGCCATAGTTATTAGGGGGAGGGAATTCCTGCGGGGAGTGAATGAGTGAGAGAATGGGACCTTTGCTTCTAGAAATGATTACTTTCCTCCATGTCACACCTCCTTTCCATTTCTCCAGGGGAATGTCTCCTTGAGAGCTTCTCGGTACCAGCTTGAGCTGCAGATAACCAAGACATATGTATCTTTCACTTGGTTGGGATGGCAACATTAGGCATGGTGTGAATGTGACATATGCATGGGGGAAGGAAGGGGTTTTTATTTGAATTATCTTTATTAAGCATGTACCCGCCAAAAGTCTTCAGTTCTAACACAGTGACTTTCTGGATCTTGCATACATCTCAATAAACTTATCACTGCCAAGAGAGAGTTGTTCAGTGTAACTGGACTGGGGGGCTGACACGGTCTGAGTAGACAACACTGCCCTTGAGGGACCAGTGGTCTGATTCAGTATAAGGCAGATTCATGTGTGACTACAGCAGTGTTTTTATTGTGTTTTTTTAAAATAGTGTTTTATTTATATTGCTAGCCGCCTTGGGTTCCACAAGGGAGAAAGACACCTAATCAATGTTTTAAGTAAATAAATTGAAATAAAATCTTTTTTTATGTGAGCCATTAAAAAAACCTAACCAGAAGAGGTGCTCTTAAAATAACATAACTTTTTTGTTCTTTAATCTTGACTAAACCCAGGAATAGCCCTTTAAACCTTGCTGTGAATCATGTCCTGCCCCAAACCCCTCTGTTCAACCATCTACTGAGCCAAAGACAGTGATCCTACTATCAGAAATGTCAACTCCTAACAGTTTCTTGGCAAAGGACAGATAAGCATGGGTCCTTTGTTCTTGCTAGAGAGTGGATTCTTTTTCAACTATCTTCAGTTTCTGATGTACTTCTTAAGCACGTCAAGGCTACATGGAGTTCATATATACAGAGGCCCCCAGAGTGCTTGTCCAAAGCTCGGCATTTTCCTCCACATATGTAGACTGGTAAAAAGTTTTAGCTGACCCTTGCAACAATGCCGACTTGATCTGTCACAGTTACCTTGAAGATGCTTAAGAAACTCTTTGTCAAGCTTTTGTGTTTGATGAGTTGCCGTCACAACACCTGCAATCTATTTTTAGCCGGTAACACTACAAACCATGCTGCTATGTATCATTACCCAAACCTGCCATGCTGGGCAGTCATTCCATAGTCATTTTTCGATCCAATGTAGCTGAGAAGCTGAGCAAAGGAAATGGCCTGTTTGCTGTCACAGACACTTAATTTGCTATCTTGACATTCCAATTGCATCTCTCCTTATGACTTTAGAAAGTCAAGGTATGTGGTCAGGAAAATGACATGGTGGAGCTCTTCTTTTTTGAACCTGTTATTCCTTACTTCTGAATGCTTCCTCGTACAATATTTCATGGATACCCATAATATTAGCCTGGAAAGGATCCCGTGTCAAGCTCTTCTTCCATTTGCACTGCTCTTCTGTGACATGTCAATGCCAAAATTATGTTGGGTAGGAGGTCATCATAAGTCAGCTGTGATTTGATGGCACTTTCCTCCCCCTACCTCCCAGGGAAAGGCACAAATGAAAGCAAAGTTTCAACATGTCTAACAAGAAAAGCCATGGTAGGTCAGACCAGTGTGTTAGTCAAATTGCTTTTGGTTATTAATAAAGATGGGGAATTACAATTATTAATGTGCAATTGGCATCTAAGGGAGAGAAGCCTATGTATACAGAAGTCCTGCCTTTTCCAGTAACCCACAAATAAATGCAGAAGCCAAGTCTCAAGGAGATGGTTACTTTACTGGGAAATATAATTCAAGCATACAAATAAATTAACAATCACACACACACAATTATTCAGTCCTAAGAAATATAGATAGAAAGGGATAGTGACATTCATATTAGCAGGATAATCGTTGATGGGTGATATGTACCTGTCCTAGGAGGGATGAAACAATCCACAGAAAAATAAGGGAGACTATGGGGGAATAAGGGTTGTATTCTGAACCAGCAGAACACGTGGTCAACTCTGGCAGCACTAAACCCAAGAGTTGAGGAGATAGGGTGGGTCTAGTGGTGGAGGAGAGAGAGAGCATGGCTGATCATGCTCTTTTATACACTGTGGAGACTTGGGGGTGGGCTTTGCTGGCCACTTGTCACATCCCCTTGGTCAGTCTCAGGAAGTTTCCTAATCAAAACCAGTTTCAGGAGGAAGGGGGCTTAATGGTTGGGCAATATTGGATTCCAATTACTCTTAACAGTGGCACCTTTGATAACAATAGCTGAGGCAGCCAGAGTCATTGTTACTGATGGTCCGCTGATGGTTGCAGGAGATGGGTTTAACTGGTACGTGTCAGCCTTCTAATCCTCTCATGGCTCTGGATCTTTTGTCGTGCTGGATTGCCTACATGCAATGTTAGGCAAAGAAGGGGGGAGGAACGTGCCTGCATGTCAGAGAAGATGCTAGCTCATGGAGTCTCTGTTCAAGATCTTGGGTCTCATGGTTTGGCATGATGTCTGTTTAAGCAGCAAGCAGTTACTGGCTTCACTGTGCTTCATGTGCCTAGGGAGCTTGGTTCTCTTCCTGCTGCACTGTGGGTAAAAGATGACAGGTAACATCAGGAACCATTGCTGCATCATCTCAGGAGAAGATTTTCCTCTGCTGGGTGGACGCCTGCAGTTGGCATCAGCTTAGGGTCACCACACAGTCCATTCCCTTTAGCATATCTACCTCACAGTCCAGTTATTACAGAGTTCATAAGTCCAAAGGAGTGCTATAAGCATCTTGCAGGGCAACAAGTGGTCCCTCTTATTTCCAACTATAGATACCACTGAAGGTTTGGAATTATGGCCCTAGAGGTTTAGGAATACAAAGGCAATAATAGACCGAAGTTCTCTTCTTCATTGGACCACACATCCAGGCAGGAAACAAATTCCTCTTTCTCCTCCTTTTTTCTTCCTCCTCCTTCCTCCCCCTTGTTTTGTCTCTCCTCTCAATTACACTAACTGCTACAGCTGTTGCTTCCATGGTAGGTGATAATAGCATCAGACACCCAGCATAATGATAGCATTGAGATCAATTGCCATTAGGACTACATTTCCCATAGTGCATCTGGAACTCTGGATGCTGCCAATAGGGACATGCACTTGGGAGGGGAGGGCATTTTTCACATTCATATTTCAGGAAGGGTATCCATACTGGCATTCTGGATTATCCAGTTTCCCAATTCCATTTCAGGATTCTGATCTTTTCCCAGAGTTTCTGGGTGCTGCTGGTTTTGTTGACCAACAATAGTTCTAATATTAGGAAAGAAAAGGAAATTACCTATATTCACTTCCTAAATTTATGCTACACAATCTTGGTCCCTTGAGCATTACTTAAGACAAGTGGAGCAGAATAGGAGCACAGTAAACAGTAAACAAGGATGATGTTCCTTCAGCAAAAGGCAAGACCTTGCTGCATGTGAATGTAGCTAAAGCTTGCCAAGAAGGGTGATTCAAGGCTTCAAGTCTGCTGTTCCAGAATTCTCTGTAGAAACCAGATGCTACGGAGAAAAAAGAATGGTTGATATATAACCTCCTGCTTCTTTTGGTCCAGCTAGTTCTAAGGTCTTTAGTCTGCACTGGGGATGGTTATTCAAATGAAATGATGAAAGGACTGCCTTGACCCCCCCCCATAACCACACTCCACTGAATGGCATCTTTAGGGTACAGTTGTCAGTCATTTCTTTTTTTCCTCCTGAAAGTGGAGGTGAAATTGGAGAACCCCGTTCAGGGGTATTTCTTCAGATATTTCAGATACTATTTATCAGAGAGCCAGTTTGGTGTAGTGGTTACGAGCGTGGACTCTAATCTGGGAGAACTGGGTTTGATTCCCCACTCCTTCACATGCAGCTGCTGGTGTGACCTTGGGTCAGTCACAAGTTCTCTCGGAGCTGTTCTCTCAAGAGCAGTCCTCGAAAGAGCTTTCTCAGCTCCACCTGCCTCACACAGTGTCTGTTGTGGGGAGGGGAAGGTAAAGGAGGTTGTAAGCTGCTCTGTCCTGGCCCACTGCTGGACCTCCTGATGAAACCTGGTATTTTTGGCCACTGTGTGACAGAGTGTTGGACTGGATGCTGGACTGGACTGATACAACATTGACTTCTCTTATATTCTTATGAGACTCCTTCAGGTAGTGAAGGGCGGGGTATAAATCCAGTCTCGTCTCGTCTCGTCTCGTCTCGTCTCTTCCCTTCCCTTCCCTTCCCTTCCCTTCCCTTCCCTTCCCTTCCCTTCCCTTCCCTTCCTTCCCTTCCCTTCCCTTCCCTTCCCTTCCCTTCCCTTCCCTTCTCTTTGTAATACATTTTAGAATTGGGAGAGGGGGATTTGCTTATCTTTAGCAGCACTCAAGGTAAGTTAAAGCATTTGATAAGATGATATTCTAGTAATACCTAAAAGGGATGTAATGACCCCACCCACCCCCAAACTAAGAGATGTCCTTATTCTCATCTAGGAATGTTACTGAGTTGTCCAGCTGCACCAGGGTGTCTCAGAATGCCCTGTTTCAATTTTGTTTTTCCTTTGCACAAATCAAGACCACAGCCCTTAATTTTTTTGCACCTTTTTTCTGTTTCTGCATGCTGAATTTTTCCTTTTAAACTTATTTCCCTTGAACAAGATCTGTCAAATCTGCCTTGAAAGTTTACTGTAGCAGATATTTGGTGTCAGCTTTCAAAGTTGTCTGTTGCATTAAGAGTTTTCTCACGACTTCCTGCAAGATATCTGGAACTGCTGGGAGTCTGATGAAATTCATAATGTGTTCCCATGTACAGGCTTTGTGACTTAAACAACGATTAAGAATGTAGCATCTGGAATGATGCCATGGGTTTAGGGCATAGATGCTACATCCAAGGGATCCACTGGAATTACAGCTCAGTTCCAGACTACAGAGATCAGTTTCCCTGGAGAAAATGGATCCTTTTGAGGGCAGACTCTAAGGCATTGTACTTCAGTGAGGTCCCTGTCTTCCCCAGGCTCCATCCCCAAATCTCCAGGAGTCTCCAAACCTAGATCTGGCAATCTTACTCCCATCCCCTGATGGTGTTGGGGGGGGGGGGACCTGACAACACTCATTTAGGGTTGCCAATCTTCAGGTGGTTATATCAAACAAAGAAACACTGTGATAAAATTGACAACAACATTTAATAATTCCTATAAACGTCAATTTGTATATCAGTTAAAACATTTACAATATTGCTCAGGAAATTCTGACATTTTCAAGGAAAACTACAACATCCTCAATGAGCACCCGGTTATACACTCATTTCACCAATCTTCCTCAGGAGTAATCCTATTATGTTAGAAGGTGTCAGCCTCTTGACATAGCTTAACTTCTTCTTTTTTGCTTCCTTCAAATAGTTACAGCGTAACTTATTTTTTACTTTCTCCAAATTATTGCAGCTTAACTTCTTTATTAATTTCTTTTTTTAATTTCCTCAAATTATCCTGGAACAAACGCGGTTATTTAGAATGGAAAGAAATATGAAGCCGAATGGAATATAGTTTTGTTATTTTTTAAAAAAGTTATTGATAATTTTTAACTTTAACCATTTTACACATACTTCCAGTTCCATTTCAAGTGTTTGAATTAGGAGCAAGCCAGTTAATTAATTTCTAATAGTAGCAACAGTCCTCTTTTTTATCTGGCTAGAAGCCTTCTTTTTTTCAAATTAGCTGGCAATTGCTCTGTATCTCACGTTGCTGGCTCAATTGTTCTCTAGTAGTTTATAGGAGTAACATTTCTGTCTGGAAGCCTTCTTTTTAAATAAGCTGACAAATGCTCTCCAAGTTGGAACTGAAACTCTCAAAAAACTATTCTGATTAATTCCATGCAGCTGCATGTTACATACCTCTTTCTTAAAGGTATAGAACATTGACAAGGTTGCTGAAGGCTAAACTCCTATATAATACATTCACTTTTAAATAAATATGTGTGTAGTCCTTAAATGAACTGGGCTCTATTAAATTATCTTATAGATCCATTTTCAGTTATTACAGGTTAACTTCTTTTTTACTATCTTCAAATTATCCTGGAAACCAGCATGGCTATTTGGAATGAAAAGAAACATGAAACTGAATTGATTATTGTTATTATCAATTTCTTTATAATTTATAACTTTTAACTTACTTTTGGTTCCATTGTTGTTTATAGTGGTAGCATATAGAAAAGAAGACTGAAATGATGAAAGCTGTTAACCCATGTAAAACAGAGCTTAGATTCTCTAAGGTATCTTGGCATATATGTAATCAAGAATAAGGCCAAGCCCATACTATGAATTTCAGTCTGTTATTGAGAAGTTTCATTGAGACAGTATCTGCTTGGGTGACTTTATCACTCCTACCCAAAATGAATGCTATCAAGATATAGGGGTGTGCGCTTGATATAAACTGAGCCCAAAAATTCCTTATAAATGCCTTATCAGTATGTATTGGGTATTTTCTCAGATGATCACCAAGGAGGCTAGTGATTTGGCTATCCAAAATGGCAGCCCCGCCAAATCCTGAAAATATTCAGGATTTTTCAGGGCTGCCAGATAGCCATAGTTACAAGGCATTTAAAGGGTTTTCAGTCCCTTAAAATGCCTTTGGAGTGAACTCTTAGGCATTTAAAAGGACTGTGGTCTTTTTAAATGTCCTCGGAGTTCATTTGCCATGGTGCAGAGTTGTGCTGCAGCTTGGAGAAGGCATTTAAAGGGACTTCATCCTTTTAAATGCCTTTTTTCCCCTCCTTTGGAAACAATGGAGGATGGGGGACCCTCTTCTGGAGCACATAGAATTGGACCCCCGGTCTATTTAAAAAAAAGGGAGGGGGAGTTGAGGAGAGGCAACAGCAGCTACATTGCAAATTTAATGCTTCTGCCTCAAAAAACAGTACGCCCGAGTCCCAGATACCCCCAGATTGATTTTCCATTATAGTCTATGGGGACCATTGCTATTTGGGGGGCAAAAGAATCTAAGAGTCTTGCATATTTCCCTGAATTCCAATACCATACCGATATAATGGAACACCCACCTAACATCCCCCCTGGCTTTCTGATAACCTTGAAGTGGGGAGAGAGCCTCCAAACCAGGGGATCCCCTACCCCCAACTGGGGATTTGCAACCCTAGCAGCCACAAAATGGCTACCAAATGGTTGCTGCAGGAGGTGGAGCCAGTCACAGGATGGCTGCCAAAGATTACCTTCTGTCACACAGTGAATATCTTGGTCCTGTGGTGACAGCTGCTTTCAAAGCAATGCTTTGAAAAAAAATCTGCACAGCCAATCAGAAGCCTCATTGAGCCAAAAAATCCCACTGGGACCCACCCACTTTCTAAAAACAGTTGGCAGGCACCAGGAAAGGTGTTGGATGGTGCCCTGGCACCCGTAAGCACCATGTTGGAGGCCCCTTGGCATTAGAGTTTGCCTTCTGAAAAAGCCCCTTTCTCCAGGGGAACCAATCTCTGAAGTCTGGAGAACTGTTAGGGCTGCCAACTCTGAGTTGGGAAACTCCTGGAGATGTTAAGGATGGGGCTTGGGGAGGGAAGGGAGTTCAGTGGGTTACAATGCCGTAGTGTCTACCGTCCAAAACAACCATTTTCTCCAGTGGAGCTGATCTGTTGAGATCAATCATAATGGCGTGGAGTTGTTTTCTGTTGCCCCAGAAGGTTGGACCAGAATAAACAGGTTGAAATTAAATCAGAAGAGATTTTGGCTAAACATTAGGATGAACTTCCTGACAGTTAAAGTGGTTCCTCAGTGGAACAGGTTTCCTCGGGAGGTGGTGGGCTCTCCTTCTTTGGAGGTTTTCAAACAAAGGCTAGATGGTCATCTGACAGCAATGCAGATTCTGTGAACTTAGACAGATTGTGAGAGGGAGGGCAGGAAGAGTTGCCTCAGTGCTTAGCCCTTTCTTACATGCCCAGGAAAGTGCTGATTGCCACTTTGAGGTCAGGAAGCAATCCTGGAGACTTTTTGTCATCTTCTGGGTGTGGAACAGGGATCACTGGGGGTGTGGAGGGGGAGGTATTTGTGAATTTCCTGCATTGTGCAAGGGGTTGGACTAGATGACCTTGGAGATCCCTTCCAACTCTATGATTCTATAATCCTGAGGAGTCTTCAGTCCCCACCTGAAGGTTGGCAACCCCACCTTCCACTTAGGCTCTTTGCATCACTACCATCTTGGATGGACCTTTCCCAATGAACATATTTCAGGTCTCAAGCCACAGGAACCTGCAACCAAAACACTGGTCTCTCTGTCTTCCTGCTCTCCTTTCCCAGCCACCCTCGTATTTTATGAACAGCAGTTTTACACCAAAACCAGGAAGCTGAACAAAGCCATGTCCTTAATGAAATGAAAGCACTTGCAATGAAAGTCTGAAATATTCCAGAGTATAGTGAAAACAAGGAGAAAATAAAGGGCTCTTTGCAGAGTAATTAAAGTAGCAATGGTTCACAATCTGATTAAATAGAAAAGTTTATTTAGGAACTAATATACCTGATAGGAAAGAGGGAGACCAAGAAAGAGTCGTAACTACATCTCCAACTGAGAGAGGGAAAGACAGAAGGGTTAAACTTGCAAGAAGAAGGAGGAAATTGCTCTAAGAGCAGCAATCTGGAGAAAGACAACAAATGACACTTAACAGGAGAGAGAAGGCACTGACCTCACTATCCTAATTGTCTTCTTTGCTGTCTCCTTCAGGGTCTTCTTCTCTTCTACTTTGTACACCAGACATTGCCTTTTCCAACAAGGGCTAACATTATTAATGAAGGTTATAATAGCTACTGAATCAGAAAGTACGGTAATTTAGTTCTGAATGCTCTTTCCTAATCGTATCATTATCGTCTGAGCTATATCATCTAATGGATACTAATATGAAATATTTTGAACACTAATTCATGAGCACATCATGTAGGGGGTTGCCAGATAAAAAGTACCATAAACATAAAACAACACCTGAGAAGATCCAAGCATTTTAAAAAAGAATATATAACTTATGAACAGGAAATTAAAAAAAAAAAAAGTAACCCACAAACTTTGTTAGCCCCGTGTAGCTTCCTTATTATTTTCAGGGAAAGCGATTGGTCTCCTTTGAATGTGACATGTCTTGATCTATTTAAAACTCCACTTCTTTTACACTAGACTGATGTACTCATTTTAAAAAGACCTGTAAAACTGGCGAACGACCAACACCAATTCAGCCCAATAGCCGTATTTCTGACATAGCTGGTGTCTGATGACAACAACAGCTCCATTTCACAATCTGTAGTCAGCTGCAAAAAAAAATAATAAAAATGAAAATAGGTATGTACACTGAGGAGAAGGGAGTTCCTCAATGGGGAATCAAAGAGTTCACTCTCTGAGTCCATTATGAGGTAAGCCCGCAATCCTATCCTTGCCTTATGGCATTGGTCCTTGTAAGATTGATTCTATTTCAATTCATTTGTTGATAATCATGTATGCATTATATTGCTTTTATTTATTTTATTTACTATTTTATCTAATTAATGACATTTTTTAGTTGCCACTCACCTGAAGGGTCTCGTGGCAACTTACAACATTAAAACCAATACGGTAAAAACAACATAAAACAAATATAAAATATTAACATTAAAATATTAGAATTATAAAATATGTGGCTATCACCACACCACTATTAAAACAGCCCAAACATATGGTTACCCTCAAGGACTGACCTAAATAATTCAACTTTGCATGCCCTGCAGAAACTAAACAAGTCCAGCAGGACACAAGTTAGGGGCCATAACTGAGAAGGCCCTTCTCCTGGTGACCACTAACTGAGCCAACCTGGGGCCAGGCACTTGCAAGAGGCCCCTAGATAATGACCAAAGGGAGCATGGGGAATTGTAAAGGGAGAGGTGGCCCTGTAGGTATGAGGGTCCCAGACTGTTAAGAGCTTTGAAGGTTAACATTAACACTTTGAATTGGATCTGGAGACTAATTGGTAGCCAGTGTAGCTGCCACAGAACTGGAGTAACAGCAGCTGACAATTTTATTGTATTTATGGAATCCCTTTTTGACTTTCAGCATTTACTTATTTATTTATTTGTTTGTTTATTTTGACTTATATCTCGCTCTCCCTGCTTGGCAGGCTCAAGGTGGGTTACATCAAATTTGATAAAAATACAATATACACAATTAACACAATTAAAACACTAGTAAAATACCACAATAACCTTCATCCAGTGCCATTGTTATTGAAATTAAAACCTCACAGATGCCATCTCTGGTATGCAGTTCTGACCCGCTGAGGGGAGGTCCAGTAAAGAGGGAGGGACGTCTGTTGCCCTAGTTAAAAGTCTGGTGGAAGGGATCCATCTTGCAGGCCCTGTGGTACTGTAAAAGGTCCCACAGGGCCCTGATCTCATATGGGAGCTCATTCCACCAGGTAGGGGCCAGGGCTGAAAAGGCCTTGGCCCTAGACAAGGCAAGACGGATGTCCCTGGGGCCAGGGACCACCAGAAGATTTTGATTGGCAGATCGTAAAGCCTTTCAGGCTTTATTCCCATAATGAAAATAGCAGTCTTATCATTTTTCTTATCATTTGTTTTCTTATCATTTTTTCTGTATATATGTCATTAAGGAGGGCTCCCCTAAGACCACCTACTGAATTTATAGAAAAAGGGAAATTCAAACCAGGGACAGCCCGGCTTCTGAGCTTCTCTACCATGGCTGTCCTGCCATGTGTTTTTTTGGAAGTTTAGTGGAGAATTTCAGATTTTTTTTTTAAAATGGCATGAATTCCCTGTGGGGCATACAGCTGCTCATGTTCTTTTTCTTTCTTTCTTTTTTGAACTTGTTCTGTTTCTTTTCACTTTCCTGAATGATAACAAAGCAACCAGATCAAAGCCTTGGGGGCAATTAAGAGAAGGGAAAATGGCATCATACATTCAAACCCTGTTAACATGATCATCTTTTCTCTAGTACTGTTAGCACTCACAGCTGGGTTAAGAGATTTCCTAAGGTGAATGCCATTTCAGTTTTGCTGGGGTGGAAAACAGTTGAAGGGAGACAAATGCTAACAAAAGTATTCTGTTTCCTTAGAGATTGTCTCCTGCGAGGATAATGACAGAGAGCTATAATGGCTGGCTTCATCAACATTCTGCATTCCACCAAAGACTCCGACCAGATTGTTGTGATGAGAATGAATTAGACTCTAACTGTCAATTGTGAGGGATCACTTTTCAAAGAATGATGCAAACTTGCCTGTTCTTCCTAAGAAAGGATTAAGTCTATTCATTTGATTAGATAAATAATACAATATACATTTAGGGAGGTAGCATATTATGATAACAGATTCTTTTCAGAGGCATGAGTAACTGCACCTGGAATGTACATCTCTATCCCCAAGTGCCTGGAACCAGAAATACAGGAGCAATGCACTGCTCTATTGGTTTGGCAAAGGAAGAAACCGGGTCCATAACATTTTATATGCCAGGCCAATCTCAAGATGTCATATGGGACCAATGCTACATGTCTCTCTTCCTTTATACACCTGAAAAGAGATCTGAAGCCTGGATATACACAGTCCCAAGGGTGCAGCTTCTGGCTGTGACTTAGGTACCAAAAAGCAAATAATCTGAAAATCTTGCCAGAAATGATTGAGAACACTCAATTCTAAGAACTATGAATTGGATCCTATGACTGCCATCTCCTAAATCCAAAAACAAGACAGAAATCTGTGTAATACTTCTTATTAGGACCTACCAACTGACACAATGTCCTGCTGAAGCATCCTTTGAGGAAGAAAGATGTCCTCCAGTAGAGAATGATTTTTTTCCCATTGTTGGACAAGGTTTCCTCCAATGGAGAAAAGTCTTTCTTTGGTGTAGGAACTCTTTCTCTGTTGGAGGGAGACTTAGAAGGAACTTATAGGGTCCACCTCAGTGGAAAGGTGTGTAGGATCCAACCCTGTATAGAGCTAATGTAGACATATGTGTTACCTTGTTAGTATGGCATCAAGAAATTACTGGTACATGTGAGTGAGGAAGAAGAAGAAGAAGAAGAAAAGAAGAGGGGAGGGGGAGGGGATTTATACCCCACCCTTCACTTGGAGTCTCAGAGTAGCTTACAGACTCCTTTCCATTCCCCTCCACACAACAGACACCCTGTGAGGTAGGTGGGGCTGAGGGAGCTCTTCTGAGAACTGCTCATGATAGAAAAGCTCTGAAAGAACCTGTAACTGAACCAAGGACATACCAGCAGCTGCATGTGAAGGAGTGGGGAATCAAACCCAGTTCTCCCAAATTAAAGTCCACAATTCTGACCACTACAACAAGCCATTAAAAGATTCATTATCAGTACAAAACTACAAAGGGAAAGGGAATAAGGGAACTAGCCTAAAATACAAAGCTAAAGCAAGGATCATCATATGTTTTTTGTGTCGCTATGTCGATATTCTTCCCACTAGTATAGAAAATAAAGGAATGTTACTGGTTAATATTTCAAAATTAAACCAATACAAGCATATTTAGCCAGAATAGAAGAAGAAGAAAATGAGGAGGAGGAGGAGGAGGAGGAGGAGGAGGAGGAGGAGGAGGAGGAGATTGGATTTATACCCGCACTTCACTACCCAAAGGAGTCTCAGAGCAGCTTACAAACTCCTTTCCCTTCCCCTCCCCACAACAGACATCCTGTGAGGCAAGTGGGGCTGAGTGAGCTCTGACAGAAACTGCTCCTTTTCAAGAACAGCTGTGCAGAGCTTGTGACTGACCCAAGGTCACATCAGCAGGTGCAAGTGGAGGAGTGAGGAATCAAATCTGGTTCTCCCAGATTAGAGTCCATGCACTTAACCACTACACCAAACTGGTGCATCATAGTTACTTGTACATGAACAAAAAATAAGACTTTCAGAATTAAGCTATATTTTGTGTTTTTATCTCCTGCGCTGATCTTTGTCAAAATTCATTCTAACTTTGAAAAGTTTAGGAGCTGCTGCTCCTTTTTCAGATTCAGAATCTTCTGAGGAACTGTTCAAGGTGTTGTCACTGTTTCCTAATCCATGTTCGCTATTTTCTTCTGTTTGTTTACTGTCCTCTGCTTTCTCTTTTTCTTTTGCTGTTTTTTGGTGTTGCTCCAAGAACATCTTTGCTCTTTGTACAGAGTCAATCTTTTCCTTCTTTTCTTTAAAGTTGAAGATAAATCCCTCTGGAAATATCCATCTGAAGGGACTGGAGTGTTGCTGTAAAAAGGACGTTAGGTTTTTGTCACCTCCTCTCCTTGGATTTTCAGGGTTATCCCATTCGTCACTTTCAAAATTACATCTCTCGTTGATCTTCTGGAAAACTTAACAAATACCTCACGGGGCAGTTTGTTTTTCTTAATGAAGTGTGGATATGTCCAATATTGTCAAACCATGATAACATCCAGTTTAATTTAGCTGCATGATAACATAATAAAAAAAAATTAAAAATGAAAAAAATAATAATGAGATGCTGGGAATCACCAGACCACCTTGGAACCCTTTCCTTTGAGCAGTTTGACAAGCTAACCTTGGTCTCAGTTTTTGCAGGATAGAGTTATTGTAAATACATTGCCAAACTTTTCATTTTTCTTCTGATACTGGAATAAGAGCATTTTGAAATGGAAAATTTAGTTTGGGCAGTACCACCATCTTTAAAGAAATATATATTACATTCAAAATACAGCAGCAAAGATGTTTCACAGAGACATAATATAAAATTCTAGCAACCAGAAATCTAAAATTATTTTTAAAAATCCTTATAAATAGCTCTAGGAGGGATTAAAGTCAAAGTCAAATACCTTTAATGTCATAACAGCAAGATACAAAGATGTACAATAACATGGTATGGATATATAAACATAATATGAATCAATCCTTTACTAGAATAGATCTAACTTTGACTGCTTCAGCAAGAAATTTGGCCACTATAGCTATAATATTAGGATTAGCATCCTTTAATAAATATTGAATAGCTTTTCCCCTATTAGAACTATAAGTGGAAGGAAATAAAGATGACAACAATTCTTTATGTAAAACTGAGAGAAATTGACAGTCAAAAATAATATGATTTTTGTCCATGGATTTTAAAGGACAAGAACATAACCTTTCATGATATCCAGCCCCAAATAGCTTGTCCCAATGGACTTGATTTAGATAACTCTGTTGAAGAAGAATTACTACACTCTTTTTCCAGGCTACCAACAGACAATCAACAACATATCATTAAAAGATTAGAGGATCTTAAGAACAATCTGCTGCAATCTCTTCTTCTCCCTCCTAGCTCACAAGTTGATGTTGAGACTTTTTCAAATTTGTCTTCTTCTTCTGTTAATAACACTCAATCTATTACAACTCACAATGAATGCTCTTCCAGGAATGCTCTTCCATCTGAATCTGCCTGGAGATGAGGTTAATCATAATACCATTCAAAAGCAATCTCAGAATGGAGGATCTACTTTGAATGAATGCAGAGTAACGAACAGATGTATTTTTAATGATACGTCAGGGAAATTGGAAATAATTACATCAGACTGACTACCTGAAACACTACAGATTATCTCGTGGAACATTGCTGGTTGGAAGAAGAAATCCAATTTCCCCAATTTTATAAACTATTTAAATAGATTTGATTGTATTTTTTTACAAGAAACTTGGTTTTCATCTGAGTTAACACTCAATGATTTTACTTCTTTTAGTCTCCCCACGTATAAACTGTTTTTAAAGGGTTGTAATATGGCTGGTCTCATTTCACTATTCAAATCTAACCTTTCAGTTTATCCCCTTTTGCTCAGGCTTTCATTCTCCATGATTTGGCTTTTGGGTTAATAATAGTAAATACCTATCTGCCACCTGCTTCTAATTTAACAGTATCAGCAAGATGGGACGACCTTTCCAAATTTCTAACTTCTCTTCAAACAAAGTAACCAGCTTCTCATTTTTATTTTACTGGGAGATTTGAATGCTTGAATTGGGAACCTAAACCACCCCATGATTAGACAATTGGGCTTTACTGATACTCAAAAATATCAACCCCCAGGTTTACATCATTCACAAAGGTTGAAAGACCCTTTGACTAACAAAGCAGGATCTGAATTGCTTGAATTTTGTATTTTTCATAACATGATTATTTTAAATGGTATTTCTACTTGTCCCACTTCAAATGAATTTACACATATCTCTTCAAGAGGTTGTAGTGTTGTAGATTATTGCACTTGTTCATCTTGAATTTTCCCAGCTATCCAAAATTTTTACATTGGTGCCAGAACTGAAAGTGACCATCTTCCTCTTATAATCTCTTTAGATTGTAAAAACAACTTTGGTTTTAATGATATCACTATCCTGCAAGATGACTCAGTGTTTATTTGGTGGAGAACAAAATGGTCCTCTAAAATCAATGAGAATTTAACCTCTTTATTAGAGCTCAATGCCACTGTTAACATAAAGTATACCTTATCAATGACAAATTCTTTGGCAGGGGCGCTAGATATTTATGGCCAATTAATTGACCTGATTAGTTCTTTAGCCAAATCACCTTCTTCGACAACACCCAAGCTTCTATCCTGATTTGACACAGATTGTTACACAGTTAAAAGGCAGGTTCGGTCTGCATATAAAGAATTTTGTAGCTCAAATAACTATGACAAATTAAAGATCTATCATGATCAAAAGGACTTCTATCATGATTTGATCCTTAACAAACAGAGGCTGTTTTATGATAAGAAATAGTCTGAACTACTCCAAGCTCTAAATCCAACAACAATAAAACCTTTTGGCAAATTGTATCTTCTCACACAAACAATAGTGTAACTTTTCCTTGTCCTAATATCTCTCCTCAAATTTGGTTTTATTACTATGCTCCAGATAATATCTCACCAGACACCAGTAATATCATCCCAGCAGACATTCCCAACTGGCCTCTGGTAACAGCAGATGAAGTGCTTGATCTGATCTCAGAATTGAAACAAGGCAAGGGTCCAGGTCCCGCTGGGATCCCAGCAGAAGTCCTTTCCAAGCACCCTCACTGGTGGTCCTTACCCTTAGTTAATCTGTACACTTTAATTAATCAGTCTGAGAGGATTCCCCAGTCATGGTTGAATTCTATCATCATTCCTATTTTTAAAAAAGGAAATCCTAACTGCCCAGAAAATTATAGGCCAATTAGTCTTTTATCTATAATAGGCAAGTTATATGCCAAATTTCTAGAAAGACGGTTAAAGGCATGGATATATTCTCAGCAGATAATCAGTTCCAAACAAATTGGCTTTTTGAAAGATAATTCTACCATAGACCACTGCTTTCTTTTAACTTTCCTGGACGATAGATGTATGAAATCAGGCGCTAAAAAATTGTATGCAGCCTTTATTGGTCTAAAAGGCGCTTTTGATTCAGTTTCCAGATAATTACTTTGGAGAAAGTTGGAAACTTTGAAAATTGATCCTGGATTATTATTTTTAATTAAAAAGCTTTACTCATCTACTAAACAAACTAATTAGTAATCAAATTAAGTAAAAAAGATAAATAAATAAGGAATATGATTTGTAAATCTTAAAATTGGTATTACCAGGTATATTTGTAAATTGTAATACTGGATGACCTAATTGCTGTATTTGTAAAAATGCATTTTGTATGTATGTATGTATTATAATTCTCTTATTTGCTTATGACTTAATGGTCTGCGAGGATTAAGAAATGATGATAATGCTTTACATAAAGGGTTATATACTTTTCTGGAAAAGATCTTATAAAATTCTGGGGTTAACATATCCAACCTTGGAGGCTTATTATTTTTAAAGATTTTAATTGCATCAGGTATTTCCTGGAGATTTGACATATGTAATAGTGCATTCCATGTTCTAAAGTTTTCAAATATTACAATTACATCTCTACAGATATGTTGTCTCTTAATAATCTAATCCTAAAAATCCCTGTAAATAGGTCTTCATAGTATTATTTTAAATTTTCTCCAATTTTTTTTCTCTTAGCCTTCTTATTTTAATCTTTGTCTTTTACTATTTGTTATCTATATCTTCTGTCTTATCTAATTCCATTTTGTCCTCATTCTCAATTGAACTGTTTTATCAGCCTTACAATCTGATTTTAATACTTACAACTTTTTTTTTTACTTTAGTTAACATAGACTTTCGTCTCTCTCATATCCTACATTTTCTTTAGAATCTCAGCTTTTTTATTCACTTACTTTCAATTTATTCTCATTTCTTAGTTCTTTAATTTTTTTGCAAGATATGATTTTCAAATTTTTGAAATTTCTTTACCAAATAATCTTAATATTTTCAGTTGACATTGTGCATGAGTTCTGTAATTCCCCTTACACAGACATTCCAGTCTCTTCTTTATGACATTTTGGTAACCAATCTATAAACGTAACTAACTTGTCTAATTGCCATAAATATTATCTTATCTATGTTCATAATTTAAGTATCACTTCAAGCATTACCAAGATTTAAAATACAAGCACTTGCAGCACCATTAAACAGAATACCCCAAGATGCCTTATTTATCTGAGGTTTTATTTTTTTTAAAAAAAAAAGTTTGGGAAACAGATATATATATATATATATATCACTCAGTCCCTATCCTGGGCCTTTCTTGAATATCCTGCCAGAGTGTCAATGCCTTCCTGGGATCACACTCATGGCACTGCCCTGTGGTCTGTGCTTTGCAGTGTGACCAAAGGGCACAGTTACATTGAAAGTAGCTAGTGCCAGATAGACACTGCCCTTCTGGTTTGCTAGCCATGCCTTCTCCAGGCCCCAGAAGGGAATCCTGGTGATTCTGCATAGGGAAGGCAGGAACAAGGAGAACCTCATGTGGGTCTTCCTGGCTTCTCTCACCTCCTTGCCATCTTAGTGTAGAAATAACCATAGTCATGCTGAAAAGGACTACTGCCAGAAATGAACTACCCTACTGGTTTGCCAGCCATGTCTCCCATCCACTCCCCAGATGGGGAAGCCCAGAGCTACTGGATCATGCAGGGAAGGCAGAAAGAGTAGGAACCTCATTGCAGGTCTTCCTGGCTACTCTCACCTCCCTACCACCTTCACAAGCAGAACTTTTATATTGCTCAGCCTTCATTGGAGATCCTTCCTGCATTCTGCAGAAAATCATCAGTTGGTTATGCATCAGTAGATGAGATGCATAAAATAGTATCCTTTCTGGCTTGTTTGTTTTTTAGTCCCCTCCCACACTCACCACCATTCTATGTGAATGCACTGCAACTTTGATTAGCAGCAGGGCAAAGAGATGTGCTATTTTTTTTATCTGATAAAAGTGTTGTTCCCTCTGTTTCTTTCCTGTTAAAGATAGGAAGATCCTGCATCTTTCCCCATTTGGTTAGAAAGGCATCTAAAGGTGATTTTGATTGGGAAAATAGTCCCACAAACAAAGACACACAAATGTTTTCCTTTCTCTTCTTCATCCACTCCTGTTTAGATTGGTTTTGGATCCCAATTGCAGCATTTCAATTTCTGCAAAGGATTTCTAAGAACTCTTTTTGAAAAACTGTGCATGCCTCATTGCAGCTACTCTGGCCATAAGAGATGTGCATGATCATCATGTGAACTACCTCCATACACAATACAAAGGGCTAAGGATGGATGGATTTATTTTATACTATGCCCCCCCCCCTTCCAGTGAGATGAAAGTAATTCAGATGCTACAAAAAGCACAACAGGAGCTTTAGAAACCTGAAGCATTTTGTCCTTATGGATTGTAACTGAACTGATTTCTGAGCTGTTGTGTCAGCATTTCCTTTCACCTCATGGAGAAAAGAGAAATAAATCTGCATCTTGCTTGGAGGAAAGAACTTTCTTTAAGAATTCTTTCAAGTAACAGGGCAAATTCACCCACTGACTGGTCTCCAATACTTTCCTTTAATTGTCTTGGTAATGCTGAGAAAAGACAGACAAAAATAATTGTAACATGATCCTCACCATGTTTACTCAGATAAAAGGCCATTGATTTCAAGTAAATTTTCTTTCAAGTAACTCTATTTTAGTATCACAGCCAGAGGCTACATTTTTTACAGTGCTTACCTGAAAGTAAACTCTGTCAGAATCAGTAGGTCTTATTTCCATGTAAATGGGTTTTAGAATGAAGGTACTTGTTTCTATTTAAAATTTTAGTTGACATAAGATTATTCCATTTTCATAAGCATATTTTACCAGGCACAAAACACCTCTTTTGAGGCAACTTTCTCACATTCCTTGCTGAAATGTTCATATATGCCTTTAAATAGCCTTCATACATCCTACAGAGTAATATGTGAGGTCCCATCCTGTCTGGGATCACATAGTGAACATGATTCTCTCATGTTGTATGTAACTAAAGTGATCATGTAACTGGGCATTACTTACCAAACAAACAAACAAAAAACAAATTTGGTTTCATCACTGAAGGCATTCAATAATACAGCTATTAATGATATCTTTATCCAGGGCTATTTTTTGGGTAGGAATGCACAGGAATAGAGTTCTGGCTGGCTTCTGAGTTAGCCACACCTATAGCCTCCCCCCCCCTCAGGTTCCCCAGGTACCTCGCAAGCCACAGGGTACCAGGGGAAGGCAAACCAATCCAGGGAGGGAAGGCAGTTTAAACTGCCTCCTCTCCTCGGGTTCCCCAGATCCAGAAACTGTCTTCTTTCGCTCAGGTTCTCCATGTACCCCACAAGCCGTGGGGCACCTGGGGAAGCTGATCCTGGGAGAGAGCTGTGCTGTCAAGGGTGTGGCCTAATATGCTAATGAGTTTCTGCTGGGCTTTTTCTACAAAAAAAAGCCCTGTTTTTATCAGTTATTTTTGCATGTCAGATAAAGTGTTGCTTTCCAGACCTATAATTGCCCATGGGCAATTGTATATGTACTGATGGGGAACATTTAGGTTTCCAAAATGGACCAATGGTACCCCTTGGCTTCTACTGTTCTACTGCTTCAGACCAACATGGCTGACTACCTGGATCTACCCCCCCCCCCGGCTGTTTCATGTCAGGGAAACATCACAGGAGAAAAGCTGAACCCTCTTTTCCTCCTGTGCTGCAGCCCAATCTTAACCTGGTCTGAGTGGGCATCTGAGATGCAAACTATACATTACATGTCTTCACTTATTTATAGCTGTTTTCCTGTGTTCCCCACAGCAACACAGGGACTTGAACGATGCCTCCCCCAAGCAGTTCTCTGGTGTGGAAATTATACTGGGGGATTATTTTGCTGATTTTGCTGCTTTGTGTGAAGTATATGTGCACATGGACCAGACAGATTGGCTAAATTACTCCCCATGGTGGAGTTTTCACACAAGAAAACTGCTGGGAGGGGGGAAGGCAGGAGCCATTCCTCTCCTCCTCCCATGGCACCATTTTGAGCCCATCTGGGCTTTCTCACAGCTGCTCTGCAGCTGCCAGGAAGAAAGGGGGAAAGAGTGTAAACAAGTGAAAACTGTAATGTATCATTTGGCTCCATGGAAATCCAAGTGCATGACCGATCATGTGAACTTGAGGAGGACCTGGGGAAATATTACATGTAGTTAGTCCCAGAGACATTCTTTTTTGCATTAGTTTCTCTTTATTGCATTTCCCCAGTACAGTGACCATATATTACTAATACTTTTGCAGCAGTTGTATATTTATTTACGACCTTTATACCTTGCCTTTCGACCCAAATAGGGAGCAAAAATGGCTTTTATCATTCTCCTCACCTCTATTTTATCATCTTAACAGCCACGTGAGGTAGGTCAAGAGTGCATGACTTGGCCCACGGTCACCTGGCAAGTTTCTGTGGTAAACATGGGTCTCCCATATACTAATCTGATACGGTAACCATTCCATGCCAGTGGCTCTCAACAGAATATCAAACACACACATGGTGTTTATGCCAGGAAACAAAAAAGGAATCATCAGCAGCAGGAAAAAAACTGACAAATTTAAAAAGAAACTGTGACAGCTATATCAGCTCATACCCAATTCACTTTCATAGTAGGTAGTGGCAGCCTGGGTCTGAGAGGTTTTCCCCCATGGGCAAATGGGACCAGTCAGACTTCTCGAACCCAGTCAGCAATTATGCTGATTGAGCACAGTAGGGCCACCTGTCGCTTCTGGTTGTATTGCAGCTACTAAGGTCTGAACTGAGTGGTCCATGCACAAGGAGTCTCACCTTCACTCTCGCTAGACGGCAAGCCTTCCCAACAGTGGTAGTAGGGGGGTGATATAAAAAGATTCCTTTGAATGGAAGATTGGCTGAGTTCAGACTGGCAATTTACCCTGCTATAGCCACTTTTCAGCCTCGTTTCCCAAGCAGATTAAAGGAGGCGTTCACACAGGCACATCTGCCTGGTCTTCCCGACCTGTAGGCAACCTGTGCTGTTCTGCTTCACTCCCACATTAAAAGGTACCTGTTACAAGTGTTGGCAAATCCCGGAGAGTCTTTATCCACTGCCGGCTAGCCCACTAGGTGAGCTAGGCGCTCGCCTAGGCCACTGGGGCCCACAGGGGCGCCGAGGCGCCCCCGCCCTGCCCCCCGTGAAGCCGGCGCTAGGAGGGAACTACTGCGGCGTGCTCAGGAAAGCCGGCGCTCCCCCCCGTCTCCAGCCGGTGCTGGGGCTGGGAGGAAGGGGCGCAAGCTGGCGCTCCCCCCCGTCTCCAGCCGGCAGTGGGGATGGGAGGGAAGGGGCGCCCGTTTAAACGGGTGCCCCTTCCCTGGCTTTCCTGAGCATGCCACTACTGCGGTGTGCTCAGGAAAGCCGGCGCTTCCCCCCCCGTCTCCAGCCGGCGCTGGGGCTGGGAGGGAAGGGGCGCAAGCTGGCGCTTCCCCCCCCGTCTCCAGTCGGTGCTGGGGCTGGGAGGGAAGGGGCACAAGCCGGCGCTTCCCCCCCATCTCCAGTCGGTGCTGGGGCTGGGAGGGAAGGGCGCCCATTCAAACGGGCGCCCCTTCCCTGGCTTTCCTGAGCATGCCGCTACTGCTTCCCCCATCCCCCCGTCTCCAGCCGGTGCTGGGGCTGGGAGGGAAGGGGCGCAAGCCGGCGCTTCTCCCCCCCCATCTCCAGCTAAGGCTGGGAGGGAAGGGGCGCAAGCCGGTGCTCCCCCCCCATCTCCAGCCAGTGCTGGGACTGGGAGAGAAGGGGCGCCCCTTCCCTGGGTTTGAACGGGTGCCCCTTCCCTGGCTTTCCTGAGCACGCCGCTACTGCGGTGTGCTCAGGAAAGCCGGCGCTCCACCCCCCCCATCTCCAGCTGGCCCTGGGGCTGGGAAGGGGCAGCTAGTGCGGCGTGCTCAGGAAAACCGGCGCTCCACACACACCCCGGTCTCCAGGCCCCACGGGGAGGTTGGCATCCCCGTGGGGTGGGCGCCTCAGGCTGTCTTGCCTAGGGCGCCCAGACACCTGGGGCCGGCCCTGCCCTTATCCAGCATCAGTCCGCTTCCTGGAAGTATGAACGCTCAGCCGAAAAGCTGGGAGCAACCTGTGTTGTTCCCGGTGCATATGATTGGTGCATATGATTGGCTGTGCTCCACTCTACCGCATAAGGCACACATGATTGGCTGTGCTCTGCTCTATCACCCAATGTGCAACAGGATCCTCCCCAAATCGGCTGGATGCCTATGTGTGTATGGGCACATGAGCGCATGAGCACTCAAGCGCCTATGCGCCCTTATACACAGAGGCATCCAGCCGATTTACCAGGGAAAAGCCGTTTACAGCCGCACCTCCGGGCCAGCAGTCTGAACGTTCCTGTGCTCCTCCTCCTGGTATGCTCCCACATCTGTCGGCCCCGTGTGACCAGGAAAACCCAGAACAATTTATTCCAGGGCTTTTTTGCCATGACTGGCTCCCGCTGTAAACTGCCAGTCTAAACTCAGCCATTATGTCTCTATGGCAGTGGGGAGATAGAAACAATAGAACATGTCCTCCTTTACTGCCCTTTTTAATCAAATGAGTTGCTCAAAGTATATCTCCTCCTTGCTTAATAGAAACCCTGAGTGTTCAAATCTGGGACATGTTAAAATGTTGATCCATGTTTTTCTGTGGAATGAGGCTTATTGTGGGATGACAGTTTGCCATTTATGGCTCCAGTTGTGAAAACAGTAAAGACAGTAAAGACAATGAGAATAAGAATAAAATGTTGCTCCTGGGAGAAAACCCACAGATGACTGCACTCTGTGCAAAATTCTGTGTAGCAGACTACAAAACTCGGCTGAGCATTCAAGAATGTAAGGAAACAAAATACAACATAAGTCAACATTATATATATAATTTTATAAATTTTAAGTCTTCAGAGTTAAAACTCTCCTCTCACAATATATCCCGATGTATTATCGGAATGTTTTTTGTCAATTTCTTATGCAAAGTTTATTATAGTTTTAACTGAAACGTTTAATGATTTTGGGTGATGACTATGGTATATTTTATTCTGTGATTCATGCTGGTGTAATACCATAAGAAATGGCTTTGACTTTGAGAAGCCTCACCTGGTGCCCCTCTGAGCTGCAATGAACCGGGTACCAACCCAGCTAGCCCCTGTGCAGACACCAGTTGCCTTGGGCCTGGCTAGTGGCTACAGCAGGCACAGGGTCATTCATTACCTTCTCTTGCCACCTGGGACTGAGCTGAAATGGCCTGGCTTCCTTCTGTCCTCCTGCAGCTTGCATGGCAGTTGACCAACAGGAACTATCCCAGGAAGTTAAAGGACCAGTCAGCCCTTGGTTCTCGCCCCAGGGGCCATTCTTCTTCTGTTGTGATTACCAGCAAAAAAGTATTTGCACCTTTCAGCATTGAATCAAGTGGCAGAGACTCATACCTTGCACAGCCTGGGACATGTCTCTTATCATTTCCCTACATCTTTACATGATGTTCAAGTGTAATTAAGACCCATTGAGCTCTTATGTACACTGGTGGTATTTCCAATATTATAATAGATGGATTGCTTGTAGAGGTACAGTCTGTATATTTTAAAAACTCCTTGGAGTTTGCAGTGAATTTCTGTGGGTTCTGCACATCCCCTTGATTACCTCAGAGAAAAAGCAGATGAGATGATTTATCATGGGTCAAGTTGGGGTTCCCTGGCCTGACCTGCAGAACATCAACCACACAGCATGCTGCTGGGAATTTGTTTCACCAATTCAGACTGGGACCACTAATAGGGATTTGAAAAGGCTTCAGCCTTCCCCCCAAATGCCATTTTCCCAATCCAACAAGGCTCTCCAGTGTTTCCTTTAAGCTGAGTTAGTGTGAGCTAGCTCACAGTTTTTTAGCCTCCGGCTCACACATTTTTGTCTTAGCTCAGGAAGGATGGCTCAAGAGCAAACTAATTTATGCAGTATCCAAATTGCTCACTCACAACTTTAATGCCAGCCTCTCACAAAGTAGAATTTTTGCTCACAAGACTCCACAGAAGGGAGCATTGGTGAGGACAACATTTGTCTCACTGGAGTGATCCCTCAGTGGTAGATACTACTTGATCTCAGCTATGTGCCAGACTAATCCTGGTTGTTTTGTTCCACAATCAATGCCCTTAAGAGCCAAAGCTTCATAGCCTCATCCTGGTTACTGGTTTCTTGACCCAAACACAGGAAACTGTCTTTTCTATTTTCTATGGGTATACTGGTATATTTATTTAATGAAACTGAAAATGTACCTACAAACACAGACTTCATCCAGCATCATATTCAGCTAGGACCCATTATCTATCATTTATTATGAAAGGATATATCTGGAATGAAGAAACAAGTCTGTTGACATAGTCTTTAATTCTGAAAAAAGAGAAAAGAGAGTCATGTTTTGTAAAAAAACAACTTTTCAAAATACTTCATTCTGACTGAACCTTTTCTTTTTTATGAAGTACTCTAACAGGCATTACATTAATGTGTTTGGAAAAAAAGTACTTGCCATAGGAATACATTCAAAGGCCCTTTACAAATTGACATATATTGCATGTTTTGAAGAATATTTTATCAGCACTTCTCTTACCCAAAATACTATGTGTTGTCCAAAAGGGGCTGTCTCCTGTTTTTTGGGGGGGGAATTAGCAAAGGAGACAGAGACTGCAAGAGATGGGGTAATCTACCGAGATCTCTCCACCAAAGTTGACAGAGCTCTTTCCCTTAGAGAAACTCTCAGAAATAATCCGTGCAAGTTGTAAATAGAAATGGATTTTATTGATATAAAATAAGAATACCAGAGTAAGAGACTACACACAACCAAGACTAACCAAGAAATAAAGGGAGTAGTGGGAAGTCCAGAAGTAGAGCAAGCAGTTTGGCTCCAGGAAACACACACAGAGAGACTGAGATCTGGGTGCTATTTTTATAGGAAAATGCATCCTGAGGCAGTCTGAGATTTGTGTCTCAAAATAATACCAAAAATGGCTTTCCCAGGATAGGCAAAAACCTGGAAAACTTGTGATAGTTTGCATGAGAGGTGAGGTCTGGTGTAAACTAAGATGTTAATGTGCTTCTGGTAAGATTAGCTAGGGGCGTGATCACACACACAATTAGCTGTGCCATAGGCGCGAATGCTGGGTGGATTTAAAGGGTGTGATCAGACACAAACATCTGGGAAGTGCCCTGCACCCATTGACAACCTGTTTTGTTCTGCTGCAAAAGCAGTGTACAAAGACACCAGGGAAAGTCCGGTAGCAAATGGGTTGCTACGGGACACGGATGAACTTTCCCCTGTCTGATCACTCCAGTGTGCTCTCATGGCATGGTCTGATCAGGCCATCCCAACTCTGTGCCATTGTTTCCCCCCCTTCTCAGTCTGCACATCCTCGCACGCTCCATAGGGAGCCCTCAGTGCTGAGATGCGATTCATTGATACCCTGTTTAAGCAAATCGGAAACAGCAAAAAAAAAACCCAACCCGACTCATCTGCAGTTGTGTCTGATCACACACTGATGGGCTGCCCCTGCAGCTTCAGAGGACTGTGTGATTGCACAACTGCGGGCCAAATTCCTCTGGAGGGAATAGCCTCACTCCCCCCCTCCCAGTTTATCTTGCACATGTGACTGCCACCTAGAGGTGTCTGTGAATGACTGAGTAGCATTGCCAGGAATGGGCAAAGGAATGGGAGATGTTTGGGAGGATATCCTGATGTAAAAATAAAGCTTAAATTGAAACTCTGATCATTTCCTCTTGTGATTCACGAGTGTTAATGGTTACCTAATTAAACTAACTCCCTCATGGATCACTGCCTTGTTGTGGTGAGGGGGCTTGTGTGGTTCGATCAGGCTATGGGCTATGCCATGGAGAGCCACCCAGGACGGAGTGAGAAAGGCAATATTGGGATATAATCTCAAAAATGACAGAATGATCTTGGTCCGAATCCAAGGTAAACTATTCAACATAACAGTAATCCAAGTCTATGCCGCAACCACTGATGCAGAAGAGGCTGAAGTGGACCAGTTCTATGAAGACCTACAACTCCTCTTAGAAATAACACCAAAAAATGATAAAAGTGGGTTTAATGCTCAACATTAAAAAAAAAAAAAAACTAAGATCATGGCATCCGGCCCCATCACATCTTGGCAAATAGGGGAAGTCGTGGAAATAGTGACAGACTTCACATTCCTGGGATCCCAGATCACTGCAGATGGTGACTATAGCCATGAAATTAAAAGATGCCTGCTCCTTGGGAGGAAAGCAATGGCAAACCTAAACAGCATGATAAAAAGCAGAGACATTACCCTGCCAACAAAAGTCCACATGGTCAAAGCAATGGTATTCCCAGTAGTAATATATGGCTGTGAGTGTTGGACTATAAGGAAGGCCGAGCACCGAAGAATAGATTCTTTTGAACTATGGTGGTGGAGAAGACTCTTGAGAGTCCCTTGGACTGCAAGGAGATCAAATCATTCAATCCTAAAAGAAATCAACCCTGGAAGGCCAGACCCTGAAGTTGAAGCTCAAATACTTTGGCCACCAAATGAGAAGGGAGCCCTCACTGGAGAAGACCCTGATGCTGGGAAAGATTGAAGGTCAAAGAAGAAGGGGATGGCAAAGGATGAGATGGTTAGGTAGTGTCATCGATGCAACGAACATGAAATTGAACAAACTTCAGAGGACAGAGGAAGACAGGAGGGTCTGGCGTGATCTGGTCCATGGGGTCGCAAAGAGTCAGGCTGATTTCCCACTACAGCTGCCTCAGGGTTGCACCGCCGTTTGCCCCGATACTATTCATCAATTTCACACCTGAAGCCACGGAGCTGTATTTTGACCTGCGGCTTCGCCCGATTTCCCCTGCAGTTTCGTAATCCTCAAAAAATAGGATCACGAAACTGTGGGGAAAATCGAGCGAAGCTACGAGTCAAAATGCAGCCCCGCGGCTTCGGGTATGAAATTGACGAATAGTATCGGGGCAAATGGCGGTGCAACCCCGAGGCAGCTGTAGTGGGAAATCAGCCTCAGACTCGACTGTGTGACTGAACAACAGCAACAATTAAACTAATCAAAAAGTTAAAAAGTACTCTTTGACGACCCTCCTTTTGTGTTAGGTGGGAAAGTGGTAGGTGTTAGGGGTAGCTTTTATGAAGTAAATGTGGGAATGGGGAAAGTGAGGCAGGTTTAATAGGATCAACAATCCAGGTAAATAGTGTTAGCTGTGGTGTGAGACAAGTGTATGCAAACCTGTAGAATGGGTGGAGGGTTGCAGCAGAGTCAGACCAAGATTCTTATATCTTTCAAGGTCTTTGCCTAGACACGTCTGAGAGGCCTGTCTGGCATATGAAGAGTGTTCACTTCTAAATTCTAAAGAGAGACGGTCTGCCTGCTTACACCTATGCCTTACAGAGTTAAATAAATGCCAAACAGAAATGGCCTTCTTTTGTTGCATTCAACTCTTAATGGGATGGAAGCAAACCGAACGTATTCTCATTTCCTTTGAATCAGTACCACGCATTTGGTCAAATGGGATTACTGTCAACATCTATCAAGGCAGTCCGGGATAGATGCTGACAAGCTATGGACATTCATATGGGCCAAATGTCTGACATTCATTTCCCTCAAACAATAACTCAGAATAACAGATCCCAGAATAAGCACAATGATTAAACCTTCCAACAATTTTTTTAAAGGTTACAGACATTGGGTTGGATCCAACCAGCTTTTTCATTGCTCAAAAAGGGAGGAGGGTGTCCTCTTCTCTGATTATCAAAAAGGTTGTGCTTGGGACCAAGGGACCCTCATAGAAAAAGGTCACACAAAATGGATATTGTAGTAAGGAGGCAAATTGGTTGGAATTGATTGAAAGGCTGGCAGGATCCAACCTATTGAGGATTCTGTTATCTGAAGGAACAATGGTACGTAGAATTAGGATGGGTTTAGTTGGTATGGCAAAGCAGGGAAAATAGTTGAATGAATAACTCTGCACTGATCCATATGTGATTCCATTAGAGTTGGTTCTGATTCATATATGCGTATTCACTATCATTGCACTGTTTATCTCTACAACATGATTTTCCTGCATGGACAAAACAGTCTAGAAGCAAAAGATTGCTATAGTGGTACAACAGGGTGACATACAACAAATAGGTTGATGCATCCCAGGGATATCGAGTAGAGTATATGTCTGTGAGTAGGTGGCAGCTGAATTATGAACTGAAATATATCAGATTGGCTACCCTACTACTGAAGGAAGACTTGGCAGAAGAGTCATAGAATCCAACCTTTTGTTGTTGCTGTTCAGTCACACAATTGAGTCCAACTCTTCATGACCCCATGGGCCACATCACATCAGGCCATCCTGTCCTCCATCATCCTCTGGAGTCTGCTCAACTTCATGTTCATTGCATCGATAACACTGTCTAACCATCTCTCCTTTGTCGTCCCCTTCTTTTACTTTCAATCTTTCCCAGCATCAGGGTCTTCTCCAGTGAATGCTCCCTTCTCATTTGGTGGCCAAAGTATTTGAGTTTCAGCTTCAGTATTCAACCTATTATATGCTAATTAATGTAAGTATCTGCTTTCCTTAAAGTTTAGCACATATTTGGAACTCTTATATTGTATCATGGACACATTTTCTCCCTTCATATCTTACTTGGACAGGGACCATATTGAGATATAATTTAATATACAGTGTTACTTTGATTTAGTTGCTGCCATTACATCCACAGAACAAAATGGTCCATACGCTAACCCAGTGACCCCTCCAATATGGCACCCATGGGCATCATGGTGTCCACCAGTATGTTTCCTGGTACCCACTGTTCATCCTCCAAAACAAGAAGAAGGAGAAGGAAAAGAATAAGAACAGGAGGAGGAGGAGACTGGATTTATAGCCCACCCTTCACGCAGAGTCTCAGAGCATCTTACAACCTCCTTTCTCTTCCCATCCACACAACAGACACCCTGTGAGGTAGGTGGGGCTGAAAGAACTCTTTTGAGAACTGTTCTTGAGAGAATAGCTCTGAGAGAACTGTGACTGACCCAAGGTCTCACCAACAGCTGAATGTAGAGGAGTGGGGAATCAAACCTGGTTCTCCCAGATTAGAGTCTGCACTCTTGACCACTACACCAAACTGGAGGTGGGTCCAGACCCCCCCTCCATGCAGGGAACAGATATTTGGAGGAATTAAATACTAGAGAGACTTCAGGAAGGAATTCCAGGAAGAATCTCCAGGAAAAGCTTCTCTGACCCAGCATGACCTGGTCAGTGGGTGGGGAAAAGAGAGGTGATAAAACTCAGGGGAGCAACGAGGAAGGGCTCTTTGGTGTTGAGTCCATCAGTGCAGACAGAACTATTTACTGAGGTCTGGAGAAAGCAGTTATTAGCCATGTGTTGGACTGAAGAACTGAAGATAGCTTCAAGGAAAGGAAAATCTGTAGAGATCTGTAACTTCCCAAACTAAGGAGCCTGTTCTATATTAGCATCTGATAGCATCTGATAACATCTGATAGGGTATTTTAGCATCTGATAGGGCATGTATAGAGGGAGGGACAGAGGAATTTCATTTTATCCGTTTCTTTTGAATCCCTTGCTTGGTCTGTTACTGTGCTAAAAGTATGCTTGTGGACATTTTTTTTTTTTTATATATAAATATTTTATAACTTTGGATGCTGGTTCTCTGTACACACATAGACCTCCACCGTCTTGGACATGCTATTTTAAAAGGACATCTATATGAGCCCCCTCACCATGCTGGTCCAGGGGTTTGAGCTGGGTTGTCACCAGAACGCTGATGACACTCAGCTTTATCTGTTGATGGATGACTGGCCAGATTCCACCCCAGATATTGTGGACAGGGCACTGGAGGCAGTGGTTGGATGGTTGTAGCAGAGTTGGCTGAAATTAAATCCAGTGAAGACGGAGGTTCTGTATGTGAGCCATGGGGGAAGGATCGGGAATCCAGCTTCCAGGCTCAGGTGGGGAGCTGTTGATGCCAGCACTGAGGGTGAAAAGCCTAGGGGTGATTAAGGATGCTTCACTTTCTATGGCGGCCCAGCTCACCAACATTGCCAGATCAGCCTTGTACCATCTTTGGCTGGTCAGGTGACTGGTTCCCTATCTCTCCTCCCAGGACTTAGCTACAGTGACCCATGCAATGATCACTACCAGGCTGGATTACTGTAACTCACTGTATGTGGGTCTGCCCTGGAAACTGCAGCTAATGCAAAATGTGGTGATATGCCTGTTGACTATGACATCTGTTCCCACTGAGAGCCAGTTTGGTGTAGCGGTTAGGAGCATGGACTCTAATCTGGGAGAACTGGGTTTGATTCCCCACTCCTCCACAAGCAGCTACTGGTGTGACCTTGGGTCAGTCACAAGTTCTTTCAGAGCTGTTCTCTCAAGAGCAGTTCTTGAAGAGCTCTCTGAGCCCCACCTACCTCACAGGGTGTCTATTGTGGGGAGGGGAAGGGAAAGGAGATTGTAAGCTGCTCTGAGACTCTTTCAGGTCATGAGGGGTGGGGTATAAATTAAATAACTTCTTCTTCATCATCATCATCATCATCATCATCATCATCATTTAAGTTTGAATATATCCAAGAGTCAGTCTTTGGACTTACTTCAACTCCCCTCCTCTTTACCCACTGAAATCTGAAATGGTGCTGGTAGATATTAGGACACTGGGAACATTTCTACTGTAAGACATTCATGGTAGTTTGCCAGAAAAATAAAGTGATAATGTAGCTTTTGTATATTGCCTGACCATTGTCCTCATCTCAGAGTATGTCAGACATGTTTTAGCGTTACAAGTTTCAAATGCAACAATAACTATAGAGAACTGTTGCTGTGGTTGATTGGGTCTTTAAAGAAGTCCATTTCCTCCGTCAATCAGATCACCATGACATCTGGCTTCTTTCAGTTCAGTTACAAAAGGAGAACAAAATAGATTTGACAGGGCACTTTGACTGACATAAATTGAAATATATTTATACACGATTAAAGCAAATCCTTGTTTGCCTCTCTGACAGAAGAATAGAGGGATTAATTTATTTGAAATTGATTTTTGTGACTTAATCATGTTTTCCAAATATGCTACATGGCCGGGAAATCAATTCATTTCTGCAAACCACATTTCTGTAATTTCTTCCACCATATTTCTGCATGAAACAATCATTGTTCACAGCATCTGGAGTCAGGGCTGGTGTCAGCATGCCTTCAAGTGCTGGGGCCCGGGACTTCTGGCAAGGCCCACTTCTGTAAACTTCTCCATGCCACCCATCCTTGCCCTCTTACGTACAAGTGTTCCACTACCTGCACTTCCAGCTGCATGAACTGCCCAGCACCATCTGGGAAAGGGATATATGGGCAGTACAGGTAACTATGAGCACAGGCTGTGGGAAGGCTGTGAGTGGAGCAGAGGGAAAATGTATAGTTAGGTAGGGGGGCACAAGCGTGAGTGGGCAGGAAAGGGGGCACGAGGCAGGGCATCCAGCAATAGGCAGAATAGGGGACCCCGCCCCGAATCTAGAACCAGTCCAGACTAATGCTCCCTCTAAGCTGTGCAGTTTTCTGAGCAAAAATTCTACTTTGTGAGTTGCTGGCATTAAAGTTGTGAGTGAGTGATTTGGCTGCTGTACAAATTAGTTTGCTCTGGAGCCATCCTTCCTGAGCTAAGACAAAAGTATGTGAGCTGGAGGCTAAAAAACCTGTGAGCTAGCTCACACTAACTCAGCTTAGAGGGACCACTGGTCCAGACTAGAGTATCCTTGCTGCCATCTTTTTTTACTACTTTCTCCCCTTCTTAGTGCTTGTAGTAGTAGTAGGAATCTTTATTATGGCCTACAAGCCATATAAACCCAGAACAATCAAAGATTAATAACACCCCCCCCCAATCCCAAATTAAAAAAAAAACACACACCATAATTTTTACATGTTGGACATTAATTCAGCTCATATATTTTCACAGCAGAAAACAAAATTCTTTGGTTGGCTCTCATCAATAATGTTTTTAGCTTTGTCTGATCTGGGGACAATTTATTATCACCCAATACTGGTCCCAGAAGTTGTATATGTGCTTGGCTGTAAAATCTACAATGTAATAACACGTGCCCCAATGACTCAATCAGATTATCTGAACAGAGGCAAAAGCTATAATTGAAGAGGCTGTTTTGATATCTCCCAAACAACAGTGTTGAAGGAAGCACATTAAATCTCACCAATGTAAATGCATGGCGATATTTTGGAAGTTATTATTGATAAGCAGTGGACCTGCTAGTGAGGAGACATCAGAACTAAATCTAAGTCTATTGTCAATTATAGGAAAGCTTTACACATCATACTTACTTGGACTACTTTTAGACTGGGCAGAGTCCCTATCACTAGTCAATTGTGCGCAAGCAGGCCTTAGGAAGGGCACGTCACCGATAGATAATTGTTACATCCTAAACATTTTAGTATATAAATATGTCCAAACTCTTAGTGGTGGTGTCCCTGATGTGTCATTTATAGGCTTCTAGGCTACATTTGATAAGGTATGCTGAGAAAAATTGTGGTCTAAACTACAAAGATGTAATACAGATTCCAGACTTTTATTTCAGTTTGAGTCACTTCATAATACCGCAATGCAGGTTCATTGTAGTCAGGATAGTCGTCTTACCTCAGACACACCTGTGGGTAATGGAGTGTGGCAGTGCTGTGCGTTGGCTCCCCTGTTATTCAGTTTGATATTAGGGATGTTATGCCACTATTTCAAGCAGAGGACATTCATGTGCCTAAACCGGGTACTGAAAGATATATGCAGATGACATTATAATTATTTTGTTAACTAAAATAGGATTAAAGAAAGCTTTTGGGGCCTTATTTAAGTATTGTTCTGATAACGATAACCAATTATCTATAAACTAAAATTATTTCTTTTGGAACTGTCACTCACTCTTTAAACGACTGGTTTATAGGGGGTTATACAACTGAACAAGTTCTGTCATAGAAGTACTTGGCATTATCCTTGCTAATAAACGAAGCTGGAAGCTGCATATTGAAGCAATTGTAGCTAAGGTCGAAAGGGAAACTGGGGCAATTGTTTTTCTTTACAACAGGTACACAGGATATTCCTGCAGTTCTTCAAGTGTTTACAACAAAGATCTTAAACCAGCTTCTACATGCAGCACTGGTGTGGGTGCAAACCATTACCTCTTTTACTGAATTAATTCAATTAAAAATCTGAAAACAATTTTTAAAGTACCTCAATGCATACTTTCAATGGTCCTGAGATTAGAAACTGGCCCTGTGTCAGTTATTAACTTGGCCTGGTTAGCAACCTTTAGATATAACAGCTAATTATTACTTATTAAAGATCAGAACAATTTTCTTTATAGTTTTACTAGGAATAAGGCCCGTTGTGGAAATAAATACAATGGGCTCTAGAAAGAGGCTCTGGGAGAGTGCCCCAGCTTTGGGCACTCAGTGACAATTTGCTATGGCAATCTCAGCAGGGTATAATGACAGAGTCCACCATTTTCTCCAGAGGAACTGATCTTTGCTACCTGAAGAGCAGTAGTGATCTCCAGCCCACCCCCAAGATTGGTAACAGTGATTCCCCAGAAGGGAGTGGCTGGTTTGGAGGGTGGAGTGTATGGCATTGTACCTGTCTGAGGTCCCACCCCTCCTCAACACTCACCCTCTCCAGGTTCGACCCCTCAAATCTCCAGGAATTTCCCAACCTTGAGTTGGTAACCCTATCTCCCTCCCAGCCAACCATCAACCTACCTTTAGTTTTCAATCTCCTCCTCCCTCCCTCCTAGAGGCAGTTGTAATTTTGAGTGATCTCCAGCCCCCACCTGGAGATTGGCAACAATGGTTCCCATCAGGGAATGGCTGGATTGGAGGGTGGAGTCTATGGCATTGTACCTGTCTGAGGTGCCACCCCTCTTCAAACCTCACCCTCTCCAGGCTCCATCCCTTAAATCTCCAGGAATTGCCCACCTGGAGTTGGCAACCTGATCAGGACTGGGCCCAATGAGTTTTCTCCCAAAGGCCAACATTGGTGTGGAAAGGGCCTTTTACTGACAGAGGAGAAAGTACAGGTGCCAACTCTTGATTAGGGAAATTCCTGGAGATTTGGGGGGTGGATCCTGTGGAGGGCAGCATTTGAGGGGGGGGTGGAAGAACTCAGCAGGGTATAATGCCATATAGTCTACCCTCCAAAGCAACCATTTTCTCCCAGGGAAACCTCTCTGTCATCTGGAGGTCAATTGTAACAGTGGGAGATCTCCAGGTCCAACCTGGAGATTGGCAACCCTAGGGGAAAGTCAGCTGCATAGAGGGGAGTTGAAGAAAATGGTTTGATGGTCACTGGCCCACCTCATTAGCCAGCTAGCCATGCTGAAGCTAAGCAGGAGAAAGAGCCTTTTTCCTTTTATTCTGACAGGAAAGTGGCCGTTGGGAAGGGGGTTATGCTGAAAGTCTTTTGTTTTTTTACTCACAGAACCAAACTTGGCTGCCTACCAACAGCCACTGAGGGGACAGTCCCTCACAGGAGTCAAGAGAACTGTCTTCCTCAGGAGAGAGAGCTATCTGCCAGGGGGAGTGGGTGGGGAAGAGGAACAGACCCAGCACCCGGCCAATGGCACACTCTTGAGTGGTGGCTGATGGGCCAATGGCTGAGGGAGGGCATTTTACAGCCAATGGGAGCTCATGGAATCTTATGAAACCAAAAGATAATTATTATAAGGAGAGATTGATGGATCCACATATCCACCCTGATTTAATCCAATAGACAAGAAATCAGCCATTGTGGGACCCTCTTGGTGCTTGTAGGCACTAGGCGGGTATATCAGCTGTCACAGGAAGTACAGGAATATGTCTTGACTCTATAAGTGTGGAATAATCAATTGGCTCAGGGATCACTATTTCCAGCCTGGATTTCCTCTTATCATCATCACTGATCCCAAGGCTAGTAGAGATTTCCCCATCATTAGAAGAAGAAGTAAAAAGTACTTTCCATGTATTGCTCCTTCTCCAACACTGTTCCCCTTTGGGAGTGCTTTAGGCAACAATTGAGAGAGGCAGTAGAAGCTGTTCTTCTGTCCCGAGAATACAGATCATGGTGGATGTGATTGGCTCAAGGAGTGCTGTTTCTGGCCCAGGTTCTCTGCTTTAATCTAGCAATGCTGCTGCGAAAGCACCAGACTGTGAGTTTCCAATACGTTCTTTAGCATTTAGCATGTAAGTCTAGTGTGTGTTTTTCTTAAGATCTCCAGAGAACTAGGTAATTAAGAATGTTCTTAATTACCTAACAAGTGGTCCAGCTCCCCAAACAAACACCCCTCCCCCCACAAACCAAAAAGCTCTAGCTCTCTGGAGATCTTAATAAGAGCACAAGAAGAGCCCTACTGGATCAAAACAATAAGTCCACCCAGTCCAGCATCTAGTTCCTCTGAATGGCCAACAACAAGGCATAAAGCCACAGGGAGTTGTTAGTTGTTTTTGAGTAGTGAGTGGATGTGGAGGATATGGGGGTGAGTAGGAGTCAAAGACCAACCATAGTTTACTTTTTCCCTTCACATCTTCTCTTTGTAAAGTGTCTTTTTCTTTCATGCCTTAACCCAGAAAGTGACAGCTGGACATATCTTCAGCCCTGTGAATCGTAGTTTTATTTTTCCCAGTCTAAGTTAAAATTCCAGTTTAGTATCCATTTCTCACACTGAAATAAAAGTCTGATTTTCTTTTTTTTATAGGAGTGATTATGGCTCAGTGGTAAGGCATCTGTTTAGCATGCAGAAGGTCCCGAGTTTAATTCCTGGCATCTCCAGTTAAACATCTGGCAGTAGCTCCTTGTTTGTCAGACTCCTGAAGAAATCAGTTCCCAACAACAGCCATTCAAAAGAACAGAAAGTTTATTGAGACATTGACAGGATCCAGACTCTTAATGTTTCTGTCTTAGAACTGGGGAAAAGCGTGTGAAGCAAGCAATTATACCTAAATCAGGCAGGACCCTAATGGCCCGGGGCCAATCACACCTAAGCTTGAGGCCCGCCAAAATAATGGCCCATAGTTCTCAGGGGAAAGGTGATGCCAGGCTTGACTAGGGCTCAAGGTTATTTGCCTGGGCCGAATAAGATAACTAAAAGCAGCAGCAAAGCAGCCAAAAGTGAAAGTAGACATCCTTCTCACTCTCCTACGTCCCCATGGCAACCAAGCCCAAGAAAGCGGGTGAAGTTGACATCATCTGAGTAGACAATATTGACTTTGCTTGACCGATGGTCTCATTCAGAGTAAGGCAGCTTCATGTGTTCAGGTTGTAGTTTGGCCTTTGAAAAGGAAGACGACTGCATTGTGGTGGCAAAATGCCTCTCTCATTTGGTGCCGGGATTAGGCAGAAAGGTGGTATATTTTGTACTTGACTTTAATAATTATTACCATTGATGATTGTCTCTAGTGGTTTTCTCCCTTTTGGGTTACAGTTGCTAGGGTCAACTATGCAGAAGAGTAAGTCCTTGACTCATGAAGTGCTTAATAACAGCAATAAAGACTATGAATCATACTAAAATTCTGAAGGAAACAACTGAATACGCATGTCATGACATTAAAGTACAAAGATCACTACATAAACAGGTTATTCCACAAACAGAAATGTTTATTTTGTTGTCTTCACTGTTTTTGCAACCAGCGTCATAAACAGCAAACCCTCATCCCGCAATAAATCTCATCCCACAGGAAAACATGGAAGAATTTAAAAGCTGCAACTGAAAAAGTTCTCATGCGATTTGATAACAGCTGCTAGAAATTTTGCCATGCACAGAGTAGTTTGGTCTTTGTCTCTAAGTAACCAGGATGATTTTGCTTCTGAAGAGAGGAAGTCCCGATTAAACAAAGGGGAGATCAGTTCATCTGTTAGAGCTGAAAATTTGGGATCATCAAACAAAATAATATAAATATGGGGAATAGAATAGAAACATGGGGAAATTACAACTCAGTGATTTGTGCTGACAAACCAAACTTTTTCATTGTAAACCTCATCTGTGAAACAGAACATTTCTAATGCGTTCTAATGTATACATTGCTAAAAGTCATCCTTCCATCCAAACTAAAAGTTTATCCCTCTAACCAAAGTATGTTCAACGTGATGTGAAGGTTTTAATGTCAGATCAGGAATGGGGAAATCCTGTTCAAATTCCCACTCAGCCAAAAAGCAAACTGGGCAACTCTGGGACACTCATTCTTTCTCTCCGTAATACACATCACAGTGTTGTTGTGAGGGGAAAAAAACTGGAGGACTAGAAAGCCAAGTACATTCTCTTGAGTAACTTGGAGAAAAGGTAGGATAATGGATTCAGTTTTGGATTGATGATCAGATTGACTTCCAGGGCAATCCTCATGCAAAATTACACCATTCTAAGTCCATTGAAGTCAATAACTTAGGCTGCGATCATACACACAATTAGACCTGACATAGGTGCAAATGCTGGGTGGATTTAAAGGGAGTGATCAGACAATAACATCTGGGAAGCATCCCGCAGCCATCGGCAACCTGTTCTGCTCTGCCACAGAAGCGGAGCTAAAAGACACCGGGGAAAATCCGGTAGTAAATGGGTTGTGATGGGCCATGGACAGACTTTCCCCTGTCTGATCACTCCAGTGAGCTCTCATGCCATAAGGATGGTCTGATCAGGCCATCCCAACTCCATGCCATTCTCCCCCCACCCCTCACAGTATGTACATCATTACAAAGTCCTTAGGGAGCGGAGGTGTAATTCATCAATCCCTCGTTTAAGTGCATGGGGGAAAAAAGCACAAAAAATGACTCACCCACAGTTGCATCTGATCACACAATGACAGAGACTGCACCCACAGCTTCAAAGGGAGGTGTGATCATGTAACTGCAGGTCAAATTCCTCTAGAGGAAATAGCCTCGCTTCCCCTCCATTTTTTTTTCTGGCATGTATGACTGCAAACTTAGAAGGGTATAACTCTGCTTAGGAATGAACTATAAATCCTGTGGATTGAAGTGGTAGCTTTTTAGTTTCTCATCACAGTAACTGTGTGGTCCCACATGTGTACTATGCTTGGGCAGGCCTGCCATGCAGAGCTTTCTGAATCCCTGTTCGATGTGAGCAGTTTTACCTCAGAGGCTGTACAATTTTTGAAAGAGTGTCATGGGTCCTGTTGTTGAGGCCTATAAAATTTCTACAAATATTGATTAATTCCAGTCTTCTTAGGTTCTTTTCAGCCCTCTTCTTTGTTGGAAAGGTCTTCAGTGAAAGGAGCTTTGTGAAACTGAACCTCTTTCAGTGGTGGCAGAGACAAAACTCATGAAAAGGTGTTCCTCCCTCTCCTAAGCACACTGGGAAAGGCAGGAAAGCAGTACGGGGGAGGGAAAAGGCATAACCTCTGGTATTTTTGAGCTTCAAAAACTACCCTTTGGCAGACCTGAGCATTTGCAGTACTCATGTGTGACTATACAGGTGATTGCTTGATGAACTACAGCTACAGGTAAGTGCAACCCTGTTTTTCCAAGCAATCGTGACTCTAACCAAACAATTGATATATATGGAAAATATGGCAATACAAACAAGAATTAGAATGTGTGGATATATTTTCCATTTAAATCAACTGCTTGAGGCAAGAAAAAATGGATTTCAAACTAAATTCCTTCTGTGAATTTAGCAGACGATCTGCGGTAACCTGTTTTATACAGATATGCATATGTCTATGTACAAGTAATACAAAGAGAGAGAGAAAACTAACTATATGATTTGCTTCTAGTTTTTCCTGTAAAATTTGCACTCACCTCTGTCTAAGTCATAAAGGGAAGAGTTTAAAGTACCCCTTTATTTTCATTTAACCGACTGGATACAGACGTGCTTTGAAATCAAACGCTAATACCATCAGGGAGATGTTTTGCATTGTGGGATGAAAATTATTTTCACACTTTCAATCCTTCCCTTTGCCTTGATATTGAAGATGCACTCCAGAGAATCAGATAATTCTGATTATTTTACTCTTCGCTACACTCAGAGGTCTCCAAAGACGACACTTATTACTTCAAATGTGAGACACCGCTGCGCGGATGAAATAAGTTTGCAAGTAATAAGAGCAAATTTTCTGTGGCAGTGCAGTGTTTCTCTGAAATGTCCTCTACTCTGTTTGGTTTCTTTTTTTCCCTTTTCTTTTTTTTAATAGACACAGTAAACCCTAAGAGAAAGGCCAATATACAGTGAATTTGTTGGTAAATCAATTGGCAATTCTTCCTTTGCTAAAGGAAATGAAACTCTAGAAAAAATATGCAACAAACTGCTATAGAATATAAATGCAGAGTGAGGCAGGAAACATATTCTTTGAATTTGGCCTTCTTGATTCTTAGGAATGGGCCTATTGTTACATTTTTGCATAAGCTAGACCTGATGGTGAACAAGAATGCTCGCTGGTGCTTGATGGCTGGGGAACTCTGTCTATCCTTTGTAGTTAGATTCAGGTGGGTAGCCATGTTGGTCTGAAACAGCAGAATAAAGCCTGAGTCCAGTGGCATCTTTAAAAAATACCAACACAGCTTTATTCTGGGTTGGTCTGAATCCCTGGCCCATTATGCATGGACATTTTACTGCAGATTTTCAGAACAGTAAGCCTTTAATCTTGACTTTAGATTCTGTGCCCGCCTTATGCACCATTCTTTTTCCTCCAATGTATTTGTTTTGCAGCTACATTTTTTTAAAAAAATGCACTTTTCTGTGTTGGGGTGGAATCTTACTTGTAATGTGTGTGAGGTGGCTTCCAAGCTGTTTTAAAAAAATTACGCAGCTGTGCAATAGCAGCAAGCAAGCTCCTTCCATTTAAATTCTCATGGTTCAGATTTTGCACATGCATTTTAGCATTAGTTCACTGAATGAAAGAAAATAGAAAGGGATGCAGGCAAAGGAGGAAAACCCACTGTTGAAACTGACCAGACCTTTCCTGAAACTGACAAGCAGCTGAGAAGCCCCATTTTTCATATTGCTGAGTACTAGGGGATTGTCTGCTGTCTTATTGGCATTGTGACAAATGGGAGGCACATGATCTCATAATATGGGGTGTGTACAGAATGCATCGTAAAATCTGCTGACACTGGCATTGCAAGCTGTGATCACTGGCAACGGCTGAAACTTCAGCATGCTTTGCACAGGGCTTCAATTTGCATGGGGGAGGAGTCATTTGGCAGAAGCTCTGGAAAGCTTTTTGTGCCACTAAATTGAAAAAAAATGGGGTTATTTTCACTGATGCCCTATCACAGCTGCATAGTAAGGCTAATTTCCTGTTCTTCCTTGCAAATTTGTGTGGTTTTCTCTTTGTGATTCTCTAATTTGATCCTGCACACTGGTCGTGATCTTGGCAGTTTTGTAAAGCCTGTCCTGTGTGGATTGCACTCTTTCATCAAATGGATTGTTCCCGAGTGATTCTTAAGTTTGGTGGTTCACAGAAGGTCCATATGGCTCAGCCACCATTTCAATGTTCGACTTCCAGAGACTGCCAAAATGCTGTTGACTGGAATGAGTTGTAGGGACTCCATATCACTCCAGTTTTGTTCCACGCACAAAGTCATGTGCCTTCACCTTTCTTTGATTTCAAACATCTGCAGCTTTACAACATCATTGTGAAGCAAAAACAGACTAAAGACTTCATGACAATGTCACATAGCCAGTGAGGTCAATGAGATCTATGTGATGATGCAGTGTTGTTCAATGTTTTTATAAATGACCTGGAGGAAAACATAGAGGGGATGCTTATTGAATTTGCAGATGACACAAAGCTGGGTGGGATTGCTAATTCTGAAGAAGACAGAGTCAGGATTCAAATTATCTAGATAGGCTGGTACAGTGGGCTGAGACAAATAAAATGAATTTCAATAGAGATAAGTGCAAAGTCCTACACTTAGGCACAAAAAATCAAAGGCACAGATATAGAATGGGAGGGACTTTGCTTGACAGCAGCACATGTGAAGGGGATCTAGGTGTTCTGGTTGATCACAAGCTAAACAAGAGCCTGCAGTGCGATGTGACTGTGAAGAAAGCTAATACAATCTTAGGATGCATTAACAGAAGCATTGTGTCCAGATCACAGGAGGTGGTAGTTCTGATCTATTCTGCTATGGTCAGGCTTCACCTGGAGTACTATGTCCAGTTTTGGGCACCACATTTTAGGAAGGAGGTTGACAAGCTCGAGCATGTCCAGAAGAGGGCAACCAGGATGCTGAGAGGGTTGGAATCCAAGTCTTATGAGGAAAGGCTGAAAGAGTTGGGTATGTTTAGCCTGGGAAAGAGAAGGCTTAGAGGGGACATGATTGCAGTCTTCAAATATTTGAAGGGTTGTCATGTAGAAGATGGAGCAGATCTATTCTTTCTTGCTCTGAATTGCATGACTACATCTAATGGGTGGAAATTACAAGGGAGTTGATACTGGCTAAATTTCAGGAGAAACTTCCTAACTGTAAGAGTGGTTGAACAGTGGAACAGACTGCCTTGGGAGGTGGTGGATGCTCCTTCCCTGGACATTTTCAAGTGGAGACTGGATGACCATCTTTCAGGTATGTTGTAGGGCTATCTTTTGGCTATGCTCCTGCAGAGTGCAGGGGATTGGATTCCTGCTATGCTCCTGCAGAGTGCAGGGGGTTGACCTGGACTAGATGACCTGGACTAGATGATTTCCAACTCTAACATTCTATGATTCTATGTTGAAAGTCAAACTAGAATGAAAACCATGCTTCTTATTTATTTTTATTTATTTATTCACTTATTAGATGTTTACCCCGCCCTCCCAGCAAGGCCGGCTCAGGGTGGCTTACATAACCAGTATAAAATGCTGCAATATGACAATAAAATCTACAATATAAAAGTCATCAATACACAATTTTAAAACTATAAACATTACAACATATTAACATATTCAAGTGCTAGTGATCAGTCCTCGGCATACAGCCAGCTTCTTGTTATGTCCGGGTAGTTGGCTCGAGCTGTAATTGTGAGGCCCAGGGGGTAGGGCTTGCTCTTCGTAGGCTGTCAGATGCCAGTAGTGGCAGTGGTGGTGGCGGCTCCAAATGCCTGGCAGAAGAGCTCCATTTTACAGGTCCTGCAGAACTGCAACTGGTCCCGCAGTGCCCTGATCTCCTTCGGGAGCTCATTCCACCAGAGTGGAGCCACCACCAAAAAAGCCCTAGCCCTAGTTGTCGATAGTCTGGCCTCCTTGGAGTTCAGGAGGACCAGCCGATTCTGGGTCCCCAACTGTAGTGCTCTCTGGGGAACATATGGGCAAAGGCGGTTCCTCAGGTATGCAGGTCCTTGGCCATAAAGAGCTTTAAAGGTAATAACCAGCACCTTGAACCAGATCTGGTACGCTATAGGCAGCCAGTGCAGTGTTTTTAGGGCAGGCTGGATGTGTTTCCGCACAGGAAGACACAGCAATAGCCTCGCTGCTGCATTCTGCACTAGCTGAAGCTTCCGGAACTGGGACAAGGGCAGCCCCATGTAGAGGGCATTACAGTAATCCAGTCTTGAGGTGACCAATGCATGGATCACTGTTGCCAGGTCATTGCATTTGAGGAAGGGAACCAACTGCCTCACTAGCCTTTTCTTCCTTTCCCTCCAACATTTTTGTCTAAATAATAGAGGGGGGAATGGCATCCAGCAGTGGTGGAAAGCAGGGTCACCTTTTCCAGTAAGCAGAGTGAACATTTCCCCTGTCTTCCTTGCCATTTCTCTCCCAAATCTCCAAAAGGAGATTCCAAGTTTCTAGGATGAAACAGTGTCTACATATGCATAGATTATTTGGTATTTTTTGTCAGTCACTGTCCTCTTCCAGTGTGGTGTAGTAGTTAAGAACAGTGGACTCTAATCTGGAGAACTGGATTTGATTTTGCACTTCTCCACACGAAGCCAGCTGGGTGATCTTGGGTCAGTCACAGTTCGCTCAGAGCACTCTCAGCCCCACCTATCCCACAGGGAGTCTGCATGTGGGAAGAGGAAGGGAAGGTAATTGTAAGCTGCTTTGAGATTCCTTCAGGTAGAGTATAAAACCAATTCTTCTTCTTCTTCTTCTTCTTCTTCTTCTTCTTCTTCTTCTTCTTCTTCTTCTTCTTCTTCTTCTTCTTCTTCTTCTTCTTCTTCTTCTTCTACTACTACTACTACTACTACTACTACTACTACTACTACTACTGCTACTACTGCATAAATGAGGATTGCTTAGGTCTCAGCACTTGGCTTTGCTCTCTGCCCAGCTGGTTTCCATGTTCAGAATGGTAGGGTGAAAAGCAGTGAAAGTGATAGTAATGCATCACTTTGAGATCCTGTTTAAACGGACTGCACAAGACAGCCCAAAACAGCTGAAAAGCTGTTTTTCAGGCTTTCTGTAAACCCCATTTAAAGGGACTGTGGTCCCAGTCAACAGGGTTTTCAGGGCCACAAACCAGTTAAGTTTGTGAATGAGCCTCTCAGTTAGATTCAGGATTCAATTCGTGGTTCAGCCACAAACCAAACCAAGCTTCATTTTCCTGGTTCATGCCCATCTTTACTAGAGAGTGAAGAAAACTAACCAAACAAAAATTGATTCTTTTGACGTGTGGTGTTGGAGGAGAGTTTTACAGGTACCATTGACCACCAACCCCACCCCCCTCCCCACCCCGAAGTGGGTTCTAGATCAAACCAAGCTTAAATTCTCCCTAGAACAAAAATGGCTAAACTGAGTCTATTGTACTTAGGTCACATCATGAGAACACAAGACTCCCTGGAAAAGACAATAATGCAAGGAAACATAAAAGGCATTATGGAAAAAGGAAGAACCCAAATGAGATTGATTGACTTCATAAAGGAAGCCATGGCCTTCAGTTTTCAAGACCTGAGTGAGGATGTCAATGATAGAGTATTTTGAAGGCTGTTAACTCACTGGGTGGCTGTAAGTCAGAAAAGACTTCACATAACACACGGAGAGAGGTGGAAACTGCCAGTTTAGTCTGGATCCAATTCCCTGTGTGTTAACAACCAATTTTGAATTATTATTTATAAAGATATACATGGTGATTTATAGAGGCACATAATCAAAAAGACAGGTTCCTGCCCCAAGGAGCTTGCAGTTTAATTTTTGCCAGAAGGAGGCTACAAGCTGCAAGGCTGTGAGCTTGTTCACACTCCCTTGGGTGTAACTCCCATTGATCTCAGTGGAACTGATTTCTAAGTAACCATGCATAGGATTAGGTTGTAATACTTCAAGTGGCTTATTATATGTCTGTGAAACAATTCCCAGTTTATTTCCTGCTTGTCAAAATTAGCAAGCATCTAGCTAAGTCTGTATGTCATTGCAGCTGTTCAGCGCATAGGCTCTGGTATACTGATACAAATTATTAGAAATTAAGGGAAATAGGCTTGTGTTCTCCATCTGCAACCTTAATTGTATGGGCATAATCCAGTTTATGCTGTGGTTTGGATGGCCCAGACTAACCGTATCTCATCAGATCTTAGAAGCCAAACAGAGTCAGTTAGTATTTGGATGGGAGACCACCAAGGAATGCCAGTGTCACTGTGCAGAGGTAGGCAGTGATGAACCACTTCTGAATGTTTCCTTGCCTTGAAAACTTCATGGGGTTGCCATAAATCATCTGTGACAGACCTCACCTCACCTCCCACAAAGAGAGTCCAGCTGACTGCATATGTTTTTGTTTTTTTTTTAAATTGGATACATGAAGAAGACTGTGCTTCTACATCAAAACTAGTTTCTTCAGGACTTTATAACAAAGATAAAATGTCTCGGTGTTCACTGATTTGGGGGATTATATTGTCTTTATTGACTGTAGCATCCAGTGTTGATTTTTGGACATGTGAATCAGTTATCTCAGAATTGTTACTCCAAGTAGAACATGTTTCACATAAGTCTGCTCAGACTTTTCCATGGAGATTGCATGGAAACACTGGGTGAATCATTAAACAGTGTGACTCACCCCTTGGTGCTCAGACCTTGGAGGTTCACAACTGAATGGATGGCCCACTTCCAGGAGAAGTGGTGCATTCCATCCAGGGCTCTTTTTGTAGCAGGAACTCCTTTGCATATTAGGCGACACCCCCTAATGTAGCCAGTCCTCCAAGAGCTTACAGAGCTCTTCTTACAGGGGCTACTGTAAGCTCTTGGAGGATTGGCTACATCAGGGGTGTGTGGCCTAATATGAAAAGGAGTTCCTGCTACAAAAAGAGCCCTGATTCTATCTGTGAGGACTGATGGCTGTTATCTACAAGCTATTAACGGCTGCTGTAATCGTCAATGTATGTTGTCATCATCATGCGTAAGCATTCTGGTGCATTGGCTGGACTAGAATCTGGCACTCTCAGGCTCAGTCCCTCCCTCTGCCATGGAAGCCTGCTGGGTGACCTTGGGTCAGTTTGGTGTAGTGGTTAGGAGCACAGACTCTAACCTGGGAGAACCGGGTTTGATTCCCCACTCCTTCACATGCAGCCAGCTGGGTAACCTTGGGCAAGCCTCATTTCTCTCAAAGCTGTTCTCTCAAGAGCAGTTCTCTCAGAGCTCTCTCTGCCCCACGTACCTCACAGAGCATCTGTTGTGGGGAGAGAAAGGGGAGGAGATTGTAAGCCACTCTGAGACTCCAAGTGAAGGGCAGGGTATAAATCCAATCTCTTCTTCTTCTCTCTCACTATCATATGGTTACTGTTCCGATGATAATATGGAGAAGGATAGAATGATGTTGGAAGTTCCTTTGGGTCCCAGTTGAAGAGAAAAGTGGGTTGTAAATATCCATAACAAATAAATACCAAAGAAATGATACAGGAACAAGCTGCAGATGAGATCCTATCTAAGACAGTGATATCCATTCTGTGGCTCTTTGGTATACCATCTGTGGCTCTTCTGTACACTGTTCCCCAATGTGACACCACATTGGGCAAGGCCACTGTCCAGTGAGGCTTGTGGTTGGCAGATGTTTCCCACCATGAAGCAGCTGCTGCCACTTGGACAGGAGGACAGGTGAGCTTCAAGCTTCCCTCAGCTATGGACCTTTCTCCAGGTAAAATTTCTGAGGTAACTCAATATAGAATTCTGATGTAAATCAGTGTAGGCACAGACTTTAGTTCATATGTTTCAGGCTACTGAGGGTTTCATAAAAAAGAAAAAAAATAACACATCTGAGCAAGTGGGCCTCATGCTGAGGAGATCCTGAGGTCAGGAGGGAAGCTCTTCCCTTCACTCCATACTCACTGCTAAAGTTTCAGCAGTGGTAGGGAGAGTCAACCCTGCATGCTCAAAGGTACTCCAGTAATTAATACAGCTATAATTACATAGCTAGTATTAATAGTTATGCCTTATGTTATTGTGTGGGCATGCTTTGTGAGGTATTATACAAGGCATTCAGTAGTCAAGTGGTTTTCTCAGTTAATACTTGTGAATGTGGCTCTCTATGAGCCACAGAATGAGCATCAATGAGCTAAGAGATTGCCGTTGTGCATAACTCCAGTTCTTCTTCATGCTGCAGTACGGGATATATATACCAGACAACATGATTTAAAAACTTTCAGCACTGGTATTATGTCATCTTCAGAACTTATTTATTTGCATTGGGAGAAATCTACTAGAACAGCAAGGAGTTCTACAAACAGAACATAATTCCTCATAAATGTTTTCCTGTCTTAACCCAGTTGTTAGTGGGTGGATTTTTTTAAAAAAGGTGCCTGTGATTTAAAAACAAAAATTGGGGGGGGGGATGCTTAGAATAAAAATGAGCATTTAAAAATCAATTGTAGTTAATTTCCCAAGAGGAGAGATTGTAATAATTGTGAAATGAAGTTGTGATAAACTAAAAGAAATATTGCACTCTCTAGGCTTGAATCCCAAACCACAGTTTAATTAAACATCCAAATATTATGCAAGAAGCAACAGGATAGGGTCTACTGTCAATTAACAGCAATCGAAAAGGCAAAAAAACCCAACAACACCCTCAAAAAGGTTCAATGTGGCGGTTACGAGGAGGGTCCCTGGCTGCCATTTCTGCTTTTGAAGCTTGCCTGCAATAATTATAACAATAAAGTCATCACAAAGCATATAATCTTGGAACCGAAGGGCTGCAGTGTACCAGAAAGGTCAACTGACTCAGCTTCACCATATCTACAAACCACCAAATGGAAGGCGGCCACCTGTGGAACAGCCAGTTACTATGTGTCACAAGCAAAGGGCACAGAGGAATGGGAAGAACAGGTGCCAGAGGTCTTGAACCAACAGGAAATATGCTTGCTTATTGGTGGGTAAACCTGTGGGCAAGTGTATCAGAGGTCAAGCCAAAGCCTCCCACACCATCCCACACCAGTGGACACCGTAGCAGCCAAGCATCCTCCGTGTGGTGTTAGCTCTAATCTGCGGGAGCAGACAGCAGTGAATTCTGGGACAAGCAGGCAGGAGCGCAGGCCAGATGAGTGCTGAACCAGACCGATGGGCTAGCTTACCATTTATAAATGGAGAAATGCCCTTTTAAGCCAACTCACTTTACTCCTTTGTTCATAGTACACTAATCAGGAGGAAGAAAGAAGAGTGGTTAAGAAAAGAAGGAACAATGAGGGAAAAGGGGGTGATGAAATACTTTGAACTGGCCTGGCCTCTCACAAAGTACTTTTCATTCTTACATTCTATTACCACTCAATAAGCATTGACTAATCAAGTTGAGAGAAGTTGGATGACACAGGTATAATACAAACCACCACCCCTGGGTGTGGAAAATACCGTCAAGTTGCAGCCGATTTCTGGCATCCCCATGGGGTTTTCAAGGCAAGAGACAAACAGAAACGGTTTGCCATTGCCTGACACTATGTAGTAAGCCTAGATTTCCTTGGTGGTCTCCGATCCAAGTACTAAAGAGGGCTGACCCTGCTTAGCTTCTGAGATCTGATGAGATTATACCACCCTTACAGATTAGTAAAGGGGGGAAAAAAAGTTCCGTAACATTGAATTGAGTGTTAAATTACCCTCTCCTCTATTTAGTCCGTGTAGGCAAGAACCGGTGATAAGCTTTTGGCTAGCTGTGAAGCTAACCTCTCCTAGGCACTGGATAACCCGTCCAATCTCCTATACCCCATCCAAATGTGAATTAAGTAGAACTTAATATAGACAAAATAGCAGTATGTGTATATATATATATATCTGACTAAACTTCACTGGCTGGGAAAATTGTGGCATCCAGTTGTACAGTATATAGTGAATTTTCAGAACAGGTCAGAAATCTGGGGTGGAGGACATAGATCAAGAGGTAATGGATTTAAAGGTTAGGTCAGAGAAAATTGAGGAATCATTAATAACTCTAGAAATGGAAAAATCAGAAATGATTTTGAGATTTCAAAATGTGCCTGAGAAATTAGAAAAGAATTTGAAGGAAGAGCTTGCTAGAAATATTAGCGAACAGTTTAGCATCTTCAATGAAGCAGAAATAGCCTATAACATTGAGGTGGCTTACAGGAGAAATTCGGCATATGCCAGAAGAAATAGAGCCCCAAGGGAGGTCCATGCCAAATTTATACGGAAATCCGTGAGGGACCAGATATTACAAGAGGCAAATAAGAAAACATTAAAAATTGCAGGGGAGGAAATAAGGATCCTAAAAGATATCCCTTGGAGAGTGAGGGAAAAGCGGCAAAAATATAACTGTTTAGCAGAGTTACTCCGTAAGAGCCAAACCCAATACAGGTGGTTGATACCAGAAGGCTTGCTGTTTACATATAAAGCTCAAAGGTGGAGGATTGACTCCACATTTAAATTGGAGAACTTTTTAGAAAGGTATGGAGAAGAAATGGGGTGGCAAAAGCCATCAGATTATGAAGAAAATCTGGAAGATGAAGAAGTGGAAAGAGACCCAAGGACAAGTGAAGAAATGGAAGGAAAGACTAGGGGTCACATGGTAGCCCCAATAAGAGAACAAAAGAAAACAAGTTACAGGAAACAGCAAATAAAGGACAGAGCGGACTCTCAAATACAAACTAGGCAACAACTTAAGAAATTTAGCTATCTGGGAAAGAAATAATAAAAAGATGGTAAATAAAAATGTATCCTTAGTATCAATTAATGTTAATGGACTGAATAGTCCCCAAAAGAGAAGAAGAATATTCCACCAGGCTTCTAAATTAAAAAGTGATATTACATGCCTACAAGAAACACACATTAAACAACAACAAGAAAAGTATTTGTTATGCAAAAAATTAGGGCTAGCATTTGTTGCCTCAGATGAAACAAAAAAGCGAGGGGTAGTTACCTATGTCAAGGAAAAACTGAATCCAATATTGAGGTTCAAGTCCCCCAATGGAAGGATTGTGGGGGTACAAGTTAAGATTAATGAGACAGATATACTAGTTGTAAACATATACGCACCGAATCAAAACCAAGATAGTTTTTTTTTAGAACTTACTTATCTTATCACTAAAGAAAACCCTGAGAACTTATGCATTGTTGGAGACTACAATGCAGTACTAGATGCTAAGGAAGATAGGAAAAAGGGAAAGAAAACTCATAAAGCGGGGCTAGTATTACCCAAAAATTTTTTGGATTTAGTAGAAGAGTTTAATCTTATAGATGTATGGAGAACCAGAAATCCCCAAAAAAGAGATTATACTTTCTTTTCAAACAGACATAAGTCTTGGTCGAGAATAGACATGATCTGGATGAATATTAACCTAATAAGGCATGTCACGGAAGTGGAGATTCTGGCAAATACCTATGCAGACCATAACCCAATGTGGCTTGCACTACAGGGATCACAGAAAATAAATAGAGGGAGGATAAATACAAATTTGGTTAAAGATAAGGATTTTGTCAAAAAACTTAAACAAGAGGTAAAGGAGTTTATACAAATAAATAAAAGAGAAGATACATCATTGTTTAATACGTGGGATACCTTAAAAGCGTTCATAAGAGGTATTTTTATAAGACAAGAAGCGGGAAGAAATAAGCAAAAAAGAGAAAAGTTTAAAAAGCTAACTTTGGAACTAAGGGAAATGGAAAAGTTGAGTCAGAAAGCAAAAGATGTGAGGGAACTTAGGATAAAAATAAAATTAGTACAACATCAAATAAATCTATGGTTAATGCAGGAAATAGCGAGAAAGATAGAATGTACTAAAGCATATTTTTTTGAAAATGCAAATAAAATCTCACGATGGCTAGCATATAAACTTAAAAAGGAGAGGGACAAGAAAATAATTGTGGCGTTGAAAAACGAAAGACAAGAGGAAAATTTTAAAATACACAGGGGTCTTTTTGGGGGGGAGCGCACCGGAGCGAAGCTCCGGGAGCTCAGGAGCCAAGCCCCGCCCCCAGCCGGCGTCTCGGAGAGTCTTTCAGGCAGCCGAATGTCAATTTCAGCTCCTTTGTATCCTATGGGCCATTGAAGTCAATGGTGAAAACATAGGGTATATTCTGGGGGCTGGAGGAGGGGGTTTGAGGGAGAGGCTCCAAACTCACAGGGTAGCTGATGGAGCCACTCCCCAAGATACCCACCAAGTTTCAAGAACATTGGATCAGGGGGTCCAATTCTATGGGCCCCCAAACAGGTTGCCCCTATTCCCTCCATTGTTCTCTATGGTGGGAAAAAAGTACGTTTTTTTCCCACCATAGAGAACAATGGAGGGAATAGGGGCAACCTGTTTGGGGGCCCATGGAATTGGACCCCTGGTCCAATGTTCTTGAAACTTGGTGGGTATCTTGGGGAGAGGCTCCATCAGCTACCCTGTGAGTTTGGGGCCTCAAACCCCTCCCCTCCAGCCCCCAGAATATACCCTATGTTTTCACCATTGACTTCAATGGCCCATAGGATATAATGGGGCCGAATTGCCACCAAATTTCTTTCATTCCCTCTTTTCCTTCTCTCTTTTTCCTCTTTCCCTCCTTCTTCTCTTCTCTCTTTCTTTCTTTCCCACCTTCTTCTCTTCTCTTTTTCCTCCTTTCCCTGTTTCCCTCCCCTTTCCTTCTCTTTCTTTCCCTCTTTCCTCCTTCTGTGGCCCAACTCTCATGAGAAGGAGTTTAAACTTTAAACCCCTTCTCTCTTAGCTCCCCCACCCAGACCAGCTGGGGAAGGGAAGGGGAGGCTTTTGAAGATGCCTCCCCCACTTTTGCTTCCCCTTCTGACATCACTTCTGGTGATGTCAGGGGGCGTGGCATATGCTAATAGCCTAATAGCTCATTAGCATACCATATGCTAATGAGCTCCTGCAGCTGTTTTTCTACGAAAAGACCCCTGAAAATACAGGAATTAAAAAATATAGTAGAAAATTTCTAGAGAAATTTATATAAACAAAGCCTACAAGATGAACAACAAATTGAAGATTTCTTACTGAAATATGAACCGGGCAAGTTCTCAGAGCAACAAAGAAAACAACTGAACGGGAAAATTACCATGTGTGAAGTAGTGGAGGCAATCAAAAATCAGAAACAAAAAAAATCTCCGGGACCAGATGCAATTGCAGCGGAAATCTATAAAACAATAGAGAATGAAATATCACCTCTATTAAAGGACCTAGTCAATGATGTTATGACCACCAGTAAAATTCCGCAGACCTGGAAAGAAGCTTTAATTACCCTCATTCATAAACCAGAATCAGAAAGAAACGACATTAAAAACTATAGACCGATTTCATTATTAAATGTAGACTACAAAATCTTTGCAGCAATCTTAGCAAATAGATTTAAAAGGGTTATGGTAGAGATTATACACAAAGACCAATCAGGATTTCTACCTAAAAGACAAATTAAAAATAATATAAGAAATATTATAAATATCCTAGAATACTATGATCAAAACCCTGGAAGACAATTGGCTTTGGTCTTCTTAGATGCGGAGAAAGCGTTTGATAATGTAAATTGGGAATTCATAAAACAGAAATTAAAGTTATGGAACTGCGGACAAGAATTTTTAAACGCAATTAAAGCCATTTATGAAGAACAATACGCAAAAGTTATTGTTAATGGAGAGCTGACTGGTAATATAGCTATCCAGAAAGGAACAAGGCAGGGCTGCCCGCTGTCACCATTACTATTTATCTTTGGATTAGAAACGCTAAATGAGATTGTAAGGAAAAATAAAGATATAACAGGTGCTAAAATCAAAAAAGAACAATATAAACTTCAGGCATTTGCGGATGACCTGGTCTTTATCCTAGAGGAACCTGAATCGTCGCTACCGTTCTTATTGCAGGATCTCCAGACATACGGGCAAGTGGCAGGCCTAAGAATTAACATGAGAAAAACTAAAATACTTGCCAAAAATTGTTCTGAAGATCAAAGAATGAAAATTCAAAATATCACAAATATGCAGGTAGTGGACAGGATTAAGTATCTGGGAATAATTCTGACAGATAATAATAAAAACTTATTTAAAAACAACTACACTAAATTACTAGAAGAGATAAGACTGGATCTTAGAAGATGGCACGATTTGCATATCTCATGTATGGGAAGAATTGCGACAATAAAAATGAATATTTTTCCGCGTTTCCTCTTTTTGGCTCAGTGCATCCCGATATTGAGGAACATGAAATGGCTCGAAAATTTAAACCGTATAGTCAGGAGATTTATTTGGCACGCCAAAAAACCAAGAATTAATAAAAAACTTCTTACAGATAAAAAAGAAAACGGCGGACTGGGCCTCCCAAACTGGAGGCTATATTGCCAGGCAGCGGCTATGGGTTGGATAAGAGATTGGGTCCTCTTGGAAGATGAGAGACTTCTGCAATTGGAGGGACATGATCTGCAGATGGGCTGGCATGCCCACATCTGGTACAATTTGGATAAAAAACAAGTGACATTCCGAAACCATGTATTTAGAGGCCCACTAAGTAAAATATGGAAGGAAATTAAAATGAGGCATTACACTAAAATTCCAAAGTGGGTATCCCCTTTAGAGGCATTCATATTACCATCCTTATATGAAAAAAAGAAAGGACTAACGTATGAAACATTATTGACAAAAGAGAATGAATTAAAATCCCTAGAGAAGCAAGAAATCAAAACAGCAAGCCTAACTATTTGGGAAAAAAACCAATTAAAATCCAGATTTGCTAAAGACCAAAAAATAAATTTTATAAATGCACCCACGCAATTGGACAAGATTTGGCTTTCATCAGCGGATAAGTTAATACAGAAGTTGTACAGATTTTTCCTAGGAGAAGATATGATGGACGAAACTATCAAACCAAATATGATTAAGTGGATGGAAGACATAGGGCACACGATTCCGACCGAACAGTGGTCCAGAGCTTGGAGATCTTTGAACCTGTTAAGAGCAACAAATTATAAAGAAAATATCTATAAAATGTTTTACAGATGGCACTGGACCCCAGATAAAGTAGCTAAGTGTTATAAAAAGGCATCTGATAAGTGTTGGAGATGTGGGGGAAAAGTAGGGACCTATATTCATATTTGGTGGGAATGTAGACAAATTAAAGAATTCTGGTGAATGATTAACAAAATTGTTAAGGAAATCACTAATGTAAATCTAGAATTTAAGCCCGAAATCTTTCTGCTCAATATGGTACCGGTAGGACTCAAGAAAGAGGATGTAAGATTGATATTGTATATAGTTACGATGGCAAGGATTGGGATAGCCAGACGTTGGAAGACAAATATTATCCCTAGTAAAGAAGAAATAATAGAGAAACTGATGGAAATAGCTGAGACAGATAAATTAAACGTGCTACTCTCAGGAAAGGATGAAACAATATGTCAAGATAGATGGAAAAAAGTATACAAATGGATGAGACAAAATTGTTAATATTCCTCTTCGACCTCAAAAACAATTTAAATAGATTAGTAAGAAGACTCGATGTACATTTTTGTTTTATATGTAATGGGGTGATGGGATGACTGCTGTTGTTTAGTGTTTGTAGTGTTCATTGTCGTGATGTATTGTTATGGGTTACGTGTGACTGTTTGTTGTTGGTGGAATGAAAAACTAAATAAACAATAATAATTAAAAAAAAAAAGAAATCTGGAATTATATATTTTTAAGTACAGTGAATTTGGCTGTAGAAGGAAAGATGGTGTGGTATAGCCTGATCTCATCTGATCTTGAAAGCTAAGCAGTGTCAGAACTTGGAAGGGAGACCACCAAGGAAGAATCTGCAGAGGAAGGCGGTGGTGAACCACCTCTGCTTCTCACTCGCTTTGAAAGCCCCTTGCTGGAGTCATCAAAAGTCTGTTGTGACTTGAAAGCACTGTACGCATACACAAATTTGGTTGCAGTTGACATGATAAGAGAAGTGGAGAATACATTCTCTCTGCATAAGCCATACTAAATTTGATTTTGTACAACCCCTCACTCATCATGACGGGTGCTCACTTCATTGAGGTAAGAACGAAATATTATGATATACATGCAGCTGCCCCCTCCCCATAGAGATCTAACCCCTTTCTCCATAAAATCGACTACAATTGTCTTCTTGCCATGATGCTGGGTGCCTTATCATCCTTCCTTCAGACTGGCTTGTGTCCAAGTGGCTATGGAACAGTAATAAGACTATCTGAGTTACATGCAGAAGTTCCCAGGTTTAGTCCCCAGCAACTCCAGTTCAAAGGATCAGGCGGTAAGCGATGTGAAAGACTGAGCCCCAGAGAGCTGCTGCCAGTGGATACACAGACTAACTTTGATGGACCAAGTTTCAGATTCAATACAGGGCACCTTCACAAGTTCAGCTTCATATATTCATATATATTCAAGCACCCACTTGTGGAACACTGATTTTCATCTAGCTCTTCTCCCTCGCCCCCTTTGGTCCCTTTAGACCTTCCCCAAAGGATGATTTCTGGGGTCATAGAACCTGAACACAGGATGGGTTGGGGGGTGGTTGCAGTGAACTGGAAGAGGTCACTGGCAGAAGACGGAGGAGGAGTGATCTGACCACTCCCCCAGCTCCAGCCTCCTACACATCTGTGGCTAACTTACACTGTGACACCTGGAATAATCTTCCTGGGGAAAATCCACAGGCCTTCCTTTGCTGGGTAGCCAGCTATAAGTCATGATCTGATGTTGGTAATGTGGGAGGGTATGGGAAAAAAAAACAAGAAGGTTATTATGTCAGAACATGGTTAAGTTGTGCTAGACCTCATGAAGGATCCGTCCATCAGTGATTATTAGCTATGGCGATTAAAGAGAGCCTCCACATCCAGAGGTAGCTCTGAATAACTGAGCTAGGAGACAACATCAATGGAAAACCTGGGCCTATATGAAGAAGAAGATGATACTGGATTTATATCTCACTCTTCACTTGGAGTCTCAGAGTGGCTTTTAAACTCCTTTCCCTTCCCCACAACAGACACCCTGTGAGGTAGGTGGGGCTGAGAGAGGTCTGAGAGAACTGCTCCTGAGAGAACAGCTCTGAGAGAACTTGTGCCTGACCCAAAGTCACACCAGTAGCTGCATGTGGAGGAGTGGGGAATCAAACCCTGTTCTCCCAGATTAGAGTCCATGCTGTTAACCGCTACACCAAACTATGCCCTGTTATGATCCTCCAGACGAACAGGTTGGCTGCTGTGTGGAGTGTGCTGCTGGACTAGATAGACCACTGGTTTAAACCAACAGGACATCTTATGTTCTTACCTCGCAGAGCATGTGAGCTGAAGAACTAGATACATAGATGTGTGTGTGTTTTTTTACAATGGTCATATCTATATCCTGGGTACAACCTGGTTCTTAAGGTAAATATTTAGAAATTCCTTGTGCTGTACACTGTCTAAATAAATATATACTGAAGAAGAACTAGAGATAGGATTTATACCCTGCCCTTCACTCGGAGTCTCAGACCAGTTTACAAACTCCTTTCTCTTCTCCTCCCTACCACAGACACCCTGTGAGGTAGGTGGGGCTGAGAGAGCTCTTTCAAGAACTGCCCTTTCAAGGACAGCTCTGACAGAACTATGGCTTGTCCAAGGTCATCCAGCAGCAACAAGTGGAGGAGTGGGGAGTCAAATCTGGTTCTCCCAGATTAGAGTCCGCACACTTAACCATTACAACAAACTGGCTTGAGTGAACAAACTATAATAGAAAATTAGTAGTACCCATTTTCATTTAAATTGGCAGGACGTTTACTTTCCCCTGAAAATACAGCCCCCTTCCCCCTTCCCCTTCCCCCTTGCTATGAGACTTTTTTTCTGTTTGTTTCAGAAAAAAATACAAACAACTTATTTGCATATGGAATATTATTTTGCTCTGAGAGATTAAAGCAATTTATTTCGAATCCCTCTAGAAACTGGTACATCAGCTCAGCTAGTCGCCTGTAACATCTGTGAGCATTATCTCTCAGAAAGCCCTACTATACCAACATTATTTGTATGTATGTGCACACTTTGTATGTGCATGACAACTGAAAAGGTGCATTCTATTATGTGCATTCTAGTAACTGCCCGTGATAAGTTATGTGTTGCAGAAGGTTTAATAGGATGGATGTCAAACCATATAAATATTTATGGGGAAATGCTGATTTTTATACAAATGGGGATATTGCCAGAGATGTGCGTAACTTGTCCTTTCATCTTCACAGATATTTGAAGTTTACACCACATCTATGTTCATAATAGCAGAGATGCAGTTTTCAAAAAGCAGATCCCAATAATGGTTTTGTGGAGGAGCTCCAGTGGCACAATCGGTTAGTGCGCGGTACTTATATTGCAGTATGCAATGAACCAATAATTGTTGTTTATATATTATCATTCAGAGCTTTGTTTAGTCCCCCCTGTTGAAACCACCAATAAGAATCATTCTCACAATATTCAAAATTATGACCTGTTGCCTGTCATGACACTTTTCCACAACAACAAAAATGTCATCCCCACATACACACTTTGGGAATACTCATGGTTATCACCTATTGAGCCATTACTTTTGCAAATGCTGGTGGTGCTAATCAATGTTCCCTCTAAGCTGTGAAGTCTTGTGAGCAAAAATTCTATTTTGTGAGCTACTGACATTAAAGTTGTGAGTGAGCGATTTGGCTACTGCATAAATTACGTTGCTCTGGAGCCATCCTTCCTGAGCTAAGACAAAAATGTGTGAACTGGAAGCTAAAAAACTGTGAGCTAGCTCACACTAACTCAGCTTAGAGGGAACACTGGTGGCAATATACCAATCATTTAGCCGACCTTACGGAACTGACATATTAGAGGTCTGCTGTGGGTGGGAGATACTATGTTGCACTAGGAAGTAGGTCTTCTGGTATAAACTCCTGCTCAAAAGGCAGATGACTGTTCTTGAATCTTACTTTCCCAATGAGCAAGGGAAAAAGTCTTTTGCACAAGTTTATTGTAAGCATGAAATCAACAAGACATTTTACCTAGCATATAAAAGTGCAGAAGAAATCAAAGGACAGAAAGCAGACTTTCAAATACTGGAAGGGCTATCACATAGAGGGAGCAAAGGCTTGGTCTCTGCTGCCCTGTAGGGCAAGACTAAATTTAATGGTAGGATGTGAGTGACTACGAATGGGCACAAACTGGGAAAATGGAGGTTTGTGGAGGTTCGTGGGGGTTTACCTCCACAAACTTTTCCATTTAACTAACCTATTTTTCATTTGTGAGGTTTGTGGTGTGGCAGAACGCCCCACTGTGGGCTAGAGATGCCAAACTCACAGAGGGTCTCCAGCTGATTCTCCTTTACCTGCCCTCCAGGTTTGGTGAGGATTGGTTTTCGGGGTCCAAGTTACAGCCCCCCAAATCTGGTGCCCTTAGGAAAGTACTCTTTTGTGAGTGTGTTGAACAACCCCCCTGCAAGCTACAGACATCAAACTCACAGAGGACCTCCCCAAGATGCCCCTTTACCTGCCTTCCAAATTTGGTGAGGATTGGCTGTTGGGGGGCCTAGTAGCAACCCCCCAAATCAAGTGCCCCCAGGAAAGTACCCTCTGCGGAAATCACAGCCACAGTTTCAGGAATCAGGCCTATTTCAAATGGACCCCCTGCAAGCTAGAGGCATCAGACATGCAGAGGACCTCCCTGGGCTGTCCCTCTTCCTGCCCTACAAGTTTGCTGAGGATTGGCTTGGGGGGGGGGGTGAGTAGCAGCCCTGTAGCAGAGGGAGAAGTGCCTCAGAGCCCTGAAGCACCAACACTGTTCACACAGACTTCCAATTCCTTCCCTCTCTGCTTCCAGCAGTAAGTATTCCCACTCTTCCTAAGTGCAAGCAGCTGAATGTGAGCTGGGGGTATACATCCATTCTGCTTCCGTACAGCAATATGGGAGGTCTCTTGTTGGCAGCCAGAGCTGCTTATCAAGCTTTGGAGGGCCACTATTGGTGTTTGTAGGGCTGAAGAAGGGCTGCAGAAGTCCATCCCCCCATTGACTGGACAATTGATGTACTGGTGCTAGCATATCTGCTCCACAAACTGTTCACACAAACCCCTGTGAAAAACAATTCAGTTTGTGGGCAGTTCATGGGAGACAAAATAGCATGCACAGAGGCTTGTGAACCATGAATGGGGCCCAGTTTGTGATATAATCACAGATCAGTTTGTAATTCAGTTTGTGCCCATCCCTATGCACTGGGATAGTGATAGGAGGTTAGATTTGGACTGAACATTGGGAGAAACTTCCCAGTCATGAGAACGGTTTGTTGGTAGAAGTGAGCATCTCACTGGAGGTTTTCAACTAGAGGTGGGACAGCTTTTTATTTCCTGCACTGAGCTGCGGGTTGGACTCGCTGACCTATTTGTGTGTTTTGTTCTTTGTTTGGCCACTGGAAATTTGACTGGCTGTGCAGATTTTTTTTTTTAAAAAAAATATTGCTTTGGCAGCAGCTGCTACAAGAACATAAGGATATTCACAGTGTCCCCGAAAGTAAGCTGCGACAATCATTTTGTGGCTGTCTCTGCCTCCCGCAGCAGCCATTTTTATGTTAGCCATTTTGTGGCTATGCCCACCACATTGTGACAGAATCCCAAAGGTGCCTTTAGTTTCAAAAAGATTTGGAACCCATGAACTAGCCCATTTTAATCTTGCTCTTCCTCCAAAGGACTCGGGGTGGGGTACATTTTTCTCCCCCCTCCATTTTATCCCTGTCCAAACTCTGCAAGGTATGTTGAGTGAGAGAGAGAGAGAGACTGACTGGCCTAAGGTCACCCAGTAAACTCCCATGGTAGAGCACAGCCTTAAACCTGAGTCTCCCAGATCCTATCCTGGCATTCTAAACACGGCAACATGCTGGTTTTTCATATGCCCCCTCCTGTGGTATCTTGAGAGTTCTTGATCATGTTCATGGTCTGTCTAGGTCTCAACCAATCGCTGCTTGTGCCTTAATAGTTTTAATGGGAATTCATTTTCTTCTTGTAATTAAGCGAAGATGCAGATCCGAAATCCAAGAAAATAAGAAAAAGCTGTATTCCCTTACCAAGCTTGTAATTTTTTCCCCGTTAACACTACAGGGTCGTTGACGGTACCCATGAGCCTACCACAGATGCACATTAATTACCCGTTCTCTAATTACTAGGGTACCAATATAACTGTTCAACCATTCATTAAGCTTTCTTCTCAACGTCTCCAAAGCCCTGGGGACATACGCAAGAAGCCTGCAACTCAGCAACATTAATTGAACCCTATTAACTCATAAAATGAATAAAAAGCTTTAGCTATTGATAAAAAGCCCTCTTCATTTAGTCTGCAAAAGCCACGGTGCACAGATGAACATTTTCCTTCCGTGTGTGCATTTGAGTTGGCTATCAGGCAATGCAGCTGCTCACCACATTAGCTTCTGCTAAAATCAACAGCACAAAATAGCCTGGCTAGTTTCTTATTTATCAGCTTGTACACAAAGGGTAGTTAGTCGTACATGCCAAGTAAGACCAAGACGCCGAATAAACAAACAAGAAGCAACTCAACATGCAGTCAATTACTCAACCAGAAGTTTCATGACACACTATGGTTGTGTTGGTGTGCCACCAGATTTTCATGAGATTCAAGATGGATGAACAAGACGTGCTCGTGAAAATCCATAATGTGCACTCTTTTGTATATTAGTGTGCCTTTTCATATTGTTTCCAATTGGCCACTCTTTGAGCTCCATTTTTCGGAAGAACTTCTTAACAGCAGCAACCATCACTGAATAAAGGGTATCTGTGGACAATAAGACACCAACACGATACATTGATGTGGGTGTTCTAGTAGAAACCATATTGCCTAGATTACCTTCAATCTTTTTTTTTTTTTACATTTTTTAATTGCATTTATGCTACATCCTAGAAATCTAACACAGTACAAACTACAACACTCAACAATATCCCTAAAAATACAGAGTAAACAAGGCTCTTATAAAAGTCTACATTCAGTTTTACAAATACCCTATGTTTATAATTGCATATTAAATGAGTTATATTTACGCTAGTTCTAAAAACCAGTTAAGATAACCTATAAGTGCTTTTTCACAAGTTAAATAGAAAGTATATTCTCAGATCTTCACTTCTCTTTCTCCTGCTGCTTGCATTTCTTCTTTTTCTCAAAGGGGATTTTGACTTTAAATGATTTTGGAGCTGACGCTCCTAGTTCAGATTCCGACTCAGAGTCCAAAAAATCCCCAAGAGACACCGATGTCAATGTAGAGCTGCCACTACTTGTTTCATCTTGTTCACTTGCATCTGGTGTGCTAGTCTCTTGTACTCCTTTTTGTTCCGTTGATGTTTGTTGTTCTTGCAGGAAAATTTGGGCTTTCTCCAATGAATCAATCTTTTCTTTTTTGCCTTTGAAGTTAAAAGTCAGTCCTTCTGGCATGAGCCAACGATATGGGGTTGACGTTTCTTGCAAAAACATCATAACCTTTTTATTTTATTTTTGTGTGTGTGTGTGAATTTCAAATGGAATGTCTTTCAAAGTCTTTATTTCTTCTCCTTGGATTTTCAGAGTTGTCCCGTTTGTAGCTTTTAATATCCGATCCCTTGTTGATCTTCTCAAAATTTTAACAAAAATTTATCCAGGTAAATTATTTTTCCTGATGTACTCTGGATAGACCTGGTAAATCATGTCTATATCTGTTTGAAATGTTTCTTGTTCACAATTTGTCAGAGGGGCCAATGCTTCAGTTAAAACCTGTCTAAGATTTTATCTTTTTTTTTTCCAGCACCCCTTGAAATCTAAGGACATATGCTGATCATTAAAGGTTAATATGGCTAAATCAGAAATCATGTACCTCAATGTGAACAAAGAGGAAAGAAAAGAAATAAACAAAATTACAAATATTGGAATGGGCACCAAAAAGTTCAAATACTTAGGTATAGTGTTACAAAAGAAGATCGATAGAATATCGGAGGTGAATTATAGCACGATATGGAAGAAAATAAAGAATGAAATGAGAAAGTGGAAAAATAAAACTCTTGGTATATCTACTAGAATTAGGAGTGTTAAAATGTTCTGGTTACCTAAACTAACATACTTATTCCAGACGATACCATTAGAGGCCCATAACAAAAGGTTAGAACAATGGAATAGGGCAATTAGAGAGTGGATATTTGGCAGTAAAAAGTGTAGAATTCAAAAAAGGTTGATACACGGTCTCAAGGAGGAGTTGGGTTGGGGAGTCCCAGAGCTGAATAGATATTATGAAGCCTTTCAAATAAAGTCGCTATTAGAGATAGGTGAAGGAGAGGAGCAAAAATGGGTTAGATTTGAAAATGAGATAAACAACAATATAGGAAGATTCGGGATTTTCTCTAAAGCCACAAAAAAAGATCTCAAATTGATTAAAGGCCCCAGACATTCAGCATTAGAATCTTGGAGCAAGTGGCAAGCGAAATGGCTAAGAAGAAACTCAAGATGGACACCACTAGAATTAATATACAGCGAAATAAAAGAGAATAAATGGTGGGAATATCTTAAAACTAAAGGGTATTATAGGTTGGAAGACATGTTTAGAGGACGTAACTTAAAACCGGTGCACGAGATAGTGGAAGAGGTAGGTAACCAACACTGGTTAAAAATAACAGGCCTATACAGTATGGTTAATAAGATCAAGGAAAAAGAGAAAATATGGATAGAGGAACCGATAGAAGAACTATACAAAGGGATGCAAAAATCAAAACAAGGATTAGCAGGGAAAATCTATAGGAAAATGATATCAAATACAGACACGACAATATCTTACCTACAGAACACTTGGACCAAAGAAGGTCAGGTATCAGAAAACTTGGCAAGCAAAATAATGGAAGGAATAGAGGGAATTAAAGTGATCAAATTTAATGAAATGGAGCATAAATTCTTTACAAAATGGTACAAAACACCAGCGCAAATAGCAAACATGATCCCAGGAATGAGCCCCATGTGCTGGCATTGCAAACTGGCTAAAGGATGGTTTTCCCATATGTGGTGGGAATGCCCAGAGGTCAGTGTCTTTTGGACAAAAATATTGCAAATTATAAGGAGAATATGCAAAGTTTCACTGTCCATTAACTTTAATTTAATGTTAATGGGCATAATAGGGAACCCAGGAGTAAGTAAAGAGAACCAAGCTATATTCAAAGCAATGATACTAGCAGGAAAAGCAGTGATTGCTCTGGGTTGGAAGGACAAGAGTAAATGGACAGTAGAAATCTGGCATAATTATTTGTTTGATTTCATACAGTCAGACATAATAGAGAAACTGAACTGGAAGACCAAATGGGCAGACAGGACTACAGCAATCAGCACGAAATGGAAGACCTACCTGGAGTGGCTACCAACAGAAGGAAGAAAGGACATTCAGTGCAAGATTCGGACCTTGTGCCCGTGGCTGGGATCAAAGGACTAAAGCATTGGAAAAACAGAGGGGGAGGAGGGAGGGAGAAGGGATAAAAAACCGTTACGAAATGTACGGGATAAAAGATAATATGTAATACTTACCAAAAACTATATAAAAACTATATTAAAAAAAAAAAAAAGGACATATGCTGATCTTTCCACTTGAAGTTGCAACAGTTGCTGTTTTGTTGAAGTTCTTTCTTTTTCCGCTGATTTCACTTTTTGATTCAATGTTTTTGTATTATATTCCACTTTTTGGAGCTTTTTAGCTTTCTTCTTGGATGTAGATTTGACTTCTTTAATCTCTTTTTGGAGAGTTTCAAAGTTTTTGTTGAGATTTGTAAGTTGTTCCAATAGAGGGCACAATGCTTCTGAAATCATAGTTGCAGTATCTATGGCCATGTCCAGTCTATGACTCGGTGATGACAAGTTAGAAGATCCAGTAGTCACTGTAGTAAGTTTCATTTTGGGTGCCATTCTTCCCCCCTCTGTGTCATTGTTTATATTAAAGGTAAAAGTTATTTAAAGCTTTGGAATCTCTCTCTAAGTTATTAAAAAGAGTTTGTTAGCACTGAGGTGAGATCGGGCAGTCATGATGGGCTTTAAGTCTTTTGTTCAATTGGGTGGGGGCTCTCCCTCCGGACAGATCTTCCCCCAGCTCTGCTTTAAAGTTTAAAGCTTCAGTTTGCTCCGATCTCGCATTGCTTATTTTAGATATTGTCGGCACTCACATTTCTTGAGACTTCAGCGCTGCTAAATAGGGTGTATTCTTATGCTTCATTTAGATCCTTGCTCACTCTGGAAACGGTGTGCACCTCTAGCCGCCATTGCTGACCCCAGTGCGGTAGAACCTATAGGGACAAAAGAGAGCCTCTATCCCTCAGCCATAGTTTTGGGAGTGGCTCTTTTCACGTCCCAGGCTAGATCTCCCTACAGGAGTTCTAGGGGTGGCTGATAGCGATTGGCCTCCCTTCTATCCACTCCGGTACGGAACGCACCCATCAGAGCTCTGAAAGGTGTGACCGTCTAGCGAGTCGCCAAAACTGAAAACCTGCTTACCTTCAGTCACGAACACATGAAGTCAGACCATTGGTCTATTGAGGTCATTGTTGTCTATTTTCATTGGCAGCAGCTCTCCAGGGTCGCAGGTAGAGATCTTGTATATTATCTACTACTTGAACCTTTTAACTGGAAATGCCAGGCGTTGAATCTAGGATCTTCTGCATGCAAAAGCAGATGTCTCACCACTGGCTCCTTCCCCTTGGAGTTGGAAATAGTTAATCAGATTTGACTTAAGATGATGTCAGTGTGGGCAAACAAATAATTTCCATTGCTTTCACTTGGAACTGGGAAGAGAAATCTCATCCCTGCTGTTATCCTGTCTTAGCACATGGTGTGGGTAGTTTCATTTACTCTGTATGGCAAAGAGTTGTTATACGGAGTTATACAACAATAATTAGAATCTAGAAGAGATGTTATAGAATTTCATGAATATACTGTTTCTGTGAGAAAGTTCTGCTTTCAGCCATAGTTTCTCCCTGCAGTCATCTTTTTTCTTCTGGCCTTACTAATAAGATTTGATAGTATCTTGTTAATATTAATGTCTGTTTTTGTCTCTAATGCATAAAAATGGTATAAAAATTGAGTACAACTTATAATAGTGGATTGTATATGTTTATTTAGGTATTTCTGTCCTACTGTTCTCCCCACCAGGGTTACCTAAGCAGCTGTCAAAACATACACACAGAGAAGAACATAATAATTCAGTCAAAGCAGCAAAGAAAAAAAAATATACAGCATTATGCTGACTCACGGGCTGGTCCTAGACTTAATTTGTTTGTTTATTGCCCAATCCCCACAATAGTGGGGCTGTAGGCGATTTACAAGTTTAAAAACATAAAAACATAAAACCATATCCAGCAAATTATCCAGTAATTAAGGAAAGTGGTTAACATTTCTTGTATTTCTCTCCCACATCTTGTCTGTGGATGCCACACAAGCACAGGGGAGGGAGTAAGCTCATAAGGAGTAAAGGATCCAGGTAGGGTCCAGGTAGGTTGCCAACCAAGATGGAAACTGTTGCTGTCCTCAACCAAATTGCCTGGCAGAACATCTCCGCTCTGCAGGCCCTGTGGAACTGCATAAGATCCCGCAGGGCCCAGATGGTATTTGACAGAGAGTTCCACCAGGCTGGAGCCAGGGTCGAAAAGGCCTTGGCCCTGGTTGAGGACAACCTAGGGTTGCCAGGTCCCCTGGGGGGGCAGGGGTTTGCCTGCTCTAGGGTCCCCTAACCCACCAGCCTGGATCTGGCCACCAGGGGGAACTCCACGCCCAAAGTGCCTGAATCGGGCCAACGTGCCTGGCACAATGACGTCATCCGGAGGTGATGTCATCGGGGAATGCTCTAGTGTTCAACCTTAAAACTCTTTTCAGCCTTAAAACTCTATAGACTCTTAGACACAGAGCTTCTCCCCCTCCCCTGCTGGATGCCAGGTAGGGACCTGGCAACCCTAGGACAGCCAGATTGCTCTAGGGCTGGAGATCACCAGCAAGTTATTCTGTGAAGATGTCAGGTAACCCTGCCGTAGTTGGAAGTGGGGGTGGGGAGGAGACATCTTTCACAGTTCTGGAATGCGGGAGGAACACAGAGTCTCCAGCTTAGGTAATTTACTGTCTCTGTAGTGTGTCTTATCATTTCGCCTGACCTTGGGTCCCATACCGCTTTGGCAGCTGGAGATATACTGGTCTAGGTATTTTCTTTCACTTTTGGGCAAGCGTAAAGTGTATTCATTGGCTTGTAGCTGGGTGGGGTTAGTTTGAATGGGCTGTAATTGACCATGTAACGTAGTGCTTGGCATCACTGGCAAAGAGCTAGTTCATGCATCTCTAAGACTGGTCTTTAATAAATACTATCATCTTATGAAGCCTGGTGTTTGACTGACTATCTGGAGAACTTGCCAGAAGAGTGAAATGCTTTTCCGGGGGTGTAATGGAGGGTGTAACAGAGAATTGTTGGGTTGGCTCACTTAATGCCAAAGGTTGTGAACAGAGTCTTTGAATCTTGCTAAAAGACTCAAGTTCTAGCCCTATCCAGACTATAATGCCTGCAAGTGGGAAGGAAAGCACAACCCAGTTCATATTCAGCCAGCAGCCCTTTTGACCTGTACCAACAATCTGTGCATCTGGCCACATTCTAGCTCTATACCTGCAGCAGAGAAGGAACAGAAACTCAGCCCTGGATCAGATTCAACTGGTAGACATTTTTGACCTGTACCAAAGGCTTGTGCCTCTGGCAACACCCAGGCTAAATTCCTAAAGTGGAGGAGGAAAAGAAGCTCAGTCTAGATTGTATTCAGCTGGGCACTAATACGTTCATAACATTCTTTCCCTGAAATGTCATGTAAAAGAAACAATTCAACTGGGAACATCATCAATGAAAAATGAGCAAAACGAAGATGCTCAAAACAGCATCACATAAAAACAAAACAATATTTTAAAGCCCATATATGTATACCCCTGGGATGAGTATTTGGTGTGGTGCTGTCACCTGGTGTGGTGATAGTTCTGGTCCATGCATATCATGGATTAAACCCAGGGAGGCGAAAGCAAACTTCAGATGGAGATGTGCAAGTTGCACTTCACCTTTAAGAAAAATTCTTCACACTTTCCCCTGGGAATTTTAGTTCCTGGAGAACCTGAATTATCTGTCAGATGTTGTAGGAACTGCAAGGGGGTGCCTGGTGCATTCTGGGAATGTAGTTTCCCAAGTGTTTTAGGGATGCCAGCCTCCAGGGTCCCCAGAATTATAACTCATCTTCAGATTATAGAGATCGGTTCTGCTAGAGAAGATTGATGCTTTGGAGGGTGGACTCCAGGGCATTTTATCCCCACAGAGGGCCCTGTCCACCCCCCAGTCTCCAGGAGTTTCCCAGCCTGGATCTGGCAACCCTACTCTACCCCATCCCCTGCTATCATCCCAAAAATGATAGTTAGTGCCAGTCATTGCAGGAACTTCAAATTGTCCTGTGTGTAGACCCATAGCCAGAGTGGGGCCCTGGGGGCAATGCCCTTCCCTAATTTGCCCTGCCCCTCTTGGCTACCTCCCCACCTGATCCCTCCATGCCCCTGGGATCCTGGGGTGACTGGTGAGTGGAATGGCCCACCCCAGCACTGCCCCCACAGCCAGCAGCAAGCCCTCAGCCAGCAGACCATGAGTCTGTGCACTCTGGAATGGCCCGCTGTCTATCACCCACTCTGTCTGGAGCTCCTTGTAGGACTGCGGGCTGCTGCTCCCTCCACTGCTGCTAGCTGACTTCTTGCCCCACTTGCCCTGAGATGGGCTTCACGGCTTGTCGGCCGAACCCAGCCCCATGCCTGCACTTCTGCTGATGACACTCCTGTGGCTTGATCGCCTCTTGCACCTGTCGTGCTTACCACCACCCTGGAGTTGCTGCTGTCACCAGTTGGACTCCTCCTCATTGTCTGCCAAGAGGTGTAGGAGGACGATCGGGGTGATGGCGCTGGGGGGAGGAGGACCTCACTATGAAGAGCGGGGGGAAGCCATTGGGAGCCAAAGGAGACAGCAGCCCAGAAGGAAGCCTCTCTTGGACGGGGGCAGCTTCTTTCCCAGTGGCTCTGTGGAGCTGCTTGGGAGTCGGGCAAAAGTGGGAGCCTGAGAGGAGGGACTTCCCTTTAGCTGTCTTCGGGGGTGTACACGGCCAGGGGATGGGGATTTGCTGCTCTCTCCTCATTAGATCACCACTAATTAGAACATTCACTAATATAATCAGTGGTGTTCTAATTAAGCTCGCCACTCCCAGTCTTTGTCCCTGTTCTGAAAATTTTCTGGCTACAGGGCTGGCTGGTTGGGTGACAAAGTGGAGGGATAAAGAAACACGGAAGGGGGACAATGACAGACCTTTCTTTCCTCTTGACTACTTTCCACTGCTCTGACAAGGGAGGGGAGAAGGAATTCCTTCCTGTCTCGGATTTACCCTCCTCGCCAGAGAGGAAGTTGGAGCTGCCCTGAGCCATAGGAGGATGAAATCAGACAACACCTGTCAAATTCAGCCTCTCCGGTGGTGAAGTGGGACCTCTCCAAAGAATGCAGCACCTAACATTCAAGCTGAACCTCTGCCACTTGAATGCATGTCCTTTTGGAAATAATGGAGCAGCAATGCTTTGCATGCCTTTAGATGTTAATCTGTATGCACATCCTGATGAAGAGACTGCTTTTTCTGTGCAGCCCTGCCTTCAAGGAGATGTTCATCCCTATTCATGTTTGACCTTAACTTGTCAACCAGGCAGACCTGGATTAAAGGCAGGAGCGTCAGCCTGATGGCTTTGGCAACAGGGACAGGTTCTTTGTCTATCTGTCTGGGAACAGACTGACAACCTTTTGGGGAAGCACGGGATAAAATCACTGGAAGGGGCAGGGGGGAAACGTTTACCCAAAACCAGTCCCCTCTTGCAGCTCTGCAGTCCTGCACATCACGCTTTCTCCAAGCTCTACAACGTTTTTTTTAATTTGTATTTAGCTCTCAGAAGTTAATGGCCTCTTAAAAATCCGGGCAGTCTTTCCTCGGTGAAGTTAATCTTTCAGTGTGTTCTGCTCGAGGACTGAGAAATCTCCAAATCAATCTGTGTCTGTTGTGTGTGTGTTTTTTAAAGGTCTTTGCCTCCTAACAATACCAAGTCTGTCACTTTCAAAGAAAACACTGGAAGGTTACATGGCTCTAACTGAAACCTGATGGATTTTGCCATCATGGCAATTTACCTTCAGTCCACTGGATAGTGAAATTATTAGGAAGAAAACATTTACTTGCTTTCTTCTTCTTTAATTTCTCTTTTTCCCAAATGGAAGTTAAAGGCAGAACTACTGATTTGAATTGCCTTACTCAAAAGGACACCATTCCAGATGGTGAGTATGTGGGGCACATTAAGTGCCATCAAGTCATTTCTGATTTATGGCAACCCTATGAATTAATGTCCTCTGAAATGTCCTGTCATCAACAGCCTTGCTCAGGTCCTGCAAACTGAGGGCCCTTATGGCTTCCTTGATTGGGTCAATCCATCTCATGCTGGGTCTTCCTCTTTTTCTACTGCCTTCAACTTTTCCTAGCACAATTGTCTCTTCAAGCAATTCTTGTCTTCTCACAGAGAGCTAGTTTGGTGTAGTGTTTAGGAGCATGGACTCTAATCTGGAAGAACTGGGTTTGATTCCTCATTCCTCTACTTGCAGTTGCTGGGTTACCTTGGACAAACCACAGTTTTCTCAGAGCTGTTCTCTCAAGAGCAGTCTCAGCCCCACCTACCTCAAAGGGTATCTGTTGTGGGGAAGGGAATGGAAGGAGATTGTAAGCCTCTCTGAGACTCTAAGTGAAGCGTGGAGTATAAATCCAGTCTCCTCCTCCTCCTCCTAATATGACCAAAGTTCAATAGGTTTAGTTTAGTTATTTTAGTGTTCGGGCTTGATTTGATTTAGAGCCCACTTATTTGTCTTTTGTCACTCCACTGTATCCATAAAACTCTCTTCCAATGCCACACTTCAAATGAATCAACTCTCTTCCTTTCAGCTTTCTTCATTGTCCAACTTTCACACCGAATACATAGTAACGGTGTGTGTGTGTGACAAATATAGTAGAACATTGAGCCTTAGATTGGGGAGATCCGTGTTCAGATCTCCATTCAGCACAGCTCATGGGGTGATCTTGTGCCAAGCACAGTCCCTTCTACATTTTGTGGCCTGTTATGACAAAATTAGGAGGGCAAGGCTATATATGTTACCTTGAGGTCTTAGGTGGAAGATGCAAGTCCAAATGGAAGGTATGTGATGGAAAGCCAAGGTCAGAAGTTAGCTACAAGAAGAAGCTGGGTGGGGGTCAATGTTGGCCAGGGCCATAGGCACAAGAGAAAGAGGGCTTGTCCCATGCTTTCCCTTTTCTTCCCAGAGCTTAACACAGTCCCATGAGAGATGTTTCCCATTGGGGAAATGGTACAGGGGAAGAGTTATCCATCTCTTATTCAGTGATATGGCCCAAATCCATATCAAGTCCTGCCACAGCTGATTTTTGCAGCTAAATGACACATCTGAGGATCCCTAGTGTCACATTTAGTCTAGCCCTAAGAAAGGGGCAAAAAAAGGAGAGAAATTGTAATGTGATGCTTTACTTTTAAATAGAAGTAGAGAATCAGGAGACATTAGTTGTATACAAATTAATCTATTAAAACATCTAGGCTCAGATATTTCTGGCTGTCTGATAAAAGTTGTCTTGCAACCTTTAATTTCTGATAGAACAAATGAATGAATTGTGGGTTCTGTTCTTTGAACAAATACTGGCAAACCAGACAGGAAACCTTCAGAGAGTTTTACCTTTTACTGGGAGGGAAAAATTCTCTTAATTAGACAGGTTGTTAGAAAATACAAGCATGTGAAAATGAACCCTATAGCTACTGCAAAAACAAGTGCCAAATTTATAAAAGCTTCTACCATTTCTCAACCACGTTATAGTAAATAAAATTCAAAGCAAATCAGCTTTCAGGTTACTGTCTTAAACTGTATTTAGGAATTCTTCTATAAACCCAAGTCACACACACACACACACGGAAATCTCACCTAATCTCTTCTGAGAGTTCCATCCAGAGAAATCTGATTTGCTTATCACATCAGAGCATTTTTATAGAACAATAGCAGTCTTATACAAAATTGCTTCTAACTTAAACAGGTGATTCACAGCCAGATAAATGATTGGTTCTTAACTATTGATGAGATAATCCAACAGGCGCATCTAAGAATACATCTGATATGAGTTCATTATCTTTTCTACAGCAAGAGTCAAAGGCCAAATTTACCCCTTAAATTCTATTAAAAGGGGGGGGGGATCTGATATTTCTGCAACTGCTTTAATCAGCTGTCAAAGATAAAGGGTGGGGGAGAGACCTTACGCTATCAGAGTTCACCAATAGCTGAACCTAGTATGAGTTTACACTACAGGAAAACATGCATGGTAAGGACAAAGGTGATGATATATTCAGAATACTGCTACAAAAGTTTTAATTAGTGATGCTCAATCATCTACTATTCTGTTTTGTGTCCTGTTTCCTGGTCATGACCAGAGCATCTGGTCAGTGAGCTGTCCAGATGCAGAAAAATGAACTTAGTTGTGTCCATTTATAAAATTTGACTGCCGTCTCACATGATTAGACTGCTTTTTTGGAGCCACTTTCCATTTCCTGACTGTTTTTGTCACTTCCCATTATTAAAAGGCACACAGTTAAAAGAGGAGGGAAAAGTGGTGTTTTTTTTTTTTTAGTTCAGACTTACTATTTAGATGTCTCTGTGTATCTTCCATGTCTCCTGGTGAATCTAGATAATCTTGTGGTCACTTCACAAATGGATGCTGTGACCATACAACCACAAAATCAAGGAAGTTTGATCCAAGTATATTCACCCAGTGATGGTGTTCCTGCTGAAATTCTGTGTATAGAAACACAGTATGGAAAATCAATGCATAAATCAAAGATACTGGTGCTTCTTATCACACGTAGTCTAAAACCCAGAGAGGGCCACTCTCCTTCTACCCTCCTTAACTGGCACTCCTTCACTGCCAATAAAAAAAAGAAGAAAAGCTATTTGGAGTTGGCACAGGAAATGGTATTAATGATCAATGGGGCGGGCCCAGGGCTGATATGGAACAAGGAGGGAAATTATGGGCTTTTCAGTCTACATTAATATGTTACAACCAAAAATTATTACACTGGGACTGGAGGTGCAGTATTAGGCTGAAAGCCTGGCAGTTGCTACCCATCTTAAACAACATACTTGTGTTGCTAAAAAAAGAATCCAGACATTGGCCTCCTGGCAGACTTCTCTATTGAAAAGGAAGAAGATAAATGGATATCTGTAAAAGAAGGTCATAATCACAAATAATCGTATAAAAATGGAGTGTGTGTTGGAGGCTAGATAGATGACAGCTAATCAGGTAATGCAGATTTACCCCTGTCTGTATATTTGAGTCAGTAAAATGCAGGTTTTCAAAAGAAATTATGTTCATCAAAGTTTTGTTTTGTTATGGATCAAGTAAGTTATCCTGGCATCAATGTGATGTGATATACTTCGGGCTAGTTCGCACATACGTCTTCATTACCTGACTTTTCTGCATTTTGTTGGGAGCCTGATGGGATGAAATAATTGGGGGGGGGGGAACCATGCGTAGATCTCTATTTTTATAAAGTCAAATAGCCAGTTTTGCTCACTGGCATGGTGTAAAGGCAAGAAAGCTTAATCCTTCTGTCCCTACATTCTTCTTTCATTCTAATTCCTTTCTCATGGGCTGTTACTGCTCTTGGCTCCCTCTTTTGAGATTTTTCTGTCATTCTAGGATTAATAGAGCTGTAACTAGGATGGCTAGGATTGGCAAAATGTCATGGTGAGAAATGGCTAATCCCTTCCACTCCCACTCTACTGTGGCTCTAATCCCTCCATGTACAGTTGCTGTTTCCCTTTTTTAAAAAAAAGAAAAGAAAAGAGAAGAAAACCTTTTGAAGGTACTGTAATGATTTCCTAGTATTTTGTCTAGTTTGGCTCCAAAATTATGAGCCAATCAAGTGTGTGTTTGAGAAGGCATGAAGAGTGGTGGAAATTCAACCTGTGGAGTTATTTCTGTGGTGGCCAATTAAATATGTAAGTAATCACCTGATGTTGTACATATATGGGACCTGAGATGCTGAAATAAACAGGATTGGAGATGTGTTTAACTTAATGGTTGATAACGTTGTAAGGTCCTCAGGCTATTGGATTATGGATGGTGGGCATATATCTTCCTAGTGTTGTAGTATAAGTCTTTTAGAAGCAGGAGGGGCACAAAGGGTCCATTTTTGTTGACCAATCATTAGTCCCCAGGAGACAGTCAAATAATTTAAAAGTACATAAGCATACTCAAAGGTCAATGGCAATTTTAATACAAAATTGACATGGGTAATTATTCTCTCCTCAAAAGACTGAATTAATGGGATATGCCCAAAGCGATGCATAAGTTACAATGCCAGCAATTAGTCACTTTTATACTTTTACTAAAAAGGTGTTGCGATATTCAGTATATCTTAAACACACACACACAAGTTGCAGTTTGAGAACCATAGAAACAATAGGTATAACATTTAGGGCCATGTCCCATTGTTTTAGCAAAACAGGGCAAGCTAGCTCCTCATTCCATTCATCCCTGAGACTTTGCATATTGTGTTGATTAATTTATATAACATTTATAAATAGATATTATAGGTTTTGTTTTCTGCATTTATTCGATGAGAGTTCCCAGGAGTAAGGAAGTCTCTAAAACACTTGGCGCTGTACGGCCATATGTAGAAACCAACAGAACTTGCAGTTGTAAATACTGCCATTCAGCAGAGGTTGACGGGTCATATGTGGATCTCATCTGAGAAAATTACAACAGCTCCTTGTCACAGAGTATTAATTGGTCCAAAGTAAAAATTCCCCTGCCTGTCTTGGTGATGTAGGCTTGCTCTTTCTGGAGAGGTGATACCATTCTTAGCCATATATCTACGGAGTTATTAAACTGGATCAAATCTAGACTACAGCCCCCATCCCACATACCTTTTGCACATGAAGGTCCCATGATCCTCAGCATAGCCTTTTTGGTGGCTTCCTTCCTTTTTCATCAGCAGAAAAACTGATTGTATACCTGTTCTGTCCCCACACTGTTCCTCCTCACTGCCTGGAGAACTGAAACCAGACAGCAAGTAACAAAAACAAAACAAACAAATAACAATAACAACAACAAAAAGCCAGTCAGATCCCAGTGTTTCCTGTCATTAGCGAATATCAGGAATTATTGAAATCAGATTACTTCTGTTTAGGAATGCTAAGATTTTTGTACATTCACTGCTCTAACTCAAACTTTAATGGCTTGCCTCTGGAAGTGGTGGCAGTTACAAGCATAGACAGCTTCAAGAGGGGATTGCATAAACATATGAGAAAGAAGACCATCATTGGCTATTAGCCACAAGGTATAGATGGAACACTCTGTCTGGGGCAGTGATGCTCTCTGTTCTTGGTGCTTGGGGGCAACAGTGAGAGGGGTTTTGGAGTTCTGGCCCTGCTGGTGGACCTCCTGATGGCACCTGGGTTTTGGCCACTGCGTGACACACTGAGTGTTAGACTGGATGAGCCATTGACCTGATCCAACATGGCTTCTCTTATGTTCTTATGAGTGGATTTGATGGTTTGATATAGGTTCTTTTAAACTGAGGGATGGAACTGTCATTGTTGAAAATGAATTCTGAGAGAGAAAAAATAGACTTCAATATCAATGCCAGCCTGCCCACCCAAGGTTGGGGATAAGTAGTACTTTTTACAACCTGCAGCTGCACTGGCTAGCCATTCTTTTGTTATACTGATGACCAGACTGATTTGATCACTCTGTGCTGGAAATCAGTTAGTAAGAAGATCTTGAGGTGAAGGAAAGGAAATAATTCAGTTAGTAGTTTGGAAATGCTGGGTTTAGAAGAAAACATTTTGTTGCCATCTTCATTCTTTAATTTAACCCCACACTGTTGTATGCTGACAACCTTGTCCTGATTTCTAGAACCCAAGCTGGCCTAAAGCATTTATTGCTTACTGTAACAATGAATTACTGGATATAAATGAGGACAAATCCAAAATTATAGTGTTCACAAAGACAACAAGACAATCAAACAAAAGATGGAAAAGCTACAAGTCAATGAATTCAGTTATCTGGGAATTGTATTCCAGCCAAATTTATCATGGTCCAGGCACATTTGATAACTGAAATGGAAATCTATTTAGCCTTACTAGCCTTAAATAAGGGTGTTTTTTTGGTTTGTTTTTTACATTCAAGGAGCTCAATATGTGCCAGTGCTCCTGAAGGCATACAAGAATGTAGTGATACCACACATGCTGTATGGCTTCCAGATCTGGTTCCTGAGTCCAGCTGAACAACTTGAAAAACTCCAACAAACCTTCTTCCACAAAATACTAACTCTACTACCATGTATTGCTTCTGCAGTTGTATGACTTGAACTAGGTCTTCCAAAAATCTCAACACTAATCTAGAAGGCTTTAGCCAGTTTCAAGTACTGACTATCAAACTCTGAAGATCTTCCAGCATTCACCACACTGGCAGCACATGAGTGGTGCTGGTCAAAATGGAATGAAACCATAGATACAAAAATAGACCAACTGGGCTTATGGAAGCCAAAAAATCTAACCAAAACATGGCAAACTTTATTTACAGAGAAGGTGATTAAACACGACTGGGACAATCTTCAAAAGGATGCCAGATGAAAATGCTCCCCACTTAATCTGGAAATTAAATATTCTACTAAATTTGACCCACCTCCTTATTTTATCTTGCTGACAATCCCAAAACTGAGGGGGTCATATATGTTGGTAACGTGTTTCCAACAGCCCTGATGAAGGGCCATTTTCTCTGGACACCTTCAGACCAGCACTTTTGTGACTGCTCTCTGAAAGAACTTGACTAACATCTCACATTTTCTTCTGTTGTCCAAAAACATGCCACAGCAAGAGAGAAATTCCTTAGCAAATGCATTCTGAAGCCTTCAACCTTTTCTGATACTAGAAGACTATGACTACTCTTCAGCAGCCTCTAGACATGGCAGATTTCTGCTTTACTGTGTTTGTAAACTCCTAAATTGTATTTTACCATGCATGGCCATTGGGTTATCTAACCTAAATAAACTTGAACCTGAACTTTAATTTAACCATTAATTAATACAATCATCTGGAAATGTTCTAAAGATGATACTCATAAAGCAAACAGAAAGCAAACGTAAGAACAGCTGACTAAAATGTGGCAAAGCAGCCAAACTCAGATTTTTGGGAAAAGAAGCTAATGGGGGAAGAATTCAGACTCCTCTTAACATTAAAGAACCCCAGAAGTAAAAAATTGACAGGCTTAGCCAATCATAGTTGTATTAATTATTTAAAGAATACACATGATTTGGGTCTGATCTTATTTCTTATCTTAATACGCACTCAGATTCTCTGTAGGACAAAGGTGAGTTGAGCAATCAGTTGTCTATTCTGAAAGTAGAGTTGGAAAAGTGCCACTCATTCTGTTCTATATTTGTTTTGAAGCTTTGCTTCTTAAAGTTTCTGCCCTCTTTCAATAATCCATTGCACATTTCTAGAAGCTTCCTTAGTGCACATGATGCAAATTTAAATGCCTATATGTGTTGCAATATGTACCTCTATATCTTTTCCATAACGATAATCTGTACTGAAATGTGCAATCAAGTCTGAATGTGATGGAAAGCCTCCCCCCCAAAAAAAAAATAAAAAAAAAAATCCAGAATACCCCAGTGCAAAACTGGTGAAATGAACATGCATGCAGGTCAGTGTTCCCTCTAAGCTGAGTTAATGTGAGCTAGCTCACAGGCTTTTAGCCCCCGGCTCACACATTTTTGTCTTAGCTCAGGAAAGATGGCTCCAGAGCAAACTCATTTCTGCAGCAGCCAAATCGCTCGCTCACAACTTTAATGCCAGTTGCTCACAAAGTAGAATTTTTTGCTCACAAGACTCCACAGCTTAGAGGAAGCATTGATGCAGGTCTACTGTATGACATGAACTGTAGCAACTGAACAGTGTACTCTTCAAAGAATTCCCAGGAGGGATGGAAAATGTGGGTTGGATCTAGGAAGTTTTCTTTTCTCAGTCTTGGCCAATTCCCTTTTTTATTACAGCTTCCATTCACATGGCCTTTTTTCTATGAAAGTCCCAATTATTCCCTCTTAAAAAACAAAACAAAAAACCAACCGTGGAAAAGTTGGTTGGCTCCAACTCATTAACATCTTTACCTCAAAATCAGGGGACATGTGAATGTCTGAAGTTGTTCTTATATTGGGCCAATCTACTGATCCATCTAGCTCAGTCAACAACCTATGCTTTTTTCATGCGCAAGCCTCACGTGCAGGAAACCATCAGTACTTGATGTTACAGAGCAGCAAAGGATCCTGGGTGGGCTGGAAGAGAGCAAGACACTGTCCCAACTAACTCTCTCTTCTCCCTCTAATTCTCACTCATCTTTCACTCATCCTGCTTCCTGGCTTCTAGAATCCAAAACCCTGGTTAGAGTTAGAAAAGAGCAAGAGTCCAGTAGCATCTTAAAGATGAACAAAAATTTGTGGCAGGGTATGAGCTTTCGTGAGTCACTGCTCACTTCTTCCGTTAGAATTGACCTTTAGAACTGAAGAATACACTGTACTCTTTTCAATGTGCCAACCCTCATATTAAAGGAACACGTCTTGAAAATCAGATAGGAAGATACTTGCAAGAGCTTCCTTATGGAACACTCTGAAATAGTCATCACTTTCCCTACCAGATGGCTGTCACCTCAGAAATGTCAAACATAATAATTAAAATCTTTATTTTGGAATGCGTTTCACAGTTTGTGCCTGGTGGGAAGTGCTTCGCACCATGTGAACTTTAAGAGAACACTGCTGAATATAATTTGTCATGTTATTTTCAGTCAACTCCTTAAGATCTTCATCTCTTTAAGGTCTTCATCTCACGTAATGGCACCCCGGAGTAAAACAAGGAACTCCCTTAACAGCAGGTTTCTTTAAAGAAGTCTTGCGAAGCTGTTGGCATTTAACTGGTGTGGCCAATAAAATCACGTTGTGTCAGATAACCTGTGGTGAAAAGCAAGTTAAGTGTCAGAGTCTGGCCTTCCTCTGAACCCTTGACCTGCCATGTTCCTCCAACTTCCATCTCCAATGGCAGTGAAAGGATGTTTCTCCCTGGAGATTTTTTGCTGGGCTCAAGAAAACTGTTCTCACCTCAACATTCCTTCAGCATTTCTAGTGTCACCACTTGCAGGTTAATCTTTAGTTTTAAACTCAATCCTTCCCTTTTAACCCCCCCCCACTAGAAACTCATGAATCATCTATTTCCACACTGGATGATGATCAAGAATTTTTCTATTCTGCAAGTGCTGGAAGATAATTTTTCTCCCCCTCATGAGATTGCATTTCTAAGTCCTGTAACACATTTCAGTAGAGTGACCTTTTCCAGTCTTGCTTCAGCTGTGGCTGTGGAAGACAAATCTTCTGGATCACTGGGGAAGGGCTGTGGCTCAGTGGAAGAGCATCTGCCTGGCGTGCAAAAGGTCCTAGGTTCAATCCCTGGCACTCCAATTAAAGGACTAGGCAGTAGGTGTAGAGAGCCAGTTTGGTGTAGTGGTTAAGTGTGCAGACTCTAATCTGGGAGAACCGGGTTTGATTCCCTACTCCTCCACTTGCACCTGCTGGATGACCTTGGGCAAGGCATAGTTCTGTCAGAGCTGTTCTCTCAAGGACAGTTCTGGAAAGAGCTCTGTCAGCCCCACCTACCTCACAGGGTGTCTGTTGTGGGGAAGGGAAAGGAGTTCGTAAGCCACTCTGAGACTCCAAGTGAAGAGTGGGGTATAAATCTAATCTCTTCTTCTTCTTCTAGGTGATGTGAAAGACCTCTGCCTGGTGAGCTGCTGCCAGTCTGAGTAGACAATATTGACATTGATGGACCAGTATTCTGATTCAGTATAAGGCTGCTTTCTTTGTATTCCACTCCACTGGATGTTTGTTTGGAAGAGGAGGGGGCATGTACTATTGACACCGGGGGGGGGTATAGTTTTTAGTTCTGATAGGCCTCTCAAAGGCTTTTGATATCATGAAATGTGATATCATTGCAAGTTGTCTTCCTGGATGGTTGGGTGAGGGCAGGCCTGTAGCCAGGATTCTTTTTAACCCAGGGGGCTCTGGGGTTTGGGGGGAGGGCTACTGGTGCCTCCCCCAATGAAAATACAGTCTAGTGATAAAATACAGTCTAAATTTGCAATGGGGGCCTCAGTCAAAGATTTGCAGATGGTGGAAGCAAGCTGTAGATTTTCTTCACAAAGTTCCATGTAGGCAGACTGGTTTTATGAAAAGTTGAATAAATATCAGCAATGTGTAAGCTTTAACACACACACGCACACACAAACATACTATTGCACAGAGACCAGCCAAATACTGTAATACAGACAGCTACAAAATGAAGTGAAATGATGCTGAAGTTCCCACCGTTGGGAATCTGTGCATTTGCATACATACAGATGTTGGCAGATGGCCAGCCAGTTCCTAGCTATGGGAGTGGTGCCAGAGCTAAAGTGGGGATTTGAACTCAAAAAGAGAGGAGCCAGCCTATACGATCCCAGACACTATGAATATTAATTTTCAATTGAGGGGGGCACATTCTGCTGACATGAGATTTTTGAGACTCTTCTCCCCCCTTTCTAATTTATGCAGTTTGCAAGGGTTATCAACAGCTTACTTGAGTGCAGATTGGAAAATGGTCAGTGAAATCCAGTCCGTTACACAAGCCTTCCTTGTGCAGTTGATGTTGATTCTGACTTTCAGACTGGCAGTTTGAAGTGGGAGCCAGTTGAGGCAAAAAAGCTCCAGAACAAACTATTCCGGGTTTTCCCGGTCACACTGCACCAACTGATGCAGGAGCATACTGGGAGGAGGCACACGGGAACGTTCAGACTGCTGGCCCAGAGGCGCGGCTGTAAATGGCAAAGTGGTATGACCATGGTACTGCTAAAGTAGCAATCCAGTCCACTGTAACCTCAGTTGTGAAGATCAAATAGAGCATGTGCCCAGCCCGGTGAGTGGGGGCCATTACAAGCTGGGAAAGTCCTAGGGCTGCCATGGATGACACCAGGTCTGCTGCCTGAGTAGAGGCTGCATCATCAGCATGGACATTGAAACCACCCAGGACTATCAGTCTAGGGTGTTCCAAGGCCCAGCCTGATACAGCCTCCACCAGGGATGGTAGGCTATTGGCCAGTGCGTTAGGTGGTCAGTACACCAGCCAAATCGCCACACTCTCCTTGGTTTCCCACACCAGGCCAGTACACTCAATGCCCGTGATCCTCAACGGAAGGAGGACCCTGAAGGAGTAAGCCTTCCTGATGAATAATGCCACTCCTCCCCCCCACCCCCTAGTCCAGGTTTGGTGAAGGACCAAAAACCTAGGAGGAGCTGCTTGGGAGAGAGATACTGGCTCTCCCTCTCACACCCAAGTCTTGGCCACACACACCAGGTCTACATTCTACTCCTGCAGAAAGTCCCGAAGGACTGCAGTCTTATTATTTATAGACCTGGCATTACACAGTGCCAATGTCGGAGGGGGATCAATCGTCCTCATTCACTTAGAGCTCTTTCAGCCCCACCTACTTCTCTCCTCCTCTCCCCCCCACCGTGGTCTGTACTGTTTTTATTCTTGATTAGCAGTCTTTGCACCCCCTTTATCTCATCTCTCATATTCATATCTTAATAACTGAAATTGAGAGCCTAATTATATAAGAACCTGAGACTGTCACCTTGTTAGCCTCATGGTTTGTCTAGTCCTGCCTTCATGTAGGATTACCAGCTCCGGGTTGGGAAATACTTGGAGATGTGTGTGGGGGGGTGGAGCCTGAGGAGGGCAGAATTTGGAGAGGCACCTCAGCATGGTATAATGCCATAGAGTCCACCTTTCAAAGTGGCCATTTTCTCCAGGTGAACTGCTCTCTGTCACCTGGAGATCGTGACAAAAAAAAAAAAAATGATTATATAGTATGTGTAGTATTCTAAATCTGAAAAAACACTGTAATGAAGGAATACACACAGAACTTCTATTTGAAAAACTTCTTATTAACTATTCGTTAAATATGCAGTACAAGTACGAGTTGAATTTAAACCCATGAAGCTAAACCACAATGCATGAGGTTCACCATGTAGCAATAAGCATGGCAATGGATGTCCCAGGTAAATCTCTGTTTCAGCCCTTCATCAGGCTGTAATTCTATGGCAAAGCCAGGAGCACAGAGACAAGCTAAATAAAGCTGGATGTGCATGAGTGACTTCCTGCAGCCCCACCAGACCCAATCTGCATTTGCTATGTAAAGCTGTTCCATGTTGCTGTGGCACCAGCATCCCATTTGGCTCAGTATAAAGCTCTCCTCTGTCTGCATCAGGATGCAAGATGTTTAGGGAGAGCACATGGGGGGGGAGCAGCCTTCCAGGGGCACCGGCAGGGCACTGCGCTGTCCTGTGCTGCTGGAGGAAACGGCATTTGTGACAGAAAGTAAAATTGGGTGACCTGGCGGAGGGGGAGGTGGGAGGGCCGGAAGGATGTAAGGAGCTGGGTAAAAAACACAAAACACCCAGCAGTTGCCAGGCAGGCCTTTCTGGAGACTGCCCCAGGAAATAACAAATGGTTCAGAGGTGGGTGTGTTTCCACACACACACACCCTCCAAGGCCCAGGACAGACTGGCAATTTGCCCCGGTAGCCAGTCGCGGCAAAAAAACCCTGGAGTAAACGATACCGGTTTTTCCCGTCCACACAGCGGGGGCCTCTGCCGGAAGATACCGGACGGAGGCGCGCGGGAGCGTTCAGACTGCCGCTCCGGAGGCGCGCTATATTCGCTGTTTCCCCATTATTTTGGCTGTGGGCATATGTGCGCATGCGTGCTTGAGCGCTCATGCGCTTATGCGCATAAGCGCATTTTGCCGATTTTTTTTTTTGCCCTGCAACGCCAGCACCACATTGGGCAGTGGAGCGTAGCGTAGCCAATCACATCGCTGCTGCCTCATGCCCAACGCGGGTTGCTCCCGGCTTTTCGGCTGCGCGTTCAGACTCCCCGGAAGCGGAGAAACGCGCGACGAACGCAGGCCTTCAAGATTTGTGCCGGCTTTTATCAGGTGTTTTTTTAATCCGGCAGTGAAGCGCGAGAGCACCGGTAGGCTACGGGTGGGGGACGCCAGGCAGATGTGCCTGTGTGAACATCCCATTTACCCCGATATTGAGTCGTTGTCAGCCCGGGTCCCATCCCGCGGCAAATTGCCAGTCTGTCCTGGGCCCAAATATGACCACAGAAAAATGTTCCCTGGCTGCTTTTAAATGCAGACAACTGGGTTTTCAGCTAACTTGTTTCCTTTGTGACAATTTGTGTATCTCCTTAGAAAAGATGGGGGGGGGAGAGAGAATTCAGCTCCAGCTGTCTGCTTTTTGCTCACAGTGGCTCAACGGTGGGGAGAAGCAGCTGTACCACTTTAAAACCACATTCAGATAAGGTAGTGAGATGCCGTAGTGACCTCGGAGTCACCACTAAATGACAATAAAATGATGCAGACAGCCGATGCTGAGATGAAACCATAGGAGAGTGGATGCGGCATGAAATGCAGACAGAAATTTGTGAGATTATGTGAGATCATTGGCACAACAGTGGGAAATACCAATCCAGATTGGACCACATATGTTTGAAACCACAACCAGGAAAGAGTTGAAGGGACTGGTTCAGTGTTCCAACTTGTATTGCATCTTTAAAGAAAAGTTAATAAAAGGGTTTTCAAATAGAATTTTTGTGTGCATTCCTTCATGACAGTGTTTTTTTTTTTCTTCAGATTTAGCATATTGGCAACCCTACCTCCAGGGGCTAAGTGATCCTGCTGGTTTTGCTGCACCAGCACGGGGGGTGGGGGGGAACGACACAGCGGGCCCACAATACATGGCTGATGGGTTGACTTTGAATTGGTGTGCCTGAAATCCTACTTTCTGCCTTTTCAGGTACATCAGGGAACACCGGTGACCTCTCAAGTTCTGTCTGCATCATTTGACAAATCATTTTTTGGTAGTGGTGCTCTCGTTGGCAGCCTCTGGAATGCAAAAAGAAAAAAAGCCTGCCTCAGCAGTGTGTACAAACGCATGACATTTTTAAAGGCTCTATTAAGGCTTGACGTGGCCATAAAGCAGAAAGTTGCCCTCTCGGGACCGCTGGGGAGATAGATTAGATGGGCTTCTCCCGAACAACATTCATGCGACCAGTCAAGAATAAAGCATCCAAAAACGGTTAATAATTGCACAGTGGCCCTTTATCTACATCCATTGTTCTCCCCTTCATTGTATTCACTGCAATTATATTTAAAGATGGGCAAATATCTGTTTTGTATTCTAACTAAGGCAAAACCATATAATTAAAAAAAAAAGGACAGCGACTGTTCATTACATGAGCAAGGAAAGAGAGTAATTAAAACTCCAAAATGCAATCCGGAGACGTTAGATATGCTTCAGTTGCCGTTCAAATGGTTCATGTTTAGGACTGTGCTGGCTTACTTGGGAATAAGTGCCAAGGAACTCAGTAGGATTTACTTCTGGGTAAATGTGCGGTTGGGACGTAGCTATAAGACACACTGATCTTGAGGAGCCTTAAGCACAGCTATTTGGGAACCAATTTACGCACTAAGCAAGAAGAGCAATTTTTTTTTTCTCTTGGTAAGTGATTATGAGGTTCTCCCAAATAACACCCTTGAAAATTGAACTTTTCCTGCTCGCTCTGCCCCATTTTCTTCTCCTCAGAGTCAGTCAACCGTACCTCCAAACTGCTGAAGAGTTAGCTCTTTTAGAAGATTTGTTTTTCAAGGGTATGCGCTGCCTTTGCCATAGAACAGTTGGTGGCACGTGTTAATGAATACCCTAGGCAGTCATTCGGTAACCGCTGTCACCACATGTTTGGAGTCAAAGCATTTTATTTATCTGTTTGGACATTTATACTCTGCTTTCCTCTCCAATGGGGAGGTGAGGCTGCTGTGTGCCATTAGTTGAAGGGCAAGGGGGGAAAAACTCGGATGTGATATTAATCTCCGCGTGAGGTTTGCAGTATAGAACCGCTCTCCTTCTTGCAAGTGGGGAGAAGGAACTACCTGAAATCCAGAATATGCCCTCTTCCATTTGCCCTCAAAGGTGTGAAAGGTGCCAGAGGAGGTCAAGTGTGAGAAAAGGACAAGATCCTGACCACTATAGCCAATAAAAGTTGTATAAAACCACGGTGGCATCTGGAGTAGTATGCCCCTTTGGAATTTGGAAATGAACAATAATGACGCTGCACAAGTATGACATTTCTGCTGTCCTAATCACAGCCCTGCAAGCTGGGTCCATGTTACCATCAGTCTCTTGCACATTGATAGCTGGGGCTGGGAGGTATTTGTTGGCCTTAAGCCATGTGCAGGAGGGAAGGCAGCAGGGTATAGCTGAGGGCTAGCCAAACTCGCTTAATGTAAGAGCTACATAGAACAAACATCAGGTGTTTGAGAGCTGCAAGAGATGGACAGATATCACAAATATCACACACACATTTTTACTGGAAAATATGCAAATTTGCTTTTTATTAACATTAAACGAGACTGCCAAAATAAAAACAAAAAGGGGTAAAAACAGATATTGGTAATGATATTTATTTTTCCAATGATATTTATTTGTTTGCTAATGATATTTATTTGTCATGGAGAGAGAGAGGTGGTAAGAAAGAGAGAAAGAGAGTAAAACAAAGAAAGCAAATTGATGGCACTTTACACACACACACACAAACACACACACCACATCATGATGCCATGGCAGATCAGAAACTTCCTTGATTAGTAATTAAGATCCTTCATCCTAACTTTGTAATCAATATGTCCAAACATCTATTTGAGCAAGTTACCAGGGAGTGTGTATTACTGCAATCGGCATATAGAAAAATACAACTATACACACACACACACACACACACATGGTGAAATTACTAAACAGAGTTATCTGAATTTTTTCTCTGTCTTGTGGAGGGAAAAAAGCCATAATCTGTGCAGTCAGCAAAATGAAAATAAATGAGCCAAGTTTCCATAGTCAAGGGATACACGTTGCTGAATGTTATGTAAGAATGTAGATATTAGGGAATAAAGCCGTCAGCTTCAGAAATCTCTCCATTTCCAGTCATCTTCGAAAATAAGACGCACAGTAGTTATATCGTTGTATATTCTGTACAATCAAATGCTGAACATGAGATGTATTCAGTTAGTGTATTTTCTGCAAGGAATAAATGAGTGAGTAAAAGGCACGGAAGAGAGGCCACCACCAATCCTGGTGAGGATTTATTGTAGTATAGTGGCTAAATGCGTGAACTCTAATCTGGGAGAACTGGGTTTGATTCCCCACACCTCCATTTGCTGCTGCTGGATGACCTTAGGCAAGCCATAGTTCTGGCAGAGCTGTTCTCTCAAGGACAGTTCTGGAAAGAGCTCTCTGAGCCCTACCTACCTCACAGGGTGTCTGTTGTGGGGCAGGGAAGGGAAAGAAGTTTGTAAACTGCTCTGAGACTCGAATGAAGGGTGGGGTATAAATCCAATCTCTTCTCTTTTTCTCCACTGGCTTATTTTTATGCCCTGTTTGTTCTCCAGTAGGGACCCAAAGAAGCTTAGAACGTCATTCTTCCCTCCTCTGTTTTATCATGTGAAGCAGTGTAGGCTGAGAGAGAGAGAAAGGCTGGTCTAAGGTTACTCGACAAGCTTTCATGTAAGAGTGGGGATGTGAATATGGGTCTCCCAGATTGTAACCCAACACTCTTACTCGCTGTTGATCTGCATTTAACATCACTTTTTTTGTTTTTCATATGCTACGATATAAAGTCAACCTGCTGATGACATGGACGTTTGGAACTGGAGATTTCCTAGTGAGCAGCTCAGTCCTTCAAACAAAATGCTCCACCAGCTCTCTAACCTTTTAGAATCACCCTTCCTTACTGTTCCGCTTCTCCTCATGATGACTATGTGAAGTAGACTGACTGGACTGAAAGACAATTATTGATCTAAGGTCGCCCAGAGGGCTTCATGGTTGAGTGTGGATTCAAGCCTGAGCCCCCCAAATCATAGTTCAGCACTATAACCGCTGGTTTTGAAAACAGAGGTCCAGCTTGCTTGTGGAAAGTAGAGATGTCCCTTCGGATTCTAATTGGGAAGAACCGAGCAATTTGTGGAAGCCTGGTTTCGGTAAGGTTAAAGGTCCTCTCTTGTCTTGAATATGCTCCGAGTTAAATTGCAGAAGGGGAAAAAATGCCTTAAAAGTATTTTATGAAACAATCCCCTTCCCTCTTTTAAAACAAACTGTTTATAACATTATCCATCCTAAAGGCAGAACCAGTGAGCTGTCTAGAGATAACTCATGTGTGCTCTAAAGTAACTGGGTTGCCTTAAGCCAAAGAGCCCATAGATCAGCAGCAGGGGCACATGCCAGCAAACACAGATGGACACAACTCCAATAACCCAAAAGTTCTCTGTCTAGGGCAGCTCCGTAGAAGGCGGCTTCTTGTGCTTCCTGCCCTTCTTAACAGCATTCCCCTGAGTATACATAACTGCCAACATTTGGGCCAAGGATTTTCATTATGCAACATTTGGGGTTCTTTTGAAGTCAAACAGTTTTGCAAGCTCCGAGCCGATCTCAGACATATCGACATGCTGCATTTATGTATACACTTGCCATGAAATCGATTGACAGTGCCATTCTAAATGAGTGATCTCCACGACCTTCTCTAGCATGATGCTTAAGTACAAAATGCAGACTGAAGAACAATGCAAGCCATCCGTTGGAACAACGGTGGACAACAGCCCACATCTGTTTCTCTAGAACAATAAATTTTACAAACTTTGACTCTAGCTATTATGGGAAAGGCCCTGACCTGGATCTCATCAGATCTCAGAAGCTAAGCAGGGTTGGCCTTGGTCAGTATTTGGATGGGAGACCATGACCAAGGAAGTCCAGGGTTACTTGCCTCTCTATCATGACCCTGGTATTCCTTGGAAGTCTCCCATCCAAATACTAGCCAGGACTGACCCTGCTTAGATCTGATGAGATCAGGCTAGTTTGGTTAGAGCTGGGAAAGTGGCTCAGACATTACTGGGCTAGTTTGGGCCATCCAGTACAGAGCACATATATTCATCCCCCAAGCCAAATTCCAATGGGGTAGGGGAAAGTCCCATTTTTTAAAAAAATAAAAATCTGTAAAGACAGGACACATTATGTTTCATGCCCAAATACCCAGAGCTGAGAACACACTTTCACATAAGGCAGAAGATAGCCGGCATTAATAATTGCTAATATTATTTGTATCCGGGGTGTTTTTACTGCACCGTGAACACAACTCTCTGTGGTAAGATAAATATTCTCTTATTATCAGGAAGTCCTGTGTCTCCAGAGTAGATTTTTTAAAAATGCCCATAACAGAGTTTTCTGAAAACAAAACCTCATGGGTATATATTTGGAAGCTAGAGTAGCAAAGCACCTGAACAGTCGGGGCAATAGATCTCTGGGGTTGTTGTATACACAGGATGCTTTTTGTTTGTTTATTTACAGAAAAAGATATGGCAAGTTCTAAGTGGCTGTACTTCAAAAGCATTACTGACTCATTTGTATGTGGCAATGTCCTAAGAGGAAACTGTTCTAGAGCGACCTCTTTGTGCATTCTGCCCCCCAAAGTACAGTCATAGCACAAATGGACCCCCAACAACATTAGCAGGTTCTGTCCTACTATTCTGAGCCTGTTGCATGTTGCTTTCACAACATGGGAGCTGATTGGGATGCCAGCCTCCAGGTGGGACTTGGGGATCCCCCAGTGATACAGCTCATCTCCAGACTACAGAGACCAGCTCCTTTGGAGAAAATGGGTGCTTTGGAGGATGGGCTCTATGGCACTGTACCTTGCTGAGGTCCCTATCCTCCCCAGGCTCCACTCCCAAACTTTCAGGAGTTTTCCAAGCTGGATCTGGCAACCCTATGCCCCCATCCTCTGCCAGTGGCCAGGGGGACCTGGCAACCCCATGGGAGCCGTCCCTCTATGTCCATTCCATGAAGAACCCGCTCCCCCCATTCCTTGGAGAGCCCTCCCTGTGGATCCTTTCTACCTCCGCACCACCCTACCGCAAACTGGCATATGAAGAAGCCACACTGGGGTCCTTTCCACATTTGCCTGCCACTCTGGATTTTCTCAGTGTTCAAGTTGAAGCAATTTAACTCCGTGGCAAAACAGCATCCAAATAACCCAGGGCAACAGCAGGCTGAAACCGGGCTGACCACTGAAGGGAGGGGATGTAATGCAGAATGGGGGGGGGGGAACCTGGAATAAAAAGAAGGTTGAACACAATTTTAGTGCAGACTGGGGTGGGGGGAAGAGACTGGATTAAAAAAAGAAGGTTGAGTTTGATTTTAGTGCGGAAATGCTTGGAGGACACCCCAGTGAACCTGGACTAAAAGGAGAGTGCAGAAAGGGCCTAGAGGAGAGCCTTGCCCCCATGCCCAAAACTTCTGACTTTATATTTCTGGTTCAGAAGAATACTGTTTTCGATTACAAACCTACGTGTTCCAGGGAAATGACAGATCAAATCACATTGTTTCTTTTTAGAGCAGGCATTGGAAATTCTGTGTGCCCTCAATACTCCAGATGTGGGAATGAATCAGCATTCATCTGTATAATTAAATCAACAACAATAACACAACCTGTCCTGCCTCAATGGTCTGACTCACACGAGCTCAGAAAAAATAATTTCCTGGCTTGGGAAAAGACCTGTTCCTTCCATAACCTTGACCAAAGGACTTTACATTTGTACATCAGATAATTTGTAAGACAGAATTACCGGCTTTAAGTACTCGATAGCCAATTAACACGGTGACCTTACAGTCATGACATGCTTAGCTGCTGTGAAGAGTGGCGCATTGGATTTAGGATTAAAGGAGAATCTGATGATGGCTACAGTACATAGAATCCATTAGCACATAGCGCAGCAATGTGTTTGATTCTTACCATTTAATTGACTGGAATAATTGTGAGGCACTCTTTCCCCCCCTCCTAGAATCTTTTTTAGACGGTCCTTAAAGATGCGTACTCACATTTGGCTGGCTTTTCATTCTACTAAAGGACAGCCAAAGCTATTCAATTGGGCTTAATTAGAGACTGCAGGTAATCTCCCTAGACTCTGTGTCAAGGATATCCTTTGATTTTTTTTTTTTTAACAGCCTGGTGTTTTCTTTATCTAAATTTGAAAATTGGATTAAATGTATATTGATTTTTTTTTTGTTCTCGGGGCCTAAAAGTGCGGCCAAGAAATTAATTCAGAGCTGCAGCAGAGACTATTGAATACATGCATGTGTATAATTTTAACTAGGATTAGTAACTGCTGATGATCTTGAATTGGTGACCTAGAGAATATCCACTGAGCGTCGGGTGATGGAGTGGTTAATAGCAGCAGACTCTGATCTGGAGAAGGGGATTGGATCCCCCCACTCCTCCACATGAAGGTGACCTTGGGCCAATCACAGTTCTCTCAGAACTCCCTCAGCCCCACCTACCTCACAATTGTTCTTAAAGAAAAAGAGTTGTTTATACAAGGCTTCCAAAATTGTCTAATTTGTGGACAAATTAGAGAAACCTCATTGATATCTCAGCCCAGCTTAAATGGATGCAGAGCTGAATTAAATGTTAGTCCTTATGGCCTGTTTTGAAAATTGTTGAGCTTTTGGGCTCCGGTACTTGAGGAGACAGTCCATAGCAATGGGAACCTGCTCAAGAAGACAACTGGAATATATCAGAATCAGTGGGATAAATAATTCAATGAGCTTCAGGGTACCTGACAGATTGTGACCTAAGGAAACGAGCACCAACTGGGGTCTGTCTTCACTGGACTGTATATTAATGTATTGCCTTAATGTGCTGCTTCATCATGAATGAATCATTGTCGACAAATGTCCACACATAGTCCACAAATGTCCACACATTGTCCACATTTTTGGTAAGCCTTATATAAACAGCTCTTTTTCTTTAAGAATGATTGGGAGAGTAACTTTTACTCTTGAGTAAAATATTTACAGTGTAACAGTCTACGAACTGTTTTTTTTGTTTGTTTTTTTGGCTGCAATTTATAAATCACTGTATTTCCATTGTTTCTTACTCACCACCTACCTCACAAGCTGCCTTTTGTGGGGAGAGGAAGGGAATGTGATCATAAGCCACTTTGAGACTCCTTAAGGTAAAGAAAAGCAGGATATATGAAGCAACTTCTTCTTCTTCTTCTTCTTCTTCTTCTTCTTCTTCTTCTTCTTCTTCTTCTTCTTCTTCTTCTTCTTCTTCTTCTTCTTCTTCTTCTTCTTCTTCGTGGCTGAATGAGGAAACTGAAGGGAAAACCACCCCCAAAAGCCACCAATAGGCCAAAACTGTTCTGATGATATTCAGCCACAATGAACACTTCAAATCAAGTTTGCTGGCTCATCTGAGTAACTAAGAGATCTGCATCTTCCAGATACCCTTCTCTTTCACCCTTTTCTTCCCTTCAGATAACATACTAAAATGCTGCTGGCCTAGGATTGTGTAAAATGATGTGGGAAGTTACTTGAACTAATAGCTGAAGAATGTCACATTATGTTGTCGAAGGCTTTCACGACCGGAGTTCATTCATTGCTGTAGATTTTCTGGGTTGTGTGGCTGTGGTCTTGGCACTATAGGACCTGATGTTTCGCTAGCAGCTGTGACTGGCATCCTCAGAGGTATAACACAGAAAGATGGAGTACTCTCTGTGTCAAGGTGAGCAGAAAAATGGTAGGCAGGTAATTTATATCTACCCTTGAAGGTGAGGTAGGGCTGAGTCATTATCTTATAGTAGTTCTCCAGGCTATGAACATGCTAATAGAGGAGCTTTCCTGAGGAGGTTCTTTTGTACATGGATTGTTTCCTGAGGAGGTTTCCCGTTTCCTGAGGAGGTTCTTTTGTATGTGGCTTGGCTGTTGAAATTCTAATCTTATCTGTAGTGCTATTGTCAACTGTAGAGCATTTTGTGTTTTTCAGAACAAGAAACCATGCCCTATGTCACATTAGTTGGCAACATCTCATGCACCGCTGAAATAATCCTAGGAAACAGTGAAGATGGTTGAACCACAACAATCAATGGAATCTATGTGTGTCCAACCTCTCTTGTAGCAATTACTCAGAGATCATTCCAAATGGGGTGCAAAAAGTATTGGTTTTGAAATCCACAATTGTTTGGGATCCCTGATTAGCTGGGATCACATGTCACTAACATAGCAAGCATTGTCCTTATCCTAAATAACCTTAGTTCTATTAGTAAACTGCCAAATGGGATTGATTACTTAGCACTGTAATGCCATCATGTGCAATACATGATCCCTGATTGGTTGGTATTTTTCTTTCCTTTCAATATTTTTGCTCCATATATAATATTGTATTCCTCTCCTACTTTTTGCTTCCAAACCCTGCTGTTACTGGACTAGATCCAACTCAGATTGCAAAGATTTAAGGGCATTTAAATCTTCTTGAGATCAGCATTTCATTTCCAGCTTGTCTACCCTCACATCACAACCTCGCCGTCTCTTATGTTATTCTTGAAAGTCCACTGAACCTGCCAGGAGCAAACTTTGCAGGGAATTAATAAACTGCTGCAGGAGGGGGTGTGGAAACACCCATTCCTTGGATGGTTAGGTGGACACTTCTGTCAGTGTATGTGGAAGGGCTAGGGTTTAGTGGTAGAGTACCTGTGCTGGGCATGCAGAAGGTCACAGGTTTATTCCTCACCATCTGCAGTTAAAAGGATTAGGTAGTGGATCAAATGAAGGCCTCTGCCTGAGACCCTGGAGAGTTGCTGTAGGACTGCCATATGTGCCCTAAAGAAACTTGCCTTCAATAGATCTGCTGGTAATCTGCTGGTAATCCTCAGCCCCAAAGACATCCATCTTGCATTTTTGGCCCTGGCCCCAACCTGGTGGAATGAGCTCCCAATAGAGATTAGGGCTCTGCGGGATCTATTACAGTTCCACAGGGCCTGTAAAATGGAGCTGTTCTTCCATGCCTTTTGTTGAGGTGGCGAACGTCCAACCAATTTGGCCCCTTCTGCCCAAGCTGCCCTTTATCTTGATGGCAGCGAATTCACCACCCTGAGAACCCATACCAATTGGGTTCCATATCCACTCTGATGGAAAGAGGCACAGGACACCACAAGTTTTTTGGAATGCCATCTTATTTATGAAGGGAATTCAGCATGGTTGTTTTGGGAGGGTTTTTAGAGCAATGGTTGGACTGCATAGAAGGCAGTTTCATTGTGTTCATGTTAAGTTACAACCAGTGCAAACTGAGTATGTTACTAAATTAGGCTACCCAACTAGTAGCCCACACCTAACCTGCTACCGGTTCTTCAGCCTTCAGTAGATCTTGAAATTGTACTCAGAAGGTCTAAGAGTAAGACTAGCAGTGCAGTCCTAAACAGAGTCACATCCTTCTAATTTTAGGATTGCACTGTACATCTTTGCAGCACCACTGAACATGGAACAAAGCAAGAAACTCTGGAAATAAACTCATCTCTGTACAATGGCCTTACTTATCTATCATTTATTTGTTTGTTTAATTTATGCCCCACCCTACCCCAAGAATGGGCTCAGGGCGGCTCATGACATAAAATCAGCAACCAATAAAAACAATAAAACAATAAATAGCAATAGCAGGTAAAATTGAACCCATGCTTTATAATATAATTACCTTCCCATTTTTTTGTTTTGGATTTTCAGTGCCCGTATGCTACCCAGAATAAGAGGGCATTGGAAATGGGTCCTGAACAATGCCATGGACAGGGCAGGGGGGCAGAATGTTGAATGCCCACTGCCTCAACCAAAGGCCTGGCAGAACAGGGCCATCTTGCAAGACCTATGGAACTGTAATAAGTCCTGCAGGGCTCTGATCTCAAATGGGAGCATGTTCCACCAGGCCAGGGTGAGGGCTGAAGAGGGAGAGGCAGCCCCATAGGTATGATGATCCCAGACCTCATAGGGCTTTTATGGTCAAAACCATTACCTTGAATCAGATCTGGTATTTGATCAGCAGCCAGCGCAGTTGGGCAACACTGGTTGAATGTGCATCTGCACAGGCATCTTTTTAATATTTACATCTCTGCTTTACAAAGGCTTGCTTGTGTTGGCACCACATAAGCCGTTTTTTTTTTTTTTTTAAAGGAACATCTTTTTCCAGAGAAACATCTCTGACCCTGTGAGGTAGATGGGGCTGAGAGAGTTCCGAGAGAACTGTGACTGACCCAAGGTCTCTCAGTTCATACGGAGAAGCAAGGAATCTAACCAATTTCTCCCGATTCGAATCTACTGCTCTTAACCACTACATCAAGGTGGCTTAATCATTTATCCAAACACATTTGTAGAACCATTTTGTACAGTGCAGCTCTATTATCTGTCCAGAATAATTCAGTTTTGCACAGTTTGTGGAAAGCCAGGAGTGTGGGAGCTTTCCTGTCCCCCTCAGGCAGGCCATTCCACAAGGCAGAATGGAGAAAGTGCATGTATGAGCCATTGTTGATTTTGCCCGTTTGCAGGCTGGCCCCAGCAGAAACCCCTGATGCAGTGGAGCACGGGGAGAGAGGTGTTCCTGCAAATAAGAGGATCCAAGGCCATGAAGGGTTATGTATTTGATAGCCAACACCTTAAACTGAATTCAGTAATAGATGGGCAGCCATCCCATTTGCTAACCCAGCATTGGCATTTGGAAATCCATTGATGAGCAGCTGGAAAGAACATGGTGGTATACAGCTGAGTATCGATCAATTTAATACCTTTTGTGTTGACTAGATGTTTTCATTTCTAACTAAAAAATTTTTCGACTTTTTTTAAACCACAAAACCATAAAATGAAGTGTGATAAGTCTATGGGGCAAAACCAGATATTATTTACAAGCCAAGGGGTTCAAAGCAACATTCCCAGCTCTGAGCAGCCTGATCATATCAACAGAGAAAAGGAACTAGGTTTTCTCTGTAAAAAGTGGGGACTGCTTTTGAGACTGGCTGTCATGGGCCAGCCAACTTCCTCCTCCTCTGAGGACAAGGAAATTGAAGAAGCAGGCCCTACACAAGTTCAGTCAAGAAGTAGATTGAGCAAAAGAAGTGCCAGGAAACAAGAGTTGCTCATTCTGGCAGGTGATGAAAGAAAAGGGACGGAGATCAGAATGTCAGCAGAGTCCAGAAGATGGAGAGAGCACTGGACAGTCCAAGAGTGATGAAGAAGGGCCCATTTAATTGCACAGCAGTGCTCAGTGCTGTTCCTGGAGTGGAATCGTTACAGGAGCAGGAATAATAACCTGGTAGGTAGCAACATCTGTACTTCATGAGATGAGTCAGCTAAAGAGGCAGATAAAAGGAAAACATGGAACAAGGCTCAATGTGGAAGCAACCTTGCTTGCCACCACCTCTGTGCATTGACTCAATCAGCGAATGGATTACTACCTTGCCTTGCTGTCTTGCACCCTGTCCTGTTAACCTGTGCTTACTTTTCCAGCTAGAAACCTAGGCCTGTCTCCTGCTCTGGCTTCCAAGCTTTGGGTCCTGGACTCCAGACCTTCCTGTTTCTTTGAACTTTGGACTGAACCTTCGGCTCCCTGACTCTGTATTGGTTTGTCGACCTTGCTCTTATATCTTGCCTTGATTGATTGAGATTATATTTGTGCATCCTAGAGACCTTGGTAGCATAAAAGCACCAAGCTCTGCCCTGAACTCGACATTTGCAGTGATTGATTGTGATTGTATTTGTGCATTCTGTAGGCCTTGTGTAGAGTACAGGCATCAGGCTCTTCCCTGAATGCGATGTCAGCTCTTCCAGCAGGCTGCCAATTAAAGCCAAATTGAGAGCTGCCATTGCCAGGAAAAGCGGTTCATTCTAATGAGCTCCTAAGACTGTTTACATTCCTGGTTGGTTGCTTTAATTTCTTGGTTAAAAAGAAAAAAAGGGGAGGGGGAAATGAAGGAAAGATGGCTTCAGATCACGATGACAAGGAAAGAATCCTTGTTAGCGAAAAGTTTGTGGGAATACGGTTTCCCTTCTGAGATCTTCACAGGATGTGGAAGTGAAGGGAAAACACATTTTATTCGGCAATAATTGCTGGAGCTCTTGGATGTGTTTGTAAGATATTTTGAAGGCAAAGTTACATCTCTCTGGCTTCTTCCTCTAAGGGAAGCACCAGAAAGTTAAGGCATCTTTCAGATTGATGCGCACAAAAGAATTGAAAGAGCCAATCTTTTCCCACAATGTCAGTTCTTAACAAGGACTATCCACATAAGTTTGTTGCAGTTGTTTTGAATGGGATGAGAAAAAGAAAAGAAAAGAAAAAAAATATCTATGCCGGTGTGTTTATACAAGCAAGCAATGGTATGAAAGCTGATTACATGCAAGTGTCCTCTATAGAATGCTGGGGTTTATAGCCATGTGGCAAATTTTCTCTAATTTCAGTTTGTGGGGGTAAAAACTTTTTGGAGGAAGGAAGTACATATACTCCCTGTGACCCCTCTTTACATTGCATACAAAAAGAGTGTAGCTGTATACATTCATATCTATCTCAATGTCTTCTCCAGTGATGTCCCACACTTCATGCTTTCAGTTTTTGGATGTGTGCTGTACTTAAAACTAAAATGTGTATGCACAACAAACAGGATAAGAGAACACAGGTTTCCTCAGGATAAGAGAGCTCATATTAGCTGCAGCTCACTGACAAGGGCACACATAGTGACAGCAGGAACAACTTCCATTCAAAAGTGAAGTCAGGTCAGGAGGAAATTCCCTCTGGGCAGGCTATGGTTGCATCCACATGGTAATGATTCTGTGTTGTGGATCCACTGCTGCTGCCAGTCCAGAAGTATTTGCAGCGGCAACAGTGTATCCATGTGGAAGTTTCTTCTGAACTTTTCCTCAGTCATCCCCTCATGGCCACCATTTTCCCCTCACTGTGTCACATACCAAAACAATTCCCTCTGGTGACATGGCAAGGGAAAAGACTTCTGAGAATAGAGTGGCACAGATGTGGATGGTTCAGAAATGTACCTGCACTCAAACCTGCTCAAACTGTGATAATTCAGGGAAGATCACAGTAAAGCAGATTTGTGAACATTAAAGCATAGCAGAGCGGTAATAGTCTCCCCTGTGCCGCTGGAGTGGGGTTGAAATGGGGAATAGCTAAATTGCCACAGTGTTAGGTTTTCTGAATTCCTGGCATTCATTTTAAAAGGCAAGTCTCCAGCCCCTTCCATTGATGAGATATACATTCCCCCTTCTATCTCCACAATGAAAGAAGCTAGATACTTACTTTTAAAAAAATGAAAGCTGGGAATTGATACAACCTAACAGTATTCAGAGGCCCAGACTCTTTCAGGTAATTGGCAGCTCCTCTGGAATGGCCTAGGTGGCGACAGGAATGGGGAACATTGCCAAAGCCAATAGGCTACCTCTAGCAGGCTTTCACAATGGGCAGAGGTATGGTGGCAATGAGCTGGCACCAGTAGAAGCTGCAATGGGAGGAAAGGCTATCTAAGGCACCCAGCCATTAAAGGTGGACAGCAAAGATTGGAGGAGGTGTGGCCACAATGGACTCACCTCTGGTTCTCAAAGGAGAGAGAGGTCTCCTGTGAGACACTGGGATGGGCAGAAGGAACTATGCTAGGCACACAGCCCTTTTTAAGGAGTCTGGGAGGTTGGCCAATGGAGATGCTCATCTGCTAGCTCTCTGATAAAAGCAACTTACCACAGGAGAGAGAAGAAGAAGAGAAGGTTTTTATACCCTGCTCTTCTTAACCTTAAGGAGTCTTAAAATGGCTTACCACCTCCTTCCCTTCCCCTCCCCACAACAGGCACCTTGTGAAGTAGGCGGGGCTGAGAGAGTTCTGAGAGAACAGTCATTGGCCGAAGGTCTCCTAGCAGGCTTCATATGTAGGAGGAACAGGGAATCAAACCTGGTTCTCTGGATTAGAGTCCACTGCTCCCTGGAAGCCCTCTTGCCACTGCACTGAATTGGCAGCTGCAGCGGCAATGGGAAAACTACAAGGAACTACTGCTGTATGGAAGACCCCTGGATGAACAATATACGTGGAGAAATCCAACCCAGAGACTCACATCTCACTGACTGTGTTCATCTTAATCTTCAATGTAACAATACCTCCCCCCTCCCCCGGATTGGTTTCCAGCCTTTGAAACAACAACAACGGTTGTATACCATACAGTATGCCATCTTAAGCACTGAAAGACGACTACTACCACTAGAACTTTAATTTTCGGATTGTGTAATGTTTTAATGTTTTAACTTTTTATATGATTCTATGGTACTGGTACCAATTAATGTAAGCCGCCCTGAGCCTGTTCGCAGGGAGGGCAGGGTATAAATTGGAGTAATAAACAAACAAACAACAACAACATGCTTTTCAGAACTTTTGCATTTCACTTGACAGGAACATAGAAAGGGAAAGGGTAAAACAGCAGCTATGTAATCCAATTATGAAATTGTCATCCTGTTCAGCGGTGTGTCCTTTTTTGTTTCTTTGCCCCCTCGCCTGTCATCATAATCACCATTTCCAGCTTACTCATTTTCAGTTCTTATTTCTTTTCCATTTATTTATTTGTTTGTTTGTTATGTACCCGGACTGCCACCAGGGGTCTGCAGTTACTGTAAGGAGCTTGTTTCCCCTAAACAAGAGCAACCCCGGATCCTAGTCCACCTAGCATCCACCAGTGGTATCTTGGCAGGAAATTCAAGCCCTCCAATGGGAATGTGGGTGTGCTGAGTGGTGTGTATATAGCTGGCCTTGCAGGGCCATTTAGTTAGTTTTTGTCTGAAGTACAATAAACATGTCTGAACGCATGTCGTATTCCAAGTCCTCCATGTGGCGAACCCATTTCTTTCTTTCTTTCTTTCTTTCTTTCTTTCTTTCTTTCTTTCTTTCTTTCTTTCTTTCTTTCTTTCTTTCTTTCTTTCTTTCTTTCTTTCTTTCTTTCTTTCTTTCTTTCTTTCTTTCTTTCTTTCTTTCTTTCTTTCTTTCTTTCTCTTCCTTCCTTCCTTCCTTCCTTCCTTCCTTCCTTCCTTCCTTCCTTCCTTCCTTCCTTCCTTCCTTCCTTCCTTGTCCACCTTTCTCACAGGGACTCAAGGCGGGTTACACAGAGTGACCCAGCTCAATTGCCAAAAATAAAATAAAATAAAATGGTGCATTCATTACCATTTACAACTGGAAATTACAACTGCTCCAGAATGCAGCAGGCTGGGCCCTTATGGGGACCCCTTTCACAATACATATCCATCTGGTTCTTCGCCAGCTGCACTGGCTCCAGGTTGAATACTGCATCAGGTTTAAGGTTTTTGTATTAACCTCCAAGGCCCTAAATGGTCTGGGTCCTGGGACCAATGCAGGCCTGTAGCTACAGTAGGGCATTTTGGGGCCTGCCCCCCAACTTCCTGCCAAGGCCCCCAACTTCCTTTCAGCCCAGCGCCCTCAACTCTCTGGGAAGATGTGATGACCACCACAAACTGGAGGGGAGCACCTGGAATGAGGCACAAGATGCCAAAGCTCAAGGCAGGCAGAGCTGAAGTCCAGGTGGAGAGTGCCGCTGCCACACCCAAGTGTTGAGAAGCTGATAAATTAATTTTAATCAAATTAGCCAGTGCCCCCTGAGGAATTAAAATGTCCCCCAACTTAGAAATTCCTGGCTACAGGCCTGGAACAATGTACCTATGGGGCCACCTCTCCTGGTATACTCCCCAGAGAACATTACACTCTGTAGACTAAAACCTCGTAGTGATCCCTGACCAGAAAGAGATCTGGCTGGCCTCAACCAGAGCTGGGACCTTTCTAGTCCTGGCACCGGCCTGGTAGAACTCTCTGCCTAGTGATATCTGTGCCCTGCAGGGCTTGGTCCAGTTCACAAGGCCTGTAAGACAGAGATGTTCCACCAGGCCTATGGTTGAGGTCAGCAACGGTTTGTCAACAAGTCTGGCCTCCTCCCCTCCCTCCTCCCTCCCCTCCAGGGTAAAGAGTATAAATTGGTTTTCAACACCATCTGAACTAGTTGTGATTTGCACTGTGTTGTCTTATTTGTTTTAATTGCTTGCTTTAAATGAATTTAATTATTATTGATATTTCAGTATACCCATTTATTGAATGTTATGCACCACCCTGAGCCCTTTGGGGGGTGTGGTCTACAAATCAAATTAATAACAACAACAACAATAATAATAACAATAACAGCAACAACAATGGCATTAGGATTTCATAGCATTATTACAGCAATTAAAAACATTTTGTCACGCTTTTAAAATGATCTATATGTTGGACTCCACATAAATGCCACTGATGCTGAAAATGATGTAAAATTGCATTAAAATTGGATAAACCTAGTGCGAAAAGACTGGCGTGAGAAAACAGAATATGGTATATGAACACAAAGGCTCATTGGTTTAATTCCATAAGCAAAAATGTGACAATAAAATGGGAATTTTTGCACTGAAAACAGCGGTGCCATGACATTGCAAGGCATTCCTAATTTCCAGTGATTCTTGGGGGAAGGGGAAAAGAAATTGTATATTATTCCAACGTAAGCATTGTGATGATGTTTACATTTTTACCTTATTAATGGATTTGAGCCAGGATTTCATTATAGCAAACAGAGGACATTTTTCTAGCTGAAATTAAAACAATGTCCTATAGCCTTGCCTTTAGTTTTCAGCTTGGCTTTGCCTTGTGCAAGAAGTGCTAACTTTCCCCCCCAAAATGTGGAGTGAAACAGCATTTGGAGTTTCCCGTAATAATTGTGAGTTGTGTGCAGCTAGCCCCAAAGAAGAATTTCTGAAGTATTAAGGCTCAGGAGAGGCGAAAGTAAATGAGCAGCCCTTCAACCTAACCTACCAACCTGTCAGAACTGTGGCTGCAGCTGAGAATCCCTTAACCATGAATAGTTGCCCTTGAAAAAGCATTCTGAACTATTAGAGAGAACACAGATGAACATCCCTGGGAATTACTGAAGTGGAGGATTTTTTTTTTCCCAAAAAAGGAATAAACAGTGCTGGATTAAAGAAGAAAAGTTTTACTCTATACCCTCTAAAAGGTCCATTGGGGTAAAATTGAAGTTCTCTTTAACAAGGTTCAACACTCAGGAAAAAAGGGGGGGGGAGAGTGAAACTGGCTTTGCTTCAAAAAGGTTTCTAATGTTTCCCCCAAGTTAACACTTAAAAGTGCTGCAGCAGAAACTTGAGGGGAATTTTAAAAGGCTGGAATTTTCTACATCTTTTTTCCCCACCTCAGGATCCTGAAGTTTAACTCCATCTACAAACTGTGGTGCTGTCTCAAAACTGCCGAGCGTAAAAGCAACATGAGAGATAGCATTTCAGCTGGTGGTGCCATTTTCTTGCTCATGTTGCTAGAACTGCCCCCAGTTCAGTGCAATCACCCCCAAGTGTACCCCCTAAAGAGAAATTTCACAGCTCCTCTTTGGCAAAATATTTATAGCAGATTTGAGGGGAAGGTGAAACACTTCTGACAAGATTAGCAACACTTCTCAGACTTTCAGAATTTATTATTTATTTTTATTTATTACATTGTAGTTACTAATCACCTAATCCCCATGGTTGTGGGGCTCTAGGAGATGTACAGATTTTAAAACCACAAAAAAATAAAAAAAACTGTTTCCAGCAAATTATCCAATAATTAAGGCAAGGGGCTAAAATTTCTTGTATTTCCCTCCCACATCTGCTGTGGGTGCTTCACAAGCACAGGGGAGGGAGAAAGCTCCATAAGGAGCAGAGGATCCAGGCAGGGTCCAGGTAGGGTGCCAGCCATGATGGAAACCATTGCTGTCCTCAACCGAATGCCTGGCAGAACATTTCTGTCTTACAGGCCCTGCAGAATTGTATAAGATCCTGCAGGGCCCCCATTATTTGGCAGAGAGTTCCATCAGATCAGGGCCCAGGCCAAAAAGGACCCAGCCCTGGTTGAGGACAACCAGATCTCTCTGGGGCCAGTGACCACCAGCGAGTTGTTCTGTTAAGAGTGCAATGCTCTCCCAGGGGAGTTGTGAGTAGAGACTCCCAGGATTGATTTTCAATTAATAAATTAGTGGCTTTGTGAAAGATTTTACCATAATGCTAACGGTCAACTGAAGCCTTGACAAGTAGAATTGGTGGTGTATCGTCATGTCTGTGTATGGACAAAATGCTGTCAAGTTGCAGCTGACTCATCACATTGTTCTCCCCTCGTCCTCACAACAACCTTATGACATGGGGTTGCCAGCTCTGGGTTGAGAAACACTTGGAGACATTGGGGATGGAGCCTGAGGAGGATGGAAGGTTAGGGGTGGGGAGGCAATTCAGTGGGGTAGAATGTCATAGAGGCCACCTTCCAAAATGGCCACTTTCTTCAGGTGAAATGATTTCTGTCTCCTGAAGATCAGTTGTAATCCCAGGAGATCTCCAGCTACCACCAGAAGGTTGGCACCCTACTTATAAGGCAAATCAGTCTGAGAAACTGTGACAGGCCCAAGGATTTGAAGCCCATTATCCCAGGCCCTAGTCTGACATTCTAACCACTATGATGTGCTGGCTGAGGTAAAAGATGAAATGGAGGCTTTAGGCTCACGTCTCACTAATACGCACCACAATCCACACCTTTTGATATTAAATATTCATATGTGCCACTTGGATATCTAAGTAAAGATGAAAAGATTTTTACCTATGGTAAAAATGATCTACGTACATTTTAAGTGAGCAGCATCGATATAGTTCACCTTAACGCTTTCTCTTTCTCTGGCTCTGCTTGAAAGGCACCACACACACACTCATATTCAAAACAGGTGTCAGGGCCCAGTTTTCTCATGCCAAGAGTGATAAATGCGTGAAGCAGACTGTCAGGAAAAGTTGCTGAGGCAAAAACACAGGGGTCATATGAGAAAAATGAGATGCCTTCCGTGGGGAAGTGGAGTACTAAGAATGGATGAACTCGGAAGGAGCGGATGGCCTCTTTCACTCCCTGATGAGTTCTTATGTTCTCTCCTCAGTTGTCTCTCCAGCAATCATTTAATTGAAAAATTCAGGCCCGTTACCGCTTGCTGCTTCATGGCAGTGTGGCGGTCAGAGCAACTTCATTCCAGACAACAACTGATCTTCCTTGTGCCACAGTTAGACATTAGGATAACGTCCTGCAATTTTTACACAGGATCTTGTAATATTTTTAGTTTGGCTAAATTGGCTATCATGTTTGTATACATGCCAGGGTGTCTTACATTACCCTTAAATCTCATTTAAGCATCGCTTTCTGTGCCATTATGATGTCTGCCTTGATATAAGCATTAGGTTGGAAACTGGAGGGCTGTGGGCCGAATAGTGGCACAGAAAATATTGTGATATATATTTCTTGTCATCTTTCCTAACACCCTTCCTATCTTGCCAAAGTAGTTAGTAACCTGGGGGTCAAATTGGATTTCAGAGTTGCTTTGTTTATATGTGAAAAGTTGCTGGAGCTGTTTATGATTTCAAACACACAATTCCTCAGCCAGTGTGGCAAAACTGCTAGACAACCGGGTGTGGGGAAATCAAGGGTCAAAATTATCAATCAGTTATGAGGTTCAGTGAGGACCTTGGAGTTAAAGTGGTGTTGACGCATTCACAGTCTCCATTTTTTTCCTTTTCATGTCTGTCTATTTCACCCGTGTTTTGCATTAGAGCAAGTAAACTACTCTGTAGGCTCCTGGAGGGCTCGTATCCGGCCTGTGAGCAACTGGCTCCCTCCTGCTTCCTGCATCTCAACTCACTTTTGCCCAGCTCTCTCCAGCTTCCTGCTTCCAGGGGAGAGAAAGAAAGCCAAGCCTCCTTTCTCTCGATTGGCTAAGGGCTCCTCCCGCTCCTTCTCTTTTGGGAAATAAGGGAGGGGAAGGAAAAGTGCCAGAGAGAGAGTCCTGTGGCACCTTTAAGACCACCAACATTTTATTCCAGATATAAGCTTTTGTTTGCATGTACACTTCTTCAGAGAGAGAGAGGAAGGGAGGGAAAGAGCCAGAGAGAGAGAGAGAGAGAGAGAGAGAGAGAGAGAGAGAGAGGTGGAGTCCCGTGGCATTGGAGAGATCCCCCTTTTCAGTTCTAACAGATGGGGGGGAGAAACCTAACAGAACAGTTTGCAATCTTTATTAGTGGAAGGGAGCAAAGTCCAGTATCACCTTAATGATTAACAAAATTTGTGACAGCGCATGAGCTTTCATGAGTCATTACTCACTTCTTCAGATACAGCTAAAATATGAGTCCATTTGTTCTTATATCAGTAGCACCTTAAGACTAACAAAATTTGTGCTGAGCTGCAGATTGGAAGGTCTGTCGTTCGGCAGTTCGAGACCCTAGTGCCGTGTGACAGAGTGTGCTCCTATTTCTGGCCCCAGCTCCTGCCAACCTGCCAGTTTGAAAGCAAGAAATTGCAAGTAGATAAATAGGTACTGCTTTAGTGGGAAGCTAACAGTGTTCCATGCACCTTGATGTTTAGTCATGCCAGCCACATGACTGCAGAAACATCTTCAGACAGCGCTGGCTCTTCAGCTTGAAAATGGAGATGAGCACCACCCCCTAGAGTCAGATTTGACTAGCTTTCGAGCAAGGGAAACCTTTACTTTTACCTTTATGAACTTCCTTGAGTCACTGCTCACTTCTTCAGACTTATTTCCATTTATTCTTTGCATCCTCCTGGACCAAAGTTTGACCTAGGTTTCCTGTCTCATTACCAACACTGATGTCTACACACCTACTACCCCTCTGTATACCACACCTAATCCAATCAAGCCTGCTATTGCCATTCACCTTCTGAAATCAACTTTACAGAGTTTATATCTCTGGTACCTCATGTTACATTTTATGGCATACATGGCCCAGCCTGACAAAGTGATATTTATATCATATCCAGACCTTGTAACAAATGAGTTCGACACCTCTGCTCTAGGCAATGAACCTATCACAACATATGGGGCTTGAAGGCAGAGTTGACCAGAGTTGACCAGTTGGTTAGGGTGTCTGACTAGGAGCTGGACATAGGGTTGCCAGCCTCCAGGTGGGGCCTGGGGGTCTCCCACTTTTACAACTGATCTCCAGCTGACAGAGATCAGCTCCTCTGGAGAAAATGGCTGCTTTGAAGTGTGGACTCTATGGCATTGTACCATGGTGAGGCCCCTCCCCTCCCCTCACCCTGCCATCTCCTGGATGCATCCTCAAAGTCTCCAGGTATTTTTCAGCCCAGACCTGGCAACCCTAGCTGGGTAACTGTGGTTCAAATCTCCACTCTGCCATGAAGCTTGTTGGGTGACTGTTATGTATGAGGATTGCCACCAAGGGTCTGCGACCGCAATAAGGAGCTTGGTCCCGAAACACAATAGGGACCAGGGATCCTAGACTACCCTGTGTCCACCAACAGGACCTCTGGTGGGAAATTCAAACCTTCCAATGGGACTGTGGGTGTTCCGGGTGGAATGTATATAGTTGGCCCTTGCTGGGCCGGTTTTCAATCTTGTGTGTGAAGTACAATAAACGCATCTGAACTCATGTCGTAGTCTGAGTCTCCATGCAGTGACCCCAGTACTTTACAGTGACCTGGCACTAACTGCTGCCTCTCAGACTAATAAGCCTCACAGAATTGTTGTGAGGGGAAAAAAAAAATGAGGAAAGGCCTATGTAAGCCACCCTAAGCCTATTGGAAGAAGATTGGGATAAAAATATGCTAGATGGGTATTCCCCAAGTAGCAAATTTCCCCACATTGATGCACTGCATGGTTCCCCCCCTTTTTATAAACTGAAGTACTGATTTGACTCCTATTTGCATTCTCAGTTTACCTTCCAAGTTGGCGGTAGCACTACATCCCTTCATCCAGATCTTAAGTAAAGCTTTGGAAAATGGAGGGAGGGATGCTCTGATAGCTTGACTGATCAACCATCAAGCAGCAGATAATGGTACAACAACCAAAGTTTTCAGACAAAGTTTGGTGTAGTGGCTTAGGAGCACGGACTCTAATCTGGGAGAACTGGGGTTGATTCCCCACTCCTCCACATGCAGCTGCTGGTGTGACCTTGGGTCAGTCACAAGTTCTTTCAGAGCTGTCCTCTCACCAGCAGTTCTTAAAAAAGCTCTCTCAGCCCCACCTACCTCACAGGGTGTCTGTTGGAGAGAGGGGAATGGAAAGGAGATTATAAACTGCTCTGAGGCTCCTTAGGGTAGTGAAGGTAGGATATAAATCCAATCTCCTCCTCCTCCTCCTCCTCCTTCTCTAATTTCATACCTGGAGAAAGTTTATTTATTTATTTATTTATTTATCTATTTATTTATTTGATTCATACCCCACCCTCCCCGCCGAAGCAGTTAAGGTACTTTCTTTAATACAATATATGTGTAACCACTATATGTATCTTATATGTTCATATGCTTACATGTTAACTTAGATGTGTTTGTGATTAAGCTACTGTAGGGCAGTGCTGGAACAGGTGGGCTTTGGCCACAATGTCTTCAAGTACAGAGGGAGAGAAATGGTGACCCAGAAGTGGAAGCACTTAACTGGTTTCCCTTCTTAGATTTGGAAGAACATAACTGCCTTGTTGGCTTAGATAAGTCCTTGATCTGTTCTGCTATGAGACTACATGTAGTTACCAGTAAGAACAAAATAAGAAAATGCAGCTGGACCTATCACTTGCCAGACACTTCCATATCCCGTGATCAAACCATAAACAGTGGTCAACTACACTCTTCCTCTATCAACTCCTGCTAAAACCCTCACGTACAGCTTGTCACTTTAAAAAAATCAATTCCATACTATCGACTGAGGCCAGGGGGATCTTACCATTTTGCCCTCTTCATAATTTATCTTTTCTATTTTAATTAAATATATCTGTTTGCACTAACCAGTGGAAGGTAATATTGGAGAGCCTAACTTTATTGGATTGTTTTTTTAATGGAACTGGAGTCGGTTATTGGTTTATAGATTATTGTTCTGGCTTCAAGTGCTGCTTAAATCCATATCAGCAACTCCCTAGCTGAGGAAGGTCCCTTCTTTACGCTTGGCTACTTCAGGATGGATTCGGGCTACAATAAGAAAGTGGGCCAAATTGACATAAATGCATATCTAGTGACATGGGCCCCTGACCACACATGGTAATGGGAGCGGCAAAAATCTCCCTTTCCCTCATCTCAGTTTCATTCTTCTAGGGTAAAGGATATAGTGATGGCCACAGGCACGGATGGCTTTACAAGGGGATCAGACAGATTCATGGTGAATAAAGCAAACCTCCATATACAGAAGCATCAAACCACTGAATACCAGAGAGGGCAGTGGCAATTCAGTTACAGAGCTTCTTGGATGATGCTTCCATCTTAGATTCCTTCCAGTCCAGCTTTCACCTGGGCCATGGGATGGAGATGGCATTGGTCACCCTCACAGACAACCTCCGGAGGCACCTGGATCAAGGCGGGTCAGCAGTGCTGTTGCTGTTAGACCTGTCAGCTGTGTTCGACACAGTTGACCATCAACTACTGATCCACCATCTCACCAACATTGGAGTCCAGGTACTGGCCTTGCAGTGGCTTACTTCCTTTCTCCAAGGTTGGGGACAAAGTGTGGTACTGGGGGATCAGCTGTTCTGAAGGCATCCACTGGAATGTAGAGTGCCCCAAGGGGCAGTGCTGTCTCCAATGTTTTTTAACATCTACATGCACCTTCTTGCCCAGATTGCTTGAAGGCATAGGCTGGGATGTCACCAGTATGTGAATGATACTCAGCTCTATCTGTTGTTGCGTGGTCAGTCTGACTCCAAACCAGAAGATCTAGATCAGGCATTACAAGCTGTGGCTGGTTGGCTTAAGCTGAGCTGGCAGAAATTGAATTCAACAAAGAAGGAGGTCCTGTGCCTGAGTCGGGGCAGTCTGAGGGTAGGGATCTCACTCCTGACCTTCGATGGGGCTCCACTGGTGCCACCATTGGAGGCCAGAAGTTTGAGAGTGCTCCTAGATGCCTCCTTAACAATGGAGACCCAGGTAGCAGCCACTGCCAAATCAGCCTTTTATCACCTTCGGCTGATCAGGCAGTTGGTTCCCTTCCTCGAATTCAACAACTTGGAGACAGTGATCCATACAATTGTCACCTCGAGATTGGACTACTGTAACACTATCTACATGGGGCTGCCCTTGTCTCAAATCTGGAAGCTGCAGCTAGTGCAAAATGCCATGGCCAGGTTTTTGATGGTACTCCCTATTAGGGAGCACATCCAGCCTGTACTAAAGGCATTGCACTGGCTGCCTATAGCATACCGGATTTGTTTCAAGGTGCTGGGTCTTATCTTTAAAGCCCTTTCCAGGGACCTACATAACTGAGGGACCACCTTTCCCCACACGTACCCCTGAGAGGACTGTGATTAGGGGTCCTGAACCAGCTGGCCCTCCCAAGTCTCAAGGAGGCCAGGCTAGCAACAACCAGGGCCAGGGCTTTTTGGTGGTGGCTACATTGTGATGGAATGAGCTCCCAGAAGAGATCAGGGCCCTGCAGGAGCTTTTACAGTTCTGCATGGCCTGCAAGACAGAGCTCTTCCACCAGGCTTTTGGAGCTGCCGCCACTACTGACAGCCAAAGGTGGGAGAGCCCTGCCCCCTGGGGATTTCTAACTAGATCTTGAGCTAGCCACCTAAGCCGATATAAAAAAATTAAGGTGCCAACTGTGAGGAGAAAGAATCAAGTAACAACAACCGCTGTGAAACTACTGATACTAGCACTTTATTATGTTTTATGGTTTAAATGGTTTTAAAACTGTTTAATTGTTGCTGTATAATCTATTTTATATGTATTGTAAATTTTATGTAAGCTGCCCTGAGCCAGCCTCGGCGGGGGTGGGTGGGTAGAAATTTAATAAATCAAATCAATCAATCAATCAAGGAGACATTGGTCCTTTCAGCATTTGCCTGCCATGCCACATTTTCTCAGTGTTTGAGTCGAAGCAATTTAAGTCCATAGCAAAACAGCCTCCAAATAACCCGGGGCAACAGCAGGCTGAAACCAGGCTGACCACTGATGTAATACAGAATGGGGAAGAAAACTCAGAATAAATTAAAAAAAAAATTGAGTTCAATTTTAGTGCAGAAGGGGGGGGGGGCTGGATTAAAAAGAAAGTTGGATTCGATTTTAGTCCAGAATTGCTTGAAGGACACTATGGTGAACATAGTTTAAAAGGAGAGTGCTGAAAGGGCCTACATCAGAGGAAGACCCTGGCCTTCCAGGACATCTGATTCTCCTTGTGTGATACAAGATGCTGGATGAGATGGCCCACTAGTCTGATCCAGCAGGGCTCTTGTTATGTTTGGATGTGTGAGTCCTGTCTTCTTACTTCTGTAGATATCTTCACCTTTCTGTATGATAACATGTTTGGGACACATCTGCAAAGGCAGATTTGCAGTTTTTTGCCTTATGAATGTAAACCATTGCCATAGTTTATGAGCTCATTATTATCCACACTTAGCATGATAGCAGACCTGGGTATCATGACCATGGCTGTTTTGGTCTTGTAAATGATTCAAAGGGACAGTAGCCAACACTGCGTGGTCTGAGGAGTGGAACTCCACCTCGGCAATTTTTGCCCAAGTTAGAACGCATTCGAGATGGGAAACCATTTCTGGCCTCGATAAAAGATATTTGCTCCAAACCACAGTTCGAAAACTGGAGAAGGCCCTCTGCAGGATATCTCTCTTGGTATTTTCAGTACCTCAAAGAAAGCAACAGGACAGGCAAATGGAAGTACCTCTTCACTTAAAGAGGTTAATCAAAGAATGATTAACATACAGAATTCACTGCCACAGGAGGTGGTGGCAGCTGCAAGCATGGACAGTTTCAAGAGGGAATTAGATAAACATATGGAGCAGAAGTCCATCAGTGGCTATTAGCCACAAGGTATAGATAAGAAATCTCAGTCTGGGGTAGGTGATGCACTCTATTCTTCGTGCTGGGGGGTCAACAGTGGGGAGGGCTTCTATTGTCCTAGCCCCACTGCTGGACCTCCTGATGGCACCTGGTATTTTTGGCCGCTGTGTGACAGAGTGTTGGACTTGATGGGCCATTGGCCTGATTCAACATTAGCTTCTCTTATGTTCTTATGTTCTTATGTTATGGGATTCACAGCAGGTTTTGGTGACTGCCACTAGACCTTAAAAAGGGATTCGGAAATTCACTGAGGGTGGGTTATCAGTGACTACTAGCCACAGTGGCTAAATGGAAACTCCATGTTCAGAAGCAGCCACTCCCTGAATCCAGAGCTGTGGTTGGGGTAACAGCAGGATGAGGCTTTGGTCTCCTCCGTACCCAGTTCCTTAGCTTTCTGAGGGCATCTTTTGGCCACTGTGTGGATGCTGCACTAGGCTGATTGTTGGCCCTGATCCAACACAGCTGAACTCATTTGCTATTTGAAAGACCGCTGTCCGTGGCAAATAGCAGCAGGATCAGACAGACTCGGACAGGCACCAAATTAAAAACAGAGGGCATCAAGAAGACAGCAGACAACATGCGGGAATGAGAGGGGGACATTGGCAGTTCCCACTGATCCTCCCTTCCCACTGCAAGCCCTCGCATGTTGTTCCTTAGGGTCCCCTGTCCCCTAGAAGAAGCATCGCCTTGAGATCAGTGAGTTGGAATGGAAAGGAAGGAGGCAGCAAATCATGCTCTGCCACTGGAAAACTTGAGGCTGGACCCAACACATTATATGGGAGGAAGTTCTCCCTAAAGTTTGCTGGATGAGGCCCGTGTGAGACTTTAATCTTAAGGATAAAATCAGGTCGCACCAACTCAGCCTGGAAGTGAACAGGATCTGACAGCATCTTTATCACTCCCCACCAGTGTTCCCTCAAAGTTGAGTTAGTGTGAGCTAGCTCCCAGTTGTTTTAGCCTCCAGCTTGCAGGTTTTTGCCTGAGCTCAGGAAGGAGGGCTCCTGTCAGATAACTGCCATGCTTCTGCATTATGTTATTTCTTACTTGTGCGCATGCGCTTAGATCTGCTTTGCTTCACTGCAATTACCGTGAGAGACTCCTCCAGCAGACACAGCTATCTCTGTAACCTTGAAGAAAGGGAGGGCTTGCGTTCCCCAGCTGGTGGGAATATATCAGCCTCTGGAGGGAGGGGGTAGTCTCCCGTTCATGTAGTAACATCCTGCCGAGAGGATTCCCGCACGCGCGCTAGCACCTCATTTGCTAGGCTAGTTGAAGCATCATAGTATATACATGGCCTCCTTGCATTAGCCGACATTCCTGACAATGTCCCTGTTTACTTGGCAACAGACTGGTATCCCTATAAAGCATAACCTTTGAATGAAGTGTGTGTGGACCTACTTGCTGTTGACCCTGACAGCTCCAGAGCAAACTAATTGATGCAGCAGCCAAATCGCTCACTCACTTTAATGCCAGTAGCTCACAAAGTAGAATTTTTGTTCACAAGACTTCACAGCTTAGAGGGAGCATCACTCCCCACCCCTTGAATAGGAGCAAAGTCGCTGGTGCAATTTATCAGTTCTTGAGATGACTTCTGTATATTGTCCTTGAGTGTCTATCCCACTGTTTTCAATTGCCATGTGTTGGTTTTGTTTTTTGTAATTCATGTCTACAGTCATTCAACCATCATCATTAGGCTTTCCTCTTTTATTATGTTTTTAGCATCACAGAGAGGACAAAGGGTTAGAGTAATGTTTTCTCTGATCCTTCTTTCTCTGTGTGTCTTCTTTTTAGCTCTTCAGTTTCTTCAGGCATTAGTGGCTAATGAGGATGAACTCGGTTTATGACACTGAGGACTGAAAGTTCTTTAGTATGCTCCCTGTTTCTACTTCCAGTGCTTTGGAGCAAAAAAATAAGGAAGGAAGGAAGTGCCAACAGCACAGCACATGCCAGGCATCACCAGACAAGGTTCCACTGCTGTTTCTGGAATCCATGAATCAGAGGAATTCTGTTTCTCAGTTAATAGACAGTGGTAGCCAGCTGGGACATCTTCCCATAGTTGACACACAATAGTGCTTGTCAGGGATGGCCCCAGGTTGTTTTGCACACTAGGCGCCCCCTGTGTCACCACCAATTTTCTGGCACCCCTCACCCCCTCCACGAGCTCCAGCAGTCTGGTTTCAGGGGCACAACAAAGGTGGGGGTGGGGGGCACTCCTGCTGCAGTCCCTCCTGGCTGGAACTGCAGGATGGGGCTGCTTGCATGATGGCTTGGGAGCAGGAGTGTGGTCAGAGCAAGCTCCGTCCACCAGGGCAGTTGCCAGGAGGGGAGAGGAGGGTGTGCATGATGTGTGGCCCAGCAGGCCACATGGCCCGGCAAGCTGCCGGACCCCTTTCCTCCACCCTGCAGGGACGTCTCCATGTGTGTGCCTCACCTCTCCACATCCCCGGAGGCCCAAAATGGCATCCCTGCTGGTGGCAAAGGCCCGCCTCCCTTGCCAGAAGACCTGCTGCTGCACCATAGGAATAGCAGCCTGATGTTCGTGCCTAGCTCTTACTTGGCTAGATTCTGTGGTAGGGGAAGGCAGGGTGGCAGGCAGGCCAGAGCGGAGCCCTCATCAAGCTGGTGCCCATAGGCAGCTGCCTAAATTTTGTCAATGACAGGCTAGCCTTGGTGCTTGTGCACAGCTGCTGGGATGCATACACATAGCCCTGCAACATAAAAAGTTGTCATGCTGACCACAAGTTTTGTGAAGGAAAGAATCTGTCCAGTATACATATTTTTTTCTCCCTCTCATGTTTAAGAGAGTTTAGAGCAGCCTACATGGCTGTAGAGAGTCAGCATGTGGCAGTTGTTAAGAGCAGCAGACTCTAATCTGGAGAACCAGGTTTGATTCCCCACTCCCCCTCCACATGAAGCCTGCTGGGTGACCCTGGGTAAGCCACAGTTCTCAAAGAGCTCTCTCACCCCCACCTACATCACACGGGGCCTGTTGTGGGGAGAGGAAGGGAAGGTGATTGAAAGCTGCTTTGAGACTCCTTAAGGTAGAGGAATGTGGGGTATACACACCTACTCTTCTGCTTCTAGCTTCCTCATTTTACCTTCCCTACAGTCCTGCAGGGTAGGCTAGGCTGAGAGAAAGGGGCCAGCTCAAGGCCAGCCAATGAGCTTCATGTCAGAGTGGGGAATCCAGGTCTTCCAGATCCAAATTGAGCTCTCTAAGCACTACACCGCACTGGCTCTGAAGCTCCCAAGCTGAGTACCCTGACTATAGCTTGTTTTAATGAACTATGCAGGTGTACTCATGGCTGGTGGTTGGGACTGGGAATTGTGGGTGCTGCACCTGTCCACAGGCAAAATTTTCCATTCAGGTAAGAGCAAAGGCCTTCTCCTGACTAGTCCTGTTCCCCTACTTGAAGAGAGAAGGGAAGAGATTGAATTTATACCCCACCCTTCACTACCTGAAGGAGTCTCAGAGTGGCTTACAATCTCCTTTCCCTTCCCCTCCCCACAACAGACACCCTGTGAGGTCGGTGGGGCTGAGAGAGCTCTGGAAGAACTGCCCTTGAGAGACCAGCTTTGAAAGAACTTGTGACTGACCCAAGGTCACACCAGCAGCTGCATGTGGAGGAGTGGGGAATCAAACCCGGTTCTCCCAGATTAAAGTCCGTGCTCCTAACCACTACACCGAACTGGAGTTAGGCATGCTGAATCCAAATTGTTCAGAAAGAGGGAACTTCAGACAGGCAAAGGAAAAAAAAATACAAAATACTTTGAACTCTTGAAAGAAATGCTGAGTGCCTGTGAAATTGTTATCCTCAGTCTTTTAAATTAGTTCAAGCAATCAGTTGACGGACAGTGATGTTTTCCTGTGTTGTAGAACTAGTGCTGTGCAGGGGTTAGAGAGTTGCAGTAGGATCTGGGAGAACTGGATTTGACTCCCCACCCACCATGGAGGTTTGCTGGGTGACCTTGGACCAGTCATGCACTCTCAGCCTAGCCTACCTCACAGGGCTGCTGTGAGGATAAAATGGAGAAGCGGAGATTGATGTAAACCATTCTGGGTTCCCACTGAGGAGGAAGGAGGGGTAGAAATAAAGTATGCAGGCTTGTACATTTCATTTTGTTTGGGTTTCTGGATTTTTACCCCTCCCTGAGATTATTTTTTTTTAAAATAAACTTGTGAGTAATTCTCTTTTGCTAATATATGCGGCGTGAGATATACTCTTCTGCTTTGAACCTAAGCACAATTTTCATCATTTGTATGACACGGATGTCATCCGAAGGCCTTTAAATTTTACTGTATGAAACCCATCAGTCATTTTAAAGGGTGTTAATGTGTTAATTTGTTTTTTATTATGTGAAACTTAATTCTCACTTTGCCTGTTTCATTTGAGAAGATTAATCAGCCTGGAATGATCTTCCCTTGTAACTTTTTAACGTTATTTGCCAGCTTTGAACGTCCTGACCAGATTTAATGTTCATTTGATGCTAAAATTGTGTACCTCTTTGTAATATATTTGGCAATCTTTATACAGTGTTTACTTCAGGCACAGTAACTGTCTTTAAGAAGGCATTTGCCATTCCCTTAAGAAAACTTAAGAAGCTATTTCCTGTGCTAAACTGCGTGTAGCGGAAACACTTGTAGCCAAACTTTATGGGATGGGAGCTTCACAGCGTCTTTACTGGATCAGATTTAATATATTGCAAACCACAGTATCTTTTAAAAAATGATGTATTGCTGTTCACATTTATTTTATTTATTTTATTTAATCATGCTTCTTTGCACCTCTTGGGCATCCCAAAGGGAAAGGGGAGGTCATATGGAAGAGGGAAAAAGAGATTGGTTTTATACCCTGCCCTTCACTACCCAAAGGAGTCTCAGAATGGCTTACAATCTTTTTCCCTTCCCCTCCCCCAAACACGCACCTTGTGAGTTAGGTGGGGATGAGGGAGCTTTCTGGAGAACTGCCCTTGAGAGAACAGCTCTGAAAGAATTTATGACTGACCCAAGGTCACACCAGCAGCTGCATGTGGAGGAGTGGGGAATCTCCCAGATTAGAGTCTGTACTCTTAACCACTATACCAAACTGGGTCCTTGAAACAAGGAGAGGGGCTATGGCTCAGCAAGTAGAGTACCTGCTTTGCACGCAGAAGGTCCCTGGTTCAATCCTGGCATCTCTGGTTTAAAAGATCAGGTAGGAGGTGATGTGGGAGAGAAGGCAGCATGGTATGGCCTGATCTTGTCAGATCTCAGAAGCTATGCAGGGTGGGCATTTGGAAGGGGGACTTCCAAGGAAGACTCTTCAGAGGAAGGAAATGGCAAACTAGCTTTGCCAGTTTCGCATAGTGGTTAGGAGTGCAGACTCTAATCTGGGAGAACTGGGTTTGATTCCCCATTCCTCCACATGTAGCCAGCTGGGTGACCTGGGGCAAGCCACAGTTCTCTCAGAGGTGTTTTCTCATGAGCAGTTCTTGGGAGAGCCCTCTCAGCACCACCTACTCTACAGGGTGTCTGTTGTGGGGAGGGGAAGGGAAAGGAGATTGTAAGCTGCTCTGAGTGAAGGGTGGGGTATAAATCCAATCTCCTCCTCCTCCTCCTCCTCTTGAATATCCCTTATTGTGATAGCTATAAGTCTGCTGAGGCTTCATGGCACTTTACACAGAGAGAGAGAGAGAGAGAGAGAGAGAAGCCACATGCTGATGTCATGGCAAGCAGGAACTTCCTTGATTATTAATTAAGATCTTTCAGCCTAAATTTGTAATCAGTATGTCCTGTGTTTACCAGGGAGTGGGTATTACTGCAATTGTCTGGCATATAGAAAATAAAACACACACACACATATATATATATATATACACACACACACACACACATGTATATATATATAGTGAGGTTGCTGAGCAGAGTTATCTCAATGTTTCTCTGTCTTGTAGAGGAAAAAAAAGCCATAATCTATGCAGTCAGCAAAATGAAAATGAACTAGCCAAGTTTCCATAGTCAAGGGACATGTGTTGCTGAACGTTATGTAAGAATGAAGATATTAGAAAATAAAGCTATCAGCTTCAGAAATCTCTCCACTTCCAGTCATCTCTGAAAATAAGATGCATAGTAGTTATATGGGTGTATATTCTGTTCAATAAAATGCTGCAGTTGAGATGTATTCGGATAGTGTGTTTTCTGTAAGAAAGAAATGGAAGAGTAAAAGATGCAGAAAACTGGCTACCACCATTCATTGTTTGACTTTCAGGAAGTCATCCTATTTTATCCTGGCCCTTATAAATGTAACGAAAGTAACAATGATGGTGAGGTGATGTCGAAGACCTCATCCTGAGACCCTGGAGAGCCACGGCCAGTCTGATTATCCAATAATGGCCTTGATGGTCCTTGATAGACAGCTGTATGTGCTCAAATGCAGGGGTACAATCCAGCCCAGTTCTACTGGTTCTACTCCAGAGACTTTTCTTCAAGGGGCTGGAATGGATTAATTGCACCCCACCACACTCCCGGAATGGATTGCAGAAGCTTGAATCAATTTCACAGTCACATTTAGAACATGCAGAGCAGATGATGTGGCCCTCTAAAATGGACAGGGGACTTACATGGTTGGCTGCTTCATGTGTTCTCCGATGATTTTTGCAACAAACTTGTTCCACTCTGAAGATGCCTCTGCTTGATCAGCACTCATTTCTGATCTGGTATTGTGTAGTAGTCAGAGTTGTGGACTAGGACTGGAGGGACCCAGGCTCTAATCTTTGCTGTGCTATGGAACTCACTGGTGTTCTTTGGGCCAGTAACTATCTGTCAAGCTAACCTACATTAGAACATAAGAGCCCTACTAGGTCAGACCAGTGGTCTACCTGGTCCAACATCCTGTCTCACACAGTGGCCAGTCAGTTCCTCTAGAGTTCCAACAAGAGGGCACAGAGGCTGAAGCCTTCCCCTGATGTTGCCTCCTGGCTCTGGGATTCAGAGGATTAGTGCCCCTGAATGTGGTGGTTCCCCTCAGTCACCATGGCTAGATGCCATTGATAGACTTATCCTCCATGAATGTATCTAATTCCATTCAGACTCCTACAGCAATCAGTTCCCAACAGCTTTCATTCAAAGAAGTATAGTTTAATGAGAGACTGAGAGTATGCAGATATCTTAACCATTTCATGTTAAAACTAAAATAAAATGTGCAAAGCAAACAGTTATACCTTGTTCAAGGAGGCCCTCTGATGGCCCAGGGCCAATCAGAGGCCAGGTAGAAGCCCACCAAAGTAACAGGTTACTTTTCCCCAGAGAAATAATATACCAGGCACTGAAGGTCAGGCAGAGATAATGGAAACTGAGAAGACACAGCAGGAAAAAAACCTTTAACATTCCAGCTGGGGCTCAATAGAGGCCTAGCTGACAATCCCCTTTTAAAGCTGTTCATTCCTGTGGCCATCACCACATCATCTGGAAACGAATTCCACATTTTAATCACTCTTTGTGTAAAGTAGTAGTACCTTTTGTCCATCTGAACCTACTGCCCATCAGCTTCATTGGATGTCCTTGAGTTCTAGTATTTTGGGAGAGGGAGCAACATTCCTTTTTATCAACTCTCCCCACCCTATGCATGGTTTTATAAATCTCTATCATGCCCCCCCTTAGCTGGCTCTTTTCTAAACTGAAAAGCCCCAGACTCTTCAGCCTTTCCTCATCTGTCAAGAAAACCTGCTGCTTTTTAAAATAGTAGTCATAGGTATGTTTTGTCTGCTTCCTTAGTTCTAAAGGTGCTGTTCACCCATGCTTGCTCCTCATTCATACCAGCATCCTTCCATTAGCTGCCTAGGTTGCTTGTCTCTCAAAAGTCAGGACCATGGACAGAGCCTTTATACCGCCCCATGCAGCTCGCACAATGCTTTTGAGTGCAGACAATTCCCATATTTGTCTGGTAATCCTCAAATGATAGATGTGGATGTAAGAATCAGCCGAATATTGAAGAATGAAGCATTTAGCATGATTGTATTTCTACACTTAAAGGAGCCACCTTCATTCATTTCTACTGGCTTTTAAAATAGCCATTCCAGTGAGCCGGGCATGCTGGGATGTCCTGTCATTACAATATATTACCATTTAAAAATATCAGAAGTTTGAACTGGGATGACAGCTCATGAAAAACATGTCTGCAGATCTCAGCCCCATCTGAAAATGGTGCCCGAACACACATGTGCTTTCTTAAGCAGGAAATAATAATAATAATCTAGATTTCCTGAAATTTCATTTTAGGTGAAATAACTTCTATGAGAAATTTTGTGAGGCTCTGCCCTGAGAAACTGTGCTTCCCTAACAAGAGGCTTTAGACATTTTGTCTGGCAAAACAACTGAGTTCGTGTTGGATTTCCCTTTAAACAAAATCTCATGTTATCCTTACCCAGCCTTGTTGCAGGCATTCTAGCTACTAAAAGTCTCCATAAGAGAATGTTAACCAACCGCACAGTTTCTGTGAATGAGTCAGATCACATGGCCTAAACACAGAAGAAGCTGTATGTTATTGGCAGAAAAACAAATATTGCAACCCAAAGTTCAAGTACTTATTCTCATGAGGCACGCCCTCTTGACCTGAAATTACCATTCTGTTTGCAATTAAAAATTAGATCTATTTCTAATCTATGTGCTGGTTTTTTGTGAGGTTTTTTTTTGCACTTATAGAGTCTGCTGCATTCATCAGACTATGGATGCAAAACTAAAAAAACACTTTCCTGGGTGTAAGCTCCATTGAATAAAATGGGACTTCCTCCGGAGTAGGTATGCTTAGGACTGCTCCCTATATTATTGAAGATGGTAGCTGCTGTTGGAGCATACTCAGAAGCTGATCACTTTAATGCCTGACTTGGTTTCAATGAAAGTTATCCTGTTTGCTGCAATGGACTTGAACTGTTCATAAATGGGAATATAATCTACAGGACAATGAGTCCAGCAATCAAATACTCACCTGGCAAGTCATCCAGACCCAAATGTATTCCAGCTGAACTGTTTTGGCAAAAAATCATTACTGAATGACAAACCAACCTGAAGATTCTCCAACAACACAATCCTCTGCCCCCTTTCAAAGGGTGTGTTTAGACAGCGTGCTGGAGCGGTTTAAACTGCTCCGGCACGATGCGTTTTTTTTTTAAACTGGAGAATCGCGATCACACTCACCTCCTCCTTCCCTCCTTCGGAGCTCCCTGCCGTCCTCCTGCAGGTGTGTGTGGGGGTTCCCCTCTCCTTTGAGCATGCGCACAGGCAGCCCTCTCCCGAACAGGAAGTTTGGCGCGTGCGCAGAACAGCGATTTCAACCCATCCCTTTAAAGTTTAAATGAAGACTTCTGTTTAAATTTTCTCCCCGAAACTGGCCTCCCCAAGATCCTGGACTCGTCTAAATGCCTGAACTAGGCACCACTGAAGCTTTTCTTTACATAACTTAAGTGCGGAGCTCCGCTCAAGCGCACACCGCTAAGGGGGGAAAAAAATGGCGGACTAAAAGCGGAAGCTGGAGGCAGCTTCCCAGAGGGGAGGGGGGTTGAAGCACCCGGAAGTGGCTGGATGGAGCGATCAGACAGGGAAAAGTGCGGCTTGAAACGGAGAATCATGGAAAACACCACTTGGGTAAGTGGTGTCAAAATACTCTGTTTCAAAGGGGGTTTGCTCCAGAAAGCGATGGCTGGGGACGGTGGGCAGATGTTGGGCGTGTGAACGCGCAGGTAAAAGCCGTTTCTGAGCCGTGCCGAAAACGGCTCAAACGGCGCGTCTGAACGCACCCAAAATCCAACAACACAATCATCCCCCCCTTTCAAAATCCCACTATCCAAGACAGTAACCAACCTTGCTGGAGGAACTGGGGAAAGAAACCTATCAGTCAAACACTGTATTGGTTTTAGCAGTCACAGTCTTTTGCAGCATACTGCGTTCCCCCTGTTCCTGCACTGTAATTCCCAAGTAACCAAGCACAAACATGTATGTGTATGTTCTGGACCATTAAGTCATTTCCGACTTACGGTGCCCATATGAATTAGTGATCTTCTAGCATTGCTCAGGTCTTGCAAACTGAAAGCCAGGACTCCCTTAATTAAGTAAACACATTAACTTGCATGTGAAATAAACCAAAGAGTCAATTTAGAACCCTCAGTAATAATTGATATATTCCCCCCGCCAAGTGTTTGTAGATGCCACTTGTAATTGGTGATCCAGTTACAATCTGAGTAGCAGGGAAGTTCATCTAAATACTAAGAGCCAGTTTGGTGTAGTGGTTAAGTGTCTGGACTCTAATCTGGGAGAACCGGGTTTGATTCCCCACTCTGCCACTTGCAGCCGCTGGATGACCTCGGGCAAGCCATAGCTCTGGCAGAGCTGTTCTCTCAAGGGCAGTTCTCTCAGAGCTCTCTCAGCCCCACCTACCTCACAGCGTGTCTGTTGTGGGGAGGGGGAGATAAAGGTGTTTGTAAGCCACTCTGAGACTCTGAGTGAAGGGTGGGGTATAAATCCAATCTCCTCCTCCTCCTCCTCCTCTTCTTCTCCTTCTTGTCACATATCAATCAACATTGACAAGTCACACTAAGAACATGATTCAGGGGGAGGTGGAAAGTATTTTCAAGTCACAGCTGACTTATGGCAAACCCACAGGGTTTTCACGGTGAGCAACATTCAGAGGTTGCTTGCCATTGCCTGCCTCTGCGTACTGACCCTGGTATTCCTTGGTGATCTCCTATCCACATACTAATCAGGTCTGACCCTGCTTAGCTTCCGAGATCTGACAAGATCAGGCTAGTCTGTCCAGCTCAGGGCACATGATTCTAGCTAGCTTGGGGTTTGTCCCCCCTCCAACTTCCCTGTCTTATAAATGTTATTACATGGGGAAAAAAAAAACTTTTAAGAAGAAAAAAAATCACACAGAGACAGTGAAGAACAGGAGGGAGGGAGGGAGGCCGCACGGAGTCCCTCACTGTGCTCCCGTCCCTCCGCCATCAGCGGTGAGCCCAGAATGTCAACACCCAGAATAATATTTGCCTCTGAATTTTTTTTCCCCTCATCACGCACAGAGGATTCTTCTGTTTCAGCTCTGTCAGGCGAAGAAATGCATTTTTGGTGTTGATGAGCGGTGGTGATTAGCCAGCCCCCAAAGACGCGAGGAGTGGAGAGGGTGCGGTGGGACAGATGCAAATGGAAAGGCATGAAATCAGTCTTGGCAGTTACTATTAGCCCGCAGCTATAGCAACACCTTTTCCCCAGCAGGAACCCTTGTAGAGCAAGGAGTCTTCGTAATGACAGGGACGTACCTGGAGAGAATATTAAAAAATATCTGTATGCAGCGTTGTCACTTGATGCTCTCCGCTGAAATGTAGAATGATTTCTCCAGCACAAGAATCTATTAAAATTAATTCAGAAATACCTCAGGGATAGATTTGGTGTCGAAGAATTCTACAAGATGTGCAAATACTTTTGGCTTTGATAAGGGAATTTATTAAACGCTAAGGAGAAGTAGTAACCAGGAAATTTAAGCTGGCACAAATGTCTCCCACAGTTCAAGGCAGAGCAAAAACACGGTTTCTTTATCTGTTTCCAAAACGGGGAGCAATGGCCTAGTTTGAACTGACGGGGTCAACCTGTGCTAGGTCAAACTGCGGGTGGGTCACATGACGGAACGCTCTTCCACATAAAACCCCCTGCAGTTTGAGAACAAAGAGGTCGGAGAGAAGCCTAGGCTAAAATTCTTCTCCCTGCCATCTCATTTCTGCAGGGTGGGGTTGTTTGGTAAGAGATTCAGTGGTGTGAACCCTTGCCTGCATTCTGACATGGTATGGCCCAGCTAGAGGATAACCTAGTGAGCAGTATGCCCTAGATAAAGAAAGGTTTGGGAAAACATGCATATTTTCAAGTTTAATCTACCAACCAGATTTATTTAATGGCTGACCATTTAATGCGTCAAGAGCCCTTCAAGACAAACACTAAAGACAGCCAGTTTGGTGTAGTGATTGGGAGCACGGACTCTAATCGGGGAGAACCGGGTTTGATTCCCCACTCCTTCACATGCAGCTGCTGGGTGACCTTGGGCAAGCCACAGTTCTCTCAGAACAGTTCTCTCAAGAGCAGTTCTCTCAGAGCTCTCTCAGCCCCGCCTACCTCACAGGTTGTCTGTTGGGGGAAGAGGAAGGGAAGGAGATTGTAAGCCACTCTGAGACGGCAAGTGACGGGTGGGGTATAAATTGAATCTCTTCTTCTTCTCTAAAGTGGTGTGTAGGGTCCCGGTCACACGTGGCAGAAAACACGGGGGGGGGGGAAGCATAGCTATTTGTGCCGCTGCAATCTAATCTGCCCTTACCTGATCTGATGGCAGCAGCAGTGGACTGGGGTTGTTTCTGGCAGCGCATGTTCCTGGGGCACGTCAACACGGCAAGACTGGAGCGATCAGATGGAGGATGTCTGTCTGTGGCCTACTGCAAACATTTGCTACTGGACTTTCCGAGGTAGTTTTTTATTCCGCAGCTTCAGCTGGGCATACGGGTTGGGGCGGGTGTGTGATGCTTGCCAGATGTGTCCATGTGATCGCGCCCATTACACTTGGCCTTAAGTTACCCGAACTATGGACCCAGGGTGGGGGAAAATTAACTGTTACTGGGTTTCCAGACAGATTTTTAAAAATATATTTTGCCTATGTATGCAGGGTTTTTTTCTCCCACAGCAATGTTCAAAGAGAGAAGTAACACAAACAACTGGTTCAAACTAAATGAAGTCTTTATTTCCTAATAATCCATCACACAACCATAGGACCACAAATGAAATACATACGAAGCACAATGAATGACACTAAACCATAATGAAGCTCCCTCTTTTTCTCATACATGCACACACACACACACACACTGAGGATGGGGTAAGGGTTAGGGACATGACATAGAGAGGGAGTAAAGGCTGTTCAGGTGGGAGATACTACCTTAGATGGGAGATACCACCTGAGAACCTGTTTGGTGCAGTGGTTAAATGCACAGACTCTAATCTGGGAGAACCATGTTTGATTCCCTAATCTTCCACTTGCACCTGCTGGATGACCTTGGGCAAGCCATAGTTCTGGCACAGCTGTTCTTGAAAAAGAGCAGTTTCTGTCAGAGCTCTCTCAGCCCCACCTACCTCACAGGGTGTCTGTTGTGGGGAGGGGAAGGGAAAGAAGTTTGTAAGCCGCTCTGAGACACCTTTGGGTAGTAAAGAGTGGGGTATAAATCCAATCTCCTCCTCCTTATCTAAGGGATGTGAGAGGCTGAAAACCAGCAGAAGTCCAAGGAGGCAGAGTATTGGGGAAAGAGGGAGAGGAGACTGCAAAGTGGTTGTAGGGCTATTCAGGAAGTGAGAGAACCTGACAGACACTTCACGGGATCAGACTTGTCCTTCTATGGAAAAGGACCCATAGCTGGACAGGGGACCCCACCTTCCCAGGATTGGGATTGGTCCCAGAAATGAAGCTTGAATCTGACTGGGTAGTTTGAAGGTAATTGCTGCCTAGATCTGGTGGACAGATTATGAGGGGACATCTGGCATTCCAAGGTGGAGTGATAGCAAAGAACCGGGTGTGAAATGATGGAAAGACTGTCCCCTTGATAGATCATCCTGAGTGGATTGGATGTTGGGCTGCTTTGATCAATGCTTGGATCAGAGAGGATATATAAGGCTTTGCTATTAGCATAAAATGGTGCATATTGTCCTGATTAAACATTCTTTGAGCAAGGGATATGTTTGTATTAGACAAATATTGGAGTTGACGGTAGGTACTACTGACATCCTGCCTCTGTGATAGAATGTGGCTTGCTTATGGGAGACCAGGGTGTGCTTTCTCAGGATCATCCTAGGTATCCCTACCTCCCTGAGGTTTTTAAGGCGGTGCCATTCCAAACAACTAAGAGGAAATCGAGGATCGAATTAAGGGATCTCATCAGGAGGTCATGATAGGGATCATATACTTATCCTGCTCTCTTTGCACAAGCATCCCATGCCACTAACCAGCAGTGTTCCCTCTAAACTGAGTTTAGCCTCCAACTCACAATTTTTTTGTCATCGCTCAGGAAGGCTGGCTCCAGAGCAAGCTAATTTATGCAGGAGCCAAACTGCTTGTTCACAACTTTAATACCAGTAGCTCACAAAGTAGAGTTTTTGCTCACAAGACTCCACCGCTTAGAGGGAGCATTGCTAACCAGTCGTTCCAGATGAAGGAGTGTGTCCCCACTTGTAAGGAGAGTCCCACTCAGCCAGCAAGGTGGGACCAAGGTGAGCCCCTAAAAGTGTGATCCTAAGCAGAATGACACCCTTCTATAGAGGCCCACTGCCTTCCTGTATACAACCACATCAGTTCGTAGACAGAAATTTGTTGTTAGGGGGGCAAATACCAGGAGTGAGGAGGAACATTAAAAATAAACCCGGCATGCCTACACCACCCAGAAGTGATGTAGGCACGTTGGTGATGTTGTGCCTCACCCTTAAGTGCCTATACTGCCTCTTTACCTCTGACTCTCAGCTATACGCTCCAGTCAATGTCACATACGTGATATTGTTTAATATTGTTTATCTTAAGAAGTGAATGTCCTTGCTTTATGGACATTTGAAGTCCATTGAAATTGTAAACTTAGAATTTGTGAAGTCTCTTTCTTTTATGAGTGTTAAAAAGTAAGTGATAGATATTGCTTTAAATCTCCAGCCTAGTGATTGTAGTTCATATTTGAGAAATTTCTGGAGCCTTGTGTGATGTTAAGTCATATATGCTTACAATGCTTGGCATTTGTCCCATGAAAAGAATGGGAGGGGGGTGATGCTTTGTTTTTCAGGCAAAACAGAGCATCGCCCCCTGATGTGCCTATGTCACTTCTGGGTCACACAGGCACATTGGGGTATTTCCCACTTCTTGTGGTTAAGAGGGGGTAAATTGGGGGTAAGAGGAGTTCCCCAAACCAAGGGACCCCCACCTGCACCAGGGGGTCTGGCAGGGCACATTAATGAGGGGGTGTCACCCTTGTCAGCCCCCCCCCGGTGGCTACAGGCTCGATCAGCAGGCATACATGCAGGCAGGCACAGAGGAGAATGACGAAGGTGGTCAGGGGCCTGGAGATGAAGCCCTGCGGGGAAAGGCTGAGGGACCTGGAAATATTCTCACTTAGAGGAGGACTGGGACTTGTTCCTGGTGGCAGCAGAGGACTCACAATAATGGGTTTAAATTAAGGACGGGAAGGTACCAGCTGGATATTAGGGAAAGCTTTCTGACAGTAGGAGTAGTTCAGCAGTGGAATCAGCTGCCTAGGGAGATAGTAAAATCCTGCACACTGGCAGTCTTCAAGCTGGATGGACACTTGTCATAGATGCTCTAGGCTGATCCTGCATTGAGCAGGGGGTTGGACTAGATGGCCTGTATAGCCCCTTCCAACTCTGTGGTTCTGTGTTTTCTGCATGCAATGAAACTGGAGTAGTCCCTTTTTTCAGACCGTATTGATGAAATTCAGGAGGCTATTGCTGTCATTGCATCAGTTAAATATACATGGTGAATAATGGTGGATAAAGGAGATAAGATGTATAAATAGTGAGCATGCTGTGCAAAGGGAACATAACATGGTGCCCAACGTTAAAAAGAAACAAATGAAGATGGGAAATCTGCAGGATAAAAAATGCATTCTTGACCATGTGCAAAAATTAAAAGGAAGGGGGGGGGGATACATACCCACACATTCATAAAATTGGGTGAATACCCAAATGTGATCTTAATGAAAATGCAGTGTGTCAGCACTGAATCAGTTTTAGTGGAATGGATATTCAGATGTGCATCCAATGCATGTTCTAATTAAAAACAGTGCAGTGCAGGTAAAAAGCATCTGTGCTCAATTGCACACTGGATATACATATTATTTAGGTTGAATTTCCAGATACATCTATATGCTCTTGACTACATCACATGAGGAAGCACAGATGATGCGGGTTACTCATTATTTCCTCCTCTTTTGGGGGGAATAGGATATAACAATAACCAGGGCTCTTTTTGTAGCAGGAACTCCTTTGCATATTAGGCGACACATCCCTAATGTAGCCAATCCTCCAAGAGCTTACAGTAGCCCCTGTCAGAAGAGCTCTGTAAGCTCTTGGAGGATTGTTTACGTTAGGGGTATGTCGCCTAATATACAAAGGAGGTCCTGCTATAAAAAGAACACTGCACAGTAGTAAAGACCACAGATCCCAATAATTTATCTAAAGCCTTTTGAAAAGCGCTACCCTATCAGCTGAATAGAAAAGTCATCTTGAATAGTCAGTTTTGCATTGTTTGCAGAAAGCCAGGAGAGCAGAAGCCTTCCTGACCTCTTCAGGCAGGTCATTCCACAAGGTGGGGGCCACAACGGAGAAAGCATGTGTACGGGCAGTTTTATTTATTTATTTATTTTTTGTATTTATATCCTGCCTATCCTGTAAACAGGCTCAGGGCGGGTTACAACATTTCCATAAATGCAATAAAATTTAAAACACATTATAAGTATATAAACTCAATCACCATAGCTTGCCATAGGGAGAGTCTGGCTCATTGATGTAGGTGGGTATGGCTGGTTATCAGTGGGTGGGAGACAGCAACCTCGGGGGGGGGGATGTGTGGACGCCCACTGCCTCAGTCAAAAGCCTGTGGAACAGGCCCATCTTTCAGGCCCTGCAGAATCAAATAAGATCCCGCAGGGCCCTGATCTCAGTAGGGAGCACATTCCACCAGGTGGGGTCCAGGGTGGAAAAAGCTCTGGCCCTGGTTGAGGCTAGGCGTCCTTTGGGCCAGGGATCGCCAGGAGGTGTTGACCATCAGAGCCTAACACTCTTTGAGGCATATATGGATTGTGGATTTTGCCCAGTTGTGTGACCATGGAAATATTTTTTTGTTTTCTTTGGTTTGTGCCCTTGGCAGACACAAGGGACTCTTTTCTAAACGCTTGTATGCACAATCATAACATTGCCAGATTTTGTACATGTAACACACACCCCATTGTTTTTTCCCTGGTGTCCATGAACACCAAAGATGTGAGTCCAGTATTTTATTTATTTACGTAAAACATTTCTGTGCTGTATTTCCACCCAAATCAAGTCCCCACAGCAGAGGGCCTCAAACATTAATACCTTTCAGTATGTAAAAAAGTAAAATATGCATACAGTAATTCAATTAAAACATATAATAATTCGATCAAATGATAATTCAATAACAACGTATTAACACAGAGAACACCAAACACCAGGAGGAGCCCAATCACAGTAGCTGGGGGTATGCCAAACAGAACAAAAATATCTTCACCTGCTGGTAAAAGATAACAATAGAATGAGACAGATGAATCTCCCTGGAGAGGGAATTCCAAAGTAGTCATAATGAGTACTGAAGTCTGCAAACTGTAATAGAAAATTACCAGAGTGAAACCCAACAATACCCAAAGGGAATACAGTTGATTTGCCAAAGGTGAGCCCATAGGAAGACAAAAACAGACCACAGTAACTGACCAGGCTAGCAAACAAAAGAGAAATGTACTGTAAAGTAGACTCCAAACAGTAATAAAACTTACTAGGAGTAAGGCCCATTGTGGGAAGAAATACGAGTTCTAGAAGGAAGCTCCAGGTGAGTGTCCTGGCTGTGGCTAGTGGGGCAGCAGAGGGAAGGGGGAAATAGAGGGAGGCAAGCCATGTTTATTTCCTTCTGCTTAACTATAAGGCAGGGCTGTCTCAAGTCATTTTGCTGCCCCAAGTGGGTAGTATGGAAGGACAGCCTCATGGTAACAGGTATGGTTCCCCCCACCCCTGACTTATGTTGATTTGGGGTTATGCAGTGGTAGCTAAGGCAGAAAAGCACCTCCTCCTATGCCATATCTTCTGGGTTCCGAGAGTCTGGAAAGTGGTTCCATAGTCAGTTACTCAGTTGCCAACTCTGGGTTGGGAAATACTTGTAGGTTTGAGGGGTAGAGCCTGGGGAGGGCAGGGTTTGGGGTGTGGAGGAACCTCAGCAGGGTATAATGCCATAGAGCCCATTGCCCAAAGCAGCCATTTTCTCCAGGAGAACAGATCTTGGAGATCTCCAGGTGCTGCCTGGAGGCTGGCAATACTAAGGGGAGGGCCAGACCTGTAGACTTGAGGGGTAGAGCCTGGGGAGGGGGGTGCGGAGGAACTTCTGCAGGGTATAATGCCATAGAGTCCACTGCCCAAAGCAGCCATTGTAATAGCTGGGAAATTTTCTGTAGGGGAAGTGAAGTGCTATGGCTAGGAAACACAGTGATTTCTGGGAGATCTCCAGGCTCCACAGGGAGATTGATACTCCAATGACCATTTAAGGGAAGATTGGGATATGTATTTTACTTCAGGACTCATTCAAGCAACAGCAAACTGTTTAGAATGTTAGAGGCAAAGGCCAATCAGGCCACATATGCAAATGACCACTGTGTTCCAACTGGCTATTGGGGGAAGAGGAACAGAAAACTGTTTAGAATATTGCAGGTGTGACTCAGGCAATGCAGCTTCTGAGTGACACATCGTGGAGCCAACTGATTTAGGAGTGTGTGGAATGTTCATGAAGTGCTACCCCAAAACACAATTATATATAAGGAGAGATATGTATATTCAAGCAATTAATTAGAAATTCAATAAAGGAATATACAATGTTATCTGATAATAATTACTGGCATTCAACATTGTGGTAATGAGTCATCAAACATCCCACAAGAAAGGGGAAAGTGTATAGCAGTCACATGAGTAAATTTCCAAATTAATCTACCATCCTTCAAAGAAGGGAAAAGTAAGTAACATTCATAAGAGTAAATTTCTATCCTCAAACAATGTACAAATAATTTATGGGTTGAAATTAAATCAGAAGAGTTTTCAGCCAAACATTAGGAAGAACTTCCTGACAGAGTGGTTTCTCAGTTGAACAGGCTTCCTCAGGAGGTGGTGGATGCTCCTTCTTCGGAGGTTTTCAAACAGAGGCTAGATGGCCATCTGTCAGCAATGCTGATTCTGTGGTTAGGCAGATCATGAGAGGGAGGGCAGGAAGGGTTGTATCAGTACTTAGTTCTTGTGGTCCTTTCATACACATTCCAGGAAATGCTGATTACCACTTTGGGGTCAAGAAGCATTTTTTCTCCAGACCAGTTTGGCTAGAGATCCTGGAAGTTTTTTGTCATCTTCTGGGCATGGAACAGGGGTCACTGGGGGTGTGGGAGGGGAGGTATTTGTGAATTTCCTGCATTGTGCAGGGGGTTGGACTAGGATGACCCTTCCAACTCTATGATTCTACACAAATAAAGGCTAAGAGTCCTTATGACAGTCAGTCCTTATCATTGGAGAGCATGTCCATAGAATGGAATCTTCTTGTAAAGATGAAGTCACACAAGGGCGAGGTCCAACAGGGCACCAGTAAGCAGACTGTTTTGCAGTCTTTTCCAAGAATTGGCCAGAAGCAGTCAAAACTTCCAAATTCACAACATGAACAATTCCAAATACTGCCAGGCTTAATTGGAGAGCCACCCTCTAGCAATCCATACAAATTTCTCCATAGTCTATTAGGGGTATAGGCATCCACCATCATCTGTACCGAGGCCTTCATGACAGAGGCAGCAGCAATTTCAATGATGCATGTGTCAGAGCTTTGTTTAAAATGTTGTTTGTCTAGAAGGCAAATGCGGTAAGCGGCCCGTTCATTCTGTACTTCCTGGCATATATGCTCAAATCTGTCTATGACCACAGTACTGCGAGAGTTATCAGTAGCATGGATTTATTTAATGGGCCTCCCATTCCCGCGAAAGAAGGGATCCCAGGACTGGCATTAAAATGCTAGATGAAAAGTATCTCTCATTGTTTTTACTGGGAGCGAAACTTATCGCCTATTACCGACCCTGACAGCAGAAGCCTAAAGTTGCAAAAGAATGGGAAACAGTTTACAAAAGATGCTTGTCACCCGAACCTCTGATTACAGTGAAATACCTTCCCTTCCGAAACTATGCTCAGCAAGGGGGAAAAAATATACTCGGTAATTGCTTCGCAGAGTCATTTAAAGTGCTGAGCTAGCATTGTGGGTTCCGTTAAGAAACTGAAGGATGTCCTGTGGAATGAAACAGTGCATTTAACAAACTGCCTTCTGAGCTGACAAAGTCATGGAAATTTCACCGCTCCGACAAAGCTTACGGGGAGGAAATAAGTGCTTTGGAATAACAATGGTGTTATAACCTTGGTGTCCCACTGGCATTTTAAATACCATTCCCTTTCAACCCACAATTCCTTGCCACTAAAGGGTTTCTAGCAGCTCCTCGGGCTGGAACAAAATGTCCCAGCAAACACAAGGGTGCTGCTGAAAACAGCAGCCCTGAGTCTTGCTGCTGAAAACTGCAGCTCCGTGTCGTGCTCTGTTTTCTCCCCGGTAATGTGCTCTGTCTCCGTGTCATGCTCTCTTTTCTCCCTGGTCATTTAAAAAAAAAAATAACATGAGGCTATCCCACTGGAGGTTTTTAGTCAGTGAAGCTGCGTCTGCTTGTACAGGGTCTCATCCCTTGCTAAGGGGGCATCTTATGAAGTGAAATCCACCTTTTTCAGTTAGAAAAATGAGTAGAAACTAATAAGAGCCAGTTTGGTGAAGTGGTTAAGAGCGCGGACTCTAATCTGGGAAAACCAGGTTTGATTCTCCACTCCTTCACATGCAGCTGCTGGTGTGACCTTGGGTGAGTCATAAATTCTTTCAGAGACAGTTCTCGGGAGAGCTCTCTCAGCCCTACCTACCTCACAGGGTGTCTGTTGTGGGGAGAGGAGAGGAAACAGATTGTAAGCTGCTCTTGAGAGTCCTTCGGGTAGTGACGGGCAGGGTATAAATCCAATCTCTTCTTCTCTTTTCTAATCTGGAGAAGCAGGTTTGATTCCCCACTGCTTCACATGCAGCCAGCTGGGTGACCTTGGGTCAGTCACAGTTCTCTCAGAGCTCTCTCAGCCCCGCCTACCTCACAGGGTGTCTATTGTGGGGAGAGGAAAGGAAGGAGATTGTAAACTGCTCTGAGACTCCAAGTGAAGGGCTGGGTATTAATCCAATCTCCTCCTCCTCCTCCTCCTCCTCCTCCTCCTCCTCCTCCTCCTCCTCCTCCTCCTCCTCCTCCTCCTCCTCCTCCTCCTCCTTCTTCTTCTTCTTCTTCTTCTTCTTCTTCTTCTTCTTCTTCTTCTTCTTCTTCTTCTTCTTCTTCTTCTTCTTCTTCTTCTTCTTCCAGTTTGGTGTAGTGGTTAAGTGCATGGAGTCTTATCTGGGAGAACTGGGTTTGATTCCCCACTCCTTCACTTGCACCTGCTGATGTGACCTTGTGTCAGTCACAAGCTCTGGCACAGCTGTTCTCTCAAGGACAGTTTCTGTCAGAAGTTCTCTCAGCCCCACCTACCTCACAGGGTGTCTGTTGTGGGGAGGGGAAGGGAAAGGAGTTTGTAAGCCGCTCTGAGACGCCTTTGGGCAGTGAAGGGCGGGGTATAAATCCAAACTCCTCCTCTTTTTCTTCTTCTTCGAGGACTATATGTTAGGGTTTCTTTGATGTTCCTTCTGAACAACTTTAAAAAGATCACAGAGTGGCCAGAACTGCTTTACCCTGGGGGAGAACGGTGCGGGGACAGAAGGGAAATTTAAACCTTTCCTTCCTTGCAGTTTTCCTTCCCCATGGAAGACATGGATACTGGTAAGGTCAAACCTTTACTAGGAAGATGGTGAGAACATTGCTTTATCCATCAGTGGTGGCATGATCAGATTCTGGGCTTCCTGCATGACTCATCCCCACATCTGGTGCCTCATTCTCTGAGAATGGGGGCTGCTGTAGGGGAAGGAGTACAATAGTCTCAGTTTGGTCATTGTAGCTTCTAGGCAGAGTTCAGGTTTAGATTTGACTAAAACCTACTTATCTTTGTGGCAGTCCATGGTATCTGTCACACTCTTCTCCAACATCACATTTCAAAGGAATAAACTTCTTGCCAGCTTCCTTCATTGTCCAGATTTCATACCCATACATAGTAATGGAGAATATGGTGGCATGAATTAACTTGCTCTTGGTTGCCAGTGACACAGAGGAGGAGGAGGAGGAGTTGGGAGTTGGTTTTATAACCTTCCCTTCACTACTTGAAGGAGTCTCAGAGCAGCTTACAATCACCTTCCCTTTCTCTCCCCAGAACACACACCCTGTGAGGTAAGTGAGGCTGAGAGAGTTCTGAGAGAACTGTGACTGACCCAAGGTCACCCAGCTGGCTTTATGTGTAGGAGAGGGGAATCAAACCCAGTTCTCCAGATTAGAATCCACTGCTCTTAACCACTACACTAAACTGGCTCCACGTAATGGCTACACATATTCAAGCTCTTTGGAATGTCCAGATTGTCAGGTTTGCAGCCTGGAAGCATTTAAAAGGTGGTGGTGTTAAGTGCCAACAAGTTGGAGCTGATGTATGGTGATCCTGTAGGGTTTTCAAGGCAAGAGGCAAAGCATAGATGGTTTGCCATTGCCTGCCTCTGCAGAGCCTCCTTGGACTTCTGTGGTAGCCTCTCATCCAAGTACTAACCAGGACCAACCCGCTTAGCTTCTGAGATCTTATGAGATCAGGCTAGTCTGGGACATCCACCTGTATTTTTGAGAACTATTTTTCATGTTGCAGTGTTCCAGAAGATCCCAGCAGCAATATGAATGCTGTTGGGTGCTGGGAAAATTCAAGATATAAATGTTACTTGAAGCTCACACTGAATCATACCATTGATCCATCAAGGTCAGTATGTTCTACTCAGACTGGTACTAGCTGAGTATTGAACCTGGACCTTCTGCATGCCAGGCAGATGGTCCACCATTGAGCCACAGCCCCTGTCACTGCATGGATGCAGGAGTGGATAAAATGAATGTTTCTTCATATTTCCAAGCCCTGACCCAGCAATATTCCATGGGGACCATGTAGGAACCACAGTTGTTTCTAAAAGCTCCATTTGACAGCTATTCCAGTTTAGGTCAGAGAAATCCTCTGAATTTCCCCAAGTCATTTCAAGCCATCTCTCTTCTCTTCTGTTTTAAAGTCACACCGTGGCTACTAATGACACAACAGGCCTTGCGGTGACAGATCTCCATCCAAGCTGTGGCGAGATTAACAATGAAGGTCATCACAGATGAAGGATTTCACATTTCTGTTTATTGGAGTTATTTGTTCGAGTCAACAGCACACAGCTTAAATAAGGAGCCATTTTGAGACAAATTACCTATCTAAATGAGATGAACAAATGCTGCCTCCCATTTAGGGGCCTGCTCTGAAATTTGTACTTTGAGTTATTCATTTCCATAAATAGTTTGCGGAAGGCGTGCATTCAAGCGACATGTGCCCATTATCCTTTTAATAGGCCTTACTGCTTTAAATCTTCTAGGAATGCAAATAACTGATAATTCTAGACTCTTTAACTAAATCTCCAGTGACTTACTTTGCTTAAATGTTCCAAGGGGGCATGTTTAGCACTTCTGTTGGGATTGGTGAAATTCCAACCCCCTCCCTCAAAAAAGCCCCTGTAAATTAAAGTTCTGCAGAGTGCCATACAATATGCATAATGAAACCCTTGATGTAAATTAAGAAGATTTATATGGCTGCATTCTGCTTACGTTATTCAATCTAAATGCTTCGCAGGTTTTTATGAAGCAAATAAAGTGCTGTTTTTCCTTTGAATTCCCTCCTAAATGGTCACCGTGGATTCATTCATACATTGCCTCCTTCACATATTAAAGATGGAATTGTTCTTCCAGGCCGTATATCATCGAAAAGTTTTAAAAGCACAAGACAGTGAAGCTGATTTCACTTAGTCATCCTGGCAGGAAGACAATCGGTTTGCACACTTTTAATCCAGTTTAACTTGTGGAGTAGTCAACGAAGACTTCAGCTGATGAGCCAATGGAAGTCAGGTTTAAGCAGAATGGCTGAATGTTAAGGACATACATTTCTACAGTCTCTTTAGGATCTGGCTTGTTATAACATGATAGGGAATGTGGAAGACATCATTAAAGAAGAAGAAGTGACTGGATTTATACCCTGCCCTTCACTACCCAAAGCAGTCTCAAAGCAGTTTATAGTGGCCCAATCTGCATCTAGCATTTGCTCCGCTGTTTTACCAAACCCACACTGGAACAGAAATCCCCCTCTACATTGCATGCCACTGTCACTTTGATTGATTGTTGGATTTTATGGCAGTGTCCGGACTGCATGCCACTTTCACTTTGTTTGGTCTCTCGGTTTTATGGTAGTGTCTGCATAGATTTATGGCTGTTTTATGGCCATTCAGGGGTGAATCTGGCCTAGGGTGTTTGAATATGGTTTTGAGCCACATCTTTTTCTGTTCCAGGCTCAATCTGCATCTAGCATTTGCTCCACAGTTTTAACCAAACCCACATTGGGCCCCAGTGTGGGTTTAGTAAAACAGTGGAGCAAATGCTGGATACAAATTTGGCCAATTTCCTTTCCCTTCTGCTCCCCTCCACGGATGCCCTGTGAGGTAGGTGGGCTGAGAGAGCTCTTTCAAGAACTGCTTGTGAGAGAACAGCCCTGAGAACTTGTAACTGACCCAAAGTCACACCAGCAGCTGCATGTGAAGGCATGGGGAATCAAACCTGGTTCTCCCAGATTAGAGTCCATGCTCCTGCTAGACCAAACTGACTTCACCAAACTTGTTAAAGATTATCTTCCCTCCAAACAAGGACTGATAGCTTTTGGGGTTAAACTGGTAAAGTATTCCACAGGTACCACAGGGTTCCATCTTCTCCCCAAGCTATTTAGCATATACATGAAACCACTGGGAGAGGTCATCCAGGGATATGGAGTGAAATGCCACCAATATTTGGATGATACCCAGCTCTTTTTCTCCTTAACATCTAAGGGTCTGTGGAAGTCCTGAATAGGTGCCTGAAAAAGATAATGGAATGATGAGGGCCGATAAACTGAAACTCAATCCAGATTAGACTGAGGAGCTGTTGGTCAACGTAGAACCAGTCTGGGGACTGCAGAGCCAGCCTGTCAGAATTGGTTGCACTCTCCTTGAAGGAGCAGGTTTATAGCTTGGGGGTGCTATTGGATCCTGGCCTATGGAGACTCAGAGCTTTTCATCAGCTCTGAACTGGTTCTCGGCCTATATCTGTTCCTCAAAAAGTGTGATCTGTCCACAGTGATCCATGTCCCGATCACTTCCAAGTAAATTACTGTAATATGGTCTCCATGGGGCTGCCTTTGAAAACAGTTTTGAGAACTTCAGTTGGCCAAGAATGCTGCAATCAGGCTACAGTCAGGAGTTGCTTATAGGGACTGTATCATCCCTGTGCCGAAAGATCTGCTTACCTATCTGTTTCTGGGCACAACTGCTTGGGCCAAACTGCTTGTGTGATCACACGCAGGGTCAGAACTGTCTTCTGTGATGGGAAGCAGCTCTTCTGGATTTCTGGTAAAGGATTCCATCATCTTGTACCTATTCCTGTTTAACTGGACATGCTGGGGATTGAATCCGGGACCTCCTGTGTTTGGCAATGCACTTTGGTGCATGGGCACATGTATTTTTCTCGGCAACATACAAACCAGCTGACACCCCCCCGCCCCATACCCTATTCATGAGGATACCATTGAATCCCTGTATCTGTAGGCATCTTTTTGTCAAGTAATTGATTCTGAAGGAATCTAGCTTGATATTTTTTCCCCCCCACTTGAGGGAAATGTCGTTTTCCCCTCACAACTGTTGCAAGCTGCGTTGCTTTCAAGATTTAACAACAAGATAATGAAAACAGGAGATTGTGATTAAGGGACCAAGGGCAGATGTTGTTTGAGTAATGGGATTTGTCACAACTCTGCCAGAAGACTTTAAAAAAAAACACACACACCCCACGAACATATGACTTCTGTCATTAACATTTTTAATGAAAGCTACAGTAGGTGGCTGTGCACACAAATCCTGCTAAGTAAACTCCTGAGAATCGATTCACCGAGTACTTTAATTCCAATTACTTTTGAAGAACCGCAAGAGCAAGAGACCCTAGGAGATGTCACCCAAAAGGATGAGTGTTGCACAGTAAGGAGTAATTCCCTGTGTCTACTTCCCTCCCACCCCACATAATATTCTACAATGTACTTTATCTGTATTGGTGTGCTCTAGTGATGGGCCGGGGGGGATACACTGATGCCAAATTGACTAAGCTGGTGAGACAACAGAAAACGTTTCCGTTGTTGAAGGAACACAGCTGTCTGCAGAGAAAGATCCTAAGTCCAGAAAGTATAAAAGACAATTGTTCTCCATTGACTGAGGCCTATGGATGGAGGAGCTGTGTGAGGACTGGAAAGCCGGCTAAGTTAAGATCAATGATGTCTGGATCCAGCTTAGAACAAGATCCTTGAAGTTATAGAAGACACAGGCAGAGAGGACAGAGGCTAGGTGCAGAAGTCAGAAGGGCAAAGGAAGTACTGCAATGACTTATATTCTTATGCAGAGGTCCATCCGTGGCTATTAGCCATAAGGTATAGATAGAACACTATGTCTGGAGCAGTGATGCTTTCAGTATTGTTGGTGCTTGGCGGGGGGGCAACAGTGAGAGGGCTTCTAGAGTTCTGGCCCTGCTGGTGGACCTCCTCATGGCACCTGGGCTTTGGCCACTGTGTGATTCAGAGTGTTGAACTGGATAGGCCATTGGCCTGATCCAACATGGCTTCTCTTATGTTCTTATGACTCTGTGTCAACTTTAGGGAAGGACTCAAGGCACTGAGAGAATCTAAAGAATAGGTCTAGGGACTATAAACTAGGGAGTGAAGCCCCAAGGAATATAACCAGGTCCAAATCCTAAGACGGCCTGCGTGGCTTCAAGAGTTGCATAGAATTAATATCCATTAAGCGCAACTGACTTATGGAAACCCTTCATGGGGTTTTAAGATCAAAATATGGCCAGTAGTGATTTTGCCACTGTCTTCTTCTGCATAACTAGGATAGGCCAGGGAAACAGGGATGTGGGTTATGATGAGCTATCATGATTTCATCCATCGACTGAGGTGCCTCATTCAGCAGTCTGCTGGTTTTGAGTGTATGCTCCGGAAGGTGGGCGACCAGGACAGGGAATGGATTCTGGTAGTGTGCCATTCACACCACTGCTCGTCTGTCTTTCTTCCTGAGCTAGCTGATCTGGTCTCAGGTGTGCTAGTGGAGACCCCAACATTGATGGTGCTGGGTGACTTTAACACCCATGCTGAGGCCAGGCTGTCACGAGTGCCTTAGGATTCCATGGCCTCCATAACAATCATGGGCCTGTCCCAAGTGGTTACCAGCTCCACACATTTCATAGGGCATACAGTGGGTTTAGTCTATTATACTGCTGGGGAGGGTGATCTGAATTGGGGGAGTTAACACTTACTCCCTTGTCATGATGTGATAAGAGTTCAGACTTATTGCTTCCACTTTCCTCCGTAGGGTTGCTGGACCCATTAAGAAGGTCTGCTGCAGGCAGCTGATAGATCTGGATGGGTTCTTGTTAGGGCTTGGGGATTTTCCTACCTTGGTTGCCAACAATTCTGTTGAGGCTCTCTCTGGAATAGGATTCCACTACTACCTCTAAGCTGTGGAGTCTTGTGAGCAAAAATTCTACTTTGTGAGCTACTGGCATTAAAGTTGTGAGTGAGGGATTTAGCTACTGCATAAATTAGTTTGCTCTGGAGCCATCCTTCCTGAGCTAAGACAAAAATGTGTGAGCTAGAGGCTAAAAAACTGTGAGCTAGCTCACATTAACTCAGCTTAGAGGGAACACTAGTATGACCCAGACTGTTGACACAGTCTTCCATAAACTCCCTCTCCCCCTGTACAATCCAATCCAGAATTAGCAATTATAATCGTAGAGTCAGTACTTTCCATGTGCTGCAAAAATAATAAAAATGTAAATTGTAAAGAGAATAGAAAATATTATTTTATAAGTGACCCTTAAACACCTATATTTTATTTTATTTTGCCATTTTGCTTTTGCATGTATCTGAATGCCAGTTTGTGCCATTCGATTACTCAATCATCACTTCAAGCCATCTTGAAGTGGCAGGAAACACGTGGCAAACTGGAATCTGAACCTAATGTGTGTGACTGCCTGTTAAAATATAAAGAATCTGATGTGGAGCAAGACTTTAGCCTGTTCCATCTGGTTCTGTGTTGTCTGGAGGCAACAAAGCTGGCACTTTTCATTGTGGGCCTCTCCCTGAGAAATTATCTTCCTAGACTAGGAATCTGTTTTAGCTAGCTCATTGGCATCTTTGGGAAAGTGTTAAAAAACCTTCTTGCATGGCTAGATTTTTGGAGACTCTGCAAGGCAGAATTATTCCAGTGTGCTTTCTCTCTGTTGTAAGGCATAGTTGGCTTGTGGATACTGTAATATTTGATGTTATTTGTAGGGTTGGGATTAGATCAGTTGTATGTATTTTGTATTATTTTATGTGACTATAAAGGAGGTTATTGGATATCTACTATGCTATTTTTGTACCTGTATCATCAATTAAAATATTGAAGAACAGAATTGATGAAGAGCCCTACTAGGGCAGACTAATAGTTCATCTAGCCCAGCAACTTGTCTCTCAAACTATGGCCATCCAGTTTGTCTGGATGGCCAATAACAGGCATAGAGGCTGAGGCCTTCCCCTGATGTTGCCTTCTGGCTCTGGGATTCAGAGTTTTCATGCCTCTGAATGTGGAGGTTCTCCTCAGCCACCATGGCTAGTACCCATTAATAGTCTAATCCTCCATGAATTTATCTAATCCCCCTTTAAACCTATTTATTCCTGTGGCCATCACTACATCCTCTGACACTGAATTCCACATTTTAATCACTCTCTCTGTAAAGAAGTGTTTTCTTTTATTTGTCCTAAACCTACTGCCCATCAGCTTCATTGGATGCCCTCGAGTTCTAGTCTTTTGAGTTCTAGTCCACTCCACTGTCTTGAAACATTTTCTATTCCACTGCAGCAGACATCTGAGAGTTGAACTTTGATATCTCTGGTTGTTGGTTTGTTTATTCCAGCTATTTTAACCTTTCTAATGTTGTTTGTTTTGCTTTGATGTTTTCAGATATTCCCGGGTTACCTGAAGTATTATCTAAAATTGCAAAAATGAAATACATATAAGGAATAACTAACTAAATAAATAAAAATGGAGGATCTAGAGAAAAAAGAGAGAGAGGGAGAAAACAAGAGCTTGTAATAATATATTGTTGTAAACTGCTTTGAACTCTTAGTTGAAGAGAACATGGATGGATGGATGGATGGATGGATGGATGGATGGATGGATGGATGGATGGATAATATAGGCTCTGATTGCACACAAAATTTACCATGGGCAAGCCGTGAATGCTGGGCAGAGTTTGGGGGCATGATCACATGGAGAAAATAAGAGCTTGTAATAATATATTGTTGTAAACTGCTTTGAACTCTTAGTTGAAGAGAACCTGGATGGATGGATGGATGGATGGATGGATGGATGGATGGATGGATGGATGGATAGATAGATAATATAGGCTCTGTTCACACACAGAATTTACCATGGGCGAGCCGTGAATGTTGGGCAGAGTTTGGGGGCATGATCGCATGGAGAAAATAAGAGTTTGTAATAATATATTGTTGTAAACTGCTTTGAACTCTTAATTGAAGAGAACCTGGATGGATGGATGGATGGATGGATGGATGGATGGATGGATGGATGGATGGATGGATGGATGGATAATATAGGCTCTGATCGCACACAGAATTTACCATGGGCGAGCCGTGAATGCTGGGCAGAGTTTGGGGGCATGATCACACACCCGTCCCCAACCCATATCGTCCAGCCAAAGATACAGAGCTAAAAGGTACCTTGGAAAGTCCACTACCAAATGGCTTTATATTTTCTTATTACGACTTAATGTGGAATGTTTCTACAATTTGGACATTGGCTTCTACTAAACACCAGCATATGAAAAACAGTGTGGGGTTGTCCATTCTTTCAAGGCCTGCTTTTAAAAAAAAAACCACTTTAGTAATGGTCAAAATGAATAGCAGCTCTATTCCATCATACTTTAGAGGCTTTTTCCTATTAAGATGGTGGAAACTCACTCAGGACATCTTCTTAATGATGCCAAATGTGTAACCCCCCCTCCCCCAATCCTAGTGATGCAAAGAACTATCTTGTGAGGCTATGCTGAGATTAAAGGTGAATACCACCCCTTATTCCACCACACTAGAGTTTCAAGATGTTCACCAAGCAAGTGGCATCAATGCTTAGACTACAATGCTAAGACTACAGGAAGAACTGGTTTTTATACACTGCTTTTCTCTACCCTAAGGAGTCTCAAAGCAGCTTACAATCTCCTTCCCTTCCTCTCCCCAGAACAGGCACCATGCAGGGCAGGTAGGGCTGAGAGAGTTCTGAGAGAACTGTGACTGGGCCAAGGTCATCCAGCAGGCTTCAGGTGGAGGAGTGGAGAATCAAACCCAGTTCTCCAGATTAGAGTCCACCGTTCTTAACCACTACACCAGGCTGGCCCTCTAGTTTGATTCCTGGCAGCGAAAAGCTAAAATAATGCTGGTTAGACTGGCAACTTCCCAGCCACCACATTTGGCTTAAGGTGAAACTGAAGGATAATGCTGAATATCTCATCCAGGAGAAACATCTGTAGGGATTTCCAGAGGAGCGTAAAGAATTTTAATACAAGTATCCCAGTTTCATGGGAGTAGTCTGTTCTCTGAAGTGCCCACTGCACCAGGGATATTTGTTAATCTAAACGTAATCAGATATTAATGTTACTTTTTCAAACACTATGTAATCCATTAGGGAACAGTTTCCCCAGAGAATATGCTTCCAGAGAAAGTTTCTCTGTAGCAATTTCCATTGCCCAGGGAAAAAAATCAAATGAAAAATAGACTCTACCTCACAGATGAACTACACTGCAGTCCGAAAAACACTTCCTTGTGAGTAAGCCCCATGGAGATGACTTCAGTAGGCTTCTGAATAGACCAGCTGAGGACTGCACTGGTCATCGGGATGCCAGCCTCTAGGTGGGACCTGGGGATCCCTCCAGAATTACAGTTCATCCCCAAAATACAGGGATCAGTTCCCCTGGAAAAAAATGGATGCTTTGGAGGGTTGGCTCTGCGGCATTATACCCCACTAAATTCCCTGTCTTCCCCGGGCTCCATCCCCAAATCCCCTGAGATTCCCAACCTGAATCTGTCAACCCTACCCTACCATCCCCTGCTGGTGGCCAGGTGGGACCTGGCAACCCTAACTGTTAATGTCATGTGCATGTGTGATTGTTCTTCTTCCCACAATCCTTTAATGCTTGCGTGGAAATAGAAAATTGGTAAATAGCAGGGCTCTTTTTGTAGCAGGGACTCCTTTGCATATTAGGCGACACACCCCTAATGTAGCCAATCCTCCAAGAGCTTACAAAGCTCTTCCTACAGGGGCTACTGTAAGCTCTTGGAGGATTAGCTATATTAGGGGTGTGTCACCTAATATGCAAAGGAGTTCCTGCTACAAAAAAAGCCCTGGTAAATAGTGCTATATTAGCATAGTTAATCTGACTGTTGACCGTTATGAATGAATGCATGGATCTCCTGAAGAAGTTAGTGATTAAAAAGAAAAAAAAATCAGGTGGCCTGTGGGAACTGAAGCAAAGTTAGGATACGCCAGTTTTTCTTGGTATTTCCAATCAGAGAGGGGCATCTGAGACTGCAGCAGTGGGGGTAGGAAACAGGGCAAGAGTTAAAAAGGTCACATCCTAAGGAAACTCAAAACTTTACAATTCAAAACTATGAAATAAAGTGAGTTTGTCCAAAATGACACAGTGCAAGTATTTATATATCTTAAGACATTCTGTAGGTATTCCACCCAATCTCTGTACAGTTCTTTCATGCATCAATTGAAAGCCTTGACAGTTTGAAGCAAGTTCACTTGAGTTTCACGGTGAGGGTAATTGTCAGGAGAAACCAGGGCTAGAATCGGCAAGGGTATGAATCTGTGCTTTGTTGATCCACTAGAGGAAGAAGATAGAAAGTTCCACTGGGATTCCACTCGCCTAGAGAATCTAGTGGTTTCCCTGCCTTAGCAGGACTATAAATGCTCTTGAATCTAGTATGGACTTTGCCGGGGCTATAATAACCTGTGACCCTCAAATTTGCTAAATCTTGTGCCTATTTATGACAATGTTTTCTCCCCTGCCATACTGATTCTTCCTAGACCCCAATCCCAGTGGTACATTTTCCCTACTTTCCACCCAGTATGATTTCTGTGTTACCAATACCCCCACGATCCCGACAGTAAGTTTCATAATTCTTTTGGTGGAATGTGTAAACATGTATATAGTACTTTGTAGTTGTTGGTTTTCTGTAGATACAGTTCAGGTACAGTAATAGCTCCTGGCAAGCCCCAGCCAGCAGAAAGATGGGGGAGATCTCCCAGGAAGGGACTTCCCTTCCACCTTTCTGTTGGGAGCCACCACCAGCAGAAACGAAGGGAGGGAATATCTCCCAGGAAGGGAGATCTCCCCCCTTACTTTCTGCTGGCTGTGAGGAGTTGCCACCAGCAGAAAGGTGGGAGAGAAGTTCTCCTGAGAAGGGACTGCACCCCTTCCATTTAAACTCCACTATCTCTCCCCCCCCACAGCTTTTCATGGGGAGCAGAAAGCAGGGCCTTTTAAACACCTGTTTTTGGCTCCCCTCAGAAAGCCACAGGGACCAGAAAGCAGCAGTAATTTAAATGGTTCTGAGCCATTTAAACCAAACAGCTAAGTGACAGGGTGCTCCCAGCTGCTCAGCTGTTTCTCCTGATGAGCAGAAAGCAGGGGTACACCTAAGCAGCCCAAAATTTGTGATGAAGTTTAGTTGTCAGCCAGTTTGTGCCCATTCCTAGTCATGAACTTTTAGCCATTTCACAAACTAGTTTGGTTTGTCTGGTTTGTGAAGCAATAGAACACCCCCTGGCATACTAGAGAAACCAAGCTCACAGGTGAATCTCTGGCTGACTCTCCTCTACCTGCCCTCCAGGTTTGATGAGGATTGGATTTACGGGGTCTGAGTTACACCCCCACCCCAAGAAGGTGGCACAGGAAAGTGCATTCTGGGGAAAGGACTGCCTGAAGCTAGAGACACAGGACTTGGAGGGCACAGGACTTGGAGGGTAAAGGAGCATCTGCTTTCCTGCTTAGGTAGGATCCAGAAGGTTCAGTAGTACATAGAATGGATCCTGTGCAAGCTTGAGGCATCAAAGTCACAAGGGACATACCCCAGATGCTCCTCTACATGCCCTTCAAGTTGTTGCTCTAAATGTTATGTAAGCATTTTTTTTTAATAAACTCTCCTAAAAAGGAGAGAATTTTATTACTTTTTATAAAAAGAAAAAGGAAAGGTATATAGAAGGATTAAGAAAAAGAGTGGAGTGAATTTTTCCTGTTAAAAAAATTAGTTTTAGTTAGTATAATTACAAATTTTGGCAACCACCACGGTTGGAAGATCTTCTTTTCATCTTACAAAAGTCCAAAATAACTCTGTTAGTAAAGTTAGTAAAGTCCATTGGGGTTAGTTATTAATCAGCTCCTTTCTGACGTTCCACGAACTACTTCTTTGGATATCTTCCTTTTACATCTCTCAAGTTGTACGATGGGCCCTCTTTAGGCTTCTTGTCTCCCACTCCAGCTCCTCCCTCTTCCGGATCGCTGTCTTCCTCGCTGCTTGAATCGGTCCAAATTGCGAGTGCTGCATCTTCCTCTGTACTGGTGTGTCTCTTCAGAAATTCTTGTGTTTTGAAGACGGAGTCTATCTTCTCTCTTTTGTCGTTATATTTAAAAATTAGTCCTTCGGGAATGCACCATCTGTAAATTATCTGATGTCTTTGTAAGAACGTGGTCAATCCTTCATATGCTTTTCTTTTCATACGGATTTCATAGGGAACATCTTTCAAAGTTCTAATGGTCTACTCCCCAATTTTCAAGGGCACCACTGAAACTGAACGCAGAATTTGATCTCTGGTATGCTGCTTTGTGAACTTGACAACCACTTCTGCTGGCAGATTATTTTTCTTTGTAAAGGTTGAATAGGCTCTGTAGGCCATATCCATCTCTTCTTTCAATTCCAACACTTCTCTGCCAGTTAGAGGTGCCAAGGCATTCGCCAATGTAGTTCTGAGATCCTCTTTTTCCTCTTCTTTGATGCCCTGAAAGCGGAGAGTCTGATTTGATTTTTCCATCTGTAACATTAAAATTCTTTTTTCTTGCATATCCTGATGTTTTTCTAATTTATTGACCTTTTTCTTTATTTTCTTGGTGTCTTCCGTTGAGACCAAACATTTTTGCGCAATCTCCTCCATCTTCTTTGATGTTTCTGTTAATTGTTTTTGTTGACTGTTGAGAACACTTTCCATGTTACACAGAGTTTCGCTGATTTTCTGCATTTGATCCAGCAGAGGGCACAGTGACTCGCTTTTCTGTTGATTGACAGCTAACTCCGGTGGGGGGGTGCTCAGACCGGAAGTCCCTCCCCCATCTTTTCCAGCTTCTGCGGGACCTTTTTCAATGCAGACATCTTTTTAATTGTTTACTTTATCAAAGTTCGTGCTGTGCCACTCAGGAGACTAACAAACTCTTAATCTTCAGTGTTTCCCCAAAGGTATCTTCACCAACTCTTTTTCCCCTTTACCCCCTCCGCTTTTCTTTTATAAGTCCCGTTTCTCAAGGGGGTTGGGGATTCCTCCCTCCTCCCATCCACTTATACGCTTGCGGGGGTTTCGGATTTTCGCTTCAAAATAGATCAACTCACGGTTCGATGCCAAGTCTTTCCATTTGACTTTAACTCGATCGCTTTGTTCACTCCTGGAAGTCGGTGGCGTTGCTAAGTCCCATTACGGGCACGACGCAGCGGGGCCGATTGGGGCGGGGAGAAAGCCTCAATTTCCCGGCTATTTGCCGGCAAAGAGGCTACTCCCCAAGCGCCCCCGGTTCGGAGCCTTTGCCTAAGGCTCACTAGGGTCTTTCACATAAGCGAAGACCCCCCAGATTGCGCGTGGGCTAACCATCTCCGGAAGCGTCCCGAGAGGTGGCCGCCATTCGCTCCGCTGAAACCGAAACAGGTTATGTAAGCATTTTGATTGAGTTGACACAACCTGTTTACAAAGGTCTCTGGTCAATAACTGGCACGAACCTCCACAATCAGCTTGAAAGTTCATGGAAATCTCATGCTGGTTGTCTTTTCATGAACTTGGCTTCGCAAACAATAAACCAGCCAAAATTCATCACAAACTTTAGTTCATGAGCCATTCTGTGCCCATCTGTAATACAGCACATGCAAGTCCATTGCTTTAGGAATGTCCTAGGCTCCCAGTTTATTTATGATCTCAATTCAAAGTGCTGGCTTTGACCTTCCGAATCCCTAAATGGCTGAAGTCCAAAGTACCTGAAGGACCATGTCCAGCAATATAAGATAATATAAAAGAGTAGGGTTTTGCTGAAAATATCTCGCTTTGTATTGTAGGGGTAGCAAAACAGCCATTAAAACAAACGAACAAGCTCCTTTGTCACACTCAGGGTGTGGGATTCTCTTAGTTTGGTGATATGTTTGGCACAATCTCTGTTGAGACCAGCTGATTTTTAGAAATCTGCCATACCTGGAGATTTTTTAGACTCTGATAGGCATTGTTTCTTTGCTTTCTGTTGGTGTTCTACAGCTTTAGTTGTGAGTGCTGCTCTTTTACTACTTCCTGTTACTGCTGTTTTTAATCTTTGTCTTTTCCATTTAGTTCTCTGGTCTGTCTTCAACATGATCTGTCTGATTTTGTTTTAGTGTTCCCACCCGAGCACCAATACTGAACTGTCTTCTGAACATTAACATGAATGTCACAGCTGCATCCACACCAGAGATGAATGTTTCTGAATTCGTATGCATCTTTTGTGAGCCATTGTGGTCATTCTTTGGAATAGAAAATGTGGGTATCAATCTTTTCAAACAATAAAATAAACAAGTTCAGAAATGCCACTGCTATAATGAACTCATGAAGCTGTGCTATACCATTAGTCTATCAAGGTCAATATTGTTTACGTGGGTCTACAGGGTCCCAGGCAGAGGTCTTTCCCCTGGAGATGGCAACTAAGATCTTCTGCATGCACAGCAGACACTCTGCCACTAAGCCGTGGCCCCTTCCTTGGCATTGTTAACATTATTTGGCTTCTTATTCTGAAACAAGAATTGAAAATATTGTTAAAAATCATATTTTTCCATATTGGGCAACAGGAATTTTTGTTTTCTGAATCGTTGCCAGAGTTTCCAGCCAGGAAATTTCATTTTAGTACTCCCAGCCAAACTCATATACCAGCCTGACTTCTCCATAATGACACAAACACATCAGTGATCAAGTAGGTATGGGGCCCATTTTTGCCCTTTCGTGATGACAGTGGCTGAGGACAGACAGGCAGTTTGCAGCGGGAACCAGTTGTGGCAAAAAAGCCCCGGAACAAACTGTTCCAGGTTTTCCCGGTCACACAGCTCGGACTGATGTGGGAGCATACTGGGAGGAGGCGCACGGGAGTGTTCAGACTGCTAGCCTGGAGGCGCAGCTGTAAACGGCTTTTTCCTGGTAAATCTTCTGGATGCCTATGTGTGTATGGGCACATGAGCGTATGAGTGCTCATGCGCCCATACACCCATAGGCATCCAGCTGATTTAGGGAGGATCCCGCTGTGCCAGCATCGCATTGGGTGGTAGAGCGGAGCACAGCCAATCATATTGCTGCTCCCTTATGCACAACGTGGGTTGCTCCCAGCTTTTCCGTGCAGCATTCACACTGCCAGGAAGCTGACAAACGTGGCATAAAAGCACTCTTCGGGGATTTGCTACCACTTTTATGAGGTATCTATTAAACACAAGAGTGAAGTGGAACAGCACAGGTTGCCTATGGGTGGGGAATGGCAGGCAGATGTGCCGGTGTGAATGCCCCCTTTAATCTACTTTTAAAAGTCACTGAAATGTGGCTATAGCGAGGCAAGCTGCCAGTCTGAACTCAGCCAGTAAGAGGTTAAATGTATCCAGACATAATATCACATGGGTGGGAGGAAGAAGAGCCATGTTTTGCTTTGTCCGGTGCTAATAATGTTCTTGAGGTCCCACAATAGCCCGAGTCTGAAAGAAAAGATAGCAAGCCTATCCATCACGACTTGTTAGCTCATCAGTTTTTTACAAGCTAGGAAGTTTTAAGCCTGGGTTGTACTTATGTGTGATAGGCTTCCCGGGAAAATGTGAATGCTGTTAGACATGAGTGCCGAGTCTTCAGCGACAATCTTGTGAGGTTAGGGAGCTTTGTCCCATTCCTCTTAGCCTGAACAAATGAGGTTGCGACCCCTATTTGAGATGTGGCGGCACAAGGACACGGTCATGCCAAACGACTTGGGAGAGAGTGTACAAGTTCAGTCTCGAGTTGACAGCCTGATCAGAACTTGGGTCTTGCTCAGTCAAGGCACACTGTCAATCAGTAAGTCACAGACACGAAGGTCTGCTCTGGAGGACACCTGCTGCCAGGCGAGATGGTCAACTTGCGTTGATAGAACAGACTGTCCTGTTTCAGATTTGGTGGGGGATACGGTTTCGAAGTACTCCCCAAATGAAGACTCCCCGCAGGAAGAAACCTAATGTAGTAGTGACCTGAGCAATCCTCAGTCTGACATGCTAATTGTCTACATAGAATCATACAATCATAGAGTTGGGAGGGATCTCCAGGGTCATCTAGTCCAACCCCCTGCACAATGCAGAAATTCATAAATACATACTGTCTTTATTAAAGAGATGAGAGTATTAAAAATGGTAGACTCCCCTGTACAGTCTAAGACAGTCACATCCATTCAACCAGTGCAGACATCCCTATGGCCTCAGTCACTCTTTATTTTGTTGCACGTATAGATCTGGCCCACGTGTACAGCATGCAGCTCACTGGCTCCGCATCTTGCCTTGATCCTGGCTGTTTCTGCTTTGCTCCTTGCCCAGGCAATCCTTCCCCTGGGTCCTTCATGTCTACTATTTCTGTAATATGTCTATCTTATGCAGTGTGGTTTAGTGGTTAAAGTGTCACACTAGGATCTGGGAGGTTTGGGTCTGAATCCTTGCTCTGTCTCGGGAGCTTGCTAAGTGCTCTAGAGAGCCAGTTTGGTGTAGTGGTTAAGTGTGCGGACTCTAATCTGGGAGAACCAGGTTTGATTCTCCACTCCTCCACTTGCACCTGGCTGGATGACCTTGGGCAAGCCATAGTTCTGGACTCTAATCTGAGAGAACCAGGTTTGATTCTCCACTCCTCCACTTGCACCTGGCTGGATGACCTTGGACAAACCATAGTTCTGGCACAGCTGTTCTTGAAGAAGAGCAGTTTCTGTCAAGAGATCTCTCAGCCCCACCTACCTCACAGGGTGTCTGTTGTGGGGAGGGGAAGGGAAAGGAGCTTGTAAGCCACTCTGAGACTCCTTTGGGTAGTGAAGAGTGGGGTATAAATCCAATCCCTTCTCTTCTTCTTCTGCTCTTAGGCCAGCCACATAGCCTAACCTACCTCAAAGGGTTGTTACGAGGATAAAGTGGAGAAGTCGAATTCCTGGCATGAATGCCAGTGAGCAGTTTGCCCCAGCCAAATGGATTCAAAGGAGGCATGAAGCCTCATTGGGTAGTGAAATCATTGGCAGCCAATAGGGAGGCGTGGCTGTTTGGGGTTATATTCTAGCCATGCTTCCTCCAAGGAGGCTTTTCCTGCTGGCTGCAGTCAACTGGTTGCCTTTTTTGTGTGCAGTGTTTCCCCCAATCCAGGATGATGCTGTGAAGTGTGAACAGGGGTTAACTGCTCTGGTTAGTCACTTGCCCTGTCAGGCACATATCAGCTGGATCTCTCTCTCTCTCTCTCTCTCTCTCTCTCTCCACTCTTCCTCACCAGTCTGGGGGAAAAGAACTGTAAAGACAGGACAATGGAAACTGAAAGTGGAGTGCAGTCACAGACATTATAGCACCATGGGGAAAATGGGTAAAACTGACCCGATCAAATGAGCCAATTGGTTCAGGTATAAAAGCTGGAAGACATTTTATTCAGATTAGTTATTCTTCCAAGGTTAATACACTGGCTATAGTTGGCTCAGTGGTTAAGATGCTGAACTGCAGACTGGAAGGTCTGTAGTTCAGCAGTTCGAGACCCTAGCGCTGCATGACGGAGTGAGCTCCCGTCTATGGCCCCAGCTCCTGCCAACCTAGCAGTTCAAAAGCAAGAAATTGCAAGTAGATAAGTAGGTACCACTTCAGTGGGAAGGTAACAGTGTTCCATGCACCTTGGCATTTAGTCATGCTGACCACATGCCCACGGAAATGTCTTTGGACTGTGCTGGCTATTCGGCTTGGAAACAGAGATGAGCACCACCCCCTAGAGTCAGTTTTGACTAGCTTTCAAGCAAGGGAATCCTTTACATTTTACTAGTTGGCTCAGGTTTCAATTTATTATTACATGGGAAAGGGCCTTTTTGGTGGTGGTGCCATGTCACCTTGTGCCAACTCTGTTAACAGCTAGTAAAAACACTTCAGTTGGCTTTTGTTCCCTGAGCTGTTCTTTACAGGCTGGTCCATCAGTTGCTGATGATATTTAATTAAATTACTGGTGAAGAGTTGCTGATGTTGAGAAAGTCTTGTTACAATCCTCTGCTAACTATAATTTAGGGAACTGTTGTAATTTGAGGAAAGTGTTCCATCAACTCCTGCTGCTAAAGGAAACTGGGGAAAGTACCTGCAACTTATTTATTGTGCTACATTTTAGTTTATTGGAGGTGCTTGCTTTTGTTTTTCTTTATGGTACTAGTCCATATTTTATTTAGGCTTACCAGTCCCCAGGTCCAGGTAGGGAATCCCTCGATTTCAGGGGCTTTTCCACACTACAGACCAGCTGGCTGATGGGGAAACCCCGCCCCTAGCCAGGGACATTGCTATGCGATGTCCCCGATGCAATGATGTCACCCAGAAGTGACATCATTGTGTTCAGGATGTCGTGTAGGGATACTCTGGTATTTAGGCAGACTCTATGGTTTGAGGGTGAAAAAAACCATAGAGTTTCACTCAAATACCAGAGTGTCACCACACAACATCCACAACATGATGATGTCACTTCCAGGTGATGCCATCACATCGGGGACATCATGTGGTGTCCCTGCCCACCCCCAGATCACCAACTGGGGGACCCATCAACCCTAATTTTATTGTGTTTTTTGAGATGAACACATGAAGTTGCCTTATACTTGATCCATCAAAGTCAGTATTGTCTACCCAGATGGGCAGCAGCTCTCCAAAGCTCTTTCTCATCATCTACTGTCTGTTCCTTTTTAACTGGAGATGCCAGGGAGTGAACCTGGGACCTTCTGCATCCAAAGCAGAGGCTTCCACTGAGCCACAGCCCCTCCTGCAAATGTAGTGTTCTTTATTTATTACTGCAGGTTATATGATATTTATTGTATGGTATTTGTTTTTTTCAATTGTGTTGTTTGCCACCTTGATCATTCTTGATTGAAAATGGGGGAGGGTTTAGAAAGCTTTAAAATAAAGAAATACATGAACTGTCTCCATTGACCGATATTGCATTTGAATGGATGCAGTATAGAAGTTCTAAATGTATATGATACTGATTATACACCTGTCAGGGTTCAAAAGAATTTAGAATTACCTTGTGGGAATTAGGTGAGGGACGGTTAGAGGAAGGCTGGGGTCAATCTTGCACAGTTTACTTTCTAAAACTGTGATTTCAATGTGCAAAGCCAGAGTACATATTCAGAATTTTTTATTAGTTAAGGCATAATTAACCCAAGACCACTGATTATGAATATGCATTCTTGATTAAGAGTATAGGAAGTGCCTAGAGGGATTAGATCAGGGGTGGCGGGCTGTATTAGAGACCTAGTTGGGCCGCTTCTGGCCCATGGGCCATATCTTTGACACCCCTGGATTAGATGAAGGTCAGTGCAGTCTAGCATTTCTTGCAAAGATCTCAGTAAATAGCAGGCACTTAATGAGCCAGATTGGTGCAGTGGTTAAGTGCATGGACTCTAATCTGGGAGAACCGGGTTTGATTCCCCACTCCTCCACTTGCACCTGCTGGATGACCTTGGGCAAGCCATAGTTCTGGTACAGCTGTTCTTGAAAAAGAGCAAGTTCTGTCAGAGCTCTCTCAGCCCCACCTACCTCACAGGTCTGCTGTGGGGAGAGGAAGGGAAAAGAGTTTGTAAACTGCTCTGAGACTCCTTTGGGTAGTGAAGGATGGGGTATAAATCCAATCTCCTCCTCCTCTTCCTCCTCCTCCTCCTCCTCCTCTTCCTTCTTCTTGATGGTCTACCAGGTTCCTCCTGGGTGGCATGGGGCAGGAAGACCATGGACATCCATCGACTACCTGACCTGTTACCCCCATCTCCCATCAGCCATGGGGAAGGTTCAGCACCAGTAGTGCTGCCAAAACATCTTTCTGGGAGGCTTACATGCACTGGAGGGGGGGGGGTAATGAGCTGTTGTCCCCTCAACCTGTACTTTTATCAGCCAGAACTCGGCAGCTGGACCCCACCTTCTTCCCCAGAGGTAGGTGGCAGGATACCCTGAGCATGCAGTGATGTGTGTTTCCTGGGAGTCAGCAGGGTGTGGTGGTTAAAAGAGGTGAACTGTAATCTGGAGAACTGGGTTTGATTCCCTGCTTCTCCATATGAAGCCTGCTAGGTGACCTTGGGCCCATCACAGTTCTCTCTGAACTCTCTCAGCCCCACCTAACCTCACAAGATGTGAGGAGGGGAAGGGAAGGCAATTGTAAGCCACTTTGAGGCTCCTTAAGGTAGAGAAAAGTGAGAAATAATAAAAAAACAACAACACTTTCTCTTCTTCTTTCAAAAAGAGGAATACCCAACATGAGATGGATTGGCTCAGTAAAGGAAGCCAGGGCCTTCAGTTTGCAAGACTTGAGCTGGAGCTGTTAACAATAGGACATTCTGGTGGCCCTTAATTCACGGGGTCTCCGTAAGTCAGAAGGGAGTTGACTTTTTTACATAGCACATGCAAGCAGCTGCTTGAATTGCTTGTATAGTGACCTGGGCCTGAGGGTAGCCCAAAACAGAAACAAGAAGAGCTTTCAACTCATGGTTCAAACACACAATGATAAGGGTAAAGGAATAATTTTAAAGCAGAGGAGAATTTGTAGTATCCAAAAGCACTTGTTTGATCATCGAAGCAGTAAAGTTACTTTATGCCATATCAGGATTCTATCCAGTGCACTTCTATTTGTGGCTGTACCTGTACAAAAAGCTGGGGCAAGTGTGCCATAAATGGATCCACCAATTGACAGCCTGTGTTATGTCAGGTGTAATGATAGAAGAATTCCTTTAAATGAGGGAAATTGTGCATCAATTATATCAAATGTGTACCGCAGTGCAAACGCTTGCTTGCAGTCCAAGTTAATGACCCAGTGAATTACTAGCAAAGACAGATTTGATTTTAATGTAAAATGTTTGCAACAATTTAAGCTCCACTCATCATATTATGTCTGAATACCTCAAGGCAATCCCAGGGCCATTATTTTAATAGGGTGCCATTGTTGAGTGTCCATTAACTGTCATAGTTTAAGTAATTTCCAGGTATCTTCATTTTAATATGGCACTAAATTACATTGTTGTTAATGGATCTGCATTACCAAAGTGTAAAACTGTATCAAGCATAGCTTAATTGATATGCATTTCAGTGGCAGATTAAATATGAAAGAAATCGGAGTTTGGAACGATAAGGAAAAAAAAATATCCCTCCATACTTCATTTTGCAATTATTCTGCTCCTGAAGAAAGCATGGAGAGTCACTGATCTTAACAGGGTTTTTTTTCTCATCCTTCTATGGAGGCAGAAAGAACACAATCCCATAACCCCTTGAGAAGGGAATGCTTGTGACCTCCCCCATTGGAAGCTCATGGGACAACAGGGGCAGCAGTGAGGTATAGCCTCACCCTCTATGGGCTTTCAGGTTGCAGTGCCTTCTCATTCCTCATATAAAAAAAATTACACACATGCTCTGAGATCCAGTTTGGTGTAGTAGTTAAGAGCGTGGACTCTAAGCTGGGAGAACCGAGTTTGATTCCCCAGTCCTCCACATGCAGCTGCGGGATGACCTTGGGCAAGCCATAGTTTTGTCAGAGCTGTTCTCTCAAGGACAGTTTTGGAAAGAGCTTTCTCAGCCCCACTTACCTCATAGGGTGTCTGTTGTGGGGAGGGGGAAGGAAAGGAGTTTGTAAGTGCTCTGAGACTCCTTTGGGTAGTGAAGGGCAGGGTATAAATCCAATGTCTTCCTCCTCCTCCTCCTCCTCCTCCTCCTCCTCCTCCTCCTCCTCCTCCTCCTTCTTCTTCTTCTTCTTCTTCTTCTTCTTCTTCTTCTTCTTCTTCTTCTTCTTCTTCTTCTTCTTCTTCTTCTTCTTCTTCTTCTTCTTCTTCTTCTTCTTCTTCTTCTTCTTCTTCTTCTTCTGAATTTCTGAAAGTGAGGTCACGCCCCATGAGCTGATTTCAGCACAGATCCTTTTCACCTTGTCATGGGCCCAAATCGTCTTCTTTAAATAAGCAGTGGTAGTGGGAAACACCATTAAGCTGCAACCAATATATGGTGACCATGTAGGGTTTTCAAGGCAAGAGGACAGAGGTGTTTTGCTACTTCCTGACTCTGTGTAGCACCCCTGGACTTCCTTGGCAGTCTCCCATCCAAGTCCTTAACCAGGTTCTCTGACTCACTCTGCTTGCTGCCACCATGAAGCTGGCAATTGGTGATCTTCCTAAGCTCCAGGAGGAGCCTGAAATTTGCTGCAGTCCCAGGCAATCTCCCTGCTACAGAGATCTGTTCCCCTAGAGGAAATGGCAGCTTCAGAAGGTGCACTCTGTGGCATCGTATCCTCTCTAAGCTCCCCTCCAACTCTGACCTACCTGAGACTGTCCCAAATCTCCAGGAATTTTCCAAACTTTAATTGGTATCTCTACTGTCTCCTAGCATACTTCCTGTAGTTTGGAGTGGGGATCCATCCACTGTTGATCCAATTTGCAGGGCTGACATACCTGTCGTCTAAAGCAGCGTTGTGCTGAGTCTTCCATTGGCCTTCTCATAAGAACATAAGAGAAGCCAATGTTGAATCAGGCCAATGGCCCATCCAGTCCAACACTCTGTCACACAGTGGCCAAGAATACCTGGTGCCATCAGGAGGTCCAACAGTGGGGCCATAACCTTTTTGGGTTCCCCTGCAGCTGTGCAGCTCCAGTTGCCTCTTGAATGCCCTGTTAGGAGCAGTGTTGCACTTATTTTCTGGTGTGTGTGAATGCAAAGTGTCATCAAGTCACAGGCAATTTATGGCAACCCTGTAGGGTTTTCAGTGCAAGAGACATTTGTGGGTGGTTTGCCATTGCCTTTCTCTGCATATCAATCCTGGACTTCCTTGGTGTCCCCTCTAGATACTAACCAGGGCCAACCCTAAGTAGCTTCCGAGATCTGACAACATTTTGGACTAGTCTGGGCTACCCAGGGCAGGTCAGGAGATGTTGTTTTGGGTCCACCCTCAATAATACTGCCTCTGACACAACAATAACACTTGTAGGCACCCAACAATATCGATGGACAGTAGGTTCAGGGCAGACCAAAGCACGCACTTATTTGAAGTTTAATTCACATATGTCATTCACTGACACAGGGTATAGACATGGCCCACCAGTTTAGTTGCTTTTCAAAGGGAATGAGAGCAGTTCATGGAGGACGGGACCAATAGTGGCTAAGAACCTCCGTGGCAGTAACGCTGTGAGTACAGGAAGAAGCTTTGTCCTCTATGCCCTTCTTGTAAAACTTTCAGGGACATCTGGCTGGCCACTCTGTGAAACTGGATGCTGGACTGGATGGACCACTGTCTTGATTCAGCAGGGCACCTCTTCTATTTTTTTTTAAAAAAAAAATGTTCTGGGTGAAGAAGTTTGTGTGCAACTGGGAGCTCCTTGGAGAAAATGTGGGATAAGATGTAAGAACTTACCCAGTGTTTAATCTCAATTGCTAAAGCTCTGCTTCACAGTTGCATCTTATTTGGAGACATGAATGACCTCCATGAGAAACAGGGCCTTTACTTTTGCAGACCTGGAGTTTGAGAACATCCTCTTTTCTGTGATTCATTTCTCTCCTTTTTTTCTAAGTGATCTGGCTTTTTGTTTCTACTGGTTCTTACCTTTAAAGCCCTATATGGTCAGGGGCTGAAATTCTTGAGGGACCGCCTTTCCCATATGTACCCCAGCAAGCACTGCATTCAGGGTCACAAAATTGATTGATCCTCCTAGGTCCCAAAGATGTCAGACCGGAAACAACCAGGGCCAAGGTCTTCTCGGTGGTGGCTCCATACTGGTGGAATGAGCTCCCAGAAGAGATCAGGGCCCTGCAGGGCCTACAAGACGGAGCTCTTCCACCAGGCTTTTGGCTAAGGAGCTGCTACCACCACCAACAACAACATCATCACCAGTGAAGAAAGACAGAGCCCTGTGCTCTGAGGATGCCAGTCACAGCTACTGGCGAAACGTCAGGTCCTACAATGCCAAGACCACAGCCACACAACCCGGAAAATCCACAGCAACTAAATAATACTATGCTTCTGATGCTTTTTTTAAAAAAATAAATGATATTATCTTATTGGGTTTTTTCCTGGTCTGAATTCCAGTTTTATTTATTTTATTTTTTTTGTAGACCACTTTGGAATCTTTTATTGAAATACAGTACAAAAACGCTTTGAATACTGCACAGAAATAATCACTACTTTTAGTAAAAACCCTGCTGGCAAATCAGGGCTGCGCAAGAACAAATCGTGGCCCACAAAGGAAGTTTGTTTATGAAAACTTTTGCTTCTTTGGAATTCCACAGATATTTCCCCGAAGCACAAACCACTAACCCACCTTGAATTTTTACTCTATGTTAAATTCGATAGCAAACATTGTGTCCATTTCTCAGACATCATATTTATCAGAACAGCAACTAAAGTCAACATCTTAAACATCTGTTTTCTCATACATCTCTACTATTATATGTCCATCTATCTCAGGATGCCCTTTGAGAATGATCTGCAAGGGAAAGAGAGTTTGCAAGCTACTATATTGATATTCACGGGGAATACCTGGCTGCAGACCATCAGAGTTTTCAGTCATTACTCTAATAACCTTTAGATAGGAAATCAATTCACATTGTACATTTTTTGCAAGTCTTCCAAATTAAATAGCTCCTAATGAATGTCAATGCCTAAGAAGAGCTGCATTTTCCAGCTGTTCCAGTTGAAGATTTGCTGGAACTTATCATAGTTAAACCATAAGTATAATCAGAAAACAATTAAACTGTATATTCATATTACTGAGTCTATTAATTGACCTGATTTATCAATTAGACTTAATTTTTAAAAAGTCTGCGAGGATGCGGGTGCAGTTGCAGTGAGGTGTTTTCTCTTTATCCGTTTCTCTGCTTTTAAGAGGAAACCAACAATGCTTAACTTAGTAGACAGGGCTGCCCAATTTGGCGTGGGGAATTCCTGTTGATTTGAGGGTGGAGCTCAAGGAGGTCGGTTTTGGGGAGGAGAAGGACCTCAGCCAAAGAGTCCACACTCCAAAGCAGCTATTTGCTCCAAGGGCGGACTGATGTAATCTGAAGACGGTTCTGGAAGATTTCCTGGCCCACCCGAAGGTTAACAATCCTGTCAGTAGAACAAATATGAGACATGTTGCTTGTTTATTTAGATGTTTTCTTTTCTTCCCAATTAAGGATCCAAAGTAGCTTATGGCAATGTTCTCCCGTCCTCTGCCAGCTAGGCTAGGCTAAGTGAGATTGGCTGGCCCATGGTCACCCAGTGAGCTTCAGTGACAGAGTGGTCTCCAAGATCTTATGAAGGGTACATTTGTCCCCAAAGTCTGGGAATAAGTAGGGGGAGCAAATGAGAAAGTGAACTGATATCTCATACCTTCAGCCCTGGTGGTTTCTTGCTGAAGGAAAGCAGTCAGCAAGGAAACAGAATGTAAGAATTTCATATGGAGACACTTCCCCTACTCTCCTCCTGGAATGCTCCCTGTAAGCATACACACAATGATTCAGAGAAGGAGTCCCCTTGGTCTGTGCCAACATAGGGTAGCTGGTACCTTGCCTCCAGGACATTAATGCCTTCCTTCTGGGGTCTTCCACATTCTCTCTCTCTCTCTTTTTAACTTGTGTGCCCCTATTGCTTTGATTTAGTTCCCTCTAGTGGTTGATTTGATATTACATCCCCGTATGTTCACACAGAAATCGGCAATTTAAATCTGCAGGGAGAGATAACAGACATTCAGAGATGTCATATCAAATCAACCACATGCAGGAAAGAAAAAGAACTGAAGCAGTAGGGACACACAAGAGACAACAAAAATGAGAATGCAGAAGAGCCCTTTAAGTCCTTTTGTCCATGAGAAGCCCTTCCCTTCCCAACCTCTCCAAATATATTCCCTCCAGAAGTCATACTTATTAGGGGGATATTTTGGGGGGGAAGATGCCTTCTGGCCAACTTCTGAGGCCAGAGCAAACATGGGCCTCCTCCTGTCAGGAACCGAGAGTCCACAAATCTAGCTGTCTGTGACAAAAGTGTTCCTACCACCACCATTACACTTACTGGAATTTATCTGCTGCACTCCCAGATTGGTCTGGCATGTTTTTGTTTATATTTGCCACCAGTGAGGTCACACCAGAAAGCACTGTCTTGCTAGAGTGGTCCTCCGGCATGGAAATCAGCCCTAGGATGCAGGAGTCTCTTGGTTTTAGAGTGACAGACTTACATGTGAAATCTACTCCTCAACTGACACTGGAAACAATATTGTTCAACACTGTAAGCTTCCTATTTACTACGAATACCAACAGATGATCATGTGCCAGTTTGGTGTAGTGGCTAAGTGTGCAGACTCTAATCAGGGAGAACTGAGTTTGATTCCCCATTCCTCCACTTGCAGCTGCTGGATGACCTTGGGCAAGCCAAAGTTCAGTCACAGCTGTTCTTTCAAGGACAGTTCTCAAAAGAGCTCTCTCAGCACCACCTACCTCACAGGGTGTCTGCTGTGGGAAGGGGGAGAGAAAGGAGTTTGTAAGCTGCTCTGAGACTCCAAGTGAAGGGTGGGGTACAAATCCAAACTCCTCTTCCTCCCCCTCCTCCTCCCCTTCCCCTTCCTCCTCCTCCTCATCTTCTTCTTCTTCTTCCTCCTCCTCCTCGGGCTCTGGGCTCTGGCCACTGTTCTGGTGGCTGGCTAAATGGGGACAGGAAGATAACCCCTTTCCTCCAAGTTATTTCCCAATAAAAACATACACACTCACAGCTTCTATTAGCTTCACATAGCAAAAGACAAAGACAGGTTTAATCCATTGAGGCCATTGTATAGATGCTTTGCCAAGACCAGTGTAGTTGGCTGAAGCGCTTGCAAACGGTTCCAGGATGTATCCAAAGACACAAATACCTATTCTCTGCTCTCATTTTAAGGTGCAACAAATTTCTGGCCCGACAACAAACATTTTTCTTCTGCTTAATGTAAACCTTGGGTGTAACCTCTTTGTTTCCCACAAAACCATTTTGTGTAGCGTAGTTCTTCTGATTTGCATAAAATGCACACTGTGCCGAATCTTTTGTCATTTCACTACATTGAAATTAGCATCACAATTAGTTCCACCATGACTATTTTTTTCCGCAGAAGAAAAGCCAATGAATCACTGTAAACAAGCTTTGTCTAATTCTCTGCCCATAATTTTTTTCCCCCCTCATCTGATTTATTGAGTATAAACACCTTAAGTATTTTAAGGATGAAAAGAATCCCAGTATTCCTTTTCATCCACAATGTTCTTGAAAATAGATTCAGGTGGGCAGCCATGTTGGTTTGAAGCAGCAGAACAAAGTTCAAGTCCAGGCACACCTTGAAGACCAACCAAGGTTTATTCAAGGTATCAGCTTTTGAGTGAGCTCTCACTTCTTGTGTACACTTCAGTTTTGTCTGTGCACAAAAGAGTTTATAATTTGGATAAAACTTTGTTGGTCTTCAAGGTACCGCTGGAATTGAACTTTGTCCAAGTGTTCTTGCGATGCAGTTAGTAACTGTTTTAAACAGTCACACACACAGAGGCACAATGTAAAACGAATTAAGTTTGTCTCTTGTGTCCAAAGGAGACTTGACACAAAGACTAATGTATTGGGAGTTGGACTTCTGCAGGGTTTGTTTGTTTTTTAATGCTAATTTTCAGACAAAGGATGGTTGCCTGGAAGATTGTAGATGGGTCACTGGAAGGAAGGTTTTTAACCATTTCTTCCCACATGTCATGATCTTAAAGATATATGTATATATATTTACTTCAGATATTCCCTGCCTTTCTTTCCAATGGAGACCCAAAGTGGCATATTGTTCTCCTCTCTTCCATTTTATCCTCACATAAGCCCTGGGAGGTAGGTTAAGCTGAGAATGTGTGACTGTCCCAGGGTCACCTGCAGTGATGGCCTCAGGTTCATTCACCCACTAGGTGAGGATACATTCTGGTGCGCCCCCCATGTGGGGCGGGATGGGGGTGGGTGCCAGAGCCACAGCGGGGGGCATAGCCCATTGCAACCACTATAGCAGTGGCAGGGGCCGCAGCCATTGGTGCATGCCACAGAAACAGCTGTTCTCAAGCGTCACTCACGGCCTTTTCGTTGGGTGGCCTCGTGGTGCCCTCTCCCCCCTCCACTTCAGTATGCGGGAGCCACCAGCGGTTACCGCACATGCGCGAACGTAACTCAGAGCTGTTGGTTGCCCATACTTCAGCCAGCAGCTTCCCTTTGTGGGGCGGCATTGCCTCTGGTGGAGCAGGACAACTAAGGTGGACGAGGAGGAGATGAGGCCAGCCAGAATGGCACCCCTGTTGAGCCGTCACCCTAGGTGACAGTCTAAAATTTAACAGTAATGGACCGGCCCTGGTCACCCAGCAAGGTTCCTCACCAGAGTGGGGAATCTGGGTCTTCTATATCCTAGTCCAGCACTATGACCACTTGTTTCCTACATTTGGAGAAATCACAAGGGTCAGCACAGCCTACGTACAATGGATGACCACCTAACTGATCACTGGAGAACCTCCCCTTCCAGGCAAGAATTCTCCAAGAAGATGGTTCTCTGATCTATGTTGGAGAATTTCCAGATATTGGCCCATTTCCTACTACTCCACTCAGCAAAGTTAGAAGAAGAAGAAGAAGAAGAAGAAGAAGAAGAAGAAGAAGAAGAAGAAGAAGAAGAGGAGAGAGGAGGAGGAGGAGGAGGAGGAGGAGACTGGATTTATACCCCACCCTTCACTTGGAGTCTCAGAGTGGCTTACAAACTCCTTTCCCTTCCCCTCTCCACAACAGACACCCTGTGAGGTAGGTGGGGCTGAGAGAATTCTAACACAAACTGCTCTTTCAGGAACAGCTGTGCCAGAGCTTGTGACTGACCCAAGGTCACATCAGCAGCTGCAAGTGGAAGAGTGAGGAATCAAACCCGGTTCTCCCAGATTAGAGTCCGCACACTTAAAAAGCCTTCCTCCAAAGAAAGGGGCATTTTACACCAGTGGAACAGCTTTTGCAATGCTTTCTCCTTCTTCATATAAAAACGAAGCACATTCTCTTGGGGGGAATTTCTGAAAATGGAGTCACAGCCCCTAAAGTTGATATCAGCACAGACTCTTTCCATCCTGTCATGGGCCCAAATCTTCTTTGGGTGATTCTGCATCTAGCATTTCTTCCACATTTTCTCAACTGGGAGGGGAAAGTATAGCTCAAAACCAACCCAAATACCTCGGGGTAATGTTGTACTGACTGCAAAGTCACCCCTGAATGGCCATAAATCTATGCAGAAGGTACCATAAAACCCGATGATCAAAGCAAGCAGAAACGGCATGCAGTGCAGAGGCGACTATAAAATCCGATGATTGAAGGAAGTGAAAGTGGCAAGCAGAGGGGAATTTCTGTTCCAATGTGGGTTGCGTAAAACAATGGAGGGAAAAGCTAATGCAGAATCAGCCCTTGTTAAATATACGTTGGGGGTGGAAAGGGTTATCAAGCCACAGCCAACATTTTCTCCCCCTCCCCAATAATCTTTCATTTATATAATATAGCAACAATTTACAGTAGCACATACTGTTAGGAAATGACAATAACAACGTAATTACAAACACAAAAAAACCACAAGAGCAATAAAACCAAACCGTTATTCAATATACAGCTAAAACCTTCAAATTATCAGGGAGTGCCTTTTTACAATGTTTGCTAATGGATGTAACACTGTGTAAGTGTTGATTATATAGCCATTCAGATACGTGATCCTCCTTCCTCTTGAATGTGTTTGATATTGTTCAGAGAATTTAACTTTATAAAAAACATTGTGAAATTTTAAGAGGGAGAATTTAACTTTATAATGCTAGTTGTCATCTGTAAGCTGTTTATTCCTTCCATTTAACTTTCTAATGGAAAATATATGTCGTTCATGTTGTTTATTATTGATACAATTGATATTGGTTATTAACTAATAGTCCAAATTGTATATTTGTTCAAATAATTAAAATTTAATAAAATGTTCATTTAAAAAAAACGAAGTGCTTTTTTAAGCTCATTGTGTCTTTCCATATAGTCAAGAAAAGGGAACCAACATTCCAAAATAATCGGAATGACAGACTGGATTTTCTGCCAAGGAAATAACATTTTCTATTTTTTGTCCATGACCAGGTGTTCCCATAAGCTATTGAACAACATATTTGATAAGGGTTGTATACTATTTTTTCAATGCCTCGCCACCGACAAATAAGAAATGAGATTCTTCCTGACAGCAGGAACCTCTATCCCCTCCCATAAATTAAGCAAGACAAGTTCTGGCCTCATAGGAATAGTGTGCTTAGTAATATTACATATCAGTTTAAGAACAGTGGCCCAATATTGCACTGTAACAGGGCACGTCCACCAGCACTGAATGTAAGAACCCGGCTGTCCATGCCCCCTCCAACAATTGGGGCTATATGAGACTAAAATGTGGTGTAAACGTACATGGGTCAAATGCCATCTATGAACATTTTTTTCGGAATTGGATTCTTATATTAATAGCCCTCGTTAGAGAGACCACAGCTGACCAAATTTTTGCCCATCGATGCTCAGTGACATCCATTGCACTGTCTTGTTGCCAGTGTTGTTGATAATTTGCCATTTTCGAGGCAAGAGGTGAACAGAAACATTTGTCATTGCCTGCCTCTGCATAGTGACATTGGACTTCCGTTTATTTATGTAGTTATTGTTAAATTTATATCCCTCCCTCCCCACCATATGGTGGGCTCAGGGCAGCTAACAATACATATATCAATGTATGCATTAAAACTCTATAATTCACATAAATAAGATCAATTAAAATTACAATATAAAACATAGCAGCTAAGCCATGCTGTAATAAAAGATGGCAACATTCTATCAACATTGAGTGGTCACCTACATCCTAACCCAGGCTCCTGCCAGGCTGTTAGCTGTCCAATCAATGGTGAAGTTGGTGTAAAGGCCAGGGCCATGATATTAAGGTGGTCCCTACTTGAAAGCCTGGTGGAAGAGCTCCATCTTACAAGCCCTGCGGAACACCAACAGGTCCCGCAGGGCCCTGATGTCATCCGGGAGCTCGTTCCACCAGTGGGGGCTGCCACAGAAAAGGCCCTGGCCCTCATCATGGCCAACCTGGCCTCTTTAGGGCCCAGGAGGACCAGGCGATTTTGGGATCCTGATCTTAGTGCTCTCAGGGGCACATGCGGAGAAAGGCGATCCCTTAGGTAAGTAGGTCCCCGACCATATAGGGCTTTAAAGGTAAGAACCAGCACCTTGAACTATATCTGGCATGCCATAGGCAGCCAGTGCAGTGTTTTTAAGGCGGGCTGGATGTGTTCCCACACAGGAAGACACAGTAACAGCCTCGCCACTGCATTCTGCACCAAGTACCAACTGGGGCCTACCTTCCTTATCATCCTGATGAGGTCATCCTGGGCTGGGCTATCCAGGTCAGGACACTAAAATATTAGCATGATGGGGAGAGGTTAAGGGCATTCAGTCTATAGCAGTTCCCCTGGGTAGCTCCCAGCCTCAGTCCATGAGAACCTGGATTCCAGAACTAGCATCCCCAACAACTGTGTTAATAATTCTGCCTTTTGGTATGATTTTCAGTTCTGTAGCCTCCTCTTTTATGCTTTCAGTCTCAAATCTACAATCCCCCCACCCAAATCCGAATAAAAAAAAAATAGGCGTGAAAGAAATACAAGATTCTATAATGGAAGAGGCCAAAAGAGATAGATCTTGTAATAAATTTTATCTGCAGGAAGACTTCTTGCCCAGAACATCCCAGGGGGTTTCACAAGTACAAATTATGTCTTTACTAATGAGCACAAGAGTCAGACATTCTTTCAAAATCAGAATCCGTGTAATTTTTTTGGGAGCAAAGAGGCATTTGCTGTTTGGGGGAATAAGCTTTTAAGGGATTGCTTTTACGACTTTGCTCAACCGTAACAGGAGGTTTACAAATATATATTTCTGCACCAAAACTTTTCCATAGAGATTTCAGATTTCCCTACAATGATTCAAGGAGGGGTGGGTGGGAAGTGTCCAAGCCTGCACTGTAATGTTGAGGGGGTGATTGTGTAAGTTAAAAGACCCATAAACCTATAATTAGTAAAATTATCACCTGCTAAAGAAGTCTTATAGAATGACAATCATAATTATACGTTTTTAATCCCCTTGGAGTAAAATGGTTCATTAAGCAAAAAAAAAAGTGGAGGGGAGCAAAAAATTATTTTTGAACTTGTGATGAGTCTTCAGTGAAGGAAAAAACCTCACTGGGAAAATTAGTGAAGACCTGCTGATGTATGTAAAGTTCATGGGATGTCAAATTGTGTTATTCCCCATACATTAAAATAACACTTAATGGACTTTGATGCAGTAAAATAAAATAGGTATTTTCCTCTTATGTACATAAAAAGAACAAAGAGGCTTTAAAGTCAATGTATGTTTGTGTGTCTGGGCGAACCAGCATGTTCTCGTTCTCTCTCTCTCTCTCTCTCTCTCTCTCTCTCTCTCTCTCTCTGTAGCAGGGAAGCAAACTGACATAATGCATGCAAATTTGGAATTTTCGAAAGGATAAATCCATATGGCACTTCGAAAGGAAAACTAAGGTGATAATCTTAGAAGAATTGTAACATATTACTAATGCCAGAAAGTTAATTGCCCATATTTTAGGAAGACTTGGGCTGCAGTCACACACACTAAATAATCTACTTTTAATGCACTTTCTGACTAGATTTTGCCAGTTCACACAGTTAAAATCCAGTTGGAAAGTGCACTGAAAGTGTATTGAAAGTGGGTTATTTAATGTGTGTGACCGTAGTCTCTGTGTGAGTTAAGTGGCATCAAGTTGCTTCCGACTTACGGTGACCCTATGAATTAATGTCCTCCAAAATGTCCTATTGTTAACAACCTTCCTCAGGGCTGTAGCTTCCTTAAGAGAGTCAGTCTGTCTCATGTTGGCTCTTCCTTTTTTACTGCTGCCTTCAGCTTTTCCTAGCAATATTTAGACCTTCAATGAACAGGATCTTCTGTCCAAAAACCTGTGGCATGTCAGGTTTAGTGTAGAATGAAGGACAAATGTTCCTTTCTCTTTTGTGAGCTCAGTCAATACTCAGCTGTGTCGAGTGTAGGGATGGGCATGAACCAGGAAAATAGAGGTTCATTTTGGTTTGAGGTTTGTGGGGCTGCACGAACCACAAACCACGAAGCTTCATGAGCCTCTCTGTTTACCAAACAACTTTATTTCATGAGGTTCATGACCAGGTGATGATGATGATGACGATGATGATGATGATGATGATAATAATAATAATAATAATAATAATAATAATAATAATAAGAAGAAGAAGAAGAAGAAGAAGAAGAAGAAGAAGAAGAAGAAGAAGAAGAAGAGTCTCAGAGCGGCTTACAAACTCCCTTCCCTTCCCCTCCCCACAACAGACACCCTGTGAGGTAGGTGGGGCTGAGAGAGCTCTGAGAGAACTGCTCTTTCAAGGACAGCTCTGACAGAACTATGGCTTGCCCAAGGTCATCCAGCAGCTGCAAGTGGAAGAATGGGGAATCAAACCCGGTTCTCCCAGATTAGAGTCCATACACTTAACCACTACACCAAACTGGCTCCGCCCCAGCTGATCCTCTCTTGCAGCTCCTCCTCTTCCATTCTGCTGGACTTGGAGAGCTGCCCCCAGCAGAAAGGAGGGAGGGAAGATTGGCTGGGGCTGGCTGGCATACAAAGGAGCCAATCCTGCAGGAAGAACTCTCCCCACAGGCTCAGGAGGGACTCTCTTGGGGAGTTCCTTTAAACCAGACTGCTCCAAAGAGCCCACAAAGCAGCAGATCCTTCAGGGAAAGCTCTCAGATCTTTCCCTTTCTTTCTGCTGGCCCTGTGGAGCCACTGCCAGCAGAAAGGAGGAAGGGGAGAAGAGATCCCCCCCTTTCATTCTGCTGGCCCTGGGGAGCCATCAACAGCAGAAAGGACAGAGGGAAGCTCTCAGAATTCCCCCCTCAGCCTTGGTGGGGGCTCTGCTGGGCAGCCCAGTTCAAACACAAAGGAGCTACAGCTGGGAGATACGGGGGAATTGACCAGGAAGGGTCAAATGGCTGTGAGCCATTAAACCCCTTCATTTTGCTTTGAAAGGGGGGGGGAGCCAGAAGGGTCACTGAAATGGCTTGCATCCATTTCAGCCTAACAGCTGATAGGTACACCAGCCCCACTGTTAAGCTGAAATGGATGCAAGCCACTTCAGCAACCCCTCTTGCTCCATCCCACTTCCCACCATGAGCTTCCCAAACCTTCCAATAACTACATGGAGGGTCATGGGAAGGTTACTAATAGGGATGGGCACGAATGACCCAGTGATTTTTGTGATTAATTTAGGGTTGTGGGGAGGTTTGTGCTCATCCCTGGTTGAGTGATCTCCCTCTTGAGGCTCACTCAGTGCCTTCCATACTGTCTTTTGGGTACCAGGCCAAAACATTTCTTTTTATTAGGGTTGCCAGCCTCTAAGTGGTAGGTAGAGATCTCCTGGGATTACAACAGATCTCCGGGTGACAGAGATCAGTTTACCTGGACAAAATGGCCACTTTGGAAGGTGGACTCTATGGCATTATACCCCACTGAGGTCCCTCCCCTCTCTGAGCCCTGCCTTCCTTAGGCTTCACCCCCCAAATCACCAGGTAATTACCAACTCAGAACTGACAACCCTGCTTTTACCCATGCTGTTAGCTAAGGTAAGGCTGTGGCTCAATGGAAAAGCCTCTGCTTTGCATGCAGAAGGTCCCAGGTTCAATCACTGGCATCTTCAGTAAAAGAGATCAAGTAGGAAGTTATGAGAAAGACCTCTGCTTGAGACTCTGGAGAGCCTCAGCCAGTCTGAGAAGACAATGCTGCCCTTGATGGACCAAGGGTTAGATTCAGTATAAGGTAGCTTCAAGTGTGTTTAAGGTTGTTTTTTTTTTAATAGCTGTTTTATGGTCTGTTTCTGGTCTGAAGTTTGGTTTATGGATATTTTTAGGGTTCCCAGTGGTTCTTGTATGCTGTTTTAATAGGCTTGTTTTGTTTTTCTGTTGATGATGTATGATGTTTATGAATGTATGGTATGGTTTTCCCTTCTAAACCATCTCAACCAAGATTCCAGAGAAGCAGCATATAAATTCTCTAAAGAAATGAATAATCACACATTGGGCTTCTAAAGCCAACTGAAGAGGGCTAATATCGCACACCCATGGGCTGTCTGAATGGGAACTGAAGCACAAAACTCCATAAGAATAAGCACCATGTTTGGATAAAATACAGTGGGTGATCCACAGGAAGGTCAACAGAGAGTGCTGATGCTTCTGGATTCCTAACCATGAGGAACCCTTCCAAGAATTTAGTTCCAGCCTACTGGGGCTGTGGTATTACTTTGTGTTTGTCCCTATTGTAAATAAAACATGAGAGACATGCTTGCTCTTGGAGAACCATTTGGCTACTTTTTGTGGAATAGCCAAATTCCTTCCTTCCTTCCTTCCTTCCTTCCTTCCTTCCTTCCTTCCTTCCTTCCTTCCTTCCTTCCTTCCTTCCTTCCTTCCTTCCTTCCTTCCTGATAAGATGTTGAAAAAACGTGCTGATCTGGATGCCAGCTGTAACGTAGGTACACCATAAGAAAGGACTAATACACCACCTGGCCTATTCATAGATCATTTAACCCAGTTTCTGTGACTGATGTTGACTTCTGGGGTTTGGGAAGGCCACTACTTTTCCCCGGGACCCTTGCCCTTTCTGGCTGCTAAAATCATGTAAGCGCCACACAAACAAACCCTTGGCATCTATTATCAATCAGTCACTAACTCAGGGCATATTCTCTCAGCTCCTCAAAGTGGCGGTTATCCATATCTGGCTTAAAAAGCCATCCCTACCAAAAAAATAAATAAAAATGATGTGGCCAATTATACTTCAGTCTCTAACATGCCTTTTCTGGACAAAGTAAACGAAAGAGCAGTAGCAGACTAACTCCAAGTCCTCTTGAATAACTCCTCTGCTCTGGACCCTTTTCCGTCTGGCTTCAAGCTAGGCTATGGGAAAGAGACGCCACTGCTAGCTTTAGCTAATGACCTCTATCTGAGTGTAGAGAAAAGCAGTACCCTTCTGTCGCTGTCATTGAATTTCTTTGCAGCCTTTGATACAGTAGATCGTGCCATTTGCTGAGTCGCTTGGAGGCAGAAGTAGGTATCATGGGATGTGCCTTAAATGGGTTCAAATCATTCCTCACAGATCAAAGGGTTGCTTTTGGAAACGAGTTATCATGAGTGTGGGATTTATCTTGCGGGGTTCCATGGGGTACGATTCTGTCCCCTATGTAGTTTTAGGGTTGATTGTCATCAATATGCTGACAATACCTATACATCCTTATCTAAGTTTCCTAGTGATGTGGTAAAGATCTGAAATAGCTAACTGGCTGCTGTAGTAAACTGGCTAGTAGGGAACAAGTTGAAATTAAGCCCTAAAAAGATACAGGCAATGCTGGTTTGGAAGGTAGAAGTCTGGAGGGACATTGTGCTCCTCACTTTTGATGGAGTGGTGGTGAGCAGAAAGCAGGGGATTAAACAGCTCCAAGCCATTTAAACCAAACAGCTGAGCAGCAGGGATCAGAAAGCAGGGGTTTAAATGGCTTGGAACCATTTAAACACCTGCTTTCTGCTCTTTACGAACCACCACAAAGTGTCTTAAAATTCATGGAAGTATGTGGCAGCTCTTTAGTTCATGAATATCATTTTGCTAACCATGAACCAGCCAAAATTCGTGATGAACTTTAGTTTGTGTGCCGGTTCATGGCCGTACCTGCTCTTTAGTATCAAACTGGTTTACTTTATCCAGGCCTCTGGCACTCAAAGCCAGGGGGTCTTGGGGTGTGTGTGCAAATACATGGGTCCTGATAGGGGGCTGCACATCATGAAACAAGTTTTACATGGATTTGGTACAAGTTGCAGTCTATACTTCTATAGTCAGGGCTTTGTTGTGGGAGTACTTTTTGGTACAGAGTACTGTCACCGTTTGTGGACCCCACCCAAGTCCTGAGGGGCAAATTGGTGGAATTAAGAGAAACCTTAAATATGGGTACTGGCATCTTTTCATTTTACAAAATAAGAACTGTCTATAGTCCTTCATAGCAATACATATATTCAACATATGTTTGCCCACCTATACACCCTTGACAAAATCCTGGATCATACCACCCAAAATAGGTAAAAATAATACACATGGAGCTCCATTTCACATGGAATATTCAGATCAGAATGGTGTATTCGTGGAATTTGTGGCGTATTTGTGGAAGACTTCCTAATGGGAAAAAAAATTGAGACCTGTTCTCCACACAAGCATGTGAACTGGTGCACCGACCCCAGTTCCACAGTTTTTATTCCTTGATTTTTAAAACAAGCAGCATGTTCCCTTTGCTATATCCCATTGTCTCTTGTCTTTTGAAAAGGAGAAAACGGAGATGCAGATTATTAGAAACTGAAAACCTATCTTCAGACCTGTGCATTATTTGAGAGACAATTTACAGGAAACACATCATCTTTGGGGGGCTTTTCTTTCCCCTCCCATATCAGTGCTATTCTTTCTTTACTGAAAACTTCTTTGTTCCTTGACAGAGCTGATGCCCTCCTAAAAAAATATTGTGAGAAAACAGTAATTAATCTGAAAAGCCCATAAAGCTACTCCTATAACAATCATTGGTAATGAGGACAAAAAAGATGTTTTAATTTATGTTCGGAAGAACCTAGCCCAGAAAGAAGACTATAATGGTATCATTTCCCTCAGAGTGTATTCACAATGAACTTGAAAGGGAATTATAGCTATTAACAATGCAAAATTAAATGACATGATTTTTTTTTGTGTGTGTAGTTATTTTAGGTCCAAATGAACCTGAGACAATGAATCATTAAAGTGTAGAGACACATGTACATTGAATGAGACATTTCACTCTACTTCATGCATCAAAAACAAATTAGTATGTTAGCAAACCTTTACCCAAGGCAGCCAGGGTCTCCCACTCAACACAACCGCAACTGTGTGATTCATAACAATTGGAATTTCTGTTAATTAGCAATTTCTGTGTGGGTCCCAGAGGTTGCAAATTAAAGTAAAATAATGACTACTACAGTCTCCTAGCCCTGCGTAGTTATATTCTTTCTTTTTTTTTAAGGGGGGAAACGAGAAAATAAAGATGTGAGTGTAATTTGGCCTGAAAGACACTGCTAGCAACTTGTGAGGTCCACTCTTCATGATCTGTCCTGTCCTAATTAGCATCCCACTTCCAGACTGCTTTGCAGGGATGTTAGTGCCTCATGAATCAGGCAGTAGCCTCACCACTGTGTTATCTGGGATAACTTAAAGCAAGCATGTTACAATGTCTCTCTCCTTCTGCCCAACCCAGTTGTTCTCTATTATGTCAGCCATTGCCCTGCTTCCCTCCCGATCCCTCCTCCAGTTTGGTGTAGTGGTTAAGAGCACAGACTCTAATCAGGGAGAACTGGGTTTGATTCCCCACTCCTCCACACACAGCTGCTGGTGGGTGTCACTCATAAATTCTTTCAGAGCTGTTCTCCCACAGACAGTTCTCTAGAGAGCTGTCTCAGCCCCACCCACCTCAGAGGGTGTCTGTTGTGGGGAGGCTGCTCGGAGATTCCTTTGGGTAGTGAAGGGTGGGATATAAATCCAATATCCTCCTCCTCCACTTATGCTTCTTCCAAAAGGGCATTTGCCCCTGTATCCAGCCTCTCTAGTCGCCATATTCAATACTAGATCAGTACCCCAAAAGCATTTCTTTCTCTTTTCAGTACGTTTTTCATCTTGCCCAGTTAGAATTATAAAATCATAGAGTTGAAAGGGACCTTCAGGGTCATCTAGTCCAAACCCCAGCACAATGAAGGAAATTCACAAATTCCTTCCCCCCCCACACCCCCAATGACCCCTGTTCTATGCCCAGAAGAAGGTTGATATGATCCTAACTCCAAGTATTGCATAACCCCCACCCTCAAATTCTAAACATGTACTTAAGAAAAACTTACCTCAGAGTACAGTTGTAAATAGCCAGTCACTCTGTGGCAAGTAAGAATGATTCTCAGATAGGATTGCCCAGAAAACTTATTTGAATTAAGCCAAGGGGCTCTACAGCTGATATCTTTCACCACATGGAGATCAGCCATGTCAGACAGACACAGCTGCAGCAGCTGTTTTAAAAGATGGCAACTCAACTCCTGAAAAACAAGGCAGGGAAAAAAACCCCAACATCTGAAGAGCTTAGGTGGTCTTTCTGATGTTAGGCTACAAGTAGCTCAGTCTGTGTAGATTTGGACTGCTGCTTTTCTGTAGTCTAAATGAGGTTTGTGGATTTCTTTGCAAGGTTCCCACTGAGCATGGACAGAAAGCATTGTGTAAGAACAACCATCTCCCACACATCTGGGATATTCTAATTGAACATTCACCCCCCCCCAATCATAAAATTCCTTGGATCATATTATGATTGTTGTTATGTGGAGGGTTGTTTTGAACCAGTCACTGAGAACCCAGAACAGCAGAATCCAAACGTTTGGGTCTGAGGGCTGCATTGAGGTACAGAACCATTTGGTGGAGTAGACCAGGGTGGAGGTGAGGTCCACCATTAGCAGCTAAGGGGAAGGTAGAACCTCCCATTTACAGATATGCATGATGGGCTTCCATGATGCTGGCACAACAAGATTACATTCAGGTGTGCTCACGTTTACTTCCATTGAAGGCATTGAGCTGATCCGAAGTCCTGATTTGTTCACCTTTTGTGATATAGTCATTAGAAGGTCAGAACAGCATCTGGAAGTACAAACCCCTACTCAGCCATGGAGTGAACTTGGCCCATTCATTTTCTTTCAGCCTGACACAGTCGTTGTTGTGAGGATAAAATGAAGCAAGGAGAACACTGTTGTAATTCACCATTAGCCCACTGGGAAGTCAAGTGGGGTATAAACACCTAGATACTTTATTTAACAGTGTTGTTGTGTACCAGGTGAAAAGGTCTGCCCTGATCTAGAAAGAGCAACATAATTATATGTTAATAGTCATAAAACTGAGCAATGAGAATCAATCTAATAGAAAAGAAGAAAAAGAAGGGATTGGATTTATACCCCGCCCTTCACTACCCAAAGGTGTCTCAGAGTGGCTTACAAACTCCTTTCCCTTCCCCTCCCCACAACAGGCACCCTGTGAGGTAGGTGGGGCTGAGAGATCTCTTGACAGAAACTGCTCTTTCTCAAGAACAGCTCTGACAGAACTATGGCTTGCCCAAGGTCATCTAGCAGGTGTGAGTAGAGGTGGGGAATCAAACTCAGTTCTCCCAGATTAGAGTCCGCGCACTTAACCACTACACCAAACTGGCTCTCTTCCTAATCTTAATAATAATAATAAATACTTTAATCTTAATAATTCAGGCTCTGTACATTTAAGAACATAAGAGAAGACAATGTTGGATCAGGACAATGGTCCATCTAGTCCAACACTCTGTCACATAGTGGCCAAAAAATACCAGGTGCCATCAGGAGGTCCAGCAGTGGGACAAGGACACTAGAAGCCCTCCCATCGTTGCCCCCGAATACACCAAGGATATAGTGCATCACTTGTCCCATACTGAGAGTTCCTATCTATACCTTGTGGCTAATAGCCACTGACAGACTTCTGCTCCATATGTTTATCTAATTCCTTCTTGAAGCCATCCATGCTTGTAGTTGCCACCACCTCCTTCCACTCTGATCATTTTCCAATTTAAAGGAATTTAACTGCAGTTAGCAAGTCTGAGAGTTAAAAGAAACAAAAACAAACACCAGCATACTCCTAGGTGTGTCTCCTGCTGTGCCCTGGGATTCCATATCATTCGCCTCCCAACCACCGATGCCCTATTCACTAGGCAAACAAGTGAAAAGCTACTTGACTGTATGATGCCCCATTGATAGGTCATCCCAGGCTGGCTCAACTCTACCTCAAGATTTTGCCCCCAGAACATCTCAGCTGGAATCCATCTCCTCATTCTTGCCCCACGGCATCTCACAGACATACTGATTATGGAAGCACAGCGAACCAATTCTTCATCGGTTATGAAAGATAAGAACTGAATAGTCTGCAAGGGCCAGAGAAGGAGGACAGGACATGAGAAAAGAGCACCTGCTTTTTAATTACAGCCAGCCTCTTTTCTTGAGACCAAAACATGGAAACATTGCCTCCAGAACTCCCATGCCCCTTCCTTGAATACAGAGAGAAGAACAGTATGCCTTTATACCCCATTTCTCTCTCCCTTAAGGTAGAAACCACATTCCCTTCCTCTACCCATACTGGGCACCTTATGAGGTAGGTGAGGCTGAAAGAGTTCTCAGAGAACTGTGACTGGCCCAAGGTCACCCAGTGGGCTTCAAGTGAAGGAGTAGGGGAATCAAACCTGGTTCTCCAGATCAGAGACTGCCACTCCTAACCACTATGCTACATCTGCTGATTCTAAACAGACAAGGGGAGAAGAGGGAGCTTTGTAAAAGAGAGTGTTCTGAGGAGGAGGGAAGCCCCATATAAAGCAATGTCACCCATCCAGCCCCTTTGACTCATTATTTCTTTATCCTTGGCCTCATTGTTAAAGCAGTGGCACCATGAACTACCTTAAAAAAATCAGGCTGGATGAGATTCTGCAGAAACCACAGGGAAGCAGAAGTGAATGCCATGGGTCCAAATCCCACAACCGCATGAAAACATATTTAATAAGAAATAACAGGAGGTGTGCGCTTGATGAGCCTAGCCTGCCTACAGCAACACGGGAATCTGCCCCAAGACTCATTTCTGCATCTATAGATAGAGTCACAGCCACCCCTCATCACTAGGGATTGCCCTCACAAGCAAACCACCTGCCAACTTCTCGCATGTTGTTTTTAAATTACGGCTGCTGTGGAGAGAAGAAGTAATGAGGAAAAGAATAAGTCAGATGCCATGTCATTCTGCCCCGGCTCTCTTCAACTTCTCTGTCAAAATAGAATTTTCTTTCTTTTCTTTTCTTTTTTTTTCCTGTGAGCAGCACGGAAGTCAGGAGATAAACCGTAGGCGATGTATTTGTCACAAGCCACATGGCTATAATACCGGGTGAACCAGTTGGGAAGGTAACACAGAACTATATGAAAACTACAGGGAGAAGACAATTGTCACTCAGCCCCAATCTGGAACAGGAACAGCAAGCTGCTAGTTGAAGATTTGGCAAGTCATTTCCAACACCATCAGCTCTGCTTTTCTATGTCCGACATTGGTCTTCTGACGCCTTCTCCTCTAGGTCGCTGCTTCAGTGTACATTGATGGAATTTCGGCTCCATTTGGAGTTGTTTGGATCTAAGCCAGTCCTGCTGCCCATATATTGGAGAGGGGACATCATTGTTTCCTTAGGTCTTCCCCCCTTGTTGGGTACAGACAGGTCCTAACCTTATGTCCAACAGAGCAGCTTAATTTTTTCCTACCTGAGTCCTTCTCCTAGAAGATAATGAGCTCAATTCTATTGTGGTCCTGAAAAAAAAAAGTTTTTCAGTTAAGTCGCCTTCTTCCGCTCCTCATATGGTAACAAACAATAATGAATACAGCCTTTAAAGTATTCCTAATAAAGGCATCAGAATAGATGCTGGTGACACAGCATCATTTATGGGGGGGGGAGACAACATCTTCAAAGGATGCTATAACACTGAACTCTTTGTTAAGAAAATGAAAATGAATTCCTCGTTTTTAATTGCGGCTGATAATGTTTAAAAATTATGAGTGAAGGCTAAACTTTCGTAACATTTGCATTTCTAATTATCTAGTGGCCCATTTTTACAGCGGATTATAGCGAAACCTAATTGTGTTATAATAACATTGGTGCTCCAGTTTGAGAATTACTTTTTTTTTAAAAAAACCCTTGTTTTTGCTGATTTACATACATTTGCATAACTTACAAAATTTATATTTGCTAGGGCTTTTGTTGTTGTTGTTGTTCTTTCCCCATTCTTGTTAACTGCACATAATGGCAAACGGCTGAATTAAGCCGTTCCATAAAGCATTTTTATTATTGCACAATAATGATTTATATAATAAGATGCACACATATTTTTCCTTGCCCGATCCATTAAAATGGCACCTCACACAACAGATAAGGGGAGGGGAGGAGATTAACGTTGAATGTCAGAGAAGGCTTCCGTTGAAAGCTAATTGCAGGTGATGAGAAGAGATCTGATAAGTTTTTCTCCCTCTGTGAACTAGATGCAAATCTGAAACTTCAGACCAACTTCAGTGAGAATGGACAGAGAAGCCCACTTAACAGCTTTCACCTAACCGGCACTAAAACCATGTGACTCCTTTGAATAATGAGTGGGCTGCCTTGATTAAAGAATAACAAATAACTAGTAGAAGACCAGTTGCCTAAGTGAAGAAACCTGGGGGGCAGTCCACTTCTGTACCCAATATGCAGTGCACCTCCAAATTTGATCTGGCCAGAATGGAGGTTATTAATGGTCCCTAAAAAAATAGTTCCCAAGCTACTCACCATTGGCATTTACTCTTTCTTCTGACAGTATCATTGTGGTCGCCTGGTTTAGTACTTCCTAAAAATAGCAACACATCCACACATAATATTCTATAATGTATAGGGATGCTCAAACATCTTGTTAAGCTCATGTCCTGTTCAGTAAGGGAAAACAGGAAGCTGATCTTCTGATTGACTAATCATCTGTTTGTTGATCTGTTCATGGCTGTTTGGTAGATCACTCTAACTATTCCTTCTTAATAGTTCTGGATAAAGCAACTGCCTTTTCACCCACCTGTGTTTGTACACAGCCCCACTGGATTCTTCTTCCATCATCATCATCATCATCATCATCATCATCATCATCATCATCATCATCATCATCATCATCATCATCATCATCATCATCATCATGAATTGCCCCATCCCTGTAAAAACAGGGCTCTGTGTGATATGCTGTTTTTGATCAGCAAGTAATTTGTGTAAATAATAAAAATAATAGAAAAGTAGTTGTGTGCCATCAAGTCACAAGTGACTCAGCTGACCATGGAATTTTCAAGGCAAGATGTAAGCAGAGGCGGTTTGCCATTGCCTTCCTTTGCGTAGCGACCCGGAACTTCCTTGGCGGTCTCCCACCCAACTACTGATCATGGTGGACCCTGCTTTGCTTCCAAGCTCTGACAAGATCAGACCCTATTTGGGTGGAAAGGTGGTAGATACACACTTTGAATAAATGAAAATAAAATAAAATAATCAGGGCTAGTCGGTCTGCAATTTTTTTAAAAAAAGAAACAGTCAAATCAGTCACAAGTCATGTAACTTGGTCATTAATTATGAATGTGTGGGGGTTGTTTGGTTGTTTTTTTAGATCCTACGATTTGGTTGTGTCTAAGTTTTCCTCAGACACGTTAACGGCTGCTGATCGGTTTGGATTGCCATTGTTTTTGTGTGTGGACATTTTTGGAAACAAACCAACCCTGACGCAAACCTGTTCAGCAGGTATTAAAGTAATTTGGGTGCCAAACGGAACCAACCCAGTGATCGGCTCAAGTCTGAGCAACACAATTAGTGTGGCATCACTATTCATAATGTCGCTGATGTCGCCAAGTCTATCAATGACCCTGGCTCATTCAGGTTTCATACTGAGTCCATTGTTCTGTGTTCCCTATCTTGTCCCTGCTTCTGCGCTTGCGTAGGTATGCTAGCTGTAACATGGGAGCTTCGCCTCTGCTGCTCGGTGTTATCACTGTGGCCTTGAGTGCGGGCTCTGGGCTATTCTTGAGTCTATGAGAATATTCCAGTCCTGTGAAGCCGAGGGGTAGGAGGAGCAATCTCCTGTTCATTAAGTAATCCTACCGCCAGGAGTTTCCTGCGCGCGCGCTTAAAGATCATTTGCTAATCACATACTTGCATCATACTATAACCATGCCTGAGCTGCACATCCCACCATTCCTGACAATAACCATCTTGCTGTGGGTTTTAGCACTGTATTCCAATAAAGCCTTTCTTTACCTCAAGAATGCTCGGATCTACTTGCTTTTGAACCTGATAGACCCCTTCCTGTCATTTAAATTGGGATACCTCTGAAATTCTCCCCAAACTTTTGAGTTGGGATCTACCCAGTCTTGTTCCAAAATAGTATTAGAATCACAAAGGAACAGAAATAGGCTTGTGAGGTAGAGGCTGAAGGTATCCTGTTTTCCCTATTTCTGAAGGCATATCTTGCTTTATACCTACATATAGCGATATTGTTTGTCAGCTGTGAAAAACTGAATCTGTTGAGCTGGATGCAGCATGGCATTATCAGCAGGCAGCTTTACAGCACTGCATTTAATAATTAAAGTCAAACAATGGTCCCAGATACTCATCACAATACTGCAGTTGCAACAAATCCCTTGAGGTCTTCTTTGAAGCTGCTATTAAGTAATTTGCCTCAACTGAAATTCAAAGTCATTTTAGGGATTCATCTCCAAGAAGCATATCAAGGATTCAAAGAGGCATGGTTTTGATTTTTTGGGGGTGGGGTTTTGGGGGGGCTATCAAGTCAAGCTGACTTCTGGCGACCCCTAGTGGGACTTGAAGGCAAAGGATGTTCAGAGGTGGGTCGCCATCACCTGCCTCTCATCACAACCCTGGTATTCCTTGGAGATCTCCCATCCATACACTAGCCAGGGTAAGCCCTGCTTAGGTTCCAAGGACTGAGAAGATCAGGTTTGCCTGAGATACCCAGATCAGGGCAGGAATTCAAAGGGTTTTGTTAAGACCAGAGGCATTTTTTGAGTGGATCAACATTATCTTGTGTTGTTCACTTATTATATTTATCCAACAACTTACCTGCCATCACAGAATTCATGAGGGTATAATTAGGTCATAAACGAATCAGGTGCTGAAAGGACCTAGACGGCATAAGTTCAGCACAAATGGTTTGTCATGTGCCCTCAAAGCATACTGTCTCATAAAATGTAATCGCAGCCTTGGCACCTAGTGGAGGAGAGAGGGCAGTGAAGGTGAGGACCCATTTACAACAACCCGCCAATAACACAATCACTCATAATGTTTTGGAATAAAATGGCCACAACTTTATTGGCTACAGCTGTAAGAAGTCTTGTCACAGCATCGGTCCACTGAATTGTAGCACTGACTGACTTGCCTGCCAGTTATTGTACCCCATCTCACCCCAGCCCACCTGCTGGGGTGTGGAGAACCATCGGATTCCACTAAGTAGTCTCCCCTGCCACCTCAATGTGAGGGTAACCTGTCAGCAGTCCCTGAGCTGGGCATGCCACTTGAAATCCCTCACCCACATGAGGGCAACCCGTTGCCAGCTCCAAAATGAAAGACCTCACTCCAAGATCCCTTAAGGGGATCCACATATGCCAGGAAAATGGGCATACAGGCCAGTTTCCCTAAAATGGATCCGGGACCATGCTGATACCACCCCTAGGTTGTGACAGGCCATTTTATCCAGGGAAACTGTAATCTCCTCTGGAGGGAGATCAGTTAAAATTCCAGAAGATCTCCAAGCCAGGAGGCTGACAAACCTAGATCAAAACTGCCTGTGTTTGTGACAAACCTGTTCTGTACCTTTTCCTATTCCCTTTGGATTACTTTGGGGTTATCAGTTGCTTTCAAGCTTGGGCCTTTGCCTTGGGAAGTCAGCTTTCACTCAGGCTGACTTTGGCCCAATCAGCATCTAGTATTTGCTCCAAACCCACAGTAAAACAAACAAAAAAATGCAGCTCAAAACCACATTCAAATACCCTGGGCCAACACCATCCTTCGTTTCTTCACTCACAGAACCAAGCTTGGCTGCCTACCAACAGCCACTGAGGGGACAGTCCCTCACAGGAGTCAAGAGAACTGTCTTCCTCAGGAGAGAGAGCTAGTCTGCCAGCAAATCTGTCTGAAGGGGGAGTGGGTGGGGAAAGGAGCAGACCCAGCACCCGGCCAATGGCACGCGAGTACTCTTGAGTGGCGGCTGATGGGCCAATGGCTGAGGGAGAGCATTTTACAGCCAATGGGAGTGCATGGAATCTTACGAAACCAAAAGATAATTATTTATAAGGAGAGATGGGGATTATGCTAGGAAAATGGAGAGTACAAACTGAACCAGCAGAAAGCACATGGAAGACTCTGGCTGCAGTCCAAGAGCCTTAGGGCAAGATAGCCACAAGTTCAAGAGTAAGAGAATATAGAGGTCATTGAAGGGGGGAGAAGAGAGACCATATGGCTGGGTGCCCCCTTTTATGAGGGGGGTTGAGCCAGGCTGGCCACATGTCCTAGTCACATGTCTCTTAGGGGTGGCCTAAGCTGGTCACATATCTTGGCCCACCTCCTACTAGTCTATCCCCAAAACATGCTGATTTGTGTTGGGTTCAAGGGGGAAGGGTCTAGGGGAGTGGGCAATACTGAGAACTAGAAACTTAGACTGGAGACTGGCACCTGGGTGTAGGTGAGATGAGTCATCAGGCTAAGGCTATTGTCTCTTGATAGCCCTAGCCGGCTCGTTGATGGGTGAGCGATTAGTTGCCAAGCAACCATGAATAGAGTCTCTGAGATATGTGCAGCTTTGCAGGTCGATGAAGGAGAGGGAAAGGGATTGCCTGTGTGTGTTGGCAGGAGCTCCTAATGGCATTTGGAGTCCTTTGTCCTTGTCCTTGTGCTTTGGCATGGCATGGCATCTGCTGCCTTGTGCAGACTATGGAACTGATCCATTTCTCATCAGTTAAGAGGGCTGGTAACCTTGGAGAGCCACTGGAACAGCTGCGCTGAAAGGAAGGTGTCTTTCTCTCAAGTGTGCAGTCTCAACTGGCATCATAGTGGGTTACCATGCTGTACAGTTCCTCAAGCATACTTTGCACAGTCCATATTTTATTATAGTCCATGAAAGGCATTAAATGCCTTGCAGAGCAACATGGACACTGCCATAAAATCTGACAATCAATCAAAGTCAAAGTGACATGAAAGTAGAGGGGAATTTCTGTTTAAGTGTGGGTTTGGTAAAACAGCGGAGCAAATGCTAGATGCAGATTGGGCCTTTCTTTCATTCTTCCTATAACTCTGGTCACCACACCTCAAAAAGGATATTATAGCATTGGAAAAAGTGCAGAAAGGGGCAATTAGAATGATAAAAGGGTTGGAACACTTTCCCTATGAAGAAAGGTTAAAATGTTTAGGGGTCTTTAGCTTGGAGAAATGACGGCTGAGGGGTGACATGACTGAGGTTTATAAGATTATGCATGGGATTGAGCAGGTTAGGAGATAAGTACTTTTCTCCCTTTCTCACAATACAAGAACTCGTGGGCTGAGCAATCAGGTTAGAATGGATAAAAGGAAGTACTTCTTTACCCAAAGAGTGATTAACACATGGAATTCACTGCCACAGGAGGTGATGGCAGCTACAAGCATGGACAGCTTCAAGAGGGAATTAGATAAGCATAGGAAGCAGAAGTCCATCAGTGGCTATTAGCTACAAGCTATAGATAGGAATTCTCAGTTTGGGGCAAGTGATGTTCTGTATTCTTGGTGCTTGGGGGGGAGGGCGCAAGAGTAGGAGGGCTTCTAGTGTCCTGACCCCACTGTTGGACCTCCTGATGGCACCTGGTATTTTTGGCCACTGTGTGATAGAGTGTTGGACTAGATGGGCCATTGGCCTGATCCAACATTGACTTCTCTTATCTTCTTATGTTCTTACTAGCAGTAAAGCCCATTGTAGAAGCAATATGATGAGCTCTAGAAAGATGTGATGCGTAATGAAGTAAAGTCTCTCTCACACAGCCAGGCATGCCTTGGCTCTCCCACCCCCACATTCAAGGCCCCTGTGGCCCAGCCAGGCTGCTCATGGCTCGGCTGCCTACTTACCTTGGGGAGTCTTCGGGGCTTTGGGAGGGGCCAGGACAGGCAGCTGCATCCTTCCATACAGCAATATCCTAGAATAGTTGTTGGATTTCCAGGGGAGCCAAGAAACTTTCAGTACTGAAGAACAAAACTTCTCCATTTGCATGTCCTTACCTTCCTGTTGACTTTGCCCAACTGACACAATGAAATGGCTAAACTATAATCCACCAGGGTTGGAAATTGTCAACTCCCCATTTGACATTTCAGTAAGATATAATATGAATATGAACTGACTTGAGTTGTATTAGTTTAGTCTGTGAGGAATTTGTATAATTGGCATACAAGGTCTTTTGATGTCAGGGAACTGGGTCTTCATATACTCTGGGGTAGCTCTGGTTAATCAAAGAGAGGCAATGTGATATTCTCCACCCATTTGCAGTGGCTGTGGGGAGAAAACCATATGAGGGAAACAATGTGCAAATGATGTGAAAATGCTGCCTCTGACTTTTCTCAGTGTTTGACACTTCAAAGAGACAAGTGCAGCTGCTCACCTAGAACAAACACTTGTTTACTTCACGATAACACAGGTTGGCCAGCAGCCAGCAGCAGACTTGCTATGTAAATACATTTAGAAAAATCTACTCTGGCCACCAAGGAACGGAAGCAGGCAAAGATAAAACCTCAGGGTGGTCTGTGAATTCAATTCGTTTACTAAACTGTGGGTTGAGCCTCTACAATGTTACTCTTTGGCCTAGTTTCTGCCATCCGCAGTGCCAAAAATATATGAAATGTCTGGTGATGCGTGACACCCCCCCCCCCAGCTTGGTTCGTTCTTAGGATCAGGGTACTTCCTCCTCCTGTGTCATCCTGCCCACCGGTTAACATCTTGTTCTCAAGCCCTGCTCAACATCCCCTTGCCTCTGTCAACCATAGGCAGGACTTTTTCACTAGTGGCACTCCATCTGTAGAACCTCCCCCTTGAAACTCAAGTGGTGTCTACTCTTTTGACTTTAGACACTTGGTTAAGATATTCTTATTTGCCCAGATTTTAACTGAGCCTCCTCCCCTCCAATCATTTTTTTTTAACTCAGCCATTGTGCATCTTAGCACCTGGTTTATGTCCAGAGATGATTTTGGATTGTTACTTTACAGGTCTGTCAATTTCACAATGCAGTCCTAAATGGAGTTAATGTCCTTCTGAGCCCCGTTTAGCACTGCCCTGTTGGTTATCTTGGGGTTTTCTTGGTGTTACACAGTTACCTTATTGTTTAGTTTTGTTTGCCTTTTAAAATTTGATGCTGTTTCCTTGATGGCTGGTTGGGATCTAAGACTGTGTGTGTGTTAAGTGCCATCAGGTTGTTCCCTGACTTATGGAGACCTTCCTCTGAATTAATGACCTTCAAGACATCCTATTGTTAACAGCCTCGCTCAGGTCTTGCAGAACTGAGGGCCGTGGCTTCTTTGACTGAGTCCATCCATCTCATGTTGGGTCTCCTCTTTTCCTGCTGCCTTCATCTTTTTGTAGGATTATTGTCTTTTCCAGAGACTCTTCTCATAATGTGACCAAAATGCAATACCCTCAGTTTAGTCATTTTGGCTTCTAGGGAGAGCTCAGGTTTGATCTGATCTAGAACCCACTTATTTGCCTTCTTGACTATACCCTTTCTTATTTCTTCTCATTTTAGCATATTGTTGTTTTGAGACTTGTTTCTCCCACTTTCATTGCTGATGCTCCTGATTGGTCTGTTTCTTTGTATGCCACTATACAAATTTTTACATCATTTCCTATGCTTATTCATATGCTCTTGGTACACAACTAGAGCCAGTTTTATGAAAAACAGTCAGAGAGAGAAAGCAAAAAAAAAAAGACCATTTTCCTTCACTTAATATACAATCAAAATTCAAATGAGTATTTATAGTCATAACTCCAGGGGCTTGAAATTCAAAATAATTCTTAATGGCTGTTGTCTCAGAATTTATTTCGAGAGCTAAGAATCCAGAGTCACCATATGAATGTAAGGAATCTGGTAACCCAGCCTCAATTCCTCTAAGGATGCCCCAAGGAATCTCAAAAAAAAACCCAAAAAACCTCAACTGGATCCAGTTGGTGATTGGCTCTTAATATAAGGATGACTTATGCGTTACTTGTGCACTCCCAGGGAAATGCTGATTTACCAACTGACTGTCTCCCTTCCTCTGGCACCCAATTTGAATGGTGAAAGTCTGTGTGGTGTGGAGAGCAACTACCATCATTTAAAATAGTAAAAAGTTCATTAAAAGTTAAAAAAAAAGTTTACTTATGTACTCTCTGCACAGCAATGGATTGAGCAAGCCATACAAAAGAAATACTTAAACACGCAGTTCCTCTGTCCCTTACTCTGGACATGCCTGAGTTGATCTTATTCTAAGTCAGGCTCTTTAACTTAGACGTTACAGGGTTCTAAAGACTTTCCATTACCTTCAAGTCTTTGTCTAGGCAGCCCTTTGTCTGCTACAAATGGCAATGCTGGCCATCAGATAGAAATGAGGTGTTGGACTTTCTTCCTCCCACATAGAACTGGCAAAATGGACTCTTCTCCTTCCATGTCACATGATTTTAATTCTTCTTTTGGGAAACCTCCAAGAAGATACAATCTAGCCGCTCCCCATCCCCCAAGTCTCTGTGTCCCTTCTAGGAGTAAGATCGTCAGTTAAGATATGAGCCGACCATTTCATTCCCTCCATCCAGGAAGGTCATTAGCATTTCCAAAGCTTTGATGGTTGGTATTTGGCAAGGCTGGAGAGCTGCTGACTTCCCATCTCCTGACTTCAGACGGGAGAGAGAAACTTTTAAAACTGAATGTGGAGGCATTAATTGAGCCCAAACCTCCAAATGAAATGCATTTCTCCGGAGTGGAAAAAAGAGATTGCATGTGTGTGGATGGCGGGTGGCCAGGACTCAGAAATGAGGAGTTCCTTCTGGCATGCCACTGGTTGGTAGCCCTCTCGTCCCTGCTCTTTAGAAAACTAAAGGTTTGCACCACTGTTACATTTTATGTGCAGAAAAATGTGTTGTTCCTACAGAATCCAGGTTTGTTTTTTAAAAAATTATCTCTGATATGATTTTCTAAGCTCTGTACTGCTTTTTTTTCATGTTCACTTCCATCCATATTTCTATCTCTAAATAATCCATTATACAATATTATGTTCCAAAGCAAGTTATACATTTATGCAGCACCTTTTGCCTTTCAGAGCCGGCTGCATCTTATCCGAATGTAAATTTGCTCAGTGACAATAGACCGCCACAACTGTACGGTCTCGTGGAAATTGTTCATGTTAATGCTGTTTAATAAGCATCTCTCACAAGGACGTGGTGCCGTTTTGCTGCAAACCTTTGTTCTCAGAACAGCTGCATCAGCACCATGCGCGGCAAAAGAGATGTTGAATGTCACCGCTTATCGAAAGAACTTCTGATCTTCTATAACCCAGGAATACTCATGGTTTGGAAATGGTGATTTGAAAATCTGGCCTTGAAATTCCTTTGATAAAATGCGAAGAAGCGCTCTGAAGTTCTGCCACTTGATGTCAAATTAATGGGATGGCTGAGTTCTGCGCATCTTAGAGAGTGTTCTGTCAATATTGTATACAACCCAAAGCAGCGATAAAGTGTGTGACCTCTTTAAATTCTTCTGATATATCCCCCTGATAAATCTACCAAAACGAGTTTGTTCTAGTGCTTACTCTGATGTGTTTTTTTTTTCTTTTGTTAGGTCAAATTTGTCAATTTGGATTGAACTGTTATTAAAGGAAAGCAACTGGGAGTTTATCTACCTTACCCCCTGCCATATTTCTGTCCCCCCCGGGGGGGGGTTAACTACAGTATGAGAATGAATAGAATTTCAGGGAGAATGGAATTAGCAATTCGTATTTGTTATAAGAGAACCTCCGTGAGCAGAAGTGGTATATCAGTAATAAGGACTATACATCTTGACCGTACCCCACCCTCCTGAGAAATTTCACTAGTCTTATCTAAACTTTATCTAAACACTTTCTAGACGTTTCATTTACAGAGCAAACCCCACTCCAATTTCAAGGTTTCCCATCAGGTTAAGTCTCGTGACAGTTAATCACTATCCACCCTGCCCAAGATATCTTGCTAGGCTGCCTAAAACCCTTTTGAATTCTGTAGAAATTCCCCGCAAATTTTATCGCAGGAGTGGACAAGCAAATTCTCTTCAAATGTAGCTTTGGGTAAAAATGTAGTGAAAAACTACAACACCTGATTACTGGAAATGCACAGACAAACCACCGGTGATAGGCACTAACATATTCTTGTTCTACTAAAGGCATCTGACTGGCTGTTTTTGGAGTGCATGACTAGATAGACTTTCTCCAGCAAGGCAGTAACAGCTAGGGTTGCTGGGAGAAATTGTCTTGCATGCGTTTTACCTCGTTTCTCTCTGAAATCCAACAATGCGTTTCTTTTCCTCCTCTTGGAAATTTGGAGTCTGTTTCAGATCAGTTCCATTTTGATCAAAGAGAGGTAGGAAGTGATAAGAGGCGGGAAGGGAGGTTCCACACAATTTTGAACTCTCATTTTGTAGATGCTCTGAGGCAGGCAATGCATTTCCAAACGTTCCTATCCTCCTGCTAGAGCACCAGCCTGTGGTGTAGAATATCAAACAACTGCTGCAGCTGAAGTTTAAAAACCGGGTGAACTGATTGCCCTACAAAGTGAAATCAAACAGATTTTTTTGAAAGGACAAAGGAAGAGAATAAGGGGGATCAATGGCTAGATATATATATAAAAAGTGAAGTTTTTTGGGGGGGAGAAATTCCCCTCCCTGTAATAACAGCAGTAACAACATTCTTACATTTCTTGTTCACACATTATAGAGAAGCACTCCTGGTGTTTTCACTAGGTGGCATTTTTATTTTTATTGCACGAGGCCAAAGGCCATTACACTATAATAATAGCTGCCCGAACAGTAATAAATATTACAGTAAAAACACAACAGGGTTAAAAACAATGTTAAAATGGTCAGGACCAGGACACAGCGGAGAAGACAGCACGTTGAACATGAAGGTGAAAGTTTTGCATGAATCTTTTAGGCAGCCAATACATGCAGTGACATCATATAGGTGACATAATGATCATAATCAGACAAAAGGTGGATGATTTTGTCTGCCACTGAATGCAAGGCTAGCCTGGCTAAAATGGTTGCAAGGAACTTGGCCCTGGGAACTGAGCAAAAGTTCCAAGACAGGACATAATGAGGGAGATCCTCCTATTCCAGGGCTGTGGATGTGTGCTGATAACGGCCAACTAGCATGGCAGTTGTCATTGTTTGGACTCTGAGAGCTGTAAAGGCTGGACAGATAGAAAGCTCTGGTGTGATTCTGTTTGAGCAGTTTAAACCACGGAGGGAATCTAGAAATGATAATAGTTCCCCTATCTAAGGCAGTATCTATATTAATATCATATCCTGAGTTCTGAACCAACCCAGAGAGAAGCCCTGGGGGTCAACAGGTATTGACTTGAGAGCCAGTTTGGTGTAGTGGTTAAGTGTGCAGACTCTAATCTGGGAGAACCAGGTGTGATTCTCCACTCCTCCACATACAGCCACTGGCTGACCTCGGATCAGCTACAGTTCTCACAGAGCTGTTCTCTCAAGAGCAGTTCTCTGAGAGCTCCTTCAGCCCCACCTAGGTCTCAGGGTGTCTACTGTGGGGAGAGGAAGGGAAGAGGATTGTAAACTGCTCTGAGATGCTGAGTGAAGGGCAGGGTATAAATCCAATCTCCTCCTCCTCCAGTTTGGTGTAGAGCTCTCTCAGCCCCACCTACCTTACAGGGTGTCTCTCTCCTCCTCCTCCTCCTCCTCCTTTTCCTTCTCCACCTCTTGAGTAAAGCCTGTGATAGCAGGCAACCCAAGAGATGGCTTTCTGGAGCTGGATAAAGCACTGCTTAGAAAAATGACTAGAAGGAATCGTCTTCAGCTTTCTCTAGTAATTAATTAAGGCAAATTGGGCATGGGTTGTAATGGAAGGCAAGTCAGATTCAGCTTGCAGCTGAGTTCTTTGAGGCAGGATCAAGATTCTCCTCAGAAAGGAGTTTTATGTTATCTCCAGGCTGGATATGTTATCGCCCCATCTCAGCCCCATGCAGGAGTTGTTTTTACTACATCTCTGCACTGCTTTTCTTTGTTACTCAAAGTGGGTCACAATAAACTAACATTAAAAAACAACAACAACCACCATCCAGAATTGTGATGTGTTAGAACACTAACCCAATTAAAACCAGCTCAGGAAGAAGTCCATGTGTGCAATATAGCCTCACTGTCCAAAATGGGGGAGTGAGGATGAGGGTTACAGCAGCATAGGTCCTTCTCTCTCTCTCTCTCTCTCTTTTCTACCACAGAGCGCTCAGTACTTTTGTCAGCCTCCGTGCTCCCGCCTTTGTCCTCCCTGGTCTGCCTAGGGACTCCTTCTTTTATCCCCCTCCCAACCAGGCCTGTAGCTACAGTGGGGCATCTCGGGGCCCAGCCCCTGACTTACCAGCAGGGCCCCCAACTTCCCATCCAGCTCAGACGCTCCCCTGGGGGTGTGTGCAGGATGCCCCTTGACTTATTTAAAGGTCCCCCAATTTTTTTAAAAAATCCTGGCTACAGGCCTGCTCCCAACTTTGGTCCCATCCCCTCTGTCCCCTCAGGCCCAATCATCCACCCTCTTTCATTAACCCAACTGATACATACTGATGATACATTGGCCTTGATAAGGCAATTTTACTTGTACTCTCAGGACCTAAATTGGCAGGTACATATGGACAATAGTACTATCTCCTATATATGTAATTGCTTCTGACAAAAGGCCAGATACATTTGTGCCCCCACAAATGTTTGTGTGTCATTCAATTCCAGACTGGAACATTCCATTTTTGGTCCCATATCAATTGTTTACTGCCTTACAGGCATAACAGGGGCTTTGTTGTATGTTGTATTCTGTACTATTTGACCTCTGAAGAAGGCTCTTGAGATGTGGTAGGTCATATATGGTTCTTTTTGTGCATTTGGCACTTTGATTATTTTATGAGGCTTTATTTGGGCCCCTACAAGGTTTTGTATAGGTTTTTGAAATAAACATGGGTACTTTTGTCTACACCTATTGATGTTTATAACTTTTGGCCCTTGGAGGTTTCTGCTTGGTTGGTTTCGTTTCTCTTCCCCTCTCTTCGTGTTGGCCCACTTTCCCTGCACCTGGTTTTGGTCCAGTTGGCTCAGTGCTCCTGCCCTAGGTGGTTCCACTCAGAAATCTCCCAGCTAGTCCAGGGAGATTCTCTGGTCTGGCTTGGATCAACTATCAGCTTCTTGGCACTGAATGATAATATCATCAACCGATGTTGGGAAACAGCCCCAAATGTTGGCTGCTGCTGAGACCAGCTCACTTACCACACTTCTGGAATATATTTTATATCATCTCTCCTTATAAATATTTATCTTTTGGTTTCACAAGATTCCATGCGCTCCCATTGGCTGTTAAATGCCCTCCCTCAGCCATTGGCCCATCAGCCGCCACTCAAGAGTACTCGTGTGCCATTGGCCGGGTGCTGGGTCTGCTCCTCTTCCCCACCCACTCCCCTTGGCAGACAGCTCTGTCTCCTGAGGAAGACAGTTCTCTTGACTCCTGTGGGGGACTGTACCCTCAGTGGCTGTTGGTAGGCAGCCAAGCTTGGCTCTGTGAGTAAAAAAACAAAGGACTTTCAGCATAACCCCCTCCCCAATGGCCACTTTCCTGTCAGAATAAATGGAAAAAGGCTCTTTCTCCTGCTTAGCTTCAGTATGGCTGGCTGGCTAATGAGGTGGGCCAGCAACCATCAAACCATTTTCTTCAACTCCCCACTGTGCGGCTGACTTTCCCCTAGGGCTGCCAATCTCCAGGTGGGACCTGGAGATCTCCCACTGTTACAATTGACCTCCAGATGACAGAGATCAGTTCCCCGGGAGAAAATGGTTGCTTTGGAGGGTAGACTCTATGGCATTATACCCTGCTGAGTCCTTCCACACACACCCCAAATGCTGCCCTCCACAGGATCCACCCCCCCAAATCTCCAGGTATTTCCCTAATCAGAGGTGACACCTGTACTTTCTCCTCTGTCAGTAAAAGGCCCTTTCCACACCTATGTTGGCCTTTGGTGTAGTGGAGAGCCAGTTTGGTGTAGTGGTTAAGTGCGTGGACTCTTATCTGGGAGAACCATGTTTGATCCCCCACTCCTCCACTTGCACCTGCTGATGTGACCTTGGGTCAGTCACAAGCTCTGGCACAGCTGTTCTCTCAAGGACAGTTTGTGTTAGAGTTCTCTCAGCCCCACCTACCACACAGGCTGTCTGTTGTGGGGAGGGGAAGGGAAAAGAGTTTGTAAGCCACTCTGAGACGCCTTTGGGCAGTGAAGGGCGGGGTATAAATCCAAACTCCTCCTCCTCCTTTGGGAGAAAACTCATTGGGCCCAGTCCTGATCAGGTTGCCAACTCCAGGTGGGCAATACCTGGAGATTTGAGGGATGGAGCCTGGAGAGGGTGAGGTTTGAGGAGGGGTGGCACCTCAGACAGGTACGATGCCATTGACTCCACCCTCCAACCCAGCCATTCCCTGATGGGGAACCATTGTTGCCAATCTCCAGGTGGGGGCTAGAGATCACTCAAAATTACAACTGCTCTCTAGGAGGGAGGGGGGAGGAGATGGAAAACTAAAGGTAGGTTGATGGTTGGCTGGGAGGGAGATAAGGTTGTCAACTCCAGGTTGGGAAATTCCTGGAGATTTGAGGGGTCGAACCTGGAGAAGGTGAGTGTTGAGGAGGGGTGGGACCTCAGACAGGTACAATGCCATAGACTCCACCCTCCAAACCAGCCACTCTCTCCTGGGGAACCACTGTTACCAATCTTGGGGGTGGGCTGGAGATCACTCAAAATTACTACTGCTCTTCAGGTAGCAAAGATCAGTTCCTCTGGAGAAAATGGTGGACTCTGTCATTATACCTTGCTGAGATTGCCACAGCAAATTGTCACTGAGTGCCCAAAGCTGGGGCACTCTCCCAGAGTCTCTTTCTAGAGTCCGTTGTATTTATTTCCACAACGGGCCTTATTCCTAGTCTTCTATATTACAAATTATTTATACTCTGATTGAAGATGAAGCACCTTTTTCTTAGACTTCTTTCCCTGCTCTCCAAATGAGTTCAGTTCAGGTGTACAATCCCCACCACAAATTACCGAAAACACTAGGAATTTATCTATATTTGCTTGAAAATAATTAGAATGCAGCAGTTAACCATTATGGTGTGATGTTGCCCTATGGAATATGCAACAGCACAGGTTTGATCTTAACTGTCGGCTCCAGTGCTTATTCCAATAGTATTAGAAAGGTTAATGTATATGTCTTTTCTTATTCAAGTACTCACACGGTAAACTCAAGGGGCGTTCTAATATCACATTGTGCTTCTCTCCAAATGAGAACATAAGCTAAATTGCTATTGCTAGTGGGACTATTCCTGTGAGTCAGGTTCACATCATTTGGTCCAATTACATTTTAAGAAACTGAATCTGCTTCACTGATATCACAGCGACCTATGGCTTGGCATGCTGTCAAATCAGGATAAAATAAAATAAAAAAGGATAAAAAGACAAAGTGCTATGCAATTAGTAGGTCACGAAGACCAGAATGCCAGCTCTACGGAAAGAATCTCTTGATATGGTGTCAAAAGGAATGGCAGTGATTGGTGGACACTCCCAAGTGTGCTGAAATACCAAATACCAATAACTGGATACCAAAATTGTTTCCCAGGTCCTGCATATATTAAACATCCAAACAAAAGTGGGCTTCAGACCTTGTCAAGCCCTGAAGCCTCATCATCTCTTCCAGTTATTTGTACAAGCGGTAACTCCAGGAACATTGAGCAGGGATCTATTTGAACTGAGGGTAAACCTTGGAAAGACTGGTGTGTGTGTGTGTGTGCGATTCTGCATCTAGCATTCATTCCACATTTTCTCAGTTGAGAGGAAAAAGTGCAGCTCAAAACCACATTCGAATACTTCAGGGTAATGCCATACTGACTGCAAAGTCACCCCTGAATGGCCCTAAATCTATGCAGGAGGTACCATAAAATCCGATGATCGAAGGAAGTGAAAGCAGCATGAAATGCAGAGGATAATTTCAGTTTCGTAAAACAATGGAGGGAAAAGCCTGGGATTCAATTTGAAATGGATCTGAGGGACACCTAAATGTTAGGGTGACTGTGACCTGGTGGTAGAGCATTGACTTTACATAATGAAGGATCCGGATTCAATCCTCAGTATCTCAGTTAAAAGAGGCAGGGAGCAGGTGATGTGAAAGACTTCTCCCTGGGATCTTGGTGAGTTGCTGTCAGTCTGGGTAGACAAGACTGACCCTGACAGAAGGAAGTTCTGGCTCAGCAGAAAACAGTGTTTTGTGTTCAGATTCCCTGCATATATTTAGAGTTTAGCTTAATCCCAGGGCATACCGGCCTATGGACCACATTCCATCATTGAAAATGACCATAAAATATGAATTATAGATGCTAAAGGACACTGCACTGGCTGCCAATAGCATATCGAATCCACTTCAAGGTGCTGGTTCTTACCTTTAAAGCCTGATATGGCCAGGGTCTAACATACCTGCGGGACTGCCTTCCCCCAGACAGCACTACGGTCGGGGTCTCAAAATCGACTGACCCTCCCAGGCCCCAAGGATGCCAGGCTTGCTATTACCGGGGCCGGGGCTTTCTCAGTGGAGGCCCCATCCTGGTGGAAAGAGCTCCCGGAGGAGATCAGGGCCCTACGGGATCTTTTACATAAATCCCATTTATTTATTTATTTATTTATTCATTGGATTTATATCCTGCCCTTCCAATGTGGGCTCAGGGCGGCGAACAAGAGGCAACATGCCATACATCGACATTAAAACATAGAGGCAAAAGCCAAGCATAAATACTAAAACCATAAATAATCAATTAAGACTAAAACAATTAAAACAGCGGTAAACAGAACAAAATTTACAGTGTAAAATCCATACCTCTCAGCACTCTAATGAACGCAATTGACTCTGCTCCAGTGTCCTAACAAGACTGTAATCCCATGCTAGGGCCAGTACGCCTCGAGATGGCTATACGATGGTGGTACAATAATGGTGGCAGCCCCTACTCAAAAGCCTGGCGGAAGAGCTCTGTCTTACAGGTTTTTTGATCACACCTCACATGAGTGCTGGGGGTCATAAGAACATAAAAAATGTAAGAGAAGCCAATGTTGGATCAGGCCAATGGCCCATCCAGTCCAACACTGTGTCACACTGTGACCAAAAATACCAGGTGCCATCAGTGGGGCCAGGACACTAGAAGTCCTCCCACTGTTGCCTCCCCCCAAGCATCAAGAATACAGAGCATCACTTGCCCCAGACCAAGAGTTCCTATCTATACCTTCTGGCTAATAGCCACTCTGTTCCATATGTTTATCCAATTCCCTCTTGAAGCTGTCAAACAGAAACCAGTGTGGTGCAGTGGTTAAAGCAGCAGACTATAATCTGGAGAACCAGGTTTGATTCCACACTTCTCCATATGAAGCCTGCTGTGGGTAACCTTGGGCCAGTCACAGTTCTCTCAGAACTCTCTCAGTCCCTCACTTACCTCACAGGGGGCCTGTGGTGAGGAGAAGAAGGGAAGGCAATTGTAAGCCACTCTGAGATTCTTTAAAGTAGAGAAAAGCCGGGTATAAAAACATCATTTTTTGCTTCTAAACTAAAGCATAAAATAATATGCTGGAAAACATATAGAGGCCCTGGTCACACGGGAGGATTTGCCCCGCAAAACGGATGGGTTGAGGGAGCATCAAACGGGTGCAATCATACCACAACATCTGGGAAGCGTAGCACACCCGTCACCAACCCGTACTGTCGGCCCGAGAAGCGGATGTAAAAAGTACCAGCAAAAGGATAGTAGCAACCAGAAAATGTGGGTCACGGGCGAGCGTTGGATCGCGGAAGCAGAGTTAATCCGGCGCATCCGGCATGAGGATGCGTCCCGTTGCACCGGATGTGTTTTTTCCAACCCTCCACAGTATGCAAAGCAACATAAGAGTGTGCATGCGCAAGACCCTTTGATGCACTTCAACATTGCGGTGTGATCATCGGCTATCGGCATCTGCGCGGCATCTTGGGGACCCGTCTGATCGCGCTACTGCGCATCTTTTTGCTCCAGCTCTAATTTGCCTCCATCCAGTGGCACAGTATCCTGTTTGTGTGACCAGGACCTAATATATTTTCCCCACTGATTAATGGTGAGATTCAAGTGGGCCGCTGTGTTGGTCTGAAGAAGCAGAACAAAGTTCAAGTCCAGTGGACCTTTAAGATCAACAAAGTTTGATTCCAGGTATAAGCTTTTGCATGCACTCACACATGAAAGCTTATACCTTGACTAAAACTTCATTGCTCTTAAAGTTCCAGGGGACTTGAGCTTTGTTCTAATGGTGAGATTGTGCTAGTTACAAACCTGTGAAATGGGCACATTAAAACAAAGAGTTTATTTCACTCAATCAGTAACAAATCTCACGTTCCATGACAGAAAACATATAGAGGTTCACTTTACACATGCAAGGGCCACTTTCCCATGTCACAACCCTCCATTGCAGGGGTGGGACCGTTACTTGGTGGTAGAGTATGTGTTTTGTATGCACGTGGTCCCAAGTTCAATCCCCAGCATCTCCAGTTAAAAGGATCAGGTAACAACTGATGTGAAAGGCCTCTAACTGAAACCTTGAAGAACTGTTGCCAGTCAGAGTAGACAATATTGACCTTGATAGACCAATGATCCATCTCAGGATACGACAGCTTCATACGTTTCTTGCTAGGGAGCCACAAAGCTTACAAGGTGACTTGGGCCAATCTGCATCTCTCAGCTTAGCCTACTATACAGGGATATTTGAGGGTAAAATGGAGGCAAGGGTGATGTACGTTAGCCTTAGATGTTGGACAAATGACAAATATTATAAATAAACCTGTTACATGATAATAAAGTCAGAAAATAATATAATGCTTTTTTAAAACTCTTCATTTTTTTTTCTTACAAAACAATTGTCAAGATCTAGGGTAGAAAAGAAGCTAGGAAACTTCTTGGAAATGCTTAAAGATCCCGTTAGATTGAAGCCAATTAAAGCACTTGTAAAGTTGGTATTTGGGACCCCTGTTGATTTCCCCAGTGCAAGGACTCACATAATACAGAAAAAAAGGCATTTCTTAAAACATCTATATGCTTCCCTTCAGTTAAAAACCACCTGGCCTATAAAACTCAATGACAGGATCTTCCCAAGGGTGCCATTTTTGGACAAAGAAAATGAAAAGGAGCGCAAACTCTTTCTTTTCCCTCAGTGGAGCTTATACTGCTCTCTCTCTCTCTCCCCCCCTCCCCCAATCTGTTTACCTGGCTCGACTTGGGGCACCAAAGTGTTTAAAGAAAGTTATAGTGTTTGCCCACCGGAACTCTGTACTCAGCAGCCTTCTTTCACTGGAAGAAAAATAAAGGCCAAAAAAGAGAGCATGAGAGAGAGAGTTGTACCTAAAAGTTTTCTTGAAGAAAAACAAAATGTCACCTTTTCAGCTGACTGTAATGAAACTTTTCAAGGACTCGCTCAGAGGCCTGTATGTTTACTAATGGGTGGAGACAATCACATTTCATAAAAGTGAGATCTTCAGAATAGACGTTAAAAAAAGAAAGATTTTATTCCTTTTCTTCTGAAGCATTCCAAGCCAGATAACAGCTGTTCTTGAATTTTACTGCCTGTCACCCAACAACCAAGTCTAGCCCTTTTCTTTGCACACAAGACATAAGCGAGCAGAGACAAACATTTCATTAAGCCCTTGGAGTTATGCATTAACAATAGTTTATTTTTTTTTAAAAGAATTCCAAATCCTGACAGCATAAAACATACTGAGGTTTAAAAATACCTAAAGTGGCTTCTAAAATTTCTCCCTCCCCCCACTGAAATGTCACTGGAGGAGGAATAATTGTTTTCTGAGGAGCAAAACAGATCTTCCTTCAGGCCAGAGCTACAAGGTCAATTGAACAGGTGACCATGAAAAATGTGTAAGAGTTAACCAGGCTACCCATTACACTTACCACATGAAAGCGTCTTGGCTGTCCCAGAATTTAGAAATACTACAATGACTCAAAACTATCCACACATAGAAGACTAGGTTTTTATACCCCACCTTTCGCCACATTGATGAGTCTGACAATCACATTCCCTTCCTCTCCACACAGCAGGTAGAGTTGCCACCGATCAGCTGGCTCATTGGGGGCGGGGCTTACCCAGAAAAAGAGCAAGGCCAGTCAACATTGCAGCAACATGTCTGTGCCACTTCCAAGCACAGAGTTTTTGCCCCAATACCAATGTCTCTGCATGATGACAACACTTCCAGGTCACCTTGGAAGAGACCTAGACACATCGCTCCAATGTCAGCTGGGCCTCCCTCCCAGTCCCAGTAAGTTCCCCCATCCCCCACTAGTTTCCAGGAGGGACCTGACAACTCAGTTTGGTGTAGTTGTTAAGTGCATGGACTCTAATCTGGGAGAACAGGGTTTGATTCCCCATTCCTCCACTTGCACTTGCTGGATGACCTTGGGCAAGCCATAGTTCTGGAAAGCTTGCCCAAGGAGAGCTGTTCTGGAAAGAGCTCTCTCAGCCCCACCTACCTCACAGGGTATCTGTTGTGGGGAGGGGAAGGGAAAGGAGATTGTAAGCCGCTCTGAGACTCCTTCAAGTAGTGAAGGGCAGGGTATAAATCCAATCTCTTCTTCAATCTCTTCTAACAACAGCACCTTGTGATGTAGACGGGGCCGAGGGAGTTTGGAGAGAAATGTGACTGGCCCAAGGTCACACAGCAGACTTCAAGTGGAGGAGTGGGGAATCCAACCTGATTCTACAGAGTAGAGTCCACTGCTCTTAACCACTACATCCCACTAGGGGTCCAGGCTGTGTTACAGTTAATCCAACCTCTTTCTTTTTTGCTCATCCACTAGGGAACATTATGTTGGGTTCAGAAACTTCCTTCCTCTGAGGGTCAAAATACACATTGTGTAAGACATGAGTAAGGACACTGGGCTGCAAACACTTCAAAGGTGAAGAAGTGGCTGCAGGCTTCCCTTCCCACCCCTTCCACCACCACCACCACCCCTTCCCCTCACACTGTTTGGAGCAATGCTCAGCAACACAACTCTTTCATGGAGAGTTACACCAATCCTACATTTTGTGACAGCAAGTTGTGTTAGGCAGCTATGTTAAGAAAATAAGAACATAAGAGAAGCCAATGTTGGATCAGGCCAATGGCCCATCCAGTCCAACATTCTGTCACACAGTGGCCAAAAATACCAGGTGCCATCAGGAGGTCCAGCAGTGGGGCCAGGACATTAGAAGCCCTCCCACTGTTGCCCCCTCAAGCACCTAGAATACAGAGCATCACTTGCCCCAGACTGAGAGTTCCTATCTATACTTCATGGCTAATAGCCACTGATGGACCTCTGTTCCATAAGTTTATCTAATTCCCTCTTGAAGCTGTTCATGCTTGTAGCTGCCACAACCTCCTGTGGCAGTGAATCCCATGTGTTAATCACTCTTTGGGTGAAGAAGTACTTCCTTTTATCTAAATTGACAAAGTTTAAATGTGATCCACTTCAAGGAAATTGATGCAACTCCATATGGTGAGAGGGGTTGGCATGATGTGGTCCAATTTGTGTCATACATATTGCCTGTTTGGGACCTAAATGAGTCTTCTTTTGTGAGGGGAAAAAGCTTCCAGTGTCTCATAAAGAATATCATTGGATATCTTTGTATCCATCTCAATACTTTTTACAGGAGTAACTGAATTTATTTTCATCAAGATAAGAAATAAGCTGTAACTGTAACCATGACAAGGGCAACACACACACAACAAAGGCAAGGGCAACGCACACACATCGCTTTCTACTTTCCTTTGAAAGCCCCTTCCTGGGATCACCACAAGTTGGTTGCAACTCGATGGTACTTACTCATGTAAGAAAGGATGCAAGAAGAATGGCTCTGCAGCCAAAAATGGCAGCCCAGATTCGACCAGTGGTCCATTTGGTCTAGCATTCCTCTTCACACAGCAGCCAACCTGTTGTCCTGGAGGGCCAAACCAACACAGCTGAGGCCTTCCCCTGATGCTGCCTCCTAGCACTAATATTCGGAGGTTTGCTGCCTCTGACAATGGAGGTTTCCTTACTCACCAACCACGGCTAGTAGCCACCGATGGGCCTCTCATCCATGAATTCTGTCTAACCCCCTTTTAAAGCCATCTATGCCTGTGGCCATCACCACGTCCACTGGCAGTGAGTTCTAACATTGAGTTACTCATTGAGGAAAGAAGCATTTCCTTTTGTCTGTCCTGAGCCTGTTTCTTAACAACTTAATTGGTTGTCTATGCATATATTCCCTTCCTATGTTCAGTAATGTTTGGAAAGAAGCATCACTGATCACAGGGAGGGAACCATACTTGCTAACACTTGTTTGCAGCATGCAGCTAACTTGGTGATTACATGGAGATGGAAGTCAGAGCCAGTATGTTCATGCCCACTCTCCCGCCCTGTGCAGACAACATACAGGCGGATTGTATGTACGGGACTTATGTATAAGCCTAATGTGAACTCACATCCTATTGTGGGTGAAGATAAGTGCACGGTTATGAGGTGGGGTACAGTAGAAGAAGAAAGTACTATCGAGTTGCAGCCAACTTATGGCAAAGCCGTAGGGTTTTCAAGGCAAAAGATAAACAGAGGTGGTTTGCCATTGCCTGCTTCTGCATACCAACCCTAAACTTCCTTGGTGATCCCCCATCCAAGTACTAACCAGGGCTAACTCAGCTTCTGAGAGCTGTTGAGATTGGGCTAGCTTGGACCATCCAGGTCAGGGCAGGATACAGGATACAGTAGGCCTGACATCTTGTTGAAAACACACAAAAAACAGCTGTCTTGTGGTCAGGGATGAGCACAGACCAGAACAAGGCAATTCAGTTTGGGGTCCGTAGTGGCCCACAGACTGAACCCTGAACCTAACTGAGCTAGGAGGTTTGTTCAGTTTGTGGCCCTGCAAATCCCATTGAAAAAGACTGCAGCCCCTGTTTTTTACTTCTCACAGAAAGCCACAGTTAGTGCAAAGCAGCAGTGGTTTAAATGGCTTAGAGCCATCTAAATCCTGCTTTTTATTCCTTGCAAAAAGCTGCAGGGGAATGAAAGCAGGGTTTAAACATCCCAGGGCCATTTAAACCAAACAGCTGAGTGGTGGGGAGCTGGCAGAAAGCCCTCAAATTCATGGTAGTTCATCCTGATTCTTCTGCTCATTAACTTCGGTTCGCGAACCCCGAACAGGCCAAAGTTCATGAGGAACTTTTGTTTGTCAGCTGGTTTGTGCCCATCCCTATTTGTGGTGCAGGACCACTGTGCCTAATAAACCCAGAAACTTATCTGTGCCATAGCAATACATGTCTCTCTGTGTGGGGGGGGATCACTTATTTCTCCACAACAGCCATTCCATTCACCCACAGAATTCCATTTTGCTGAATTACAGCGACTGCTTGGAAACAACCTCTTTGTAAGCAGTGGCTGTAATTCAGCAAAACACAATTCTTTGCAGTCGGTGCAGCTTATCGATGCACAGACAGCTTCAAGAAAGGCATGCTCATGCATTCCCCATGTGTTCTCCAGTGAGTCAAGCACTTTAACTTCCCAAATGGATGTTTGTGTTAACATCAAATATCTCCATAGCTAGCATTTATTTTGTCTGGGTCTCAACTTGTGTGTATGTAGATACTGATTGTAAACAGGAGTTCAGAGTGTATATTCAATCAATGAACCTATTATATATTTAAAAAAAATCTGAATAGAGATTAAGGCCAGACTGTTTCCTTGCATGGGTGGGTATGTGGGATTCCAAATGGTTCTTCATTGGTAGGACATGTCACCTTTTTGAAAAGCACGATCAGAAGACGAAGAGGTTGGATTTATACCCGACCCTTCACTACCCAAAGCAGTCTCGCAGTGGCTTCCAATCTCCTCTCCCCTCCTCACAACAGACACACTGTGAGGTGGGTGGGGCTGAGAGAGCTCTTCTGAGGACTGCTTGTAAGAGGACAGCTTTGAAAGAACTTGTGACTGACCCAAGGTCACACCAGCAGCTGCATGTGAAGGAGTGGAGAATCAAACCCGGTTCTTCCAGATTGGAGTCCATGCTCCTAACCACTATGCCAAACTGGCTTCCAAAGGATCAGTTGCACTCAAAACCCTTTATTCACAAGCAGACTCCCATACAGATCACTTTTCTGAAACGGAAACCTTGGTGACCCCTTTTCTGAGCTGAGAACCCAATTGACATTGGAGCATTAAGTCATAATCTCCCATTACAGAGCAGCGTTCTGTTGCAATCACCCTGCGCGAAAGTCGGGGCAAGACACCCAATTGGACAGCTTCCTCCCTCTCCTATTTCTACAGAGAGCCAGTTAATTGACAAGTGATTTTGTTGATTAATTTACTGGAACAAAAAGAACAACGGGAGATGAATGACTTTGTGGCTACTCTGTTTTCTGGTGGGGACAAAAAAAAAAAGTGCTGCAAGGCTTTGCAGAACGCCGGCTCCGCAGCCGGCTCTTATATTTATTTAATTGTCAGAAAGAGACAGGGGGAAAAAATTAAAATAACTGGACTACCTATTGTCTACAGTTGACAGAGCAGAAAATAACAAGGAAGTATAAGAAACAAAGAAGAGCCTCAAGTGAAAATATAAGTCTAGTGCTCCCCACCTAGAGTTGGATCCATGTGGACTTATTTTGCACTGCCTTTTGGCAGACTTCTAACGCATACAGTTCCTGGTGGGATTATTCAAACATACCAAGCTGCAGGCATCTCCCATTTAGAAGCATCTCTGGACAGAGGGCATCATTTACTGCTGCTTGTATCTCTCTACCCCTCCAGCCTGTTCCTTCTCTGACAAACAACTGCACTCAGTGAACTCTTTTTGGCTTCTCTGAACATGGGCAACGATACCAGCTTCTTCTGCCTGTTCCAAACATCCCCCCCCTACCAGTTCAGACTTGATTGGTGCTCCAAAACTTAAATAGAACCCCTGGCAAAGAATATATGCCACACTGGCTTAATTTAATATTGTCTGTTCTTCCGTTCAAGTATCCCCTCTCCCCCTTTTATAGCAAGAGAGAATTATTCCTCCACCAGTGATGGTTTATTGCTAGTCTATTTTTAAGAGAACAACCAAGTTCATGAGAAATACTTGCTTAGATATTCATTGTTCTTCCCAGTGGAAAGCCTTATGACATTTATCCAGCTTGGCATAGTGGTTAGGAACACGGACTCTAATCGGGGAGAACCGGGTTTGATTCTCCACTCCTTCACATGCAGCTGCTGGTGTGACCCTGGGTCAGTCATAAGTTCTTTCAGAGCTGTTCTCTCATGAGCAGTACTTGAAAGAGCTCTCTTAGACACACTTATCTCACAAGGTGTCTGTTGTGGGGAGTGGAAGGGAAAGGGATTGTAAGACACTCTGAAACTCCTTCAGGTAGCGAAAGGCAGGGTATAAATCCAGTCTCTTCTCTCTTCTTCTTCATCCTCATAGCCATAAATCAAATGAGGTAGGTTAGGCTGATAATGACAGGCCCGTGGTCACTCAGCGAACTTCCATGGCACAGCAGGGATTTGAACCTGTGTCTCCTAGATCCCAGGACTACATACTGTCCACTATAGCACACTAGTTCTAGCTACAGTAAAAAGAAATCTGATATTTCTCTTTGTTCTGGATTGGCATGGAATGTTTAAAAAGACCTTATTCTCTACCACTTAAAGGTAAAGGTAAACATTCCCTTGCTCAAAAGCCAGTCAAATCCAACTCTAGGGTTGTGGTGCTCATCTCCATTTCAAAGCTGAAGACCCAGTGCTGTTTGAAGACGTTTCTGTGGTCATGTGGCCGGCATGACTAAACACCAACGTGCATGGAACGCTGTTACCTTCCCATCAAAGTGGTACCTATTTATCTACTTGCAATTTCTTGCTTTCAAACTGCTAGGTTGGCAGGAGTTGGAACTAGAGATGGGAGTTCACTCCTTCATGTGGCACTTGGGTCTCGAACTGCTGAACTACTGACCTTCCACAGTCTGCAGTTCAGCGTCTTAACCACTTGAGCCATCGCAGCTTCTCTCTACCTCTTAAGCAACCCCTTATATTTTCTAGCTCAAAATATCATTCAACACCTTGAATATCTGTCATTTCCCACTCCCACATAGTAAGGTTGCCATTATGTACCCCAAACATGCAGCCTTTTTCCAAATACCACCATCAGGTCTTGAACATATATAGCTGTCATTGGTCCACCTAACCAAGCATCGTATATTCTGACTGGCAAAGTTCTCACTCTGTCTCAAAACCTGTTGAGGGGTGAACTTAAGGCTCTGACAATCTCTTGTCTTGTAGACATGAGGAGAAGGTGACATTGGAATTTTGCTATTATCTGACCTGGTCAAAAGTGCAAGTTTCATTATAATGACTTTAGGATTCAAGGAGGAAGTTGCTGATTACCATGGATGGTTGGAAAGACTGATAAAGACTCTTGCAACAAAAGCTGCATATTTTAGCGAGAAGAAAGTCTGAACAGGGGAAGCCATTGATTTATATGGGAGAGATTTATATGATCCCTCTACCAGTGCACATTCCTTAAAATATATGTCTACCAGTGCAAAATCTCCAAATGCAAATCTCTTAAAATATATGTGCTCATATTTTGACACACTTGGCTCATAAACATGCCTATCTGGATCCCACATCTAGCCTTCTAGCATGGAGGTAAGGTTTAGCAGATACAACCAAGAGTCAACTTTAAAGGGTGTAACTCTGCTTAAGACAGGTAGGATAACTTTCATAATAGATACTAACAATTGCTGCTTTTTGCTCCCCCCTCCGAAGGGTTGTAGCCAGTGCTGCTACCTGAGATCCTTTTAACTGGAAAATTCCAAAATTTTCTCTCTTCAAAGCTAGTAGTGGTCTGACTAGGACTGCTAACCATAGGCTGGGAAATTCCTGAGGATTTGGGGGTGGAGCCTGTATACAGTGGGATTTGGAGAGGATGGAGACCACAGGAGGGTACAATGACATAGGGAGATTCTGCATTGGCTTTTCCCTCCGTTATTTTATGAAACCCATGTTGGAACAGAAATTCGCCTCTGTGTTGCATGCTGCTTTCACTTCCTTTGATCATTGGATTTTATGATAGCCTCCACACTGCATGCCACTTTCACTTTCTTTGATCATCCGGTTTTACGGTACCTTCTGCATAGATTTATGGCTGTTCAGGGGCCCCAGGGTATTTGAATGTGGTTTTGAGCTGCACTTTTTCCTCCCAGTTGAGAAAAAGTGGAGTAAATGCAAGATGCAGAATTGCCCATAGAGTTCACTATCTGAAGCTGCCCCCCCCCCCCCGCATCTGGAGATCAGTTTTAGTGCTGGGGCATCTCCAGGCTGCACTCAGAGATTACAACCAAAAGGGAATCACGGAAGGAAGACCAAGCAAGGCAGCAAGGGCAACCATGAAAAATTAACTATGGAAAACAAGTCAAACATTCAACAAACATCAGTATCAATTCATGTAAACAGATCCATATAAACAATTCAGCCCATACATACTGATATCATGTCCATAGTTTCGGGAACCACACAAAATAGGTGAGCTCAGATCTAAATGACTAATCCAATAAAGTGCAGAGTGCCAATGCGTTATAATGCTTGTTAAGCCTTATTATAAACTGTCTTTCGTAAGATGGTTACTGAAAAAATAATGCTACGATGGATGTTAATGATCTGAGCCCACCTATTTTGTGTGGTTCTGGAATGTTTTCTGAAATTATGGGCATAATATTGATATGCATGGAATAAATTGTTTATATGAATTTGTTTACATGAGTAGATACTGAAGTTTGTTGAATGTTTGACTTTTTTTGTAGTTAATTTTTCACAGTCGCCCTTGTTGCCTTACTTGATGCACCTGGAGGTTGGCAACCCTAGCCTAACCCATGGCACACACACACACACACACGTGCGTGTGTACACACACATACAGACAGACACACAATTAAGGCTAATGTTCCACTTCATTTTCATTTACAGCAGACAGCTGGAAAACCGTTTAAGCAGTAGTGGATAAGGCTTCTTAAACATTTCACATCTGTCTAGAAAAATACAAAGTTTTGGCTGTCATTAACCACATCAATATATCCCAATTTGTAGCAGCTTTTTCTATCATGTAGGACTTAGTTTGCCCAATATCATTGCTCTGTCTTGTCAAAATGATAGGATTCCATCAAATACACTCTCCATTTAAATCAGCCTTGGGATTATATTAATACACTCTATATGAAGATATTTGGAAACTGTACCTGGTCCAGAATGCAACATTGAGGCTTTCTGGCCCCCATTGCTGGGAGTCTCTAGCACCATTCCTCGAAGCCCTGGTTGCTAGCCAGCTAGCAGATTTTATTTCCTTTTATATATATATATTCTACATATATCCTACAACACTACACACTAACTAAAATTGCAGCTATACAACGACCTGATATGTTAATATTTACTATCATAAGTCAAGGCTTATCTCTTATTCAAATTGAGAATAAAAATTCTGTTCTATAATTTCATACTGCAAAGAAAATTAAAGTTGTTAACAATGCAAGCTTATATAACATAGTAAAGATATTTGTTCCAAAGTTTAAGCTATTTTCTGCTTTTCTTTCCTGTCTTCTTGCTTTTCTCATCTCAGGGTGGTTTGGGTGCAGCCACTCCCAATTCTGAGCCAGATTCTTCTTCAGAGCTGCCATCTACAGATGTTTCGTGACTTTCTGAGCCATGCAAACTGTCACGTTCTCCTTCTTTTTCATCCTCTGTGTTCTTTGTATCCTTTTTGAGTTTCTGGTGCCTTTCCAAAAACTGCTTCGCTTTGGTAGAAGAGTCAAACTTTTCTTTTTTGCCTTTGTAGTTGAACATCAAGCCTTCAGGTAGTATCCATCGGTATGTAGTGTCATTTCCCCGTAGATAGGTGGTTAAATCCTTATATTGTTTTCTCTTCTTCCTTATCTCAAATGGAATGTTCTTTAATAGTCTGATGCCTTCTTCTTTGATTTTCAATATAGTCCCAAATGTTGCTTTCAGGGTTGCGTCTCTTATAGATCTCTTTGCAAATCTGACATATATTTCACCAGGCAGGGGTTTTTTTTTTTTTCCTTGATAAATTCTGAATATGTCATGTAGATCATATCCATTTCACTTTGTAATACTTCTGCCTTAATATCTGTCACTGGTGCGAGTGCATCACTGAGAATTTCTTTCAGATTCTCGAATTTCTCTTCTGGTACTCCTTGAAATCTCAGCACATATGAAGATTTTTGTAGCTGCAAAAGTTGAGTTTTATCTGAAGATCTTTCTTTTTCCACCACTTCCAGTCTGTGATCAATTGTTTTTGTCTTGTTTTCAACTGCTTCTGTTCTTTTGTTTGATTCTTTTAGTTCTTTTCGTACACACTCCAAAGTCTTGCTGATGTTAGTCATCTGAACCACCAGGGATCACAATGCAGTATCCAGCATGCCTGCAAAGTCAAAGTTCATTTCTGGTTTAGAAACTGGACATGTTGAGCTGGCAGTTCCTTGTTGTAGTTTCACTTTCGCCACCATCTTTTCAGCTCGATAAGACATTGTTTACGTTTTATAAAAGTTCGCTTAAATCTGTGGAAGTTTATTCACTCTAACATTTTAATAGTCTGGCACTGTGCTGATTAAATCCAGCTATCTGCTCAGGCGCCACTGCTTCCTGCCCCCTCTAATGCTTTTAAAACTTTGCTGTTTTCAAAGGGTGGGTAACTCCCCCCCTCCACTTTTTTTTTGGGGGGAGGGCATCCGGGCTGGCATCTTATGCTTTGCCTCTTTAGGTAAGAGAAAGTCTTTTTATTTTTGCCAGTTGCTCGCTGGTCCGGTATGCTCGTTTCATGCCCACAATGGTTCTGCAGTGGCAGGGACCTATAGGGACAGGGAAGAGCCTCAATCCTTTGGCCTTGGCCTAGGAAGAGGCACTTCCAGTGCCCCAGGCTGGGGAGCCCCCTTCAAGGGTCCCTGGAGGGAGTCCAGAGCCAGCCAGACCCCCTCCCCACTGCTGGGCCATGGGTCACTCTCTCCAGAGCTTCAGAGGAGCGTGCTCGCCATCAATGCACCGAAACTGGCAGTCAGCAGATTTTATTTCCAAGTGTTAGCTTTGACCCTAAGTTGGGGGAGTCCAATACCCCAAGAGCCTTCCCAAATATACTATCTTCCATGTCTTGATAACATCCAACAGGGGCCCAACCAGTGTTCCCTCTAAGCTGAGTTAGTGTGAGCTAGCTCACCGTTTTTTAGCCTCCAGTTCACCGATTTTTGTCTTAGCTCAGGAAGGATGGCTCCAGAGCAAACTAATTTATGCAGTAGTGAAATCGCTCGCTCACAACTTTAATACCAGCAGCTCACAAAGTGGAATTTTTGCTCACAAGACTCCACAGCTTAGAGGGAACACTGGGCCCAACTACCTCCTGAAGACCTGCTTGCCATAGAAAGCATGGCACAAAGCTTACCAGACTAGAACCAACTCAGCAGTGATTCCCTCACTGTGGAACTCTTTGCCAACTGGGGGAGGGAGTATGTTTGGATAATTACTGCCTGTTCTTAAGAAATCCATTAAAACTTCTTGCGGATTAGGAGTGCCTTTGGTTGTTGCAGTGGAGTCAGTTTGATTAATCGACTAGTCAAGGGCTTGGATCCACTGGAGCATTTTCACCAACTGAAGGATTTCTGTTTGCAGAGAATCACCTTTCTTGCCTCCCCTGTCATTGCAGCCCATGATGCCCCCCCATGCTGTTCCTGGGGAGGGCCTGCTGTGTAAAAGAAATGCTTTGTGAGTCACATTTCAAAATGTTTATTGATCTCTATGCAAATTAGTTAGTTTTACTGTGTTATGTGAGCCTTAGCACTTAAAAAGTCGTAACAACTGTTGCAGCCCTACCAGTGTCACAGACTTCTGGACTTATTAGAAAATTATTTCTGATGCATTAAACACACACACACACACACATTTGAAGAGAGCGAGAGAGAGACACCTAATGATACAGCAAAGTTACTGCATTCTAATACAACCAATTAGAAGAAGAGATTGGATTTATACCCTGCCCTTCACTACCCAAAAGTGTCTCAGAGTGGCTTACAAACTCCTTTCCCTTCCCCTCCCCACAACAGACATCCTGTGAGGTAGGTGGGGTGAGAGAGCTCTGACAGAAGCTGCTCTTTTTTCAAGGTCATCCAGCCAGGTGCAAGTGGAGGAGTGGGGAATCAAACCCGGTTCTCCCAGATTAAAGTCTGCGCACTTAACCACTACACCAAACTGGCTCTCTAGAATCCTAATAGGATCATTTATGGCTTACCCTGATGCCCTAAATCAACAAATGCATTCCAGAAAAGCCATAGATGATGATAATGAAGGCAATACAATGAATCTATCTATTCACATTTGTATCCTGCTCGCCTTCCGTGGAGCCTGCGGTGGAGTATCTGCCTTTCCCCTCCTCCAGTGAAAAACTTGATGTGTGCACACCAAGTCTCTCTCTGCCCTCCCCACTCATCTTAATTGTATCTATTTATCTATTTCTCAAGTGTGAACTGTTCTGCAGATATCTAAATCTGCAGATCAGGCCAATACTGCAGCTACAGAGGAGGTCAGGGTAAGGAGGGGAGGCAGGGAGAAATATAGGGGGGATATTGACAGGGAAGAGGAGGGGGAGAGAGGGGCTAGGTTGTCAGAAAAGGGGAGGGGGATAAATATAGAGGGGTTGACATAGAAGGGGGAGAAAGAGAGGGGGTAAGGTTGTCAGGGAAGGGGAGAAAGAGGGGTAGAAGATTAATTGAGCAGGGGGAGAGGGAAGGAAGCAAAGGCTGTGAGAGGGCCCTTCCTGCAAGTTTCTTGGAGGTCCCCACTTGTATAGTAAATTAGAAAGGAGTAACATAAAAGAAAAAAAAATGCAGGATTGCCATCCAAAATGGCAGCCCTGTGTTAAGGTCTTCTCTTTCACCTTCTTAATGTGTAGTTAACCTTATCCTGTCTCCTGATATCATTACCCTGTGCATTTGTGCATCACCAGAAGACAATTATGTGAAATAAGTGGAGGAAATGCATGTTGTAATATCATCAGGTCAAGGGATAAATTAAGCTACACATTTAGGAGGACTCAACAGGGAATATTCATCATTTTTACAATGACCTGTATGCACATGATTGAGGGCAGGGGGTAGTGGAAGCCCACAATGATAGTGTCATTTGAATATGTTGGGGGGACTTCTGCTGTGTACCATTTTGTCTCCTTATACTCCCCCCCGATGAAAAAGTCATGCATTCCATCCAAGGGGGAAATCTTCACTAAATGCACACATGTCCATTTCAGCTCTGGCTTCCTATTAAGTCATAGCCTGACTTTACATTTTACAGAAACAATATACAACTTTCTTGTTTAGGCAATGTATAATAGAGAGGATCCAGCAGATATGGGAGCGAGCTTTTAAGGCCCTTTGATCCCATAATTGCCAATTTAATTCCTACAAATGGTCGAGTGGCGCATGGACTGAAATTGCTCCTACCCTTATTCGTAGGAGGGATTCCAATTGCATCTCTTTAGTTCAAACATGTATTTGTTACTTTTTTCTTAAGTTGTTAACTGCCTTAAGGACATAAGATGAGCCCTGCCGGATTAGCCCAGTGGTCCATCTAGTTCAGCTCCCTATCTTATTCCACAGTTGAGCAGTTGCACTGGAGAGCTAACAAACAGAGCACGGAGGCCAAGATCTTCCCCCTGATGTTTCCTCCTAGCACTGGTATTCTGAGGTTAAATTCCTCTGTCTCTTGGAGGCTCCCTTTGTCATAACAGCTAATAGCTATTGATGGACTTCTGCTCCAGGAATTTAATTCCCTTTGAAATTTAATTTCACTTATTTAACTTCACTTATACCTCAGTTTTTCCCCCAATGAGAACCCCAAATGCTTTGCATCCTTCCTTTCTCCGCCATTGTATCCTCACAACAGCCCTGTGAAATCCATTAAGCTAAGTGTGTATGATTGATCCAAAGGCAACTAGCAAGCTTCCATGGCAGCATGGGGATTTGAACCTGGGTCTCCCAATTTTACTGCTACAACACACTGGTTCTTTATGCTACTAGCACTTTCTTTCCCTAGGCTGGAAAGGGGCAAGAAAGATACTGAACAATGTAAATAGTAGTAGAAGAGATTGGATTTATACCCCACTCTTCACTACACGAAGGAGTCTCACTGCACCTTACAATCTCCTCTCCCTTCCTCTCCTCACAACAGACACCCTATGAGATAGGTGGGGCTGAGAAAGCTCTTCAAGAACTGCTCTTGAGAGAACAGCTCTAGGAAAACTGTGACTGAGCCAAGGTGACTCCAGCAGCTGCATGTGTGTAGCCCAGAGGTGCTGCCTTACTCTCAGGTAGCAGCAACAGCGGGACACCCCATTTCTGACCTGAACGAGAGACCCACAAACTCAGGCCAAGGAAGGCACTCTTAGCCTGAGCCACAGATCTAGCCATGGCTTTGCAAAAGAATTTCCATTTCAAGTTGCACAAGGCAACCCTCGAAGCAATCTCCAGTCTTTCCCCTCCACTCAGCTAGGTATGCATATGAAACAATGCCAAGTTCCACCAGGCACAGCATCTACATTTTTAAAACTATTCAGTGGCCACCTGGTGAATAGCCTTTTCTGTCTCCAGACCTGCAAGTAGTTCCTTTGGTGTGACTCTTAATACCTATGTGAAAACTCTTTTGTCTAAAACAACAGCCCTTCCTGCCCCATCCCTCAGGATCCTGAGGTAAACCAATCAAACTTTCAAATTATTAACAATCCTTCCTGATGCTGATCAGGGACCCATTTCTCACCTTTTGTGTAAACCAGTGAACCTATTCAACCTGCCTTGGCAGGACCATCAATGGTCATTGAACCATTCAGCCAGCTCCAGCACCTGGCTAATCTCATCAGTGCTATTGTGACTCCAAACTCTGACCCTCTGAGACCTCATTGGTCACACCTAGGTTTTACTCCTCCTGGTGTCACACCCCCTTGGACTCCTTATTGGTCCAGGAAATCTTTTGTCTTCACCTGAAACAAACCTATCAAGGCTTCCCATTGGTCTAATTCTTTTCCCATGTCTATATCCACCAAAGCACATGGTGTCAACTGTATGTCTGCCCTGATGCCAAGTGGCAGTTCACCCCCAAACTGTGTTTGGGCCATAATCTCTTCTCCTTGGACCTCTGCACATCTGAACAGGTAGTATAACCTCCATAATAGGCCCTACTATTCACTAACATCACCTCTGTTTTCTTAGTTCTGAGTTGTGTGCTCTTTCTTGAATGCTTAGTGTGCAACCACTTTTAACTTTAAAAGGGGTAACTTCTCTGGTATGAGGGGACATGTGAGGAAGAAATTGAAAGTAAGAGTGGAGAAGGTCAAAACCATTGGGGAAGCTTGGAGACTATTTAAAAAGACAATCCTACAAGCTCAGAAAAAATATATACCGCAGGTTAGGAAAGGTACAAATAGGTATAGAAAAAAGCCTGCATGGTTAACAAATAAAGTAATGGAAGCTGTAAAAGGTAAGAAGGATTCCTTTAAGCGGTGGAAAGCTAGTCTTAGTGAGGTCGATAAAAGGGAACACAGACTATGGCAAATAAAATGCAAGTCTGTGATCAGGCAAGCAAAAAGGGAATATGAGGAGCATATCGCAAAAAACATAAAGACCAACAATAAAACTTTCTTCAGATACATTAGAAGTAGGAAGCCAGCCAGGGAGGCAGTGGGGCCCTTGGATGACCAAGGGGTAAAAGGAGTAGTGAAGGATGATAGGGAAATGGCTGAGAAGCTGAATGCATTTTTTGCCTCTGTCTTCACTGTGGAAGAGGAGAAGTGTTTGCCCACTCCAGAAGCACCGATTTCGGGAGGGGTTTGAAAGACCTGAATCAGATTGCGGTAACAAGAGAGGAAGTCCTCCGACTGATGGACAATTTAAAAACTAATAAATCACCAGGCCCGGATGGCATTCATCCGAGAGTTGTGAAAGAACTCAAATGTGAACTTGTGGATCTCCTGACAAAAATATGTAATCTTTCTTTAAAATCTGCCTCCATTCCTGAGGACTGGAAGGTAGCTAATGTCACTCCCATCTTTAAAAAGGGCTCCAGGGGAGATCCGGGAAATTACAGGCCAGTCAGTCTGACATCGATACCGGGTAAGTTGGTGGAAACTGTTATTAAGGAAAGAATTAGTAGGCACATTGATGAACAAAAACTATTGAGGCAGACTCAGCATGGGTTCTGTAAGGGAAGATCTTGTCTCACTAACCTGTTAGTGTTTTTTGAGGGAGTGAACAAACATGTGGACAAGGGGGACCCAATAGATATTATTTACCTTGACTTCCGGAAAGCTTTTGATACAGTTCCTCATCAAAGGCTCCTAAGTAAGCTCAATAATCATGGGATAAAAGGACAAGTCCTCTTGTGGATCAAAAACTGGCTTATAAATAGGAAACAGAGAGTGAGTATAAATGGGAAACTTTCTCAGTGGAGGATGGTAAGCAGTGGGGTACCACAGGGATCAGTACTCGGTCCGATGCTTTTTAACTTGTTTATTAACGATTTGGAATTGGGAGTAAGCAGTGATGTGGCTAAATTTGCAGATGACACAAAGTTGTTCAGGGTGGTGAAAACCAGGGAGGATTGTGAGGCACTCCAAAGGGATCTGTTGAGGATGGGTGAGTGGGCGTCAACATGGCAAATGGGGTTCAATGTGGCCAAGTGCAAAGTGATGCACATTGGAGCCAAAAATCCTAAATATAAATACACGTTGATGGGGTCTGATCTGGCAGAGACGGACCAAGAGAGAGATCTTGGAGTCATAGTGGATAACTCGCTGAAAATGTCTACACAATGCGTAGCTGCAATAAAGAAGGCCAACGCTATGCTGGGGATTATTAGGAAGGGAATTGATAACAAATCAGCCAGTATCATCATGCCCCTGTATAAATCATTGGTGCGACCTCATTTGGAATACTGTGTATAGTTCTGGTCACCACATCTCAAAAAGGATATTATAGCATTGGAAAAAGTGCAGAGAAGGGCAACTAGAATGATAAAAGGGTTGGAACACCTTCCCTATGAAGAAAGGTTAAAATGCTTGGGGCTCTTTAGCTTGGAGAAACGACGGCTGAGAGGTGACATGATCGAGGTTTATAAGATTATGAATGGGATTGAGCAGGTTGAGAAAGAAGTACTTTTCTCCCTTTCTCACAATACAAGAACTCGTGGGCACTCTATGAAATTGCTGAGCAGTCGGGTTAGAACAGATAAAAGGAAATACTTCTTCACCCAAAGAGTGATTAACATATGGAATTCACTGCCACAGGAGGTCGTGGCAGCTGCAAGCATGGACAGTTTCAAGAGGAAATTAAATAAACATATGGAGCAGAAGTCCACCAGTGGCTATTAGCCACAGGGTATAGATGGGAACTCTCAGTCTGGGGCAGGTGATGCACTTTATTCTTGGTGTTGGAGGGGGCAGCAGTGGGAGGGCTTCTGGTGCCCTGGTCCCACTGCTGGACCTCCTGATGGCACCTGGTATATTTTGGCCGCTGTGTGACAGAGTGTTGGACTAGATGGGCCATTGGCCTGATCCAACATTGGCTTCTCTTATGTTCTTATGTTCTTATGCTTGTAATTAGGAAAATTCTTCAATAAAACTATTTAATTTACTCTTCATATCAGGAGTGTTCCTACTGTACTGGGCCTTGGTATAAACAAGTGTGTGATCCCTGGTACCCCTCTGGCCTCCCCTGCCACCTAGCTAATTTTCCCCAACAATGGAGCAGGCCATTGGTGGTAACATGTGGAAGAGTGGGGAATCAAGCCCAGTTCTCCCAAATTAGAGTCTGAACTCTTAACCACTACACCAAACTGGCTCTCATTAGTCAAGGATTAATTTGAATTCTCAGCTAGTTGTGCAGTGGAACTTTGGGACTAGTGTTTCCCAAAAAACACCCACACTGATGCAGCATGAAGAAATGCTTTTGAACATGAGGGAAGTTTCAACAGCAGCTTTTGATATCACTTTATGTTCCCCTGCTTGGAGGGAAAAAAAATCCCCCATTCATACTGAGTATCCACAAGTTCCTTGGAACCTAACCATCCCGATTTCCTCCACAAATATGGAAATGGGTCAGTGTTCATCTCCTTTATCAACTACCTGGCAACCAGACACTCATCCTTGAACTATTGTTGAGTCGGCTGTCCCAGCAAGTGTTTCTCCATTATCAGCATTCTCACAGCATCTTTGCAAACTGTACTTCTGAAGATTCAGCTCCCCCAGGAGAGAGACGCTAATGGAGAGAGATCAAGTGCTGAGCACAGCCTGCCAATAGACACCGAGAAGATGTACATTTGGAACAACCACCCAGGGGAGACACAATTTGGTGAGATCAAATAACACCACATGGTTATTAGGTACCCAAGAGAGGCATATTTTGTTAACAGCGCTCAAATTGTCTTATTGTACCGGTAAGGTATCCAAGAATGTGTTGAGCAAGAAATGAAACATTAGGAGATAAACAGACATTTATTATCTTGGCGGGGGGAGAAAGAAAGAAACAGGCTAAATTGGGGTTTGATCTAATATAGGATGCTAAGCTGCTGATGCCATATTAGGACTGAATAATGGAACATAAATAACCATGACGCAGCATCGTCTTAAATCTAATGGTAGATGTATCTAATCAAACAAAATACAACTGTATTTTCATGAGACTGAAGCAATACTGAAAAGACGCTCACTGAAACCAATACGATCAGACCAATATGATCAGGCAGGGAGGGCGGAACACAAATTGAATTAATTAATTAATTAAATTTAACAAGCTTATAAAAGCCAACCCTGCATTTCACACACTCACACAGAGGTCAGGGGACAGGAACAGGCTCAGGTGATCTCAGTAAAGGCCCTGTTTCTTCACACAGATTTCCTTTAATAAGGGAACTCTCCTGTAATGTAGGAATTCTAAGAAAGGACTAACTGGAAGATCTCAGTGGAGAAGCTGGGAGAAACACTCTTACACAAGGTCAAATGCTGTCCAAATGCATTATCTCTCTTCTAAACTATTCTTTCCCATAGTGGTAACACTCAAAAGGATGGCCTCCTTTTCTTGATACCAGTGCTTCAGTAAATTATTTTAAACCTTTTTACAGCAATGCTCTCCCATTCTTTCACAGTGCAGTACACATCTCCCTTGCTTAAAAAAAAAAAAAAAAAAAGTGGGAAACACTCTATAGCAGGAATCCCCAACCTCGGTGAATGTCTGGACACTTTGGAATTTTGAGAACAGGTAGTGGGTGACACAAGAAAATGGCTGCCATAGGGTAGATCCAGCCATGAAATGGCTACCATGAAATCTAGGTCCAGTTACAAAATGTCAGGAGGTTTCACAAAATGTTAGGATGTTCCAAGAGATTCATTGTCCTGTTAAAGCAGAAGTTGTTTCCCAATGGGAATTCCCCAAAGACACAAAGGTACTCATGGGCTCTTCTGAAGTGCCTCTTGTTCCAAAGAGGTGGGGAAGAGCCAGGATTGCCTCTTTGTATTGGTAGAGAAGCAAGCGGGTGCCAAGAAACACATGGACAGTCAGAGTCCATGAGAGCTTCCAGACTGGCTTGTTTCTGTCACAGGACATCACAGCCCCATTGGGTATTGCATTGGGGTATGGTGTTCTACAGGTGTCCACCAAGACAAGACTATTACTGCATCCATCCATTAAGCGGGTCAGGTAAATTGTCCATCTGCTATTGGACTGAAGCTATTGGTACAAATATTGTGATGCAGGAAACTTCAGTTTACCTAAATCATCCAATTAGATGCTCAGTCTGGGAAAGAGGAATTTCTTGGCTTATTAAATAGCATATACTGTTAACAAAAGACGTTCACCCAAAATATGGATATGACATAAGTAAACTTCATTACATATCTTCCAATTAAGGGTGCAACTAATATATGCAATTTTGTGCTTCAGATTATATTAGTTGCTACAAATAACAGTTCCAAAACAGGCAGAATGTTTAAGAATACTGTCAGTAGGCCTGCCCACCCCCCCAATCACACAAAAAATGTGTTTGGGCTTGTAATTCATCCAGTTATTGATAATGTTCTTGATGCAGCTAAAGTCAGTAATGTCTATTTCCCACTGAAATCAGTGAAATAAAAGTTAATGCTTTTAATAGGATTTAGTCCTCAGAGTAGAGAGAGAAGATTGGATTTATACCCCACCACTACCTGAAGAAGTTTCAGAGCAGCTTCCAATCTCCTTTCCCTTCCTTTCCCCACAACAGACACCCTGTGAGGTAGGTGGGGCTGAGAGAGTTCTGAGAGAACTGTTCTTGAGAGAACAGCTCTGAGAGAACTGTGACTGACCCAAGGTAACCCAGCTGGCTGCATGTGGAGCCAGGTCTCCAGATTAGAGTCTGCTGCTCATAACCACTATATCAAACTGGTTTGATTTGAATTAGAACAGAGTCTCCAATGTTTGTGAGCCTGTTGACATCTTGGACCCAGGATGATGAGTCCAGCTGCAAAGTGGCTGCTGCACGAGGTGGAACCAACTACAAAATGTTAGGAAGTGACATCATGCATAACTCTCGTAGTAACTGTTCAACATTTCAAGCAGAAGCTCTGTTTAACCAGACAAAAGCCACTCAGGACTGGGGCTGCACCAAGAGAAACTGAAGAACTGAAAGGAAAAGAAGAAAGGGTCAAAAACGTTGGGGAAACTTGGAGACTATTTAAAACTACAGTCCTAGAAGCTCAGAAAAAATATATACCGCAGGTTAGGAAAGGCACAAATAGGTATAGAAAAAAGCCAGCATGGTTAATAAACAAAGTAATGGAAGCTGTAAAAGGTAAGAGGGATTCCTTTAAGTAGTGGAAAGCTAGTCTCAGTGAGGTTGATAAAAGGGAACGCAGCCTGTGGCAAACAAAATGCAAGTCTGTGGTCAGGCAGGCAAAAAGGGAATATGAGGAGCATATAGCCAGGGCCGGATCCAGGGTTTTTTGTACCCTAGGCGAGGCTACTTTCTGGTGCCCCCCCCCCTGTGCGCCCCCCAATTACAGGGTTACCAACCTCCAGGCAGGGCTGTGGCAGCCAGCCTGCTCATGGGGCCGCCTCTGCCGGCGGGAGTTCAAGCAGGGGGAGGGAAGCCTGGTGGAGGGGGTCATCTGGAGCTGCTGGCTGCTCCTGGGAGGAAGGGGGGCAACAACATTCTGGCACATCCCCCCCGGGCATTGCCCAGCTGCCACCCCATCTGGGTGGGGGAGTGAGGAGGCAGCCGGCAGCTCCCTGGGTGCCTCAGCTGGGAAAGGGGGGGAGCAAAGGAGGCTGAGGAGAGGGCCCCTCCCTCCTCCTCCTCCCTGCTCGACTCCAGGAATCTCAGCCTGGCCGCTGCCCACCGTCCTGTCTGGCACTGCGGAGGTTAGCGAATCTTTTCCCCTGACTGGCTTTCCGGCCAAGTAGCATGGGGTGGCCTCGGCCAGGCACAGTGGGAGGCAGGCCACGCAAGTTCTGCCGTGGGTGGAATTATCAGGCTGGAAGGTCCCTTGGGTGCCTCAGGGCTGGGGAGCAGGGGACGTGGGCGGGCGGGCAGCAGGGCCCCAAAAGCCGGGGTGCCGGTTCTGCTCCCAGATTCCCTTCATCCTGGTCAGTCTGCCGGTGCCCATGGGGACTGAATGCCATGTCCACATGCCTGGGCCGTGATCCGAGAAGAGCTCCCTCCTCCCTCCGAAGCCCTGAGAGCCCAGTCGGGGCCAAGGGTCCTGCAGGCCGGCCTCTTGGATCCCCGCAGGCAGCATTTTCCTTCTGCTCCCAGCGGAAGCTGCGGGCTTATCCATGCCACTCCTCTCTGCTGAGCCTGACCTTGGAGGCCACCTGCCAGCAGCCACCAGCAGAGAAAGAAGGGTGGCAGAGCCCCCGCGAACCCGGGCTGCCTCCCACCTGAGGACCCACAGCCCACACCAGCAGGCCCTTCGCAAGTGAAGCCTCCTCCTCAGAGCAAAGTTTGGCCAGGAAACAGTTCCCCATGGAGTTCGATGGAGCCCAGGCGAGAACTGCAGTCAAATGGGCAGTGGGGAGCAGCGGCATTGTGGCTCGGGGCTGGCAGAGGAGGCACGTGCACATGGCAGCAGGAGATGGAGGGAGAGAGGTCCGCGGGCCCAGCCTGGTGCCCCCATGATGGCCCCGCACTCTAGGCAAATGTCTAGTTCACCTAGTGAGTGCATATAGCATATAGCAAAAAATATAAAGACCAACAATAAAACTTTCTACAAATACATTAGAAGCAGGAAACCAGCCAAGGAGGCAGTGGGGCCCTTGGATGACAAAGAGGTAAAAGGAGTAGTGAAGGATGATAGGAAAACAGCTGAGAAGCTGAATGTATTTTTTGCCTCTGTCTTCACTGTGGAAGAGGAGAAGTGCTTGCCCACTCCAGGACCGCTGATTTCGGGAGGGGTGTTGAAAGACCTGAGTTGGATTAAGATGATGAGAGAGGAGGTCCTATGACTGATAGACAACTTAAAAACTGATAGATTATCAGGCCCGGATGGCACACATCCGAGAGTTCTGAAAGAACCCAAATGTGAACTTGTGGATCTCCTGACAAAAATATGTAATCTTTCTTTAAAATATGCCTCCATTCCTGAGGACTGGAAGGTAGCTAATGTCACTCCCATCTTTAAAAAGGGCTCCAGGGGAGATCCAGGAAATTACAGGCCAGTCAGTCTGACATCGATACCGGGTAAGTTGGTGGAAACTGTTATTAAGGAAAGAATTAGTAGGCACATTGATGAACAAAAACTATTGAGGCAGACTCAGCATGGGTTCTGTAAGGGAAGATCTTGTCCCACTAACCTGTTAGTGTTTTTTGAGGGAGCGAACAAACATGTGGACAAGGGGGACCCAATAGATATTATTTACCTTGACTTCCAGAAAGCTTTTGATACAGTTCCTCATCAAAGGCTCCTAAGTAAGCTCAATAATCATGGGATAAAAGGATAAGTCCTCTTGTGGATCAAAAACTGGCTTATAAATAGGAAACAGAGAGTGAGTATAAATGGGAAACTTTCTCAGTGGAGGGTGGTAAGCAGTGGGGTACCACAGGGATCAGTACTCGGTCCGATGCTTTTTAACTTGTTTATTAATGATTTGGAATTGGGAGTAAGCAGTGAAGTGGCTAAATTTGCAGATGACATGAAGTTGTTCAGGGTGGTGAAAACCAGGGAGGATTGTGAGGCACTCCAAAGGGATCTGTCGAGGATGGGTGAGTGGGCGACAACGTGGCAAATGGGGTTCAATGTGGCCAAGTGCAAAGTGATGCACATATAAATACACGTTGATGGGGTCTGAACTGGCAGAGATGGACCAAGAGAGAGATCTTGGAGTCATAGTAGATAACTCAATGAAAATGTCTAGAAAGTGTGTAGCTGCAATAAAGAAGGCCAACACTATGCTGGGGATTATTAGGAAGGAAATTGAAAACAAATCAGCCAGTATCATAATGCCTCTGTATAAATCAATGGTTTATTTATTTATTTATTTATTTGTTCAAATTTATAGGCCACCCACCCCCAAAACGGGCTCAGGGCGGCTCACAAAGGGCAATTATGCCAGGATAAAACAACTAAAACAAGTAAAATCCATAACATACAGAAATAAAATACAAAAATAGATGTGCTCTCGGTATTCAGAATCTTCAGTACACTATGGCGTGGTACTCAGAGGGAAGATGGACTCATTCAGCAGCATTGATACCATGCAAACAACTGTAGGACAGCTGCCAGGGCCAATGTAGCACGATGGTAGTGCAGGTGAAACGGCGGCAGCTCCTACTTGAGGGCAACTAGAATGAAAAAGGGTTGGAACACTTTTCCTATGAAGAAAGGTTAAAACGCTTGGGGCTCTTTAGCTTGGAGAAATGACGGCTGAGGGGTGACATGATCGAGGTTTATAAGATTATGCATGGGATAGAGCAAGTAGAGAAAGAAATACTTTTCTCCCTTTCTCACAGTACAAGAACTTGTGGGCACTCAGTGAAATTGCTGAGCAGTCAGGTTAGAATGGATAAAAGGAAGTACTTCTTTATCCAAAGAGTGATTAACACATGGAATTCACTGCCACAGGAGATGGTGGCAGCTATAAGCATGGACAGCTTCAAGAGGGAATTAGATAAACATATGGAGCAGAGGTTTGTCAGTGGCTATTAGCCACAAGGTATAGATAGGAACTCTGGGTAAAGTGATGCTTTGTATTCTTGGTGTGTGGGGGGGCAACAGTGGGAGGGCTTCTAGTGTCCTGGCCCCACTGCTGGACCTCCTGATGGCACCTGGTATTTTGGCCACTGTGTGACAGAGTGTTGGACTCGATGGGCCATTGGCCTGATCCAGCATTGGCTTCTTTTATGTTCTTATGTTCTTTAGAGGAATCAGGTGACATCAAGCAGAAAATCTGGGAGAATCATCCAATTAATGGTCAATCTGCATTGCAAAAATCACAAACCTCCTTTTGCAGGTAAATACCCTGACCACCTGCTGTCCTTACCTGGGAAAGTAGGAATATCTGGAGGAAGAATGGGACACATTTCCCACTCCCCTATTTCCAAACTGACACGAAGAGCTTTCTGCAAAACAGGGAAACCCTCCCAATACCAAATCTCAAGAAATATGGGGAGTTGGGGACTCTGTCAACAGCTCTCTTCTTTGGAAAGATTTGCTTTCTTCTCCGAATTGAAGGGGAAGTTAGACAAACACATCTGATGTTCAAACGTGCTTCAATTATTTTGTCTCTGACTTTTAGTTTAGGTGTAGCACTCCTCATGCTAGCAAGCAAACTTCCACAAGATGGCAGCTTGTAAAAGGAACCAAAGAAGTCACAGACACACACATATTTATGTCTCTCAAAATGCTATGCCTTGTGGTATATTGGAGAGGTTATGTGTGTATATATATGTATATGTCATATATATGTATATGTGTGTGTATGTCTCTCTCTCTCCCCACATACACACATGTTTAATCTCCCCAATATACTGCAAAGCACAATATTTCAAAAGAGGCTCAAAGAAGTTCTCTTATCGATTCTTACAGCCCCATGTCAACTGAACACTCCAGCCTGCTCTCATGTCTCAAACACTGTAAGAAGCTGATGAGAATCGCCATAAAAACCCTGGCTGCCGTCAGTGTGTAGGCAATTGTGATTCAATTAATTTTAGTTACCATTCCCTCCGATGCAGAGGGTACCACGGTGAAAGTACTAAAACTTTATTAGACAGATCTCAGTAGCTGTGAAAAGAAGCCGGGTTGTGTTCTTGAACTACTGTCTCCATTTCTAGGAGCCTCACTCAGATATATACTTTTATTTGGTCCAAGCCTACAAAAATGGCCAGCTGACTGCTCCAACCCTATTGTTTGTATGTCATACAGAGCAATCCTGAGCTGGTCTCCTGAGAATCTGACTCAGGTCTATTCAGTGGGGCTTCATCCCAGGAAAAGGTCCTTACAGTGCAATCCCAAGGACCACCTGTGCCACATCAGCTGGGTGCCAGTCTAATCATGGAGCTGCTCTTCTGCTCCCTGGTGGGTCCCACCAGAGAATGTGAGGCAGGTGAAAGATTGAAAAGCATGGTCACAGAAGCTGCAACCATGTCAGCATCTCCAGGAAGAAGAAGAAGAAGAAGAAGAAGAAGAAGAAGAAGAAGAAGAAGAAGAAGAAGAAGAAGAAGAAGAAGAAGAAGGAAGAAGAAGAAGAAGAAGAAGAAGAAGAAGAAGAAGAAGAAGAAGAAGAAGAGGAGAAATTGGATTTATACCCCACCCTTCACTACCCAAAGGCCTCAGAGCAGCTTACAAACTCCTTTCTCTTCCCCTCCCACAACAGACACCCTGTGAGGTAGGTTGGGCTGAGAAAGCTCTTTTGAGAACTGCTCTTTTCAAGGACAGCTCTGACAGAATTATGGCTTGCCCAAGGTCATCCAGCAGCTGCAAGTGGAGGAATGGGGAATCAAACCCGGTTTTTCCAGGTTAGAGTCCATGCACTTAACCACTACACCAAACTGGCAACCCCACTGCCATATCCTTTACAGGTCACAAGGTGCAATAGTAGAGCTATGATGGAAAGGGCAGGTAAACCAATTAGGGGCTGGCAGGACCAGGGAGCTAGCTCTGCACACATCACAGCTGAGGTGCAGGAGGGGACAAGGCAACAGACAATGGGACTGTGTCTGCGGCACCCCCAACCCCTGAAAGAAACAGTCCCCTGCCTAACAGTAGCTGGGCAGCTGAGCAATCTCCCATCATTGGTGACCCCAAGAAGGTCCACGGTCCATATGATATGAAGGCTGCAATCACCAAGAAAGGGGCAGGCAGAGACTACAAGGGAAGTGTGCCCAGTCATGGGTGTCTCACTGGTAGGGGCACCTCCTGGCAGTCCACTCAACCATACTGCCAAGACTGCCTCCTGGCCACCCTCCGGGCCACGCCTGTTTGTGGTGGATCAGGACGAGGGCCGCCAAGGTGGACCATTGTAAGGAGGTGTGCCACTCCACTGAGAGATCCCCCAATAGCCTCTCAATGAGCATTCGTCCATCCCCAGCCCTTCCAAGTGCCTGGCAGCTACCACCACAGATGCTGCCAGCCCTTCCATGCACTGATGACCCCTGAAGAAAGTATCCCTCCACTCATGATGGGTCTCCAGTCACTCTCGCTCAATCACTGCCCACATGGGAAAGAGGGTGGGGGATGAGTTGCACCTGCCGTGGGCTCATGCCATGCCAAAGGACCTGAGTTCCCCACATCCCCACAGTAGTGGCCACAGCACCTGGGACCTAAGGTAGCTGCCCACCTCCCTCGCCAGTACTCTCCCCATCCTCCACTGCCTAATCCCAACCCCTCTGAAGGGGTCCAGTCCAGCTGCTTTGGATTGCCACCAGCTGTTGGCTCTGAGGACATGATGCCCAGCATCTGGAGGACAACCATCCCAGCTGCAATGACTCATCCAATCCAATAACCTTTATTGCCGTAACACAATGGCTCATCTTGAAGGGATCAAGTTATGAAGATGGTCCATGAAATCAGTAGCGAACATCAGGGCACTGTGGTCCACTACCCCATCACTGACCTCCATCTCTTCCACACTTGGCACAATGGAATGGATAGTTGGGTTGCTGACTGCTGGGTCCTCAGTGGAGCACCCCATGGGGGTGGGCAGAATGCCTACATTGGTACAGACTCCCTCCTCCCCTGGCCCTGATACTAGCATAACTTTATTTTTTTTTTGTAAATACAATTTATTATTGGATATATCACAAGTTCATACAATTTAAGCATACCAATACATACCCATTTTTCTTTTTTCCCTTTCTCCCCCCCACATCAGGCTTCCAGCACTGCTCCAACCCCATTAATATCTCCCTTTTTCCATTACAATTACTTCTAAACTTATTTTCTCTTACTAACGGTAACAATACAAAAGTCTAATTCTCTTTCCATTTCTTCTTAATAACTGTCAAAGCAAATCAAACCACTTTTAATGTCCCAATTTTTCAACAAATATTTTTGAAAGTCTTTCCAATCTTTAAAAAAAGTTTCATCTTCTTCGTTGTTTAACTTTCTTGTTAACTTGTCCATTTCCGCCAAAAACAACGTTTTTTAATCCATTCCCATGTTTCAGGTACTTTATCTTGTTTCCAACATTGAGCAAAAGTCAGTCTTGCTGCTGTAGTCAAGTACCATAATAGTGTTCTCTTGGCTACATTTATTTCTTCCATTTTAAGACCTAACAATAACATCTGTGGGTCTTTCTTAAAAGTACAATTCAAAATTTTTTGTATCTCATTGTGGATCTCTGTCCAATACTTTACTGCTTTATCACATGTCCACCACATATGGTAAAAAGACCCTTCATGTTTCTTACATTTCCAACATTTGTTAGACATACTTTCATTTATGATAGCAATTTTTTTGGGCATCATATACCATCTGTACATCATTTTATAACAATTCTCTTTAACATTTACACAAGTTGAAATTTTCATTGACTTTTTCCACAAGTATTCCCAAGATGTCATTAATATCTCTGTATTAACATTTACAGCCCATTTTATCATTTGCTCTTTTACAACTTCATCCTCAGTATACCATTTCAATAGAACCTTATACAGTTTAGAAATCATTTTTTTTTCCTTTCTCAAGCCATACAGTTTCAATTTCAATATTCTTTTCTCTAAAACCATATTCTCTTTTATCGGTCTTAAATAAATCATAAATCCGTCTATACTTCAACCAATCATATTCAAATTCAACATCAAATCTGTCTTTTGATACTAGCATAACTTTATACCACTGATGGGGGGGTGCAGACATTCCTGGGCTGAAATGGCTTGGGGAGCCAACTACCTCTTGCCTTGCCCCTTGGTCCACCCACTTCCATGCCAGCACTGGGATCTATGCCACTGCCCCACCAACAGGCAGCCATTGTGGGTCTGCAGTGCCAGTGGAGAGTGTCGGGGTAGCACTGGGGCACTGCAGCAGCATCACTCTGACATATGTGGGCATATTTCTAAGCTATGCCAGTGTAATAGCTCATCAGCTGCCTTTGCACTCTCTCCTCCCTTTGGATTGCACTTGTTAGGGTTTGCAGTAATAGCTTCCTTCAGAGAACCAGTTTGGTGTAGTGGTTAAGAGGGCGGATTCTAATCTGAAAGAACCAGGTTTGATTCCCCACTCCTCCACATGCAGCTGCTGGTGTGATCTTGGGACAGTCACAAGTTCTTTTAGAGCTGTTCTCTCAAGGGCAGTTCTCAAGAGAGCTCTCTCAGTCCTACCTACCTCACAGGGTGTCTGTTGCGGGGAAGAGAAGGGAAAGTGATTGTAAGCTGCTCTGAGACTCCTTTGGGTAGTGAAGGGTATGATATAAATCCAATCTTCTCCTCCTCCTCCTCCTCCTCCTCCTCCTCCTCCTCCTCCTCTTCTTCTTCTTCTTCTTCTTCTTCTTCTTCTTCTTCTTCTTCTTCTTCTTCTTCTTCTTCTTCTTCTTCTTCTTCTTCTTCTTCTTCTTCTTCTTCTTCTTCTTCTTCTTCTTCTTCTTCTTCGTTCTTGACAGCTGGAAAAAGAGTGCACCCATGAGTGGGGGAAAAAAAACCCCCTGAATACAGGAAAAGAATATACAGTGAACTATTTGTTCACAACTGCAAGTGGTTCAAGGTCTATATTTTTTTTTGGATTTCCCTCAATCTTGCCTAGACAATCTCAAATTGCAGAGTCCCTTTGATAGTCTTATCATACTCTTTAAAATGAAATCCCAGATGGGGCACATGTTTATTTCCAACTTATATATAATGTGGGTAAAACAAATCTATTTCCCTGACAACTTGTCAAAGCAGAATATCATAATGTAATTCAAATGTACATGCTACACTGGATCAAAAATACATTCAATTTTAAAATGGCTCTCTTCTGCTTCCTGTCTGACATCAATCACTTTTACAGGTGATATGTCACTCATAATTCCACCTGCAAACAATCCTGTCCTACCCAAGTTTCCCCACAAGTACATTTCACTGATTCGATGCAACTTCCCCTCCAAGCATATGCGCTCTTGGCACTGTCACAGTTAGCTCCATTGAAGTCTGTGAGGCTTACTTTCAAGTAAATGTGTTTGGGATTGGACTATAAAGCTGTGATTCTGCAGAAAATCTCCATGGAAGAAGGGGATTTCTGTCAGCAGAGTGGAACTTTCTCACCTTTCCCTTCTTGCAGCTCTAAATAATTCCCCAGATGCTTCAGAGGGGCATTGAACCCCTAGGAAAAAGCATCAGGAGTGAATCAGAGGGCTGCAGTAGAAGGGGGGATTGGTGGAGATCACTACCCAAAGGTTCCTCAGGCTTTTTCTGCCTGTGGGCGCCTTTGGAATTCTGATAGAGGGTGTTGGGTCCTGCCACAAAATGGATGCCGTAGGAGGTGGGGCCGACTGCAAAATGGCTGCTACAAGATGTCAGGGAGAAGTCACAGGCAAGACATTAATAAAGAACCAAAACCATGACTGAACAGGGAAACCCCCCCAATAAATTATGAATTAAGAGCGCATGGGCTTCCTCTAATGGTATGCTCATGTATAGTGAAGCTGCATCCAAGGTGGTTAAAACCGGATCCTCAGGGATCTTCATACCCTCCATTGGGTAAGGAAGTGTTTGGTGTCTTTCACATAACAGCTGATTTTAGAAACAAAGGCTGCGGTCAGACGGTGTGCTGAGAGCGGGTTAAACTGCTCTGGATTATGTCTGATTATAATTGATCTGGATAATCATGACCACACTCACCTCCCTTATCCCGGCTCACCGTGCAGTCATGTCGCTCCCTGGCGTCTACGCTACTGACGTGTGGGATCGTGTGTCGGCGTTTTTTTAAAATTTTTCCTCAGTTTGTGTGTGCACATAGGCATCCCTCCATAGAAAGGGGGAAAACTATCATGGTACATGCACAGAACCACCAGGGTGAATCAATCCAACCCCTCCAACAAAAGACTTCTGTATAAATGTTTGACCTGAAAAAGGCCTCCCTCCGTGAGATCCCAAACTCATCTAAATGCTAAAACAAGTGACTGTTTAAATGTCAGTTTTCTAAACGTGGTGGCAGAGCTCCGCCTATGCGCACTCCACCAACGCATTAAAAAAAATGGCAGGTGAAAAGCGGAAGCCTTTCGAGCTGGGAGGGGGTTTAAACTGCAAGTGGCTCAACACTGCAGGAGCGATCAGAAAAGTGCGGCTAGAACTGGAGAATCAGGAAAACACTACTTGGGGAAAACACCACTTGGGGAAAACACCACCTGGTATCAAAATACTCCATTTTAAAGGGGGTTTGAACCAGAAAGCAACAGCTGGGGATGGTGTGCAGATGTTGGGTGTGGAACACGGATATAAAATCCATTACTGAAGTGTGCCGAAAGCAGACTAAACAGCCCGTCTGAATGCACCAAAGGATTTAAAAAATGAGTCAATAAACAGTGACAGCGGCTCCATGATGGAATTGGAACCTGAAATGATAAGACATCCCAGTGGGGGAACCCTGGCTTGCATCTTTTCGGTAATAAGTAGAAAATGGGGATCCTGGGATGTCAATTTAATAAAAATTCATTGGTCACATCATTCATGAGACCCATTGACAAGCCATCATCTCGGACTATTTTGATAAGTCTAGAAATATGTATTTTCACAGATGTTTTTACATCTATTAAGAGGATTGTTTCCTTCGACTCTATGGCTTTAAGAAGACTTTTTGCCTTATAATTCCTGCACTTTAATAATCACTGTGGTACAATATACATTGAACGATTGTTTATCATTTATTGTTGTTTCTCTGCTCAGTCACAGAATGTCAAGGAGCAAGGTGGAAGTCTTCAGCATTTCAGGCAGAAGCTCTGCTTAACAGGATGCCTTTTAATGTGCACATCTCATCAGGTCTCCGGTGACCAATCAGAAGCCCTGCAGGGCCAAAGCCCTATACAGCCCTGCCCTGCCCAGTTTCTAAAAACATTTGAGAGGTACCAGAGAAGGTGGTAGTGGGTGCCTGGGTGCCCCTGGACACCACCTTGTGGACCCCTGCACTATCCCTTCCATTAGCAGAAATTTCTGCTTGATCCGACCCTAAGGCTTGAACATTTGGAAACACCACTACCATTTTTATTTAAAGTCTTGAGAACCACTTCCCCCATATCATACTATTAACAATTTCAGAGTGATGATAATGAAGGAAAGGGATATTTTTGGAAGGGAGGAGGATTGATATGGCTATATACCTGAGAGGCATTTTTCCTATAATGCTTTCTGAATACGGAGGAAAACAGAGGGGGGATTTCACATTACCCTTTTAAAACCATTACTGTACCGTCTTGGAATAAACTGGTACAGGGACGGCTGTGTCACACAGCCTTTCCCCTACTAGTAAGGAGCCATCTCTGAAGTGGTTTATCATTTCAGACTGCTCCACTTTGTTTTCCCATCCTTTTTTGTTTTTTTTAAAACGTTCTTTTAAGAGCACTATGGCGCTGTAACACAACCCCAAAGCAGCGCAGTAGTGACCCCATTGGGATGTCTGGACCACTGAGATACATGAGATCACTACATCTGCCACCTGAAACAAGTGGACGCTCAGGCACACAAATGCACACACTTCTGGATTTGATTTCTGGAATGTTAGGAAGGGAGGAAGGGATGCTGTCTGGGTTTGTAAATTGTCCTGTCCCCCCCCCCTTTCCCTTACCATGACTGCACTCTCTTTCAGGCCGCCTGGAATTTAAAAATATCTTCCTTTAACTTTTCTCCTTCAGGCACCTTAAATCAAACTGCTTCCCCCCACCCCATGTGGTATTTAGGAACAGGACAACAGACTGCCTTTTCATTCCCCTCTTTCCCAGCCTCCGCTTTACAAGTAGCTATCTTGCCCAAGGAGAATTCCAGGAACTCAAAACCTGTGGCAGGATTTTAAAACCCCCCCCTCACTTTTCCAAGCCACATTAGCTCCTTCCAGCCTTGCAAACAGCATCCTCCTCTTGATGGCCAGCATATAGGGATGCCTACCTCCAGGTGGGACCTGGGGATCCCCTGCACTTACAGGTGCTACAGCTTATCTCCTGCCTACAGGTATCAGTTCCCAGGCATAAAGTGAATGCTGTGGAAGGAGGACTCCATGGTGTTGTACTCCATTGAAATCACTGTTCTCCCCAGATGTAGTGATCTCATATACCTCAGTGGTCCAGGCATCCCAATGGGCAGGGCCGGCTCACCCACTAGGCGAGCTAGGTGCTCACCTAGGGTGAGCCGGCCCACAGGGGTGCTAAACTGCACCCTGCCCCCCCGCAAAAAGCCCCCCGCCACCACCACCAGTGAAGAGCGCCCTGGTGGGACTCAGGAGGCGGCAGCAGAGCTTGCCTGCCTTCCCCCTCTCCCCTTGGGGGGAGAGGAGGTGGGGGCGGCTGCCGCTGCCACCAGTGAAAAGTGCCCCGGTGGGGATCAGGAGGCAGTGGTGGAGTTTGCCCACTCTCCCCCTCTCCCCTTGGGGCAGAGAGGAGGCAGGGGCGGCTGCCGCCACTACCAGCAAAGAGCACCCCGGCAGGCACTCAAAGACAAGCTGGTGCTCAAAGGGAAGAGGTGGGGATTTAAACCCCCGCCCCTTCCCTGGCTTGCAAGCCGGCATGCAAAGGGAAGAGGCGGGGTTTAAACCGGTGCGCCCCGCAGTTATTTTTAGGGCTATCATCCAGCCCATAATATGTTAAGAACAGCACGATACAATGACATAAGAACATAAGAGAAGCCAATGTTGAATCAGGCCAATGGCCCATCTAGTCCACAGTGGCCAAAAATACCAGGTGCCATCAGGAGGTCCAGTAGTGGGGCCAGGACACTAGAAGCCCTCCCACTGCTGCCCCCTCCAGCACCAAGAATAGAGCGCATCACCTGCTCCAGACTGAGAGTTCCCATCTATACCCTGTGGCTAATGGCCACTGATGGACTTCTGCTCCATATGTTTATCTAATTCCCTCTTGAAACTGTCTATGCTTGTAGCTGCCACCACCTCCTGTGGCAGTGAATTCCATATGTTAATCACTCTTTGGGTGAAGAAGTACTTCCTTTTATCTGTTCTAACCCAACTGTTCAGCAGTTTCATGGAGTGCCCACAAGTTCTTGTATTGTGAGAAAGGGAGAAAAGTACTTCTTTCTCAACCTGCTCTATCCCATGCATAATCTTATAAACCTTGATCACGTCACCCCTCAGCCATTGTTTCTCCAAGCTAAAGAGCCCCAAATGTTTTAATCTTTCTTCATAGAGAAAGTGTTCCAACCCTTTTATCATTCTAGTTGCCCTTCTCTGCCCTTTTTCCAATGCTATAATATCCTTTTTGAGGTGTGGAGACCAGAACTATACACAGTATTCGAAATGAGGTCGCACCAATGATTTATACAGGGGCATTGTGATACTGGCTGATATGTTTTCAATTCCCTTCCTAATAATCCCCAAACCTTTGATAGATTCCAGGGCAAGGGTCTGATGTAAAATGTGGCTCCTCAATCGAATGCCTGGTGGAAGAGCTCCATCTTACAGGCCCTGCAGAGCTGTAATAAATTCTGCAGGGACTTGAAATCCTCGGGGAGCTCATTCCACCAGCATGGAGCTGCCACAGAAAAGGCCCTAGCCCTGGTCATGGCCACCCTGGCATCTTTAGGGCCAGGGACATCCAGAAGATTCTGTGTCCCTGAAGGCAGTGCTCTCTGGGAAACATATGGGGAAAGGCGGTCCCTCAGGTATGCTGGCCCCTGACCATAGAGGGCTTTATAGGTAAGAACCAGCACCTTGAAGTGAATTCGGTATGCTAAAGGCATATATGTAAGTGCTGTCAAGTTGCAATTTACGGTGACTCCAGCCCAAGTGAGAAGCACCTCCTCCACAGAGCCTTCCTTGGTGGTCTCCCACTCAAGTACTGACCACACAGCTTCTGAGATTGGGCAGGATCACGCTATACCATGCCACCTTCTGACTTTCCTAGTTACTCCAACTAAAAACACATGAGCCGAAACAAGAAGTTTATTTCTGCTAAAGCCCATGTGCTGTTATATTTTTTAAGCTTCTTACTCTTTCTGATGTCCTGCCCTTGTAAAGAGCCAAGAGACTAACCTTCAGGGTAGATTCTCTTCTCTGATATCCAGAGCACTGATATACTAAAGAGTGGCATACACCCAGGGCAGATGTGCTGTAATCACACATCCTGTAGCTTGACATAGTTCGTTAAACAGTTTATCAGCAGATGAAAGGATAAAGATGTGCAGGAAACTTATCTTCAAAGACATCTACCCATATAGACAATGACCCTCTGGAAAATAAACAGCACAATAAGTCAGCAAGGGATGCCAATTAACCAGAAAATAAATCAGTCCTTCTCTGAGATGCTCAGTCACACACGGGTTCAGTTTGCAGCACATCTGCAGGTTGGAATCAGCATTGACAAATGCTCAATCTGGGTTCAGTTTGCACAAGTCCAGTTATGCAAACGAGCCACTGGAGCATGTACGGTCTTAGACTGCTTTCCTTCGGCCACTGCCACCTCTCCATCTGTTGTTCACCTTCATCATTAGAACAAATTTAGAGCCCAGTGGGGCACCTTTAAGACCAACAAAGTTTTATTCAAGGTATGAGCTTTCGTGTGCATGCACACTTTTTCAAATACATTGGAATGGTAAGCAAGGTTCAAACTTATAGACAGGGGCTGAACTGAAAATTAACGTGTAACATGATGAGGATGTGCAAAGACAAATTAAATAACAAGCTAAGGTTATAAGGTCAACAGTTGTAAAGCAATAAATATGTCAAAATAGCAGATAAATGTGCAAAGATATCTTTTCTAATTGAGGAAAGTAAACTGATACTCTCCATTCTCTCCTATCAGGCATCGAGGTCACTTAACAGCATTTTTTTTATTTTTTTGAGGTGGATGCAGCAAAAAAATTCATTGTTAGAGACTTGAAGATGGAGTCCAACAGGTGGTCCAACAGGTACAAAGGAAACTACCAACCTCAGTAAATGTCTAAACATTAGGAGGATATATTTTTTTATCCCACCCTTCCACTAAGGAGATCAAGCTAGGTATATGTTTCTCCCTTCCCCGTTTTATTCTCACACAGCAGAATGTGAGGAAGCTGAGGCTGACCATGCGTGACTGGGCCAAGGTCACCCAGTAACCATCATAGCTGTGGGGAGATTTGAACCTGGATCTTCCAGGACCTAGTTTAAACTCTAACCAATATACCATACTGGCTCTGTAGGGTGAACTCCTTTTAGGGAAGGAATTCTGAACCAGCCTGAGTTATGAAGATTAACATTTGTATCCATAAGCTAGACGAAAACATCACTACATTTGATTTCCTCAGTAGAGTTCCTAAATAAAACCTCACTGGGTTGGATCCAGTCAATTTTCCCTTTCAGTCTCACCCCATTCCCCCATCAGCCTCCATCAGATATGGTTTTTGCCCACGCATAGACTTTTTGGACTATCTCCCTTGGACTGCCAGGAGATCAAATCATTCAATCCTGAAAGAAATCAACCCTGACTGTTCCCTGGAAGGCCAGATCCTGAAGTTGAAGCTCAAATACTTTGGCCACCAAATGAGAAGGGAGCATTTACTGGAGAAGACCCTGATGCTGGGAAAGATTGAAGGTCAAAGAAGAAGGGGATGGCAAAGGATGAGATGGTTAGACAGTGTCATCGATGCAACGAACATGAAATTGAGCAAACTTCAGCGGACAGTGGAAGACAGGAGGGCCTGGCGTAATCTGGTCCATGGGGTCGTGAAGAGTCGGACTCAACTGTGTGACTGAAGAACAACAAGCCTTTTTGGTGGTTAGAGAGGACACCATCCTCCCATTTTCACCAGTGGAAATGCTGCCTCAATCCAAAACAATGGGTTAGTAATTTCCACTGATTTCTCCATTCTTATTGCAGTCCCCTGTCATGTCATTCCTCAGGGTTTTCTCTTCTGCAGGAGCAGCATTTCATGGAGATCAGCAGGATGCCACAGGAAGGGGAGGCAAGGAAGTTCCCTTCTGCCACTCGAAAATTTAGTTTGTCTTTCAGGAGGAGTAATCAGATGCAGTTAAATTATAGCGTCGTGTGACCTGATGTAACATCATGTGACCTGACTACTGAATTTGACTGCTGCATGGCTTTGCCATAAAAGAATCTAGCAGTCTTATTCAATGCCTGCCAATGGAAGTTTTGCCAGATGTATTGTCAGCCTCCGTACAGATAACAAATTCTGCATTGACTTCTTCTTAAGAACATAAGAGAAGCCAATGCTGAATCAGGCCAATGGCCCATCTATTCCAACACTCTGTCACCGAGTGGCCAAAAATACCAGGTGCCATCAGGAGGTCCAGCAGTGGGGCCAGGACACTAGAAGCCCTCCCACTGCTGTCCCCCCCCCCCAGCACCAAGAATAGAGTGCATCACTTGCCCCAGACTGAGTTCCTATCTATACCTTGTGGCTAATAGCCACTGATGGACTTCTGCTCCATATGTTTCCCTCTTGAAACTGTCCATGCTTGCAGCTGCCACCACCTCCTGCGGCAGTGAAGGTATTCTTCCTAAATATGGCATTCTGTTCTTTAAAAAAATGTTTTGTTCCAGCCTCGAGCTCACTGGAATATCAATGTGTTTAAACACAGTTCCTTATAAAAGTACACAATATATCAGAAGATATAAAAATCTCTTTAAATTTGAGCAAGCTTATAAAGAAATGCCTATCTTGCTGATAGCACAGGCCGTCACCTTATGGCCATGTTCAAGAGGTCACAGTAAAAGCAGTAGGAAATTGTTCCTCTGCATTCCCCTAAAAGATCAAAGTCTGTGTCAAAGAGATGGTGGTGGAAAGTGCCATCAAATCACAGCTGACTTATGGTGACCCTGTGGGGTTTTCAAGGCAAGAAGCATTCATAGATGGTTTGCCATTGCCTGCCTCTGTGTGGCACCTAGGGGTGTGCACTTGGTATATACCAAGCTGAATAAATACACAAAGAAATACCTCATCATTATTTTGGGGGGTATTTATTCAATCGAATCAGATTTTCGAATCTGATTCAGCTACTGATCTAGCTGAGCCCAAAGAAAGGCTGATATTATTCAGCTTTTATTTGGGCTCAGCATGAGTTTACCCACCTTCCAGGTGAACTCGTGCCATTTCCAGGTTCCTTGCATGTGGCTTGGCTTTTGCAAAACCAAGCCGTGGATGTGCTCTCCCTTCCCTCCCCAAGTCATGCTGCGGCAGCAGCACACATCAGCAAGTGAAGGGAAGGCATTTAAAACCTTCCCTTCACTCATTGAGGCATGCCGCCACTGCAACACAAATCAGGGAGGGAAGGGAAAGTATTTAAAACCTTCCTTTCCCACCCTGAGTTGTGCGGTGATGGCACACCTCAGCGAGTAAAGGGGAAATATGTCTCTTTAAATACCTTCCCTTCACTCACTAGGTATGCCACCACCATGCTGTGACATGGGGAGGGGAGGAGAGGGAGGGGAGGGAAGGTATTTCAAGAGATCATAGTCTTTTTAAATACCTTCCCTCGCTGAGACATGCCATAGTGATCATAGTCTCTTTAAATGCCTTCCCTTCAGGGCCCATGTCAGACTGGGAAATTCAAAGTGTTGAAAACCAGATGAGCAGATGTGGGCTTCCACTTATGAAATCATTAGTCCTGAATGTTGAACAGAGCTTAATTTAATATGACTTGATAAGATTGTAAGCATTTGTCCTGCATTGACTCTGTAATTGTTACTACTACTCTGTAAGGTAGGTCTGTGTCATCCCACCATATTGCAGACCAGGGCCAAGGCAAAATGATGGGGGAGTGGTTGAGACTACAGCCTCTGCCTTGGTCAAAAGATGAACTCTGAACCAGCAGCATGTTGGTTCACAGTTCAATCTTTTGGTGGCTAGCTCCGGACTGTATTTCTTGTACAAAACAATGATGATGTGATCGTTATCATTTCACATTCGTTCTCACTGGGTCATCAATCTTTAACCGTGCAATGCACACTATTATGGTATATTTGAGCAAAGAACAGGGGAGAATGAATCTGGTCCATGACAGATTTACCTCAGATTTGGTCTCTTCTGCATTCTCAGTTTTTGTTGCTTGTGTTTCTCTATTGCTTTGTTGTTGTTGTTTGACCACACATGTTTTCATCTCTCTACTGGTTGCTTCAGTATTAAATCACTGATGTCAGGCATAAAAACCTGCAGTTTAAATCTGCAGGGAGATATGCCTGAGATACCCCAAATTACTTTCAAATCGACTAATGGAGGGAGCAAAACACAGGGCTATTTTTGGGCAGGCACAGGAATGGAGTTCCGGCTGGCTCTCAAGTTGGCCATGCCCAGCAGGAACTCATTAGCATGATAGGCCACACCCAACAGCAGAAACTCATTAGGATTGGCTACATCAGGGGTGTGTGGCCTAACATGCAAAGGAGTTCCTGCTTTAAAAAAAAGCCCTGGGTTTTGACAGCAAACAAGGTAAATATAATAAGAAGCAAAAGGTGGGTGTGGCTGGATGACCACACGTCTGGTAATATGGGTGTGTGGCCTAATATGATAATGAGATGTGCTGTCGGGGTGTGGCCTAATATGCTAATGAGTTCCTGCTGGTTTTTTTCTACAAAAAAAGCCCTGGCAAAACATATGCAGGGAAGAAAAAAAAAAACCTGAGGGGGACGCACAAGCAAAAAATAAAATAAAAATGAGAATGTGGAAGAGCCCCTGAACAGTTCCCAAATGATCTGATCACTGAAGTTTCAAGCGATGGCTGGCACATGGGATCACTTACATCTGTTGAACATCTGTTCTCTGGGTGGTTCTAAACCGCCAATAGTATCCTGTCCTTATTAATATTTGAATTTTGGTTCCACAACATTCTATGCTTGCCATAATTGATTCGGCTCAAGAACTGGCAGTCAGAGGACACTGGCCAGGGCTGACTGGCTGCTTGGCAAAGTCCCGCCCACGTCAGCCCCAGTCAGTGTGTTGAGCTCAGTCTGTTCCAGTCCTCCGACAGGAGAGGACCGTCTGGAGTGTGAGCGCAGGGACAGGCCCCCAAGGCTAAGGCAGGTGATAGAAGCCCTTTTCCGCCCCCCCACATCTTCCCCTGGGCCTTCTATGGGGGCAGTAGGCCCAGAGAAGCCCTTTTCTGCCCCCCCACACCATCCCCTGGGCCAGCTCTGGCACAGCTGTTCTCTCAAGGACAGTTTGTGTTAGAGCTCTCTCAGCCCCACCTACCTCACAGGGTGTCTGTTGTGGGGAAGGGGAGGAAAAGGAGTTTGTAAGCTGCTCTGAGACGCCTTTGGGCAGTGAAGGGTGGGGTATAAATCCGATCTCCTCCTCCTCCTCCTTCTTCTTCTATGGGGGCAGTAGGCCCAGAGAAGTCCTTTTCTGCCCCCCCACACCATCCCCTGGACCTTCTATGGGGGCAGTAGGCCCAGAAAAGCCCTTTTCCACCCCCCACACCATCCCCTGGACCTTCTATGGGGCAGTAGGCCCAGAGAAGCCCTTTTCCGCCCCCCACACCATCCCCTGGACCTTCTATGCGGGCAGTAGGCCCAGAAAAGACCTTTCCCCCCCACACACACCATCCCCTGGGCCTTCTGTGGGGGCAGTAGGCCCAGAAAAGCCCTTTTCCGCCCCCCACACCATCCCCTGGGACTTTTATGGGGGCAGTAGGCCCAGAGAAGCCCTTTTCCACCCCTCTTCCCTTCCTTTCCCCCCTTTCCTTTCTTCCTCTCTCCTTTCTTTCACTCTTCCCCCTCTTCCCCCTCCCCCTCTTCCCCCTCTTCCCCCTCTTCCCCCTCTTCCCCTCTTCCCCTCTTCCCCTCTTCCCCCCTTCCCCCCTTCCTTCCTTCCTTCCTTCCTTCCTTCCTTCCTTCCTTCCTTCCTTCCTTCCTTCCTTCCTTCCTTCCTTCCTTCCTTCCTTCCTCCAACCCTCTCTCCCTTCCACCCTCCCTCCCTTCCTTTCTAGGGCCCGTTGTCTTCCACCACAACGGGCTTTGCTCCCTAGTTGTCATATAATTTCTATTGTCCATTATCTGAAGCAATGCTTTATTGGCTGATTGTTGGCTGGATATTCTTGGTATGCAGGTGCTTGTAAGTCTTCTTTTCTGCTCCTGTACTCCATTAAACGCATCTCCGATAAAATGACCTGGCTGCAGAAAATGTTGGAAGCCAGTTCAACGAACCAACAGTTATCTCCTGTCATTGTTACCGCATCACCTAACTATTACGATGCCCAGCACCAGAGCTGGATCCTACCTGTTTTCTGCTCAATCTCACCCAGTTCCTCTCCTCACTGTAGTCCCCGTTCCATGGTTTTTGCACAAGTAGCTCACACAAATCCCAGCATAGCCATTTCAGTGGATCAAAGAAAAACCTGGAAAAGCTAGTGAAACTCAACCCATTGTATATATCACAGTATTTCTTATATCTCCTTCTATGGACCTGATGAACTTGACAGGCAGTAGATTCAGGATAGACTAAAAGAAAGACCTGCTTCATACAACTAACTTACACAGTTCACTAAAACAAGATCTGGAACTGCTCAGTATCTCACATGACTTTAAATTCATGAAGGATAGCTCGATGGCTAAATGGCATTTCCGTGTTCAGAGGAAGGATATGTCTGAGGGGAAGGGCAGCTGTAGGGAAGACCTTCATGCCTTTCTTGTGGGCTTCCCAGGAAGATCAAGTTGGCCACTATGGGCAACAGAATTCTGGACCAGACGGGTCTTTGACCTGATCCAGTGTTTTGTTTTTTAATTGCTTTCAAGGCACAGCCAACATATGTTAACTCTGTAAGGTTTTTTTCAAAACAAGAGATATTCAGAGGTAGTTTGCCATTGCCTGCCTGTGTGTAGCAAACCTGGACTTCTTTGGTGGTCTCCCATCCAAGTACTAACCAGGGCTGACCCTGTTTAGCTTCCAAGACCTGATGAAATCAGACTAGCCTGGGCTATCCAGCAACCATCCTTTTTGCTGTTAGAGAAGAACTTATTTATTTATTTATTTATCTGGGTTTTTATCCTGCCTTCCCATTGATGGGCTCAGAGCGAGTTCCAACAGTGTAAATAAATACAACAATATAAAATACAATACAATTAAAACCACATTTGATGTTTAACCATTACTTGATGAAAGGTCAGTAGGTCTTGCGCTCACAGCACTCTTCACATTCTTTGCATATAGAAGAGAATGTCCTGAACAGAGATATACTGTTTGGAGTTCAAAATTTAGTCAGAGGCATCGCTGGCTCACCCACTAGGGTGCCAGCCCCCCGTCAAACAGCCCCCCGCCCCCCGTGAAACCCCCCGCCACCGCCACTGCTGGTGCTCTGAGGGAAGGGGCGTAGGTTAGAACCCCCGCCCCTTCCCTGGCTTTCCTGGGGCCCCCGCAGCTGCGGAGCGCCCAGGAAAGCCAGTGCTCTGCCACTGCCCCCCCCCCAGTCTCCAGGCCCTACCAAGAGGTTGGCATCTCCAGTGGGGTGGGTGCCCCAGGCTGTCCTGCCTAGGGCGCCCAGACGCCTAGGGCTGGCGCTGGTCAGAGGTGTTTCCATATTCAGACATAATCTCCCCTGTAAAATATCAGGACATGCAAGAAATGTCGACATCCATCACTGATTGGTACAGATGCATGTGCAAATCTGAACACATATGTCTTGGTTCCATCACTGTCGCTTTTTGCCCTCTCTCGAGGAACAGCAAACCGGTACTCTGGTTGCTTCCTTCTTTTACCATATTGCTGGACCACAGTGGCACTTTGAGATGCATATGCCTTCATCATAGGCTTGCCCACTTTAATGCACAGGCACATTGGAGGGGTCTTGCTTTTCTCCTCCTTTGAAGGAAGCATATCATCAATCGGCACTTGGATTCTCTGCAACAGCCATAGCCTGATTTTAGATTTATTATCTAGATCATTTTCTTGACCACCTTTTCAGTCTATATGAGATGCCAGTGAAGATGATCTTGATCCTTCCTGCTCCTTTTTCTCAGGCATTGCTGAGCCAACTTCTGGCAATGGCTCTGTCCTTTCAACAGAACATGAATCACATCCTACCCTTTCGCTTGTAAACTCTTCACTGGTTTGGAAATGAGAAGAACTAAGTGTGTGGTCTATACCTAATTGTTTATTATTTCCCTCTTCCTTGATTTGCGCCTTACATGAATCATCAGGAGGTTGCAACTCATCTTTATTCAGGTAAAATTCAATAAGTTTGACTTTATTCAGCTCCTGGTTGGCATCCAGAGTAGTTTCTACCTTATTTGTTAGTGAACTGCCGCCCTTGTTTATTTCAGGCATTACATCTAGCTTCTCACAGGACTCTGAATCAATGACCTCTTTATGGCCAACCTCATGTTTTGTCCCTGACAAATCTAACTCTGATTGCTCACAACTGCCTTTATTCGTTGCTTGTAGCTGCACTTTGGAGCGCCATTGTAGTACCATTTGGAGAGGGAGTGATGGGTATAACACATAAAACTGACTGACTGAATTGCATGTATGCAAGAGGTATTGCAGTGCATCAGATTCCACAGGTTGTGCCCAGTTTTTGCTACACTGTTTTTTGGTAAATACAATTTATTATTGGATATATTTTCCACGATCATACAAATTAAACAAGTAAATACATATCCATTTCCTTTCACCCTCTCCCCCCGAAAACAAGGCTCCCCGCAGTGCTCCAACCCCATTAATATCTCTTATTCAGTTACATTTAACTAAACTTACTTTATCTTACTAATGGTAACAATTTAAAAATCTAGTCCCTTTCAATTTCTCCTTAGTAGTTGTCAAAGCAAATCAAACCACGTTTTACATCCCAATTTTTCAACAAATATTCTTGAAAGTCTTTCCAATCTTCAAAAAAATTTTCATCTTCTTTGTTATTTAATTTTCTTGTTAATTTGTCCATTTCTGCCATGAACAACATCTTCTTAATCCATTCCCATGTTTCAGGTGTTTTTTCTTGCTTCCAACATTGTGCAAAAGTCATTCTGGCTGCTGTAACCAAATACCATAATAATGTTCTCTTGGTTACATTTATTTCTTTTGCTACGCTTTTTAGTTCCTATACTGTTTAGTCCCTTCTGTTGTTTGTTAGCAGCATTCCCCTCTACAAAGACACAAACTGCCTTGAGGAAATGTTGCAAAGAAGCAGTTCTCATTAGACTGGTTGAGTTCAGGACAATGTTCCCTCTAAGGTGAGCTAGTGTGAGCTAGCTCACAGTTTTTTAGCCTCTGGCTCACACATTTTTTGTCTTAGCTCAGGAAGGATGGCTCCAGAGCAAATCATTTTATGCAGTAGCCAAATCGCTCACTCAGAACTTTAATGCCAGTATCTCACAAAGTAGAACTTTTGCTCACAAGACTCCATGGCTTAGAGGGAGCATTGGTTCTGGGAGGCTCTTTTTGTGCCATGTTTTACTGATGTGCAGATCTACACAGAATTGCCTCCACTTTGAAAACAAGACCAATGGACTTCCCTGAACCAAAACTGCATTGGAATAAAACCTGCAAATTCTGAGAGCCAGGGTGTTGTAGTGGTGAAGAGTGGCAGACCCTGATCTGGAGAACCAGGTTTGATTCCCCACTTCTCCACACGAAGCCTGCTGGGTGATCTTGGGCCAGTTCCAGTTTCTCTCAGACCTCTCTCAACCCCACCTTCCTCTCAAGGTGCCTGTTGTGGGGAAAGGAAGGGAAGACGACTGTAAGCCACTTTGAGACTCCTCAAGGTAGAGGAAAGTGGGGTACAAAAACCCCCTCGATAGCCAGTTTGGTGTAGTGGTTAAGTGCGCAGCCGGGTTTGATTCCCCACTCCTCCACTTGCATCTGCTGATGTGACCTTGGGTCAGTCACAAGCTCTGGTACAACTGTTCTTGAAAAAGAGCAGTTTCTGTCAGAAGTTCTCTCAGCCCCACCTACCCCACAGGATGTCTGTTGTGGGGAGTGGAAGGGAAAGGAGTTTGTAAGCCGCTCTGAGACTCAAAAGTGAAGAGCGGGGTATAAATCTTCTCTCTCTCTCTCTTCTCTCTTTTTAAAAAAATCCAAGTTTTTTGTTGTTGTTTTTTTTTTGTAGAAGGTGCCTGCTAGTTTTTGGGAAGTCTGATCTCAAACATCAATACCGATATATCCTTTCTTCCAGTTGGCCAAGGCATGGCACAATAAGAAACTCAATTCCAATCTTCTGCATACGCACGGTTACAGAATTCATCTAGCAGTACAAATAGGATGAATCAGGTCACCAGCCCTCCGCATCAGAGGAGAGGCACAACGGCTATGGGAGGGAGGGGAGAAAAGCTTAAAAGGGAACGGGCCATGGAGAGACGGAAATAATGTTGAAGGGGTTGCTGGGATACATTTTAAAACGGCAGTAGGCAAAATTGTTCTTGCTTTATTCAATACAGAAAGGCTTTCTGCAGTCACAGTAACAATTACATAAGGGCTACTAGAATAACAGCAGGCAGCATGGCAGCAAAGAAAATCCGATCTATTCTCAGCAGTCCTTTTGGGTCAGTGTAACAATGCCTTTCTGTTCAAGTACCCAACTCATCAACTGCCTACAGTTCAGAAGGCTGAAAAGGGACCAGTGTCCCATACTCTGTGCTTTATACAAGGCACAGAGACTTCACATATAAAGTTCCAAACAGGCATAAAGAACTTGGGCATTTTTGCAAATGATAGAATGGCTGTGAAAATACTCAGCAGGTAACGTGCAGCCTTGGCAGGGGGACGATGACCCTGGAGAACAGGTTGATAAAAAAATAACTTTCTTGCCACACATTGCCCCCTAGAGGCCACTGTAGTAAAAACATGTACGATGACCCTTCCCCCCCCCCCCGTCTTCTGCAAACACAAAGATTAATTCGTCGGAGGATCTCTGTCTCCCAATGCTTCCCAGCCTAAGGGAATGCAGATGGCTAAGTGGATGTCCCCAACTCTGGAAACAGCCCCTTCTGTTTCCAGCTTTCAAGAGACTGCTGAATTGCAACTGGTAACAAAGCTCAAGACAATGCATTCACCTAGAGACTGAATTGAGGCCTAGGTTTCCTGTCTCATTACCAGTGCTGATTTCTCCACTCCCACTACCTCTCTGTATATCACACCTAATCCAATCACACCTGCTATTGTCATTTGCCTGCTAATGTCATTTGGCATCTGAAATCATTCCATTTTCCCAATAGATAGGAGAGATGGACTCACATTCTAGTGGCATCTGAAGAAGTGAGCAGGGACTCACCAAAGCTCAGCCCCTGCCACAAATTCTGTTAGTGCTGCAGGACTCTTACTCTTTTCTATGGCTTTCAACAATGTGAGGGCAAGGTGGGAGTTTGCAGTAGAAGGTGGGAAATGCAGATGCACTGTTCTGCAGCCAGGGCACACCCTTGGATCCAACCAATGCAAACTTCTTGAATTAGTGCCTACTCTGCAGATTTCCATTTGCCTGCTCCTACCAGGCAACCCACTGCTGCACCTTCAATCTGCCATCTTTGATCATTTGAGGAGCGGGAGGAAAAAGTGGGAGGAAACAGCATCCATGGTGATGCTCTGAGAATTTTCTCTTAGTCTCAATGGTCTTTACCATAGAGATTAGAGGAAATTCCTAGCACGTAGGCCAGAAGTGGTGTCATAGCCTCTAGAAATTCCACCCTCCTCAGGAACCACTCCAAAAATATCATTATATTGGCCAACACAGTGCTGTGAACACTACTACCCCACTGTGTCCAGAGAAAGAGTCCATATTTCTGATCTCCAAACAAAAGTAGCTAATTTTAACAGAATTAATCCATTTGAGCTGATTAGCACATAATTATTACCAACGCTCTTGTTTGTAAACAAATCAGCGTTTTCCCGCTCTCAAAGATATTTTACAACAAAACGAGGGATACAGGGAATGCAGAAGATTTCTGTCCCCCCAAACAAATGCTGTATTTAATAGGTGGTAGCTGGGATTACAACTGATCTCCAGTTGACAGAAATCATTTTACCCAGAGAAAATGGCCACTTTGGAAGCTGTTCTGTGCACCCCCCAAAGACCCCCTCTCCAAACCCTGCCCTCCTCAGGCTCCACCCCCCCCCCAATCTCCAGGTATTTCCCAACTCAGAACTGACAACCCTATTAGATGCTGCAGGTAAGTATCCCAAACAAGCAACAGATAGATTTCACTTAATGGCTAACAAAAAGAGAGCAGGGCCTCACTGTGAAATAGCCTGCTGGACGTGTATGTTGAACAGGCAATGGGTAATAGCCTGGCATGGGGCCCAATAGCTAGCCGCTTGCCTTGTGTGGCGAATGACAAACAATGTGAAATATTTCTTAGCAAAGGAAGGATGAACAGTATCAAAAAGACAAACAGCATACCCAGTTATCAGAAGAAGTTGTCCTGAAAAGAGATAAGGCCTTAAGAGAGGGACGTCCACCTTGCCTCAACAAGGACCAGGATTTTCTAGGCCCTGGCCCCTACCTGGTGGAATGAGCTTCCATATGTGATCAGGGCCCTGCAGAACCTTTTACAGTTCCAGAGGCCTGTAAGATGCAGCTGTTCCTCCAGGCTTTTAGCTGAAGTGGCAGGCATTCATACCTTGTTGGGCCTCCCCTCCAGTGACCCAGATCTGAGTAACCATCTGGAACCCCAACTTGTGGCAGACCTCATCTGTTGAGGCTCTGGTCAAGAGTATCATATACTACAATTCATATTTTAATTTTGATATACTTTAATTGGCTTTAACTGTTATTTGCATATTGATATGATTGTTGACTTGGTATGATGGAACCACTCTGAGCCTGCTATGCAGGGAGGGTGGAATGTAAATCAGATCAAGTAAATAAATATAAATTAGCAACACTATCCTAAAACAGAAGTATATCCTTCTAAACCCATTGATGTCAATGGATTTAGAAGAGTATAACAATGCTTAGGGCTGCATTGTAGGTTACTCAGCCTCCAGAAACAAAACTTGCATGTAAGACTTGAACAACGTATTTTTTTAAAAAATCAACCAGGAGATTAATAAAGAGAAAAAGAACTCTTGATTGTAAATTATCTTGCAATCTCCATCTGTCTTTGTGGGATGTAGCACCAGGCAAAAATCTATTAATATCTATCGTATAGCCTTTTGCAGACTTAATATGCAGCTTGCACAATTTCACTCCTTTATTTCAACTTCCTCTGCTTGCCTTTTAAAGTGATTAATACTCAGAGCCTCGGAAGCATTGATTAAATAAAAGTGTATGGGGGGGATAACCTGTCAGTTATATATCACTAAAAGCATGGCTCTTGTAAGCAAACAATAATAATAATAAAAGATAAAATTATATCAAAGTGTGCCTCTGAGCATAAAATTCAATCTAGCCTTTTTTAAATAGTGGTGCACATTTGTAGACTCTTTGGAATGACTTGTTCTAAGTGGGAAAAGATGTCGGTAATAAGTCAGTAAGTAATAGTAAATTGCTCAAAGAACAGGATGTAGAATGCATTTCCTCGGGATTAGTGCAAGAAGCAGATCTGTGTGCTTTTTTCATCAAAAGAGGATGGTCTCCAGATCTTTACTGTATACTCAAGAAGCGGCCGAGATCCAGAAGAACCACAGCCTTTAATTAAGTCTGCATTCCCACCTTCTCTGAGAGATGGGAAACGCTTGACAGCCAATGCAAACTGTTTTTTTTTTTTTTTTAATCTTACCCTTTAATTTATTTCGTGTGAAGAAAGGCTTGCCATAACAACCTTATCGACTCTGAAAGTTATAACCCAAACAAATGTAATCTGCAAAGCATTTGCTTATTTAGCAACGCTTCCTGGGAAAGTGCTGCTTTGTCTTCACATCTTTCTCTGAAGGAATTCGAGCATTTCCATTTCTTCACTTTTTGTCTCAATGCTACCTACACATATTCATCCTTGTCCAAAAACAGCCATTTTTTTTTTTTGCTCTCCTGTCAGAAATAACCTTTCTTCGCCCAGGAGTCAAAAGACCCTGACCGGAGCTTCTTAAGAGTTCAGTCTTCATGGAAACAGACATACAAAATGGCAGACAAGTGCAGGTGCGAGCTTCAAAGAAACTGAGGGCTTATAGAAAGCGATGTCCTCAGTAGAGAATGGTTTTGACTAGGGTTGGGAAATAGCTAGTTTTGAAATGAAGATACCCGTATACCCCAGAACAACTGTCTTACTTAGAGTTCTACATCTCCAAAGATTTCATCTGCACAAGCCTCTGTCTCTCGGCTTAGTAAGATGTACAAACCTGACTTTTTATTACTTTACTTGTAGCTTTTAAAAATGTCTGTAAGCAGCTGGTGGAAAGTGCTAAGTTGCCGGTTTATGGCAACCCCACGGGGTTTTCAGAGGAAGAGATGTTCAGAGGTGGTTTCCCATTGCCTGCCTTTGTGTAGCAGCCCCAGAATTCCTTGGTGATCTTCCATTTTATGAGATCTTACAATCTTGGGCTAGCCTGGGCCATCCAGATTAGGGCACTTGTAAACTGATGATGGTGGTGGTGGCAGTGGTGGAGGAGGTGGTGGTGGTGACGTAGGACACGGGACCAGTGAATGTGATTTATGAATGTGATTTTTGATATTTTTCTTGACATGTAGAATGACAGCTGTCACTGCGCCTTATTAGGAGTTGGATTAAAGTGAATTTAGATTTTAATATTTAGCCTAGATGGAAGAGCTGTAGAGTAGGATTGATTAGAGTATTATTTTAATGGTTAAAGGTCTTTTTATTAGAGTCAGAAAATAATGGAATGGAATGCACACTTGAAATTATAAGCTCTCGAGTTGAAGGACATCTGAGAAGTAAAGCTATGAGATGGAAAGACTCTGAGTGCTCTCAAAACAAATACCTTTTCTGTGTAGAGCAGCACATCTGGCCCCAGAAGGTCTGCCAAGAATTAAGTTTTGTGCATCTTATCAGGAAACTCCCTAGTTTCAGGCTGAAGCAAATAAGCCAGGAATGATGCCAAAAGAAGACCCCTCTGTTCATTGATATTTCCCACTGTTCCAGGACCAGATAAGTGGACACAATTACTGACACTTAAGATTCCAATAGGGGTTTCCCAATAAAGAAGTTGCAGCTCAAATGATGCTCTGATGATGACACCTGTCGAACACCAATTAAGGATTTCTTTCTATGTAAATTGTCATGATGTCATTTGGAGTATGAGTACTATTGCCCTTCCTGGTTGGGGGCAGAATACAGCTTGGTGTTACTGCATGCCAAGATATCCAGTCCTGTATTTTCCTGATTATTGCAATAAACAGATATTTATCCTCTCCCTAGAGTCCAACCGTGTGTTCCTTATTCGGACCCAATGGTACACAGGGCACAGATTTGTGCATCAACAATGATGCATATTTTTATTGTCTCATTCATCCAAGAAGGAGGAGAAGGAGATTGGATTTCTATCCCACCCTTCACTACCCAAGGTGGCTTACAATCTCTTTTTCCTTCCTATCCCCATAACAGACACCCTGTGAAGTAGGTCGGGCTGCATGTGGGGAATCAAATCCAGTTTTTCCAGATGAAAGTCCATGCTCTTAAGCACTACACCAAACTGGCTCTCAGCATGATGTACATAGTTTCTCCCATTTTATCTTCATAACAATCCTGAGAGGTAGGTTACGCTGAGAGAGAGGCTGACCTAAGTTCATTCAGCGAGCTTCATGGCAGGGTATGGGTTTGAACTTGGGTTCTCCAAGATCCTAGTCAGACACTTTGCAAAAGACTGGATATAAATATTTTAATAATACCTTTTGTTCATGTGTATCAAAATCCTTCATTTGATTCTCATTCCATTGTGTGATGTCTGTCTCCTCAGACAAAGCACGACTCACATGTTGAGATCAATGTATGAAGAATGGGTATGTGGAGGAATAGTGGCATCATAATCCTCCCGTGCAGCTATAGGACTCCTCATATAAGTGAACAGATGATGTTCAAGTCAACAAATGTTGGGCAAGAATGTGGAAACCCCCAGCCATTTCATTAAGGGTTAACATGTTAACAACTGCAGCTTTTATGAGTATTGGAGACTTTATCAATAGAGAGGCAAATCCCAACATTTCTAAATGTATAAATAGCAACAAAACAAAACAACACAGGGATGTTCAAAAACCCACTGGTTTATCTGGCAGGATGCTCTCGGGATGTAAGCCAGGAGTAGATTTTTCAACAGACTGTTTGTAAGCAGTTTATGCCAGTTCATCATTTTTTTGATATATTCCAACAATACAGTGCAGCGTCATGTAGTCAGCAGCATTTCATACATGTATGTATATTTGTTTGTTTGTTCAATCTATACCCCACCTTCCCCGCCGAAGGAGGCTCAGGGCGGCTTACAGAAAAATTAAAACAAATAAAACAGAACATTTATGAAACCAGTTCATAAAGTGCTACTATACAGTATTGCATTGCATAGCGATGGTGAGACAGAGTAATGAATCAGACATAGTGGGAGTATAATCAGCATTGATATTAGGACTATTATCTTAGTCCATTTATGCCAGTGAGGCACAGGCTGCCAATGATGGTTCCATGGAAGTTGTCTGGTTGCAGACCACAGCCCTAGAGTCCAATTGATATGAAACAGTTTCGTATGGTACCAGAGGGAGGGGCTGGGGTTCAGCTATTCTACCACCTCTCCCCTAGCTCTGTACTGTTGTGAACGGGAAACCAGATCTGGTTTGCCCTGATCAGCCTCCTAATGGACAGACATACTCAGTGTTATTCCTGAGCAGGAAACTCCTGGCCAGGGAACAACATCTGTTAGCACTGGAGAAGGAGTGTTTGGCTATTGCGTGGGCTCTAGGGAAACTAAGGGCTTAAGTGTGGGCATGAAGATCATTCTCCACAGTACTGGCTCCACAACACTAAGAGCAGTAATGGCAAATTGTTCCAGTGGAGTTTGCTTCTACAAGACTTTGATTTTGACACCATTCATGTCCATGGGCATGAAAATGTGAGAGCTGATGCTTTATCTAGGAGAATGTAAGCTCAAAGGTGTGGTCTGTACCAAAAGAAAAAGAATGGTTGGTGTGTGTATGTAAACATGAAAAGTGTTATTTGTGCAATTAACTATTTGCTTATACTCTTTCTATAAATCAATGTTTATATTGCTTGTTAATATTACTGGGATGTCAATAGTAAGCATGCCTCATTGACCAGACAGAGATCCAAAAAAGGTCTCACTTGTGTCAATGAGCTTCCAAAGGAGGATTGATAGAAGGATGGATAGAAGGTTGTCCTGCCCCTGAAGGGGAAAGCAGCCACTCACCTGACCCTGTGGGAGTGCTGCTCCAGCATCCAATCACCTTTGAGAAAGGGGACTGAATGTTGGAGGGAAAAAACAACAACATAAGTTCAGTTCAGTTCTGTCTCAGGGAGAGAGCAGTGAGAGCCCTGGTCTGACTCAGGAGAAGAGCAAACAGAGTGAAGGGTGGCTCTGCTTGGCAATGTGGCAGACTGGTTTGGCTCTGTCTCGGAGAGAGAATGGAGTACAATGATGGTTAGGCCTGTCTCTGATAATGAGCACACCTTGTACCATTTAGTCTGACTCCTGGGAAAGGGCAGGCGGGTGTGGGTGGAATCTTGTGTGCATTTTAGGCTCCAGGCTAGTAGTTGCTAAAAGCCTGTTTATGCTTGAAAGCATTAAAGAAAATCAAAACGACTCTCTAATTTAATGTGCCACAGCCGGGTTTCTCTTTCATCCATTTTGGAGTCCCATGCGGCTGATCTGTTCCTTGAGACTTATTATAAAGAAACAAATCTGCTTTGTTGTTAATATAATTCCTGCCTCAGTTGACCTCCATATTCTGCTTGTGTGCCACAAAATAGTACTCATACCTCACAGCAGCAAACCCAAAAGCTAGACACTTGTTCCCTTTAGAACACCTGGCAACTGAGGAAGGTGTCGGCATATGGTTCAAAATAAACCTGGTTCCCCCCAAATCATAGGAGGCTGTGTGGGTCTCCTCAGTTGACAGAAATGGCCTGTCACAGGGGTTGAGGTTCAGCTATTCTGCCACCTCTCCCTTAGCTCTGCACTATGAACAGGAAGTCAGATCTGGTTTACCCTGATCAGCCTCCTTCCTAAAGGCTTTTAAGGGCCCTGGCCATGCCTGTAGCTTGCCCAGTAACTTCCCTCTACCCAGAAGCCCTAGGGGTGTGTGAGCCCACCCATAGGACTAATTGTGGCCTTGGATCCTTTTCTTCCAAGGGGGGAACCACCAGACAGCTGGTTGTCAGACAGCTGTCTGCCAAAGGGTGCTCTGTAAATGACTAGCTCAGTCTTGAAGGATCGGCCGCCATTGATCAGCTGGCTGGTTGGAGCCTCTTTAGAGTTGTCCCACTGCGTTTGCTGGATACCATGCTTGGTGCTGGAAGGCACCAAGAAGAAAGGGGGTCTGGGTCATCTCTGCCAATCCAGATAGTAGTTGTAGTTTCCCTCCTCCCTTTTTATTGTTGTTGTTCAGTCACACAGTTGAGTCCAACTGTTTGCGACCCCATGGACCACATTACGCCAGGCTCTCCTGTCTTCCATAGTGCTCTGGAGTTTGTTTAATTTCATGTTTGTTGCCTCGATAACACTATCTAATCATCTCATCCTTTGCCATCCCCTTCTTCTTTGACCTTCAATCTTTCCCAGCATCAAGGTCTTCTCCAGTGAGTGCTCCCTTTTCATTTGGTGGCCAAAGGATTTGAGCTTCAGCTTTAGTATTTGGCCTTCCAGGGAACAGTCAGGTTTGATTTCTTTTAGGATTGACTGATTTGATCTCCTTGCAGTCCAAGGGACTCTCATGAGTCTTCTCCAGCACTATAATTCAAAAGAATCTATTCTTTGGCGCTCGGTCTTCTTATAGTCCAACTCTCGCAACCATACATTACTACTGGGAATACCATTGCTTTGACCATACGGATTTTTGTTGGCAGGGTGATGTCTCTACTTTTTATTATGCTGCCTAGATTTGCCATCACTTTCCTCCCAAGGAGCAGGCATCTTCTAATTTCATGGCTGCAGTCACTGTCTGCAGTGATCTTGGATCCCAGGAACATGGCCATGTGGCATGTGGCAGAGTGACTTCTCCTTCTATTTGCCAAGGAGTGATGGGGCCAGATGCCATGATCTTAGTTTTTTTGATGATGAGTTTCAAGCCAACCTTTGCCCTCTCCTCTTTTACCCTCAGCAAAAGGTTCTTTAGGTCCTCTTCACTTTCTGCCTACAAGGTAGGCTCCAACAGTACGTGGAGAGAGAACTGCCAGAAGTACAAGCTGGGTTTTGAAGAGGTAGAGGAACTAGAGATCAAATTGCCAACATTCGCTGGATTATGGAGAAAGCAAGAGAATACCAGAAAAACATCTACTTCTGCTTCATTGACTATGCTAAAGCCTTTGATTGTGTGGATCACAATAAATTATGGCAGGTTCTTAAAGAGATGGGAGTATCGGACCACCTCACATGTCTCCTGAGAAACCTGTATAAGGGTCAAGAAGCAACAGTTAGAACCGGATATGGAACAACTGATTGGTTTAGCATAGGAAAAGGAGTACGACAAGGATGTATATTGTCACCTTGCTTATTTAATTTATATGCAGAGTACATCATGCGAAATGCTGGCCTGGATGAATCACAAGCTGGAGTTAAGATTGCTGGAGAAAAGATCAATAACCTCAGATATGCAGACGATACCACTCTGATGGCAGAAAGTGAAGAGGACCTCAAGAGCCTCTTGCTCAGGGTGAAAGAGGAGAGCGCAAAAGTGGGCTTGAAGCTCAACATCAAAAAAACTAAGATCATGGCATCTGGCCCCATCACTCCTTGGCAAATAGAAGGGGAAGTCGTAGAAGTAGTGACAGACTTCACGTTCCTAGGATCCCAGATCACTGCAGATGGTGACTGCAGCCATGAAATTAAAAGACGCCTGCTCCTTGGGAGGAAAGTGATCGCAAACCTAAACAGCATGATAAAAAGCAGAGACATCACCTTGCCAACAAAAGTCCACATGGTCAAAGCAATGGTATTCCCTGTAGTAATGTATGGCTGCGAGAGTTGGACTATACGGAAGGCCGAGCGCCGAAGAATAGATTCTTTTGAACTATGGTGCTGGAGAAGACTCTTGAGAGTCCCTTGGACTGCAAGGAGATCAAATCAGTCAATCCTAAAAGAAATCAACCCTGATTGTTCCCTGGAAGGCCAGATCCTGAACCTGGAGCTCAAATACTTTGGCCACCAAATGAGAAGGGAGCATTCACTGGAGAAGACCCTGATGCTGGGAAAGATTGAAGGTCAAAGAAGAAGGGGACGGCAAAGGATGAGATGGTTAGACAGTGTCATCGATGCAACAAACATGAAATTGAGCAAACTTCAGTGGACAGCGGAAGACAGGAGGGCCTGGCGTAATCTGGTGCATGGGGTCGCGAAGAGTCGGACTCGACTGTGCGACTGAACAACAACAACACTTTCTGCCATTAGAGTGGTATCGTCTGCATATCTAAGGTTGTTGATGTTTTTTCCAGCAATCTTAATTCCGGGTTCTGAATCATCCAGGCTGGCATTTCACATGATGTACTCTGCATATAAATTAAATAAACAAGGTGACAATATACATCCTTGTCGTATTCCTTTTCCTATGCTAAACCAATCAGTTGTTCCATATCCTGTTCTGTTGCTTCTTCACCCTTATACAGGTTTCTCAAGAGACATGTGAGGTGGTCTGGTACTCCAATCTCTTTAAATTCCACTTGCGGCACATCAGCCAACCCTATCAGCAAGCTACAAGCAAATTAATCAAAATCAAAGCAAAATTGCTGACACAATATCTCATTTTGTTCCTCATCTTGGTTTCTCTAACTTGATGGGGGAAAAAAATGGTTGCCATTTCTTGAATATACAGTAAGTGGGTATCAATTCTAAAAGCTATGCCATTAACCAGAAATATTATGGAGTCAGGGCATTGTTACGAAGCTGTCACAATTAGAAACAACTAATGTTAGGATTATGATGTCTTCTTTACTTAAAATATACGATACACAATTTCAATTATGTTAAACCATATTAATTTATGACTCTTTTACATAATATCATTCAAATGTTATGTTTTTAAATATATCCAACATTGTTCTGAACCTTTATAATATGTTTGTTGGTTTATGTTTCAGGTTAAACATCTATATTTGTCTTTCAGTATGAAAAAAAAATCTTCTGTATGAACTTTGAAATTTTGAAAAAAATAATTAAAAGGTTTATTAAAAATTAATCAGGCTACTAGTCTGGGTAAATCATTTTTAAAGTCATACAATTTGGTGTTTGTTTAATTCCATATATCCTTGGGGTTTACAAGGCAAAAGGAACTGAAACTGAAACACTACAGCTACTACATAGCAGCAAAGCTGTTTGACAGTGAAGCAAGCACGTTTCAGGTTCATCCCATGAGTAATCACAGCTGTGGGACATGGTAGGTCTTTCAAAGCATTCACAAGCTCCTCAGCATCAGCTGACGAGTTACCAGTTGGAGACCCTTGAAGACTCTAATCTCATCACATGTTCTCGGTCATACATTGGGCAACATAGTCAAATGTTTATAAGTCTGAAATAATCCATTATGAACCTATGGACTTCCCTTACAAGGTCTTGATTATTCCCAAGTCCCATTGAGCTCTGCACTTTGCTGGATGGCATTTATTAAATCAAATTGTATTTCCAGTCATCGTATTTTTTTTTCCCCCTGTCTGATCCCGCTGCTCAATGCTATTAGCCAAGAAGGAACTCAGAGGGAAATTACCACAAGAACAGCATGCAACAGTCAAAACCTAAAGATGACTGAATATTGCAGTTTGAGTTGGCACATATACAGCATCAACCATTAACCAAAGTTACTACTAACCTCAAGTGTATGGGGAGGTGTGTGTGTGTTAAGGTCAACTATTTTCTGTTGGTTTTTAACAATATATGGATTGGTTCCAGTCAGCTTTTTATTCTCAGTCTTCCTCAGCTCCCCTCACAGATTGGGTTGCTAACCGCCAGGTGGGACCTGGAGATCTCCTGCTATTACAATTGATATCCGGACACCCTGAGCCTGCTTCGGCAGGGAGGGTGGGGTATACATTGAATAAATAAATACATAAGTAAATAAATACATAAGTAAATAAGGTCAGTTCCCCTAGAGAAAATGGCTGCTTTGGAGGGTGGACTCTATGGCATTATATCCTGCTGAGGTCCCTTTTCAGCTCCCACCCCCCAAATCTCCAGGTATTTCCCAACCCCAAGTTGGCAACCTTACTCCCAGATGGCTTTTCTCCATAAAGGACCCATGATCCTTAACCTTAGCCTTTTTGGTGGTCACCTCCTCCCTTTTCCTGCAGCTGAAAAGCCAGTAGGGTCTAACCTAGAGTTGTCAACATCCGGTGGGGCCTGGGGATCTTCCCGAATGATACCTGATCTCCAGACTACAGAGATTTAGTTCCTTGGGAGAAAATGACTGTTTTGGAGGGTGGACTGTATGGCATTATATCCCACTGAGGTCCCTCCTTTCCCAAACCCTGCCCTCACCAAGGTCCACCCCCAAATCTTTGGAAATTGTCCAACACAGAAGAGGCAACCCTAATCCAAGTCTATGTCTTCAAGGTAGGCAACAGTGAAGAGAGATTGGCTTAATATCCCCCCACACACACACAAAACAAATATTATTGCACAACACATCCCAAATCCAAACTACACAATGGAGGGGCAGGGCTGCACCCATAATCCCCATCTTCTGGTCACAAAGTTGAAGTATGAGCAGAACCTATGTAAGTACAAGCGGGAGCCAATCGTGGCAAAAAAACCCCTGAAACAAACTGTTCCGGGTTTTCCCGGTCACACTGCGCTGACTGATGTGGGAGCATACCGGGAAGATGCACGCGGGAGCATTCAGACTGCTGGCCCGGAGGCATGACTGTAAATGGCTTTTCCCTGGTAATCCAGCTATGTGTACATGTGTGCATGAATGCATATGCGCTCATGCACATAAGCACATCTGGCCAATTTGGGGACGATCCCATTGCACCGGCACCACATTGGGCAGTAGAGCAGAGCACAGCCAATCATATCGCTGCTGCCTTATGCGCAATGCAGGTTGCTCCCAGCTTTTTGGGTTGGCATTCACACTTCCCGGAAGTGGAATGAAGTGGGCTAAATGGACTCTCAGGGATTTGCTACCACTTTTACCAGGTATCTTTTAAATGTGGGAGCGAAGCAGAACAGCACGGGTTGACTACGGGTGGGGAACGCCAGGCAGATGTGCCTGTGTGAACACTCCCTTTAATCCACTTGTAAAATATGGCTGAAACGTGGCTATAGAAGGGCAAACTGCCAGTCTGAACTCAGCCTAAATAATCCAATTTTCATCCATTTTCAGTGCACTTTCCAACTGGATTTTGCCAGTTCAGACAGTAAAATCCAGTTGGAAAGTGCACTGAAAGTGGATTACTTAGTGTGTGTGACTGAAGCCATAGACTGTGCATGCACAATCATGAACTCTGCCTGTGGAAAGGTTCCAAGTCATAGGAGACACCCTTTTGATTGTGACTCCATTCAGACTTTCACCTTGAAGGCCTGGAAGTCAGAATGTTCCTCCGGTTTTCAGTGAGTCCATGCAAAGCCCTCATTCCTCACTGGAGGGCAGGAATCAATCGAGCTGCTGACCTGAAGGTGTGGGATAAAGAGATCAAACAAATGAAGTACCAAATAAAAACTGGAATTCAGGAAATCTGTGATCTGATCTCACTTTTCTGCAAGGTCCCTTCCAACTCTAACTTTCTATGATTCTCCAGGTTTAATAGCAATTATGGAGAGCCTGAGCCACATTGAAAACATGCCTACAGTGTCCCTGGAGTGCACCACCTCACAGGATGGACCATATGATTGAATGAAGCATCCACTGACATAAAGCCCTGACTGCATATGGAAAACGAGAGACAAAAGATTCTAGCCTAGCTTTCTCCTTGATGTGCCAGTTTTCTATAATAGTGAGGTGTGGGGAGGAATTTCCTTTGGGGACTGCAGAATCAGCCTGTCTTGGAAAGGGTTGCATCCCCCCCCCCGGAAGGAACAGGTTCATAGCTCGGGGGTGCTGCTGGTTTGTAGCCTACAGATGGAGACTCAGGTCTTCTCTGAGGTACCTTTGGCCAGTTCTGCAGCTATGACTCTTCCTCAAAAAGCATGATCTGGCCATGGTGATCTATGCTCTGTTCAACCCTAGATTAGATTACCATGATGCATACTGTGTGGGGCTGCCTTTGAAAATGGTCCAGAAACTTCAGTTGTTTCAAAAGATGGTGGCCAGGCTATGGTTAGGACTCGGACTAGGTACATGGAACAAAAAGGGGCCACAGTGGCTTACAGATTAAGATGCTGAGCTGCAGATGGAAAGGTCTGTAGTTCGGAAGTTCGAGACCCTAATGCCACATGATGGAGTGAGCTCCCGTCTCTGGCCCCAGCTCCTGCCAACCTAGCAGTTTGAAAGCAAGAAATCGCAAGCAGATAAATAGGTACCGCTTTGATGGGAAGGTAACAGTGTTCCGTGTACCTCAGTGTTTAGTCATGCCAGCCACATAACCATGGAAACATCTTCAGACAGCGCTGGCTCTTCAGCTTGGAAAGGGAGATGAGCACTGCCCCCTAGCATAGCTTGTTGTTGTATATTGTTATTTACTTATCTTACAGGTCTTTTGACTCAAGGTCTAGAACAGATCAAGATCCAATCCTCTTACAGGCAATCACCACAGCTAGATATTTAGCAACTGCTAAGGTAGTTTTCTGATCCTCATCTACAAGGAAAAATAGGACAATGTTTTGAGACAGTAAATTCACATAACCTATTAAGAGGAGGGACAAATGCCTTTCTCTCAAATCAGACCAGATTTCACACTCCAATAAAATATCTTCCAAGGACTCGAGCTGATCAGATCCATGTTTACAAACTGTATTACAATACACTGTGCCTGTGAACTGGCCTTCCAATATGGCTGAGGGAAAAGAATTTCGCTGAGTGAGCATAAATGCTCTTCTATAACGAGGTCTTTTAAGTAGCCCGGGATAGCATAAGAGAAGGGAACTCCAAAGAGCACTGGTGAGTGCACACACCCATGCCCTCAATAAGGTACTTATTCTATCCAGATGCAGTCCTGAGGGCTTTATTTATTTTATAATGTTCATATGGATATTGTTACATTATTTTACCTGTAAGTCACCTTGAACAGGACTTTGAAGAGGAGGCATATCCTAAATAAATAAATAAAGCCTCCATTTGGTTGGCCTCTCTCTTTCCCCCTCCGTCTTCATCAGGATTAATTTTGACCATAGTGGGAAGTTGACTTCATTCACACTGCATTTGCCACATCACATAAGTGTGTGTGTGTGTGATATGCATCCCCACCACCACACGGTTTGACCACCTCAGCGTGGTGTAGTGGCAGAATCTAATCTGGAGAACTGGGTTTGATTCCACATTGCTCCACTTGAAGCCTGCTGGGTGACCTTGGGCCAGTCACAGTTCTCTCTGCTCTCTTTTAACCTCCCCCCCACCTCACAAGGTGCCTGTTGTGGGGAATGGAAGGGAATGTGATTGTAAGCTGCTTTGAGACTCCTTACAGTAGAGAAAAGCAGGGTATAAAAACCTTCTCTTCTTCTTCATCTGTCACAGGTCTTTGCTAAGAAATTTAGAACTTGCTTCTGTACCACAGCATGTACGATTTTTTTTCTCAGTAGACTGAGGGTGACTTCTTCCCCCAATTAAAGAAAATTATTCTGAAATATAGAATACACAATTATTTATGGGCAATGTTCACTGCTAGCCTCATAATCAGTTAAAGGAGATTTATGGGTGAAAAATTAACATGTATGGAAATGAGGCAAAGAATTTTAAATTAAAATCACTGAGTTTTGTGACTTACTTTCGGTTTATCGCATAAAATATGTTCGTTCAAGCTGTTCTAAAATGTTGTTGGTGAGTTTCATACCTAGAATACTCATTAACTCTCAGGAAAGCAATAGGTAAATTACTATGGTGAGGATTTTTTATATATATATATATTACTATTATAGTTCAAGTCAATGCAATTTAATAGAGAGCCTGGAACATCATATTTTATTATGCTCTATATTTTTAAATCTGGGATTTATTCATCAAATTTAAAGGGATATCTCCATGGCTGATTATGTATAAATACCAAGAATGCTTGGATTTGATAGAAGAGTTTGCTCCAAAGAGAATTTGCTCTAGCAGAAATTTCCAATAAAAGTCACACACAGAGAAATGCCTGTATCCTTGCAGAGAGATCCACTTGAGGCGGGGACTTTTGCGTTCAACAAGAACAGTGTTAAGACTCCCAGTTTGCTTCTGAACTCAGTTCAGGGTTTGGTTGTAAAGTGTGAAGGCCTAAATGGCTTACATTTAGGGTATCTTAACTGGTTTCGGGGTCTGCCTGGATTCTAAGTAGGTCTGGCTTGGCAAACATCAGGAGATCGGGGGAAGTATGTGAGTGAGAGCAAGGACATGGGGGTTGGCTGTCAGATGGGGTGATGTACTGATGTTACTTGTGGATAAAACCAGGAAGTGAAGTTTCACCTCTCTAGGAATCACCTAGACAGTTTTGCCATAGTGTTTTTGGCAATTCCTAGAGAGGACTGGCATCACTTGCAGGAAAAAAAAAATGGCTGGAACTAGTAGGAATGGTTCTTCTGCTGTTGTCCCCCCTGCAGACCTTCCTCCAGATTAAACTGAAGCCATCAAGGTGTATCAAAACTGGAATAGTGCTTGCTAAATTGTTTATTTAGTACATTGGCCCAAAGTCACCAAGTGTCATGGGTGCTGAGGAAGAGCCATTGCCAGCTCCAGCAGAACTCACAGCTGGCCCCTCTGAAGCTTCAGAGATTGGCAATTTATCATCACAGCCTGCACTGGCACCTGGCTCAGAGATGGCTGATGAGGAGCAGACACAGATGGAAAGCCCTCCTGACTCGCCCCCAAGAGTTGCTCCCTTACAAGATGAACTCCGGCAGGACTTAGCAACAAGGCAATGCATAGCTTGGCTGCAGAGCAGATGATCTGTCAGTCCTGAGTTTTGACAGACGCTTGGCTGCTGGTGCCGCTGGGCTAATTGGTAACAGCAGCAGAGGGCTATTTAGCTTCAGGCTCTAAGCTGGCTCCTTTGTGGAAGCAAACTAGTCAAAACTCTGTGATGCCTTGCGTTTACTCCACCTCCTATTTCCAAGACCTCGTTCCTGCTATCCTCCTTTGGCTTCTGATTCTGGCTTGAATGACCTTGCTCCTGGTTTGTGATCTGGACTTTCGGTCTCAGTTCTTGCTCCACTCTTTTTGGCTCAAGACCTTGGACTGAACTTGGACTTCCCTCTGCCTGCGCCCCAGACCTTGACACCAAGTGGGCTTCTACTGTGAGGATTTGGACCTGGATTCCCCTGATCCTAGTCCAATTCTGTAAAAAAACAACAACCATACTTTAAAAAAATAATTTCTTGTTAATTGTATACTGATTTTATAATTAAATAGTATCTAGTGTGCCATGAAGTCCATCAGTGGCTATTAGCCACAGGGTATAGATGGGAACTCTCAGTCTGGGGCAGGTGATGCACTCTATTCTTGGTGCTGGAGGGGGCAGCAGTGGGAGGGCTTCTAGTGTCCTGGCCCCACTGCTGGACCTCCTGATGGCACCTGGTATATTTTGGCCGCTGTATGACAGAGTGTTGGACTAGATGGGTCATTGGCCTGATTCAACATTGGCTTCTCTTATGTTCTTATGTTCTTATGAAGTGCCTTGAGGACCTTTGGATGAAAGGATTGGCAACAGGTTTTAGGAATCACCCTTTTCCTTCCCTGGAGCACTGCCGGCCATCAGGACTGAGAATCCTGAGTAGATTCACCAGTGTACTGCATTCAGATGTCACAATGAACAGGAGTTTGTCCATGGTAGACACAAACCACAGCTTGTTGTTGTGACCATGCACTTGCCTTGCTCGCTCCCCAGCTCACTTCCCACTATTTCACAACCCCTCTTTTCACAAAGCCATGGGAGGCATCGTTCCCTTTCTCGTAAAGAAACATTCTTGCAATGCACCATCATCTGATTCCTATTGGTCCTCCTTTTTGAAAATCTATGATAACTTGACCTATCGATACCCTAATCATCTAATCTTTATTGCATGCAGCCTCAGTGTTAGAATTGGTCAAGTTGATGAGTGCCTGGTTAAAAAATGCCTAGGTTGTGAGCCAGAATCGGATCTGGTCTTCAGTTCAGAGCCAGTGCCACTGGTGGAACACAGGTTGAACATGGACTCTCATTGGAGTTCCAGTGAGGACTCATGCCTCTGTTCTCTCCAAGCTCTACCCTCAGATCTCCAGAAGTTTCACAACCTGGAGCTGGCAACCCTACAGTGAACTGGAGCTTGATACAGGTTTCCCAAGCCTTCCATCACATTCTTTTAAGTGTTGGGACAAAGGAAGGAAGGAGGATGGATGTGGATATTCAAGCATAACAGCAAGCTGTGTAGGGTAGGGTTTTCAGGAGGGCCCTGGCCACCAGTAGGGGATGGGGTAAGGTTGCCAGATCCAAGCTGGGAAACTCTTGGAGATTTGGGGATGGAGCCTGAGGAGGACAGGGACCCCAGTGGGGTACAATGCCATAGAGTCCACATTCCAAAGCATTCATTTTCTCCAGGGGAACTGATATCTGTAGTCTGGAGATGAGCTGTAATTCTGAGGGATTTACAGATCCCACCTGACAGTTGGTCTCCCTCCTTTTGGGGGCTACTTTAAGACATCTGGTCTTGAAGCTGCCCCCCATTTCATCTGCAGCTATTACTGAATCTGCTCAGCAATAATGACCTCTATTATCTCCCTGCTCACTGCAGTCTTGAAGCAGCAATCAGCCAGAGCAGAAGTAGATGTGGATGAGAGTGAGGTCTTTCCTCCAACTTCACTCCTACTCCCCAGATCTCCACCAAAGGTGCAAAACAAGAAAATGAGCAGCTTGGACTCAACATGACCTAATTTTTTATATATATATATATATAATATAAAACTACTGTAATTTTCAGCAAATGATATCTGTGGGTGTGTGAGCTTATTTCAGTGTTCAAGAGACCTTAATTTTATCAATGGTGGCAGTCACACACATAAGATAACATGGGGGGGGAAGCGAGGCTATTTCCTCTGGAGGAATTTGACCCACAGTTGCATGATCACAAAGTCCTTGGAAGCTGTGGGCATAGCCTGCCACTGCATGATCAGATGCAACCACGGGTGAGTCTAGGTTTGGGTTTTTTTTGCCATTTGCTCCCGATGCACTTAAATGGGGAATTGATGAATCTCATCTCAGCACTGAGGGCTCCCTATGGAGTGTGTGATGATGCGCATACTGAGAAGAGGGACAAAAAAAAATGGCACGGAGTTGGGATGGCCTGATCAGACCACCCTGATGCCACGAGAGCGTGCTGGAGCGATCAGACAAGGGAAAGTCCATCCATGGCCCATAGGAATTCGTTTGCTAGTGAATTTTCCCTGGTGTCTTTTTATTTCACTTCTGCGGTGGAGCAAAACGGGTTGCCAATGGGTGCAGGGTGCTTCCCAGATGTTAGTGTCTGATTGTGGCCTTCAAATCCACCCAGTATTTGCACCTAGGGTGTGGCTAATTGTGCTAGTGATCGCGCCCAATGTTTGTTTGTGTGTTGCACTGCTTTTTATCTGAACTTTTGATGTTCTGCTTAATTCAGGTTTGCCATGTACTTTCTTTTAGTACTGAAAAGACGGGATAAACTCTTTAAGAATTTGAACTTCCTTTTCTACCAGAAATCTATTAGAATTCCCATTTAGATTTCATAAAGTATCTTTAATTTTCAATGGATCAGTTACAGAATAGTACTGTTCCCATAATTCTATCTTTATTATAATATCCATTTATCTTTATCAGATAAACAGCAATCTGATTTTTATATTACAAATAAAAAAGGGGGGAAACATTGAATTCAAAATTGCTTCTAATTAAGTTTAAAATATCACACCACAGAATTCCGGGTTTGGAAATATGTCAGCCATATGCTTTATTTTGTAGGGAGGCATGAGTGTGTCAGCTATTTCATTTTCACTGTGGATTTAATTTGCCCAAGAAGATTTGCGGGTCAAAATTGCAGAGAAGAGGTTTAAAAAATCATTCCTAAAATTTGGAATTCCACTGTCTGGGTTTTTTTTTTTCCAAACCGATTATTAAGAAAGAAAACTGTGATTTTTGCCACCATAAGGTTTCTCAACCAGGCTAAAATGGGATTTATGTAATTAAATACCATCTCTCTCTACTTGAATTCAAACCCAAGAGGTTAAAACATGGAAAATCTGCACATGAAGTATTTTAAATGTTCATAAACTGCTTAAAAAAAAGAAATCCAATTGGTTTACACCATAAATTCTATTTTTGTTCACTGACAGTTGCCTGTGCGTGCCTGGTGTCCTAGAACATGCTGAAATGTTTTCTCAATGGTGTGATGACTGACGAAGAGAAGACATCACCAATTTGAGAGTTAACCCCCTAGATTCATTATTCTGTTGATATACTGGGTTTGGGATAATGCTCAGCGGTGTGCGCAACAGACTTTGAGGCCTAATGGGAGCTCATAAAGATAGACTTAATCAGCTAGTTTCAGTAACTGCATGCTCGAGTGAATAGAGCTCTGCCTGATAATAAATTAATCAATTCATTATTAGTTGTCAGTAAGCTTTGATTATTGCATCAGTGTACGGAAAAATTCACAGCTGGGAATCTGCAAATGGCTTGTGTGCTGCAAATAAATGTTCATATTCGAGTATATAAAAACCCATGAGTTAATTTTGCAATCAAGCTCTTCACTTTAGCTAGATCTATTAGGGGAGTGGGAAAAATCTAGACTGTGCAGGCTGAACAGAAGAGTTTGAGTGTTAGCATAAAACCATTAAACATGTTTAACCTAAGTGGGCATGAAAATGACAATGAGCAGAATGTGGAAAATCATCTTCTTCGTGGGCTTTTGATAGAATGAGAAAGAGCAAGTTTGCAGTAACATGGACATGAAAAAGGCTGTGTTCCTGTGGATGCTTGTTGTTGTTGTTAGCCATTCAGTCGTTTTTGACTGATTCTATGGGCAGGCTCTTTCCATGTTTTCTGGTCTTGTACTGTTTCTTTGAGTTGTTCCATGCTCAGGATGGTGTCAACTTTTATGGTATTGGGCTGAAATAAGTTAATAGCAGTTTTGTGATTTTTCCTTCCGATGGCATGTCTGGTTTTATGTGCTCCAATTCTTGCTTGTTTGTCTAAGGAATGCACAGGAGCCTTCTCCAATACCACAGCTCAAATGGGTGAATGCTCACTTGATAATAACCATTGAACCCCCTGTTTTTGTTTTCCAAATGTGAGAATTTGGGATGGAATCAGGATCTACTGAGACAACCGCTATTGAGGAGGTAAAAATAAGAATTCTAACTTCTCATTACTTCCTTAATTTATTTTAATAAAATTCTCTTTGTCAAAGTTGATACAAATGTGTACAGTAGGAATTTAAATGCACTGGCTCATTGGTTGTTAAATTTCTATCTCTGGGAGTTTGATGGTTTGACTCCCACCCACTGGGGTCCACAGGAACCACATTGACCCCATGGACAAAAACCAAGTGGGAGAAGGGCTGCAGTGAGGAAGAGTATCAGGTAAGGACCAGCCAAAGGTGGACCAACCTGGGCACCTGCCATTCCTGCACTCCGCTCAGCAGCCAGTTGTGTAAAGAAAAGGTGAGCAACCCAATCTGTCAGCTAGTGATTATAAATTAACATAGCATTTTTAAGAGTCATACCATTTAGTGTTTTTAAGTTCATTTCCCCCTACCACCACCCCAAAGTTATTTTGCACTTGTACATTTTCATACTGCTTTATGGGAAATGGAGCTCCCTTTCCATGTCACTTCAGCAATGTGACCTGCCTATCCAGGACTCTGGGATCGAACAGTTTCCTCTAATGCAGGGATGCAAAAGCACTTGCAAGGCAAGGAAGCAAAACTCCATCACTACAGCTAGGTCAGGCAGAATGGGAATGGGGATCCAACTCCCATCTCTTGATGGGGTGCTGCTAACACCAGCGCCTTCAGTGAAGATTTTCTGTCTGGCATTCTATGCTTCCTTATCTATGGGGGCCCAGTTCACAAATGTTGCCAGGTCAGCATTTTACCATCTTCGCCAGATCAGGCAGCTGGCTCCCTCTCTCTCTCCTACAGTGACCCATGCAGCAGTCACCTTCAGGCTAAATGACTGTAACTTGCTCTATGCAGGGCTACCCTTGAATCTCATCCAGAAACTTCAACTAGTCCAGAATGCCCCAGCATGTGTTCTGACAGGAGCACTGTTAAGAGCACACATACAACTAGTGCTCTGCTAGCAGCACTGGCTCCCACTCTGATACCAGGACAAGTTCAAAGATTTGGTTTTGATAGTTAAAGCCTTATGTGATCTGGGACCAGCTTACCTGCAGCACTGTCTCTCCTGGTATGTTCCCAGAAGAGTATTATGCTCAATGGACCAAGACTGGCTGGTGGTCCCCAGCCCTAAGGATATCTGCTTAGTTTCAACCAGAGCCAGAACAGCTCTGGTGCTGGCCTGGTGGAACACTCTCCCTATTGAGATCCAGGCCCTTCTTGACTTAATGCAATTCCACAGGGCCTGTAAAATGGAGATGTTCCACCAGGCCTATGGTTGAGGTGGCAGAGATCTATTCACTTGGCCTCCCCTTCCCTGCATTGCTTGATTGGCTTGCCTGGTATGATCTGTGTTTTTTGCCTGCCCCAACAGCATCAGCTACCATCCATCTGCACATGTTCTGGAATTTGTACAGGAACAGATGGAGCTGGGGGGGGGAATCAGATGACACCTGTATAGGAAAAGGGACAAATGGCCTAGCTGGTAATGTGTCCATGTGACTTTTGTCACCTGCAACAGATGGCATGCCAGATGCCAAGCCTGATATCCATATACAAGGCACTTTGACACCTTAGCTGGGAAGAGCAGACATGCAGGCATCTTCCCAAGCTGGGGACACAGCTGTCCCAAGACATTATCAAAGCTCCTCTGACATGGTTTCTGTCATGTCGACCCAAAGATTTGGGCACACCTCTTCATTCCCTCGTGATTGGATAAATGACCATATTCAATTATGATGGGAAAGGGAGGGAATTGTGATCACCCTATGGGAAGAGAGAGATAGTTTTCTTGGAAAGAGAGCTCCTTTCTGAGAGACAGTTCCCCTTTGGATGTTATACCTGCAACATGGAATTTTACTAGTGGGCAGAGAAGCTGAACTTAACTGCCCACAGCAATCATGTGTTTCACCCTCAAGATTCCCTGGACCATGGACTTTGAATTATCTGGTATCTCTGAATGACTGGTAACTATGAATACCTCTGTGTGTAGTTAGAGCTGTCTATGCAATATGCATTATTTGTTTTATTACCTTCTTGCTAGTCTCTTGTTATATGCATGCTTTGCACTGAATAAAGATAAAATATAAATTAATATTATCTGGGCTTGTTTATTGTGTTGCAACTTGGTTCTAAGGCTTAATCTCGTGCCTAGGCTGGCTCTGGTGATGCTGCTACCCTGAACTAGATTAAATAGTTGTCTGCAGCTCTGGCACAGAGCTGATAAGTTGCTAAGTCCTCTAGACCAGGCAGGAGTTTAGATCTCTGCTCCAAAGCCTTGGTGAGGGCCCTTATGTAAGAGATCTTGGTGGCAGTGACTACTGGTAAATCAGGAGTGTGTGCAGACATACTCTTGGGTTTGTTTAAGCATATGGGATTTTGGTATCTTTCATTCCTGAACTGGGATAAGGGAGAAGTAAAGTCCTGTACATGCTGGGAGAGTATCAGGAATTGTGCCTCTTATCTTTGGACTGGGTTCAGAGGCTCAAAACCTGTACAACACCATCAACTGTTATTACCATATTTGACATGATGTTATTATTAGTCTGTTATTACTATTAATGATTGACTGGTTGTTTTAGATATGATTGTATTTAATTTTTGTTGTGACCTGCCCTGAGCCTGCTTGTAGGGTAGGGCAGGCTAGAAGCCCAATAAAATAAAATAAAAATAAATAAATAAAAGAAAAAAAGAAGCTGAAATGACTGAGGGCTACTGTACCCTGGTCACATTACGAGAAGACAAGAGTCACTGGAAAAGACAATAATGTTGGGGAAAGTTGAAGGCAGCATGAAGAGGAAGACCCAACATGAAGTGGATTGATTCAGTCAAGGAAGACATGGCCCTCAATTTGCAAGACTTGAGCAAGTCTGCTAATGATAGGATGTCTGGGAGATCATTAATTCACAGGGCAGCCATAAGTCAGACACAACTTTGACACTTACCACACAGGAAGACACATACTTTTTTATATATATATATATAGATTTCAGATTTTTTTAAATTTCAGATTTTGTCAGATTTCAGATTTTGTCAGACTCTTGAACAAACTTACTCCCAATGACATTCTCTTGGCAGTGATCTGTTTACTGAGAGATGAGGATATGTCAAGCTAAGACTAATCTGTGTCAGAACTGACCGTCCTGGCACCAGTTCTGGTATTATACAGAATTCAAGCAGCCCCCCCCCCGATGATCAGTCCAATCACATTGATCCATCTAGCCTGCCTAAATTTACTATGCACTGTTAGCCCTCCCACAACACCTGCAAGCTTAGTATCTAATAGTGTCTGCCATCCAAGGTCAAGCATGCATACTCCCCAGAGAAGGGAGCCCTCACGTAATGCAGTTACAAGCTTCCACACTTTTTGCAAAGCAGCTCTCATATCCACACACTCACATGCTCCTAGACTCTCTCCCTCCATCCAAAATACCAGAAGACAATAGGCATACAGAACCAGAGAACAGCAGTAACCATGGCAAATGAGAGCTGAGTTTGACAAAACCTGGGGCATTTTTCAAGTTTATAGAAAGATCTGCCTTGGCAGCTTGGGGCACTTTGGAGGTGGGGCAAATCTCTGAGTTACAATCAGAAATGGAGAATTGTGGTCACACATCACAGCTAGAAGCATTTGGGTATGACATGGGAGCCGCAATTGATTGTCCAGAATGTTGCCGTACACCATCCACTTAGCGCAGTTTAAGAAAAATCCCTGGCACACATGCATATGAGCACTGTGGACTGTGGGGCAAAAGAAAACAAACTTCCCAGAGCGGATTGGCAGATTCACACCACCAATCCATTTTGTTTGTGCTCCTCCGCATTCAGATATCCAGAAATGCAGGGGGATTTTACCTACAGTCTTTTTACCCCATCTCCAACTCATCTTCCAAGGGGGTGAGTGTGACTGTGGAACGGCTGGCAAATGTGCCTGTGTGACCCTGCCAGTTTAATCCATCAGGGGAACACAGCTAGTTAGACCCAAATTGCCAGTCTGAATGCAGCCCTTCTGTGCTCATGGTTCTTATCACCAGATTTAAGTTTCCGGAGATCTGATTAACTTGGGTATTCGAATATACAAATAGGAACCCTCAGGAAACTTGATCCAGCCAGCTTTTTCACTCTACTTTGGCCAATTCCCTTCCTTACTATAACCCCAGTTCCACATGACTTTTCTCCATGTAATCCCCATGATCTTCAACGTAGCCTTTTTGGTGTTCAAAGGGGATCCCTTAACACCATTTTCATCTGTGGAAAATCTGGTTGGATCCAACAAACAAACACTGACCTAAAGCACTTGAATTTTCAATTTGATGTAGTACTCCATGTTACAATATCAAAACTTTAAGGGAAAAAAATACACATATGCGGGTGTTCTTTTTTTTTTTTTTACAAAACTGGGAGACATTTTTGTGAATATTCATTGCTTGCTCTACCACCTGCTCAGCCATAGAGGACTGCAAGCTTAGCTAGAGTTATGCAGCAAATATGATGGACTGAATCATTAGTTACACTTTTGTTAAACATACTATAGGCAAGATAACTTAAACAGGGATTGTTTAAGGGCAGAGTACTTACTCTGTCAACACACATTTCAAGCAAATAACAACCCTTGCAGAATTCAGAAGCAGCAGCTGGTGCACACTGATAAGTAATTGACCCAGAGCAAAGACTTCAGCTTGTGTGTCCTTATCTTTTCCCTCTAATGTAACTGACTTAAGACACTGTGTTAGGCTCAGAGGCCTGGCAACTGCAGACTCTGCTTACAATTTTGCTGACTGAATATAGTGCCCCGTGTAGAATCTGTCTGGAGGCCCTGTCAAAGTCTCTCAAATAGGTCTTATGGGGTTATGAACTAGAGTCTCACTGGGAATTTTTTGCCACTGAAGACTTCTTGGTTGTCCTCAGCAGAACTGCCACACATATTCTGAATGGGGGAGGGATAAATATTGGAGAAGGGGATCTATCTACAACCTGAAGCAGTGATCAATGAAATTTCAATAGTAAATTGCCTTAATTAGGACAAGGGATGGGCATGGACCAGAAAAATTGAGGTCCGTACAGGTTCATGGCTTGCGGGTTTCCCGGACCACACGTTTTCACTGACCCTTTTGTTTAATAGACTGGATTGTGGTTCATGAAGTTTGTGACTTTGGAATATGGTAGAATCCCCATGTTCTAAGGATGCAAAACTTGCAATGAGTTTGCAGCTGACTCTCCTCTGCTTGCCCTCCAAGTTTGGTGAGGATTGGATTCGGGGGGGACATAAGTTACAACCCTCCAAAGCAGGTGCCCCCAGGAAAGTGCTCTTTGGGGAAATCACAGCCACAGCTTCAAGAGTGCGTCAAACAGACCCCCTGCAAGCTAACAAACTCACAAACAACCTCCCTGGGATGCCCTTCTGCTTGCCCTCCAAGTCTGGTGAGGATTGGCTGGGGGGGGGACTGGGGGATGTTTCCAACCCCACCCCCAAACTCACCACCCTGAGATCCCTCCTCCGCAAATAATTTCAGGAGCTGATCTTCTTTTGGTAGTGCTAAGAGTTCCTCTGCCTCCATCTCCATCCCCAGAAGCACATCAGGGAAAACAGGCTGTTCCTCTGATACCCCTGTTGACACCCCAGAACAGCTGGGCCCTGGTGGCCCGGCAGGATGGGCTTGTTCTACAGGGACAGAGGGGGTGGGTTTCTTCCCCCCCCTTCATGCTCATCATTGCACAGAGGGGAGTACAGTGTGTTGAGTCTGTTGACAATTGGGCAGGAGTGTGTGGGTCCTCAGCTGAGGAGCCCCAGTAACTTTGCCCTCCCACCCTGAGGTAAGCCAGAGGACAGGTGGTGGCTCAGAGCCCCAAGACCACACACAACGCTGTCCCAGTGAAAAATCCCACCCAGTGGAGACACTCCCTGAGGAGCCCCAGTAGCCTTGTCCTGCTGCCCTGGTGTGGGCAGGAAGATAGGTGGTGGCTCTGAGTGCTGAGACCACACTCAGCGTCATGTCATCTGAGGAGCCCCGGTAGTTTTGCCCTGCTGCCCTGATGTGGACAGGAGTACAGGTTTTGGCTCAGATCCCTGAATCCACACAGACACTCCCCCAACCCCACAGTTTAATCCCTTCCCAGTTTCACTTTCTGCCTCTAATAAACTTCTTCTCCCCATCCTCTCTGTCTAACACGGCCTGCTGAAAAGTAAAACCAGCTGTGTGAGAGCTGAGGGTATATATGCAGTCTGCTCCCATAGACCAAAATGGGAGCTTTGTTATTGGCAGCCAGAGCTTCCTGTCAATCTTTGGAGGACCAGTACTGGCATTTCCAGGCCTGCAGAAGGGCTGTAGAAGAACTTCCCCATCTGGTTGCCTTGACAAGTAATGCCTCGGCACCCGATTGTCTGGCTCATGGACCTCTCCAATGGACCACCTGAAAAAAATCACGGATGCATGAAATGGGCAAATGGGCCATGAACCGGCCCCCAGTCCACAACAAAATTAGGTCTGTGGTCCAGTCCATGCCCATCCCTAATTAGGATTCATTATGTCATAATTTTTTGTCAAGGTAGTATTTCATAAGGGTACAAGTTACCAGGAATGCTCATCATGAGGAGCAGAACATTACTTTAAAGATAGAATGGAGGTATTAAAAGCATAGTACTAAAGGATGCTATTGTTGTGTCCTGGGATCAGAGGGCTGAGCTGGCGAAATACAGCCAAGCTTCGCTCTCTGAGAACAATAGGGACTAGGTTCCTGAGCTCGCCAGAAGTGAACCAATGGCAGCATTGGCGGGCGATTCAAAACCGCCAATAGGAATATAGGGCCGTCCCCCCCTAACTGTATATAGTTGGCCTCCGGCCGTTACTAGGTGTTCTTTGTCTTATGTGAAGTACGAATAAACGCGTCTTCTCTTATGTCGTCGTCCGAGTCATGAGGCCTGAAACCCAGTACTTTACAGTGGCGACGAGGATGGGATTCTAACGCCCTCAGTGACTCCATGAACGACGAAACGGACACCGCCGAGCAACGCATCGCTGACCCCGAGAGCAGCACCGCACCGCTCGCCGAGCATCGCATCGCTGACCCCGAGAGCAGCACCGCACCGCTCGCCCCGGCGCGTGCCGTTCCTGACAGAACCATGGCCGCTTCCCACGTAACACTGGAGCACTTCGACCAGTCGCAGCCAGAAACCTGGGACGCATGGGTCGACCAGCTCATCAGCTACTTGGAGCTCAACGAAATCCGCCACCCCGACCAGAAACGCCGCCTCCTCCTGAACGCCTGCGGCACCCAAACCGTCCGCCTCGCCAAGAGTCTCTTGGTGCCCCGCACGGCCTTGGAGAGCTCGTTTGGAGAAATCCTGGACGTCCTAAATGGCTACTTCAGCCCCCGGCCGACCTTCCTGGCCAAGAGGATGGATTTCCAGAGGCGAGTCCAGACCCGAGGGGAATCCATCGCCAACTTCCTAGCCACGCTAAGGGCGCTAGCCGTGGACTGCGGGTTTCCGAAGGTGGAGGACAACCTGCTGACTCAGTTCGTGTGGGGCCTGGCGGACTCCAAGCTGCGGCGTAAGTTGGTGGGACACCGGAAGCTCACCTTGGACGAGGCCCTCGACGCCGCCACTGCCCACGAGGCCGCAGAAGGGGATCGCCCGGTCGCGGCCGCGCAGGTGGTTGGAAGGAGCCCAAGCCCCGGAAACGAAGAGATGGACGAGGTCTTCGCCCTCAAACCCCAACAACGCCGGCCGGCGCCGTTCCAGCAGCCCAACCGGGAGCAAGCCAAGTATTCCGGCAACCGAGCCGTCTGTGCCAGCTGCGGGGAGGCCCACGGACGGAAATCCTGTAAGTTCCGGGATGCTGTCTGTCACGGGTGTGGAAAGCAGGGACACCTCGCACGGGTCTGCCGGTCCAAGGGCCCCCGGAATTCGAGATCGTCGGTCCCCCAGTACCGCGCATCGTCCACCGCACACGAGACAACGGAAGAGGTCGCCGAGCTGTACCACCTCACCGACCAACCACTGCAGGTACTTCGCCTCCCCAACCCCAACCTCTCCTCTGCCCCGAAGATCCAAGTAACCGTGCGGATCGAGGGGTCCCCCTGTTGCATGGAAGTGGACTCGGGATCGGCGGCGTCCATCATTTCCCTGGACACTTTAAAAAGACTTTGCCCACTAGGGGACCCCCTCTACGTCCATCACCACTAAGCTTGGTGGATTTTCAAAAGAACCCTGTCCCCATCCGGGGAGTCGGCACTTTCCGAGTGCGGTACCGAGACTTTGAGGGGAACTTGGACTTGGTGGTGGTAGAGGGTAATCTCGCGAGTCTCCTGGGGCGGGCGTGGTTCGAGGCCTTAGGCATATCGATTGGGGGAGTAAATAAATGTGGGGTGCGGGACTGGGGGGCGGTGTGCAAGGAATTCCCGGAGGTTTTTGACGGGAAACTGGGTTGTTACAAAGGGCCCCCGGTGTCGCTCCACTTAGACCCCGCCGTGACGCCCATCCGTCGGCGCTTCCGCACCGTGCCCCTGGCCCTCCGCCCTAAAATAGAGACCGAATTAGACCGGCTGGTGGCCCAGGGAGTCTTAGAGCCCGTCCCGAACGCTAGATGGGAGACACCGATAGTGACACCCGTCAAGCCAAACGGGGAGATCCGCATCTGCGCGGATTATAAGTGCACTATTAACCAGGCACTTCAGGCGCACGCATACCCCGTACCAGTGGTCAGCCATGTCCTAGCAACACTGGCAGGGGCGCGCATATTCGGAAAGCTGGATCTCGCGCAGGCGTACCAGCAACTCCCGGTAGATGAGGCCACGGCCGAGGCACAAACCATAGTGACCCACCGGGGGGCCTTCCGGGTGAAGCGGCTGCAGTTCGGGGTCAGTGTGGCCCCAGGGATCTTTCAAAAATCTAATGGACGATCTGTTAAAAGGGATCCCTGGAGTGACGCCGTTCTTCGACGACGTCCTCATCGCCGCGACCACCCCGGAAAGCTTCGCCGCCCGCCTCCGAACTGTATTGGAACGCTTCCAAGCCGCGGGGCTGAAAGTGAAGCGAGAAAAGTGCCTCCTCGGGGTGCCGGAGGTAGAGTTCTTGGGATACCGGGTAGACGCATCAGGCCTGCATCCGGCGAGGGACAAAGTGAAGGCCATCGTGGAGGCCCCCGCCCCGAAGTCCAAGGCCGAGCTCCAGGCGTTCTTAGGCCTCCTGAACTTTTATCATTCATTTCTCCCCCACAAAGCCGCCGTGGCTGAACCCCTACACAGGCTGCTGGACAAGGCGACACCTTGGGCATGGGGAGCGAGGGAGGAGGCGGCGTTTCGGGGGGTGAAAGTCCTCTTGATTTCAAACGCAGTACTCGCGCACTTTGACGAAAAGCTCCCGGTCATCCTGGCGTGCGACGCCTCACCGTATGGGGTCGGGGCAGTCTTGGCACACAAGCTACCGGATGGGAGGGAGGTCCCGGTGGCTTATTACTCCCGCACGTTGTCCCCCGCGGAGCGGAACTACGCCCAAATCGACAGGGAGGGCTTGGCACTGGTGGCGGGGGTAAAAAAATTCCACAATTTTGTGTACGGGCGGCCCTTCACGCTCGTAACAGATCATAAGCCGCTCCTGGGACTGTTCGCGGCGGACAAACAAACGCCGCAAGTTTTGTCGCCCCGGGTGTTGCGCTGGTCCTTATTTTTGGCAGGGTACCAATACCGACTGGAGCATCGGCCGGGCAAGGCGCTGGGTCATGCTGACGCCTTGAGCCGCCTACCGCTGCCGCAGACAGGGGAAGATCCGGCCCCAGCCCCCGCTGTCTTGCTGATGGAGGAACTGCCAAACCCCCCTTCAGGCTGCAGATGTGGCCGCCCGCACGTCCCGAGATCCCATTCTCTCCCGGGTCCTAAACTGGGTGGTGAGGGGGTGGCCAGCGGAACAGACTGGGCCAGAGTTCACAGCATACAAGGCCAGGCGGGAAGAGCTGTCCGCATTGAAGGGGTGTTTACTATGGGGAGATAGGGTGATCATTCCGGGGCCCATGAGACAAGGGGTGCTAGAAACGCTGCACGAGGCCCACCCGGGCATCGTACGAATGAAAGCTCTGGCAAGGAGCTACGTGTGGTGGCCCGGGGTGGACGCAGAAATTGAATCTTGGGTCAGAGGGTGCACACGATGTCAGGAGGTCCGCCCCAATCCACCGAGAGCGCCAACCCAAAGCTGGGAGTCTACCCACAAGCCGTGGTCACGCCTGCACATAGACTTTGCGGGGCCGTTCCAGGGGCTCCAGTTCATGGTAACGGTAGACTCTTATTCAAAATGGGTGGAAATAAGCCCAGTGTCCACCACCTCTACCAAGGCGGCAATAAGGGCCCTGCGGAAAATATTCGCAACGCACGGGTTACCCGACACAATCGTGTCGGACAACGGGGCAGCATTCACATCTGCGGAGTTTCAAGCGTTCCTCGAAAGGAACCTCATCAGGCACATACGATCCGCGCCTTTCCACCCAGCAACTAATGGACAGGCGGAGAGGACAGTACGCACCGCCAAAGAGGCCCTGAGCCGCATAACGGAGGGGGACTGGGAGTTCCGGCTGGCCCGCTTCCTTCTCACATACCGCACCACCCCAAACCCCATCTCCGGCCACTGCCCCGCCGAACTATTAATGGGCCGCCGCCCTACCACTTTATTAGACAGACTCCACCCAGACCGAGCCCCCGAAAGAAAGCTGGTCGAGAACAGGGAGGCGCCCCGAAGCTTCCTACCGGGAGACCCTGTCTACTTCCGGAACTACGGAGCAGGGCCGCAGTGGGTGGCAGGGCGCATCCTAAAACCCACCGGGCCGGTGTCATACGAGGTCCTAACCGATGGGGACCGGGTCCTCCGCAAACACATCGACCAGCTCCGGAGGCGACAAGACCCCGATAGAGAGATCGAGTTACCGGGAATTGCCGCCCCGGCCCCATCATCCGATCGACCGCAAGAACCGACAGCGGAACCAGCGCCAGGGAGTCCACGGAATCCGGAGGGGGCCCCAGCAGCCGCTGAACCGCCGCCGCCGCCGCCGCCACCGTTGGCCCCGGTAGCAGCCGAACCGCCGCCGCCGCTGCCGCCACCGTTACAGCCACCACCGTCACCGCCTCAGCTACTTCCAGAGGCCCCAGCTCCTCGGGCGGGCGGACCAACCGACAGGGGCCCCGCCAGTCCGGTACCGGCCCCCGACGTTCGCTAAGAGAAAGGAGGCCACCAGCATACTTAAAGGACTACGTCACCTGATAGGAGACGAACTATGGGGGAGGGGTGTTGTGTCCTGGGATCAGAGGGCTGAGCTGGCGAAATACAGCCAAGCTTCGCTCTCTGAGAACAATAGGGACTAGGTTCCTGAGCTCGCCAGAAGTGAACCAATGGCAGCATTGGCGGGCGATTCAAAACCGCCAATAGGAATATAGGGCCGTCCCCCCCTAACTGTATATAGTTGGCCTCCGGCCGTTACTAGGTGTTCTTTGTCTTATGTGAAGTACGAATAAACGCGTCTTCTCTTATGTCGTCGTCCGAGTCATGAGGCCTGAAACCCAGTACTTTACAGCTATCAAATCTGTCAGCCTGATAATACAACTCAAAATCTTGGTCCTCCTTTGTGGGAAGACTTTATTTTTGCACCATTTTCTGTTTTCCCAAGCTGATCCCCCCACAGCCCCCACCATTAACAAATCTCTTCAATGGAGATGGATCAAGACTGGTAGCCATGTTAGTCTGTCTGTAGCGGTAGAAAAAGAGAGAGTCCAGTAGCACCTTGAAGACTAACAAAATTTGTGGGAGGGTACGAGCTTTCATGAGTCATTGCTCACTTCTTCAGATACAATTTAAACCCCTGCTTTCTGTCCCCCATAGCTTTTTTGTGGGGAGCAGAAAGCAGGGCTTAAATGGCTTGGAGGGGTTGTCCCACCACATAGCTGTTTGGAAACCCCTGCTTTCTGCTCCCTATGAAAAGCCACAGGGAATATAGGGTTTTAAACTTTAAGTGGCTTACTAACTGATATGAACTGGGTTGGTTTGCAAATCATCTTCCCTGTTCGTATTGAACCATGAACCGAACCAAACCAAACCTCAAAAAATGCAGCTCATGCCCGTCCCTCCTCAGAGAACAGATATGGTGGCCCAGCTATTTCTCCCCTACAGAGTCATGGCAATTCTGAGTGGCAAAATGGACTGTAGGGAAAGTTTAAATACCTCCACAAATTCATACACACAGAGTTGCATTTCACTGACCACATGAAGCTGCCCTGTATTAAATCATATCCTTGGTCCATCAAAGTCAGTATTATCTACTCATACTGACAGCAGCTCTCCAGGGTCTCAGGTAGAGGTCTTTCCCATCACCTACTGCCTGGTCCTTTTAACTGGAGAGGCCAGGGATGGCCTCTAGGACCTTCTGTATGCCCAGCAGAGGCTCTTCCACTGAGCTACACTCCCTCCCCAGTGTCTGCGTCTCCTGTACCTTGTCTAGCTCAGGTCACGCCCTTAAGCTTTTTCTTATCGCATCAAACCTAAGTTGCTGGCAGGAACTTATTCTGCTTCTGATTTTGTCCCAGCGTATACCTACATACACATCCTTAGGTGTCAAACCATCTACCTCCTGTATGTTTGCCCTTTGATTTTCAAGTCATTAAAAAGATCCCTGTGTGGACACATTCTGCTTCTATTCTTTTCCCTCACAAACAATGTTCGTGCCTGCAGTATGACAGCTTTCAAAAATGCCAGCCCTTCCAAACATATGCCTCATTTGACTTATCTTTCCATGCTGTCTGGTTTGCTGAAATTTGCTGTTTTTTTTTTTTTTATTAAACATATGCCCTTTGCTATTGTGTCTCTTTCTTGAGTTAGGATTTCAGGTTTCATCACCTTCTTTACTATTGAGACATCTTTCTTGTTCACATTCCCCACTACTATTTTCCTGCAGATAAGGAGGGAAGGCAGCATGGTGTAGCCTGGTCTTGTCAGATCTCAGAAGCTAAGCAAGGATGGTCCTTGGATGGAGACCACCACCAAGGAAGGCTCTGCAGAGGAAGGCAGTGGAAAACCACCTCTGCTTCTCACTTGCCTTGAAAGCTCCTTGCTGGGGTTGCCATAAGTTGGTTGTGACTTGATGGTACTTACATATTTTCCTCTGGGGCCAATTCATCTTATTTGCAGTGGTATGGAAGAAGCTTTGGGTGTCTTCCATCCATGCCAGTCCTCCTGTTGAGGAGCTTTGTCATTAACCCTGGTCACATGGTTTCATCACTTTCTTTTTCTATTGAGGCATCTTTCTGGTTCACATTCCCCACTACTATTTTCCTACAGATAGGGAGGGAAAGGCAACATGATATAGCCTGATCTTGTCAGATCTCAGATGCTAAGCAGCAATGGTTCTTGGATAGGGACCACCACCAAGAAAGGCTCTGCAGAGGAAGGTAGTGGCAAACCACCTCTGCTTCTTATCTGCCTTGAAAGCTCCTTCCCATGCCAGTCCTTCCTTTTGAAGAGCTATGTCATTAACCCTGATCACACGGTTCCTGAATACAAATTATATCAAACAAATCTAGGGAAGGATCAAGGGCAACAATCCCTATACCACTGCTGGAAGAGGAACTGGGCCTTGGTCACAGCCAAAACCAAAACAAACAAGTTCCTAGTCCAGTTCTATCCCCCTCCCCCCAATTTCTGCCTTAATTTCAGGGAACATCAGGGTTTTTTGTGTTAAAAATCCCTGTATGTGAAAAAACAGATTATGGCGTGAGGTCTAGGCTGTGATTCCAGTTCACGTAAGGTGCTTACAGATCTGTCAGACTTCACCATCTCAGTGAACTTTCCCAAAGCAGGTTCAAAACTCCTCAGTTAAAATGGTGGAACTTCAGTTACCTTCTCAAATAATGTCTAACATCTCAGCTGTGTCTGGTTAGTTGATTTTTATGGAAGCTAGGGGTATGCATCAAGGACAATGTATTATGATTTTGTATCTAGGCTTTGTGGAGGGGGGGATTTTTGCCATGGTTGCTTATTTCCAGGTAGGACAATATCATTTCAGGATTCAAATCCTTGTGGTTTCAGGATTCAGCACCCTTACTTTCAATGGGAAATGTAGATGAGATCTGGGGCAGCTGTTTTTAAAGAGAAGGCCACCAAATTTGCACAGAACCTTCTCCTCCCTCTAAACTAATGACTACCCTACAACATCTTAGGTGAATTGGACCAAGAAGGTCAGCTTGTAAAAGTAGACACCTCTTGGTACAGACTCAGTTCTCTCCACTGACATCCAAAGTAGATTCTTCTTGGTACAGACTCAGTTCTCTCCACTGATTCCTAAAATGGTGGTCAAGCATCAGCGGAGCAAGAGGGCTCTGGCCAGCCACAGCATTAAAGAAAACAACAACAAAGCCTACCTGCATTTTCCAACTCTCACAGAGAATGGCTTCCACTGAAAACTCTGCATTTGCCACCATTCCTTGGTGTGGCCAGTTTGTTTCCTTTCACAAAGTAAAACTGGCTTTCTTTTCAGACCCCCCCCCATCCTTTTCTGTTGTCCTGCCATTGTGAGGATGTACTAAAGCAAAGAATAAGAAGAGCTATGGGGGAATAATGGGAGAGGCCTGCCAAATAAAAGCCCATTGGATATAACAGGAATCAGTGTTCAGGGGTTTGTCATTTCAGTTTCAGACAACTGATTCCATTCCTGGGCCCCTGTAAGTCCACTCTGGGGGCTGTCATTCCAATCACAGAACACTTATGCTACCCATCATTTCACTCTGGGGGCTCCCATTTCAACTCTATGGCATGCCTTCTAAATCTGGTCCATGTTTTAAATCAGCTTTTGTTTTCTATAACATATTTCAATGTAGTACATGCAAGTCAAGTTCCATTCCTGGCTCCCATTATATCCAGTGATCCTTTAGGCATCTCCCTATGTTCCCAGTGGGCACTCTTGTAATTTGTTTTAGTACATAGTGTCCCAGTTCTCTATTTGCCTGGTCACAGAAGAACAAAAGGGCTCTACAACCCCAAAGAAAGAAGGAAGGAAAAGAGAATTGTATCTCTCTGTGGCTTGTGCCCAAAAGTGATTGGCTGGAAATGCTCTGTTTCCCTTCCTTGCAAGGGAGAAATTCCACTGCTCAAGAAATCAGTAGGATCAAGGAAGAACATGAACACCTGCCTGCAAGGAGCACCCACAGTCAACAACAGCATGGATTTCTTCAGGGAGAATAGTTTTGTTTCACTAAGAATCCCAATTCTGAATACTGCTTTGAAACATTACAGCAATGGACTGAAACAGTGATTTCCATGTATATTTTTGGCTCGGGTATTTCATTATGCACACCCCTAATGCCTCCCAACAATGGCCACATATCTACGCAGGTTCATATTATACGAATCCTCAAAGCTTGCATAGATATAAATGCCACGGGGGGGGGGAGAAAGAGGCTATTGGGTTCAGAAGATACTTTTAAATTAAGATCTCAAGATATTGAAATTATTTTATTAACTGTCATGCTTTACAACAGCCTACCAAAATTACAGTATGTGGTGACTGTATCTGAAAGTCTAAGATGTACTTTTTTCCAATTTTATATGCACTGAGCGTGAAGACCCAATTTTTCCTGCCCAAGACAAAAGTCCTGTCATCACTTTTTTGATATGTTCTACAGGTGGGATAAGAAAGGACTATAGGTCAGCACTTGGCAGGTTAAAAAAAAATCCTCACAGAAATATTTCTTGGCAAAGAAAATGTATTTTGATTTGACCAAATTGTAGGCCTCTCAAGGCCATGAATGTAAGTTTTATTTCTCTAAGCTTGTCAAAAAAAATGTGGAGATCTTTTTGTCTGCTAAAATGTAGCTGGATTCATAAACTGAGCAGCTCATACACCTCTCGTTATGGAATGCCAAACAAGCTTTCCCGCCAGTTGTGGTTATCTCTGCACTGTATGCCTGTACCTTCTGAAGAAAGATGGGTGGCCACAAGTGATGGAGCATTATTTGTGGGATGAGGGAAACATGTACATGAGACATGTGTTGGTGCAACTGCCATTTTTCAATATGGCTCAAATCCACATAATAACCTGAGTCTAAGAATGAAACTCCTTCTTCTTCACCCTTTACTTCTTAGAGCTTCCATCATGTTCTACACCTGGTTAAAATAACTGCACCTAATCTGGAGAATGAGAGTTGTACAAACAGCCATAAGGGATCTGCTGACAATGTACTGCTCCACTTTTGGAAGGAATCTGAGAGTCTAGGAGAAGTGGAGAAGAGGTATATTCAGTGGAATAATGAAAATATCTTGGCTGGAGAATTAGAAAGCCACCAAAGTAATACCACGCAATTACATAATAACCAATACTAGTGGCCCTCTAGAATAAGACAAATATTCCAAGCCTCCATATGGTCTGTGAAATATACTTCACTCCAGAGGAGGAGGCTAAAGAGATACAGTAAGAGACTGAAGCTATAGCAACTGAGCAGGTCCAGACAGGAAATCTGAGTGCTAAAGCCACAAAAGCTCATACTGGAATAAGGTACCACTGGACTTCTGTTTTGTTACACTGGACTTCTGTTTTTGTTTTCCTTTTCTTTTACAATAGACTAACACAGCTACCCATTGGAATTACCATGGTCTGAATGTCTCGACAGCCAATAATCTGCAAAAGTAATCCAGATGAGAAGAGAAGTGAAGATTTGTGGTAGATGCTTGAACCTGTGACTCCACAACAGGACAGGAGAAGCCTTAAGCAGGCAAAATCTCAATTTAGGGATGGATTCTGTGCTGGCTTCATAAAAGCTTTTCCATTGATAAAAATGGGTGGATCCCCTTTGATTATATAAATATAAAAAAGGCTATGCTGGGTCTTAATAAAGAGAGTGTTAGCAGTCCATATGTAACAGGGCCTTAATAAAGATGGTGTTAGCAGGCAGACCCCTCCCCTCACTGAGGGGCAGTTTATAGCTAGAAAACCATAAACATCCTTCCTATAATATTATCTCAACTATCAAAAGTGCAATACACTGCCTGGCCCAAAATGACACAAAATGGATGCCAGCCAGAGACAAGCCTGGACATGTAGTTTAGAAGTGTGAGTAAGAGCAGCTGGCTAGCTAACAACCTTCTCCCAACCCTACAGAGATGCATAATTTAGGACAATGGGTCTCCCAAGAACCTATTGCCTTACCTTGGACTATTCTTGTCAACACCCAGCCTCATTTCCCTGCAACCATTTACCCTAATTAAGTAACACTGAATGCTATTCACCAAAACTGGTAGTTTTCCCCATTCACTACTTATAGAGTTGTCAAGCACCATTTACACCTATAGTCCACCTCAGATAAACTCATCAAGGTTCTCCCAACTCATTGCCCACCTCCGAAAACCCATCAAGTTATTGTTTTGAAGACAAATATGTCAGCTTGCCCCATTTTGCCCTATATCTGGAGTCCCTAGAAACCCGTTGTGTGTGTGCGTGTGTTCTGGGACCCGTACATACATCTCCCAATCAGTTTGTGCCTTCTCCTGTTGTCTCTGTGAAACACTGGTCATTCTGCTGCTGCCTCTGTGGACCTCCTTCTTCAAGACTGGTAACTATAGCCTTCCCCAAAATTGCTTTCTCCCCTCTTTCCTGATTTCCTCTTAGCCAGCTTGTGTATTTGAAGTGTGTGTGTGTGTGTGTTTTGTCCTTACATTTCTCTCTTAATTAAAAAAAAAATACCCTTTCCCACTGAACATCTCCCTGGCTTATTTGAGAGTTCTCTTAGGGAAGAATCCTTGTAGATACTGGTGGAGAATCCCAGTTACCCCCTCTCACTCTGTCTCCTTAAGCTAATTCCCCCCAATTGAATAGGAGATTGCCTATTTGGGTAACAAGGGGAGATGGATGACATTGAACAGAAATGTTACTTGGACCCAAACCTCTAATTCCAGCTACTCTCATAAACCCATGGAGGGTCAGGCAGCACAGAAGTATCTGAAGTCAAGGCAGTTTGTTGGAGGGTCAGAAGTCAGCAACAGATTCATAAGGCACAGAAGAAATTACATCCTCAGGCAAATCAAGGTCATACATTCATGGAGTTGGTCGGAGGATAGGCCAGAACATGATCAAGGTCAGGCAAGGGATCAGAATCTATAATGCAGTCCATGGCACAGACAAAATGTGAGGTCAGACAGAGACCAATAATTAGGACCAACAGAATGAGTACAGTGTCTTCACCTCTAACAAGTCATTCAGGCTGAAATTGCAAAATAAAAAATGTACAAAAGAGACTAAACTATAAATTCACATGAGAGAATAGATTGGGATGCATGGATCTTTTTGCAAGACCAAGAGCAGAGTATTTTTCTGTGACATCAAAAATCTGGAAACCGCTCTTTTTCATAGTTTGAAATTTCTAATTTGCTCAGCAAAACCAATCAATCAAAGCTTTTCAAAGTGAAGCATTAATGACTATGCTGTGTTCTGCATATTCTACAGTAGGGAGAGAGGAACATTGTGAGGATGGATTGGAGTTCTGCAGGTTTCTCAAATTGTCTTTGGGATCAGCAAAGTACCAATTCAAATATTCCCACAGGCGTCTGTCTCAAATCACAATGTTCGATCCCTGCCTTGTGAGTTATGTCTACTCCTGATCGAATCTGAGAGGGATGGCCCTTTTCCCTTATATTTTGTGCTCGTTTAGCTTGGCATGCTACTAAAGCATCACAGAATTGAACTGAGTCTATCCATCTCTTCTTCTCAATAATTTAATTTATAGCATTTTATTTCCCGGGAGTGATTCAATTTCAAAGGGCTACCCACCTGAATCTAACTGCACAAATGTTTTCCTAGCTAGAGGGAAGCTCCTACTGCAGACGAAAGGAAAGAACCCTTTGGTTGGGCATGAGTGTTTTCTCAGTGCACTGTGAACACAGCCAGCACATATATGTCTCTGTTTATTTCCCCCAGTCTTTATTTCTGCTGTGTCCCTTATGACTTGTTCTCTCCAATGCAAAATTGATAAGATGCATATGAGGCACAAAACTTCAAGCCTACTGTGTTGAAAATTAGACTAAATCCCTTTGCTCATCTGAAATTGGCATGATAAAAAGAAAGGACATTGTCTCATCCAGTACCCAGCAGTTGTTGCAGGCCTTTGATTACCGTAAGAAAGGTTGTACTGACAACAGGACACCTGTCAACATTTCACCTTCCAATAAGACCATGAAAGCCAATCATCTGCCTGCACAGATCTAGACCAGTTGTTTGTAACACAGCAATTAATTATCACTTACATACTGGACTTTCAAACAATATCTCCACCTTGTCTGGACTGAATTTTAGTTTATCTTCATCAAGGTAATTACCAGCAAAAAAATAAAATAAAAAAATGACATGGAATTTGAGCAGCAGTCCCCCAGCACCACTTCCTGGAATCTTTCCGCCAAAGAAGTGTAGAACCCCTGGAAAATGGAATCTTCACTTTCAGTTTTCACTTCAGAAAAACACCATGATCAATGGTGTCAATAGCTACTAACAGGTCTGGATAAATTTGCAAGGATACCCTTCCTCACAACACTCTTCCAGTCAAGGGGCTTTTCCACATTCCCATTTCCCTTGCTTGTGTATTCCTGTTTCTTGGTGGGGGAGGTCTATTCTGCACATGTTTCGTTCCCTCTTGTGGCCTCAAATTAAAATTCAGTGTTGGTCCTCAAACAGTTTTGATATTTTTTTTCAAAAAAAAAAATACTTCCTATTTAAAAAACAAACAAACCAACCCCAACATTTTAAAGGGTTCTCAGTATGGAACCTCATCTTCAATACGGAACTTCACCTCAGTCTCATCCCATCAACTCAAGCATCACTTTCCATCTTACCCATCTACCCTAAATTAGCAACACTTAAACCCATTCTTAAAAACCCAATAATTTTCCCATCTGGCAATCATCAGGTCATCAGGGAACATTTATACCTTTATTACACCTCAGGAAAAACATAAACGTTTGTCCATCTCCAGAAAACCAATCAAGTTATTGTTTTGTGGGGCAAACATGTCAGCATAGCCCCAGGGAATGTTTAGGGTAATTTATGGTAAATGGGTATGGGGGGACATGAGGCTGGAGACTGAGGTGAGGTCATTGCTTCTTGGGAAAACCATTGTCCCTAATTTTGCATCTTCTTAGAGTGGGGAGAGGGTAGTTGGTCAGTCAGCCGCTTCTGACTCATCTTCAAACATTTCCCCAGGCCTGTCTTTGGCTTATCTCTCACTGGCATCCATTTTGTGTCATTTTGGGCCGTACTGTGTGTGTACATGTGTGATTTTGAGATGATATTTTATGAAGGGTGTTTATGTTTAAGTTAAAGGGGACTCTCAACCCTTCCCTCAGGTTTCTGGGCTGAGCCAGCAGTAAAATGTCATACTGTGACAGGGTTGGACAGCCAGAGTTCTTTGGGAAAGAAGAAAACAGGTAACTAGGGCGGCTCAGTCACAAAGGAAAAGAAAAATGGAGGGGAAACCTTGCCTCTGAGAGAGGGAAGTGGACGGGTGTGTCATAGTCTCTGACAGAGAAGGGTCTTTCTCAGTACATGCTGCCTGAAATCCTTTAAATTGGAAATGCCAGGGACTGAATCTGAAATTGTCTGCCTACAACGTCTGTGCTCTGCCGGTGATTCAGAGCCCTTTGGCTTTGTGGAAGCTAATCTGTGTGGCGGACCTTCCCAATGTTCAGCTGGAAGACTGCTGACAGCCTTTTATATCAATGCTGTATTAAGTTCCTGAAATATTTTTTTTTTGCCTTGAAAAGTACTTAGGCCTGAATGATTGGGAGTGATATTTCCAAAGCAGTTTCTTGTCTTATACAAAACTAGGAATAAGGCCCATTGCAGAAACAGATGCAACAGTCTCTAGAAAGAGGGTCCTGGAGAGTGCAGCGGCCTGCAGCAGTCACCCTTCCCACCCACCCCTCCCCATCCCCGGCAGCTCTGCCAGAGGGGCATGGGAAAACCACTGTAGGAGAGAAGGCATGCTGCAGTGACTGCTGATGTTGGAGGGAGGCCAGGGCTCATTCTGGGTGGGACGGTAGGCTTGTTGCTCCCATATGCTGGAGGGTGCTCACCCTGGCTGCCAGGCTGAACCACGGTCTGTGATCTGGCACAGCGCTGGCCCCCGCTCCCTGTACTGGTGCGTGGGGCCATAAGCCGGCATGGAGCTGGGCTGGGAATGTGGAGAGTGAATGAGGGAGTGGTGCGCCACAGTGCAACCACGGAGGTCTTCACACATTTACTGTCTCCCTGGTCCTCAGCCCCATGCCACCAGCATTGACAGGGTAGGACCAGAGCAGGTGCCTGTTGGGGGGGGGGGCAGTGGCCAAGCATGAACTCTGGCAGCAGCGGTGGCAGCAGCAGGACTCCTGGGCCCATTTTGCTCCCCCCCCCCTCGGCCTCCTTCTTTTCCATTAGTGCAGCGCCATGGCTCCCCACCTTCTCCCCACCTCCCCGGTAGGGTGCTCAGTGGCAGCGATGTGGAATGTGGGCAGGTCTGGAGGCGGGCAGGTCAAGGCGCCTCACCAGGAACCCTGCGTGTCACTGATTGGTCCTGGGAATGAATATTAGGGCCAAATGTCCACTGGCTTGGCTTTTTCTGTGGCCTGCATGGAGGTGGTCGCCATCACTCAGGCCTGGTGGCACGCTGCTGTCTCCCCTCTTCCCCAGACCCCACGGGGGAGGCACAGTGCAACAGGCCACTGCCACCTCCCTGCTCAGCCACTTCCGGTGCCTTTCCAGGCAGCTGGGTGGACCCAGTGCATGTCGGCCTGGCCCTCCTCTGTGGGCGGCTCATCTGGGGGCCTGGAATGTGAGCAAGGGTGTGGGGCCAGTGGTGGCTTCTGGCTGCCATGGCTCAGTGTCTCTGGCCGAGTGCTGTACCTTGTGGTGGAGCAGCGGCAAATGAGGGAGTTGTTGTGGAGGCTGCCGCCCGAGCAAGGTGGTGCTGCCTCCCATCAGGCGTGGTACCACCATGCCCTCATCTGGCACCTGCAGGCCAAGCAAGGGCCCCTGGCCATTGGAGCACCCAGCCCGTCCGGCAGCTCAAAGCACAGTGAGGGCAAAAGGCTGGTCACCAACACACCCATGGAGGCAGCAATGCAGCCAGTGGAGAGAGACACCCTGTTAGTGACACACCAGGGCACCAACCAATTCCAGATTATTTGGAATCTTCTAGAGAGTGCCACCGCCATTTGGCTTTTATAATATAGGGAGATACTAAGAACAAGAAAATGTCTGTCCTGGTCTCAGTACATTTGATTTTCTCCCCTGTAATAAGTCTGCTTAGATGTTGTATCATGCATGTAGATGTTTTGACTCGACTTTTATAGACAATCCACAACAGCTGTATAACTACTATATGAGGCCAGACTCCAACTCTAACAAATGAAACAGTTCTGAATAAGATATTTTAACAGTGTCTTCATTAGCTGGCAGAATGCCGATTGTTATACTTTATTGCATTATGCACTGAATTGGTGCACTTTTAATTGTTATACTTTACTGTACCATGCACTGTATGTAGAGACTGTTTGCACTGTATGCACTGTATTGTTTGCACTATATATATTAACAATTGGATTTTACACAATTAGGGATAACTGTTTCTTTTCTTTTCATGTGGCCTCAGGTATTTAGTATCTTTTGTGATGTTCCAATCTCAGTCATAAGGCCTGTTAGTATTGAAAGTCTTGAAGGTCACAATCAAAGTTATGAATTACAGTGCATTCCTAAGCAAAGTTACACCCTTCCCAACCTGTGGACTTCAACAGACTGAGAGTAACTCTGTTTAGTATCATGCAGTTAAGCATGTACTTAATTCTCCCATGGAGATAAATGAATCATCAAGATCTAGCTCTCTAACATTCCTCTAAACAAATCTGATTTAAGAACCGTTCCCGATTAGTGCTAAAACAACCTCTGAAAGTGGGCCAGTCATTTTTTATCACCTGATGTTCAGTTATGATAGGCCACCTGACAAAATCCCATTTGACAGAATCCTCTCACGTTGCTGACAGCTGTCCTTCTTGATTATTTCTCACCTGCCTATTGACCTTGTTTGCCACAGGTCAAGGAAATGTCATACGTATGCTTGAAAATTACCACCTGTCATTTCTTTTGGACAGGGCAATTGCTGAAGGGGGGGGAGTATTCCAAATCCCCTTAAGTCTCCATTATAGATAAATCCGCTGACCTTTCAGTATCACCACCATGCAACAAAAGAATTGCATTCAACAACAACAATAAAAAAGACCAAATTAAAACAGATGAATTTCCTGTAGCACAGCCACCATGTCCTAGAGGTGTTTGGCTTCCCACCAACGCCTGCCACCAACCTGTTCTTTCTTCCTGAGTCAAACAACAATGTTTGTGCCAAGAGTTAAAACTTGACTCTTACAGAACAAAATGTTATGCATGCTGGGGAGACCAGTCAACATTCCAGTCAAGGCAAATGGATGTGGAATTGTTGGCCCCATTGACTGAAATGGGATTGAATCGGCTGCAGGTACATTGCTTAGCTAACTGCTTAGCTAAACTGTGAGGATCTGGAAGTTACCAAATGCTGGAATTGCCCCTGAGGTTTTTTTTACCTAAAATGGTGATTCACAGGCTTCAGGAGATATTGGCAGCCCTTGGAACATTATTAGTGCTTTCTCAGCATGCTCATTTGAAAGACAGTGGACACTGCAATCAATTTACCCCTACACTGTGCAGCTGCAATGGTTTGTTCCAAAGCCAATTTACATGGCCAGTGCCTCATTTGGAATGCGTATGTACACACACACAAATGCACCAGAATGCTCCACCATGTGAAGTGGTTCCATGGAAACTGATTAGGAGCTTTTAGGTAGACAAGTCAACATTAGAAGTATTTACTGAAAGTAGGGTGAAAGTTGAAAAACGACTCACCTAAGTGAACTTTTGAGGTGAATTCAGAGGCTCTTAGGCAAGATTATCCAAGGAGCTTCCAGAGAAGTCAATGGAAATGGATTATTCTTAATGGACCAAGGAGCACTTCATTCAATGCATGATGCACGTATTGAATTCTTTCCTACAGGAAGGCATGCATTAGGTGGTGGAATAGGCTGTACCATTTCAGAATGGTGGGAACATCATATTTTTTATGTATACCCATGACAGAAGGAGGAGGAGGAGGAGGAGGAGGAGGAGGAGGAGGAGGAGGAGGAGGAGGAGGAGGAGGAGAAGAAGAAGAAGAAGAAGAAGAAGAAGAAGAAGAAGAAGAAGAAGAAGAAGAAGAAGAAGAAGAAGAAGAAGAAGAAGAAGAAGAAGAAGAAGAAGAAGAAGAAGAAGAACCAGCACCACCACAAGAAAACTCCCTTCATATACTAGAATTAATATCAAGGAAGAAGCATCTTGCCTATCTCTTAACAATGCGTGCAGTTTCCCACTTACAGGACATTATTACAGGGCAGATTGAAAAAAAAAAATAACTTCTTACCCATATTCTACAGCAGTACTGCCTGTCAACCCAGATCCCTTTATAAAAGGGACAGACACCTCTGTGGAACAGAGGTTTGTCACTGGATATTAGCCATGACAATGACTTCATTGCAACAGGAGGTGGCTGTTTACATCTTGTTCTGCTTTAGACTTCCTCAAAGGCATTGCTGATGTAATTGGAAATCAAGTGCCAACAATCTGGGCCCTTGATCTGATCTAAGCAACTCATGTTGTGTCTACATATCCCACTGATTTTCACCAAAAGCAAAGGTTCCAAGTCAGACAAACAGAGCAAGAAAATAGGAAGTTCTTGATAAAACTTACAACATTTTTCATTTGGTATGTGTGGGGATGAACATACTTGAATCAACTGGATTAGGCAAATTCAGATAAAACACTTCCAAAACAAGTAAATTTGATTCTATTAATCCAATATTTATTCTTTCCTGTATTAAACAAAAATAAAAGTATGCAGGTAAAGAACCTGTGGCTAGATCAATTTAATATGTGAGATTTCACCCTACCTATCTTGGATCCATATTGCCAATTCAGGACTGCCAGCTCACACAGTTAAGATGTCAGTAGAATTTTGAGCTAGGGGCTGAACAGAAATTTCCTCTTTGGCTTCTTCCCCGCCCCCGCCCCATTCATTTATATTTTCATCCACTAATTTGGTTCTCAGGTAATTCTGCTGTTGCTTTTGTAGATTTCTGTGAACTAAAGCATGTGAGGTACAGCATTTATACATCTAATACCCAAATAATGCCCATTTATTTCCCCCTGAGTAATACTGAAAAATGGCATCCATTTACAGAGGGAAAAATTGGTATGAGGAAACAAAAGGGAGGAAAAATACAGAAAGTTAAGTTTGATTCACATGAGGGAGGACAAACTCGAAACAAGGATTGGGGGTTGAAAGAGTGGAGATGAGAAATTTGAGTCAGAGGCCACCTTCCACGGCAACTATTTGGGCTGACATCCACTACCTTTTCTCAGAACCTATGAAGTACCCACAACCCCAGCAAGGTTGAGGCTGTCAGTCTAGACCTGGCTGCACAAGGTCCACTGTCTTCTGGTTGCCCCCTTCGGTTCCACGCCCCTGATCCATGTCCAACTTGTTCTTGCCAGCAGTGCATAGCTCCTCTCCTTGTGTCTTATTTTCTGCAGACCTCTTAAATCCTGCTTTTTGAACCACAGCTACTTCCTCTTGCCACTCTCTCTCTCTTACAGTCTCCCTAGCACTTATATCCCCTCCAGCATATTCCCTTAAATTTTGTGAGAGCTATTTAGAATCAGAGCCCCTCCTCTCTCCTGTCATGTCCTTTTTCTACTCATTTTCAAATAAACACCCTTATTTCAGCCTTCCAGTCACTGAGCTTCCTGTCCCTTACGTTTTCTACAGCCGTCTCCCCAGTCCTCGGCTTGCCCTTATACCAAATAGTAATCACAGCCAATCTGACAACTCTCTCTTCCCTCACAGAGGCAGCACTGCAAACTAATTAGTTCCCTGGAAAACTGAACATTCTATGCCACCACGCCAGCTCAGCCAATCAGTGTCAGAAGCTTTTCTGATACAAGTGCAATGCAATATAGATAAGCATTTATTATTTGGATAATAAAAAAGTGCAACTGACAGCCCAAAGAGCCTGCCGAAATAATTGTTCTTGAGTTTGGTTGGCAGAATATTATTAAGGCTGCAAGATGAGGAACAAACAGACTGGAAATCTACAGTATTTGGATGCATCATGATGTTAGATTTCTGTCCAACAAAGGCAAACAAATCTTTGTTTAAAATTCTGGGCATGTTCAGCCCAATGTTACAATGTCAGAATATTCCTAATGCCCTGAAAATGGACATGATAATAGAAGTCTCCAGGAGGAGGGCAAGGCTGCAGAGGTTCCAAGCGGGGGATCAATAGTTGCAATACATTGCCTTGGGCAAAGAACTTGACCAAAATCAATGGGGCTCACCTATATGTTGCCTTGAGTTCTTCACGCAACTGTGGGGTGACCCAAACATATGAACAATGTAGTGTCAGCCAGGCCAAACTTCAGTTTCAATAGCAAGCTTGTGTCTATGAAGCTGACTTTGAGCCAACCAGATGCAAGAGCAAGGTGGAACGAGGGGATAATTAGCAATGAAGATGCATCAAGCAGGAGGAGAGTCCCTAACCCTGCTGAGGGGCACCACGTTCCCCCCTGTATTCCTTCCCCTCATTGCTGTTCCTAGCCAAGATTACAGAAGCATGTTTTTTTGTGTTTTAAGGCAAAGACCTGGGAAACAGATTTGCAGGGAGGAAAACAATGGGTGAGGGAAGAGTTTAAATTCTCATTTGCTGCACTGCTCAACCGCAGTTGGGCAAAGACTCAAGTTCCCAGTCCTGGGTCTACAGTTCTGAGTAGGCAGGAGCAGATTCTTACAGCTTTGTCCTACTGAAGATGTGATCCTTCCCCATTCCTAAGGATTCAAACCAAAGATCCTCTGCCAAAGTTTATGAATGCTGGGCTTTTCCACATGCTCATTTCCCTCACTTGTGTGTTTCTGCAGGTATTTATAATGGACATACAGTAATGTAATATCGAATCGACCATTAGAGGGAGCTAAATACACATGGAACGGTGAGGGGACCCAACTCTCAAAGCAACAGGAACACACAAGTGAGGGATATGAGCATGTGGGAAAGCCCTTTGACAGAGCACACCCTCAGGCCTAAAGAAAATGTCCACCCTTCCTTCATACTCTTTTTACTCACTTCCCCCAAGGTCTGTACAGACCAGAGGCACCGAGGATTTTTTTAAGTGCCAAAGGAGCACACTGGTGTGATCTCACAATTTATACACCTTAGCAAATGCTTTCCCAAGACCACCCTAAAGTTTAAGTAAGCACTGCCAAGACTTACCTCCACCAGCAATTGTGTTCCAGGAGCTGGGGGAGGCCAGAAGGATGCAGGCCCGGCAGCGTTGTCCCTTCTGGCAGGGTAGTGCAGGGGTGGGCCAGTTCTCTGCAGCCCAACTCATCAAGCTGTGAGACACAACATGAAGGTGGGGGGAGGGCTGTGGGGGCTATATGGGAAATCCCACGTTGGGGGCTGGTCTCTTTGCCCACCCCCCCTCCCTCACTTTTGGCTTCTAAGATGTGTTCCCTCTAAGCTGAGTTAGTGTGAGCTAGCTCAGAGATTTTTTTAGGCTCTAGCTCACACATTTTTGTCTTAGCCCGGGAAGGATGGCTCCAGAGCAAACTGATTTATGCAGTAGCCAAATCACTCACTCACAACTTTAATGCCAGAAGCTCACAAAGTAGAATTTTTGCTCATGAGATTCCACAGCTTAATTCCATTTGTTCTGCTCTGTTATTTCCACAGCTCAGTGGTTTGGGCATCAGGACAGATCCTTTGGGGAGGAGGTCGGGCTCGTGGCACATCTCCCCCATTTTGGGGACTCCAGTAAGTGGCCTTGGGGTGTGGAGCTGCTCAGCTGTATGCCCAGGTGGGGGCTGCTGGCTGGCTATCACCTCCTCGTGGCAGGAGGTCCAGGTAGAGGCCAGCACCCACATGTGTCCTAGTATCCTGTCACTCCACAGGCGATCCCTCAGCAGGTGGGGTGGGGGGAGGGTTCCACTGGGTGGCAGGCAGGTCACCCAATGCTTGGATTCATCCCCCTGCTGCACCATTGCTCCTTTTTGTTGTTATTAATAAATAAGATGTGGCCATGTTTCCCCAAAAAGTGGACGGAGGGGTGTGTTTAATTCCTTCCAGCACCTCCCCCTCTGCCCTTCCTTGAACCCCACAACTTTAGGAATGTCCAGGGAGCATATTTGTCAAGATCACTACTTTGGGAATTCACATAAGGACTTCATTGATAGTACTTGTGGTTTTTGTTTTGCTTTGTTTTCCCTCCCAGTCCTCAGTTTCTACAGACAATGGTCGAAAATGGGTAAATCAACACATGGTTGGGTTGCTCATCCTATGAAACAAGATTTGGCCTGATGAGCCATCCTAGCGAATGGGAAGAAAGATCTGTTTGTGAAACCTGATCCAAGTGGATCTTCCTTAGTTCAGATCCCAACAAAGCATGGATCTCTGCCATTTTGGGAAGAAGGGGTATTTCTTATGGGGCCAAATGTATGCTGCCATTTTGACCTATGAGTTACAGGATGAAAATAATGAGCTACAAGTTGTGCTCACAGGCCACAGATCATGCAAACTGATGGCCCCCTTAAGTACAAAAAAACCAAAACGTGAGGCTGCATAATGGGACTGTATTGTTTATGTGCATTTAGGAAACTAAATTTTGAACTAAGAAACCCTGCTGTGACATTCCAAATCATCCAGTTTTCTACTAGTTCTGTTTTCTGTTTGTCTGAGTAAACAATCCTGAGTAGCTCTAACTAGCCCAAGCTCATTAGAGCTTGGAAGCTAAGCACCATTGGTCATGGTTTGTACTTGGATGGAAAACCTCAAAGGAACACCAAGGCTGCTATGCAGAAGAAGACAACAGCAAACCATCTCTTCTCATCTCTTGCCTTGATAACCCCACAAGTGGTCTCCATAAATCGGTTGTGACTTGATGGCATTTAATTATTGCCCTGATCTGGATGGCCCAGTCTAGCCCGATCTGATCAAATCTTTGAAGCTAAGCAAGGTCGAGTCTGGTTAGTACATGGATGGGACACTACCAAGGAAGTCCAGAGTTGCTACAAAGAACCAGGCAATGGCAAAGCACCTCTTTTTTGTCTCTTACCTTGATGCCTACGAAGTTGACAAATGTTGGCTATGACTTGGCAGCATTTTTCCACTGCCACCAAGCAAAGATAATACTCTAGAAAAGATGCATGCTTTTGGTATGGGAAATTATCTTCAATGTACTTCGTTTTATCCACCTGTGCAATACAGCATCTAGTTTCTGGTGCTCAGCAGTGAGTAATTATTATTATTATTGCACCCCACACTCTTGTCCAAGGCATTGCAGTGCACAAAACATTCAGAAGGTCATAAATGACCAGTCACTCAATTTCATTTTTGAGATTTTGTTTTTTGACAAAGTGTTGAGCTGTGAATTTGAATATGCATCAGTGCAATCAACACAGATGATTCACTGCATGGGGAAATCTAATTGCAATGATTCCTGTGGTAAGAAGTTCATAGATCACAGAGGGGGAACCATGGACTTTGGTATGTAGGTAAGAAATAAAGAAATTTGCTAATTTGAATTCTACTGGCATTAATGCTTCAAGGGTACAGAGTGGGATATTTATGATGGGGAGACCAGGTGCATCACCTGTTAAATCATATTCATTATCTTGCTTAAAACTGCCTGTACTTAAGTTGTTTACCCAGTGTGGTCCACACACCCTATAGTGCCACATGCCCAGCTAGTGGCTACCCAGTGGCTTCTTTTCTAGGTTTTAGAATAAGAGAGAACAGTGACTTTTGATAATGTTGATTGTTATAGTTCCTGGCTCTGTGTAGCGACAATTAGTGATGTGGGTGAAGAAGACTGAATGACAAGAAGTCAGAATAGGAACCCCTGAAGCTGGAGAATCTGTACTTCATTGCAGATGGGACCTGAATTCTTTTGATTCCAAATTGCAATGGATTTGCTCCTCCCTCTTTGATAGTTAAGGGTGCCAACCTCAGTCAGGGCCTGGAAATCTCCCAAAGTTACAACTGCTCTCTGGACTTACAAAGATCAATTCCCCTGGAGAAAATGGCTGCCATTGAGAGTTGAATCTATGGCATCATACATTGCCAAGGTCTTTTGCCTTCCCAAACTCCACCTTCCCCAAGGTCCACCCCTAAATCTTCAGGAATTTTCCAGTCCAACTGTACAATGGCCAGCCATTCCTTTCAATTCTCCTTACACAGATCGAGCAACAGAAAAGGGAGCTTGCATTGGGAACAGCTGGTTAGAGAAAGAAGAGGCCCTGCAGGTCTTCTCTCTGATTAGAAACAGCGCACCTGAGCCTACTTCCAACAACAAACCTTGCAGAGTCTTTTCTATCTGTACTGACTTTTCCTCCTGAGAACCACCCATTCTCCCTTTCTGAAGGCAAGAGAAGGGGGCTGGCAGAAGTAAGGATCATGCATAATCCACTCATTTTGCAAGTGCTCTTTGCAAGTATTCAAAGAACCACTTGAGTTTTCTTGAGCATGTGCAAGGAAAACTCATTACCCCCCCCGAACATTTAGTGAGGTGAATCTCAGAGAGCCCACCCACCTGTAACCAAAAGTAGGAGCAGTTGTTATATTTGAGAAGCATCCAATGAACAGCAGAAGTGCACACCTGTCGTGTTCACTGTCGAACTGCAGATGCCTCCATCGTGAATTGGATGCCATGATGTGAGTGTAGGGAGCTTTGCCACCCACCCACAGGGCTTCATAAAGTTATGGTCTCTCATTTTAATTTATGGCATGTCCAGCCAAATGACTCAATGATGTTATCAAATCAAATTTTCTTAAAGGCTTCAGGTTGTTGGATTTTGTTTTGTTTTCAGTGGGCGGGGGAAATAACAATATAAAGGTCTATTCATGAGTGTTTTGTTCCCAGCAGCTTCCGGTATGTTAGCAGGCAGAACAAAAGACACAAACCTGTTAGACTACTTTCTATGTCCTTATATTTTGTTGTTGTTGTTTTTTTCCCCGGGGGGGGAGGTAAACATTTGTCCTGGGTATATTGATTGGTCTGTTTCAAGCATTATAATTTAAGCCTGTCAAAGGCCACACCTGCTCTGAAACCTTTTTTGGCACCAACTCCTTACATTCTAAAGGTACATTTTAAACTGGAATTTCATAGTTGCAGCCAGGTTGCCTTTCAAGAGAATGGGTAAGGGGGTGCCTCACCACCTACATGTGCTGATAGGTTTGTTCTGGCCAGTTCACTGGTTCTGGACACTTGGGGATGTTTGCAATATCCAATATACCAAAACTACAAATCCCTTAAACAATTACATGTTGCTAATGTTGCTGATGTTGAAACAGGAATGACTACAAATGCTTTTAAAACTCACTGCTCTCTCTCTCTCTCTCTCTCTCTCTCTCTCTCTCTCTCTCTAGGCTTTCCAAGAACTTACCTTATTTCAGCGGGGGATGGATACATCCTGGCAGGACCATCCCCAGGGGAAGGAAAGACGCATTGCACGATGCTGTCACCAGGAAGTGATGCTAGGCGACTCTCTGGCGATGTGGCTGGAAACTCGATGGTACCATCGAGTTTTCAGCCCCATTGCCGAAGCGTCGCCTGGTGTCACTTCCTGGCGATGGCATGGTGCATTACAGGGAGGACTGGTCCGGCCAGGGAGCATGTTTCCCCTGCCCCCATGCAGTAAGTACTTGGGACACCCCCCCCCCGTCTCTCAATTTACCTTATCCATAAATGCCCTGAGCTGGATGGCCCAAGCTAACCTAGTCTTGTCAGATCTTGGAAGCTAAGCAGGGCCGACCCTGGTTGGTACTTGGTAAGGGAGGCCAACCAAGGAAGTCCAGGGTTGTTCTGCAGAGGCAGGCAATGACAAGCTACCTCTGTTCATCTCTTGGCTTGAAAATCTTACAAGGTTGCCAGAAGTTAGCTGCAACTTGATGGGACTTTCCACATCCACTATATACAGAAACAAGCTTTTGAAATAGGGGTCCACAACAGATAACTTGTAAGTAGCCAGTAGTTTGGTGGCTGCTACAGAGTAGCTCATGCATCCCCCTAGAAGACTCAGGAAAACATTGCAGAAGGGCTTTCTTTAAAAATGGGTTTATTTCATGGGATTTTTATATGTGCTGCTAAGCTGGAGACTTCGTTTCTGGCACTCATCCTAATCAATGTTCTGTTTCCAGTCACAGAACAAAGCTTGGTAACATGCTGAGACCACAGGAAGCAGCACAGGATTAAAAAACCAAACAAACCTAGAAGTAGCTCTCATTCAAGAAAAGGTGCTGGCAATCTCCCCAACTTTACTACAATCTGAAATGGCAATACTGGTGGCCAGTGTTATGAACTGGGTATGTATTTAGGCAGGTCTGCTCATTTTGTCTGTTAACAAGCCCAGTTCTTCTCACCATCCATGCAGTTTTTTGTGGTTTGGCTTCACCATCCCTTGCCCCTGTTCAGCAGTTCCACCTAGGCAAGCAGCAAAAGAAGAAGGTTTATTGAGTCCCTAATGCAGGACTGCACAACATGGTGTCTATGGGTGCTATGGTGTTACCCAAAGAGGTAGTCTCCAATGAGTTGGGGGGATCAGCATAGGAGATTGTGCAAGAGGGGGCAACCAGAATAGAAACACCAACATTTATGGGGATTGTCTCTGTGAAAACTCTCAAATAAACAGGTGATTTTTTTTTTTCAAATTAAAGAGTCTTTTTATTAACAAGGAAAATGAGGAGATTCTTTCAGCAAAACACACAACATTTAAGAACTAACTGGAAAAGCAGGGAGGAGTGGGGAATAGCATTTTGGGAATTGGGTGATAGTTATCCATCCCGGAGAGGTCCACAGAAGCAGCAGATCTGGAGTGAAATGACCAGCATTTCATTCTGTGAAGGAGAGAAAGAGAAGCCCACAAGTGGGGAGTTAGGTGATTAGTACCAAGAACCCACTGCACATGCTGAGTGGGTTTTCAGGGCTGATTCTTATAGGAAAATTGCCCTGAGGCTATGGGAAGGCATGTGTCCTTTCTGGTGGGAAGCTTTTAGAGAACAATCATAATGATTGCTTTACTGGGGTAAAAGAAAGGTTTGGGCCATGGCTTGATTGCCAATAATGACCCCGTTGATGACCCAGGAAGGCTTGACCGGACAGGTGTCGCTGAGATAAAGTGATTAAGTTACACTTAGGTGATAGCAAAGAGGGAAAAAGTGATTTTACTTATGCAAAAGAGGGTTTGGGATTAATTGCTTGCTTGAGTTTCTGATGAACTCTTCTGGAGATTTTTTGCATAAGTCCTGAGTAATCCATTTGATTATGTTATGCATGTCTTTTGGGCAAGGGAAAGACATTTGTTCTGACCACCTCCTGATCTAATTAGTATTTCTTTTACATTCCCATGGAGCTATGCAAGTGGCATCCATATTTGTACAGTGCCTTGGCCTGCTCCAGCCCCGATAGTGCTTGCCCCAAGATACTCTGAACTTAAGGAGGGGTCCAGCTGCTAACAGTGGTACCTGCCAACATCTTTCCTGGTGCCTAGCAAGTGATTTTAGAAAGTAGGCTGAGCCAGGAGGGACTTTTGCCCAGCAAGGTTTCTGATCGGCCATTGGAGATTTGATTGGTTGTGCAGATTTTTTTTGATAGAAGTCTCAATGCATGGATGAGACGATGGTGTAGGGAGAAAGGGTTTAAGTTTGTTAGGCATTAAAATGTTTTTTGGAACAAGCAGTACCTACATAAAAGAAATGGCCTCCACTTGTCCCATGAAGGAATCAAGCTGCTGGCAGAACAGATTTTAAACTCAATATTGGGGGAAAGCTGACAGGGGATGAAATGTCTCTAGATCAAGATCACTTCTCTGTAAGAGATGAAGGGGTAGCTGTTACTTTTCTAAGGGGAAATGAATTAGGAGTAGCCACTGAGAGGGTGACAAACAATATTGACTGCCTGACAAGGTCTAGTGGTTGCAGGAGGAAGGTTGCAGGCCTAACATCTCTAGAAAATTACAGGTGTTTATATAACAAATACTAGAAGTGTCCAAGGTAAAATGGGGGAGCTAGAATGCTTAGCATCAGAGAAGAACATAGACATTGTGGGCATTTTAGAAACTTGGTGGGGTGAAGATAATCAGTGGCATACAGTGATTCCTGGATATAAATTGTATCAGAAATAGGGAGGGAAGAGCTGGTGGTGGAGTGGCTCTGTATGTCGGAGAGGGTATACAGTCCAGTAAAACTGAGAATGTAGGAGAAATAGATTCACTTTCAGAAACACTTTGGATGGGTGGAAATAGTGTGCCCAAAAGGAAGCTTAAAGATCAAAAGTTAGAGGATGATTTAAAAACAGTAAAAGGGTTAAGGAAAGCAGCTAGACAAAATAACTGTGGCATAATAGGTGATTTTTAACTACCCATACATTGAATGGCTCAATACGTGTTCAAGTCAGGAGAAAGAGATTGGGATTCTAGATATTCTCAGTGACTACCATGGAGCAGATGGTCACAGAATCTACTGTGAGGAGGCGATCCTGGACTTTGTCCTAAGTAATGCTTAAGACCTGGTGAGAGATGTGAACATGTCAGCACCAGTTGAGAACAGTGACCATAATTCTGTTAAGTTCAACATTTATGTAAATAAGGAGTTGCCCCCAAAGACCAACACAACCACATTAAACTTTACAAAGGGTAACTTTTCTCAAATGAGGGGCTTGTGAAGAAGAAACTGAAAGGTAAGGGGGGTGTCAAATGCCTTCAGGAAACATGTAGACTATTTAAAACTACAATCCTGGAAACACAAATAAAATGTATACCATGTGCTAGGAAAGGTACAAATAGATATTTAAAAAGGCCTGCATGGTTAACAAAAAGTAATGGAAGCAGTAAAAGGTTAGAAGGCTAGTTCTAGTGAGGTAAACAAAAGGGAGCACAGACTTTGGCAAATAAAATGCAAGTCAGTGATTAGACAGGTGAAAGAGGATCATGAGGAACATATTGTGGAAAACAAAAATATCAACAATAAAAAATTTCTTCAAATACATTAGCAGCAGAAAACCATCCAGGGAAGAAGTGAGGCCATTGGATGACCAAGGGGTAAAAGGATACTAAAAGATGGCAGGGAAATGGAAGAGAACCTGAATGCATTTTTTTTTTTTGCTTCTGTCTTCACTGTGGAAGATTGGAAGTGCTTGCCCACTCCAGAACCACCAGTTTCAGGAGAAGTGTTGAAAAACCTAAGTCGGATTGAAGTGATGAGAGAGGAGGCCCTATGGCTGATGGACAAACTGATAAATCACCAGGCCAAGATGGCACATGCCAAAGAACTCTGAAAGAACTGAAACATGAACTTGTAGATCTCCTGGCAAAAATATACAATCTATCATTAAAATCTGCCTCCGTTCCCAAGGACTGGAAGGTAGCTAATACAACCTTTAAAAAGGTTCCAGAGGAGATCCAGGGAAATTACAGGCTGGTCAGTCTAATGTTTATACCGAGTAAATTGGTGGAATGCTGTAGTAAAGATAGAATTAGTAGGAACATTGATGAACAAAAGCTATTGAGGAAGAAATCAGCATGGATTCTGTAAGGGAAGATCTTGTCTCACTAAGTTTTAAAGTTCTTTGAGGGGTTGAACAAACATATGGACAAGGGTGACCCAGTAGATGTTGTTTACCCAGAATTCAAAAAAGATCCTCATCAAAGGCTCCTAAGTAAACTCAGCAGTCATGGGATAAGAGGATAAGTCCTCTTGTACATTAAAAAGTGGTTAACTAACAGGAAACAAAGAGGGTGTCTAAATGGCCAGGTTTCACAGTGGAAGGTAGTAAGTAGGAATGGGCATGAATCAAACCACAAATCAAAATTCATAACAAATTTTGCCCTGTTTGTGCTTCACAAACAGAAGTCCATGACGGGTCTACCATCACGAAGTACTTTTCTCCCTTTCTCACAATACAAGAATTCGTGGGCTCTCAATGAGATTAATGAGCAGTAAGCTTAGAGAAGATAAAAGAAAGTACTTCTTCACCCAAAGAGTAATTAACATGTGGAATTCACTGCTGCAAGAAGTGGTGGCAACTACAAGCATAGACAGCTTTGAGAGGAGACATGTGGAGCAGAGGTCCATCAGTGGCTATTAGTCACAAGTTATAGATGGAACAGTATGTCTGGAGCAGTGATGCTCTGTATTCTTGGTGCTTGGGGGGCAACAGTGGGAGGGCTTCTGGACCTCCTGATGGCACCTGGGTTTTGGCCACTATGTGACACAGAGTGTTGGACTGGATGGGCCATTGGATTGATCCAACATGGCTTCTCTTATGTTCTTATATTCTTAATCAAGGCTGAAAGAGAATCTAAACATGGTGTGGTTGAAATAAGAACAGGGTAGGATGGTGCTGAAGTTAACACTGTTGATGGGGGCTGACAACACACTCCCTTTACTATCACTCAGTGCCAAAGCTCTTCACTCATAAGAAAAAGCAGTGCTAGTGCACTTTGCATTAGGCCCTTACAAGCACAGACAAGCCAGGAAGATGATGCTAGACAAGATGCTCAATAAGCAACCAAACCTGACAGGAATCAGCAAGGTCAGAGTGTAAGAAACAACAGCAAGACAAGAGCCAAGCAGAAATCCTGAACACGGCAAAAGCAAAATGAAACCTTATAATGGTATCAAAAATTTCGTTAGATGCAGCCAAGCCATGCATCACAGAGTTATACACTCAGTAAAAAAGAACGGTGTTTATTGTCTACAGCCTACATGGGGGCTGCTTCACACACACACACACATTGTTCATGTGTTATGCAGCCAAAATCAATGGCTTCCAGTCGCATTGGGTTGACTTAGCACAAGCTGAACCAGTTTCCCGCACAGTTCGTCATGCATTTAGATCCAATCAGAATCATCATGCCCACATTCAATCAGTTCACGTTTGTGAATTCTTCCAAATATTGATCGGCTTATGACCTAAAAAAGCAGTTCATCATACTGTGACGACCTTTTTCACTCACTCAGGGTCCCTCCCCCTCTCCTTAGCTCCGTCCCAGAGATTCAGGGTTACAGGCAGTCACTGTTCACCACCCATCTTCCCTCTTCTAAAACAGATAGAGAGCCATGACCATTTCACATCCCAGGTCCTCTCTCTCACTGACGGAGACACCACTAAACAGGGTATCCCAGTCCCTTTTAATAATCAGCCCTCATTCAGACACTCCACAGAGCTATTGGGGATGGGAACTCAAACACTGCTTCATTCACATGTTGACCCTATTTATTCATATTCTAGTATGTATTTATTTATATGCTGAGATCTTAGCTTGTTTGTGTGTGTTATGTTTCTTTCCCTGAGATCATAAACAGCCAACCCACAGGGTTAAAAAAAATAACAATAAGAGTTAACTTTTTTAATGGTTTGTATGTAAGGTAACACTGGAGGGAATCTGGTAGAAGTTACAAAGTTTTTTTTTTTTTTTTCCGGTTGAACTTTTGAACTGTTTCTCTATTCAGGCATTTGAGACTATTAATTACAAATTGTTCTTTCCCCAGTCAGTGTTAAACTTCTCTTGTGCCACCCTACTAAACTAATTGCTGTTTTCCCCTCACCAACATTTCATCAGTTCCCACTGGCCACTCTTTTAACCTGAAAAATTCAGCAGAGAAAACAGCAGGGAAACGGCTTGTACCACTTTCTCATCTGTGAAAGGGCCAGAATATGCAACATTTAGCCAGAGCGACTAAACACACAGGATTTAGGCTTCCTGAGTTGCCTGTTTTTGTGGGCAGCTTCCTGCAAGGGTGTCTGATCCCTGCCTTTGCATGAGCAGCAGAAGCAAAAGGGAGCAGGGAACAGTGTTAAGTACCTGGACATGATGTCACTGTCTCACGCTATGCTCTAGGAATTTCCCCAATCTTGATAGTAAGTCACAAAGTTTAGGGAAATTCCTTGAGTAGGGGTGTCAAACTCAAGGCCTGCAGGCTGGAAGTGGCCCGTCCATGGCTTTAATTAGGCCTGGGGCTCTTTTCTCCCCCTCCTCCCCCTTTGAAGCTTGAGGCTTCCAAAGTTCCCGCCTCCCTCCATCTTGTCATTGCCTACTTTGGCAGGAAGCTCTTCTGGGCTTGCAAAATTACAAAGAAAATATGGAATGAATTTTTCCATTAAGGTCTCTGCACCCAGATAGACTACTTTGGGATTGTTTCCAGCAATAGAAATGGTGTTCTGGGATTGGAATGACAGCCCCCAGAGCAGAATGATGGTCCCTAGCAATAAAATCTATGTTCTGGGACTGGAATGACAGCACAGAGTGGAATGACAGCCCCGGGGAGTAACAGCAGCATTCTGGGAATGGAATTGCACTCTGGGGGCCCTCATTCCAATCCCAGAATGCTTCTGCTACTCCCAGGGACTGTCATTTCACTCTGGTGACTGTCATTCCAGTTCCAGAGTAGTCTATCTGGGCCCAGAGACCTTAATGAGAAATCCATTCTGCATTCTCTGAGCAACTTTGTCTGTGCTGCAATGTATTTCAATGGAGTGGAGCTCAAGAAGTTTCACTTTTCAGTGTTTGTATAGTTGCAGCTGTTGCATACTGAAGTTGTCTCCTTGCAAATACAGGGTTGATGTTTTGAGCCAGCTTGTCTCAGCTGAAATGACTTCAGAACAGGTGCTTGACTCTAACATGGGCACCCACAGCCAAAGGGGGGCATTACACTGGAGAGCCACTGCCACTCTGAGTAGACCTGGGGAGGAGGGGAGAAGCTTGCAATGCCCAGCCATTTCATGTTTTCCTAGGCACAAAGCATTTTATATTTTTAGCTTATATTTTTAGTTTCTGTGATCCTTGTACTTTTTCTTGATGTTTTATTTTAAAAATTGCATTGCCAAACCCCACTACTCCCCAGCCTTTCCATTTTAGGCAGGCATCTTGGGGGGGGGGCAGGTTTGGGAGGTGTCAGTTATAAAAGACTGTTAGGTCCCGGTCATACTTGCTGGAAAATGCGGGGGGGAAGCGAGGCTATGTGTGCCGCTGTAATTTGATCCACCCCTGTGTGATCTGACACTACGGTGGGTGAAGTGGGTGTTTTCCCTTGCAGCTTGCTTCTGGTGTGTTTCATCCAGGAACCGATGACGTGATCAGAGTGATCATACTGGCAACTCCATCCTCGGCCCGTTGCAACCTCTTTGATACTGGGTGTTCTGTGGTGTTTTTTAACTCCGTGTCTTTGGCTGCCTGCTATGAGTTGGCGATGGGTGGGGGACACTTGCCAGATGTGTCCATGTGATCACGCCTGTTAAATCCGCCCTGCATTCGTCCCTCTCACATGGCTAATTGTGCGTGTGATTGAAGCCCGAAATAAACAAAATATTACAAGAGTTTTATGCATATCTGTATTTTAAGTAAAAATAATATCTTTAATTTTATAAAGTTTATATTTCTGCTACCTGGCTTTACATTTTATGGCATGCATGGCCTGGCCCCATTTATGTCAGATCCAACCCTTGTAACAAATGAGTTCAACACCCCTGTCCTAGAGGAACACATGAGGTAGTGCTATCGCTTCTGGATACTCTCCTGAAAGTGATGTTACAGAATCACACAACACTGTTTTTGTCAGTCTCTACCCCCCCAACCTGTTGCCATCAAATGGCTTGCAGCCCTAATGGGGTTGCCCTTGAAGACTTTTCAAAAACTCCAAAATATCACTTCCTGAATAGAATAATAGAATCACAGAGTTGGAAGGGACCATACAGGCCATCTAGTCCAACCCCCTGCTCAATGTAGGATCAGCCTAGCGCATCCCTGGCAAGTGTTTGTCCAGACGCTGCTTAAAGTCTCCCAGTGAGGGGGAGCTCACCAGCTTCCTAGGTAGTTGATTTTATTTATTTAAAAATAAATAGGGCATGGTTTCCTGTCCTGAAAAACACAAAATGCTCTACATCTTACAACAGCACTGCAGACAAGATTAGAATTTCAACAGCCAATCCATATGCAAAAGAACCTCCTCAGCAAAGCTCCTCCATTAGCATGTCACAGCCTGGGAAACTCCTACAAGATAATGACTCAGCCCTACCCCACCTTCCTGAGTAGATATAAATTACCTGCCTACCATTTTTCATATAGAGTACTCAGTCTTTCTGTGTTATACCTCTGAGGATGCCAGTCACAGCTGCTGGTGAAACATCAGGTACATAAGAACATAAGAGAAGCTAATGTTGGATCAGGCCAATGCCTATCTAGTCCAACACTCTGTCACACAGTGGTCAAAAATACCAGATGCCATCAGGAGATCCAGCAGTGGGGCCAGGACACTAGAAGCCCTCCCACTGTTGCCCCCCCCCCCAAGCACCAAGAATACAGTGAATCACTTGCCCCAGACTGAGAGTTCCTATTGATACCTTGTACTACAATGCCAAGACCATGGCCATACAACCCGGAAAATCTACAACAACTAACCAGCTGATTCCACTGTTGCACAACTCTTACTGTAAAAAAGTTTTTCCTAATACCCAGCCAGTATCTTCCCTTCCTTCATTTAAACTCACGATTGCAAGTCCTATCCTTTGCTGCCAAAAGGAACAGCTCCCTGCCCTCCTCTAAGTGGCAGCCTTTCAAATACTTGAAAAGAGCAATCATGTCCCCCCTCAACTTCCTCTTCTCCAGACTGAACATTCCCAAGTCCCTCAGCCTTTCCTCATTAGGCTTGGTCTTGATCCTTTCGAAGTAAGGCCTCCAGAACTGGACACAATACTCCAGGCCATGGCCTGACCAATGTAGTGTACAGTGGGATTATGTCATCTTGTGATTTGGATGTTATGCCTCTGTTGATACAGCCCAAGATTGCATTAACCCTTTTTATCGTCACATCACACTGGCTGCTCATAGTAAACATTTGAGCCACCTTTATCCCAAGATCTTGTTCACACACACTACTACCCAGAAGTATATCCCCCATCCAGTATGTGTGTCCCTCATTTTTGTTACCCAGATGTAGAATTCGGCACTTATGCTTGTTAAATTGCATCTTGTTCACATCCACCCACTTTTCCAGCGTGTTCAGATCTTGTTGAATTCCATATCTTCCGGTATGTTCGCTGCTGCTTCCAATTTAGTGTCGTCTGCAGGTTTAATGAGTAGGCCCTCCACACCCTCATCCAGATCGTTCATAAAAGTGTTGAAAAGTACTGGGCCCAGAACCGAGCCCTGTGGCACCCCATTGGACACCTCCCTCCATTCAAATGAAATGCCACTGACAACTACTTTCTGAGTGCGGTTCTCCAACCAGTTCCCTATCCACCTAACTATCCTACAGTCCAGTTCACAGTCCTTTAGTTTACCCATCAGAACATCATGGGGAACCCCGTCGAAAGCTTTACTGAAATCCAGGTAAACAACACTGTAAACAGAGGGAAACATATTGCGTCTTTGAATGGATTACTACACTAGTTCCTGTGTGGGGCACAATTCAAGACGTCTTTGACCTTGAAATGAGTTAAATAGTCTGGGTACTTGGTACCCCAGAAGAACATCTACTCCCATACAAATTACCTTGCTTTTTCAGACTTGCAAGACTTGAATCTCCTAGAAGCTGAGCCGCTTCAATGGTTACTCTAGGACTGGGGCACTCTTTTGCACAGGATGTTCTTGCCTCTTTTCCAATTTGGTGTTTGTTTGTTTGTTTGTTTCCTTTCATGTTATTTTGCTCTGGATTAGGTTATGGCAATTTCATGTGTTTTATCATTCTTTCTGTTCCTTTGAGAGTTTTAACTAAGGGAACAGGCGTATCTATATATTTACATAGTGTGTGTGTGTATAAAATCCCACTCTTCTTCCAAGGAACTCGGAATGATATATGTGGTTCTTTCTTTCCCCCTTTTATCTTCACAACAATCCCGGGAGGTAGGTGAGGCTGAAATAATGTGAGAGAAGTGAAGTGGTTGGATGACTCATCTCTCCAAGACAGCTATCATAGCCATGGCTCACGAGTCGAATCTCTTGCTCCTTTAGTATACTGGAGCTCTCACTTTTAAAATTTATTTGTGAGGGAAATAAAGGCTTCCCTTTGTTTTTCCTTTGCCTGAGCCAAGATTTCTTCAGAGGCAACAATTCTACTTCATTAATTTCCACACATCTTCTTTCTCTGTCTTTTTTTTTTTTCCATTTCTTCTCTCGCCTTGAATTGTAATCAACCTTTCCAGTGACGACGTGCCTTTCCCCCCCCATTCCCATTCTTAGTTTCCTACCTAGCCTCTAAATCGGCCTGAAACCAAACATGTCCTGCTGAGTGGCAAAGCTTTCTGCACACCATGTAGCTCCAGAAGCTTTATACACTTCTTCAATTAATACACTCGCACTTTTAAATATAATAAGTGCAATATGCCATTAGCACTTCTTTCCACCCAACTATTCAACATCAGGAGTTGGCCACTTCCACCGATTCTCTCCGGGAGAAGAGGCATGAGTCCCATTAACCAGCCTTCATTTCCATGTAAGAATATGATGCCAAATATTTATTGAAACTTGGACAGACAAGGCAAATTTACATTTGGAACCAACACAATTTTGCCTTGTTAGGAAGGCACTTTAGCTCCTGGGCTACTTCCAAAAATTGCCATGTGATTGAGGCTTTTCAGCATCTTTAATTTTTTGCATCCAAATGGACCATATGTCAAGTACATAGATTTCCAGCTGAGGTAACGGGGGGGGGACTTCCAATATTCTTTCTTTGTCAGAGAAGAATGTAATGGTGATGTGCCCGGTCTCAGAGTTTTAATATTTCAAACACCTGCTGTTTCATGGTGCCATTGCCAACAAGGAATGAAAGGGAAGTCATTGTCAATTGTTTCATTGTACTCTCTCTCAATCTGGACAGCTGTCTTGTACTCCTTAAAAGAGGACCACAACCGATTGGCTCAGAACCTCTCCATCCAATGTGAATATTATTACTTACCATTTCATTTTCCTGGAGTTCAAGAACCCTCGCTTCAGATATCTGGTGCAATATATGTACCATCTTTTCTCCCACTCTTGAAAGCAGGTGCAGTGGAGGAAGGAAGGTGTTCAAATTGTGAGTCAGATTGACGGGGCAAATTTTATTCTGATCTCTCGAGTCTCCACGGCGGTATTTATTTACAGTCTCAACCCCTTGAAAATAAAGCACAGGATCAAACTGGGGTTTGAATCTGGAATGTAGAATGGTATCTTGTTCTTGGATATGTTCACCGACTGCAATCAAAAAAAGACATTTTCATGGAGAGACTACATCACTATCTATATATCTAAAACAACATGTGGCCCATATCTGCAGCTATCTAAAACTGCAGATTGGGGCCACACTGACACTAAACAGATTTTTATGCTAACTTGGAGGACCTCCCAGGTTTGCAGACAAAAAAAAAAATCTGAACTCTTAAAAAATACATTGGGGGGTTAAATCCCACCCCTGGCATGATTGTTGGTGGTTGTGTCAGAGCTCAGGGATTGTGCCAGGCCCTATGCTGGCTGTGGTGGAGCCAGGAACCTGCTGTGCCTGCATCAGAGCCTGGGAGCTGTGGTGAGCCTGGCAGTGGCTGTATCAGAGACCAGGAGCCAAGGCAGGCTCAGTAAGAAAGAGTGGGATGAGATTCCCCCCACTATGAGTCCCACAGGACCACATGGAATTCACTGACACAGGAGGTGGTAGCAGCTACAAGCATGGACAGCTTCAAGAGGGAATTAAATAAACATGGAACAGAGGTCCATCAGTGGCTATTAGCCACAAGGTATAGATAGGAACTCTCAGTCTGGGGCAAGTGATGCTCTGTATTCTTGATGCTTGGGGGGGGGCAACAGTGGGAGGGCTTCTAGTGTCCAGGCCCCACTGCTGGACCTCCTGATGGTACCTGGTATTTTTGGGCACTGTGTGACAGAGTGTTGGACTAGATGGGCCACTGGCATGATCCAACATTGGCTTCTCTTATGTTCTTATAAGCTAATCTATATTTTAATAGTCATTGGCCAGTTCTGAGATACTTAAATCAGGAGAGTGGACCCATGAACAGACATGACAGATCTTTCTACAAACTTGAAAAAATGCCTCAGGTTTGCAAAAATACATGGGGGGGGAGGGTTAAAAAACTCCAATGATAAAAGAATGTAGCTTTAATAAACCAATTCCCTTAGTGACTGGCCCCACTGCTGGACCTCCTGATGCCACCTGGTGTTTTGGGCCACTGTGTGACAGAGTGTTGAACTAGATGGGCCATTGGCCTGATTCAGCATTGGCTTCTCTTATGTTCTTATGTTCTTATGACTGCTGCTAGGCAACCACAACATACTTGATTTCTGTCACTAAAAGTTGCGAGGGGAGTAGGGCCCTTTCCAGGGCTGTTTTGGCCTGATTGGGGCCAGGCCTGTGAGGAACCACTGAGCAACTTGATACTATATCCTGATGTTCAAGAGCAGCCACCTCATGAGAGGCAGTGTGGTGTAGTGGTTACAGTTTCAGACTAGGATCTCAAATCCCCATTCTGTCCTGGGTCTCTGTCTCTGGGTGACCTTAGGCCAGTTACATATTCTAAGCTGGATTTACCCCACAGGCAAGAGCAGACTGGCCATTATGACATCTCTCAGTGGGCCAATGGCCTCTGCCCCACCTGGGTTGGGCCAGCCCAGTGACAGAAGAGCTGAGCCTGGCCTGCCTGTGCCCATGCAAGTCAGTGGCAGTGGCACCTGGACCCCACCCAAGACAAGGCAGAGGAGAAGGCATCCGGCCTGCCCTGCCCAAGGCAAGAAGGGGGAGGAGTTCCCCAGCCCACTGCCAGTTTGGTATAGTGGTTAAATCTGCAGACTCTAATCTGGGAGAACTGGGTTTGATTCTCCAGTCCTCCACTTGCACCTGCTGGATGACCTTGGGCAAGCCATAGTTCTGTCAGAGCTGGGGGTGGAAAGCAGAGAAAGATGCTAATTATGTGGATTGTCAGGAGGAGTGAAAGAGGAAATAATGTGGGGCAGGTGATACAGGGGGGAGATGAGATGCCCCCCCTTACACTCATTGCAGTTGCCCATTGTGCAACTGGGCTCACCCCAGCAACTGGCACCATGGAACTGGGTCATGGTTTTCCTGGGTAGATGCTGTCATGGATATGGAAGGAGGGAAAACTGAACATGAGGACAGAGAAAAGTAAACTGACTGGTAGGTGAGATGGAGAGAAGGAGGCAGGAGAAAGGGAGAAGGTATTAGGGCTTTCAGGGAAAGGAAAGATGAGATAGTGTGTGAAGGGGAAATGAGATGCCTCTCACATCTACGCTGTGCATAGACAAGACACATTTTTCAACACACCTGGAAAACACCACAGGTTTGAAAAGCAAAACAAAACAAACATTGGTGAGTTTAAAAACCTATATGATAAAAAGATTGCCTGTAGCTTTAAGAAACAGGTGCACTCAGTGACCATGCCATTGCTAGACAACCACAACAATTTGGTCAGCATTCTAGGCTTGGTTTACTCCAGTAAAAGGTAGGGGAATGGCCCTTTACAGGGCTGTTTGGGGATTTGAGGAAGGGTCACTGGGTCCAGGCTCAGCAGTAATTACTGGTAACTTGATACAACATGAGTTCCATGTCTCACCCAAACTCGCTATTGTTCAACTCAAAATCACAATGCACCATGATAAAAATGCACTAATTCTAAAGGTATAAGGAAAGAGCTACCATTATCCCCTAAGGGTTTTTTGTTGAATTATGTAGATTTCCTTTCTAAGGATGTTCGTGAATTTGTTCACAATGCTGTAACATCTGCAAGGTTAACATTTGCTCAAAACTGGAAGAAGAGTATAATTTCGAAGAAGGAAGATTGGTTAGAAAAAAATAGTAGAGTGTATTCACTTATGTAAACTAACCTGTTTATCGCATGGCCAAGTGTCTGATAAATTTGGAAAACGGAATGTTTTTCTTATCTAGAATAAGATAATTTTGAGTCTGTAAAACTGATGTTATAACAGCTCCGTGATATGTATCCTGTATTTTAGCTCTTCGTTTGTATCAGAAAGATTCCTTTCTTCTTCTTTTTTTTATCCGATATAACTCCATTTTAAAAAATGCACTAACAATTATTTACTCCACAGAAGATTAAACAAGTAACAAACCTACAGAAATTACAAAATGTTCCCAAAAGGTAAGTAGCAAACAAAGATACTGGGAATAGTAAAAAGGTATATAAATATAGATACACACATACAAACACACATACACACACAGTAATAGAAAAAATATCTGCAATAATGAGAAAAGGAATTCAGATGTAATCCTGCTTCGACAATCTTCATCAAATGATGTTTGGTTCTTATATATTATAACCAACTGATTGAATTATATCACAGCTGAATGGGACAGAACATCTCCAAAGTTTTTGTTTTTGTTTTTGTTTAAAAAAAAAAACACCTGAAGGAAAATCCTGTGTCCATTGCTAGGCAACCACAATGGGCTTGGTTTCTGTCAGTAAAAGGCAGGAGAGGGGACAGAGCCCTTTTCAGGACTGTTTTAGCTTTTGAGGGAGGACAAATCAGGATGACTTGATATCACATGACCTGCATGACTCACCTAGATCTGGCTATTTGCTAACCTTCAGCCGAAGACACCTCATGAAAGTCAGTGTGCTACAGTAGTCAGAATTTCAGACTAGAACCTTGAATCCCCATTCTGCCCTGGAAATTTGCTGGGTGGCCTTGGGCCAGTTACACATTCTCAGCCTAACTTACCTCACAGAGGCAGGGCCAAGACCAACCACTAAGAGCACCCAGATGCCTCCTGGTGGGCTGATGGCCTCCCCGCTCCATATAGGCCAGCCAGCCCTCTGACAGAAGGGCTGAACCAACCCACCCAAGCTCCTTGTAAGGCAGGAAAGGTGGTGTCTAGCCAGGCAGGGTAGAGCCTGGCCCTTCAGAACTCTGCACGAGATGGCATCTGGCCCTGTGTGTGCAAAGTGAGGCAGAAAGAAGGCACCCAGCCTGGCAAAGGCCCAAATGAGGCAAGGTAGACGGCGGTGCTTGCCTGATGCCTGCACAAGGCATGCGGTAGTGCTCAGCTTGGCTGAGTCCCATGTGAGGTGCAGCTTGGCAGACAAGTCCTGTGTGAGGTGAGGCAGATGGCAGCACCTAGCTGAGCCCCACACAAAGTGAAGCAGATGGCAGCACCCAGCCAAATGCCATGTGAAACGAAGCAGACAGTGGTGACCAGCCGAAATGAGCCCCAGATGAGGTGGTGCAGATATTGGTGCTTGGCTAAGCCCTGTGTGAGAAGAGGCAGACAGTAGTGCCTGGCCCAGCCACCCCCACACAAGTCGATGTGAGTCCAGTGGTGGCACCCGGCCCAACTGAACTCCAGGCAAGGCAAAGAGCCCAGCTGAGTTCTGTGTGAGGCAAGACAGACAGTGATGCCAAGCCTGGCTGAGCCCCACATGAGACGAGACAGAGGAAGTGTGAGATAAGAATGCATAACTAGCAAGCCCCCAGCTGTGTTTGCAAAGCCACTCAAAGTTCTTTTATCTCTCAGCACAGAAAACAGTTACCCTGTACCAAGCAGACGACTGAAGTGAAATTATTGAATTTTCCAGAAACTTAGATCTAACAATGCAAAATTGTTGTTTCTAGTTTGATGGGTGCCCTTGAAGTTTTATCTGTATCTTTTAGAAACAGTGCTCGTGGGTGTTCAATAAATACGACTGCTTGCCTGATCTTGCGTAGAGATAGATTTATCAGGGCACGGAGGCAGTCCGGAGCTTCCATACGTTTTTAAGAGTCAGATTTAATGCCTCTCTTCCTCAACGTGACCTGACACTAAAAACAGGTAACATTTGCCATTCTATTTTCTCAGTTTTACATTAATACATCATGGGAGGTAATTTGAAACAGGAGTCATCCTTCAGGTGACACCTGGGCCATCATCCAGATGGCTAAGAACAGATGGTGACCCTTCTGGTACCTACATCTTGCATGGCTTTCTCAACATTTATTTTTTCAGAGTACCAGTTCCTCATTGACCCTGGAGTTAATGTTTCTTGGGAGCTGGTAGATGTCTGTTCTCTTGCGATCCCTTCAGTGTTGCACAAATCAAGAATACCCTTGTGTACTTTCTCCAACTTGGATCACTGCAGGAACCTTCTCACCAACTATCTGACATTGCTGAAGGTTCATTTCTTCTTCCTGTTGTCATGCTGCACCCATTTAGACTAAGGTTGCGGTCAGATGGCTCTTTAGATCTGACCCGGGCATGAATGCCTGGTGGATTTAAAGGGAACGATCAGACAGCAACATCTGGGCCTCAGACAGCAACCACTTCCATGATCAGCCCATTTAGCCCCGTCAGGGAGCTGTACTTAAAAGATACCAGTGAAAGTCTGGTGCTGATGCTTCCCAATGGGACAATGATGGACTTTCCCCTGTCTGATCATTCCATTGCACAATCAGCCTGTTGGGATGGTCTGGTTTAGACCATCCTGAATGGATGCCATTTTAAAAAAATCTCTAAGTGATATGTGCATAAACACATATACAAATGATAGCCACAGAGCTCTGCTCAAGTGTCATGGACACTTTAATGTTTATCAATGGCCCATGAACTCAGTGGACATTGATAATTGTAATTGGACCTAGAGGGAGGATAAGGTAGGTCTTTCCACACACAAAATAGTCCCTCATGTGGTGCTTTAACTAGTCAATTCCACACATACACGGAAAAACAAGTACACAGTGAAGCACATATGTGCATGTGCAAATGAATATATATTTTTTTTTAAAAAATGGACCCCGCCTTTCACTACCCAAAGAAGTCTCAGAGTGGCTTACAATCTCCTTTCTCATTCCTTCCCTACAACAGACACCCTATGAGGTAGTTGGGGCTTAGAGAGCTCTTTTGAAGACTGCTGTTTCCAGAACAGCTCTAAGAGAACTGTGACTGACCCAAGGTCACACCAGCAGTTGCATGTGGAGGAGTGGGGAATCAAACCTGTTTCTCCCAGATTAGAGTCCATGTTCCTAACCACTACACCAAATTGGATCTCCCCTTTGTATGTAATCCCCTTTTAAAGCTGTTTATTCCTGTGATCATCACTACACCCTCTGGCAGCTAATTCTACATTTTAATCACTCTCTGTGTAAAGTAGTACTTCCTTTTTTTCTGTCCTGAACCTAAGGCCCATCAGCTTCTTTGAATGCCTTCGAGGTCTAGTATTTTGGGAGAAGGAGAAAATCGATCTTTGTCATCTCTCTCCAATCCATGCTTAATTTTATAAGCTTCTATCATGTCCTCCCTTAGTCATCTCTTTTCTAAAGTGAAAAGTCCCAGACTCTTCAGCCTTTCTTCAATGGGAAGGTGCTCCAAAGTTCTCTGATGAATTTCCAAAGCAGCAGAATCCTTAAGAAGATAGGAAAATGTAGAATCTGGTCAACCTCCAGTGGCTAGAAAGACAGAAGAAAATAATTGCCCATTCCCCCGTTGAATGAACTAGCCAACACAAACATTCCTGGAGGGTGCTTGTGCCATGTCATCCTATTTGTGCCACGTTGTCCACAACTTAAGCTAAATCAAACCAAATCTAGGGAGCAAAGTAGTCTTTAGGGGAAACTACTCATTAACTGCCGGCAAGGGTGTTATGTATTGAACCTAAGCCATCCCTGAATGTGGACCTTGAACTGGGTGAGCTTGCTCCCCAAGAACAATAGCTGACCAGGATCCTGGAACTGACCTATAGATAAGCAGTGTAATGTAAATAGCCTATCCTTGGGAGCGTGCGTGGGTGTGTGTGGTGTTTCCATGCTTTATAAGCAGGGCTCACACCTTGTTGTGTTCCTGAAATCACTAAATAAACTAGAGCTGATCACTGCAATGCGTCCAGAAACCAGTATTTAATAAAGGGCATTATCCTTTCTTCTTGACTCTGTAGGCCTGAAAATCATTTTGCAAGAAGAGGGGGGTCCACTCCATTGCTGTGAGCCAGCCTTTATTCCTCTATTGTATATTGCAAGCCATGCACGCCAGTTCAAGACTAGGCCCAACACAAGGCTGACTATAAATGACCGTATTTAAAGTGCCTCGTTTTGCAAGAGTGCTGGGGGGGGGGTGGAAATCCAGAGAAATTGCAAGTTTGAGTGTTTACACCTGACTGCTGATAATAACAGGGCTCGGCAATTATAGAGCACAATCCAAGCATTCCGAGCACCTTCCTATGCATTATCTCAGTGCCATTTACAACAGCCCAGTAAGGCAGATCAGTGTTATCATTACCCGTGCCAGACGGGGTTGGGAGCTGAGGCTGTGATAAGAGTGTCTTGCCTAAAGACGCCTGGTGAGTTAATGGCTGAGTTGAAGTTGAACCTGGGACTTTCCCCGCCGACGCTCTTAGCTATTATGTTAGCCCGGCATACAAACACTGAGTGAAATCTAATTGCCAAAAATTACAGTGCAACAACTTTATTTAATGCTTGGGTAGCCAGAAGTTGCCGTTTCTGAAAGGGATTGGACAAAGAGTTTGCGCAAAGGGGCTTCATCGGTTAGCATATAATCTTCGATCCTTATCAAGAGGAGGCGATGCCTTCTGCAGCTGACACTGCCTTCAGTAACCTCAAGTCAACGCTGCTTTGCCACAGATCCCTTTTCTGCATTTGGCCTTTTCATGCTGTGCACCGGCATATTAGGGCTGCCAATCTTTCCGTGAGGCCTGGAGATCTTCTGGAATTACAACCGGACTCCAGACTACAGCAATTAGTGCCCTTGGAGAAAATGACTGCTTTGGAGACTGGGTTCTATGGCCTTATACCCCACTGAGTTCCCTGCCCTCACCAAACCCTGTGCTCCCCACACTCTACCCCTAAATCTCCAGAAATTCCCCAACCCAGAGTTGGCAACCCAAGACCTTCTCAAACATCGATTCATCCACATTTTTCTCTCGATGCTTCCAGTTGCACACTGTGTGCTTCATCTGGAGCAAAAAAGGGGAAAACGGCCTCAAATGTCTGCTATTAAAACTATCATTTGCTCTAAACAACAACAACTACCTGGAGATAGATTCGGGTGGGCATGTAAAGCTTGAGGAACTTTTGTTTCAGTTTGTCTGAGGAAGAGTGCTTGCACACGAAAGCTTACACCTTAAACAAAATTCTGTTGGTCTTCCAGGTGCCATTGGACTCAGACTTTGTTCAACTACCTGGAGTCTCCTTGTTCCAGGAAGCAACACCAGGCACCAGCATGGTAGGACCATCATTTGTATGTCTACGCTTTCAGATTTGCTTCACTTATTCAGATTTTGTTTCATCTTGGTTTAGAATTGGGGGGGGGGGGTTGAGTGTAATAACATGGATGTGATGCAGCAACCTTTGAAGGGGTGAAGCAACAGTAAGCTTGGTCCTCCTTGGGAGCCTTCTAGTCCAAATGGCTTTCAGGTATGTCTCGGGCAGGGGTGTCAAACATAAGGCCTGGGGGCCAGATCTGGCCCATCCAGGGCTCTTGTGTGGCCCGCAAGCAACTGATGCAAGAGAGGAAGTGCTGGGGGAGTGGGTGGAGCCACTCCATTGTGGCTTCAGCACAGCAGGACATCTTGCTGTGGGAACATCTGCCCAGCACTGCACTGCTGCCTCTCCAGTCCACCTAGGTGGGTTTTCCTCTGCACCCCCCTCTCAGCCCATGAGGCCTTGCAGTGAGGATACACCAACTCGGAGCTTACCAGCTGCTGTCCTTTATACAGGTTATATCTCTGGTACCTGGCATTACGTTTTATGGCACACATGGCCTGGCCTGACAAAGTGAAATTTATGTCAGATCCGGCCCTCGTAACAAATGAGCTTTACATCTCTGGTCTGAGGGAAATGTCCTGTTGTCATGGCTGGCAGTCTCGGGGAGGCCTTGGTCATTCTAGTGGACTCAGTCCTTTCCAATCCCAGGACCCCCCTCTGGTGTCACAGGATCCATGTGGAACAATAGCTCTGTGGACTGGGAGGCTGCAATGGGCACAACTGCCAGCCTGCAAGTTGCCAGCCTCTGAGTGAGGTCTGGAGATCTCCGCAAATCACAGCTGATCTCCAGACTACAGAAATCAGTTCTTCCGGGGGGGAAATGGCTGCTTTGGAGGCTGGGCTCTATGGAATCACACACCCCTAACATCTCTGCTCTCCCCAAACCCTGCCCTTCCCAGGCTCCGACCCCTAAATCTCTAGGAATTTCCCAACCTGGAGTTGGCAACCTTCAGGAGGAAGGGGGAAGAGGGCAAAATTGCTACCTCCTGCCTCTTGTGTAAGAAGAGCTCTATAGACAGAAGAGGACAAAAGCCTTCTCTTTCCCTATTGCAGCATTGTCCTGGGACTGGAAAGATTGCTGGGGAGAGCAGAAATTGGGAAAGATTAGCAGTTCTTGAAAATAGCTTGGAAGCTCCTGTCCATGCAGGTCTCAAGATCCCCAAAATAGCCTTTTTGGTGGTCAAAGATGACCCCTTATCCCATTTTCACCACTGGAAAAGCTAGTTGGACCCAACCCATCAATTCTACCATACAGGTTGCTATATTTTGGCAGTGTTGTCCTTCATGGTAGAAGGATGATCTGATCTGGTTTGATTAATTTGTTGCAGGTTTTAATCATGGAACTTGGAATCTTTCTAACACATGAGAGTATTGGTTGTTATGCTGTTAACTTTTTAAACCGCTGGCTGTAAGCCATTTTGAGTTTTTCTTTTTTTATATATAAGATGGAGGTTTTATTCTCCAATAAATAAATAAACACTCTCAGTTGAGGAAAGACTGCACAGAAGGGTTCAAAATAAATAGGGCCCCGATCACACAGAGAAGCTGCCGTGTGGAAGGCACAAATGTCAGGCGGATTTTCAGGGTGCGATCACACCACAACATCTAGGAAGTGTAGTGCTCCTGTGGTGAACCTGTGGCATCCCGCTGAACATGCAGAGTTAAAAAATACCACAGAAAGTGCACTAGTATCCGGAAAACGTGGGGCAAATGTGGGTGTCTGATCGCAGGAGCACTAGTATCTCATGGCATCCAGCACCCATCCACGTCCCATTGCAAACCGGATTTTTTTTGAAGTCTCCATAGGATGCGCACAAATGCCGAACTGTGCATGCGCACAAAAACGACCTGTTGCACCAACTCGCCATGAAGCGATCCTTCATTCCTCAATCATGCACATGCGGGGACTCCGTTGGAAAAAACAAATTGCCCATCTGATCCAGAAGCAGTGGCTTGTGATCACCACTTGTGTGATCGCGCCACGAAGCTTCTTTGCTACACTTCAGCATCGTCCTGTGATTGACAGCTAACAGCCTAAGCGCGGAGACTCGGGGGACCGTGTGTTTGGGCTACCGTGCTTTATTTTGCTCTGGGGTGAACAGCCACACTTTCCCCCCCACGTTATCTGTCCCGTGTGACCGGGGCCCAAGTACATTATTAAAACACCCAACACAACACATTAGATTGCAACTCCAAATTCTTCACCACTCCATTCCTCATTGCTTTCCCAAGAGTATCCTTGAACTAAACATGAAAATCTCCAAGCCTATTAATGAACTACACCAATTAAAGCCTCTTTTGTCTTTGTATTTAAATTTTACTAGATTGCTAATCCAGGGAAGGAAAGTGGCATGGTATTGCTGTTAGCAGTCAAAACCCTTCTCCCTCAGTGGGACAATTTATCTCTTAGAGGCAGAGGCATAAACACCCATCATATAATATTACCTCAAAAAACATAACTATATGTCTGGCCCAAAATGACACAGAATGGATGCCAGCCTCTCTTCTCCTCTCCTATTTACCTTAATTATGCAACACTTAACACTATTCACAAAACATAGTAGCTTTCCCATCTGGTACTTAGTGGGTCATCAAGAATCATGTACATATATAGGAAAACCCATCCAGCTTCTCTCAAATAATTGTTCATCTCTGAAAAGCCAGTCAAGGTATAGTTTTTGGGGCCCACATGTGAGCATAGCCGCAGGAAACATTCCCCCGATAATTGTAGCACTCTGTGCCATAGCAGTGTGTGTGTGTTCTGAATGTCATACCTCACTTGCATGAGAGCCTTATCCTTCTCTCCATGAATCACTGGTCATTTTGCTGCTACCCCTGTGTATCTCGCTTTTCAAAACTGGTAACTATCACCTACTCATAACTGCTCCCCTCCTCCTTTAGCTAGCTTGTGTGTGTTTTTGTGTGTTTGTATGTGTGTGTGTGTTGGTCTTTTATTTCTGTTTTCAATAAAACCCTTTCCAGCTGAACAACTGACCAGTTTATTTACAGAGTTCTCTAAGGGGAAAATCCCCATAAAAATTGGTGGAGATCCCAGTTACCCCCTCTCGCTTGTCACCTTTAAGCTAATTTTCCCCATATCATTAGGAGACTGCATCTTTGGGTAACATAGCCCAATCTTATCAGATTTTGGAAGCTGAGCATGGTTGGTACTTGGATGGGAGATCACCAAAGAAGACTCCTCAAAAGAAGGCAATGGCAAACCACCTCTGCTTCCACTTGCTTTGAAAGCCCCTTGCTGGGATTGCCATAAATTGGTTGAGTCTTGATAGCACATTATCATCTTTGGAGGACACAAGCGAGGAGTGTTTGTTCTATTAGTTAAAATATTTATATCCTGACACTGTAAGTGGCTAATCAAGCAACAGCTGCATGTAAACATATACAAACAACATAGTAGTCCACTAAGAAGATAAAAACACAGGATAAAAAACCTGGTTTAAAAACAGAGTCTGGTCTGTCAGAACAATTTACCCTTCAGTCAGTGCCTTCTGAAAATAAATGGTCTTCCAAAATGAAGAGAAGGAAGAATCCTTCCATACCCACTTTGGTAAAACACTGCAGAGGACTGGACCAGCTACAGAAAAAAGAAAAAAAACAACACAACCTGACTGTTACCATATGGGCAATCCTAAGAAGAGGGTGCCATTAGGAGAGGACTGTCTGAAGAGCACAGCTGGTGCATGGGAGAGATACAGTTCAATAGGCTTCCAATCTGCTTCCAGGCAAATTGCCATAGGAAGTTGGGCTTCATAGTACAGCTGAGCAAAGGCTTCATGATCCACCGACCTTTGGTTTTGTGTGTTAATAACAAAAAAATCTACAGTGCAGCTCATTGTTAGAATATCTGCTTTGCATGGAGAACGACCCTGGTTCAGTCTCCAGCATTTCTAGTTAAAAATGTCAGATAGTTGAGGACATGACGGATCTCTGACAAAAATCCTGGATAATGGCTGCAAGTCCGAGCAGACAATATTGACCTTTCCAGACCAATCATCTGACCTGCCATAAGACAACTCCATGTGCTCATGTGAATCGGAGTCCCAAATTCCGATTGGGAGTTCCCCCTCCCAATATTTTTGATTTGGGTCTATTGGACCCTCCCCCCCAAAATTGGGATTCCTGAAAAATCCCAGATCCCAAAATCGGTACATTAGTCAGATCCAGGATTTTTTTTTGGAAATCCTGGATTTTGGGGGGTCCAGAAGGCCCGAGGGGGGGAGGGGGAAGCCAGCCCAAAGCTGAGCCAGCGGGGCACAATCTGCTCCCCATCGGCACAGCTGATCCTCAGGTTCATTACTCATGCAGCCCAGTTTAAACCAAAATACAAACCAGTGTGTGGCTATGTTCCCTCTAAGCTGTGGAGTCTTGTGAGCAAACATTCTACTTTGTGAGCTACTAGCATTAAAGCTGTGAACAAGTGATTTGGCCGCTGTGTTAATTAGTTTGCTCTGGAGCCCTCCTTCCTGAGCGAAGACAAAAATCTGTGAGCTGGAGGCTAAAACACTGTGAGCTAGCTCAAACTAACTGAGCTTAGAGGGAACACTGGTGTGTGGATGTTACGCTGTTAAAAAAAACAGATTTGTATCTAGTACCGTTCTTTTAAGAATAATTTTAAATTATATACTTGTTTGTTTATCAAAAAAAATTATATCCTACCTTTCCTTGTGGTTCAAGGCAGCTTACAGCAATAGTGGAAAAAACATTCCCAGTTAAACCAATCCAAAGCCTTTTATTGGCATATATATAAGAATACAATAGTCTAGATACAAAATCAAGAACAGTAAAATTAAAATTGCAGAGTGACAACGTAGTAAGAGTAGCATAATACAACCTAGCTCATAATATCACTTATCAGGCCATAAAACCATGGCACTGCAGAGAAACTTTGCTACTATTTCAGTTATCTCTGTATCTGCGTTGTCAAGCATGAAAAGGAGCTTAAAATCATCAGGGGTCTCTAAAATTTGGCCTGATATGGGGTACAGAAGATCCTGACGGGATGCCAAGTAGAGAGGGCAGTGGAGGAGGACATGCGTAACAGTTTCAACACAGTCCTTCATACAAGGACAACACCTGCTAGGATAGAGAATCCCTTGGAATCTGCCAGATAAGATAGCTGAAGGAAGAACATTAAATCTAGCCAAGGAGATGGCTCTATGCAAATTTGGAGCTATGAGTTGATAAAGGTACCCTGCTGGAAAGTTTGCATTAGGAACAATCCCCAGATTTAAGGGAGAACAGGTTCTGTTAGCCAGGCTATAAAGAGTTTGTCGCTCCGATCCCAATAAACTAGATTTTATTTTTAGAAAGGCCTCAGACTCAGAAAGCATCTATAAGGATTCTAGAGATAAATTCAGGGAACTTATTTTGGCTTCGATGTAAGATAGCCAGCTGGAATTAACAGATTCAGAAAGTAGTTGGTACATATAACTGAAAGGGTCAGAGTTGAAATGGAGTCGTAGCCAAAATATAATAGAATTCTCAGTTAGAACCAAAATAAAATAGCAAACTCCGGAAACCCCCTCCCCCTTTACACTCACCTCTTCAGGGAGCTCATTCCATTGAGCCGGAGTCATGATGGGAAAGGCCCAGCCTCTGCTCAATGCCCTATGGGCCACGCCCAGTGGTGGGATAGCCAACGGATGGATACTTGATGACTATAGCTGGAGGAAAGAGTCATATGGAAGGAGATAGTCCTTCAAATATGTGGGCCTGAGGTTGTGAAGGGATTTAAAGGCCATAACCAGCACCATAGTTATGTCAAATAACAACACACTGCTACATGGCAGTTTTTACAACCATTCATAATTCCATTCAGTCAAATGTTGTATAACTAATATAATGCCAATACCGGAACAGCCTTGATTCTATTTAGTCTTAACATTGATGTCTTATCCGAATTCATGTAAAGTACAATCTTATCTTGGACTTTAGCATGCCAGTATGGAACAAGAAATTGGCAATTTCTCCACAAATCTGTCAGGAATGGCTAGCTCTTCAGAGCTCCTATATGTTTTATTTTCTCCTTAATAATATTTTCCGTATTCTGAAACACTACCCCTTCATATTCAACAAAAAAAGTTTATTTTCCATCTCATTGCTGTATACATTTCAGCTATTGTTAAAAGTACATTTCCAAATCTACGTCCAAAGCTATGTCCTCTAAATAACATCACAGTATTACCTTAGCACTAAATGGTAAGGAACATCCCACTATTTTTGTATTTTCATTATCTGCCACACTCGCTCCTTGAGAGAAAACTTTCTATGGAATAATCTGTTGCATTTTCCATTGTATATAATTCCTGATCTGGAACCTGATATAGGCCGTGGTCACACGGCAAGGAAATCGCGATTTGTACCCGGTATAATTTAATTGGGAATATTTTTTCTTCGGGTTGGGATGATCACATATCCCTCCCTGAACCAAAAGCATTGTGCGAGAAGGCTCTAGACACTGTCTAGATGTAGCCGGCCCCTCTCTTTCCACCACCCACCCGCCCACCTGCCAGCCCGTCCGGCATTTCCTTCCCCTGCTCGCCTTCAGCAATTTTCCCTGCCACCTCCTGCTACCCGACCAGCCCCAGCCCCACACTGCTGGCAAGCCAGGTCCTCCTTCCCTCCCCTCCTAATGCTGCAACTTTGGGTCCACTGCCCACTCACCTGCAAGCCTGCCCAGAACTTCCTTCCCCGACCACCTCCCCCCCAGCAACTTTGCCTCCTGCTGTCTGCTGCAGCTTCACTCCTGGGGTAGGCAGGAGCTTTCTCCATGCTTGATGAGTGCATGAACATTTATAATGATTTTTTAAAGCACAGGATTGCTCAGGTGCTCAGCCAGAAGTTGTTAAAAAAAAGAAAAAAAGAAACCTCACCGCCCAAAGAACGGTCAGACGGCCCCAATCGCGATCATTGCGAGAGGTGGCTGTTCAGATGGGTGAAATCACACATTCAAAGTGCAAATGCCAGGAAAATACTCAATTTCCTGGGGGGCAGGAAAATGTGCTAGAGAACCGGGAACATTGCGGGAGTGAGCCCGCTTCGGCATGGGAGGCAGATTGCGATCAAAAGGACCGTGTGAGCGCACCCATAGTTAGGTCTATGAAGCTAAGCAGGGTAGATCTGGTTAGTGTTTGGATAGGAAACCACCAAGGACATCCAGGGTTGCTATGCAGAGGCAGGCAATAGATAACATCTCTGAACATCTCTTGCCTTGAAAACCCAGTGGGGTCACCATAAGTTGGCTATGAAGTGATGGCATAAATACCACTTACATTGTTCTGCAGTCTCTTCCACTGACATAAAATTCTGGTTATCCTTTATTAAGAAGGAAAGTATCCCCCCTCTTGCTCTTTTTTCCCCCTTTAGCCAGAATTCTTCCTAATACTTTTGTGGGCTTTTTACCAAACTCAAAAAAAATTTTCTTCATAAAATCTAGCATTCACTCAATTTTATATGCTCCCTTCATCTCAAGTTGTAGTTTCAAGGACTTGGTTCTTTACATTATCTGAGGATATTGAGCTGCTTTGTGCTCTCTTTCTGCTTTACTAATCTGATCAATCATTTTAGTCTCTTGTTATGTGTAATTTTTTTTTTTTTAGCTCCAAAGTGTTTTTTTTTTTTTTAATTAAAACAGTCCTCCAAAATATGCTTTTGCTGCACCCAGTATAATATCCCAATGAACTTCTGGTGTTATATTGAACTGGCAAAATTCATCAAGCCCTAACCGGATATTATACCTAACTTCTTCATTCTGGAGAATCCAGCTTTCACATTTCCATTGACTAAAATACTTTACCCTTGAATATGACCATGAGATTGTGATCGGGGCATGATCTGCATACAGCACAGTTTCGATCTTTAATTCTTGAACCTTGCCCATAATATGTTACCAAAGGGGAAGAAAGTTGTTCTTGAATATGAGTTGTTTCATGGGGAGAAGAAGGCATAATCTCTTTGCCCAAGGTGTAATACTCATCAAGCATCTTCCAGATCTTCCATAACTGTGGATCTTCCAGAACAAAGTTAAGAGTCCAGTGGCACCTTTGAGACCAACAAAGTTTTATTCAAGGTGTGACCTTTCGTGTGCACACACACTACATCAGACAATGAAATGGAATTACAGATCATAGTTGTATATATAGTAGTGGTTTGTTAAATTAGCGTGCAAAATGGTGTGTCTTGGATCAAGAAATTTCTGCTTCTTATTGCTATAGCTATATATGATTTGTGGACAGGTATGCATCACCTCCACCTCTTGGATGTACACCTTAACATGGTGAGGGAGCTATGTGGGTCAGTGAAGCTGAGAGCTTCACTCAGAAGAAACTTACCTTACAGCTTGGAAATCTCAGGCATTCAGAAGGAACCTCTATCTTAGCTAGCAATTTAAGCACAAGATGATTTCCTAGGCATTTGTCACAGGCAGCTCATGAAAAAGCTCTTCAAAAATAGATAGAAACTCCTCCAAAACAACAGAAAAGCTGACCTTGACAGGCTGTTCTGTAGTATGCTGTTCAACAGTATAATGGTTGGTCTCTCTGAAGCATTAAACAAAATAGGGATGTATTAGACAGTGTTATTTTTCCAGACTGTAGCCGCCTTTCGTGTTTTTGTCAGTGTCGTGGCACTTCCAGTGATCGGGCTATCAGTACGATTATGTTGGTATTTTCCCTCAGTCCTTCCCTGCCAGTCTTCCATCCTTTCAGATTCACATCGGAAGACTATTTTTCTGCTTTTCTTTATTTTTGTTTTGCATATGCGCCATAGCGCTGCAGCAGGCTCAAGGAGACATGTACTCTGAGGAGTTTCAGGAGTTTCAGCCATGCCTTTTAATTAGACCCTACACTTCCAAACTTGATCTTCCCTAAAAAGATGAAAGATCACACTTAAAGAAGCTCTGGATTCCCCCTTCCCTTTGGAGCCAGTTCCCTTCCCCCCTTTGCATTGCATTGGAAGATTTTGTGCCCTCCCTTCCCTGATGAAAATGGCTCCAAGGGTTTTTCAGCTATTGAACTTTGAGGAGCAAATAAACAAAGGTGATAGAGAGCAAGCTGTGATGGCTGCATATCCTTCTTTGGGTTTCAGAGAATGAACTAACATTTTCCCTGCTATATTTGTAATTTGCATCCTTGAGATTTCCCCCCTCCTTCTTCTAATAGTGGAGCAACCCCCCCCCCCAGCTCAAATCAATTGGGCTTGTAGCCCAATTAGTGGAACTTCCTGCTCAGGAACTGGCTGTATGGGGCTTGCTCACTAGCCTCGGATTGCAGCCTTGATAGTGAGTGAGGGAATTTCATGGTCAAATGTAACTTTTAGGGATGGCAGAATTGAGCTGGAGAGCAAAACCCTGTGGAGAGGTGAAATTGACCAGAGCTCCATTGGGCCAGGGAGGCAAATCCCAGACCAACTCCCGTCTTGGTCAATTTCACCTGAAAGCAGCTGGAGGCTCTTGGTCTTTGTCCAGGAATTGTAGAAACTCACCGATTTAACCACCAAACCTAACTGCAGTGCTTTGCCCCACATTCATTTCCTAAATGGCTGCTGGTGTTGGCACTCCTAATGAGAATGACAGCTTGTTTCAGTGCAGGCACCTTCCACCACTGCAGTGTTTAATTACTGTCATGGAAATTTAAAGAAAGCAATTAAAAACCAACGACAACACCAAAACCCACTCCTTCTGGAAGGATTTGGGCAGCAATCCTCAAGGGACAGATAAATGTTCAGATTCCGGGGATGAGACTTTCTTGCAAATTCATTTCACGATGGAAATAAAAAGTATAGATGAAAACAGTTTTACAAAGTATGAGGGGAAATGTAGAAGAACAAGGACAGCACTGGGACGTTTACAAACTTATCTGAACACAAGAAAAGTGGTAACATTGGGGAATGAAAATGGAGTTTGAAGGCACTCTGGAAAACACCAGTGTCTCTGGTTGTGAACAGAAATCTATAATTAGTTTTAAAATAACTTCTAATCTCAAAGATCCATTGGTCCACAGCCATACTTCTGTAGTAAACAATGTGCAACAATTTTTACCTGGTACAAATCCACCCATGGTTCATTTTAAATGTGGAAATTGTTCATACAGCAGATTTGCATGCAATATCAAAGTATTCATAAATCATACCAATGGTAAACAGTATTAATTAAGGAATTTTACAAATTGTTACTCTAAAGGGGTTATATGTGCTATTAGATGCCCAGGTGATAAACTATATATAAGAAAAACCTCCTTTGGTTTCATATTTTTCTTTCTCCTCCACACTCATCAGTCTCTTGCCCACCACAAGGGGTCGCTGTTGTTGGTATAATATAATATTGATATTAACATGCAATTATGTAATTGTGTCTATTTTAACTTTTTTTATTAAATTCCTAGATGAAGCTTATTGTGAAATGCATTGAAATCTAAAAGGTCAAATAAACTGCTCTCCCTTGCATGCTCTTTTTCCTCCCTCCTGTCTACCAATGTGGTCTTATCTTTTGCCCAGTGCCTTGAAAATAAGTTGTTGTTTTTCTATCAATGAGTACATAATCACTTACCATCCTTACTGAAGATAGATATACTTTGAATAAAATTCTGTTAGATCAAGAACCACAACTACACATTGGACTGACAATGAAAGTACAAGCCATATCCCTGTTATATTCAATATTTGGCATTTCCTTTATGCCCTATATTTGTATATTTAGATTTGTTATCTTACGGCTGCAATCACATGCACAATTAGCTGTGCCATAGATATGAATGCTGTGCAGATTTAAAGGGCACAATCAGGCATGAACATCTGGGAAGTACCCCGCACCCATCGGCAACCTGTTTTGCTCTGCCACAGAAGTGGAGTAAAAAGACCAGACCCGTAGCTACAGTGGGGAATTTGGGGGCCTGCCCCCGTGACTTCCATGCGGTCACCAGGCCCCCCAACTCTCTGGGACACTTGGAGGACTCCCCACCACCACCCTTCCCCAAGCGCAGCTTGCTTCCCCGCATTGGCAAGCAGACTGTGAACACTGCAGAAGTGAGTTTTTAAAAATTTATTTTATTTTTATTTTATTTTTTTATTTTGTGATGTCAGTGCCCCCTGACTTATTTAAAGGCCCCCCAAATTACAAAATCCTAGCTATGGCCCTGAAAAAGACACCAGGGAAAGTCCAGTAGAAAACGGGTTGCTATGGGCCACGGATGGACTTTCCCCTGTGTGATCGCTCCAGCGTGCTCTCATGGCACCGGGATGGTTTGATCAGGCCATCCTGACTTCGTGCCGTTGTTTTTTTCCTCTTCTCAGTATGCGCATCATCGCACCCTCCATAGGGAGCCCTCATGCTGAGATGTGATTCATTGATTCCCCATTTAAGTTCATCGGGAACAAATGGTGACCCCCTGACTCACTCACAGTTGGTTCTGATCACATGGTGGTGGGGATGCCCCCACAGCTTCAAAGGACTGTGTGATCACATAACTGTAGATCAAATTCCTCCGGGGGAAATAACCTTGCTTCCCCCCACTTTATCTCACACGTGTTTGGTATATGAATTTTGTAATTTATTGAGTTGAATAAAGACATTTTTAAAAAGAACAACTAATAATAATTGAAGAAATACTAAAAGCAACATGATGTACCCAACAAACACCCCAAACATACTTTTTAGATGCACCAGAATGTGTGGGAAAACATTTATATATCAAGCATTGATACGTATCTTATTGGGGCAAGGGAAAAAATGCGTTGCTGTAGCTTGGACAGGGATGGCAGCCATGTTACCTAAAGGAGGACAAACAGTACATAGTTTAAATTAGCACTAATTCTAACAGAAAATTCTGTATCAGTTCTATCTCCTAACAGTAAAGAAGCCAAAGATATTCAGGAAACTATTAATTCTATGGGATAAGGTATCTATGGTATCAGCAAATGCTCTTGTGGTAATACACAGATTACTAAAAGACTTCATGCAAATCAACATACCCTTTGGAAGAAAAGTAATTCTATTAGGTGGAGATTTCAGACAAATTTTACCAGTTGTACCACACTCAGCGAGCCAGGCAACACTACAAAACTGTTTGAAGACAAGCTTGTTTTGGCCACTTTTCAAAATACTCAGTTTAAAAACAAACATGAGAGCACAATCGGATAACACCTTTGTGCAATATGTCTTACAAGTGGGAAATGGAACCATCCCAGTGCAAACAACCATATCAAATTGTGCAATAAGACTACCACAACAGTGATTAACAACTGACATAATAACAGCAGTCTACAGAACTACTTTCACAACACAATACATTCTTCAGTGTCTGTAATCCTAGCTCCAAAAAATGAGTAGTGTGATTATATTAACACCACTATAGTTTCTAAAACGGATGAAGAAAGTAAAACTTAGGCCCAGGTCATACGGGCCAGAAAACATGGGGGGGAGGCATGGCAGTTTGCCCCGGAGCAAAATAAGGAATGGTAGCCTGATCACACGGGCCACTGGGTTGCCACACTCCAGTCCCAAGTCCCGATCACACCACGCTGCTGCAGCGTGGCAAAAAAGCGGCGCAGCAGACCACGCAAGCTGTGCTGTTGCGAAGTGCGCATTGGGGGGGCGCTGCCGGTGTCTTGCATATGTGCATGCCTCATTCAGCAGTGGTGCGCATCCCATGGAAACTTACAACATCCAGAAACCCCGGGACATGGGCCGGCGTTGGAAGCCACGGGATACTGGCGCTCCCACGATCAGACACCGGCCTTTGCCCCGGAGTTTCTGGAAACTAGTACTTCAACCCTAGTAGTTTTTTACTCCGTGTTTTCAGAGGGAAGCCGCAGGTTGGCCACAGGAACACTATGCCTCCCAGATGTGCTTGTATGATCACGCACGGAAAGTCCGTGGGGCTCCCATGCCTTCAGCGGGGCCAATGCTCCATGTGAACGGGGCTTTAGTATAGTGTGGATGAAGTAAAGTCAGAAGAAGTTGGTGAATTAATGAAATACCCCACAGAATTTTTAAATCCATTAGCTAGCAGAGGATTACTGACACATAAACTGTCACTGAAAACAGCAGCAATACTAATTCTGCTGAGAAACTTAAATCCAAAACATGGATTGATTAATGGTAAAGGTAAAGGTAAAGGTAAAGGTTCCCTTGCTCGAAAGCCAGTCGAATCCGACTCTAGGGTTGCGGTGCTCATCTCCGTTTCAAAGCCGAAGAGCCAGCGCTGTCCGAAGACATTTCCGTGGTCATGTGGCCGGCATGACTAAACACCAAGGTGCACGGAATGCTGTTACCTTCCCACCGAAGTGGAACCTATTTATCTACTTGCAATTTCTTGCTTTCGAACTGATTAATGGTACCCATTTACAAATCTTGTATGTCAAAATAATAACAGGTGAAGCAGCTGGGCAAACTGTTATACTACCAAGAATTGATTTAATACCAACAGATACAACATTTCCTTTCACGCTACAAAGATGACAGTTTCCAATAAAACTAGCCTTTGCAATTACGATTAATAAAAGCCAAGGCCAAACATTGCAAAATATAGGTATACTAGGAATAAGGCCCGTTGTGGAAATAAATACAACGGGCTCTAGAAAGAGGCTCTGGGAGAGTGCCCCAGCTTTGGGCACTCAGTGACAATTTGCTGTGGCAATCTCAGCAGGGTATAATGACAGAGTCCACCATTTTCTCCAGAGGAACTGATCTTTGCTACCTGAAGAGCAGTAGTAACTTTGAGTGATCTCCAGCCCACCCCCAAGATTGGTAACAGTGGTTCCCCAGGAGGGAGTGGCTGGTTTGGAGGGTGGAGTCTATGGCATTGTACCTGTCTGAGGTCCCACCCCTCCTCAACACTCACCTTCTCAAGCTTCGACCCCTCAAATCTCCAGGAATTTCCCAACCTGGAGTTGACAACCCTATCTCCCTCCCAGCCAACCATCAACCTACCTTTAGTTTTCCATCTCCTCCCCCATCCCTCCTACAGAGCAGTTGTAATTTTGAGTAATCTCCAGCCACCACCTGGAGATTGGCAACGATGGTTCCCCATCAGGGAATGGCTGGATTGGAGGGTGGAGTCTATGGCACCGTACCTGTCTGAGGTGCCACCCCTCCTCAAACCTCACCCTCTCCAGGCTCCATCCCTCAAATCTCCAGGAATTGCCCACCTGGAGTTGGCAACCTGATCAGGACTGGGCCCAATGAGTTTTCTCCCAAAGGAAAACATAGGTGTGGAAAGGGCCTTTTACTGACAGAGGAGAAAGTACAGGTGCCAACTTTGATTAGGGAAATACCTGGAGATTTGGGGGGGTGGATCCTGTGGAGGGCAGCATTTGGGGTGTGTGTGGAAGGACTCAGCAGGGTATAATGCCATAGAGTCTACCCTCCAAAGCAACCATTTTCTCCTGGGGAACTGATCTCTGTCATCTGGAGGTCAATTGTAACAGTGGGAGATCTCCAGGTCCTACTTGGAGATTGGCAACCCTAGGGGAAAGTCAGCCACACAGCGGGGAGTTGAAGAAGATGGTTTGATGGTCGCTGGCCCACCTCGTTAGCCAGCCAGCCATGCTGAAGCTAAGCAGGAGAAAGAGCCCTTTTCCATTTATTCTGACAGGAAAGTGGCCGTTGAGGAGGGGGTTATCGGCGGGGGAGGGGGTTATGCTGAAAGTCCTTTGTTTTTTTTACTCACAGAACCAAGCTTGGCTGCCTACTAACAGCCACTGAGGGGACAGTCCCTCACAGGAGTCAAGAGAACTGTCTTTCTCAGGAGAGAGAGCTGTCTGCCAGGGGGAGTGGGTGGGGAAGAGGAGCAGACCCAGCACCCGGCCAATGGCACATGAGTACTCTTGAGTGGCGGCTGATGGGCCAATGGCTGAGGGAGGGCATTTTACAGCCAATGGGAGTGCATGGAATCTTACAAAACCAAATGATAAATATTATAAGGAGAGATACTTAAAGGAACCAGTTGTCACCCATGGACGACTACATGCTGAAATGCCTAGAATAAAATGCTTTGAACATTTAAAAATCCAAGTTTGCAAGCATTCCAATCCAACGATAGTTAGGCATGAAGAAGGAACTGTTACATCCAGTGTGGTATTCCAAGAAATACTTTAATTAAAAGCAACAAGAGCAGATATTACAAGCAACAGAAGAATACAGAAATGAAATGAACTGTGACATTAGAATTAACACAAACAGAAACACACAAAAACAACTAGGAAACAAAATAAAAGGATTAATGCTTTGCATACATTCTACGTACTGTCTTGAGTGGGTCTCATCACCAGGAGTATATACATTTAGTAACTACAAATCCTATACTACAATTTAAGGGGGGGAAAGCAATTACAACTTAAAGCAAACTACAGCAGCAGCAGCGGAGGAGGAGGAGGAGATTGGATTTATACCCTGCTCTTCGCTACCCAAAGGAGTCTCAGAGCAGCTTACAAACTCCTTCCCTTCCCCTCCCCACAACAGACACCCTGTGAGGTAGGTGGGGCTGAGAGAGCTCTCAAGAACTGCACTTTCAAGGACAGCTCTTGTCAGAACTATAGCTTGCCCAAGGTCATCCAGCAGCTGCAAGTGGAGGAGTGGGGAATCAAACCTGGTTCTCCCAGATTAGAGTCCACACACTTAACCACTACACCAAACTGGCTTTTGTTGTGGGTGTTGTGTCCTAAGATCAGGAGTCTGAGCTGGCGAAATGCAGCCAAGCTCCGCTCTCTGAGAACAATAGGGACTAGGCTCCTGAGCTCGCCAGTAAGAATCAATGGCAGCATTGGTGGTGATTCAAACCCGCCAATAGGAATGTGGGGGCGTCCCCCCCCGACTGTATATAGTTGGCCTCCGGCCGTTACTGCATGTCTTTGTCTTGTGTGAAGTACAAATAAACGCGTCTTCTCTTATGTCATTGTCCGAGTCATGAGGCACGAAACCCAGTACTTTACAGTGGCGACGAGGATGGGATCTCAACGCCTTCCCTGACTCCATGAGCGACGAAGAAGACAACAAGGCCACCCCCGAGCACCGCATCGCTGACCCCGAGAGCAGCACCGCACCGCACCGCTCGCCGAGCACCGCATCGCTGACCCCGAGAGCAGCACCGCACCGCACCGCTCGCCGAGCATCGCATCGCTGACCCCGAGAGCAGCACCGCACCGCTCACACCGGTGCACGCCTTCCCAGACGGAGCTATGGCCGCCACACATGTGATACTCGAGCGCTTCGATCCGTCACAGCCAGAAACCTGAGACGCATGGGTCGACCAGCTCATAAGCTACATGGAACTCAACGAGATTCGCGACCCTGAGAAAAAACGGTCACTCCTGCTGAGCTCGTGCGGCACCCAAACGGTCCTCCTCGCCAAGAGCCTCTTGGTGCCCCGCATGGCCCTGGAAAGCTCATTTGCGGAGATCCTGAACGTCCTCAATGCATACTTCAGCCCCCGGCCTACCTTCCTGGCCAAGAGGATGGAATTCCAGAGGCGCGTCCAGGCCCAAGGGGAATCCGCTGCCACCTTCCTAGCCGCGCTGAGGGCGCTCGCGGTGGACTGTGGGTTCCCGAAGGTGGAAGACAACTTGCTGACGCAGCTCGTGTGGGGCCTGGCGGACTCCAAGCTGCGGCGTAAGTTGATTGGCAACCAGCGGCTCACCCTGGACGAGGCCATCGACGCCGCAACTGCACATGAGGGTGCCGAAGGGGAACGCCCAGCCGCGGCTGCCCATGCGGTCGGGAGGGGTCCCAGCCCCGGGAACTCAGACACCGAAGAGGTCTACTCCCTCAGACCCCAACACCGCCGGCCGGCACAGGCCCAGCAGGCCGACAGAGAGCCAGCCAAGCCTTCCGGCAACCGGACCGTGTGCGCCAGCTGCGGGGAAGGCCATGGGAGGAAGACCTGTAAGTTCCGGGACGCTGTCTGTCATGGGTGTGGAAAGCAGGGACACCTTGCACAGGTCTGCCAGTCCAAGGGCCCCCGGAACTCGAGGTCGTCGGCCCCACCGCACCACGCACTGTCCACCACCCACGAGACGACGGAAGAAATCGCCGAGCTGTACCATCTCACCAATCAACCGCTACAGGTACTTTGCCTCCCCAACCCCAACCTCATCTCCACCCTGAAGATCCAAGTAAACGTGCAGATTGAGGGGTCCCCCTGCTGCATGGAGGTGGACTCAGGATCGGCAGTGTCCATCATTTCCATGGACACTTAAAAAAAACCTTTGCCCGTCCGGGGGACCCCCTCTACGCCCATCGCCGCTTAGCTTGGTGAACTTTCAAAAGAACCCTGTCCCCATCCGGGGAGTCGGCACTTTCCGAGTGCAATACCAAGACTTTGAGGGGAACTTGGACTTGGTGGTGGTGAAGGGAAACCTTGTGAGTCTCCTGGGGCGAGTGTGGTTCGAGGCCCTAGGCATTACGATTGGGGGAGTGAATAGGTGCAGGACGAGGGACTGGGGGACGGTATGCAGGGAGTTCCCCGAGGTCTTTGATGGGGAGCTGGGATGTTATAGAGGGGCCCCAGTGTCACTTCACTTAGACCCGACTGTAACGCCCATCCGGCGGCGCTTCCGCACCGTGCCCCTGGCCCTCCGCCCTAAAATAGAGGCAGAACTGGACCGGTTGGTGGCCCAGGGAGTCCTCGAGCCCGTCCCGAATGCACGTTGGGAGACCCCGATTGTGACACCCGTGAAGCCGAACGGGGAAATCCGCATCTGTGCGGATTACAAGTGCACGATTAACCAGGCACTTCAGGCGCACGCATACCCCGTACCCGTAGTCAGCCACGTCTTGGCCACGCTGGCGGGGGCACGCATATTTGGAAAGCTGGATCTCGCGCAAGCGTACCAGCAACTCCCTGTGGACGAGGCCACTGCTGAGGCACAAACCATAGTAACCCACCGGGGGGCCTTCAGGGTGAAGCGACTGCAGTTCAGGGTCAGTGTGGCCCCAGGGATCTTCCAGAATTTAATGGACGATTTGTTAAAAGGGATCCCTGGTGTGACGCCGTTCTTCGACAACGTCCTCATTGCCGCGGCCACCCCGGAGACTTTCGCTGCCTGCCTCCGAACTGTCCTGGGGCGCTTCCAAGCCGCAGGGCTAAAGGTGAAGCGGGAAAAGTGCCTCCTTGGGGTGCCGGAGGTGGAGTTCTTGGGGTACCGGGTTGATGCAATGGGCCTGCACCCGGCGAGGGATAAGGTGAAGGCCATCATGGAGGCCCCCGCCCCAAAGTCCAAGGTGGAGCTCCAGGCGTTCTTAGGCCTCCTGAACTTTTATCATGCCTTTCTCCCACACAAAGCTGCTGTGGCGGAACCCCTACACAGACTGCTGGATAAGGCGACACCTTGGGCATGGGGAGCGAGGGAGGAGGCGGCATTCTGGGGGGTTAAGACAATATTGATCTCGAATGCTGTACTCGCCCACTTTGATGAAAAGCTCGCGGTAATCCTCACATGCGATGCATCACCGTATGGGGTCGGGGCGGTCTTGGGACACAAACTACCGGACGGGAGGGAAGCTCCAGTGGCTTACTACTCCCGTACACTGTCCCCCGCGGAGCGTAACTATGCACAAATAGACCGGGAGGGCTTGGCCCTGGTGGCGGGGGTAAAAAAATTCCATAACTTCATGTATGGGCAGCCCTTCATGCTAGTAACCGACCACAAGCCGCTCCTGGGACTGTTCGTGGCAGACAAACAAACGCCGCAGGTACTGTCGCCCCGGGTGTTGCACTGGTCCTTGTTCTTAGTGGGCTATCAGTACCAGTTGGAGCATCAGCCGGGCAAGGCGCTGGGTCATGCCGATGCCCTTAGCCGCCTGCCGCTGCCGCAAACGGGAGAGGACCTGGCCCCAGCTCCCACGGTATTGTTGATGGAGGAGCTTCCCAACCCCCCCCCTGCAGGCTGCAGACGTGGCCGCCCACTCGTCCCAAGATCCCATTATCTCCTGGGTCCTAAACTGGGTGGTGAGGGGATGGCTGGCGGAACCGGCCGGGCCGGAGTTCACGGCATACAAAGCCAGGAGGGAAGAGTTATCCACCTTGAAAGGGTGCTTACTATGGGGGGACAGGGTGGTCATCCCGGGGCCCATGAGACAAGGGGTTCTAGAAACGCTTCACGAGGCCCACCCTGGCATTGTACGAATGAAAGCTCTGGCAAGGAGCTACATGTGGTGGCCCGGGATAGACTTGGAAATTGAGACCTGGGTCAGGGGGTGCACACGGTGTCAGTAGGTCTGCCCCAATCCCCCAAGCGCGCCAACCCAAAGCTGGGAGTCCACCCACAAGCCGTGGTCATGCTTACACGTAGACTTTGCCGGGCCGTTTCAGGGGCTCCAGTTCTTGGTGACGGTAGACTCCTACTCGAAATGGGTAGAAATAAGTCCAGTGTCTACCACCTTGGCTAAAGCGGCAATAAGGGCCCTGCGCAAAATATTCACTATGCACGGCTTGCCAGACACAATCGTGTCAGACAACGGGGCCGCGTTCACATCTGCTGAGTTCCAAGCGTTCCTCGCAAGGAACTTAATCAGGCATATACGATCTGCGCCCTTCCACCCGGCAACAAACGGACAGGCAGAGAGGACAGTCCGCACCGCCAAAGAAGCCCTGAGCCGCATAACCGAGGGGGAGTGGGAATTCCGGCTGGCCCGCTTCCTCCTCACACAGCGCACCACCCCAAACCCCATCTCCGGGCATTGCCCAGCAGAACTATTGATGGGCCGCCACCCCACAACCCTGTTAGACAGGCTCCACCCGGACCGAGCCCCAGAGAGAAAGCTGGTCGAAACCTGGGAGGCGCCCAGGAGCTTCCTCCCAGGGGAACCTGTCTACTTTAGGAATTACGGGGCGGGGCCTCAGTGGCTGGCCGGTCGCATTCTCAAACCCACCAGGCCAGTTTCATATGAGGTCCTGGCAGATGGGGACCGGGTCCTCCGTAAGCACGTGGACCAGCTCCGGAGGTGGCAAGACCCCGGCACAGGGATCCAGGCCCCGCTACCGGAATACACCGCGGCTGCCCCAGCATCCGATCGGCTGCAGGCACCACCAGCGGAGCAAGTGCCTGAAAGACCACGGAGCCCAGAGGGGGTCCCAGAGCAAGCCGAGCCGCCGCCGCTGCCGCCGCCGCCGCCACCGTCACGGCCGCCGGAGATCCAAGCTCCTAGTGCGGGAGGACCACCCGAAGGGGGCCCCGCCAGCCCGGTGCCGGCCCCCCAAAGATCATTAAGAGAACGTAGGCCACCAGCCTACCTAAAAGACTACGTCACCTGATAGGAGACAAACTATGGGGGGAGGGGTGTTGTGTCCTAAGATCTGGAGTCTGAGCTGGCGAAATGCAGCCAAGCTCCGCTCTCTGAGAACAATAGGGACTAGGCTCCTGAGCTTGCCAGTAAGAACCAATGGCAGCATTGGCGGCGATTCAAACCCGCCAATAGGAATGTGGGGGCGTCCCCCCCCTGACTGTATATAGTTGGCCTCCAGCCGTTACTGCATGTCTTTGTCTTGTGTGAAGTACGAATAAACGTGTCTTCTCTTATGTCGTCGTCCGAGTCATGAGGCACGAAACCCAGTACTTTACAGTGGGTCCCCACTTGTGAAGCATAAATTCTATAAGCAAGCTGTACTAATCTCAACAAGAATTATCTCCAAATCCACATGCTTAGGATGGAAGGGATTCCTCTCTACTTCATGTCCTGTCCTGGAGCCAGGTGTGCCATATTCTGCCCGAAGAGACGTTTAAAAAGATCCATTGTCATTAGTGGGATAGCAGCCATTGCGACTTTTCCCATTCCACCCCCAGTCCTCTTACCCACGCTCCTTCTTACCTTACCAGAGTTCTACTGGCCACTATTTGAGGGATCTTAACGCATGCTAGGAAGGGCTGCATCTGAGACTTCTGTTAACAGCACAGGAATTGGGGCCATAAAAAAAAAAAAAAGTTGGCAACCCCAGTTGTCTCAGACCCAGACCAAAAAAGAGTCCTATTTACCTCTTCAGCCACTAGATTAAAAAAAAAAAAAAATCAGAAGGAGGAGGAGTTGGATTCATACCCTGCCCTTCACTCTGAATCTCAGAGTGGCTTACAATCTCCTTCCCGTCCTCTCCCTACAACAGACACACTGTGAAGTAGGTGGGGCTAAGAGAGCTCTTTCAGCAATTGCTCTTGAGAGAACAGCTCTGAAACAACTTGTAACTGACCCAAGGTCACACCAGCAGCTGTATGTGGAGGCATGGGGAATCAAACCCATGAGGGATGGGTGCCCCGATGTTTGTGTGTTGGGTTAGTCAGAACTGAATATCCTTCAGTGGAAGACTAGCTTGATTCTCCAGCACAAGGGTAGATGTGCATGGCCTCTGTCCTTCAGCAACTGTGAACATCAAATACTGCAGCTCTACCAGGCTTGCAATGTGTATCCATTACGATTTTCACTTATGAAATTCTTCTTTGGGTTGCTTAACACAGAAGCTTGTAAGTGAGCTGCCATGCCAGAAGAAGCATCCAGATGACTGTAGCGGATAGTCATCCTAACAGCTGCTACCAGCATCTTGCCAAGAGCTGCCTCCTAGCCTTCTTACACTTGCCGAGAGCTGCCTCCTAGCCCCCTTACAGCGCCGCCATCTGCTCATTCATCCACTGATCTTTCAACGGCAACAAAGAAGCCAGTGTGACAGTCCTGTCACCCCAGGGTTTGTGCGAGTTGCTACTGCAAGGGGAAACCCGATGTTGCCAGAAAGCAAGACATTTTGCAGCAGCACACAAAAAGAGCAAGACGAAATTGGCCATGGCCACCTGAAGCACCTGTATAAACCGCTGGCTACGGCCATCATCTGAAGACGTCAGACACATCTTCATCCCAGGAGATTATACCACGCCAAATTTGATAACAGAAAAAAGCCCAGTAACTGGGATCAAGCTGCAGTGAAGCCATAAAAGCCGCTTGTTGAGTTATTGAGGGCTTAGGTACTCCCTCCAACTTTATTTAAAAGTATTTTTTATATTGAATTCTAATCACCAAGCTACTTATATCCCATCTGCTAAGCTGCTTAGGAAATGAACAGCATGCTTCCAAAGCACATGCACGGAGAAGAAACTGTCAATTGTCCATTAGAGGATTATTCTTTTGTGGTAGTTGTCATTAGCCCCGCCATTCTCTGGTTCCTTACTAAGTAATGTGACATTTCAAAGTCAATAGATTTTCCATTGTGCGTATGTGCACTCCAGTTCTCCAGTTCATTTGTTTTCAAGCATGATCGAAAAGAAATAGCTTGATTTTGAGAGTCATTTCTGCATGCCTGCAAAATGTCCAAATAACAAACATTAGTGGAGTTGGAAAATCTCAATACCTTTCTTCCCAGACAAATGAAAGCTAAGCGTGGTGCCTTGGCAGTTTCGGAAACAAGACAGCTGGTTTAGTGTGGATTATGTTAAATCTGAATTCATGGAGTCAACTGTAGTGTTTCGGCATATGACCAGGATCCTATTTTTACTCAAGTCCTTCGACGTACTGGTACAAGAGAGGTACAATTTGCCCCCCTCTTTCCCCTGTCATTGGCAGTCTCTCTTCTCTGTAGATCTTGATGTGGGGGAAATCAAGACAAAGGTGTAAGACTTCCTCCTCCACAGTAAAGAGCAAACACACACACACACACACATGACAGAACAGTGATAAGAAAGAGTCAGATCATTGCCACATAAGACAGAACCACTGACTCTGAGCATAAGCAAGCATCATTAGTGTATGGTGGCCCCTCTCCCACCACATGGTGCCTGCTTACTGGTTTTGCTACAGGGAACTGTATTCTGCTTCCCTCCCCTCCAACAGGCCCATTAGGAACAGATCAACAGATTTCCCAAATTGAATTAGAAATCAAAGGTAGTGCCATTTGTTCTAGCATTTATGTCACTGCAGCAAAACCGTGACTTGAATATCAAAGTCATCTCTTGGTGGTGGTAGCAGATGTGGTCACTGGAACCTCCTTCTAAGGGACTACAGATAGGGATGGGCATGAACTGGAAAAATGCACCTCAGTTTGGGTTTTGTGATGTGTGTGGTTCATGAATCACAGACCACCATGAACTTTTTTTACGTTAAATGAAATGGTTTGGTTTATGAAATTCTTGATGTGGTAGAAAGCCCCCTTCCCTGGCATGCTAGAGTCACCAAACTCACAGGGGATCTCTAGCTGACTCTCCTCTACATCCCTTCTGAGTTTAGTAACGATTGGCCTTATGGGGTCTGAGTTATGCCCCCCCAACAATGACCCATGAAAGTGCTTTTTAGGAAAATAACAGGAACAGGTTTAGAAGGTTCAGCAGTTTATGGAATGGATTCTGAGCAAGCTAGAGAAACCAAACTCACTGCAGAGCTCCAGCTAACTATTCTCTACCTTATATCCATGTTTGGTGAGGATTGGATTTATGGGGTCTAAGTTATGGCCCCCCAACAAAAGTGTCCCATTCCCTATTGTTTCCAGGGCCGGCTCGCCTACTAGGCGAGCTAGGTGCTCGCCTAGGGTGCAACAGCTGCAGGGGCGCCAAACTGTGCCCTGTCCCTCCCTCAAAAAGCCCCGCCGCCGCTCCCGCCACCTCCCCGAGTGCCCCGCTGGGGCTCAGGAGGCAGCAGCAGCACTTGCCCGCCCTCTCCCCAAAGCCCGGGGGGGAGAGGAGGTGGGGGGCGGTTGGTGCTGCACTGCTCAATAAGTGGGAGGAGAGCGGCGTGGGGACTGGGGGGCTTGGAAGGGGCGCCGTCCGGCCCGGGCTCCCTCCAGCAGCAGCCAGGCGGCGGGACTGGGGGGGGGTGAGAGGTCGGCGAGGCGAGGCACGGGGCGCTGCTGCTGCCCCCCCGCCTGCCGGGGTCCCGAGGAGGAGCCGGCCTGGCTGGACGGGGAGGGCGGGAGGGGGCGTGTGTGCTGAGCTCCCCCTCTTGCTTACAGGCCGCCATTTCCGCTGCGGAGTGAGGCAGAAGCCGAGGTGGGTGTCGTGCGGGGGGGCGGGAACCCCGAGGGGGAAGCGACTGAGCCAGCGGAGCTCTCCTCCCTCCCCCTCTTCCAGGCAAGCCTATGAGGAAGAGCTCTGAAGCACCGCTCCGTCGGGGCCACTGCCGGGCCTGGCCCGTGTGAACCCCTGGAAGAGCGCCAGTGCCCGTGGGAGAGCCTTCGAGCCGGCCTCTCGCAACCCTGCCCGCGGGAGAGCCAGTTTGGTGTAGTGGTTAAGTGTGCGGACTCTTATCTGGGAGAACCGGGTTTGATTCCCCACTCCTCCACTTGCACCTGCTGATGTGACCTTGGGTCAGTCACAAGCTCTGGCACAGCTGTTCTTGAAAAAGAGCAGTTTCTATCCGACCTCTCTCAGCCCCATCTACCTCACAGGGTGTCTGTTGTGGGGAGGGGAAGGGAAAGGAGTTTGTAAGCCACTCTGAGACGCCTTTGGGCAGTGTAGAGCGGGGTATAAATCCAAACTCTTCTTCTTCTTCTTCTTTCCCTGAATCCGGGCCGAGCCAAGCCTCCCCGTCAGGCAGGCGGTGGTGCGGCTTCTCCCCCCCCCATGGCCCTCCCAGGCCCACTGCTGGGCATGGGACTCCTGGGCTGGGCCGTGGGGCAGGCAGGCGGCGGCGCGGCTTCTCCCCCCACCCCCCGACGGCCCTCCCAGGCCCTCCGCTGGGCTCGGGGTTTCTGGGCCGCATCTGGCAGGGCAGGCAAGAGCTGCGGCCTCTGGCTCCGATGGGCTCCCGGCGGCCGGTCACAAGCTCACCCTCAGCCCTGGCAACGTCATGCACAGGGGGGCGTCGGGGGGGCGTCGAAGTGACCCGGCAGGAAGAGGTTCCGGAGCCCACAGAGTGGGGTGAAGGGCAGCCGAGGAGAGCAGTGCCTTCTGCCCCCGGCAGACCTCCCAAAGCTGGCGCGCGGCCAAGCAACCTGCCCCCAAGCCCAGCAGCCAGAGGGGGGTGAGGCTAGCTTGTGGCACCTGGCGCCCGCCCCCCTCCCGGCATGTTTCTGGGAGGTCTCCAGGCCCCACCGGGAGGTTGGCATCCCCTGGGGGCGCCACAAGCTGGCCTCGCCTAGGGTGCAGGAACACCTTGGGCCGGCCCTGATTGTTTCCAATAGACTGAAGTCAAATCAGAGAATCTCTCAGTAGAAACTGAAGGTGGGTGCATTTTTGCAAGCCCAGCGGAACAGGTGCCACTGTGGCACTGCAAGCCCAACAGGACAAAAGTGAAGCCAGTAAAGTTCTTTTGTGGGAAATGTCAGACACAAGTTCAAAAGTACATAGATTGGACCCCCTGCAAGCTACACATGCCAAAGGCACAGGCAATCTCACCCTGCCTCCCACTCCTCTACAATCTCTCCAAGCTGAGGGAGGATTACATTTCTGGGATCCCAGTTATAGACCCCCCCCCCAAAAAAAAAAAGAAAGGTCTCCCCAGTGCTCTCTCTGGAAAAGACGGCTGCAGGTACAGGAGTCTATGGAATGGCTCAGAGACAAGCCAATGACACCCAACTGACAGGGAAATTTCACCTTGTCAGACCCCTCCCCAACCAGACACTGGAAGCAAGAAAAGCATCCCTCCTATGCTCACAGCCCCCTAAGTCTCCAAAGGCAGGTTCTGAAGGACCAAAAGCCAGGCATACCGAGATTTCTAACAGGGGCTCTCAAAAGTTACCCACAGTATCTTGGCAGACACAGCACCCCAGCTCCACCAGACCAGTGGAAATAAGAGTTTTCTGTTTAAAGTGATTAGTAATGCAACCACAGAAAGGCAGACATGAAAAGACACTACAGACAGGGACTCCCCAAAATTACCCTATGACAGCTTGACAAGCACAGCACCCCATCCCCACCAGACCAGTGGAAAACAGATTTTTTAATTGAAAGTGATCACAAGGTAGGTGTTGCGTTATATTCTTTTTCCATTCATTTGGGCTGAACACACATCCCAAACAGAACTTTGTCTTATTTCAGGGGTCCCCAATGTGACACTCATAGTTACCACGGTTACCACCACCAACTTTCCTGGAGTCCACCAAGTGTTTTTAGAAAGCATGTAGGGTCAGGTGGGGCTTTTGGGCCAGCTGGCCTTCTGATCAGCCCTTGGAGAGCCGACTGGCCATGCAGATTTTTCAAAAGTTGCTCTGGTAGCTGCACCACAAGGTAAACCATGTGCATCAAGAAAAGAACAAAGTGTTCATATTATAAGGCACCATGTGAAACAGAGCTCCTGTCTGAAATGCTGAAGAACTACTATCAGAGTTGTGCATGGCATCATTTCCTGGCATTCTGTAGTTGGCTTCACCTCTTGTGGCAGCCATTAGTGATTGGTCCCACCTCCTCTGGCAGCCATTTTCTAGTTGCACCCACCATCCTGTGTCAGAATTCCATATGTCCCCACAGGCTTAAAGAGGCTGGGGATCTCCACTTCATTTACATTTTTTTTAGATGTCTACCCTGCTGCCAATCACAGCCTTCATGTTTACTCTGTGCTCCTTCCAGAATCTACAGTTTTGTCAATCACAAAATTATGGTCGCCGAAGAAGTTGGCAAATATTATGCACCATACACCTGTATCCTAATCTGCTCATAACAGTTTGAGAGAGAAAGCCTATGCAGGTCTATTCCATGGGACTTACTCTCAGGAAAGTGTTATCTTAAGTCTCCACAGGGGAAATATATATATAAGTCTCCACAGGGGAGATATATATATATATTTCAAGTTGATGTCCACAGATTTTTTTTTAAATGTGCAGTCTCTCTCATGCTCATAGGAAGTATTGCAGATATGTTACCTACAGCAAGATACCAACTATAATAATTGGGGGAGGGGGGATCCTGATGCAATCACAAAATCTCTGAGCTAACAGGATTTGCCATTGTCCCTAAGCATTCACCAGGATTCATAGACTGATTCCCCACAAGCAGTTGTGCCTGTCTCACTCTTCCGTTTGCCCCAGTTGCATTGCAGCTGTGGCAAACGGAAGAGTGAGGGTGGCACAGCTGCTTGTGGGGAACCGGTCATAGTGTTCACAGTCTCAAACCTATAGCAATAGGTTTTAACATGAGGCAATATTCTATCTGACTAGTGGAAAAGTGGCCATGGGAGCCAATACAAATAGCAGACATTGTCACTTAACTGTTTCTTTAAGCCCATTCACTTTGTCATCCGAAGGAATGTTTTCAAGCAAGTTACGCCCAGTGTGAATCTTCAGATGCCCATTCTTTGTCTAGCAATATATTCAGCCTCCAATAATGTTAATGTGTGCTGTGAACCAAAGAGAGTCCGGGCTATTAGGAACAGATGCAATCTTTGTTGTAAGCTCCAATTCCTCTCGTTTTTTAAATTAGAATACATTCTAACTGGGCACGTATATACGTTAGGCTAAACTTAATTTAAATTTAGCCATACCATTTAGCAGATGGCTTACCTGTATGGCACGCTGGAAAAATCTGTCCCCAAAGAAGAAACTTTATATTACTTGTAATGCAATTCTAGCATCTGTGCATTACAGGACAGGGACCTTTATAATAATTTGAAAGACAGAGGTGACATGTAGCCCTTATTTGAAAAGCTGACAAAAAATTACAAAACAAACCCTAAAAGTTCTAAAAATAAATTCAACATGCCTCATTTTGAAGCAACAACTGCTAGGTGGTTTCTAAGTTCAGCCAGAGGGGCTTATTAGAGTGCTGCTGGGCCATGTCGTGGCAACCAGTAGGAGTGTTGTGGGAGAGGGCAGGGGGGGTACGGCATCCTCTGTGCTGCTGTGCCACTTCCAGGGAAAACCTAGAAGTTATGAAAGTACTTCTAGCTATTGCTGGAAACTAGAGTTTCCCTGGAAATGATGTAGTGGCACAGATGACACCACCTTTTTTAAAAAATCACCACTATGCTACGAGGCCTGGAAGACCTAGCTGGTTACAAACTTTAAAACCCTTCACGGCCTGGGAGGGCACATATCTGAAGGACCTTCACCAACTCCATTCTTAAGGCCCAGTGTTCTACTTGTGCTTCAAGTTGTGCCCCCCCAGGTGAGCGGGGGATCAGCTCCAGCAGCCACTCTCTATCCCCCCAGCTCTCTCCCTGTGGGGATACTGGCAGCTGCTTGCACCCTTGCATTCACTGCAGCCATCTTCTCTCTGCAGAGGGGCATGGTCCCCGCCTCTTCCCCCTGCCTCTCACCCAGGAAGACACCAGCTGATTGGTGGTAGTGCCTTGTTAACCTGCAAGAAAGTAGCGCATCTTCACACCTTTCCCCACTACTTGTGGCTTTTGTGCCCTCGGGTTGGCTTTTGGAGGTCTTACCCACCCTGGCTGAGTCTGTGACCATGACCAGTCTGTTAGCATCCAGAACCCTCCTACAGAAGGGCAGTTTGTAGAGGACACCCTTGTTTTAATATCACCCCCAAAATCATATGTACTGTACAGCCTGGCCTGAAAAGGGGACCAAGATGGAACTGGAACAAACAAAATGAATGCTGGTTAGAAACAAGCCTGAGAAACTATTTTGGGAAGGTGACTCTGGGTCATGGACTTGCCAATAGATCTTTCTCCATTCTAAAAAGAGATACTTAACTTTATCAATGGGCCTCTCAGGAATGAATGAATTTATTATCATAGCACACAGCCAGCAGTATACAACCCTACTTACAAGTAATTACCATATGAATAAATTACAAAAACAAATAGTACCCAGATGGTAAAACTATTAAGATAGGACAAGGTTAATAAAAATAAAATTGTACAAGCATTTTGATCAGTAAAACCAAAGGTTCGATGAGGTGTGGGACAAAATTAGATCTTAAAAAGGATAAAATAGTGATGATAAAAAAAAGAAAACCAGTAAAATTGGGATCGGGTAGTCCTAACCCAAATGGCTGCCTGGATGCTGATAAGCTTTTACTATTAAGATAGGACAAGGTTAATAAGAATAAAATTGTACAAGCATTTTGATCAGTAAAACCAAAGGTTCGATGAAGTGTGGGGCAAAAGGCCTCTCAGGAAACATTACCCTTCCCTAGTATGATCTTATCACACCTGGTCATGCTTCTTCCTGTCTATCCACTTTAATCAGCAGGCTATTCAGATATCCTGATAGCCTTTCCCATCCAGTGCTCGACTGGTCATCAGAGAAAATCACTAATTTAGCAATCTAATCAGAAAGACATTAACATGTTCAGTTTACACAGAAGGAGGAGGAGGAGGACAAGAAGAGGAAGAAGAGTTGGATTTATACCCTGCCCTTCACTTGGAGTCTCAGAGTGGCTTACAATAGCCTTCCCTTCCCCTCCCCACAACAGACACCCTGTGAGATAGGTGGGACTGAGAGAACTGCAGTCAAGGGAATGGCTCTGAGATAACTGTGACTGACCCAAGGTCACCCAGCTGGCTGCTTGTGAAGGACTGGGGAATCAAACCCAGTTCTTCAGGTTAGAGTCCACAGCTCTTACCCACTACACTAAACTGGCTCTCTACTACACCAAACTGGACAGACTCATCAAGGACCATTAACTACACTCATGCAAATTGTCACGAGTTTCCTTGGGTCTTTGTCTAACTTGGGAAAACTGTTCAAGGTATTGCTTTTGGGGGCACACATCATCCATACGCCCAGGCAGTGTTTTGTCCTATAACTGTAGCACACAGCTATAACCCTATAACCATAGCACACTATAATAATAGCATGTAGCTCTCAGTCTGTGTGTGTGTGTGTGTTCTGGGCACCCACTTGCATCTCATCCTGAAATCTGTTTGGTTTCCTTGCATCTCTGTGAAACACTGATTCATTTCACAGCCTTCTCCACTTTACTACTTTACTAAACTGGTGAGTATAATCCCCCACGCAAAAAAAACCTCCTTCTATTTCTGCTCCTTTCTTCATTTCACTTAGCTTGTTTACTTTTCAGGGTGCATTTGCTTTTGTGTGTGCATCCTCTTAGATCATGTTATTACTCGTTCAATAAAAACCCATTCCTTTCAACTTGGACTGGTTTATTTCTGAGAGTTTCTCTAAGGGAAAAATCCCCGTAACCTTTCCTGGAGACCTCACTGGTTACCTCCTCTTGCAAAGCTTTGTCCCCTCTGCTAATTCCCTCAGTCAAGGGAAACAGCCCCTTTTGGGTAACAGGCCCTGGACAGGGAGGTTTAGGCTGCATTTTCACCAAAATGCAGATGATACCCAGCTCTACCTTTCTTTTCCATCTAATTCCAAGGATGTTGTTGATCTTCTGAACCAGTGTTTGGAATTCGTAATGGGATGGATGAGGATGAACAAGCTGAAACTCAGTTCTGAAATTTAGTCCTGACAAAACAGAAGTTTTCTGGGTTAGTAGAAAGGCAGACCAAGAACTTCAGATCCCTCCTGTCTTGACTAGAGTTATACTTCTCCTGAAAAGCCAGGATCACAGCTTGGGAGTGCGTCCATTCCTGGGTCAGTCAGATCAAGCCACAATGATCCGAGCCTTAGATACATATTATAAGGACCCTGTATGGATCTATGGTGTGGCTTCATTTAGAGCATTATGTACAGTTCTGGTCACCGTATCTCAAAAAGGACATTGCCGAGGTGGAAAAAGTACAGAAAGGCAACCAAGATGACTAAGGGGTTGGGACACCTTCACTATGAAGAAAGACTCTTTTCAGTTTAGAAAACAGACAACTGGGGGGGGGCATGATAGAGGTTTATTAAATTGTGCATGGGATGGAGAGAGCTGACAAAAAAGTAACCTTTTCTCCCTCTCCCAAAATACTAGACCTCAAAGACATCCAATGATGCTGATGGGCAGTAGATTCAGATTGGACAAAGGGAAATATTTCTTTACTCAGAGAGTGATTAAAATGTGGAATTTGCTGCTTGAAGATATAGTGATGGCCCCAGGAATAGACAGCTTTAAAGGGGGATTAGATAGACTCATGGAGGAGAGGTCTATTAATGGATATTGGGCATGGTGACTGAGGGGAACCGCCACATCCAGAGGCAGTAAAGCCTTGAATCCCAGTGCTTCCTACTTCCTTCCCTTTCCCTATATTGAGGAGTAGAATGAGGTGGACAGGGAACGGCAGGCCCTGATCTCTTCCTGCTTACTTGACTGCGTGAATTCAAGGGCAATTGGTGGTGGCTTCCATTGTGGTGTGTGTGAGGGAAGGCATGCACCATCTTCCTGCCTCCTAGTGCCAAGGGTGGGTTGGGTCTCCAAGCCTAAAGCACTCCAGACCTTCAGACCAAACCTTATAACACCCAAGTCTTCTTGTGCCAGGAGCCAAGTTGGGCATAAGAACATCAGAAGAGCCCTGCTGGATCAGACCAACGGTCCATTGAGTCCAGCATCCCATCTCACACCATGGCTGACCAGTTCCTCTGGACAGCCCACAACAGGGCATAGAGGCCAAAGGCCTTCCCCTGATGTTGCTACCTGGCTCTTAGTGCCTCTGAATGTGGAGGTTACCCTCATTCAATGTGGCTAGTAGCCAATCATTGCTCAAGATGAAGATACTCACCTCATCAAAGAGATTTGGTGTCTGAACCCAAAAAAGACTGAGGGCAATGCCTCCTGTCCTTTATGGTTAAAGAATAGAAAGAAACAAAATGGCACCCAACAGCATGGCAATCCAGTAAAAAAAAATCCAGTAGAAAATATACCTTTTCACGCATGGGATTTATATATTCTACACAGGGGTAATTTCGTAGAAAAAGAGGTGGAGGAGCTCATTAGCCTAACTCATTGGCGTAACTTATTTTCATATGCCACACCCCCTGACATCACCCTTCCCTTCACCTCCAAGCAGGGTGAAGGAAAAGGGGGGAGGATCTCAGGTGCTTCTGCCTGACAGAGGGGGCAGTGCACCAGCCCCTCTGACAGGAAGGAGCACCTGGGGTCCATTCCTTTCCCCATCTCCCACTGAGGCAGGTGGGCTGGGGAAGGCATGGGGAGGCATTTAAATGCCTCCCTGCCCTGCTCCTTGCAGGGCCTTCCCCAGTGCATCCACCTCTGCAGACTGGCCAGGGAAGGCCAGGGGCTCTCTTCAGGCCTTCCCTGACTTATCCGCTTTGTGGGTGGGCCAGGGAAGGTACGAAGAGGCATTTAAATGCCTTCCCGCTCCTTGCAGGAACTTCCCCAGTGTGCCTGCCTTAGCGGGCAGACCAGGCAAGGCAGGGGGACTCTCTGCAGGAAGAGAGCTGGGCTTGTTACTGCCAGAACACCATCAGGGCTCGTTCTGGCTGGAAATGACCCCTGATTCTACAGAAGCAGCTCAGTGGGAAAACAATACAGAACATGCAACCTCCAGATATGAAAACACCTTGTGTATCCATCCCCAGGACATACTCTTTTGAAGAGTATGTTTGCAGTGATTTCAGGAATCCCAAAGCATGCCCTCACCCACCACTGTTTTAGAGCCTCTAAAATGACTCTGAGAAGCCATTGTCTATTTTTCCCTTCATGACTCAGAAAGTCTGACATAACATGAAAATGTGAAGGCAAAGACAACAACGCCAATTATCTATCTCATACCACTTCTTAATTTATTCATTCTAAGCAGATTATTAAAATATAAAGACCTAGACCACATTTGAACAGATGTGAAAATCTATCACAAACACATAAAATTTCACAGCTGAAAGAAGGATAGGTCTACTATTCTAATAAAAAGTGGTAATATCTCTGTAAAATCTATAGTTGGAAGCAAAGGAAGAATTAAAAGGTTTCTAGGCTCAGAAAAGTAATTACATTCAAACGTCACATGATACAAGATGTCTACACTACTTGCACCACCATCACATAGGCTACAGTCACACACACTAAATAATCCACTTTCAATTCACTTTCCAACTGGATTTTGCCAGTTCACACAGTAAAATCCTGTTGGAAAGTGCACTGAAAGTGGATTGAAAGTGAATTATTTAGTGTGTGTGACTGCAGTCATAATCTATCATAGTATGGTTTCTTAAAATATCTCTCTTGCAAAATTCTAGATGGTAAGGCATTAAGGTGTGCCAATATACTGTCAATTGTGACAATGATACATTCCCTGTTCTGATTTGATTTTCTGTTTTGTTTTGTTTGAGAAATATACACATTATTGGGGATGGAGCCAGCCAGCTTTACCCACTGGTGAAAATGGGATGAAGGAGGAAAATGGGAGGAAGGCTTTTTGACCAGCCAAAAATCCTGTTTGGGAGATCATAGAACCTACACAGACAAAAGTCTTATTAAATGATGGTCATAGTAAGAAAAAGAATGCAGTAAGATTGAACAAAACAGTTTGCTCCTTGCATTGCTTGTACAGGAATTTATGGTAAAAAAACAAATGTTCTTATTCTTCACAATTTACCTTCCTCAAAACACTTTTGGAAATTCTTAGTCTTTACTTAAATATGTCTATTTTTTTTTAAGTAACACTTTGCCAATCTAAGGTACAGGGAAGGCAGAATCTTCATATATCAGAAGCTAAGCAGGGTTGGTACTTGGAAGGGAGACCACCAAGGAAGACTCTGCAGAGGAAGGCAACAGCAAACCACCTTTGATTTTCACTTGCCTTGAAAGCCCCTTGCTGAGGTTGCCATAAGTCAGTTGTAACTTGATGGCATTGTACACACACAATCTAAGTTCCAAACTAGATCCAGTGTTGGAGATCTAGGACTGGCATCTTTCATTCCATTAAATTTCTCTAAATAGGAGTCAAGTGGAGGAATCTGGAGCAGGACTGACACTGAATGAGGCAGGAAGTGGTTAACCCTGCCTACACTCACTCCTTTCCTTATGTGAAAAGGTCCCCTGTTTCTATATTTAAAAGAAAACAAATCAAAGAAGAAGAAGAAGAAGAGGAAATTGGATTTATACCCCGCCCTTCACTACCCAAGGGAGTCTCAGAGTGGCTTACAAACTCCTTTCCCTTCCCTTCCCCACAACAGACACCCTGTGAGGTAGGTGGGGCTGAGAGAGCTCTGATAGAAACTGCTCTTTTTCAAGAACAGCTCTTATCAGAACTATGGCTTGCCCAAGGTCATCCAGCCAGGTGCAAGTGGAGGAGTGGGGAATCAAACCCGGTTCTCCCAGATTAGATTTCGCACACTTAACCACTACACCAAACTGTACTACTACTTTGGAACCTATTTATATTGCAGAAAAGAAGTAGGGGAGAAGTTAACCCCATTTATTCATGGCAATGGTCCCAATCAAAATTAATTTCTAACCCCCCCCCCCATATTATTCACTGAAGATTAATGAGAAGGGAGGTCTGCAAAGTCTTGTCTAATTTGGGCAAAATGGAAACTCTTTCAGTATCTCTCAACGTTGCTCAAACACGTCACTTGAGAAAGAACCTAGAATTTAGCTTAAGTCAGAATCTACAGAACCACTCCTGAGAAATTTTGTTACTGTTTCTAAAACTTGCACTTCCATCGATGTTGCTTGGTTATTTTACCAGATGAAGAAAATCTGGATTTGCTTCTATTTTTAATTCAGAAGACATTTATGTGGTATGAAAGCTCTAAGTGATATGCAATTCACCTCTGTAGTAACCTCTGGGATCCAGTGTGTAGGAGTAAGCTCACCTATCCAGATAGTCAGCACACAGGAGACTCTGGCAGCTACAACAATAAGTAGGGTTGCCACACTCCAGGTGTTGGCTGGAGATCTCCAGGGATTATAATTTATCTCCAGGCAACAGGGATCAGTTCACCTGGAGAAAATGGGCACTTTGGAAGGTGGACTGTACAGTATTTATATACCACTGAAGTCCTTCCCCTCCTCAAACCCCGCCCTCCTCAGCCTCCACTCCCAAAATCTCCATGTATTTTCCTACCCAGAGCTGGAAACTGTACTAATAGGCTTCTTTATTGGTGTAGTGGTTTGGTGTAGTGGTTAAGTGTGCGGGTTTTAATCTGGGAGAACCGGGTTTGATTCCCCACTCCTCCTCCACTTGCACCTGGCTGGATGACCTTGGGCAAGCCGTAGTTCTGATAAGAGCTGTTCTTGAAAAAGAGCAGTTTCTGTCGAGCTCTCTCAGCCCCACCTACCTCACAGGGTGTCTGTTGTGGGGAGGGAAAGGAGTTTGTAAGCTGCTCTGAGACACCTTTGGGCAGTGAAGGGTGGGGTATAAATCCAATCTCTTATTATTATTATTCCAGTGGGCAAGACACACACACATTGGTAATCACACATTGAACCAACTAACCAACATACATTGAACTACAACTAAGTGAGGCCCCGCTCATTCATGCCTTGAGGGGAGAAACAGCAACTAGTTTGTGAGGGCTCACTTAAACACACACACACACACATATATACACACAATCGCTGCTGTATGCTCCCCTTTGGCTCCCCTTTGGAGTAAGTTTACACTGTCCATCTGAGCAATTTCTGACTTTGGCAATTGCATTTGAACTTGAAATTGGACAGCCAGCCTTCAGAGAGCTAAGTTCATCCTTTGATGGAATGGGAATGACATTTGTCATTTCCGAGCTCAATCTAACACAACTCTGTTAGAAGGAAACGAGTAAAGAGGTGAAGAACGACCGATGACAAATAGTTGCCACAGTGTTTCAACATCTAATTAGGAATGTTGTCCCAGCTAGTGGCATCTCTCCTTTGTAAAGCTGCATGAGAAGTATCCCCTGCCTTAACACAAAGTCCTGCAGCTGACAGACCAGAAGCAGGTGACGTCTCTGAGGTTAGTATGCAGCTGCCCAGAACAGGAAAGAAATGATTAAATGTCTGCAGTGCCAGCAGGAAGGAAGTTCTCTGACTAATTCAAGTGAGATTTCATCCTGTCGTTCTTTACCATTATAAAGAGCAGGCTTCTGTACGTGATACTTCCTCTCTAAATGGGGAAATAAAGGCATACAAAGTTGCTTTTAATGAAAAAAGATTTCAACATAATATTGTCTAGTAAACATAAGCAGCAAATAAGTTGTCTAAGGCCGTGGTCAGATGACAGGCTTGGGGGGGGGGAGAGAGAGAGAGAGAGAGAGAGAGAGAGAGAGAGAGAGAGAGAGAGAGAGAGAGAGAAGAGATTGGATTTATACCCCGCCTTTCACTCGGAGTCTCAGAGCGGCTTACAAACTCCTTTCCCTTCCCATTCTCACAACAGACACTCTGTAAGGTAAGTGGGCCTGAGAGAACTCTGACAGAAACTGCTCTTTTTCAAGAACAGCTGTGCCAGAACTATGGCTTGCCCAAGGTCATCCAGCAGCTGTGAGTGGAGGAGTGGGGAATCAAATCTGATTCTCCCAGATTAGATTCCGCACACTTAACCACTACACCAAACTGGTTCTCTGTGGTCTGGCCCCACCTCTAATTAATCAAGGTTTGTTGGGGTTTTTTTGTTTGTTTGTTTTGGTAATGGAGAGTTTTGATCAGACATCTTACCCTTAACCCACTTCACTATATACTCACCCTGTGGCTGATCAATCAGATGTGCCAGCCATGGAGTGGGGCGGTTGGGCAGCTGTTTTATTATTTTTTTTGAGCATGTGCATAAGCGTGTATTGGAAGCAATCCTTCAAAATCCTGGAACGATGATGACAGCTGGTGGCCAATAGGATTTCTGGAGGAGGCTGCTTGGATATGTAGTGCAGTGTTGAGGAAGTGTTTTTGAAACTGTGCTTTGGAAGTTTTTAAAAGGGGGGGGAACAGTTTTGAGAAGCTCCTGTGTGTGAGAGAGATGCCTGTAAAATGTCTGTAAAAAATAAACACACATGTGGCGCTTCATAGCCATGGTGCTATTATGCAGTTATGTGCACCTCAAAAAAAAAAAAAAGCCCCAAACCAGAAGGGAAGGTTCAGTCTTCCCAAACAGCTTGAGTGAGCAATGGATTGATCAGACTTCCAAAGATGCGGGGTGAGACCGCTGACACCAGGAAGGACCATACTTTTCCCGGTGTCAAATTACTTCAATTCGAATACTGGTGAGAATGGGGTGCTGATGACTGGGGAACAGGAGACGGCTGTTGCTGTCTGGTCATGCATTTTAAATCTGGAAGGGAACAGCAACAACACTGGATCAAACAGCTCGTCTGCTCACAGCCTGTGATGATATAATTCCACCCACATGATCAGTGGTGCCTCTAGAGAAAGCTGACAGGGCTGTTAACTGTGTCAAGAGCAGGGATTAGGTGTTTCGGAAACTTTGATAGATGATAGGAACTGAGCTTCTCAATTTGACAAAATTTGGTTTGTGTCATGAAATTTGTCCCATCACAAGAACTATCTTCTTCTGCAGACTGAATGTAATTAGAAGAACTCTGGGTGGACTTTTAACATTCATGGCTGGTCTCTTGCTTAAGACTCTTGTAAATTCTCAGAAGGAAGAAAAGGTCTGGGAGGGGGAGAGGAGCATAACAGGATTCATATACAAACAATGGTGATTTTTACTATAAGTGTAAATAGTCACATGGCTATTATATTCACCATCTTCCTCAAAGGAAGTATTCCCTAGAATATTTAAGTAAAGTGATAAGACTAGCAAAATAGTTCAGATGGGCCCTGCCATCTCCAAAGGCTAGAACAGTAGCCTTGCTCACATATTATGCTGAACACATCTCCTGCCCGTAGGTGCATATATTTGTAAGAACTAAATCTGTTCATTTTACCAATGAAACTAGGGGCCAGTCCTTGGATAAAAGTGGGGCTCGTATCACCTGTTGAGCTGTACATTTGTTGACTCTAACATGAAAACTACTAGGGATGCCAGTTCCAGGTTGGGAAATACCTGGAGATTTGGGGGGGGGGTGAGGAGGGCAGGGGTTAGGGAGAGGAGGGACTTCAATGGGGTATAATGTCATAGACTCCATCTTCCAAAGTAGCCATTTTCTCCAGGTGAACCAATCTCTGTTGTCTGGAGAGCAGTTGTAATCCCAGAAGATCTCAAGCTACCACCTGGAGGGTCTCAACCCTAAAAATTACTCAATACATTCAAGAACAATGAAGTGCATTCACTTGGACCTCGTGACCTTATATTGGAATTCACTGCCACAGGAGGAGGTGGCAGCTACAAGCATGGACAGCTTCAAGAGGGAATTAGATAAGCATATGGAGCAGAGGCCCATCAGTGGTTATTAGCCACAAGGTATAGATAGGGACTCTGGGGCAAGTGATGCTCTGTATTCTTGGTGCTTAGGGGGGGGCAACAATGGGCGGGCTTCTAGTGTCCTGGCCCCACTGATGGACCTCTTGACGGCACCTGGTATTTTTGAGCACTGTGTGACAGAGTGTTGGACTGGATGGCCATTGGCCGGATCCAACATTGGCTTCTCTTACATTCTTCTGTGACCGGGGCTACTGTGTGCAACAGAATAAGGTGAAAGATTCCTGAGATGGCAGACTGCACTGTACCACTTTGGACTTCAATTTGAGGGACATCATTTTTAACTTCTCCATTGCGTAAATAATCCCTGAAAGTAGGAATATTCCCTCACAATGTAAGAGCAATTTCAGTTCAGCCCTCCTCTAGTTTGATAATTTCTACCTGGAAACCATGCCATCATATCACAGCCAATTTATGGCGACCCCAACAAGGGGCTTTCAAGGCAAATGAGAAGCAAAGGTGGTTTGCCATAGAAAGTTTTTCAGGCTGGACTAAAATCCTGGTCTATATTTTTTAAGCACTTGACCATTCGTTTATTCCTGAAGGAACAAACATTTTGGTTCATGACCCAGTGCATCTTCGAAAGAAGGTAAACTTTCAGATTTTCGGCCTTTATTCAGACTCTGTTTAGATTGCTCCCATTCCTGTCATTCACACGTCAGATCACAAATGGACCATAGACTGCATACAATGGAAAAGTTTCAAAGCTTCATATTTCCTTCTTGATGAAATGATTTAAGAAACACGGAAGGAACCAAAAAGGGGGGAAGGTTTCCTTCATGTTATTATAAACCACAAGGAACCACCAGGAAAGGTGGGATATAAACATTTTCATAAATACAAAGAATGCATAAATATGCATTTCATCTGGAATACAAATGTTTTTAAATAATTTATTATCCTCACCTTTTAAACTGATGCTTAGCTGATGTTCTTATTGGTTTTGTGGAATTATAAAATTCCTATGTCTACAGATAAACAATACCAAAGCTTTAATATGAGTAATGACTAAAATAACATTAGAAACCACAACATTCAAAAATCAGTGTGTGTGGGGGGAGAGATTTGAACCTTCCAGGACATTCGGGTGCTGTCCTAAGAGTAGCAGTTCTCTTACAAAGGAATTTCAAAGGGAGACTAGAAAGAGAGACTGCTGAATTGCAAATGATCATGAAGCTCAAGACAATGTATCCACCTGGAATTAATCAAGACCTAGGTTTCCTGGCCCCGGTCATACGGGAGGATTTGCCCCATGAAACGGATGGGTTGAGGGTGCATCAAACGGGCGTGATCATACGGCAACATCTGGGAAGTGTGGCACACCCGTCACCAACCCGTACCATTGGCCTGAAGAAGCGGATTTAAAAAGTACCAGCAAAAGGGTAGTAGCAACCGGAAAATGCAGGTTGCAGGCAAGCGTCGGATCGTGGAAATGGAGTTAATCTGGCGCATCTGGCATGCGCATGTGTCCTGTCACACCGGATGTGTTTTTTTCCCAGCCTCCACAGTATGCAAAGAAATGTAAGATTGTGCATGCACAAGAATGCGAAAGCGAAACCCTTTTATGTGCTTCAGTATTGCCGTGTGATTGCTGGCTATCGGCTTCTGCGTGGCATCTCGGGGACCCATGTGATCACGCTACTGTGCATCTTTTTGCTCCGGCTCTAATTTGTCTCCCTTCAGCAGTGCAGTATCCTGCTCGTGTGACTGGGACCCCTGTCTCTTTACCAGTGCTGATTACTCCATGCCTACCATCCCTCTGTACATCACACCTAATCCAATCATGCCTCTATTATCGTTCACCTGCTATTGTCATTTGCTTGCTAATGTCATTCAGCATCTGAAAGCACTCCACTCTCCAAGGTATAAGGACAGATGGACCCCCATTCTAGCTGTATCTGAAGAAGTGAGCAGTGATTCAGGAAAGCTCCTCCCCTGCCACAAATTCTGTTAGTCTTTAAGGTGCTCCTGGACTCTGGCTCTTTTCCACTGCTAAAATAACTGGTGTAGTAATCTCTAAGCCTTGCTCTGGAACTAACTAAAAATCATATCCACTAAGCACTATACTACTAACACTGTTAAATACAAGGGGGTGTTTCTCAGTTATAAATTCTATCACCAAACAGTAGGGTTACCAAACTCCAGGTAGGCCCTGGAGATCTCCAAGAATTACAACTGGTCTCCAGACTAGAGACTCTGGAGAAAATGGCAGCTTCTGTGGGTAGATTCTATTGCATTATACTCTGCTGTAGTCCCTCTTCTCTGCAAACTCTGCCATCCCCAGGTTTCACCCCCAAATCTCCAGAAATCCCCCAATCTACTCTGCTGTAGTCCCTCTTCTCTGCAAACTCTGCCATCCCCAGGTTTCACCCCCAAATCTCCAGAAATCCCCCAATCTAGAGTTGGCAACCCTACACGTATGTGTAGGATGGAATGTTGGTGTCCATGTCAGGCAAAGGCAAGGTAAGGAGTCTGGGATCTTATGGGTAAAGGAAAAAAATGGTGCCCAGAAATAGTAGAAGAAGAAGAGAAGAAGATATTGGATTTATATCCCCCCCTTCACTCCCCAAAGGAGTCTCAGAGCGGCTTATAATCTCCCTGTGAGGTAGGTGGGGCTGAGAGAACTCTTTCAAGAACTGCTCATGAGAGAACAGCTCTGAAAGAACTTGTAACTGACCCAAGGTCACACCAGCAGCTGCATGTGGAGGAGCAAGGAATCAACGTGGTTCTCCCAGATTAGAGTCCACACTCCTACCCACTACACCAAACTGGCTTTCAGAGAGTTTGATTGCTGAAGCTACTAATAGCTTCACATCAGCAGAAATGGATGACAGGGGAAAGAGACACTGGCCATGTGGCTCTGTGATATCTTTCATTCCCCTTCTTCCAATGTCAAGCCAAAATAGTTTCAGAAAGAACTTTCCGTTTGGCAGAAACTGAGATCGAGTGTAATGCTGCCACAAGGGTGATGCCCCACCCTCATTAGTGGATTGCTCTGTAACAAGATGGCGGCATAACTGAGTGCCAACACAGCCAAGATAAAGAGACAGAACAAGAGGGAAATACAAATTAGGAGGCAAACACTTTTGCAGGAAATAACGCCACAACCAGCCCCTCCCCCCCAAAAAAAGCACAATGTTATTGAATACTTCTGAAAATATTGCTTTGCCAAAAGGATGTTTTAATCTCCCTTTATGGTGCAGTGGTACCCCTAGGACCGATGACTGGGATGTAGTTGGAAAAGGGGCAAGAATGATACAAACACACACACAGCATTGGAAAATGCATACCTTTATGGGGAAAATGCAGTGTGGGGCTATTCCGCTTTCTCATTTGCCACTTGCAAGCTAATGTTGCTGTCCATTGCAGTTCGGGAGGGGGGCGAAGCAAAGGAAGAGTGGTTTGCAACCTCGTGCTCCCCTGAGGCTGTGGTTGGTGGGTCCATCTGCGGGGGCTGGCTGGCAGCCTCAGCAGGGGTAGTCCAGAGTGGGGGGAGCTGTGATGCTCGCCCTGTGTTTGGCGTTATCGGCTTGCCCACCCTTTCTCCTTATTCTTCTGTGTTTTGGGTTGTTTTTATTATGCTTTGCTTTTCCTTTTTTTTTTTTAATTATTATTATTATTATCACAGCTAAGGTGGTTTTGGTCATTGGGATGGATCCTCAGGGTGGGAGGCTTTCTCTGTGTGCCTGCCTCCCCCAGTTTGGGGACTCCCTTGAGGAGTCTTAGGTATGGAGCCACTCAGCCGCACACCCAGGTCAGGGGCTACTGGCTGGCTTCCACCACCGTGTGGCAAGGGGGCCATGCAGTGGCCAGCACCCATATGGATCCCTGGTCTTTACACTTCACAGTTGTATCTGTTGGAAGTTCCAGGTGCGATGTCTCCTGTCTCAGACCTCCAGACTGAGTGGCAAAAGAGGTTAGATAGCTAGATAGGCACACTGACCTTTCTTCCTGTCTTTACTCTCCTTCCACTGTCCCCTTTGAAATGCAGATTGTGTTCTCAGGGACCATTTCCCCTTCCTTCTTTCTCACTCAGTTGAAGACAAGCTCTCTTCCTGCTCACACCAAGAGGTCCTCTCTTGGCACCATGAGAGCAGATGGGCCTCTCACCATCTGCTTCCATCCATTAGCCAGTCAGTTAGTACTCTATAAAATCTCTGCTCTTTCCTATCCAAAGTGTACTTCTCAAATAATGAGAGGACTGTTTCTTTTCTAAACTTGCAATGTGGCTCTGTGTAGCTTTTTAAACTGAGTAACCTGGTAAAGTGACACTGCTGCATTTGTAATTTTATTTAAGCACTCTGCTTACTGATGTTGACTGGACTAACCACACCAGTTAGCCTCAATAGTATCCCCCAGCAGTTGGAATTGGGGTATGGTTACCAGGTGGCAGGTGGGTCACCCAATGTTGGATCTGTCTCCATGCTGCACCAATGCTCATTTGGCTAAATTTGTGGATGACACAAAGTTGTTCAGGGTGGTGAAAACCAGGGAGGATTGTGAGGCACTCCAAAGGGATCTGTCGAGGATGGGCGAGTGGGCGTCAACATGGCAAATGGGGTTCAATGTGGCCAAGTGCAAGGTGATGCACATTGGAGCCCAAAATCCTAACTATAAATACATGTTGATGGGGTCTGAACTGGCAGAGACTGACCAAGAGCGAGATCTTGGAGTGATAGTAGATAACTCACTAAAAATATCAAGACAGTGTGTGACTGCAATAAAAAAGGCCAGTGCTATGCTGGAGATTATTAGGAAGGGTATCAGCCAATACAGATCAGCCAATATCATAATGCCCCTGTATAAATCAATGGTGCAACCTCATTTGGAATACTGAGGGGTGACATGATAGAGGTTTATAAGATTATGCATGGGATAGAGCAGGTAGAGAAAGAGGTACTTTTCTCCCTTTCGCACAATACAAGAACTCGTGGGCACTCAATGAAGTTGCTGAACGGTTGGGTTAGAAGGGATAAAAGGAAGTACTCCTTCACTCAAAGAGTGATTAACACATGGAATTCACTACCACAGGAGGTGGTGGTGATGGCTACAAGCATGGACAGCTTCAAGAGGGAATTAGATAAGCATATGGATCAGAGGTCCATCAGTGGTTATTAGCCACAAGATATAGATAGGGACTCTAGGGCAAGTGATGCTCTGTATTCTTGGTGCTTGGGGGTCAACAGTGGGAGGGCTTCTAGTATCCTGGCCTCACTGGTGGACCTCCTGATGGCACCTGGTGTTGGACTGGATGGGCCATTGGCCTGATTCAACATTGGCTTCTCTCATGTTCTTATATTCAATAAAAGCTGTAGCCATATTTTCACCAAATACTGATCTCTGTGATTTCCTTCAGCTGCTTCCCCCATTATCCTCCCCAAACCCACAACGTAGCACAGCTAATGCCTGACTCTTTAAGTATAGCTTTCATTAATTGGCTTTTAAAATGACATTAAACAATTTCCCTTTATGCAACACCCTTTGTTTTATTAATAGCTAGGAAGAAGTGCAACAAATACCAAATGTTCTCCATTAAGTTTGGTTGTTTTAAGGAAAGGGTTAGAGATACAAAAAAAAAAAAAAAAAACCAAAAAACCTTTCACAGCTAAGCCACAAAAATCTGGGGAATAACTCTAAATTCAGAAAGAATATGTAAAAACATGAAATAAAATATGGCCTTTCAAAGTTCAGTCCATTGTAGGATTCCTAATTAGAGCACAAAGCAAAACTTGAGGAAACGGCTGTACATCATTCCAAACTTCCCCTTTTATCACTGCATTTTTCACTCCTTTCCAGCCAGAATCTAAAACAACGAGCTGTCAGAATAAAAACTGGCTCCTTACACTAAAGAGAAATTGATGCAAGGGTTGATCTAATAACGTGTTACTCCCGTGTCATTTTCTCAGGTTTTATGAAAGACACTGGGCTTTTGGTTTAGACAAAGTTCTTGCAATTAAGGAATTTTTTTTTTAAAAAAATGTAACTTTGTGCCTTCTAATATGCTCAGATCGTTCCACTGCTTCATAATCAGGAGGACAGGAAGTACACACAGCCATGATTCCCCCCCCCCAATGTATACAGTTCAAACATTTGCGTACCACTTTTTATGAAAGTGGCTTGTAATCTGAATACAAATTTCAGCAGCACTTAAAGTCCATGCAATTGCGGTTGACTTGGATTTACAGTAATTATCAGGCAGGTCCATCCTTTCTAAGATTCTGTGATATTGGCTTGTGATTTCTCCACTCTGGTAATAATCCAGTTGCGGTTCCATGTCTTACTTGGGATGCCGAGATCGGCCCGCCTTGTACACCCCCCCTTTGCAATGAACACGCACAACCGGTTTTTTTGGAAATAATGTGGATAAATTTGGCCACAACTTTTATTGGTTACAGCTGTAGAGCATTGGCACAGCATGGGTCCACCCGATCCGACCTACTGGCTGGCCCGCATGCCAGCCGAGTTGACCGTTACCCAGCCAGCCGGCATGGGTAGAGAAGGCGGGATGGCAGGTTATCAGAGTTCACCTGGACGCTTGCCCCTTTGTGAGCTCCCCTGCCCTCTGGCTGTGTGGGCAAGCGCTGTTATACCTTGAGCTAGCCAGCTCCGTTCAGCCCTCACGCCAAGACCCTTAAGGGGTCCCCAACTCCGGAATTGGTGCGCAGGCCGAATTCCGCCAACGGATCCGGCCCCATGCTGTTACCGCCACAAGAACAGGACGACCCCATTAGTCCTGTTCCCGCCAATGCCCCTACGGCTGTAGCCAAGAAAGCAGGTAATGACGGACTCCGTGCAACCAGACATCCATGCCCCAGGCCGACAGGTGTACACCATCCGCTCGGAACAGGGCCTCCATCTTGTGAGAGATGTCAGGGTGGCGGATCCAGATACCGCCCGCCAACTCGACTGCCCGGCCCAGCCTGCCGGACACCTTCCGCCTCGACACGTCCACCTTTTTGGGATGAATTGCGCTCGCCACGACCTCCGTTCCAACCACTCCGACCAGAAGATGATGGTCCCAGGCATGCTCTCGCGCAATAAGGCCAGGTCGGCCAGTACCCGGCGCTCGAGGGACACCCCGGGGTACTCGGTCAAATCATTTTCCCCGAGCTGCAGCAGCAGTGCATCAGGAGGGTGGTGCCTCACCCTGACGCGCCCCAACCAGGGCAACAGGGACCTCCACCGCATGCCTCGCTGTGCCATCCACGTTATGCGAACTGCACCTCCCAAGCCCAAGTCTTTGCCCCAGCCCGACGAGGATGCATACAAACCTGCCCAATAGACGATGCTGTGCCCAAAAATCCAGACTGTCCTGTACACCTGTCCTGGAACTGAGGAGTCAGAGAGTCGGTCACTGGTTGGACTCCAGCTGCGGCCTGATGTACGCCCTAAAGGCCGTAGACCGCCATCGGCCTATGGCCCGTATTCGTGCTTCTGGCAGGCCGATACCGGCAGCCGTGGTGGCCGCCCCGATCCTAAAGGAGTGAGGCCCAAATTCCTCGCCTGGTAAGCCCAAAGCCCCCAATGCCGACCTGAAAACCCCCGTGAACTGATACCTCGTCAATGGGGCCCCGTCTCTATGGATAAGCAGCGGACCATCTCCCTTAGGTCGCTTTGCTAAAAAGGCCCACGTGGTTTGCACAGGGCACGGGCCGCCCGGTAGTGGCCCCAGGTGCAGGCGCGCCCCTTTTCCCAGCTGATCTGTCTTTGACCTCCGAATATACAATGACAGCCCCCTCGGTCCGAAGGAAACATCCTGAACACCCAAGGGTGTGTTGGTGAACGAGATTCTGGAGCTTGCTACCAGTTCCCCGACCCTCAGGGCCCCGAAAAAGGCCAAGACAAATGCGGTCTCAAAGAGTGCGGCCTCGTACTGGGACCAGCACAGCGCTGGCAGCTCCCGCAAAATCCTCCCCAACAACTCCAAGGTCACGGGCCGTCTACGATCCGGAGGCCGCGCAGCTTGCCTCCGCCAGCCCTTGACCGCTCTACGAGCTTGGAATGAGAGGCATGGATCCTCGAACCCCTCAGCCTTGCTAAAGAACGTGATGGCGGCCATCCGACCCCTGATGGTGCTGTGGGAGAACCCGCTGTCCTGCAGGCATGCCATGTAGTGAAGCACCCATTCCCTCTCCACCGGCAAGGTCTGCGGCCCCCCAAACCCCGCAGTAAAGTCGAAAAAGGCATCTATAGCCTTGGCATACACGGCTAGAGTGGAGGGGGCTATGGACCCATAAATGCCCTGCCTTATTGTACCTTCCCAAGTCCCCACAGCTCCTCCGGAAATGGGTCTGAAACGTGGTTGGCTCCTGGCGCCAGGATGCGGAAGCGTTCCTCCTGTTGGCGAGACAAAGCGTCCGCTATGCTATTATCCACGCCCGGCACGTGACGTGCAGTAAATGTAATGTTATTGGCAAGGCAGGCCAAAACCAGGCGGCGAACCAACCGCATCACCCTTTCTGACTTGGAAGTTTGCTTGTTCACCACCCGCACGACTGCTTGGTTGTCACACCAGAACCGCACCCTTTTGTCCCTAAAGAGATCTTTCCAAATGATCACAGCTACCAGTATTGGGAAAAGCTCCAAGAAGGTGAGATCCTTGAGCACTGCAGAACCCTCCCACTCCTTGGGCCAGGGCCGTGCGCACCACTTGCCGTCGTAGTAGACGCCGAACCCAGCCCTGCCGGCCGCATCAGAGTGGATCTGAATGGCATCCTGCAAATTCATCGGGTGCTGCCAAATGGTAACCCCATTGTATCCTGCCAGGAATCGGAGCCACACCCCCAAATCCTCCTTCATGCCCTTGGTCACCCGTATCCGGTGATGAGGTGCCCTGACTCCGGCTGTCGCTCTGGCCAGCCTCGCGCAGAAAGCCCTGCCGGGCGAAACAACTCGGCATGCAAAGTTCAAGTGCCCCACCAGTGACTGCAGTTCCTTCAGTGTGCACTTCGGCCGGGCCCTAACCAAGGAAATGAGAGCCTGGAGGGCCAAGAGTTTGTCCTCCGGCAACCTGGATGCCCCAGCTACAGAGTCTAATTGGATACCCAGGTATGTTAAGCTAGTTGTTGGCCCTTCGGTCTTGTCCACCGCCAATGGTACGCCGAGCTCTTCAGCAAGCTCATGAAATGCTCGTAGGGACCGTGCGCAAACCTCGTCGTCCCCAGGGCCGACAAAAAAGAAGTCATCCAGATAATGAGTAATCCCCGTGGACCCAGTCCTCAACTTCGCTGCCCACTCGAGGAAGGTACTGAACGTCTCGAATGCTGCGCAGGCCACTGCGCAACCCATAGGCATGGCCTTGTCAATATACCATGCCCCTTGGAACTTAAAACCCAGTAATGAGAAGGACTCGGGGCTTACTGGGAGCAATCGGAATGCCGACTGAATGTCGCACTTGGCCATGAGTGCCCCGTGCCCGCAAGCCCTGACTAATCCGACCGCATGATCGAAGGAAGCGTATTTGACCGAGCAGAGCTCAGGGGGGATACTGTCATTTACCGAAGCTCCCTTTGGGTACGAGAGGTGCTGAATGAGGCAATACTCGCCTGGTGTTTTCTTCGGCACCACCCCCAGGGGAGAAACACGCAGGTGTTCAATTGGGGGTGCGCTGAATGGGCCCGCAACACGCCCTGCCGTCAACTCTTTTTGCAATTTTGCGGCAACCACCTCAGGCATCTCCCTGGCTGACTTAAGATTGTTGGAATCGGTAGCAATGCGCGGGCCTCTGGCAGGAATGGGAAAACCCTTCGTGAACCCATCCAGGATATACTGTCCAGCCTCCCGCAAGGGGTATTGCGCCAAGAGTGGTCTCAGAGCGTCCACCCGAACTGGGGTGGCCGCCAAGGACCACCAGCCTTGTGGGGCACTAGCGCCTGGAAGCGGAAGTGGCTGCGGTGCCTGATGACCCCCCTCCCCCTTTTGTGTTGGCATCCCCGGAGAAGGGTTTTCCACCCCAAAAGGGCTGCTGGGTGCCGTTGGATCGTGGGCAAAAACCCGCCCGTGCCCCCCCCGCACACCTCGCAACTGTGGTGGAACTTGCACCGTGCCCGTCGACACCGGCCCTGGTTATATTCCCAACAGACCCCACGCGACCGGTCCTTGCGCGTGGCCCATCGGTCGGTCTTCGCTTCCCCTTTTCCTTTAATGCACGGGCCGACCTCCCTGAGCCATACCTTGTCCTGTAGCAGGTCCCACTGAGCCCTGTCATTGCGTGACGCCAACTTACGGCAGGTCTCATCGTAATCGATAGCAGGCCCTTCGCCCGCCAATACCCTGGCCTGGACCACATTGCTCATGTGGTTGAGCAGGTGCCAGCCCCTCTCAGGGTACGTGGTAGCGACTACCCCCGCATACACCAAGTAACCTGAAACCCAGTTGAGGAACGTGCACTCTGCTTCCTCGTTCTTCTCCTTCTTCTCTTTTTTGTCAGGGTGCGCTGTGCAGGCCTCGGCCCCCCGTTTTTGAAGCAAAGTAAAGACATTCACGTAATACCCGTCCAGAATACTATCCCTCAGCTCCTCAGATAAATGGAGCCCGGGGGTTCCTCTCCATTCGAGTACGTGGAGAGGATGGTAGAAGGATCAGAGACATCGACGTTATCCCAGACCACCCCAGGATCCCGCCCGGCTTGCATGGCCAGTGCCCTGCGGTGTATAGACCAGGCTGGAAGCCCTGGCTCGTGGGCCGCTGCCGCCCAGTAATCGCTCGGAGGCTGCCCGCTACGCCCCACAGCTGAACCCTCACCTGCGGAGGCCTCGCCCTCGGCCTCGTCGTGGGAGCGAGCAGAGGAGCCCGAGCTACCCCTCTCCCGTCCCCCGTCCGTGGAGCGTGCTGCAGGCCGCGACGCCCGGCGACTAGCCGAGCTGGCGGAGGCCCCCCCGCGCAGCTGGGCTGAGCCTCCCGCAGACCTCGGCCTTCCGGGCTCTTTTGGCCACCGGATCCTGGCTCATCTTGGCCACCTTCTCTGAGAGTTGATGGAAGGCCTGCTGAAGGCCCCGCATGGTGTCCGCCAGCTCCGCGACGCTGTCCGACCCCTCTGTGCCGCGCGGCACCGCCTTCCTCTTTGCCGTCACTCCCGCCGGTTTGTCGACTGCTGCGGGTCGTACTTGCCCATTGGTCGCTGACCGGGGTGTTACCCCAGCAACTGCGCCTGTGCGCCGGGTGCTGCGTGATGGGGGCTTCATACCTGCTCAGGGATGCAAAAGACGACACGTTAAGATTCCCCTTCCCTTGTTACCCGCCACTGCAAAGGCAAGCGGCTGTTACAGAGAGGCAGGAGTGCGCTGGTGGGGAGGTAACCCGTCCCGTGGACCGATAGATCGTTCGTTCTGACAACTGCCTGACTGGCTGTTTCAGAGAGGCGGAGTGCGCTGGTGGGGAGGTAACCCGCCCCGTGGACCGATAAATCGTTCGTTCTGACCTGACTAAGAACTGCCTAACTGCCCGACCCAATGCGCCGCTTTCCGCCGCTGGATGGGCTCCCCGGCCGCTGCGACCGCTCCTTAAGCTGTGGAATGTTGCGACCAAGATTCCGCTCTTGGGAAAAAGGAAGCGACTGGAGGCCGCCCACGCCACCCCGTGGGCACCCATGCGGGCCCCACTTCAACTGCTTCTTCCCTTTTTTTTTTTTTTTTTGCAAACGGCGGGTGGGCTGCAAAGGTAGTGGTCTGCTTCAGCCGCCCCCGCTGCGGACCCGCAGGCCCATCGTGGCGTCGCCGAGAACCCCAGAGTTCCGCTGCCCCCCCGCCACACGTGGGGACCCCCAGCGAAGCCCTCACTGGCCCATCCCAGAGCTGGGGGGGGGTGGGCTGGTCTCCCCCCCGTCCCCTGACCACCAGGTCAGGCCGGAGGCAGAAACCTTCAGGGCTCGGCGGCCGGCCAGCGTGGGTAGCTGGGCCCCCGTGCCGAACTACTGGGCCCCCAGCCCGCGAGGCCCACGCCGGGGCAGGTGGGTGGTCTGGGGGGGGTAGGCCGTGTCCCACCTCACCCTCCCACCCCGCCCGGAGAATCCCCCGGGCCCAGCTGCAGTGAGCTGCCTGGGGGGGTAGGCCGCGTCCTCCCACCACCTGGGAATCCCCCAGGGCCCAGCCGCAGTGAGCTGGGCCTGGCTGCTGGTCTGCCCGGCGGGGTCCTTGCTGGGACAGGCGGTCTGCGGGGGGAGGTAGGCCGCCCCCCCAACCCCTGTAGGTCCCCCTTTGGCCCGGCTGCAGTGAGCCGGGCCCGGCCGCCGGCCCCCGCCTGGCGCGGCGGAGCCCTAGCTGGGGCGGCGGGCGGCCTGGAGGGGTGGCCGCGCCTTTCCCCCATCCCCCCCGCCCGCCCAGGGAATCCCCCGGGCCCAGCTGCAGTGAGCTGGGCCCGGCAGCCGGTCCGCCGCGGAGCCCTTGCTGGGGCAGGCGATCGGGCCGGGGGGGGCAGGCCGTGCACCCCCAACCCCTCGGAGGATACCCCCCTGGGCCCGGCCGCCGGCCCCCGCCTGGCACGGCGGAGCCTCGGCCGAGCCCTGGCTGGGGCGGCGGGCAGCCTGGGAAGGCGCGTCTCACCCCCCCCGCCCGCCCGGAGAATCCCACGGGCCCAGCTGGAGGAGCTGGGCCCGGCTGCCGGTCCGCCCGGCGGAGCCCTTGCCGGGGCGGGCGGGCGGGCGGGCTGGGGGAGGCAGGCCGCGCCCCCCCAACCCCCAGAGGATCCCACCTGGGCCCGGCTGCAGTGAGCCGGGCCCAGCCGCGTCTCACCCCCCTCCACCCCTGCCCACCCGGAGACTCCCACGGGCCCAGCTGCCCGGCTGCCGGTCCGCCCGGCGGAGCCCTTGCTGGGGCGGGCGAGCGGGCGGGCTGGGGGAGGTAGGCCGCGCCCCCCAACCCCCGGAGGATCCCACCTGGGCCCGTCTGCAGTGAGCCGGGCCCAGCCGCAGGCCCCCGCCTGGCGCGGCGGAGCCCAGGCAAAGCCGTGGCTGAGGAGGCGGGCGGCCTGACTCCCCCCGTCCCCCCCCCGCTGCCCGGGAAATCCCCCGGGCCCAGCTGCAGTGAGCTGGGCCCGGCTGCCGGTCCACCCGGTGCGGCTTGTAAGGGCAGGCGGGCAACAGGAAAGAGGCCGGCCGCATCCCCCCACCGATTGCCCAGGCGGCCTGGGCGAGAACTGGGCCCAGCCGCTGCTCGCATGGGCCAGGGGGCGGCCACGAAGAGGTAGGCCGCGTTTCCCCCCCATCCCCCCCGACCGCCCCAACGGCATGAGGTAGGCCCCCCCGCCCTACCTACAAACCAGGCTCGTCCTCGTGGTCGAGTGGGGAGGGGGAGCGGCTTCCCTTCACTTTATATCGCCTCCCCTCCGCGACCACCCCCACTGACCTTCCCTTAGCCGGTGGGAAAAGGGGGGGCGGCGCGTCTTTTCCCGCCGGGCACTAGCCCCCCCCCCTTCCGGCCGGCCAGCCTCTCGGTCCCAACCCGTCCCCGCAAATGGCGGGCCCGGCTTACCCGGGCCCTTTCTGCTTTTAAACTATATCCCAAAATTAAAGTTAAACTCCTCAACCATGTAATTTTTAATCTATGTTTTGTGTACCAAATATTTTATTTTCTCTGATACATCTAAAAGCCAACATGCTTCCTCAAATAAAGAAAATTAAACTACCAAAGAAATCAAAGCAGGATTGGTTAAACACATAACAGGAAACTGATGTTAGAACAGAAATATAAATTTGAAAAAAAAAAACAGAGGAGAAATAAAAACAGCTGGCCAAAAGCAGCCTGCAAAAACTGAAGCAACCCTGAGGAATTCAAACTCAGGCTAAAAAACATAAACTCAAAGCAAAGCAAACACAACAGAGTAAGAGAAACAATATTTTCTGATGTAGTATCTCAAACTACACAGAAGAACGCTCAAGTGCTCCTTGCTGAGAAGAGAATTTTAGAAATGTGGTATCACCACTGAGATGACTTAACCTAACCAGCTGCCTCACTTTAGAAGAAGGGGGCATTCATTAAAAGGAAGCTCAGAAGTTTTCAGTGGTTATGTTATGGATTGATTGGGAATGGCCAGGTGGAGTTGGTAAGATTGGCATTGCTCCAATTTGTAAGTTCACCTTGATTTTTAAGAAGCATGTTCAGCAATTGTGAAATATGAAGCTGATTAGACCATTGGTTTACTGTGTATGTCCAAGTCTGATTGGTTCTCTAAAGTATCAAACACAGAAAGGCCTTTCTCAAAACCTAGAGATGCAAAGAACTGAGATTGGAACTTTCATTACGCAAAACATGTGTTATACCATTGAGCCAGAGCATCACAGTTTTATTCATGAATTATATAAAATAGTGCTCGATGGACTTGAGAGATTCAGTTCTTATCTATATTCACTGAAGTATTTTTTTTTCAAAGATATTTGTTATGAAATTGTTTGTTGTATTAATTATTGCCCCAATGTTGCTGTTGTTATTCCATAAAAGCCATCAATGCAATGGAACATATTAAAATCCGATAACCTATAGTGGTGGTGGTGGAAAGTGCAGTCAAATCACAGCTGACTTATAGGATTTTCAAGGCAAGAGACCTTCAAAGGTGGTTTGCCATTACCTGCCTCTGTGTCACAACCCTGGTATTCCTTGGAGGTCTCCCATCCAAGTAATAGCCAGGGGCAACTCTGCTTAGCTTCTCAGATCTGATGAAATTGGGCAAGCCTGGGCTATCCAGGTCAGGACAAGAACCTATAAACCAACAAACAAATACGATTATGGTAAAATAAATAAAATAAATTGTCCACAACTTCACTCAAGAGGCGCAGTGATAGAATATATATAGAGAGATTCCCTTATGTTACTGAATTGGTAATTCCCTACAATCACATGACTTTAGGTAGTTCTAGAATAAGGCTGCTGCACAAGAGGTTTTAGTTGATGTTCATATTAAAGTTGTTTCCAGCCATTCATCAATCTAGTAATCTTGAACTGTGGAACCAGAACTACCAGAAATGATTTTGCAGTGCAATGGTGACTATTTTAATCACAGAAAGCAACTGCAGATATGTTCAGAGGTCATTGGCAGACAGTCGTTTTAACAGGCACAGGTTCAGGAGGTTCAGGAGTGTATAGAATGGCTCCTGTGCAAAATAGAGACATCAAAGTCACAGGGGACCTCCCATGATGCTCCTCCACATGTCCTCCAAGTTCTACCCCCCTGTTGCTTTGAAGTTCAGTAAATATTCAAAATGAGCAGAGACAGTCTGTCTGAAAAGGTATGTTTATGAACAAGCATGAACTTCCACAAACAGCTTGGAAATTTATGGAAAGTTCGTGCCAGCTGACCTGCCACAAATTTCACTTTGTGAGCCACAAACCAGCAGAAATTCATTGTGAACGTTCATTTGTGAGCTGGTTCATGCCCATCCCTATTTATACATGTTCCTGAATGTACATTGCCATTACTTTTCCTAGGAAAGGGAGTTTCCTGGATACATAAGACTGTTGTCAGCCTTCAGGTGAGGCCTGGAGATCTCCCAGAATTACCCTGCTGAGGTCCCTCCCCTCCCCAAACCCTGCCCTTCTCAGGCTCCATGCCCCACATCTCCCAACCCAGAAATGGCACCCTAAGAGGACTTCTGGAGTCAAGATAGAATTATTGCATCTTTAGCTGTGGAAAATTCCTTCAACCAAAGGTGTATTAATGATTTTTCAGTGTCATCTTAGATGATTTCACCAACCAGAAAGAGTGGAGTACTCTATTGACTTTAGTCAGGAGATCAGTCCATAATTTTCCAACAAGCAGATACTTCTGATCCCTCTGGTCTCAATAATTAACCATATATTGATAGTGCCAATCATCTGTTTGGGAGGGGAACAAAGGGAACTGGATTTTCCCTACCTGAGAATGGATGATCAGGGATGGCTGGAGTCTGAACATGGCTATATTTATTTATTTCTGTATAGCTCAGGAAATTTGCTAATACAATTCAAAACTTGCAGTGGCTCTTATTTTCAGTTGTTCATATGGGCAGAGGAATAAGGTACAATGGGAGAATAAGAACAAGCAACTTCTTAAACACTGCCGAAACAGGGGAAATACACAGTACAAACTGACAACAAAAAAACCAACTGTGTAATGAAATCACACCAATGTATAAACACCCAAAACTCATCATTTTTAACCATGAAATCATAACATATAACTCATATACCAACATTTTCGGTTCCCTTGCTCGAAAGCCAGTCGAATCCGACTCTAGGGTTGCGGTGCTCATCTCCGTTTCAAAGCCGAAGAGCCAGCGCTGTCCGAAGACGTTTCCGTGGTCATGTGGCTGGCATGACTAAACACCAAGGTGCACGGAACGCTGTTACCTTCCCACCAAAGTGGTACCTATTTATCTACTTGCAATTTCTTGCTTTCGAACTGCTAGGTTGGCAGGAGCTGGAACTAGAGATGGGAGCTCACCCCGCCATGCGGCACTCTCGGGTCTTGAACTGCTGAACTACTGACCTTCCACAGCCTGCAGTTCAGCGTCTTAACCACTTGAGCCACCGCAGCTCCGCTACCAACATTTACATCAATACAATCAGGAGACACCACTAAATGCATAGGAAGTCGTTAAGTAATGAAGAATCAAAATATTCCAAAGTGTTCAGAAAAAAATGTTGGAGACAAATGACGAAGGAAGTAACGTAACCAGATACCTTCATTTAGATAATGCTTGGCCAGTGTCCAAGTTCTCTTTGGCCGGTTGCCAAGCTGTCTGGCCGGTTCCACTGTTACTTCCAGCTGCTGCTGACGTGCAGTCGACTACTAATCACGTATCGCAAAGAAGCTTCATCAGAGCATACTGAAACTTCTTGTTGTCACTTCTTAAACAGTGGCAGCTTTAAATGCCATCTGTAGTAGTCTTCTCCAGTTTGTGGCCCATCAAGCTGAATATTGACCTCTGGTCATACAGGAGTTTGGCAACCACTGGGATTTTTCAATACCAGGTGGGTTAAAAAAAAAAAAAAAAAGGTTTTTTTAGCTCCTGGTAGACTGGCATAATGGCTTGTGGTACAAGCCTGATTTAGAGGGGGAAATGTGTTTCCAGTTTATCAAAAGGGTCCCCCCCCCCAACACCTTACAAATTTCCCTCCATAAATCTATCTCTGTGGACGTTGCTTGGAAGGTTCTATTCTGGTCAAATGAGGATAGGCCCTCATTAGCTTTCCATATGCTCCATTTCATTTAGAAATGGGGAAATTGGCTTTGTGCCATGGATGTTGTCACCATTGTTGTCTCCAGCTGTTGTGAGTGGCACAGAAGCAGCCAGTTGCCTCCCTCTCCTCTTCACTCCAGTATGTTAATTCTTGGAACCTGTTCTGTTTCCTCAGGCATTTTTGGCAGGCACAAAAACCATTCTGCTACTGTATACTTTGGAAAAAAAATATATGACTTTTTCCCCCAGGACAGATATTTTCTAGTTTTGCTTAGGTAACCTTTTGTTGTCTATTTTGAGCCCAGTGAGGATGCTGAAACCTCAGTCTCTTTGGAGAGTCATTCCAAAGATGCTACCCTATGTGCCAGTTTTCTGATCTTTATTAAGGATATGTGCCCCCTGTAAATGTTGAATGTTAGATTAGGGTGTTGGTTGTTTTTTTTTTTTTTTTATTTTGTGGTTGTAGTGTTTACTGTGTGTATTGTATTGTGTATTTTGTGTGTTTAAAACAAAAATAATAATAAAAGGATATGTGCCTATGTGCTTTTTGTTTCTTCTGTTTTCATACGTGGCAAAAGCCCCTTTCAGTTCGCCCATTTTTCTGGCTCATGTTTGGGGACGCATTTGATTCTTTCATGCAGTTGAGGCAAAAACAGTGTTAAAAAAAAAAAAAACCCTGATGGGCAGAATTTGTGGCACAGGAATCAGAGAATGGTGTGAAACAAAGGCTGGCAGGTTTCATGCACACTGGAGAGAAGCAAAATTATAATGGAGATGATTATTATCTGGAAACAGCATGGATGAGAAATTCAACTGGCTTGAATCTTTCTTAGGGAGGCCATGGATTGCAAAGGGAACATGTTCAATATGTTATTATCTAGATCACCTCTTATCTAAAGGATGAAATATATATCTAAGGCCAGTGGAACTCTTTGCTGACCGAAACAATGGGAGCGGGGATGGGAGAAGGTGTGCCCAGCCTTCAACTCATGCTGCTGTTTTCTGACTCCAACACTTGGAGGCAGGTGATAATGGCATGAGTGGTGGGGTCATGGTTACATGAACACACAATGTTTCTTTATACTGAGTCAGGCTATTAGTCTATCAAAGCTCAGTATTGTCTGTTCTCACTGGCAGCAGCTCCCCAAGGTCTTAGCTCTTTCACTTCATCTGCTATCTGATCCTTTCACCTTGTCATGACTGCCCCCAATCTGGCACCTGAAAGCTCGGCCGTGACCCCAGAGACACCCCCTGACCCAGCACCAGGGAGCTCTGCCCCTGATCTGGCACCTGACATCTTGGCCACGACCCCCTCAGACCTGGCACCAGGGAGCTCAGATATCAGGGACGTGGCGCCAGAGTCCTCAGAGAATCTAAGTGCTGGGAGGGATGAGCTCCCAGCTACGAGGCAACCAGCACCTGGGATGGATAAATCACCACCCGACTCACCCCCACGTGCAGACCGACTGCGAGACTGCAGGCGCAGAGACTTGGTGGCTTGGCAAAAAGAGGCACGTGTATGGGGGTGATGATCAATGAGCCCCGAGTATTAACCGGAGCAGGGACCTGGCGATGACCAGTTAATTAGTTAACAAGCCAGCACGGTATTTAAGAACATCACCAGCCGTGACCAAACCGTGCTGGTAAACTCATCGTAAGACCACTCGGCTTGCACCTCTCATTGTTCCCTTGTCTCTTCTTGACTTTCTGGCTCCCAACTTCGGCACGTATCTGAACTCTTCTTCCGACTCCTGACCTCAGCTCGGCTCCTGAATTCCGCTTTGAACACTGACTAACGGTACAACTGACAATGGCTTTGCTCTCCGCTTTGAAACTCGTTTGCGTGAACTTTGACTGATACCTCTGGCTGATCTCTGGAACTCTCTCTTACTACATCACTGGACTATCCCTCTGTACCTGGCCCCCAGGCCCCATCATGACACACCTGGACATAGCAGGGATTGAACTGGGGACCTCCTGGATGCCAAACAGATGCTCTGCCATTACGCCATGACCCTTCCCATGCTTTCTTCCCACTTGCACCCCCATCGGTACCAAAGTGGACTTCTGTGAGTATTTCCACCCCATTGTAGCCAGGCAGCAGTGACCAGCAGTGTGGCCTAACATGCAAAGGACTTCCTGCTACAAAAAGAGCCCTGGGTTTTGACAACAAACAAGGTAAACAGAATAAGAAGCAAAAGGTGGGTGTGGCTGGATGACCACACTTCTGGTAACATGGGGGTGTGGCCTAATATACTAATGAGTTTCTGCTGTTGGGTGTAGCCTATTATGCTAATGAGTTCCTGCTGTGACACAATGAATCATTCTCAAAAGTGTCTATACACTTTTAAAATATTTTTAATGTTCCATTCAAAATCATTCAAACAAATGCAATTCCAAGACTCTCGACTGCATTCATTTTAATTTAACATTGATCTCAAACCGAAATAAAGGTTTCACTGTTAAACTCTTGGGGAGTGTGGTCAGATTACATAAGCAAACCAGTCTTCCCGCGTACTTGAGTAAATCATGCAAAATTGACAAACACAAGGGACCAGAAAAGAAAGTGACCAAGTTTGCATGCTATATCAATAAATCAATACTTCATAGGGAAACCTAAAACCCACGGGGAATGATAGAGCACAACATTATACGGACCACCAGGGAGAATATACAGTCACTCCCAAACTAGCAGGAGTGCCAAAACTAATAACTCCCTCACTCACTGTATTAATGTGCTCAGCTCATCCTGCACAACTGTATTATGAACTGAGTGTCATTTCCCCCAGTCATTTCCCCCCAGCTCAGAATGTTAACTGAGATATGCAGGTTCAGCAGTCAGGAGAACAAGCACTGAAAACCACCTACTTTGAAGATGCCTATGCGGAAGATCTTTAATGTTAACCCCTTGCCCTCAGTAAAACTCTCTTTGATTTTTATGAACAAAGGTTGTAAATTAGGGGCTAAGAAGAGCTTGGGGCTACAAAAAGGGAAGGGGTGGCTCCCACAGCTTGGAAATTCCGGGTTTAAAGGACTGGTACTTTGTGACTGGGATTCTCAGATGCCCTTTCCCCTAACTGCTTTAATAACTAATTATGCCACAAATTACGCAACTGCCTGATACTAAAACCAGCTGGGGTGGGGGAGCACAAAAGGGTGAAAACTGGAAGCTAAAACGATTGCTAAACATGTCAAGCATGCAGGACGTGTAAAGAAGGGAATTAATATTGGGTGGAATGCAGACTTTGGGGGAAAGAGCTTCATGGGGAAAGAACCGGAACTTGTGGAACATCAAAGAATCCATAAAGAAATGAAGATTAACAAGTTCGTGCAACATCTGTTTTATGAGAGAACCCTTTGGCGGAATGCTTGTTGAAAAAGGTCATAAACAATTTTATCGGATTTCAACCCTTGCTCCAAAACCTTCAGTAAATTATAAGCAGTTTTGAAGCTCGTTTTGAAATAATGTTACTGAGCATATGGTGTCTCAACTTCAACCCATATGTGGAACATTGCTAGTAACTGTCACCTGTTCTGGAGAATTTTGATAAAGATTACTTAGTTAATGTATACAGAACCTATAGGGTAAGTGTAGTATAAATCTGAAAGTCACAAAAGCTGTTTTATTGCAAAGGAACTTCAGGAACAGAATGGAAAGGGAAGTTGCTGAATTACAAGTTATTACAACACTCGGAACAACCCCCTCCAGGACTCAACAGGGATACTGGTTTCTTATCTCATTACAGATGCTAAACTCATTCAGTCCTTACATATGTATTCTCACCAAGAAGCGTTATATATCCTCCATATTTTAGTGAATTTCTTTTTAAATAGTATATTGGAATAGTGCTTGTAATATAATGCATTGGAATTTATTTCTCTGATCTGGTGACAGAGGAGACATACACTGCTCAACCATTCACTTTATCTAAAAAAAAAGGTTGCTGGTAGTTATCTCCATGCTTGGTAGGAGGCAAATGGAGTGTAACAAAAGTAAAAGGATATTTTTTACACAATCACTCCCCTGTTTCAACACATTTAGGCTGCGATCACACACACCTTTAGATCCAACATAGGTTTGAATGCCTGACAGATCTAAAGGGAATGATCAGACAGCAACATCTGGGAAGCATCCCACATTCGTCGGCAACACGAGCTGCTAATGGGTTCCAATGGGCCATGGATGGACTTTCCCCTGTCTGATCACTCCAGCGCACTCTCAAGCCATTGGGATGGTTTGATCATACCATTCTGGCTCAGTGCCAGTCCCCCCCCCTTCACAGTATGCACATCATTGTGTATTCCATAGGGGGCCCTCAGTGCAGAGGCGTGATTCCTCGTTTATGCACAGGGGAAATAAATGGCCAAAAAAAAAAAAAAGACTCACAGTTGCATTTGATCTCACAGTGATGGACTGCACCCACAGGAATAAAGGGAAGTGTGATCTTGCAACTGTGTGTCAAATTCCTCCAGAGCACTGGTTCCCAAAGTGGGCCATACTGCCCCCTGGGGGGGGGCAGTGGAACAATCCAGGTGGGCGGTAGGAGCCTTGGGTGCAACTGGGGGATGGTGGAATGATCCAGGTAGGCAGTAGGAGTCTTGGGTGCAATTGGGGGGTGTTGAATAAAAATAAGGGGGTGGTGGAAGCATAAAGAAAGAAGAGTCCAGAACCTATCTAAAGCAGCCTTTTCCTGCCTTCTCCTGGTCTTCCCTGGGATCAGGGAGGGAGGGGGAGGGGGGTCCCCACAGCCAATCATAGCCATGCATTTGCAAAGTGCAAATGCATGTGCACCCTTGTAAGACTGGTGTTGCTGCAGGGCTATTGTGTGGTGGTTGCTGCTGGCCTCTGGCTTCAGGCCAACAACATCTTTCTTTACTATGTGCAAATTTGTCACTGCATCTTTTTGTCCATTTCTTGAAGGTAGATTTCCAGGGGGGCGCTGAGTAATTATTTTTTTTTCTGAAAAGGGGGTGGTAGGCCAAATAAATTTGGGAACCACTGCTCCAGAGGGAATAGCCTCGCTTCCCCTCCGCTTCAACTGACACGTATGACCGCAGCTCTACTGTGTTTTCCCATAATTAAATCCAAACACACTTAATTTGTTATAACTTTTTCGGTTTTGCATCTGTTAAAACATCGTCATTCTGCTGTATGCTAATTTGCTGTTCACCCTCTTTTGATATATCAGTGAACTGTTACTTTCCATTTCAATGTATCTGAAGAAGTGTACGCGCACACAAAAGCTCATACCTTGAAGAAAACTTTGTTGGTCTTAAAGGCCCCTCTGGACTCAAACTCTGTTCTACAAAAGAAAAGAATTTGGAAGGGGATGCATGAAGGGAAATATGGAGATGAGGCTATCAGTAATGTCCCAGAGATGTCCTGTTTCCAAGAGGATTCTTCCTATGCCGCCTCAGTGTAGGAGGGTCCAAACCCAATGCAAATCTCTCCCAGTACAGGCAACTGCATTAATATATTTGTTATCAATATTGAATTGTCACAGTGATGCCTCAGACTGATTATTAGAACTTTGTTGATGTCATGGAACCCTCATGAACATTCCAAGTGCTGAATGTCTGCAGTGCCATCTCTGTGAGATTTGGCTTTACAAATGACAATTTAGCTTTGGAAGAAAACTTTGGATACCAGAGGTGTCGAACTCATTTGTTATGAGAGCTGGATCTGACATAAATGTCGGGCTGGGCTATGTATGCCATAAAATGTAATGTCGGACACCAGGGATATAAGCTTTATAAAGGATAGCAACTGGTAAGCTCTGAGATGGTGTGTCCTCTCTGCAAGGCTGGGAGGGGGGTGCAGAGGAAAAACCACATGGGTGGACTGGAGAGCCAGCAGTGTAGCACTTGGAGACACTCCCATGCCCCAACAGCCAATTCTCTGCAAACGCAGATCCCCGTGGCCATCCGGGACGGCATCCCCGGAGCTGCAGGCTGAGTGGCGAAGTATGAATGCAGCTGCAGTGGCTCCCATTTTAGCAGTCCCAGAAGTAAAGGGGTTCTGCTTGACTGCTGCAGATGAGGTGGTCCCCCTGTGCTGAAGCCACAATCGGAGTGGCTCTGCCCACCCACCCCCGAGCAGCTCCCTGTTCCTTCCCTTACACCAGTTGCTAGTGGGCCTCATAGCAGCTTTGGACAGGCCAGTTCTGGCCCTCAGGCCTTATGTTTGATACCCATTATATACATTCCAGAGAGAAGAGAAGATTTGTGGGGCAGGACTGAGGGCTGGGAAGAGGTGTCAGCGAGGAGAAAGTGAAGCCAAAAAAAAAAGAAAAGAAAAGAAAAAGAGCTTAAGGAAAAGTTCAGAACAATATGTGCTGTGAAAGACAAGATGGGGTGAATAAGGGATGGAGAGACAGGCACTAGCTCTTTCACTGCATGGTCCTAAGGGTGATTTGTTATTAGGGGTGTGCATCAAAAAAATCATTATAATTTCAGATCCAGACTTTTAGGGGAAATTGCTATGGTGAGTTCTTATTTTCAGGTAGTACATTACTGGTTCAAAATTCAAATCTGTGTGGTGTTAAGCGTTTGGGTCCATTATCTTCAATAAGGAATGTACATGAGGGTCTGGAGTAGTTTTTAAAAACATGACAGCACCAAATTTGTACAGAACACAGATCAGCATTCTCTCTAAGGTGAGTTAGTGTGAGCTAGCTCACAGTTTTTTAGCCTCCAGCTCACACATTTTTGTCTTAGCCCAGGAAGGATGGCTCCAGAGCAAACTGATTTATGCAGTAGCCAAATCGCTTGCTCACAACTTTAATGCCAGGAGCTCCCAAAGTAGAATTTTGGCTCACAAGACTCCACAGCTTAGAGGGAGCACTGAACCCAGTCCTTCCTGTAAGCTGAAGAGCCTCTAATTTCCAAGCAGATTGAACAAAGGGAACAGAATCTACAGCCCCCCAAGTCACTCTCTGCACAGCTGTGCTTCCCTCTACTCATTCCTAAAATGGTTGTCAAGCAGCAACCTAGAAGGAGAGCTCCAGCCTGCCACATTAAAAAAGTACAAAAACATGTCTGTGTTTTTCATACTCTTACAGTGATTGACTGACATTTGTTTTAACCTTTCCACTGAAACCTCTACATTTCCCATCCTTCATTGTTGTGGCCTATGTGTTTCTTTTCACACAGGGAAAGTGGCTTCCTTTGCACAATCTCCCATCCCTTTCTGTGAGTCTGCCATTATGGGTAAGTATAAAAAGAAATTACAGGAATGCCCATTGGGAACAATGTGAGAGTCCTGAAGTCCCACTGGATATAATGGGGGCCAGGAATGCCAATTGACTTGCATAGGCTCCATTGAAATACATTTCAAGTTGCAATGAAAATGTGGAACATATTCTTAAGAAACCTGCTTGGGCCTGGAATGAGAGTCTCCAGAGTGGAATGGCAGTCCCCTGGGAGTAAAATGACATTCCCTGGACGTGGATAAATTGCTCTGGGATTGGAATGACAGCCCCCAGAAGTGAATGGTGGCCCCGGGACTGGAATCAGTGCTCTGTGACTGGAATGACATCCCCCAAAGTCAAATAAAGGTTCCTGGAACTGGAATCAGTGCACTGGAGGCTGTTGTTCCAGTCCCAGATAATTTTATCTGTCATTTTACTCCCAGGGACCATCATTTCACATTAGAGGCTGTCATTCCAGGCACAGGGCAGATTTTTTCATAATTCATTTCTCATTTGCTGTGCAACTCCTGTGTCCTTTAATGTATTTCAATGGAGCCTATGCAAGTCAATTGGTGTCCCTGGCTCCCATTATATTCAGTGGTCTTCAGCCATCTCCCATTGTTCCCATGGGGCATTCCCATCATTTGCTGTGGTACATCCTGCCATTGTGTCTTTTGGGGAACTTTTCAGGGGGCTGGAATGGCTATTTTTAACCAAATGAAACCAAAATTGTGCTGGAGTGACTGCTGTATACTAAAGAACCCCCAGATTTCAAGTGAATTGGACCAAAGGGACAAATTCCACAGGCCCTTAAACAAGGTGCCCCAGCTCTCTGTTTTCCCAGCCACAGTACATGCAAATAAAGGCTCCACTCCCCATGAAAGGAGAGGAGGAAAGACAACTCCAGCTCTCTGTGGTTCCTCTCCAAAGGTGACTGGCTGGAAGCACTCTATACTCCTTCTTTGCATGGGAGGCATGCCATTACTTAAGAAATAAGGTAAAATCAAAGGGGAGGGGGAACCATGAGTGCATGCTGTGGTTGACAAACAGGACCCAAAGTCAATAACAGCATGAATTGCTTGGGGAGGGGACTTTCATTTCACCAATAACCCCAAATTCCTCATGCCATTCCGGAAAATCATGATAATGACCTGAAACAGTGATTTCTGTGTATATCCTTGGTTCTGGAATTCCTTAGGCACATCCCTATTTGCTATCATTTTATTGAAGATAAATAACATAAATGTAAGTAATCAAGTAGTCCAACACCCCTAACCTCCCCCAGGCTTCAATAAGGACCCTGGTTTCCTCTTGGTGCTAATGTCTTGGCATGTGTATAGCCTTTGTAACTCCATCTTTGTTACAGGCGGGTGCTTGACCTTTAGTTACCTTGAGTTCTGTGGGGAGACTGTCATCAGATCACTCCCAAGAGAATATTCTTCCCTCTCATGCTTGTTAGCAGCTCTTTATCTAGGAAGCCTGATTTGTTTCCTCTCATCACTAGATGCCAGGTGAGAGATGGCCTGGCTCATCTAGTGTTTGGGACAGCTTGATTAATGATTTCATGACTCATAGCCAGCAATTAGGGTATAAGATGCTTAGTTTTAGCTATGCATCTCATGTTGAGGTCTGGCTAAGTTGCAGTCTCTCTGTGTGTGTGTTCAAAATCCAGTGGATGGGAGGTTACCCTGCTATTTCCAGAAGCTTGATTATTGCTTATTAATATCTCCTTGTAAGCAAACCTGGATCTTACAAATCATTTCCTTGGGATTTCTGTGAACATGGAGCTCCTGGACAGATCAACTCTTTAGAGTTAATTAATTCAGCTATATTTTTACATGATCTTTGTACTGCCCTCTTGAACATGACTCACATTGTATTTTCCACATTTTGATTAATCCTACAATGGCTATCAAGAATAGGGAGTAGTTCTTGCCAACTCTGAATAGAATTATTACTTTTTGATTGGTTCTTATTTTATAACTGCTTCACCTTGTAGGGGAGGGGCTGTGGCTCAATGGCAGAGCATCTTGCCTAGCATGCAGAAAGCCAGAGTTTTGATCCATGACATCTATGATGGAAAAAAGGACCTGGTGGAAGGTGACGTAGTAGGTAATGTGGAAGACTCTGGCCCTTGGCCTTGACACCTAGCCTGCGCCGCCCTTGTATGAGGGAAGAGCATGAGCAGAATGACTGTGAGACCTTTGTGTACACTCTTAAGTAAGCCATCTTAAATAATTAATTAACCATTGCCAGCACTTTATGAATCATGATTTATTTGTAACTGAACTGTTTTTAGATGGTTTTATGTGATTTTAATTGTTGTTTTGTATTGACCAGTCTAAGCTGCCCTGAGCCTGCTTGCGGGGAGGGCAGGGTATAAATTGAATGAATGAATGAATGAATGAATGAAGACCTCTGCTTGAGACCATTGCCAAACTGAGTAGACAATACTGACTTTGATGGACCAGCAGCCTGATTCTATATAAGGCACCTTCATGTGTCCTTTGAGTTCTCTCCACCTTCACCACCCGCTTTCCTGTTGCTTGAACTCTAAATGCAGCTACCTTGGATGGCTACTGTGCATCTGATTCTCAAAAGCTTATGCTGGAATAAATTTTGTTAGTTTTTAAAGTGCTACTGTTGTTTAATAAAAAAAATAGTGGGATGGATCCCACATACCTGTTCTGCCACAAGGTGGTTCCCCTGTTGTACCTTAAAGAGTGTTGGAGTTTTAAAGGGGAGTGAAGAGTGCATTTGTTTCTAATTTATACACTAATGTTGTTTACCACCCCATATCCCATAGAAAATGATGTATTCTCAAGTACTACCAGAATAGTTGTACGCTGGTTCCCAACACCTCCACCATAAATCTGCTGCATGCAAACAGTTTTAAAGTACAATTATGTTTTTTAGCGAGGGAGAGGAAAATCTGGAGAAGGAGGACTGTCAGATGCCTGTAAGGTGATAAAATGCATGTTACAAGCTTTCTTTATGATCTCGTACAAGGCCAAATGGCAGAAACGATTTAAACTGACACAGAAAAGCAGCCGTCTCGTTCCCTTCCGTGTTCTCCGGATGATAAAAAGAATGCCTTATTGTGCTTCATGATCATTTTGCAAAAGTTTATGAGCAGAACAATAACAGGCTAGCAAGTTGAAGTTGAAGTGCCCCCCCCCTTTCTCTCCTGTGCATAATATGGAACATAGAATTTATTCAAAAAAAATTACAACTAACATTCAAGAAACTGTCATTTTAAGGGAGTAGTGATTTTGTTTACATGAGTAAACAAAATACAGAAGAGAAGCTGAAACTGAAAGTATGTTGTTCAGTACACTCTGAAAAGGAGACATTCTGCATTTAACCTTTCAAAAAGTTACTGGTTATTGAGAAACATTTGATCCAACTCTGTTTTGGCCTTGTGACCTTTGAAATTGGTTTCATTGGTCTTGCAACACTGTATTCTTTGTGCAAGTTGATGTGTAGGGTTTGCAGTAGATTCTCAGGCTGAGGCGGCTAGGACTTAAGCCTACACTGCTTTGTGGGCTGCAAGGCCGGGGGAGGTAGCAGTGTGGTCCTCCAGTGCTCTGTCGTTCGGCAGGCTGCATGATGTGGCCTGGGAGTGGAGTTTGGTGGTGGCAGTCAGCTCTGGCGTGCTGGACATGTGTCCAGGGCTGGACCATGAGTGGGCTGGGGGGCTTCACGTGTCCATCCACCCAGGCAGTGGCCACCCAGGGCCTCAGTCCTGTTCCATGCGGCCTTTCCCCCCTCCTACCCTCCTGGTTTTTTGGCTGTAACAGGTTCAGGCTTTAATTTTCCTATTGTCACAGCTTTAGATGGTTGGAACATGGGGAAAGATCCTATGGTTTGTGGGACATCCTTAGGGGTTCTGGAGTGGAGCCAATTTATTGGCATGGCCAGGGGGCTGCTAGTGGGGCTCTCACCACCAATTGTCAAGGGAACCACATAATGGCCAGCACCCATGAGGTTCCTGTGGGTAGCTTCGCCTCTCCTTGGATGTACCCCAACAGGCAGGTCGCTTGATTTAGGATCTGCCCCCATGCAGCGCCAGTACTCCTGTGGTGTAATCAATAAAAACTGTAGCCTGTTTTACCAAAACTATGGTGGTCTGGTTGTTTATGGCCTCATCTGCCAACCCTTTCCCTCTGTGCCCCTGGGCCCACAATGACATTGCCTTACTCTTCAGTTATACATTGGTTGGATTCTCTGATTTTACATTTGTTGGGCTTGCAACAGTGTTCCTATTAGGTTTGGCTTGGAGGAGTTTATGGTATGACAATGGCTTGGATTCTCAGATTTTACATTTGTCAGCTCTCATGCACACATTGGTCTGTGCTTCTGCTGGAATTTCCTGGTTCTGCACTGGTTATTTGGGTGTGTCGGTTCTGCTTGCATCAGGAGGCTTCTGGCCATTGGTTGCTTTGCTTGCTCTTGAGTGTTTGGTCACTGTTTGCCCTGGGGAAAGCTTGGCATCTTTCCCCTCACAGGAAACAGTGGAGGATAGCTGGGAGCACCTGATTCAGGGGCCCACAGAACTGGACCTCTTGGTTCAATTCACATTAAACTTGGGGATTATTTAATCGACAGGCACCAGCAACTCACCTGAGATTTTGGTGCCATTGACTTAAGAAAACAGCCCCTCCAGCCCTCTGGAAGGATTCCCGATAGAGAATGATGGATAAATAATACTAGGATCTGCTCCCCCAAAAAAGATCCAAATCCCATTTTGGTATATGGAAACCTAATAACCAGGAATACTGGTGTTTTTTTTTCTTCTTTTTTTGAGGTGGACATAGAGAGCCAGTTTGGTGTAGTGGTTAAGTGTGTGGACTCTAATCTGGGAGAACCATGTTTGATTCCCCACTCCTCCACTTGCACCTGCTGGATAACCTTGAGCAAGCCATAGTTCTGGCACAGGTGTTCTTGAAAAAGAGCAGTTTCTGTCAGAGCTCTCTCAGCCCCACCTACCTCACAGATTGTCTGTTATAGGGAAGGGAAGGGAAAGGAGTTTGTAAGCCGCTCTGAGACACCTTTGGGTAGTGAAGGGTGGGGTATAAAGCCAATCTCTTCTTCTTATTGTCTAGTGTGAGCCAGAGGTGTGGGGAAGGAGTGGTTACCATGGTGAGGTATACACCCTCCCAACCCACGCCTGGCCCAGCTTTGCTGCTGTCCTTGCCTTAGTGAGGGATGGTGTGGGATTGGGATACGAAAGCCCCACCCACCTAGCCTCATTTAACCTGATGAGGGCAGGGTCAGCCTCAGAGCCATCTGTCACTGGTGGCAGGGCTGGCTCCAGGTATTTCTGCACCCTAGGCAGGCACAGATCCCAACCTCCCGGTTGGGCCTGGAAACCCAGCCATGCTGCCTCCCCTCCTTCCCCCCCCCCAGGGAGGAGGGGGAGGGCAGGCAAGCTGTGCCCCAGCTGGGCACTCTGCAGCAGCAGCGGCAGCAGGGGGGAGTCCCTCCTGGCCGCCACCACCTCCCCCCCTCCAGGGAGGAGGGGGAGGGTGACTTGCGCCCTAACCGGGTGCTTTTTGGAAGCAGCGGCGGCAGCAGCGGGGAGATCCCGCTGGCTGCCACCGGCCACCTCCTCCTCCTCCTCCCCCCCCGAGGGAGGAGGGGGAGGGCGACTTGTGCCCTAGCTGGGTGCTTGGTGGCGGCAGCGGGGAGATCCCACTGGCTGGCACCGGCCACCTCTGCCTTGTCCTCCCCCCCCAGGAAGGAGGGGAGGGCAACTTGCGCCCTAGCTGGGTGCTTGGTGGTGGCAGCGGGGAGATCCCACTGGCTGGCACCGGCCACCTCCGCCTCGTCCTCCCCCCCAGGGAGGAGGGGAGGGCAACTTGCACCCTAGCTGGTGCTTTTCGGCAGCGGCAGCGGCGGTGGGCACCAGGTTAGGGTGGCGGGGGATGCTTTTTGGGGGAGTGGGGCACCATTTGGTGCCCCTGAGGCCGGCACACCCTAGGCAAGCGCCTAGTTCGCCTAATGGGCGATCCGGCCGTGACTGGTGGTAGCCAGGTCAGCAGGAGGGACTCCATCATGTCTTCTTAAGGAACTCCATATCCTAAGTTAATTTTTTGCTTGTGTCTGAACCACAGTGTGCACTGCTGAATTATGTAGTCACTCAACACCCATGCCCCGAACATTCAATGGTAAAAAAGAAAGGCAGAAGAGCTTGTAAATAATGCAGGTCCAATGTTTGAACTGTGGTAGAGTGATTAGAATGTTGGACTAGGACCGGGGTGGTCCGAGTTTGAATCCCCACTCTGCCATGGAGACGTTGGGTGACCTTACGCCAGTGATAGTGCCTTAGCCTAACCTACCTCACAGAAGAAGAAGAGCAGGAGGAGGAGGAGGAGGAGGAGGAGGAGGAGATTGGATTTATACCCCACCCTTCACTACCCGAAGGAGTCTCAGAGCAGCTTACGATCTCCTTTCCCTTCCCCTTCCCACAAGAGACACCTTGTGAGGTAGGTGGGGCTGAGGGAACTCTCTCAAGAACTGTCCTTGAGAGATCAGCTCTGAAAAAACTTGTGATTGACCCAAGGTCACACCAGCAGCTGCATGTGGAGTAGTGGGGAGTCAAACCTGATTCTCCCGGATTAGAATCCACTCTCCTGACCACTACATCAAACAGGATTGTTGTGAGGATACAGTAGAAAATAGGAGAAGGGTGTAAACTGTATTAAGAGCCCATTGGGGAGAGAGGTGAGGTATAAATGAAGTAAATAAATAAATGATAGTGCCCTATTTATTACTCCATGAGAAGGATCTTGGACTTAAGCTTGTTATTCCCTTTGGGCCGTAAACCTCATCCAAGGCATAGTGGTTTGGTGTAGTGGTTAAGAGTGGTGGACTCTAATCTGGAGAACCTAGTTTGATTCCCTACTCCTCCACATGCAGCCAGCTGGGTGACCTTGAGTCAGTCACAAGTTCTCTCAGAGCTTTTCTCACAAGAGCAGTTCTCTCCAAGATCTCTCAGCTCCACCTACCTCACAAAGTGTCTGTTGTGGGGAGAGGAAGGGAAGGAGATTGTAAGCCGCTCTGATGCTGCAATCATGTGCACAATTGGATCCAATATAGGCGTGAATGCCAGGCAGATTTAAAGGGTGTGATCAGACAACATCTGGGAAGTGCCCCGCAGCTGTTGGCAACCCATTCTGCTCCACTGCAGAAGTGGACTTAAAAGACACTGGGGGAAATCCAGTAGTAAACGGGTTGTGACAGGACATGGATGGACTTCCCTGTGTCTGATCACTCCAGCATGCTTTCATGGCATCAGGATGGTCTGATCAGGCAATCCCGACTCTGTGCCTTCCCCCTTCGTAGTATGTGCATCATCGCAAACTCCATAGGGAGCCCTCAGTGCAGAGCTGTGATTCATTGATCCCTTGGTTAAGCACATGGGGGAAAAAAGGCACCAAAAAAACCCACAGCTCACCTGCAGTTGCATCTGATCACACACTGATGGTCTGCACCTGCAACTTCAAAGGGAGGTGTGATCATGCAACTGTGGGGCCGATTTCTCACACAGCACTTACCACTGGTTTTCCTTGGAGTTTTCTGCCCCAGATCGTTTTTGTCAATTTCACACTGTAGCCGTCTGCCCCGGATCCGCTCTGGGGGTTTCATTTTCCCATTACAGCCTTGGCGTGGCTTCCTGCAACATTCCTATGCTTCTGTTGTGTGGTTTGCTTTGCATTTGAGTACAGTGATTTAAAGGGCAAAAGTACACAGTTCGCCTTCAGGCTCCTTCAAGTAAATGTACAGCTCCCAACTGCAGCTTAGCAGAACAAGGTGAATTGTTTGTGAAGATACATCTGAAATAAATTTCTTGTATTTGTGAAACTGTTGTCTTCCTCATTCAATGGTGCAGGAGAAAATAAACCGGAACAGGGACCACAGAAAAATAACTGGGGGTGGGTTTGAATTGTTGCACATGTTTCTGCAGGTTGGGTTGGGAAAGGGTTAAGGAACGTGGGTGGAGATCAAGAAATCCTGCAGTTAACATAGAGGGGGAAGGTGGGCGGGTTTGATTTGATGCGGGGCAACAGGAAACTCCTGGGAATCAAGGATCACGCTGATCTGGAGTAAATGGGGGAAGCTCCAGACCAAAAGCCAGCCCCGGGACAAATGGTGTGAAATTGACAAAATGCAACGGATGAAACAGAGGATTGACCCCGGCACAAGACTTTGTGTGAAATCGCCCTGGGCCAAATTGATCTGGAGGAAATAGCCTCACTCCCCACCCCCATTTTTTCTGGCATGTGAGACCGCAACCTGAGACTCCAAATGAAGGACAGGGTGTAAATCCAATCTCTTCCTCCTCCTACCTCCTTTTCCTTAATATCCCAGTTCCCCCCTCCTTGTTATCTTACTGATCTACCAATGAGCACTGAAACCTTTTTTAGTTTAACCCAGTCTACTTTGAGAAGTATTTCATTTCTCCTTCTATCTCCACACTTTTGTGCTATAAAGTTTGCCCCAAGAATCCCAGCTTTTATGTTCCAGCTGTTGGGTCCCATCTCAATAATGGACTCCAGCTACTGGCTCCCAGCTCCGGGATGAAAACATGTCTTGGGGGAAGATGGGTGTGTTACACAACTGCATCAGCCCTGCTACCCCAGTGCAGGCATCTGCAACAGTCACGCTCAGCTCCTCCACACCGCTTTCTCCTTCTTCTGACCAACTCTACTGGACTTCACTCACCAGGGCAGGATAGTATATCTGTCCCTCTCCTTCTCCTCACCCTTCCCATTTCTCTTTAGACTCTCTTTAAATCAGTGTTCTTTGCTTAGGTTAGGATTTAGTAGAAGTTAGGATTTGTAGAACATTTATTTAGAGTGTGTGCACACATGTGTTTCAAACTCTGTGTTCAGTTTGCTAATTCCCTTTGCTACCATTCTATTTATTAATTAATTCTTAACTTTAAACAAATGTCAGTTCATTTCGAAGAATCTGCACACTCTTATTTGGTGTTAGATCAAATCTTGGACTGTGGTACATCAGGCAATATGGTCCCTGTAATATCTGCCCTGAGGGAGCTGCAGTGGCTCAAGTGGTTAAGACACTGAACTGCAGGCTGTGGTCAGTAGTTCAGCAGTTCAAGACCCGGGTGCTGCAAGACGGAGTGAGCTCTCGTCTCTAGTTCCAGCTCCTGCCAACCTAGCAGTTCGAAAGCAAGAAATTACAAGTAGATAAATAGGTACCACTTTGGTGGGAAGGTAACAGCGTTCCGTGCACCTTGGTGTTTAGTCACGCTGGCCACATGACCACAGAAACGTCTTCGGACAGCGTTGGCTCTTCGGCTTTGAAACGGAGATGAGCACTGCAACCCTAGAGTCGGATTTGACTGGCTTTCGAGCAAGGGAAACTTTACCTAATATCTGCCCTAAACACATAAGAACATAAGAGAAGCCAATGTTAGATCAGGCCAAAGGCCCATCCAGTCTAACACTCTGTCACACAGTGGCAAAAAATACCAGCATGTCCACCAGTGGGGCCAGGACACTAGAAGCCCTCCCACTGTTGCCCCTCCCCCAAGCACCAAGAATACAGAGCATCACTTGCCCCAGGGTCCCTATCTAGACCTTGTGGCTAATAGCCACTGATGGACCTCTGCTCCATATCTTTATCTAATTCCCTCTTGAAGGTGTGTATAGGCTTCTGACCCCTTAAAGGGAGGATGCTCCTTGGTCAAGATATGTGTGCATTAAAGCCGTTGGGGTAACCTTTAGACTGCATGAGATTCAATAACAATAGCTGAGAATTAACAGTAAACTGTGCTTTAGTTAAATAACCTATGGCAAGCATGATTATCTGAATTTACCCAATTAGTACTTACCTTTCAGAGGTCTACAGAGGCCCAGGCCAATGCAAGCTTTTGATGCCCCTAGCGATAATATTTTGTTGCTGATTTTTTTTAATATTTTTTTTTATTATATTTTCAACGGAAAACAGAATTCAACAACATTCCATACAAGGTTTCATGCAGCAGCGTGGAGTGGAATGAAAACAGTGAGAATGCATACAAACAAGCTAACAATTACAATGAGCAAGTTGTCAGATACATGTATTACTATTTCAGTGAGAGAAATGAGATTACAGTGGGCAAGTGTTTCTCGTATTCTATCAGAGACAGTTAGCGTCAGAGGACATCTAAGCATTGTGTACTCTTTGATGTGAGGTCAGTTAGTGTTTCAGAATGTTCAGATATGAATGGTTGGATGGTTGCAGATCAGAGGCAAAGAGATACTCCATGTAGGGTAACCATTTTTCTGCAGAAGTGGACGTTCGAGGATATATTTCTGCGTGGCGAAGATGATCTGTAATTTTTTTCTAAGATCAGGTGATCCCACACTTTGTTAAGCCAGCACGAAAGTGTCGGGGCCTTGTCAGCTTTCCATTGTTGTTGATTTTTAAATGACAACACGATGTGTTTTAAAATAAATGGTGACTCACCGGTATCTTCAAGCAGCGGCTGGACAAACACTTGACAGGGATGCTTTAGGCTGATCCTGCACTGAGCAGAAGGTTGGACTAGATGGCCTGGATGGCCCCTGCCAACTCTGTGATTTTATGTTTCTGATGATCAAATGGAAACAAAAATAAAATAGCAAGTATCTAAACTTGAGGCCCTAGCCAAATGGCCTTCTTTTCTCCTCCCAATTGACACTGCCTACATATGACTGTATAGATTTAAATGGGAAAGCAAATCAGAGAACATTAGCAATTGTTGTTATATAAAAGTCCCAAATACAAGAAATAAACCAGCACAACACAGATGTTAGATTGCATTTTCTGAATAAGACAATAGCAAAGCCCCCAAACAATTATTTGAACTTTATGAAGTGTTTGAAGGAGTGGGATAATCAATAGGGATATGCATGGATTAAAGCCTGGCTCTAATGATGCTTTTAGTTCTAAGCGGGAAATACATTACCAAACTCTTTCAGTGTCAAAGTACACAATGTCCCACCCCCCCCCGTATTCTCCAAAGCACAATATTATCATCTGAGCAGCTACAGAGGTTTGTACCTTTTCTGCCTCAAATCACTTTGTGTGTTACTTTCATTTGTTCTTGGAGTTGAAAATGAGTCGAGGTCAGACAGCTCATCATTATGTCTCTACTGAGACAGAGGAGCTTGCCCAGTACACATTTTTCACACCGATCTGGAATGGCATTTAGATAGCGTTTATATTATGGTTCACAATGACCACCACCTCAAATGACGATGTGCAAAGGCCAATGACAGATACAGCAGGGCTCTAACCCTATGCACCACTTCATAGTGTTCGACAGTCACCTCACACATTCACGTGCCCTTAAGAAAGTGTCAGATAAAGTAACAAGAACTTTAGCAATGCTGTATGTGTGAATCAACCATTTCTTGTTGACCCTTGGGAATGATCTTGACAGATCCAGAAGAGATAAAGAAGAGATATATTGGATTTATACCCTGCCCTTCACTACCCGAAGGAGTCTCAAAGTGGCTTGCAATCTCCTTTCCCTTCCCCTCCCCACAACAGACACCTTGTGAGGTAGGTGAGGCTGAGAGAGGTCACACCAGCAGCTGTATGTGGAGGAGTGGGGAATCAAACCCAGTTCTCTCAGATTATAGTCTGTGCTCCTAACCACTGCACTGAACTGGCTCTCAAGTTTAGGTGCAAACTGTGATATTCTGTCTCAGAGGTAGGCAGTCCCTGGCATGCATGTGGAATAGTGCCACACCAGACTATTTTAATTAGCAAGCAGGGCCAGTTCTCCATCCAAGGGGCAAGGTAAACTACTACCAAAAAGACAGCACCACTATGGCTCAGCTTACTCTCAATGTATTTGGCCAACTACAACCCATCACCACCCACCCCGTCTCCTTACATGCAAACATATTAACAGACAGAGTTTGTAATTTACAGAGATATCACACAGAGTTTTTTTAGCCCTTGGGTCAAAAAAGTTGCCTACCTCTGATCCATCTAATCATATATCCTGTTTTCAATAATCAATCATGCATGGTCCCCAAAAGCCATTTCTGGTTGGGAGAATGGCATGGGGGGAATGTCTAATCTCTCCAACACCGAATGTCATAGCCTTGATCCAAATTGAGCCCTCACACACCTGGGAAGTGCACCGTGTCCCAACTGAGGGACATAACTAAGAAAAAACTATAATATTTAAACTGGCCTTGAACTTATGAACCATCTGGGCAATTTTTTTTTTTTTTTTGGTAGCTCATCGACTTCAGTTTGATTTCCATGTGCATCTCCAACACTTGACAATGTGCAGCCAAATTAATTGAAGAGTCTCTTTTGGGGAACATTTGAATTAGCAGTACTTGAACATCCTCTTGTTCGGCTCACAATCTGTTTCCCAGTCATGAACAGGGAGCCAATTGTCCATTGATCAGTTCACTGTTTGCTAGCAATCTGAGACACTTCACTGGGTTACTTTTCAAGTATTCAAACAGAGCATTCAGCAATGTTTCACTCATGTTCATTCTCACAGAGCCTTATAACTATTCTACTTTCCCCTTCCCTCCATACCTGTTACTACTGCATGCCATTTGGCAACCAATGGTATAAATCAATAGTGAGCAAATCAATCTGTCATCAAGGGATTATTAGTAAAATTCCATTAAAAAAAAGTATTACCATTTGGTTCTCATTTAAATCTATGTAATCTCTGTTATTTAGACATGCACATATTTGCATTGTCTTATGGGAAGCTTTCTGCCTCCCCTGCATGTTATTTAATAACCTGGCCTGATAATTCCTGATCCCCAGGAGAATCAGTCTCACCTACTGCACAGATGCAAAAGCCCCCACAACAGCAAGCAAGAATACTCCATCACCACTGTTCCTGCACAGCTGCAAAGCTATTTGGCAGCTGTTAGAAGTGGTTGACAGGCAGGCAAACTGATCAGTCATTTGGCTCACATGTGACTGTGACTATTGAATAATGTATGTTCATGGCAACTCTAACTTGAATATAATTTGATACTGTATGACATGACTAGTTACGATTAGGGGTGTGCATTCGGCATAACCAAACTAAAAAAAAACCCAGAGAAATAACTTATCAGTATTTTTCAGTTATCACTTATGCCTAATAGAGAATAGAGATCTGTACTCAGCTACTGGTATAGCTGATCCTGAAAAAGCCATTTTTTTTGGCTTTTGTTTGGGTGTGTTCAGCTATACCAAGAGCCACATTTAAATGTATTTGGCTAACCATGCCACAATAGTGAACTCCCAAGCGGTAAGTTCACCTGGAAAGTGTCTAAACACCTTCTCCAAGCAGTAAGTTCCCAATTTTTTTTGAGAACCCTGAATATTTCCCGAATCCCAATACCATAACAATACTGGGATTCGGGAATATTGGAAAATACCAATATTTTGGGGGTTCAATATATCCAAACATGAAAAATAACATTTTTTCACACCCTTGGTTAAGATCTCCCAACAGTTAGGTCCATTCTATCATATTTGGATCTGTTACTCTGAGCTTACTATTACCTTTCCTTGTTTGCACCAGTCTTCTATTTATAAATTCTAACTCCTTCTTGGAATTACCATTTCTTTTCTTTGGAAATGTTTTGTTTCCTGGCTTACATCCTAAATCTGCTCCAAACTTTCATTTTAATGATATTGACGTTGATTGAGTATGGACAACAATTTCAGTACAATGGGATTCATCTTCCAGCAATATTTCCACAGTTGTTTCACTGTATGCTATGATGCACATCCTACACTTGTGATTAAGTCAGACTGAGCTCAATAAGGGCTGGCCTTCTCCTGTATAAATGTGTTTCAGATAGCAGTGCATGTTTTAAAACATCACTACCAGAGCATTCAATTTCAAGAGACTGGTGCGCTCTTCTCACTCCAATAGAACATTTCCCTGAACCTGGGAATAAATCTTTTATGGTTTGTTCCAAACTTTAACTGAATTCAGAAAAGGTATTTCATATGGCCATATCAACATGATAAAGCTTATGATGTTCCTGCCTGCTGATAGGATTCTAATGAGAATATTTGCCATCCTAAAAGAAATCAACCCTGACTGTTCCCTGGAAGGCCAGATCCTGAAGTTGAAGCTCAAATACTTTGGCCACCAAATGAGAAGGGAGCACTCACTGGAGAAGCCCCTGATGCTGGGAAAGATTGAAGGTCAAAGAAGAAGGGTGTAAATTATTAAAATAACCTTTTTCCCCCCATCACAATGTGTTCCTCTCCCCTCCTTAGGAGTTCCCATATCCCACAAATCACTGATAACAATCTAAAGCAGGGGTATCAAAGATACAGCCCGCGGCTGGAAATATGGCCCACACAAAGCTGTAATTTGGACCAAAAGCAGCTGACTCTGTGCTGTTTCCTGCTTCCTGTTTCTAGGTCTCAGTTCAGTCCAGGAGTTTGCATTGTCTTGAGCTTCATGTTCAGTTCCAATTCAGCAGTCTCTCTTTCTAATCTCCATTTGAAATTCCTTTGTCAGAGAACTGCTACTCTTAGGTCAGCAACTAAATGCCCTGGAAGGTTAAAATGTTCCCCCACTGGTTTTTGAATATTGTGCTTTCTGTTAGAAAAAGTAAGAGTCCAGTAGCACCTTTAAAAACTAACAAAATAGTGATAGGATATGTGCTTTTGTGAGTCACTGCTCACTTCTTCAGACTTCCATTTATCTTTGCATCCTCCTGGACTGAATTCTCCTGTACCGAATTGAGACCTAGGTTTCCTGTCTCATTACCAATGCTGATACTGCCACGCCTCTGTATATAATACCAATGCTGGTATCTCCATCCCTCTGCATATCACACAGTCCAATTGCCCCTGCTATTGCCATTCGGCATCTGAAATCATCTTTATAAAGTTTATATTTCTGGTACCTTGTGTTACATTTTATGGCACAAATGTCCCAGCCCAACAAACTGATATTTATGTCAGATCCAGCCCTCGCAACAAATGAGCTTGACTCCTATGATCTAAAGGAAGTTGTAGAAGCCATTATTTTAAAGGAGAATAATAGGTATACAGCTAGATTCAAGTCCAGGAGCACCTTAGAGATCAGCCAGATCTCCAGGTTACAGCTTTTGAAAGTCAAAACTCCCTTCATCAGACAGGCATACAGAAAGCTAGATAGTCTGCTTTCTTTCACATGGTTGGGTCTGAACTCTATGGTCAGAATATACCACAAGCCTTTACCCTGGGAACGTAGTATAAATATACTAATTGCCAAGAGCTTAAAAAAAACATTACTTCAAGATTATTCCTGAGGTAGACTTACGAGGTGGCCAACTAGCCACTCAATATGCCAAATGCATATAGTAACTGAACAAATAGGTTATATGAAAATAGAAATCTCCTTATAATGACTATATGGCATGGACCAGACCTAACTCATGAAAGCAGATGTCTTCTTTTAGTGGTTCCCCCCCCCTCCTGAAAAGCAAACCAGAAGTTGTTTGAGAGTGAAATAAAGGATCCTGGATCAGACCAATGGTCCAGCATCCTGTTCCCAGCAGTTGCCAGTCAGATGCCACAGAGAAGTCCACAACCAGAGCTTGCCAACGACCGGTATCAGCTGCTGACAGCTCCTGAATGTCTATCAGGGTAATTTCTCCTGAAATCCCATAGGTCCCATTCATCAGTCATGGCTAATAACCAGCTATAGACCTATACTATGAGTGCCTCCTGCTCTTCTTGATCTATTTCTCTAAATAGAGATTTAGACTTTTATTCTATTTTCTGCCTGCTTAATTTCCGAGAACCTCCCCATTTCCATAGTGAAATGTTACTACAAAATTCTGGACCTTGGTATACATAGGCATTGTTCCATAATTTAATTTTTTGTAGTTATATGTCTGTGCATTTTTAACACACAAGGGGGACGCTCTGAGTGTCGGGAGCGCCACTTGTAGGCCATTTGGGTAATAGGCACCACATCTTTTGGCAGTGGGTTTCTTTATTTGACCAGGATGGGAGTTAGAGAAGTTTCTTATTGAGATCCCCTGATGAAGCTTATTGCAAAACTTGTTGGGAATCTAAAAAGTTAAACAAACTACTCTCTCTTACACCTCATTTCTCCTTTCCCCCCCTTACTTACTGGTGTGGACAGTTTGGTGTAGTGGTTAGGAGCACAGACCCTGGGAGAATGGGGTTTGATTACCCATGAAATACAGAGATGGATCCTGCCCCTATCTTACCACTCCACTGAATGAAATATATTTATTTCTGCATTAAAACATTTATACCCCATATTTCCTTTTTGCTTAAGTCTGAAGCCTTTCTCCAATCTGAGTAAGAGCTACTTAAATTGGAGAGAGTCTTCTTAAGCTAAAAGAAGGCTACTCAAAGGACATTGGATCAACCCCAGTCCCTCCCTTCGTTTACCTTGAACCTACTGTCAACCAGTTTCATAGGGTGACCTTGAGTTCTAGTATTAAGGGGGATGGAGAAACTCCACATCATGTATAATTTTATTGACCTCTAACATGTTAACTTTCAGTCACTTTTCTGGTTGTTTTGTTGTTGTTGTTGTTTTGTAAAATAAAATGTCACTAATGTTTTATCTGTACTGCATGGGAAGAAAATTAGTTCTGGGGAAAATTTGAGAACAATGGGAAAATTTAAAATATTCTGACCATATATGCACTGAACAGCATTTAATTTGAATTTAATAGGGTACCAAGTGCTTGTTAAATAGAAATCTGATTACCAACTTTATTTATTAGTACTTAGCAAGTATTATAATAAAGTGTCATCTTGTTATACAGTTTGTAAAGCTCAATAAGGGGAGTGTGACACTCCATATAAAGTGAGAAAGAAAATATTTTCACAAGAATAATTTCATAATCATAAATGATATTGCAATTAAAATTGTAATTGCATGGCAATTTCACATTTTATGGCACTACAAGTAAAACTACTTGAAGTGTATTCTGACTAAACTCAGAATACAGGGTTCCCCATAAAATACTTTGTTACCTTAAACCCTAACTATAAAGCCACCTGTGCACTTCTTTAAAAATAGCCCCCATAAAACCCAATCAAACATCAAACTCAGTACATTAATTGATGTTGCTTTTAGGGGTATGCCAAAAAAACCCTCAGGATATTTCGAGTTCAGATATATTGGACCCCCCCCCAATGGTATTTCCCAATATTCCTGAATCCCAATACCAATGCAATATTTGGATTTGTGATTTTTGAGAATCCTGATTTTCCCCAGCTCCATTACACCCTATGAGACCATTATAGTCAATGGTTCCCATAGAGCATAATGAGGAATCAAACCAGGGGTATCCAGGCGGCTGCAGGGGGCTGTTTTTTTGAGATAGAGGCACCAAAATTGCAGCACAGCTGCTGGTGTCTCTTCTCAAACAAACTCCCAGGTTTCCAAAAGATTGGACTAAGGGGTCCAATTGTATGAGCCCCCAAAGAAGGTTCCCCATCCTCCATTGTTTCAAATGGAGGGAGGAATAAAGACATTTTAAGGGACCTTGGAACCCAGAAGACAAGGCATAGGAGGAGGTGCTTTTCTACCTTAGCTGCCACTGCATAGCCCCAAATTAACATAAGCCAACCTCCAGGTGGCACCTAGAGATATCCAGATGACCAAGATCAGTTCTCCTGGAGACAATGGCTACTTTAGGCAGTGGACTCTATGACATTATACCCTGCTGAGATCCCTTCCCACCCCAAACCCTGCCCTCCACAGGCTCTACCCCTCAAATCTACAAGTATTTCCCAACCCAGAGTTGGCAACTGAGTAATTGGCTATGGAACCACTTTCCAGACTCTTGGAACCCAGAAAACATGGCATAGGAGGAGGTGTTTTTTCTACCTTAGCTGCCACTGCATAGCCCCAAATCAACATAAGTCAGGGGTGGAGGGAACCATACCTGTGACCATGAGGCTGTCCTCCCATACTACCCACTTGGGGCAGCAAAATGACTTGAGACAGCCCTGCTTTATAGCTAAGCAGAAGGAAATAAACATGGCTTGCCTCCCTCTATTTTCCCCTTCCCTCTGCTGCCCCACCAGCCACAGCCGGGACACTCACCTGGAGCTTCCTTCTAGAGCTCGTTGTATTTCTTCCCACAATGGGTCTTACTCCTAGTATCTTATATTGTCCAAGAATCAGTTGAACAAATTTAGAGTCCAGTGGCTAAGACCAACAAGGTTTATTCAAGGTATGAGCTCAGACAAAGCACGCTTTATTCAAATGCAGTGGAATTGAAAAGTGTGCTTTGCATGCAAAGCTCATTCCTGAATAAACCTTTTGTCTTAATGCACTGACTCTAATTTTTCTGCTGCTTCAGACCAACATGGCTGACTACCTGGATCTATCTTCATGCAAGAATCAGTCACACCACTTCTTGTATAAATGGAAAACTGGTTCAGGATACACTATTTTTAACTTACCACAACAGGCAAGCATAATCCCCCCTCCACAATTATACTAGTGCAAGGATCCTAGTGCATGCAGAAATCTTCTTGTGGATTCAAGCCCACATGCACTGTGTGCTTTGTGCTGTATACGAAACAACTAAAATGAATATGTAGCACAAGCAAAATTACAAAAGCAGACTGCAAAAAAGCAGGCAATGGAAACTCTTCATTAAAATGTAAGTCAGTATACAAAGAACAGTATACAGTAAAAAAACTAAGATCATGGCATTCGGCCCCATCACTCCTTGGCAAATAGAAGGGGAAGTCGTGGAAGTAGTGGCAGACTTCACATTCCTGGGATCCAAGATTGCTGCAGATGGTGACTGCAGCCATGAAATTAAAAGACACCTGCTCCTGGGGAGGAAAGCGATGGCAAATCTAAACAGCATGATAAAAAGTAAAGACATCACCCTGCCAACAAAAGTCCGTATGGTCAAAGCAATGGTATTCCCAGTAGTAATGTATGGCTGCGAGAGTTGGACTATAAGGAAGGCCAAGCACTGAAGAATAGATTCTTTTGAACTATGGTGCTGGAGAAGACTCTTGAGAGTCCCTTGGACTGCAAGGAGATCAAATCAGTCAATCCTAAAAGAAATCAACCCTGACTGTTCCCTGGAAGGCCAGATACTGAAGCTGAAGCTCAAATACTTTGACCACCAAATGAGAAAGGAGCACTCACTGGAGAAGACCCTGGTGCTGGGAAAGAGTGAAGGTCAAAGAAGAAAGGGGCATCAAAGGATGAGATGGTTAGACAGTGTCACCAATGCAACAAACATGAAATTGAGCAAACTTCAGAGGACAGGAGGCCCTGGCGTGATCTGGTCCATGGGGTCACAAAGAGTCAGACTCGACTGTGTGACTGAACAAAAAAATACAAAGGAACCATGTTGCAAACTTCAGCTCATCCCCGATATGAATGAGGGATGTTTTGAAGCAGTAAGTATTTGGAATGGTCGAAGAGAGTAATCGAAAAGCACAATAGGGCTACAGTCACACACACTAAATAATTTACTTTCAATCCACTTTTCAATGCACTTTCAAAATGGGTTTTGCCAGTTCACACAGTAAAAATCCAGCTGGAAAGTGCATTGAAAGTGCATTGAAAGTGGATTATTGAGCGTGTGTGACTGCAGCCTAGGTGGAGAATGGCTCCGACAATGGCAATTAGAAGAAGATGAGTGGGGAGCCCACAGGCACTTGCAGGGGACATCTCAGTTTTCCCTTTCTGACTATTTCCTCTTTTCTTCTCTGAAAGCTCCCATAGCCTCTCCCTTTCCCCCCGCTTCTTAAAATCCCCCAGGCAGCCTACCTTTACCTCCTCTCACTTTCCCCTTCTTCCATCCTCTCAGCAGTTTCTCATATGTCCAAATGGAAAAATATTCATGAAATAAGCTTCAAACACCCTTGGAATTCTTGTAGGTGTTTTACTCGAGTAGAGTTGCCCAGATGTGAAGGTAATTGTGGTAGCAGTTTAGAAAAACGCAATCACCGACATCTCGGCTTAATAAACAGTATTCTTTTTAAATTGATTTATTTTACTTTGTCGCAGAATGTCTAAACCTGTTCTCACACACCTGAGGAGGACCATACGAAGTCTTCTTAGGCCAAATTTGCTGGCAATTTAAGAAATGCCATGAAATGATGTGTATCTTAGTGAAGTCCTTCAAAATTCCTAGATGTCAATTTTTTAGCCAGAGCAGGGTCCTAGCAATGGGTTACTCTGCTAAATTAGAACTTTGGTGCTGATTTTACTTGAAAGGAACAAGCAACATGCTCTTACTTTCATGTATGTTTAGGGAATACAAGCTACTTAGAAATGCAAGTAATTCCCAGGAACGTTCAACTGTATACGTCTCATTTAGGCACAAACAAACCTCCCCTGCATGCCCAACTCTGTAAATCATTACAGAAAAGTGAGGGCTTTCCCCTCCCCTCTGTTTGAAGCAGTAAACAGCCATTACACATCAACACCAGTATACAGATATGCCACTGATCTTCTGGTCCTTGATTGGATGCCAGCCTCTCACTATCGGCATTTGCATAAACAGCTGGAGCTTTGCTGGACTTCTTTCTGTCACCGTGCTGGATGGTTTCCTGCTCGTTTGTCCTTCATCATATCTCAAATGAGCCTGTTTGTTTGTGATCCCTTCAATAACTTCATATTCTCGGAAATGGATAAACTCCCCAGTTCCATTTTAATTTAAACAGATCTAGAGATAAGTGGAAGCCCCAAGACAAGCTCACCACGGCTGTATGTTCATCTGTGGTTAATGCGCTGGGAGTCCTCCTTATTCCTTGCGAGCCAAGCTAGTGTGGGAGTCTAGGCCATGCAGAGTGTATGTGGGGAGGAGGAGAGATGAGGGGAAGATGAGGCGGAAAACAGGAAAACACAGACATTTTTTTCTTTTTATGATCTGATACATGGAAAGGAGGCTCAGAGAGGCACGCCGTGATGCAGAGTGCGTGTCTGAGCAAAATTAAGCAGGCAAACAGTGGGTGGCACCATCTCACTCTGCTCCTCCTCCCAGTGAGTACTGCCATCCCTCACCTCTGCCATTTCAGCCTGAAAAATCTCCATTTTTATGTTGGTTCTGCCTTGTATAATTCAAACCTGCCCACTGTTTCTTGCTTTCTCATGGGACCTTGACTCAACTAGGGGGCTGAAGAGCTGAGTTATTCCACATAAGGAGGGGAGAATTAATGACATATATGTAAATGATTGTAAAAAGACATCCAATATAGAAGAAGAAGATGATGATGATGACGAAGAAGAAGAAGAGGAGGAGGAGGAGGAGGAGACTGGATTTATACCCCGCCCTTCACTCAGAGTCTCAGAGCAGTTTACAATCACCTTCCCTTTCTCTCCCCATAACAGAGGTAGGTGGGGTAGGTGTGGCTGAGAGAGAGCTGGTCTTGAGAGAACAGCTCTGAGAGAACTGTGCCTTGCCCAAGGTCATCCAGCACATGCATATGGAGGAGTGGGGAATCAAAACTGGTTCTCCAGATTAGATTCTGTTGCTTTTAACCACCACACTGATTTACTCTTGTTATGAAAAATCTCTCTCTCTCTCTCTCACACACACACACACACAAATCTCACATGCAATAATATAGAGATTGAGACCGACATGATCATGCATGGACTACACAGTTTAAGTATGCATACTAACTGAAAAACGATGCCGCCTTTTGAGCAAAAACAAAATCTAGCATTAATCAAAGTACTCAGGTTAGACTAAAAATAACTCCTGACTACGAGGCTAAATGGCTAGCTTTTAATTGTACACACAAATCTGATAATTTGACCTGATGTTTTTGGGGTTATTTTAAACCAACAACATTCATTTTCGGAAGAGCTCTCTCAGACCTGCTTACCTCACAGGGTGTATATTATGGGCAAGGGAGGGAAAGGGAGATTATAAACTGCTCTGAGGTCCTATCTGCACTCGGATCTCATCCCTGGTTTTATCAGAGTTCAACTCACAACACAATACCTTGCATCTATCCCTGGTTGTAACAGTATCTATTTATCCCAGGACAAGTTTGGAGCAAAACATGGGTGACCTCAATGTAATATGGAAATAAAAAATGCCCTGAGATAATTACAGGGGTGAACTCAAGTGTAGTGTAGAGTGTAAGTTCGGGGAGTGGGTTGAACCAGGTTAAGACACTGAACTGCAGACTGGTAGGTCATTAGTTCAACAGCTCAAGATCCGAGTGCCGCAAGACAGAGTGAGTTCCTGTCTCTGATCCCAGATCCTGCAACCTAGCAGTTCAAAAGCAAGAAACTACAAGTAGATAAATAGGTAGCACTTCGGTGGGAAGGTAACAATGTTCCATGTGCCTTGGCATCTAGTCATGCCGGCCACATGACCACAGAAATGTCTCTGGACAGCGCTGGCTCTTCAGCTTGGAAACGGAGATAAGCACCGCATCCCTAGAGTTGGAATTGACTAGCTTTCAAGCAAGGGAAACCTTTACCTTTACCTTATGGAAAGGACCTGAGACTCCTTCAGGTAGTGAAGAGCGGGGTATAAATCCAATCACTTCTTCTTGTAGTTTGTGGCCCCACTGCTGGACCTCCTGATGGCACCTGGTATATTTTGGCCACTGTGTGACAGAGTGTTGGACTAGATGGGCCATTGGCCTGATTCAACATTGGCTTCTCTTATGTTCTTATGTTAGTTGTTCCAGCCTAACACTCTAAACAATACACTGGAATAACTCTCAAATAATCATATGGGTCATATGAAGCACCTTTATGGTCTGTCAAGGTCAGAATCATCTACTCCTACTGGTTCTTCGGGGTTTAAGGCTGAGGTCTTTCAAATCACCTACTCCCTGATCCTTTTAGCTGTAGTTGCTAGCGCTTGAACTTCAGTAAGCAAAGCAGATGCTCTGCCACTAAACCATGGCCCTGCTTCTCACTGGCATTCCAGATGTTGGAACCCACCCCCATTGTATATGATGCCAGTTCCTCTTACACTAACTGGATCTCCTCCCCCACAAAAACATGCAAGACATACAAAGAAAATAGAGGGAAAAAACCCTTTGGTTGTTCATTCTTAACAGCCTTTGGCAGTTTGTTTATTATGACATTGTACAAGTTCTGCTTTTAAAAACACAGAGATACTTTATCAGAGTTGAGGAGGAATCGAACACATTCTCTCCCTAAGTTGTAGAGTTCTGCCAAATATAGCAGGTATCCTAGAGAGGTTTTTTTTTTTTTTAAATGACTTGTTCTCTGAAGGTTATTAATCAAGATGTCCTCTAAACTCAGCAGTGCTGCACCGAAAACCCTTTCTGTACAAAATCCTGCCAATCTTTTCTGGCTGCTTTAATTACCCAGAGACCCAAGCGTGCACAGTTTACTGTTATTTTCGTGCAATAAATGTCATTTTGCATTTAGACAAATAAAGATTAAATGCAAAGAATCGATGGATGCTAATATTATTGGTAGAGAGGACTGCTTAGATTGCTGTAATTTGTTCAGAGTTATTGCTTTATTGAAAAACACCATTTCTGGAAATTTTAATGACTCATGCCTATTTCCCAAGTGGCCCCATATAAACGATGCCTTGTCTTTCCCCATTCACATTAATGACAGCACTAAACCCAATCTGTATCTGTGTATTTGATAAAACAAGCAATACAGCAACAGCCTGCTGTAGAAGAAAGATGAACTGTTAATATTTTCAGATCAACGTGGGCAGGCATGTTGGTCTAAAGCAATCGAACGAAGTTAGAGTCCAATAGCACCTTTAAGGCCAACAAAGTTTTATTCAAGGTGAGAGCTTGGAAATGGAATTACAGAACATAGTTGTATATATAGAGGGTGGCTTGATAAATAGCATGCAAAACAGAGATGATTCTTTTTTTAACAGATGAAAAGAATGACAAGCTTGGTTTCTGGTTATCATCCATTTGGGTTCAACTGCGGGGGACGACAGCATAGATAATAAATAAATCAGAACTGGAGATTGATGTACCTTAAATTGTGAGGATCCAGTCATTAGATCCCATCCACCTCCTTTCTAGCATGGAGGCAAAGTTTACAACATCTTTGACTGTGTAGAGTATTTTCCTAACTTCCATAGCGGGGATTCTTAAATCGAGCTTTGAGATGCTACAGTTTCTGCAAGAGAGGCTGAATTCACCTTATTGGATGCATTTACTGTTCTGTGATCTGTGAAGTGAGGGGACTTCATGCAACACTGATCCCCACACTAATGACTAAAGGGAAACCTCCACATGCAGAGGCAGTTAGTCTCTGAATCCCAGTGTCAGGCAACATCAGGGTAATGCCTTGGTCTCTATGTACTGTTGTTGGCCCTCCAGAGGCATTAGTTGGCCACTGTGTGAGACAGGATGCTAGACTAGATGGACCACTGGTCCGATCCAGCAGGGCTCTTCTTATGTTCTTATGCCCATGTCCACTAACTATATTCATCTGAACTGGAGCCTAGCTCCCAGATCAGAACATGAAATGACATTGACCAAAGCTTTCTTGGCTCTGGAGGTGTATACCATAGAGAAAGGTAAGGCCCAGCCATGGACAGCAACTGTACCAGTTCAATAGCAGCATTTCTAACCTAACCTGGCAACTTTTTAACACAGACATCCCAGGATGATCAAGGGAACAGCATCCCTCATCAGCAGCCAGGGTTGCCAACTCCAGGTTGGGAGATTCCTGGAGACATGGGGCAAAGCCTATGGAAGGTGAGGTCAAAGATGGGAGGAGCCTCAGCAGGGTATAATGTCATTGAGGCCACCCTCCAAAGCAGCCATTTTCTCCAGGGGGTCCTGATCTCTGTAGTCTGAAGATCAGTTGTAATTCTGGGAGATCTCCAGGCCCCACCTGGATGCTGGCAAGAAAAGGTCATATGAGGAATAAGTTAATAGACTGAAGTTTATAGCCGCATGCATAAGTGTCACATCTGTGTGTAAATTAGCTTTCTCTTCTGCTGGCTGGAATGCAAAAATCCAATAAACTGTTAATAAAAATGGAAAGGTCATATGTAAATATCAGAGATCTTGAAAATGAACCAGAAAATGTGATGGTTTGCATTTAAAAAAAAAACAAAAACAAAACCCAAAACATGCACTGTGACGTTTGGCTTGAGCTTTGTGTGAGTGTGTGAATTGATTGTTCTGAAAAAGCAACATATTCTAATGTTCTTCAGCATGTGATCTCTGAATGGGCTGGATGAAATCCATCTGTCCTACTCAATCCTGACTTTGGTATACAGCTCTGAAAGAAACCATTGCCATTATGAGCTCGTCCTAATCCACTGTACATGTTAGTTTAAAACTGTAAAATGACTGAATACCATACTTAAAACACAATTTCAGAGAGATAAAAACCAGTAAATTACCATCTTGTCTGATGGAATATTATAATACTTATATCCATTTTAAAGTTCACGATATCTTCTCAGTTATCATAAAGGCTATTTAGACACCCATGGATCCCGAGTTTTGCCTTTCCCTTTACATCTCTATTTTTTTATGTTGTCATCTCACCAGTATTCATTCAAACAAGTCAAATGTGACAGCTCTGCATTTATTATGGAACCTTATATAGGTTAAAGAGCCCTGACCTGGATAGGCCAGGCGAACCCGATCTCATGAGATCTCAGAAGCTAAGCAAGCCTTGCCCTGGTCAATATTTGGATGGGAGACTGCTGAGAAATCCCAGCGTCACTATGAGGAAGCAGGCAAACAACGCCTAAATGTCTCTTGTCTTGAAATCCCTATGACCCAAATATACTAGTAGAAAACACCATCAAAAATTGCCAAACAAATATAATAAACAATTATAAAGTTGGTGGTGTCACAACAACAACATTAGATAAGACATAAAGTCCATGTAATCAGTGTAACTTGACAGGAGGAGTCCACATAGTCATAATATTGTCCAAACAACCTTTGCAAAGATGCCTGTTCTAGATACTTAGAAGATGTGTTTCCTTCGACTTCTTCAGCTTGCCGGCTGTGTAAGTGGAACCTGATTTCAGCAATTTCAACAGACCACAAGGTTCATAGCGTAAGAAGTGAATCATAGGTTCTGTCTGTCTGTCTGTCTTTCATCCACCCACCCATCCATCCAAATGGTTATATACTGCACATTACTAACACACAGCATGGCATGGAGCTGATACCACTGAACCACCCTCTTGCTGAAGATTGATTTGAAACATCCAGAGCATTTTGTAATATCACAAATGATTGTTTTATCTTGTTTTTAATTTTGTTTTTACGTATTGGCATTTGTGCCCTATTTGTGAGCCGCCCTGAACCCGCTTGTGGGGAGGGCGGGCTAGAAATTTAATGATAAATAAACATTTACGAGGAAAATCATAAAAGCCCATAGGAATTCTTTTGCTTCTTGTGAATGGTGGACCACCATGTAGACCGCCATAACCCTCAGAGGAAAGGTAGGATGAAAGGGTAATATACAGAAAATGACCTGAAAATGTCACCTTTACATTTTGTATCAACTCTATGCCCAGATTTGATCACCTTTGCCTAAAGTGTGGGCAGACTTTTACCAATTCCAGATTCCGAACCAGGATGTCCAGTGCCAGTGAGATGCAAAGGGTGATACCTGCCTGACGGTTTGTGACCACATGATCGTGTTTTGGCGAGTTCCAGGGAGAGATGGGCAAACCCCCCCCCCAATCTTACTATAACTTTGCTTCCTTCAAAATTCCTCGGATATTCTGCCTTCGTATTTGCTTTGTCAGTTCACTACGGGTGGAATGCAGTATTAACTCTATTGTTATCCAGAAAGAAAGCACTATCCTTTTGTGCGGGTGCTTGCATTTCATTGGAAAGTGGTACTCTGAGATGTTGTTTTTATTTGACCTTGCCAAGTCTATTCCCCCCTGCAGCCTTTAGACATTTGTAAAGGAAAAAAAAAATCTTCCTGAGGAAGGGGGGGTAGCACCACTCTGGTTCAAAGCAAAACAGTTGCCTTAGTAATTTTGTTTTAACCTTTAAGACAATTAGCTTTGGGCAACTAAGCAAATTCAAAGCTTTGAACAGCCTAAATAAGACTATTTAAAGGATAATTATATTCAAAGAGGGTTTCAGTGCTAACATTTTTTCCCCCATAAACAGAAAAGGCTCCAGAACCAGCTCTGATTAACTTTCCTTTTTGTGAGGATAAACCACTTTTTGAAAGAATCTAAGATTTGAGTTTAACCTCTTAAGACTGCCTTCCCCTCAGAGGTTCTACTACATTTCATCTGGTGCTGTGGAACTGTTTCCCAAGGTTTTGGTTTGAGTCATGCTAGCCAGTCTGGTGCAATGGTTAAGAGCGACAGACTCTGATCTGGAGAACCGGGTTTTGATTCCCCACTTCTCCACATGAAGACTGCTCGGAGACCTTGGGGCAGTCCCAGCCCCATCTACCTCACAAGGTGCCTGTTTTAGGGAGAGGAAGAGAATGTGATTGTAAGCTGCTCTGAGACTCCTTAAGGGAGAAGAAGAGTTGGTTTTTATACCTCACTTTTCTCTATGTTAGGGAGTCTCAAAGGGGTCCCACAATCACATTGCGAGGCCTTAGGAGGTAGGTGAGTCTGAGAGAGATCTGAGAGAGATCTGAGAGACTTGAGACTGGCCCAAGATCACCCAACAGGCTTCAAGTGGTGGAATTGGGAGTCAAACCTGGTTCTCTAACTTAGAGTCTGCCACTCTTAATCACTATACCACACTGGCTAGAGAAAAGGAGGGCATACAAACTTCTTCGTCTTCTCCTCCTCCTCCTCCTCCTCCTCCAGCTTTCCAAAATGTCCACGGGGGGACTAACTGACAATGGCCCTTTGACTTTCCCAAACAATGGAGGTAGCCATGTTGGACTGTAAATCATGTCACTTCTCAAGCAACTGAAAATTCCGTGCCTCTGTATCAGCTCAGCCAACCAGCTTCGGAGGCTTTGCCACCACAGCACAATACAGTGTTGATGATTATTTGGCAACTCCCCTTATGGGCAATAGTCCTTCAGTGCCACAAGCTTGATTTTCCTCCATTCCTTTTGTTCATTTTAATACATGCCTTGGTGGGAAAAAAATGCTCCTTAACATTTTTTAAAGTTATTATTTAAGGTCCCGCTATGGTTTAAAATCTACATGCTTTATAATAGTTTTTTTTTCCCCCTGTTGGCAAGCTTTCTTAAAGGTCGAGGGCAGCTCTTGCACTGTACCAAAAAAAAAATTCAGATAATACCCAGAATTTCTGCTCATTTGCCCTTCGCAAACAGGTTATTATGTTGCACAGCTGAGCTTGTGGTGACAATGACCGCCGTGTGGCAGGTGTTCTGTAATGCCGGAGAATAAAATCCCTTTGGGGGAAGTGATGTATTCTCTTAAATGTCAGTACCTTTCTGGCAGTGCCAGCGTTTGCATGATGATAAATACAGCAATTACAGCCATTGAGTTGTGCATAAAATAACCCAATTCCAAGCTCAAATTAACCCCAGATTTGTTGGTGGTAGGAAAAGAAATCTGAAAGGTACTTCTCGCTCACAAAGAACGGCATCTCTTCAAAATGCGGCCTGTGTCATAATTCCAGAGAGAAGGGGAAATGAAAGGCAAAAATGCATACATAACGCACACAAAAGTAACAGAAAGCACTAGAGAGATCACTGGATTTTTTTCCAAAGGATAATTTGAAGGCAAATGTGGAGTTTCTTGCAACGGTGTTCACAGAAAGTAAAACAAAAGTGCATGCACAGTCGTGAATACATAGCTAAAAACTCATAATAGGATAGAGGGAAAGCCCATAGTGCTTTGGAATAATAAAATATCTAGCAGAGCACATGTGGACAAACACGGTTTGCCATTCCTCTGCTCCAAACTGCAGCTTCTGAAGTGCTTTTCATTGATAAAATTGTTAGGATTCTGTTGCATGACCTTTCATATGATGTCTAGTTTGCTCTCAGGTCACCGTTGCAATCCGCCTTATTTGGGGACCTTGGAATATGTTGACCAAGTCTTAGTTAATATCACAATTAACTGTTTAGCCTGTGTCAGAGCTGCGGTGGCTCAAGTGCTTAAGACGCTGAACTGCAGGCTGTGGAAGGTCAGTAGTCCAGCAGTTCGAGACCCGAGTGTGCCGCATGACGGAGTGAACTCCCGTCTCTAGTTCCAGCTCCTGCCAACCTAGCAGTTCGAAAGCAAGAAATTGCAAGTAGATAAATAGGTACCACTTTGGTGGGAAGGTAATAGCATTCCATGCCCCTCGGCATTTAGTCATGACAGCCACATGACCACGGAGATGTCTTCGGACAGCGCTGGCTCTTCAACACACTAGAGTCAGATTCGACTGGCTTTCGAGCAAGGGAACGTTTACTTTTACCTGTGTCAGAGTTAATAGAGTAAAGCGGTTACTGGATATGGCAGTTACAACCAGTGTTCCCTCTAAGCTGAGTTAGCGTGAGCTAGCTCACAGTTGTTTAGCCTCCGGCTCACAGATTTTTGTCTTAGCTCAGGAAGGAGGGCTCCAGAGCAAGTTGACTTATGCAGCAGCCAAATCGCTCACTCACAACTTTAATGCCAGTAGCTCATAAAGTAGAATTTTTGCTCACAAGACTCCATAGCTTAGAGGGAACTACAGGGCTCTTTCTGTAGCAGGAACTCCTTTGTATATTAGGTGACACACTCCTAATGTGGCTAATCCTCCAAGAGCTTACAGAGCTCTTCTTACAGGGGCTACTGTAAGCTCTTGGAGGATTGGCTACATTAGGTGTCTGTTGCCTAATATGCGAAGGAGTTCCTGCTACAAAAAGAGCCCTGGCTACGACTCAATGAAATCATAGTACACAGTTCTAGAATGGTCCAGGTGGATAGCCAGGTAGACATGTAGGTCTGAAGCAGCAGAACAAAGTTCATGTCCAATGGCACCTTAAAGCTTTGTTGACTTAAAGATGCCACAGAACTCCGACTTAGTTCTAAAACAGGCTACACATCCCACCATCTCCTTATAGTTGATGGTTTGAGCCAATATCTACAACATGTAAGTTATGTGCCTCCAGATAGTGGAATATAAACAAAGACAGACAGGAACAGAATGGAATTGCTAGAACTGAGAGTAGGCCAGTTTACCACCTAAGTGACCCAAGTGGTTACCTGGGGTACGAAAGTGGCAGACGATGCCACCTAGCAGTCCCTGTACATTCCACCTTGCAGTGGTGCAGAAGGAGGCAGGTCACCCCTCCCACTCATGCCTCTTCAGGTCCATAGCTACAGTGGGACTTTGTGGGGCTCCACCCCCTTTCTTAAAGGCACAGCCCCACAAGATTTTCTCCTGTAAATGCTTTTGTCAATCATTTTTAAATATTTGTTAAAGGTGTGTGCTCCTTTAAGCAGAGTGGGGTGCCGTAGCTGACTAATTCCTGCACTGAGCACGGGGGGTGGGGTGGGGGTGGAGTAGGCAGGTGACCTCTATGATCCCTTCTAACTCTGCCAAGAAACTGGTCTCCTTCAAGAGAGTTTTTCTGCCTAAGTACCAGCTTTCTTGACTGTAGAAGTTATCACAAACCCCCACCTGCCAGCTTGATATCAGAACTGTTGCTTAGGCTGGCAGAAGTGATTAACTTGCAGCAGCTGAGAACTGTCATCTAAAGTGGTCAACAGCTTGCAATTTAGAGATCCATCCTGGTAACAGCTTCCTATTGGCTAAATGGTTGAGAACACCTATTTAAAAATAGACAGCTTGAGAAGACTCAGAGGGAGAAGAGACTGCCTTGAAACTCTCTTCAATGTCCAACCTGCTGCTAAACCCAGACAAATATTTCCAGTGCCATGCCTACCGTCTACCAAAAATTTATTCTCCTTCCCCTCCCCCTTCTGTACCTGCTATTGTCACATTCTGGGGCTAAGATTTTCGGTAGCCTCTATGCTTTAATTTTAAAAGGCTTGATTCCACAGTAGCTAGGTCATAATTGTCAGAATCCTGGCTTTTCTTCCTGCACTGAGAATTTCAGCCCCACCAGGAAAACATTTGTCCCACAAGGCACAAAGTCCTGGCTACGGGCCTGTGCCTCTTCCACTAGACATCAATGCGCCACAGAGACACATTGGAGTTTACAGGAGCACAAGTGGGGAGTATGTGCTCACTCCTTCTCTCATGTCTCTCTCATTGAGCACCGAAAGGCCACAGAGTCTCTAGAGCCCCTTGGAGTTAATGAGGGCGCAGTGGAGGACACACATAACCCCTTCCATTTCTGTGGTTGCCGCATGGATGATGAGCATCACTTGGCATGGCATAAAGAACTGAGCCATCTCAAGCACAGATTGGTGTAGAGAGGTTTGTCTTGCATCACACACTTTAAAAAGGCACTGAGAGAATAACAAAGTAAGAATGGAGGACAATTTCAGGAGTTTGTCAGATTGATTCAAGCATGATGGTCCATGCATTTTTTTTCTTTCCAAATTTCAGGTTGAAATCACGGCCACCAAATGTGGTACAGTTGCAGTGAAAGAAAGAAAAAAAATGACACCGGTATTATGACACCAGGATTTAAGCATTATGAGCAACTTTTTTCCGAACCTGCTAGGTGTATGAGTCTCACACTTATGTTTCTCAATAGTCCTTTCTGCAACTGGATCTCATCCCTGATTTTATCAGAGTTCAACTCACAACACAATACCTTGCATTTATCCCTGGTTATAACAGCATCCGTTTATCCTGGGACAAGTGTAGGGCAAAACTGGGGTGACCGCAATGTAATGTGGAAACAAAAAATACCCCGATATAATTACAGGGGTGAACTCGAGTGTAGTGTAGAATTTAAATTACCCTGAGATAATTACGGGGATGAACTTGCATGTAGTGTAGAATGTAAGTTCGGGGACAGGGTTGTACCAGGATTTAAGGTATTGTGTGGAAAGGACCAATAGGTAACGCCTTAAGGAGATAAACCGGATAAAATGCCTTTTTTTTCTAAGATCAGAATGCTGCATACGTATCACTTTTCCCAGAAAAGATTTAAACCATTAATTATGCAAAAACTTAACATGATGTATAAATAAGATGGGAGGGAAGAATATGGACTCCTTGAACATAAGAAAGCCATAAAAGAACTGAGGGTTTACAGATGTGTGCATTACCATAACAAAGCATGCCACATGATGTTGCCTTGTGGTCTATTAAGGCCTATCTATTGTGAGGCTGAGATCTTTCACAGCAGCTACTGCTTGATACCTTTCACTGGAGATATCATCGACTGAACCTGAGACCTGATGCGTGCACAAGAGAGCCACAGTCCCTCTCACTTTGTTAGAATGGACTCCAAAGTTTCTTCTGGCAGTTCCTTGGCAAGATATGCCACCGACAAATTGTGACAGATTAACCCACACAGTATGTGAATTAGACTTTGCCATGGTCATCACGAGATACCCAAACTAGAGAAATGGAGAGAAAAGAGAGCTGGTTCACACATGCCTATGACTGCAGAGCTATGAGATAACTTGCACATGCAGATGAGCCATTGCACATAGGACTTCCATATCCAGTTCATGTTCCAGAGTCAGTTTGGTATAGTGGTTAGGAGCACAGACTCTAATCTGGGAGAACTGAGTTTGATTCCCCACATCTCCCTATGCAGCTGCTGGTGTGACCTTGGGCAAGCCACAGTTCCCTCAGAGCTGTTCTCCCAAGAGCAGTCCTTGAAAGATCTCTCTCAGTCCTCGGCTACTTCATAGGTTGTCTGATGTGGGGAGGGGAAGGGAAGGAGATTGTAAGCTGCTCTGAGACTCCGAGTGAAGAGCAGAGCATAAACCTAATTTCTCCTCTTCCTCCTCCTCCTCCTCACCTTCCTTCAAACACAGTGCTTTTCAAAAGAGAGTTCACCCATTCAGCCAAGTCAAATGCTATTCAGTAGAGAAATCAATGGAATGAATGTACACATATGAACCAGGCCAAAGTTCACCATTGCAAAAAAGGGCCCTAAAAGAGGGGAAAATGTTTTTGTATGTTGACAAAAAGTGGAATGAGTGTGCTACTAACCCATTTTATCAATCTGCTCTCAATGCCTTAAGAAACCTACTCTCTGTCTTCAGCCCAAAGAATCTGAATTCTCATATATGCAGATATTTTCTTCTGATCAGGCCTGGATGAGGAATACGAAACAAAATGAGAAAGCATGAATCACCACTGCCTTTGCCATGGCTATTATATTGACAAAACAGAGTTTCCCTCTCAAGAGCTGCCAGTAGAGACTCTCCATGAGAGATTAAAGAGAATATCACTTTTTCATATCTGATTTTTCTCCTGCCATTTAAAATGATGTTGGCTTCACTCGAGTCTGAGCAGTGCCGAGCAGAACTGATCCAGAATATTAACAAAGAGGCTGGTTCCTATGAGTGTAATTTTAAAGGGGGGGAGGGGACACCTTTCTCAAAATGCCAGACAATCCTACTGAAATGATGCTCGGCCAGATGAGAAGGGAATTAAGAACTCCAGCCAAATATGCCAGCAAAAGATAAAGCACTTTCAAGGTGATTCTATGCTTGTCACATCAATTAACCCATTAATAAGTACTAACGTGGAACCATTTCCATTTCAACAACATCCCTTTCTGTGCCTACAAAAATATTCTTGGGAGGTTACGCAGAAAAGGATTTTCTGTGCCCTTGTCCCCTTTCCTTCCCAGGATGAGAATGTTGGATAAAAACATGGAACACGTTTATCTCATACTGCAAAGTTATTTTGCCTTTTGCCAATAGTTTGACAGATTTACTCTCCATTTGTGTTTTGTGAAATCAATTGGAATCCCAGTTCTATGTTTGCTGAGGTTTTTATTGCTGGAAAATCTAGCTGTCATTTTGGCTTAGTCACCCAATTATTTGAAGAAGAAGAGGAAGAAGAGATTGGATTTGTACTAGGGATGTGCATTCGGTTCATCTGAACCGATTGCACCCCTGAAAATAGCTTACTCGGCCCTATTTCGGGCAGCCGCAGGCCAAATCAGATACTGTAATCTGATTCGGCCTGCTGCCAAAAGCCGCCACTGAAATTCAGTGGCATTTTGGTGGCAGCCCGAAAAATGGCCAGGGAAAGCAAGCTGGCACATGGAGGGAAGGCAAGCCAGCCCATGGCTTTGAGGGAAGGCAGTTTAAACTTGCCCAGGTCCCCCCTGGCTACGGGGAGCCCGGGCAAGCTGGCACATGGAGGGAAGGCAGTTTAAACTGCCTTCCCTTGGCTTGCTTGGCCCCCACGCTGAAAGTGATTCGGCTTGCCGAATGACTCCCGAATCTCCTTGCATTGCTGAAAGAGGCATTCGGGGATCATTTGAAGGGCCAGATCAGATTTGGCCCTTCACTTGGAGTCTCAGAGCAGCTTACAAACTCTTTTCCCTCCCCCTCCCCACAACAGACACATTGTGAGGTAGGTGGGGCTGAGAGAGCTCTTGAGAGAATGGCTCTTGAGAGAATAGTTCTGCAAGGACTTGTGACTGACTCCAGCAGCTGCATGTGGAAGAGTGGGGAATGAAACTTGGTTCTCCCAGATTAGAGTCCAGGCTCTTAACCACTACACCAAACTGGTTCTATTATTAGGATAGAACAACTATGCACAAGTAGCACAGTTCCAGAGAAATTCTCTCTCTCTCTCTCTCTCTCTCTCTCTCTCTCTCTCTCTCTCTCTCTCTCTCTCTCTCTGAAAAAATGTAAAGACATGAGCCTCTGTCCTTCTCCAACAATAAGGCATCAGATACGGCAGAAACCATGAGAACATGCAAGATACATAGAAAGGATCACACCAAAGACCCATATAGTCCAGTACTGTGCACAGGGATTTTTCCCCACACAGGCAGAGGGAAATAAGGATGTGGTCTGAGAAAAAAAATGATTTCAGATCCAGATGTAGAGAGGACAACTGATTTGGGGGTAGGGCTGTACCAGTTCAGTGTTCAAATCCATGTGGGTTTTTTTGGAGGGCTCTGAGATTTCAGGATCATTATTTTCAATGAAGGGCACCTCATTTGCACAGAACTAACTCCTGCCTCAAATCTAAAGACCCCCTAAGTTTCAAGCGGAATGAATAAATTGGTTCAGTTTGTGTTTCTAATTTTAAAAATAGACAGTCATAACAATAAATACCAATAACTAGCTGAACAACCAGTAAGGACAAATAAAACCCTCAAATCGTAATCTAGCAATCACAGCCAACAGAACCACCAGCAATGTAACCACAATGGAGCTCCCAGTCTCCAGCCGAAGGCAATGGAGACCAGGGCTATTTTGCCGCCGCCGGAATGACGGGGCAACAGCCGGGTCATAGCGCAATGCGCTATGACGTGGGCGGGGAGGAGCCAGCCCAATATAGGACGGCTCCCTCTCCTGCCCAAAGCAGTTGGAGCCTCGTGCTTGACTAGACGGCTGGAGGACTGTGGTGCCTGCAGACCGTTTAGCTCTGCAGGCCTTTGGGCGGCACGGGCTCGAGTGGAGCGATTTGGGGGTGGTGGCTGGTTGCAGACGCAGCAGCGCTTCTCCCTAGGACGGCGTCGGTGGATCGTGCACAGAGGCTTTTGACGCGGCGTTTCTTTTGAGGACGGCGTCGGTGGATCGTTATAGAGGCTTTTGACGCGGCGGTTCTTTTCCTGGGAAATACGGGAGATTTGGGGGGTGTTTGAGGGGCCGCGGCATTGCTCCTCCGCGTCCACTTGGGGGGTGGAGTCCCTGGCATAAGTGCCCTTGGGGGATAGCATTTCTTGCCAACCATATATTTTAGCCTATAATTCCCGGTAGCCGCGTGCAGGTTGAGGGCGCATTTTGAAGTGGGGTGCGTTTTGTGCCGGGGAAGGGGGGGGTCTTCCTGGCTTAGCTTGGGCATTTAATTCCCCTTCATTCCATTTACTTTGAATTATCAGCTTCCTAAATTTAATTACTGGTGGAAGCAGTTAGGGAGGCCATCTTGGGTGGGGCTGAACAAAGGCTCTTGCAACTGCAGTCGGGCAGCCATTTTGGTGGCTGGCTGGGGCTCTTTGTGACAGCGGCCATTTTATTAAGGTTTCTTTGTGCTGCTGTGCAGAGCAGCCATTTTGTGAATAACATTGCATAGGAGGACATTTTGGGCTGATAGTGGGAGGTGGTGTAGTCTACCCAATCCCCCCCTTCTTTCAATACTTTGACACCTTGGCAGGAATTTCACTACTTACAATCTTTTAATTAGGATGGCTCCCAAAAAAGGTCAGGGCAAGCCTAAAGGCAAGCAGCCTGCACCTAAGTTGCCTCCAGTCGCACCTGCGTCCCCGACCTCTGACGATGATGATGGTGATCCCATTAACGCCGCTATATTGGCTAGGCTAGATGCTCTGGAGAAGCAGAGGGTTGGGCCTTCGCAGGTGGATTCTGCCCCATCTTTGGCCAAAAAGTCCAAAAAATCCGGTATTTCTTCTTTTCAGGCACAGATATTGGCTCGACTGGCACTTCTGGAGGATGGGCAATCGTCTGCTTCGGGGTCTGGTGACGTGGAGACCGGGACGGCACATGATGGTGATGGGTCTCAGCAGGTGGAGCTTTACAAGGGTCCTGTACGTCCTCCTTGGCAGGATGGTAAGGCTGGTGCCATCAGTCACGACAATACAGCGTGGCCTTGGGGTTCAGGTACTCAGGATTCAGCTGGGGCTTCTTCTTCAGGAAAGGTTTCCTCAACTGGAACTGGGGCTTCCTCATCGCTCAGCAGCTGGCACTTTGTGCCACCTCCAGTGGTTGGGGGAACCTCACAATATTCTGGACAAGGTGGGTGGTATCCATCCACTCCATCTGCTTCGTCGGGATATTCCTGCGATCAAGCCCCAGCCAAGATGATGCCTGTGGGTGATATAGCTTTGCCTCCGGGAGATCACCTTTCCCTGGCTACTAGGGAAAAAATCCTTAAAGGATCCTATGTGGATGTTTTTTCTTTGTTATATCGGGAATTGGACAAAAAGGACAAAGAGGATCTAGACGAAAGGGATAAGGAGCGTATTAGGAGGCGTAGAGTAGACAGGACCTGGGGTAATTGGTACCCGGGTTTCCTCATTTATTCTAGTGTAATAGTGCGTCACCAGCCCTGGCGGGCATCAGCGCTTTTGCAATATATGGATATAATTTACAAAGCCTTTACGGGTTTTTCAGGACACGCATGGTTGGAGTATGATGAGGGTTTTCGCACAAGGGCGGCTATGAATCCGTCTTTGCGCTGGGACCTTATTCATCCCCACCTCTGGCTACAAGTCGTGTCTGCACCTAAATCTCTGTATTCTAAGCACTCTGACAGTGGTCACGTGGTGCAGCGGTTGCAGAGTCAGAACTCTGCACAGGTGCAGGCGGGGACCGTAGTACAGAGGCGTCCCCTATGTTGGGAATTTACATCAATGGGTACATGTGGAAGGAAATCTTGTTCCTTTCGACATGAGTGCCCTCTTTGTGGGGGGCAGCATGCATTGTCTGGTTGCCCCAAGCCTAAGGGACGTTTCGGAGCAAGGGGAGGAAGGTGTCCCGGTGGTGGAGGAGGTCAAGCTTCTTCTAATGAGAAAGGGGCCCAGCCCAGTTAAGATGCAAGTGTTAGAGAGTTTTTTGAGAGGTTACCCGAACAAAAAAGATAGTAGGTATTTAATTGAGGGGGTTTTGTTTGGATTTCGGATTCCTTATCAAGGTGAGAGGGCCCCATTTTGGGCCCCTAATTTAAAGTCAGTCATAGGGATGGAAGACATAGTACGAGCTAAAATTGGAAAAGAATGTAAAGAGGGGAGAGTTCTGGGCCCTTTTCTTGCCCCCCAGTGCCTAATCTACGGGTGTCTCCTTTGGGTGTTGTACCAAAGAAGGCTCCTGGTGAGTATCGCCTCATTCATCATTTATCGTACCCTCGGGGCGGATCTGTGAATGATGCTATACCCGATGAGCTTTGTTCGGTTAAATATACTTCCTTTGACCAGGCCATGAGAGTTGTGCGGGGTTGTGGATGTGGAGCACTGTTAGCTAAATGTGACATAAAATCGGCCTTCCGGCTCTTGCCTGTGCATCCTGCCGATTTTGAGTTGTTAGGTTTTGCTTTTGAGGGTCAATACTATATGGATAGGGCCCTCCCCATGGGTTGTTCTGTGTCCTGTGCGGCATTCGAGAGGTTTAGTTCCTTTTTGGAATGGGCCTTGCGATTTAGGACCGGATTGGGCTCTACAGCTCATTATTTGGATGATTTTTTGTTTGTAGGAAGGGACGGGACTGGGCAGTGTGAATTTTTGCTGTCCAGTTTCATAGACATAGCAGCTGAATTGGGAGTTCCCCTGGCAGAAGAAAAAACGGAAGGTCCGAAGGCTATTTTAAGCTTTTTAGGTATCGAGATAGATACGGTTCAGCAGTGCTCTAGGCTCCCTATGGAGAAGTTGGATAGCCTTCAGGTTTTGATTGACAAAATTATACTTTTGAGGAAGATATCCCTTTGGGAGTTGCAGCAATTGGTGGGCCATCTCAACTTTGCATGCAAAGTTGTGGCTCCTGGTAGGGCTTTCGTCAGACGTCTTTGTGATGCCATGCGTGGGCTTCGCCTCCCACATCACAGGACTAGGGTGACTAGGGGGATGAGGGAGGATCTTTTGATCTGGAAAGAGTTTTTAAGGTCATTTAATGGGGTGTCCTTTTGGAGGGAAGAATTGCACTTAGAGGCTGAGTTGCAGGTGACATCAGATTCTGCAGGCTCCTCAGGTTTCGGGGTTTACTTCAGACGTCATTGGTGTGCTGAGGATTGGCCGCAGGATTGGTTCCGGGCAGGCTGGGTCAAGGACCTAACCTTTCTGGAGTTTTTCCCGATTGTTGTGGCAGTGGGGATTTGGACGGCTGATTTTGCTGGTCGTTCGGTCCACTTCTGGTGTGACAATCAGGCTACAGTACATGTGATAAACTCCCTAACATCCCGGTCAGTACGGGTCATGAGGTTAGTTAGGGCATTTACACTGATCTGTTTAAGAAATAATATATTGTTTCGTGCAAGGCACGTTCCGGGTGCAAGTAATGGGGTCGCTGACGCTCTCTCTCGGAAACAGATGGAGAGGTTCCGTCAGTTGGCCCCGGAAGCGGACGAGCGCCCGGTAAGGATGCCCCCAGTTTTTGGCAGATTGGCGGCTTGAAGCTGAGCGAGTGATAGGTATAGCTCTCGCCCCTTCAACATGTAAATCGTACATGAGGGCTGGTCACCAGTTTGTGGCTTTCCAAAGGGAGGCCGGATTACGGCATGAGTGGCCTATTCCGGTTCATCACTTGATGCAATACTGTGTTTATCTGAAGGGCAAGGGTTTGTCGGTTCGCTCTATAAAGGGCAGGTTATCTTCTCTAGCTTACGCAGGTAAGGCTGCTGGACATGAGGACAAGACTAATGATTTTTGAATTAAGAAAATGCTGGAAGGGTGGTCTCGTGAGGCAGGGCAGCTGCCTGATTCCAGGGAGCCATTGACTCCTTCAATTTTAAAGGGCCTAAAGGCGTTGTGGCCGGACCTTTGTTCTGATGAATACGAGGCCGCTCTTTTTCACTCAGCGTCTTTGCTGGCATTTTTTGGAGCACTCTGTGTCAGTGAGCTTGTCCCTGCTTCGCGACATGATACTTCTAATCGGGCTCTTAATTTGAGTGACATCCGGGTTACTGCAGACCGTGTTGTCATTCATATTAAGCGGTCAAAGACTGACCAGTTGGGTAAAGGCTCAGCAATTGAATTGGGACGTTGTTATGAGTCGGATTTGTGCCCGGTAGCAAGTTTACATTGCTACTTGCAGTTGCGGGGGTCTGACATTGGGGTCTTATTTCAACACAGAGATGGCTCACCTCTCACAAAGTTTCAGTTTTGAGCATTGACAAAACGGGCACTTGATGCTTTGGGTTTGGGGGGCTTCCGTTTTGGGACCCATTCATTTAGGATTGGAGCTGCTTCCACGGCAGCTTCCATGGGGTACTCTCAAGAGGACATAAAGGGCATAGGGCATTGGAAAACTCGTAGTTTTAAAAGTTACGTTCGTCAGTGTAAATTTTAAGCAGTTCATGTTACTAAAATAGTTCTTTTTCAGGTGCTGTGGGCCTGCAGGCGTGACGGAGAGTCCTATTATGTGGCCACAGTATGGTTTTTTGGGCGGCTCGCCAGGCCAGGAGGACGTCAGTTGGTTCTCAGTTAGGTTTGAGTGAGTTTGCTGTTGTTGAATGGTGGGGACGGAGGGGCATGCATTGGCCCAGATTGCTCCCACTTCTGTTTGAGGAACGGCATGGGCCGCCTGCTGACGTTTTATTTGTGCACTTAGGTGGCAATGATCTTGGCCTGATGAAAGACAAGGCCCTGGTGATTCAGGCTACACACGATCTTTCAGTGATCCGGAGAAGATGGCCTGGGGCTTTGATAATCTGGTCGGCGATCTTGCCAAGGCAGGTATGGTGCAACCTGGGGGATCCCAGGTGCATTGACCGGGCTCGCCGCAAGGTTAACCGGCAAATGAAGAAAGCTATGGAGGGTGGCCTGGGTCAGTTTTTACCACATCCTGGAATTGTGGTAGGAAATGTTGACCTCTATAGGCAAGATGGTATTCACATGTCAGACAAGGGCAACAAATTCTTTTTGGAGGATATTCAGCAAGGGATTAGGGCTGCACTTGGCTTGGAGGCTGCGTCGGCCAAAGCAGAGGCTTGACCTCGCTAGTGGCAGAATAGTGCAGGGAGTATAAAGCAGAAATTGGTGAGCACCTTAAGCCATTCCTAGTTTAGGAACATGGGGTCATCAGGAATGGCCTGCGGGTTATTAAGGCTCTGGGTGGTGAATGACGATTCCCTCTGGGAACCTCTTGGATAAGCTCCTCTCTGCAAACTGTATGGTTTCAGGGGTAGGCGCTCCCAGGAGGCCACCAGTGGCTGGGCTGCTGGTCGCAAGCCAGATTAATGGCTCAAGATCGGGGTTGGTGGCTCGCCCGTATCTTGGACAAGGAGGCTGGTCTGTCTGACACCTGCCTTGTCTATTCTGCTCTTGAAACGATTCCTTGCTGTTTTAGTTGTTCAAACATTATGTAGTTAATTAAGTGGCCCTTGTTTGATCCAAAACTGTTGTCCGTCTTTTTATTCCGTCTGCGGGGGCAATCATATTATCAAGGGGTCTTGAATGCGCAGTCGTGTCTTCTTTGGAAATCTTGTTGCTGAGCCATGTTGAACTGCCACCGAAGAAATTTTGGATTCTGACAGTACATATTATTATGGTGGCTAGCATAAGATTAGCTAGGGTATGGAAGAAAAAGAAAACTCCTACGCAAAGACAGTTAATAGATAAAATTAAAAAGGTTTCCTTTGAATGTAAAGTTGTCAACATTACTATAATGTTCTCCCATTAGGAGAAGGCGAGTCACTGGATAAGACGATAATGCTGGGAAAAGCTGAAGACAGCCGGAAGAGGAAGACCCAACATGAGGTGGATTGATTCAATCAAAGAAGTCACGGCCCTCAGTTTGCCAGACCTGAGCAACAGTCTTAATGACAAGGATGCCAGCCTCCAGGTGGGACCTGGGGATCCCCTGGAATTACATAGTGCAGAGATCAATTCCCTTGGGGGGGGGATGTTTTGGAGGGTGGACTCTATGGCATTGTACCCCACTGAGATCCTTGTCACCCCCGGGCTTCATCCCCAAATCTCCAGAATTCCCCCAACCTGGATCCGGTCACCCTGCACCTCATCCCCAGCCAGTGGCCGGGGATACCTGGCAACCCTAGTTAACAACAGGACATTTGGGAGAGGTCCTCCAATAGGGCTATGCTGGGTATTATGGTAGAGGCATGTACAAAACCCTTGGAAGACAGGGGAGGTAAGGAGGTGAATTAAGTAAGGTTGAATGTTAAAGCTGTCTAGAATCCAGCCTTTAAACTGCAAGGAGGAGGAGGAGATTGGATTTATACCCCAGCCTTCGTTCAGAGTCACTGGCCGTGGTCACACTGCAAGGTAATTGCGCTTTGTTCCCACTTTGTTTAAATTGGGAACATTTTTCTTTGCGTTGGGCTGACTAGATGCAGCCGGCCCCTCTCTTCCAGCACCCGCTTGCCTGCTACTGTGCCGTCCCTCCAGGCGATCCTGCCGGCCACGGGGGAGGCTCGGGAGGCTGCTGCTCCTGTTGCCACTGTGTGTGTGTGTGTGGGGGTGCCGCTGCTGCTGCCACCATTGCCCCACAAAAACAGGCTCCGCCATCTCCGCCATCTCTGCCATCCTCCTTGCCAGCCCCCGTCCAGGCTGCTGGAGCCCCAGCCTCTCGTTCCTGCCTCCAAGGCCATCTTTGTGCATTTTTTAAAAAAAGCTTCCAGTTTGAGCGCTTGAGCAAACATGTGCTTAAGAAATCCATTATTAAACGTTAAACAGATTTATTAAGCGCATGTTTGCTCAAGCACTCAAACCGGAAGCTTAAAAAAAAATGCACAAAGATTGGTCAGACGGCCCTAATCGCAATCATTGCAAAAGATGGGCTGTCCAGATGGGCAAAATCGTGCATTCAAAGTGCAAGTGCCAGGAAAATACCTGATTTTCAAGGGGGCAGGAAAACCTGGGAGCATTGTGGGAGTGAGCCCGCTTCGGCGCGGGAGGTGGATTGGCACATGTGAACATGAAATTTACATGTGTGAGGGAACAGCATTGAACCCCGATCAAAAGGTCAGTGTGACCGCACCCTCAGAACAGCTTACAGTCTCATTTCCCTTCCCACAACAGTTACTCTGTGAGGTAGGTGGGGCTGAGAGAGCTCTCTCAAGGACTGCTCTTGAGACAACAGCTCTGTTTTTGCCTGTTTCTATTGGTCAATTTCCCACTCGAAGCCATGCAGCTGCATTTTGACTCGCAGCTTAGCCCGATTTTCCCTGTGGTTTCATGATCCTCAAAAAAACATGATTATGAAACTGCAGAGGAAATTGGGCAAAGCTATGGGTCATAATGTGGCCACGCGGCTTCAAGTGGGAAATTGACCAATGGAAATGGGGCAAAGGGAGGCGTGACGGCAACACAGCTCTCGTGTGAAATCAGTCTCTGAGAGAACTTGTGACTGACCCAAGGTCACACCAGCATCAAATCCGGTTCTCCCAGATTAGAGTCTGCACCACAGCCATCAGTTTGCAAGACCTGAGCAAGGCTTTTGATGACAGAACATTTTGGAGGTCCTTAATTCATAGGGTTGCCATAAGTTGAAAGTGACTTGACAGCACTTCTCTCTCTCTCTCTCTGTCATGCACACACACACACCACTGTCAAAATTTCAAAAGAACATGGATTCATTTTGGATAGATCTAATGTGGAAGAGTATTGTAAACCAGATGGAAAAGCTACTGCAATTTAATTATTTGACATATAATTTTATAATTTTACATTTTTAAAAAAAATAACAAAAAGAAGTGGAAGCCATGCAATTAAAAGCTTTGAAAAATGCAATCGGTTTAACCCAGGCCAATTTCCCACAAGCGCTGCTCTGCAGCTCGCTCTTCCCTTTTGCTCCCTGGTACATGTCAATTTCACACTAAGCGCTGCCCTGCCGCATTTTGCCCCCAGCTTTGCACAATTTTCCCCACGTCTACTCAATCCTCAAAAGACAGGACTGAGTAGACACGGGGAAAATCTCGCAAAGCTGGGGGGCAAAATGTGGCCGCACAGCAATTAGTGTGAAATTGGCATGTACCATCAGGGCAAAGGGAAGAGCGAGGACAGAGCAGTGCTTGTGGAAAATCGGCCCCAGTGCTGAAAACCTGTTATCTCAGGACAAGCGTGGGGTGGGGAACAATTGAAGAAATCCTATGTCTGATGCCCATTCTCTTGACATCTGAAAAATAGACGTTTCCAGAGAAAGGCCTGAAAAGATGATTTCCTCCAAAATCAGGCCAGTTCACAGGCATTTCTCTTGCCGCTCATAAGCAATCCCAGGCAACCCTTTTGGAAATTACTTCTCTGAAACACTATATAACTACTAAGTATTATTATTACTTAAACCCAGACCGAAAATGGTTGAACACTGGGCACTTAGCTGCTGAAAGAAATTTTACAGAGTGGTATAGTCTCAATGCAAAATATGCAAACTCACCTTCATTCCCTTATTAGCACCTTCTATAAGGATCCGAAGATAATGAGGCATATGTTATTTTCAGGGGGACATGGCACTGATTTTCAGAAGAGGTTCACAGAAGAGAGGAAATAAAATTGCCATTATCTTCATGTCTGTAGGTGGAGATATGAGACCATATTTCAATTATAACTTTTTTTTTTTTTTTGCTTACACATCAGATACTTGCCTTTCATCACCTTTGCAGAAGTCTTAGCCGGGAAAGGAATTTATTTGAAACTATTTTGTTTTGGTTTGTCAGCCTAATCTGTCTGAAGCCATAAAGAAGGGAATGTTCGCAAGGACTTACTTCTGCATTTGCAGATGCACCTCAGCGTAACTATTTATATGACAAGGTGAAACTGAAAAGGGCTTACATAGAAGATGACATGTAAATGTGGGGATGCAGCACCCCTGCCATAAGAGAATGTGCAAAAAAAAAAAAAAAAAGTAGCTAGATTCAGATAATTTCTTGTTTCCAAAACCTGAGTCTAATTCTATACTATCAGAATTAAAGCTAGCCATGTTAGGAAAGCAATCCAATAGTCACCCCACACACACTATTCCAATTCCTTCAAGTTCTCAAGGAATTGTACCCCTCATTCAAGAGACTCTCTCTTCCAAATTTGAGGCCAATAGTAGGTGGCATCCCTATAATCTGCTCTCTGTGTACGGTTGGGGGGGGGGAACTCTCTATCTATCTACCTGCCTGCCTTTCTTCTAGCCAACGCAATGTCTCTTCCCTGTCTACCTAGCAAACACCCAACTCCAGATAACAGCATCACTTAGGTGAACAGTGTTACATAGGATCAGGAATACCTCCTCAAGCCCCTGAGAAATACTTTGTACAGTTCTGGCCCTCACTTCTTCTTCTTCTTCTTTTAAGAGATATTACAGAGCTGGGAAAAAATGCAGAAGAAGCTGACCAATATGATGGAGAGGGTGGGGCTTTCATAGGTGGGACCCGGGGATCCCCCAGAATTACAGCTCATCTCCAGACAACAGAGATCAGTTCCCCTGGAGAAAATGGATGCTTTGGAGGGTGGATTCTATGGCATTGTACCTCCCCTGAGGTTCCCGTCTTCCCCAGGCTCCACCTCCAAATCTCCAAGAGTTTCCCAATCTGGATATGTCAATCCTACCTGCCCCCCCATGCCCCGCCAGTGGCCAGAGGGGGACCTCACAACCCTAAGCTTTCAGTAGGAGGAAACACTAAAGGGTGCGGAGCTTTCCATTTAGAAAGCACAGTTAGAGGAAGGACAAAACAAGCTTTATAGAACTGAGCACGAGGCAGATAAAGCGGATGGAGATGGTGTGACTCAGGGGCACTTAGGGCTCTCATTCCTCTTTACTCAGTCTCTCCCCGAAACCCAAGAATCCTTTTAATTTTTTTTTCTAGGAACTTGGAGCCTGTTTCTAATCAATTCTGTTTTAAGCCAAGTTTGAAGAGAGGAGATGCAGGAATGGGGGTTCTGCCCAACCTCAGAATTGCACTCTGTCAATTCTCAGAAAACCTTCCCAAACCTTCTGGTTGTCCGATTCGAGTACCACTCAGTGATGTGTAAAATAAAACAAGCTACCAAAGGGTGCACTGATTTCTCTTCAAAGAGAAACTGAAGTGAAATGAAAGAGAAATCTCTCTTTTGAATCGGGGAAAAAAGAGAATTAGAGGAATCAATTGTTATATTTTAAAAAGTCAGTATCGAAAAAACAATTTATTCCCCATATACCAACAGGGGAACTGAATGCAGTCGATGGTACAGTGATCAGCGGAAAACAGAATCGCTGAGCATAAAAATCATAGAATCATAGAGTTGGAAGGGGCCATATAGACCATCTAGTCCAACCCCCTGCCGAGTGCAGGACCAGCCTAAAGCATCTCTGACAAATATTCGTCCAGCCTCTTCTCAAAAGCTCTCAGTGAAGGGGGGCTAGCCACCTCCCTAGGCAGCTGATTCCACCTTTGAACCACTTTGACCATGAAAAAGTTTTTCCTAATATCCAGCCGATACTGTTCTGCATGTAATTTAAACCCATTACTTCGGGTCCTATCCTCTGCTGCCAGCTGGAACAGCTCCTTGCCCTCCTCCAAATGACAGCCTTTCAAATATTTAAAGAAAGCAATCATGTCCCCCCTCAATCTCCTCTTCTCCAGACTAAACATTCCCAAGGCCATTAGCTTTTCCTCATAGGGCTCAGTCTCCAGACCCCTGATCATCTTCGTCACTCTCTTCTGTAGCCTCTTAATTTTGTCCACATACTTTTTGATGTGAGACCTCCAGAACTGCACACAGTACTCAAGGTGTGGCCTGACCAAGGCAATATACAGAGGAGCTATGACCTCCTGTGAATTCGATGCTATGGCCCTTTTAATACAATCCAAGATTGTATTTGCCTTTTTTGCCACCGCATCATACTGACTACTCATATTTAGTTTACAGTCCACCCTTACCCCAAAATCTCTTCAAATGTCATTTAAGGTGATGTCCCTGACATTCTCATATTTGATGATGCAAAGTCACTCTCTCCTCTCATTGGCCCAGCTATTCCATTCTCCACCTGCACAGGAAATTGAAACTAGACAGTGAGGTGCCAGAATAGCGGACAGATCAGAACGTTTCTGACAATTCTCAGATGTCAGAAATAATTTTGTTTGAATACAAAAATGTCCACAGCATGTATCTGGATACAGATGAGTGGAGTTTGAGTTGTACATTGGTAAGTCAGTTTCTGAGCACAGATGAATGATCAATGCAACAGCTAACTGGTCTTTACATTTGTTAAAATTAGGCCCCTTTCCAATGATAAGAATTGTCTACATGTAGAAAGTATACCATCATTGCTATGTTATGTTATGTTGTGGAAGGCTCCTGTGCATTCCTTGGACAGCAAAGGTGACAAGCAAACAAGTACTGGAGCACATAAAACCAGACATGTCTTTGGAAGGAAAAATCATAAAACTGTCACTGACTTATTTCGGCCATGTCATGTGGAAGAACTCACTAGAAAAAGCAATTATGCTTGATTTGGTTAGCGGCAGGGCTATTGTTGGGCAGGAATGCACAGGAAAGGAGTTGGCCACGCCCAGTAGGAACTCATTAGCATAATAGGCCACACCCAACAGCAGAAACTCATTAGGGTTGGTTACATTTGGGGTGTGTGGCCTAACATGCAAAGGAGTTCCTGCTACAAAAAAAGCTCTGGGTTTTGACAACAAACAAGGTAAACAGAATAAGAAGCAAAAGGTAGGTGTGGCTGGATGGCCCCACTTCTGGTAACATGGGGATGTGGCCTAATATGCTAATGAGTTTCTGCTGTTGGGTGTGGCCTATTATGCTAATGAGTTTCTGCTGGGCTTTTTCTACCAAAAAAGCCCTGGTTAGCGGCAAAAGGAAACTGGGCTGCCAAAGAATACGGTGGCTAGATACCATAAAAGTCGACACCAGCCTGAGCATTGAACAACTCAAAGAAACAGTACAAGACTGGAAAATGTGGAGAGAGCTGGCCCATAGAATCGCCAAGAGTCAGACATGACTGAATGGCTAACAGCAACAACAATAGAAAAGTGAACGTTTTTATCTTGTGAATGCATTAAAATTTCATTTGTAAATAAGAGGGAAATGATATTGTTGTCATTGCCATACTTATTGCTGTATTGGCTGCAAGGATCTGGGGGGTGCAGTTTGGGAATCTTTAACCCACCCCCAAGATGCACCTCCCAGGGTTTTTTAGGCTTTTAGACCATGCACAGGCTGATTTCTCCTCTCCCAACTTTTTCCCTTAGAAACAACTTTGCTGTTCTCAATATTCCATCCCTTGAGAAGCATATTTAGGTTTCAGAGTCGGTAAAATGGGTCAGTTAGATGCAACCCTGAGTGAGTACCCTGAGGCATAATTGTATGGCATAGACTCAGGCCATTAGCTTAGGGCTAAGTCAGTTGGAGGATCTGGGTGAGGGAGCCCCTTGGGGAACATATCACTCTCTGTCCTAACACTTTGTGCCTAGAGGGGAAGGAGCCCTGGCACACCTCCTGCAAACATCAATAAATGAGCTCCCATCTCTGGGTCCAGCTCCTGCCAACCTAGCAGTTCGAAAGCAAGAAGATAAATAGGTACCACTTTGGTGGGAAGGTAACAGCATTCCATGCCCCTCGGCATTTAGTCATGACAGCCACATGACCACGGAGAAGTCTTTGGACAGCACTGGCTCTTCAGCTTGGAAATGGAGATGAACACTACCTCCTAGAGTCAGATTCAACTAGCTCTCTAGCAAGGGAAAACTTTACCCTTAAGTCAAGTGTTTAGCTGGGAGGAGCCTGAGCAGTATATGGAGCAGCTGATTTATTATTTCCTCCCTGGGGTGCAAGAGAGATTACATAGTATAAGTCAACTAAAATCAACAGGGTAGAACATCCAATGTACAATGTAACAGGATTTGTACAGTTAAAATCCGGAACCAACCAGAAATCTGAAAACAGAACTGATGCAAAGCATAAGTATTAACAGTTGGCAGAGTTCAGAAATAATCCAATCCATGCTTTGGAGTTTTTAAAATGTGTAATATTTGTTCATGTCCTGCAGCTCTCAGACATCTGATGTTTCTTCTCTGTGGCTCTTACATTAAGCAAGTTTGGCCACCCCTGCCTTAAACACTGGAGAATGCTCCACAGCTCCCCCTAGGGTACAAGTGGACTAAGCTATTCTACCAGCAGTATTTACAGTAATCAGACTCTTAGCAGGCTGTCCCTTCTCCAACACTGACATGATGTGTTAAACAATGCAAAAATTACATAGTAGGCTCCTACCGACAACAACAGGCAGAATGAGCTATATACACAGCAGTATAGACCACAGTCACTAAATCTTTACCCCAGTAATTTTCTAAACCATTTCATACACATTTTATATGGATGCTGAACCAAGGTGGAGTCAACAAAATGGGTATCAAGTCTATTTACCTGCACTGGAAGCAGAATAGGGAGATTACATAGTCCACTGCAGATTCTCTGATGTAGCAAACCAGGCTATGGCCCTTGATTTATACAGTAATGTCCTTTTCATTTTGTGGTTGTAAGCAATTTCTAAAATAAAATTTCTACATTGTTGGCACATGAACAACTTGGTGCAGCTTTTCAGCCTTCTGTTCTTGTGCATCAGTTCCCTTTCCACCCCATATGATGAAGTCTCATATGCGCAGTGATACAACGCTGCAAAAAATAATAATCTGGAGGTGGTTACATATGACAGCACTGAGCTGGTGTTTTTTTGGCACAGTGTGCTACTGGTATGCACTCTGCATTTGTAAATCAAACAAAAATAATCATGTTGTCATAATATATACCATCACATCAAACCTGTTTTCCTAAGTTTATAAATACACATATTTGCATTGGTCCAACAGACCACGGGGTGGGGGGTGAACGGAAGAAGTTAACTACCCACTTGGATCTAAAAGAGTTGAAGATGGTGGTTAAATTGTACTGGCACTTTGCTCTGTATAGGATTTGAAAAGGAGCACTGAAACAGCACTGGAGAAAATCCTCATGCATACATTCCAGCTTTGCAAACAAGTCCAAGTAATTTGGAAACCGTAAAATCCATGGAGAAATGTGAATGGAGAGAATTTTGGAAGCCTACCTAATATTACTTTTTAAATCTATACAGGAGGGGGGGGGCTCTCTTTTGAGCAGCAGTTTCCAGGCTCAGAAAGACCTTTGTAAAATAATTTAATAAAGTGAAAGAGGCTGTGGACTACACTATAGTACCAGTTGCAGCATGCATTACCCTACTATGCAATGTCTACATTGTTTAACATGTTATGTTAATACTGATGTTTTGTTTCAGTTTGTTTTTGGGTTTTGACAATCCTAATCCTATTACTCCGATTACTAGACACCCTAAACTGTTGATTGCATTGACTTACACTATGCAATCCTCCTCGAGTCTCAGTGAGAAAGCTACACTGCAAATAATGTAAATAAATTAAATTGGATAAGAAGCTTATCCTAGAAATCATGCTTTCAGCCTAGTGAAAATCCCACATATTTAACAGAGGAACAGCGGCTTGTTTTGGCAGCATCCCCTTCTCTGCATGGTGATGCCCTTAACAAACTTCCTCCCTGCTTCTCACTTCACAAATAAAACCATTTCTGAACTATAGTAAAAAGCTCAGTAGCATCTTTAAGATCAACAAACTTTATTGTAGCACAGGCTTTCGAGAAACACAGCTCTCTTATGCTACAATAAAGTTTGTTAGTCGTAAAGGGGCTACTGGGCTTTTTACTATTTTGCAGCAACAGACTAACACCGCCAACTCCTCTGCATTTCTGAACGAGAAGGTCTTATACTTATTTGAATCTAGGGTCTCTGTTACCCTGATGGATGAATATCTGGGGGAAAGAGCATTGTATTCTCCTGGTTGTAATATTGTCTTCATAAACAAAGGATGAGAAAGAATGAAAGGGTAAACAGGAAACATACATGTTCCTGATGTCACTGCATGTAAAGATGGTGATTGTATTCTTGAGTGTGTGCACTGTGCCCTAAAGAAATTTAAACTTTGAATCAAGATGATTTAAAACCTATGCCCTCAATCCCCTACATTCTTCATCCTGTAAGTGTCATGGGCCAGCCAGCTGCACCTCCTTGGAGGAGGAGGAATTGGAAGAATCAAGTCCCACACCAACAGAATGGGCTGCCGGTTGCAAGCCAGCCCGATGGCTCAAGACCGGAACTGGGTGACCTGCCCAAAAAAGGGCAAGGAGGTTGGTCAAGGGACTGACACCTGCCTTGCCTGTTCCGTGCTCACTTGGCTGGTCCCTTGCCACAATGTTATGTTAAATAGTTAATAAAGTGGCCCTTGTTTACTTCCAAATTGTTGTCTGTCTCGTTATTCCACCTGGGGGGGCAATGGAGCTCTCGGCCTCCCAGTGAAGCTGGTGAGGTCCGAGGGCTGTTTTGCTGCCCCAGGGGAAGCTGGGGCAGCAACAGAATCATGATGCACAGCTTCATGATGTGGGCAGGAGGCGGAGCCGGCTGGGCTAAACTGCCAGGCTCCTCTCCCTCCCAAACAGTCGCTGACTCGTGCTCACCCACCCGCCCTGTTCTTAGTATAGACCTACTGGGGCCAGGTAGGAATTTTTCACTTTTACCCGGAATTGACAGGTTGGGTGGAGGTGTTTTTCACCTACCTTGCACTGAGAGCAGCAGATTGAAGTGATAGATGTGGTGGTCGGCAGTTAAGTAGGTTGGTCACTTGGCAGGTTGGTGTGGGCAAGAAACCAGAACCGGTGAGCCCCTTATGGCATCTTCCCCATTAGGGAATAGGGGGTCATCAGGAACTGCCTTCGGATTTTCAGGTCCAGGGTGGGGAATGTTGATCACCTCCTCTGGGAATCTCCTAGGGTATGCTCCTCTCTGCAAGTCAGGGCCGTAGCCAGGAATTTTTAAGTCGGGGGCGTTAAATTCCTTAGGGGGCACTGGCTAATCGAATTAAAGGAATACCCAACTCCTTCCCCGGACCTGCCACTGTTTGGGAGCCCTGGACTGGATGGGAAGTCATGGGGCCTTGCTATTAAGTCAGAGGGCCTAGCCCCAAGATGCCCCACTGTAGCTACAGGGCTGCTGCAAGTTGTCAGGCTTCATGGGTAAGTGCTCCTAGGTGGTGACCAGTTTGCTGGGCTGCCAGTTGCAAGCCAGACCGATAGCTCAAGACCGGAGCTGGGTGACCCACCCAAGAAAAGGACAAGGAAGTTGGTCAAGGGAATGACACCTGCCTTGCCTGTTCTGTGCTCACTTAGCTGGTCCCTTGCTGCAATGCTATGTTAAATAGTTAATAAAGTGACCTTTGTTTACTTCCAAACTGTTGTCTGCCTCATTATTCCACCTGGGAGGGCAATCAAGTCCCGCACCAACAGAATCCCCACCTGAGTAGCTGGGTCCAGCAGCAGACCCATCAGAGGAAGTATTAGGAAGTGAGAATGCTTTCCAGTCATGGCCAGGCTGCTCAGTCTTCCAGGAGAAGAAAGAGACACCACAGGGTCCAGTAACTCCATCTCCGCTGGCCTCTCCTGAACCAGCAGAGTGTATACGGAAGAGAGAGAGCACTTGACAGCTCTAGAGAGAAGATGAAATACTCTTCTAATTGCTCAGCAATGATCATGTTAATTCCTGAGGCAGAGTTCTTACAGGATCAGGACTGACAGGCTGATGGGGAAACTGTATAGATCTGCAACTGTAGGAAGGTGAACTGTAAGGAATGACACCTGAACCATGGGGATGAGTCAGCAAAGGAGTCAGGAAAAGGAACAGGCTGAGCAAGGCTCAGTTTGAAAGCAACCTTGTTCAACCACCCCTCTGTGAGCTGTCCTGCTTAGCAAACAGAGCTCTGCCCTGACTTGCGGCATTGTACCTTGTTTCTGGTAACTCGTACTTACTCCTAGAGCCTGGGACCCAGACTCTGTATCCTGCACCTGTTCCCAAGCCCTGGAACCAGATCCCTGAACCCTTGCCCCTCCCTTACCCTGACCCTTGGACTAGACATTCAATCTCTGACTCTGATTTGTAGGCCTTGCCTCTATGCCTACTGTTGAGTTTATTGTAACAGTATTTGTGTATCCCAGAAACCCTGGGTAGAGCAACAGCACCAAGCTTGGCCTTGAATGTGACAGTAACCATTATGTAAATTGTTTTATGCATACATGACTTTTTTGTTCCATTCATCCTGGGAGGAATATGTTGTGATTCAGAGATACAAGTTCCTTTGAAGAGCAGTTATTGTTTTTATTTTATTATCGTAATTACAGTTACAAAATTAACACCACATCTGGCAGTAGAGTTGCCAACTCTGGGTTGGGGAATTCCTGAAGATCTGAGGGTGTAGCTTGGTGAGACACCTCAACAGAGCATAATGCCATAGAGTCCACCACCCAAAACAGCCAGTTTCTCCAGGGGAACTGATCTCTGCCACCTGGAGATCAGTTGCAATTCCAGGATATATCCAGCCACCACCTGGAGGTTGGCAACCCTGCTTGGCAGCCAAAAAAGAAAAGCAGCCATTACTGCCCCCACCTGAGAAAAAAGCAGATCGATCCCAGAATGCTAGAGCACCAGCAATATAAACTTGCAGCAAGGAATTAATTAACCACTGAGCACCTGGGAAATAGCAAATTTCAAGAGAAAGAAGAAGAAGAAGAGGAGGAGGAGGAGGAGGAGGAGATTGGATTTATACTCCACCCTTCTCTCGGAGTCTCAAAGTGGCTTACAAATGCCTTTCCCTCCTTTCAAGGACAGCTCTGAGAGAACTAGGGCTTGCCCAAGGTCATCTGGCAGCTGCAAGTGGAGGAGTGGGGAATCAAATCTGTTTCTTCCAGATTAGTCCACAAACTTAACCACTGCACCAAAGGAAGAAGTAGGATGTTTGAGCAGACATAATAGTAAGGCTTTCCAATGGACCTTGCTGGGTTTAAAGAAGAATTTAGTACTATATTAACAGTGCAATCCTATGCAGAGTTACTCCTATCTAAGCTCATGGAAATCATTGGTTAGACTGTAGCGAGTGAACAGTTTGATGGAACCAGTATTTCAAAAAATGATTGCAAAAAATGAATTATTCATCATTGGATAAAAGGCTTTAGCATGGCAGCTCCCCCCCCTTCATGTAGCATGTAGCTTTTAGCATGTAATCTACATTTGCAACATTCATATCTAGATGTTTCATATCTTTACCAGGAGGCAAGCCCCTGTGATTTCAGTGGAATTTGTCTCCCAGCAACTGTGCTTCAGATCAGTAAAGAAAAATTCACCCCCCTTGGGCAGAGTTTTAAGAGCTTATGACTTTAAAAGGTTGAAATTCTGTTCTATATTAAATCTTAGAAGGTTGGCAATAGACTGTAGTAAGGTAAAAAATTCACTCATAAAATGAACTGCTTGATCAGATACTGGATAAATGATTATGTCAGGTGATAAACCTGGTCACTAAAGCCCAGTTTGATAAGAATTGGCACTTAACTTCAAAGCTTTTTAGAACAACTTATCTTGGTAACAGATCTATTTGGGAACCAGGGCTCAATCCAGGGGTGGAAGGGCCCAGAGATATGGTCAAAGCAGGCCATTTATGGATTTTCTAAAGGCCAGATGAGGGCCTACAGGTAGGAAACAAGGTTTAATATTTAGAGCCACTGGCAAAAAAAGCAACCTATTTGTAGCCAGCAAATAACCTAGTCTGAAAAAAGGTTCTCTGCAAGCTAGGGCTTTATGTTGTCCGAAGTCATGTGAGGAGGGCTCATCAGGTGATACCTGAAGCTGCAGTGGAGATTGCAAGCTAGGTGGCACTGTTGGCTGCAAGAGGTAGATCCTCTCTGCGGTTACAAAATCATGGCTTCAGTTCATAAAAGGAAGATGTGAAATAAAGATGGGGATTTTTCAGCAGAGATGACGAACTGGAAATCATCTCTAGGCAAGCCCCAGTTCTCTCAGCCTCACCTCATCTGCAGTATGGAGATAATATTTTGACCTTACAGAGTTGTTGTAAATACAATACAGTGTCTGTCTGTCTGTCTATCTGTCTATCATCTATCAAGCCAGTTTGGTGTAGTGGTTAAGTGTGCAGACTCTAATCTGGGAGAATTGGGTTTGATTCCCCACTCCTCTACACACAGCTGCTGGATGACTTTGGGCAAGCTATAGTTCTGTCAGCTGTTCTTGAAAGAGTGGTTTCTCTCAGAGCTCTCTCAGTCCCACCTACCTCACAAGGTGTCTGTTGTGGGGAGGGGAAGGGAAAGGAGTTTGTAAGCCACTCTGAGACTTCGAGTGAATGACAGGGTATAAATCCAATCTCCTCCTCCTCCTCCTCTTCTTCGTCATCATGCCAAGCATGTTAACACACAGGAGGCTCTTTGGGGGTGGCTGGATCCCACAGGCTGGATCAGGGCTGGTGGATCAAGGGCCACAAAAGTGGGTAAACCCCCACCTCCATCAGGGGAATGGGAACCCTATCTCTCTCTCCCTTCAATCTGAACACACTCGAGAGCCAAGTAACTGCCATGCAGTATTTTTATTAATGTATACACATTTTGATCAATTTATTCATTAATTGATAAGTTAATGCTCAGCTTCTACCATTACTCTAATGGTTATCTTATGCAAATGCCCTGCATGAAAGCACTGATGGAAAATGTTCTCTCCATGCCAATAGTTTCAATGGATCTAAATGCAACAGGAATTTGAAAGTACATTTTGAACGAATTGGTAAATATTCAAATTTAAGTTCAAGACTTTTAAAATTCTCGTGAGACCTGGATCTGGGAAAGGACGCTCTTTCTTTGTTTCTACTCTTTCCTTCAAGATAAGCACAATTGAAGCAAATTGTTTAATTTACATTTGAAATGGATTGAAAATAGCAAGACACAATTGTTGCCCTGCAAGGAGCTTATAGTGCTCTTATGGACTCATAGTTCATAAATGATAAAACCTGGACTGTGCAAGTAGTGTGCAAAAGGGACAGAACTGTTTGGTGACCTCAAAAGTGATGCCAACTGCAGACACATGCCAGCAGAGGAAAAGCCTCTTCCTGAGATGATGTGCCAGTGGTTCCTGAGGTTACCTGTCCTCTCTTACCCTCAGTGCGGCAAGCAGAGAGACCAGCTCCCTAGACACAGAGAACACACAGAAACCATGTCCTATGGGAAAACACCATATTTTGCAAAAGGGACTTAAGATTCTGAAGAGACTCCATAAGCCAAACCTTTCCTTCAACATGCAGGCAACCCCCACCCCCACCAGATGATGCATTTTAGGCTCCACAACATAACAAAGGAGCCTCTGCCAGGAAGGGACTAGCTGGCTGACTCATCACTTAGCTCATCAGCCAGCCCAGCTAAGCTCATCAACTCATCAGCCAGAGCCATCAAAAGACAATACCCCTGGACTCAGCTATTGTTCTCCAAAGGTGCTCACTGGTAAAGTGATTAGATTCAACATTGCCCAACCCTGCCCCACCTCCTGTCAGAGCAGTTTCTCCTGCAACCAGTATTTTTTTAAGGAAACTTCCAGGGGATGGCTCAGGGAGGGGGGACGGACCAAGGGGATGTCACAAGGGAGGTGGTCAGTGAAGCCCAGCCACAAGCCCCAAAATAGCATAAAAGAGTTGGCCATGTGCTCTCTCTCTCTCCATACTTAAACCCTGTCCCATCTTGCTGACTCTCGGGGTAGCGCTGCCCAGAGTCACATGTTCTGCTGGTTCAGAATATGACCATTATTCCCTCATAGTCTCCTCATTTTTCCTGTGGATCACTTCATCTCTTCAGGACAGGCAAGTATCACCCAATCAACATTTTCACCTGTTCAAACAAATGTCGCTATCCCTTTCTAACTATATTTCTTAGGCCTGTGTAATTGTGAGTGTGTTTGAATCTATTGTATGTTTATGAATAACTCCCAGTAACGAATCCATTTCTCTAAAAGACTTGGTTTCTGCATTTATTCTTGGTTTTGCTGGAAAAGGTGGGACTTCTGTATACATAGGCTTGTGTCCCCTTAGATGCCAATTGCTCTTAAATATCATAATTTCCCATAGTTATTAAGCAATTTGGCTAACATAATGAAGGTAGAACCAAATGTAACTTGAAATTATGAATCTTTGCTAAAGGTCTGTAAATATATCAGCCTACCATAGTTTCAATGCATACATGACCATTGATAAAATACCAAAAAAAAAAAAAAGTCTTAGTATGATGGTCTGCCTAGTTATATCAAAACTCTTTGTTGTGCAATGTTAATCCAATGTGCAGGAGTGCCTAGGTAGATCAGTAAATAAAACACTTCACACAAAATAATCTTCATGCAATCATCATATATCCAATTCCAAATTTGTCCCCAGAGTGTCGATCAAGAAATGTACACAGTGGGACAGTGATGCCTGAAGATCTCCTGGAATTACATCCAATCTCCAGACTACAGGTATCAGTTCCCCTGGAGGAAACAGCAGCTGTGGAAAGTGGACTCTGTGGTATCATCCCTCCTGAGCTCTTTCCTGTCCTCAAACTCTGCCCTCCCCAGCCACAGTTGCCAAATCTCCAGGAATTTCCCAAGCCAGAGCAAGCAAAGCTCATTGGAGAGTAAGAAAGAGTGAGGCAATCAGAAGTTAAAAAGCAGGGGTGGGAATTTAGGAGGGAGGGAGGGAGAAGTGGCTGGCTGGCTAGTTTTATCCCATCTTTATAGCTATATGGCATGTTTTATATGCCTTTTATGCAATTGTGTGGCTTTTGACTGGATGATTCTCTAGCCCTGTTCATAAGTCATAGTGAAAGCACATCCAAACCATGTACAGTATACACTTGATCTTTCTTTTCACATGCATTGAGTCTCATGTTACATTCAACACATGTATAGCTGAATGTGTGGCTGAAACTGCACATTTACCATGTACTGGTCCCTGGTTTCATTTAAAAAAGCAAATGTATGTCAGCTCTTTATTTATTTAGAACAATTTTATGCCACTTCTCCAGGACCTGTCTGACTTCCCGGCTTCGGCTGGGAGAGCGGGGTATACATCTGATAGATAATTAAATAAAAAGTAATAGAAACAAAGCATTAGAATATATGAATTAGAATTCAACTTTAAAAGACAAACAGACCAGTATAAAGACATAGATCATAAAAACAGACCATAGACGGTTTACAATAATAATTTCTATGCTGAAACGGTGTTTTAAAAAGTCAGCCCCTTAATTAAAAGCCTGAGAGTACAAAGACATTTTAGCCTGGCAAATGACAGGATATAGGGGTGGGGACTTCTGGAATGCTGTAGGGCAGCCCCACTGCAATGATGTCACTTCTGATACGACCTGGAAGTGACCTCATCATGCCAGGGTGATGCTGTCTGGGGTGAATGCTACAGTGTCACCCAGCTGATGGTGTTACTTCTGAGTCATGCCAGAAGTGATGTTATCATACCAGGGATGCCAATCTTCCCCCACCCTGTTTTTGCCAGGCATTTCCTCTCACTGCTCAGCTGAATGGCAGTGGGCAATGGGATTTGGGGGTAGGAAAATGATAAGCCTACCTGGTGCGTAAAATAAAGCAATATAGACACTGGGTACGCCTCAAGGGGAAGGGTATTTCATAAGTGAGATGCCACTGCTGAAAACACAGTGTCTCCAGTACTGAAGTAATCGATAAAACATGCAATCCTATCGAAGTTGCTTTCTTGTAGTGTTTTATCAATTGTGCATTTGTGGATTGGTGATGCAGTGCAGGAGGAGATACACGAGTGAATGGAAGGAAGTGAAATATGCGGCAGCCATGCCTGATCCAGTTTTGCCATTAATTTTAGAATTTTTCCCCAAATTAAATCAGGAGTGGAACATAGCTCAAAGAAAAACCCTGGAACAACCTAGGAAAGGAATGGGGGAATCTGCTCATCACTAAAGGTCCTCCCCCCCCATCCAAGATAGGCAGCACAAGCACCTGACATATCCCAATATGTAGATGGGTAGAGTGCTTTTGGAGGCAGCCCAACCCTGGAGCAAATCAGAGAATCACAGAGTTGGACGGGGCCATAGAGGCCATCTAGTCCAGCCTCCTGCTCAATGCAGGGTCAGCCTAGAGCACCCCTGACAAGTGTTTGTCCAGCTGCTGCTTACAGACTGCCAGGGAGGGGGCGCTCGCCACCTCCCTAGGCAGCTGATTCCACCATTGCACAACTCTGACTGTCAAAATGTTTTCCCTCATATCCAGACGGTACCTTCCTGCCCTTCATTTAAACACATTATTGAGAGTCCTACCTTTGCTGCCAACAGAAACAGCTCCCAGCCCTTCTCATCTGCAGGTTTTAAAGTACCTATGTCCATTCAGTATTTAAAAGTATTCATGCTCCTCCTTTGGCTTTTACCAATTTGTGAATGATCTTTATAGACCTGGAATGAGACTTCCTGAGACCTTCTAAAGTTCCCCAAATCATTGCACTTCAGAACTTGACTCCATTGAAGGGTTGTATAACAAATCCTATAGAACAAAAGTCGTCAATTCCTGATGAGTTAACATTCAAAGAGATCAAAGCTGCTTTTTTTTTTAAAGAGATCTTCCTGAAAGGCAGAATATATTAAAAACAAACAAACAGAATCCTTGCATGAGTTGAGTACTTATGAAATGATCCATCTTGACAGCTCGAGAACGTGACTTTTCCCTTCCGCCAATAAAGCGAGGACAAGGGAGAGCAAAGAGGTGAGGCGAGGACCTATGAAGATAATTAAAGGCTGGAAATACCTTCCATATTAGTAATAGATTAAAGAGATTATTGTCAAGGAATGGGTGGGCGTGAAGGGGCCCAAAGATCAATATCCTCTGTGCTGTAAAAATCGTTGATGGGATGAATCCCAGCCAACAAAAAGAGAGAGAGGAATACTCAACTGGAAATGGATGATGCATTACGGCTGATCGACAGAGTTGCCAAATGTGGTTGGGAAATTCCTGAAGATTTGGGGAGGGTGGGGTTTGGGGAGCAGAGGGACCTCAGCAGAGTATGATAGTAGAGGAGGAGGAGATTGGATTTATACCTCTCCCTTCACTACCTCCCCACAACAGACACCCTGTGAGGTAGGTGGGGCTGAGAGAGCTCTTTTGAGAGACTGACCCAAGCAGCTGCATGTGGAGGAGTGGGGGAATCAAACCCGGTTCTCCCAGATTAGTGTTCGTGCTCCTAACCACTACACCAAACTGGTTCTCAGGCCCCATCCTCCAACACAGAGATTTTTTTTTTTTTTTTTTACAGGGCAGTTGATCTCTCTAGTCTGGAGATCAGTTGCAATTCTGGGGGATCTCAAAGTTCCTCCTGGAAGCTGGCAACCCTACAATAAACCATGCATGATAGAAGAGTGGGGAATTGTCATGGAAGCTGGAGATGCAGGTACTTGGAGAGTGACTAGAGACACAAAGAAATATGCCATGGACACAAACCCCAGTCTTATCCAGAAAAATTGGGAACCCCATTAGTCCAGGCAACCTGTGGGCTGGCTGGGTGCATGCCAAACTGCCAGGTCTCAGGTCTGGGCTCCAAGGCTCTACGACTTTGGTTTGGGAGCTCATTCTCAAGGTGGCAAGCCTTTGGCTCTGATGACTTCTCTGAAGACACAATCTGGCCTGAACTAACGCAGCCAGTGCGATGTCGTGGTTGGAGTGTTGGACTCATACTTGACAGATCCGGGTTTGAATCTCCGCTCGGGCATGGAAGCTTGCTGGGTGACCTTGACCCAGTCACACGCACTCTCTCTCTTTTAAAGAATTTTATTAATTTTCCAAAAAGAAAAGAAAAGAAAAAGACAACAACTGCACACAAAAGAAACTAACATACAATAAGGACGAAGCATGTACTCATTATAACAACTTAACTTTTGCACAGAAGGAATCATTCATTTCTGCACCTATACCAGTTTAACAGTTTAAAAACTAGAGAGCATGATTTAACAGTTAGGTTATAAGTCCTTGAAGATATTTCTCTATCCATTTGTATAGTCCTAACCAGTTTTTCTCAAAAATTCTCTCTTTTTTATCTTGTAGTTGTAAAGTTAATTTGTTCATTTCTGCTGTTTCAAATAATTTGTAAATGATTCCTTCTTTTGATGGAACTTCTTTTTTCTTCCAGTATTTTGCATATAAAATCCTAGCCATAGTTGTAACATGTATAATCATATAAGCATCTGTTTTTTTAAAAGTACTCTGGAATAATGTTCAATAAAAAAAAAAGTTCTGGTACAAATAGTATAGGACCCAGTCACACACACTCAACCTAAGCTACCTTAAAGGGTTGTTGTGAGGATAAAACTGAGGAGAATGATGCAAACTGCTTTGGGTTCCAGTTGGGGAGGAAGGCAGAATATAAAGGAAGTAAATAAATAAATAAATACATTGTGTGTTAAGCATATAGTGAATTTCCATGTTATTGGTTTTTATTGTGTGTGTGTGTGTGGGGGGGGGTGACTAATCCCTCTCTTCAAAACCTCATGATTGTGACTATTCTTATTCCCAGATAGGGTTGCCAACTCTGGGCTGGGAGATTCCTGGAGCCCGGAGAAGGTGGGGTTTGGGGAGGGAATGGACCTCAGTGGGGTAGAATGTAATGGAGTCTACCCTCCAGCCACTTTCTCCATGGGGATGGATGTCTGTCATCTAAAGATCAGTTATAATACTGGGAGAACTCCAGTCCCTACCTGGAGGTTGGCAACCCTATCCAGAAGCCACATGGCTGATGGTGTGTGGAAACATGGTTGTATGGGAAAAACCATTGTTGAGTACTGCCAATCAATGGTTGTGGTCACACGCGCAAGATAACATGGGGGGGAAGCAAAGTTATCTGCTCTGTAGCAATTTGACCCACATTTGCACAATCACACAGTCCATGGGAGCTGCGGGGGCAGTTCGCCACTGTGTGATCAGATGCAAACCACAGGTGAATCGGGGTGTGTGTGTGTGTTTGCTGTGTGTTTCTGATGTGCTTAAACAGAGGATCAATGAATCGCATCTCCACACTGAGGGCTTCCTATGGCAGAATGCAATGATGCACATACTGGGAAGGGTGGGGGAAGTGGCACAGAGTCAGAATGGCCTGATCAGACCATCCCAACACCATGAGAGCGCGCTGGTGCAATCACACAGGGGAAAGTCCGTCTGTGGCCCGTAGCAACCCGTTTCATAGTGGACTTTCCCTAGTGTCTTTTAACTCCGCTCTTGCGGTGGAGCAAAACGGGTTGTCGACGGGTGCGGGGTGCTGGCCCGTCTGATCATGCCCATTGAATCCACCTGGCATTTGTGCCTATGGCGCAGCTAATTGTGTGTGTGATCGCAACCAATATAACATCACCAGGGCTTGCCCCATGATAACACCAGGGCTCACCCTCAGAGTCTGGGATGCTACCATTATTGCAACTGTATGTGTACAGAGCTCTGCTGGAAAATAGTTAGAAAATCCAAAGGTTTGAACCTTCTGCAGTGGTAAGGTGCTTGCCCCAAAGGGCAGTCACACACAGATGTGGAGGTTCTAGTCTGAGCTACTGTGGATAGTGCCACATGCTCACAGACTACTTTCTACATGGGGTTAAGGGTGGTCTGTGGCTGACTGAGCAAGTAGATTTGCTTTCTTACTAATGCATGTGGACAAGTGCAGTGTCTACCCCAAAGAGCTCTGCTATAGATCTGACCATTGCAATTGCTAACAGCGAACTTTTATGTTTGTGGAAGTCGAATTCTCCTGTGTGTATTCTGGAACCACAAAGGTTCAGCTTCTCTGAAGTTTTGCAATGTATCTTCTACTTAAAAAAAAATAAAAATCCTCAGTTGAGAGTTTTCTGCAGATCGGTTGGCTGAATTAACTCGTAAGCAGTAATGGGAAAGATAACATTGAGCGGCAAAGGTGAACTGCATTAAATTTAACAGTTGGCTTTTTACTAGTGAACTGAGAACTAATTATAAGAATTCTCCAGAGCTTTGGATATTTCGTGTACGGGTTTTAAGGGGCCATTTTGTTTCTATTTATTGTACTATCTAGACATTTTACGATTGTTATTTAAAGTTTAAGTATGCAATGACAATCAGACAAGTTATCGTACTTTGGTCACATAAGAAGACAAGAGTCCCTGGAAAAGACACTGATGCCAGGACAAGTTGAAGGCAGCAAGAAAAAGACCCAACATGAGGTGGAATAACTCCATCAAGGAAGCCACAGCCCTCAGTTTGCAGGACCTGAGAATGGCTGTTGATGATAGGATGTTTCAGAGAATGCTGATTTATGGGATTGACATAAGTCAGAAGCAATTTGATGGCACTTAACTCATAGAAAGCTAAATGACTTCTGGATTGGTGGTTTCAGACAGTGTTCCTAGAAACCAGAGGGATTTTTGAAAACTTCTCAAGATCATCAGAGATTCCTCAAGAGAAGTAATGGTTCCAATAACCTGGAGGGAAATAAAAATGGTCTCCTGCCCCATTGAAACACTTAATGGGCTTTAAATGTCCACAATTACTGATCTTCATTTGCGATGCAGTTTTAAAGGTGTTGAGTGCATTCTACAATACATCTCAGTTCATATGGGACAATGGAAAAAAAATGTTTGTTGTGTCAGGAAGGTATGCGGTGCAGGGAAGAAGAGGAAGAAGCGGGAAAAGAAGAAGAGGAGGAGGAGGTTGGATAATACCCCACCCTTCACTTGAGGTCTCAGAATGGCTTACAATTTCTTTCCCCTTCCCCTTCCCACAACGCTAGGTCTGAATTTGCATCTGTAGAAATAAAGGGAGAACACTTTGGCTCACATACAGCCACTACTGGGAAAGTAAAAAAAAAAGTAAAGGTAAAAGTTTCCCTTGCTTGAAAGCCAGTCCTATCTGACTCTAGGGGGAAATGCTCATCTCCATTTCCAAGCCAAAGAGCCAGCGCTGTCTGAAGACTTCCTGTGGTCATGTGGCTGACATGACAAAACACTGAGGTGCACAGAACACTTTTACCTTCCCAATCTTTAATATTTGTGTCATTCTTCACTTTTTGCTAACCAATCCTTTACTTGACTGTCTAGTTCCGGCTTGTTTTTTGTTTTTGTTTTTTAATGGAGAGAGAATAATTTCTCTCTTTTTAATGGCAAAGAGACAGAATAATTTCTCACACAAGGTTTCACCAGTAATTCCAGTTTCAGGGGCTGCCAAATAGCTCCAATAATAGCCAGACCTTCACCATAAGAACATAAGAGAAGCCATGTTGGATCAGCCCAATGACCCATCCAGTTCAACACTCTGTGTCACGCAGTGGCCAAAACCCAAGTGCCATCAGGAAGTCAACCAGCCAGGTCAGAAGCCCTCCCACTGTTGCCCCCCAAGAACCAAGGATACAGAATATTACTGCCCCAGACATAGTGCTCAACCTATAAAGGTAACGGTAAAGGTCTCCCTTGCTCAAAAGCTTGTTGAATCTGACTCTAGGGGGTGGTGCTCATCTCCATTTCCAAGCCAAAGAGCCAGCACTGTCCAAAGACATTTCTGTGGTCATGTGGCTGGCATGACTAAATGCTAATGCACACAGAACACTGTTACCTTCTCACTGAAGCAATACCTATTTATCTACTTGCAATTTCTTGCTTTCGAACTGCTAGGTTGGCAGGAGCTGGGGCCAGAGACGGGAGCTCACTCCGTCATGCGGCACTCAGGTCTCGAACTGCCAAGCTACAGACTTTCTGGTCTGCAGCTCAGCATCTTAACCTCTGAGCCACCACGGCCCCTACTGGAAAAGTACCATGGACATATTTACTATCCAGTGCCTGAGCCCTAGAATAGATCAATAAGCTGTTTTTGCAGGGGCCATTAGGTCCCTTCCCTTCAAGCAAAAAGTAGGCAGTATCAACATGATGGCTATCAGCACATTTTTATCAAGGTCTCCATCTTCTATTCAGATTACTGCCCCCTCTAACTTTCCAAAGCTCAACCTGCCAAAATGCATGTCAGCCGGTAGTAAATTGGCCCAGAAGTGCAATCACCATTTTAGCTAATAAGGTTATAATGACCTTATCTGCCATTATAGTTTGTAGCTTGGCAGAAGTGTCATAGCAGCAGGTGGATCGAGATCTCCTTCTAACAAGCTATCATCAGTGCAGTCATAGTGTGTTAATGCACAAATTGCTACCCAGCATCCCTGGCTTATTCTGCAATTGCTTTCCCAAGTTGGATACTTATTTGTGGTGTGTTGTTTGTAGAGTCCGGGAATTCAGACAAAAGCTGAAGACTGAAATATTAGCAATGGCATAATTTTATTAATGAACCAGCACAACATTACTTTTTTTTGTCATAAACACCGGGTTTTATGAGCTTTCATGAGGTCAAAAAGCTGATATTGCTGTCTTGGAAGCAAGTATTCTCCATCAGTACGCCACTGGACAGATCTTATTACTTTAGCTATCTATGAATTTGGATATTTTAATTGCTATCTATGAATTTAGATGTTTTAATTGTTATATGAACCTTGGCATGTTGGGGCCAAGTAATGTGAGCTGCCCTGAGCCCACTTGCGGGGAGGGCAGACTATATATGCATAAATGCATAAATGCATAAATAAATAAATAAATAAATAAATAAATAAATAAATAAATAAATACTACTGCAGACTGTTACCATTAGTTCTGCACCAAAAAGATTAGGACTGCTCAGAGATATTTTTGGGCAGGAATTCACAGGAACGGACTTCCGGCTGGCTTCCAAGTTGGCCATGCCTACAGCCTCCCCTCCTTAGGTTCCCAGGTGCCTTACAAGCCATGGGGCACCTGGGGAAGCCAAGCCGATCCAGGGAGGGAAGGCAGCTTAAACTGCCTCCCCCCACATTCGGGTTTCCCAGGTGACTTCCAAGCTGCGAGGCACCTGGGGAAGCCAAGCTGATCCAGGGAGGGAAGGCAGTTTAAACTGCGTCCCCTCCTCGGGTTACCCATGCGCCCCGCAAGCCGTGGGGCACCTGGGGAAGCTGATCCTGGGAGGGAGCTGCGCTGTCATGGGTGTGGCCTGATATGCTAATGAGTTTCTGCTGGGTGTGGCCTATTATGCTAAGGAGTTCCTGCTGGGCTTTTTCTACAAAAAAAAGCTCTGGGACTGCTTATACAGAAAAGTTTTCATAGTCAGTTCCTAATATAAATCAAGAACACAAATCCAATATAGATCTAGCTGGTCAGCCATGTTGGTCTGAAGCTGCACAACAAACTCAGAGCCCAGCGGCACCTTTAAGACCAACAAAGGTTCATTCAAGGTATGAGCTTTCGTGCACATGCACACTTTTTCAAATATATTAGAATGGCAGTCAAGGTTCAAACTTATAGCCAGAGAATGAACAGCAAATTAACATGCAACATGATGATGATCAAGATATACAAAGTGACGGTAAATAACAAATTAACAAATCCAGTATGTGTAAGTTACAGGATTCCTTTCTTTTTGTGTGTATTGGCATTAAGCTTACATGTCACATATCTATACTTTATTTATTTAAATCATCCATGTCTGTCTTCTTTAAAAGATCTTGACAGTATTTCCCAAAAGAAAAATCAATAAAATGACAAAGCAACACATGAAAACTACAACCCCTAGCCAAAATAAAATAAGAGCCTACAATCGTTTTTATTTGGAATCTTAAACGAACATGTGAAATGACTATTTCTTAGGAGATTTTGCACAATTAGGGCACCTTCACCAAGAAGGGCCTACCCCCATTTGCTATGTGCTTAAAGGGAGGACAGAACGTAAGAGCAGCCGATACTGGATCAGGCCAATGGCCCATTGAGTCCAACACTCTGTCACACAGTGGCCAAAAATACCAGGTGCCGTCAGGAGGTCCACCAGTGGGACCAGGACACTAGAAGCCCTCCCACTGTTGCCCTGTTGAAGAATGAGGTCCTCAGTAGAGAGAAAGGTGGGGTATGAGTGATGTAAACAAAATAAATACAATAAATATAATAAATTTCAAAAGTTGCCCGGTTCAATTAGAAACTGGTTTCAATTTCATCTCCCCCCACCCATTCTAAGCAATGTAGAGTCCTTACGTTCCAGCCACCCTACATTTTCTCTCAACCTCAATCCCCCTCCTTATTATAGTGCCTGTCCACATGGCTTTTGTCTACAGAGGTCCAATGATCCCCAGCAGAACCTTTTGGGTGGTCAAAGGGAACCCCTCCCTCCCTCTTTCGCCATTGGAAAAGCTGGCTTCATCCAACCTTTTGCACCAATTTCTTCCTCCTTGTGCTAAATTTCCCCATCAAAATTAATGTGTATTTCACACCATAACAGGTTAATTGCATACAAATAGTCAATAAGACACCAATGACATGACAAAGTATCAAAACTAATATAGAATTACCAATCTCCAGGTGGCATCTGGAGATCTCCCATTGAGCAAGATCAGTTCCCCTGGAGAAAATGGCTGCTTTGGAGGGTGAGTTCTATTGCATTACATTCAATTGCATTACTCCCCTCCCCTCCCCAAACCCTGCCCTCCCCAGTCTCCACCCCCCAAATCTCCAGGTATTTCCCAACCCAGAGCTGGCAACCCTAAAATGATATCTAAGTATACATCACATATGAATTGTGTTATTAGGGCTGCCAGCTCCAACTCAGGACATTCCTGGAGATTTTGGCATGGTGCCTGGACAGTAGGCAGGCCAGATTGCCTGCTTTGGAGGGCTACCTCCCATCCTTGGCCTCACTTCCTACCACTGCTTGATAGGGGGAATGGGGGGGCTAAAACAGTGTCCCACAAAACACTGTTATGGATTTAACACAGTTATGGCTTTAACATAGAGTCTGGGGGAATCTTAGAGCACCCCATGACACAGTGATGTTATTTCCAGTCATGCAGTTGGGGAGAGTCATTTGGGGAGATGATCTCTGGATCTGGAGATAAGCTATAATTCTGGGAGACCTCCAGACCTTACCGTAAGGTTGGAAACTCTACATATAAAACTGAATAAAATGCCATTTTTGTTGTTGTTGTTCAGTCGCACAGTCGAGTCTGTAAATTTTTTTAAAAAATTAGATCAGTGAGTACAATGAAAACACACAAAGCATGGTTTAGTTCAGCTAACTACAGTTTAGTGTGGTTGTCTGAATGTAGGCCACTTCTTTGGTTGATTAGGGCATGTCAAACCAGAATCAGATACTATGATTTAGCTATGGTTTCATGATGTCTTTAATTCTGGCTTGTTTCCTGGTGCCACCATTGCTGCAGTACAGAACCTTTCCTTTCTTTTATTATTAAACTTGTATGGCCAAAGGTCTTAAGCATAAAACCAGTACATCACCACAGAGCAAAACAGACATAGCAGAACACAACAGAACAGACAAGAAGGTAAAATATCAAAACAATAAAATACGTATATCTCATAAAAAGTCTAAAAGACATTGGAGGATAAGATAACACACACACAGAGAGAAAGAGATCTTTATTGGCATTACAGCACAAATACAAATAAAATACACTGGAATCAGTGGTCAGAAAGAACATCTCCTAGACGCCTGGTAGAGAAATTTTGCTACAGGTTCAATGATTTCGCTCTTATTTGAGGCTAAAAGTATAAAAGTCTTATGATCCTCGGATCGACCCTCCAAAGGTAGCAGAAAAGGCTTTGAAAATACAGAACGAAGATCATCATAAAACTTACAGTGCAAAATAACATGATTGTTATCTTCAATCTCACTCATCCCACATGGACACAACCTATCTATATATGGAATTTTCTTGAATCTCCCATATAGCACCATAGATGGGAGACCATTAAAACGGTCTAACATAAACACCCTACGCAGATGAGGGTCACACAAACAAGATCGGTATTCAGGAAGGGAAGGGCCAGATGAAAGCTCCCAACACAGTGGGGAACAATGACCAGAAGCCAGGCTTTTCAATTCTAACATTGGAGGATAAGATAACAGTGGACCTGTACAATTACTCACCAGGTCAGCAAGATAATATTCATTTTAGCATTTTAAGGAGATCACTGTCGTCACATGTTTTGGAACAGATTGAGTTATTTCTGGATCACGCTCTGCCAAAAATAGAGATACCACCCAGGACTCAACTGGAAACTGATATCTAAACAAAACAGGGGTAATCCAAAGAGCCCTAAGAACAGTCCATTGATCACAAAATAGCAAAAAGTGGCCTACCATCTCTAATGCACCAGATACAACAACCACAAAAATGCTCTGAAAATGGAATTTTAGCAAAGTGCCCTCTCAGTTCTGCAGTCGGCAGGACATTCAGCATAAAAGCACTCCTATGGCTAGGGATTGCAACACAGAATTGGATTCCCGTTGGGTCTTTGCAGGGGACAGAACAAGGGTAACACAGCCAGCAAACCAGGAGTTGAATGATTTTCCATGAGCAAGATCATAGCAGAAATAAATGACAAATTTCCCTTAGGTCTGAACCAAGCTGCAGTGTGCATCTGGTCACCTGTGGCATCTGTTGGACTGGGGCCAGGGCATTTTTAGATGCATGCTATTACTGAATGAAGCTTACTGTGATTTCTTGTTTGTGATCTAAAACAGATGTGTATTCTGCACACAGCACTATATGAATAAATAATCAATGCAAATCAGAGCATTTGATCAGAACGGGCAATTCCCAAAAGCAAAGTAGCAAATGCTGGGAGAATCCCACAAGGAGATGTGTTTATGGTGACAGCCCAAAAGATAAGAAGAGAGGAAGATACCAAAGCAGAGCTAAGGAATTCCACCCCCTACAAAACTGTTGCATCTAAGAGTCTTTATACAATTTTCTCTGTCTCACAATACAAGAACTCGTGGGCACACAGTGAAAATAATGAGCGGTAGGCTTAGAACAGCTAAAAGGAAGTACTTCTTCACTCAAGAGTAATTAAACACATGGAATTCACTGGCACAGGAAGTGTACAAGCATAGACAACTTTAAGAGGGGATTGGATATGGCGCAGAGGTCCATTAGTGGCTATTAGCCACAACATATAGAAGGGCTGCAGTGTCTCAGAGATTAAGATGCTGAGTTGCAGACCAGAAGGTCTGTAGCTTGGCAGTTCGAGACCCTAGTGTCGCATGATGGAGTGAGCTCCAATCTCTGGCCCCAGCTCCTGCCAACCTAGCAGTCTGAAAGCAAGAAATTGCAAGTAGATAAATAGGTACCACTTCGGTGGGACGGTAACAGTGTTCTGTGCACCTCAGCATTTAGTCATGTCAGCCACATGACCATGGAAATGTCTTTGGACAGTGCTGGCTCTTCGGCTTGGAAATGGAGATGAGCATCACCCCCTAGAGTCAGATTCAACAAGATTTCGAGCAAGGGAGACCTTTACCGTTGCCTTTATAGGTTGAGCTCTATGTCTGGGGCAGTGATATTCTATATTCTTGGTTCTTGGGGGGTAACAGTGGGAGGGCTTCTGGAGTTCTGGCCTGGCTGATGGCACTTGGGTTTTGGTCACTGCGTGACACAGAGTGTTGAACTGGATGGGTCATTGGCCTGATCCAACATGGCTTCTCTTATGGTTCTTATGGTGAAGGTGTGGCTATTATTGGAGCTATTTGGCAGCCCCTGAAACTGGAATTACTGGTGAAACCTTGTGTGAGAAATTATTCTGTCTCTTTGCCATTAAAAAAGAGAAATTATTCTCTCTCCTTTAAAAAAAAAACACGTCAGAACTAGACAGTCAAGCAAAGGATGGGTTAGCAAAAAGTGAAGAATGACACAAATATTAAACACTGAACATGCACACTTGATATGCCCCCCTGGTTGCTAACTCATTTGCAACACGGGCTCATTTAAGAATTAGGTAAGGGCTGAAAGGCCACGAATGCTGGACCTGCCCTTGACCAGTTCTCATTTGAGCAGAGACTGAAAATATATGTGACACAGAATGACCCAGAGTGAGGGCTTATTTAAGATATTTTTAGCCCACTTTCCCCCCACCGTGATGGCTAAAAGTGATGCCTGTACATATCCAACAGTGAGGTGCATCCATAATATGACTACAAATATCAATGGAAACATGGGATTAATTAATGCATTAATTTTAAAATGTATCCATCCTCCTTGCTCCTGCCAAAGAAGACCCAAGGCACATCCAACAGTACAAGACAATATGGCAGAACCAGCAATTATAAATATCTCAGACAGAGGCTCGTCATGTTAGGAACAGCATTGGGCTACATTGTTTAACAGGCCTAAGACACTCCGAACTTGGTATCAGGCTCAGACCGATATGTCCTCTCTAATGTTATTGATAGTTACACGAAAGCCTTGGAAACCGAGAGACTATTCGTCGCTGGCCTCCTGCTGTTTCCCCTCGTTTCTTTATGCTCCAAAGAGGTTTTTTTTTTTTCACTTTAGGAGCTTGAAGCCTTTTCAAATATTTTTCACATGCTCTCCCTCCCTACCCGCCTGCCCGCCATTCCTAGCAGCAGCCGTACCGGCTCTTTGTTCTGATGCTGAGACACCAACTTGGAGATGCTTGTCATTTTGACAACCACATTACATTCCCAGAAATACGTGGCCGGGTGGGGGGGTGCTGGGGGCTGGGGTTCTTTTTTGCCACAGAGGTGAACAGGAAAGCAGTTATTCTGTGACAGCGTTACTGATAAGAGAGAAGTGAGCGGAAATAAAGAGCTATGTCTCTTTTGTGAATGTACATGCAGTGTGGTTCTGTGCGATATGGCAGAAAGTCATCTGCTTGACTACCCAAGCTATTCAGGTTGTATATATATGGATATATATTGTATATATCATATATATGGATTAGCATTAGGCTACATAGTACATACATATGTATGGCTTTATGATTTAGATAAACGCTGACCCATTCCTTCCTCTAATATAAATGGACAAAGATATGACCACTCTCAGTTATACCCACAGCCAGACACAATACACACCCATACATGTGTATATTACACTCGCAGACACAGACAGCTGATGAAGCCTTTCTTTACATTTTATAGACTCTACTAAAAATAGACTAAGCATGATATCTCACTGCAGCCTTTAAAAAAATAATGGATGTCCGCCCCCCCCCCCCGAATTTATCCAGAGTTACAGCATAGTTATTATTTCTGTCTGCTTGGTGCAATTCTGTACTTGGGAGTGCAGGATAAAGGAGCCCACAGTATTTGTGGGATTTTGGCTCTTTCCATATTCTCCTTTTAATCCATGTTCACCGTGGCGTCCTCCAAGCAATTCTGCATTAAAATCGAATTCAACCTTCTTTTTATTCTGGTTCCCTCGCATTCTGTATTACGTTACCTCCCTTCAGTGGTGGGCCCAGATTCAGCCTGCTGTTGCCCAGGATTTTTGGATGCTGTTTACTGCGGACTTAAATCACCTCAACTCAAGGCAATTCTGCATCTAGCATTTGTTCCACGTTTTCTCAACTGGAAGGGAAAAGTGCAGCTCAAAACCACATCCAAATACCTTAGGGCAATGCTGTACTGACTGCAGAGACACTCCTGAATGGCCATAAAATGGCCATAAATCTATGCAGAAGGTACAATTAAATCTGACAATCAAAGAACTCAGAAGTGGACACTACCATAAATCCTGATAATCAAAGGGAGTGAAACCAGCATGCAATGCAGAGGGGAATTTCTGTTCTAACTTGGGTTTCGTAAAACAACAGAGGGAAAAGCCAATGCAGAATCAGCCTCAAACACTGAGAAAATCTGGAGTGGCAGGCAAATGTGGAAATGAAAGCTTTGTTGTTAAGCACAAATGGCCAGTGATTTTTCTAAAGGAAAATTGGGAACAGCACCGTGGTCTGTGGTTGTAATTTGCATACCAATACTGTTGGGAATGTCTTTGACAATGGGAGGAAAACCCTTGATGAGGGTCTGGGGTTTGAGAGGACTGTACATTTCACACTGTTACCAGCTACAGCAGCTAATATAACACAACTTTTTCAGGACCTGAATTTGGGACCCGAACAGATGTTCTTTTGGATTTACACATCTTTTTCTGGAAACTACACATTTTGACCACTGTTGTACATTTATAAAAGCCCTGCCACTGGCTACTCAGTGTTACTAGCAGCACATTCAGAAGAGAGCTGGAGAGCCAACATGTGATGGTTACCACACTGTGTTCCCTCTAAGCTGAGTTAGTGTGAGCAAGCTCACAGGTTTTTTTAGCCTCCGGCTCACACATTTTTGTCTTAGCTCAGGAAGGATGGCTCCAGAGCAAACTAATTTATGCAGCAGCCAAATCACTTGCTCACAACTTTAATGCCAGTAGCTCACAAAGTAGAATTTTTTGCTCAGAAGACTCCACAGCTTACAGGGAGCGTTGGCACTGAGTAGCAACCACAAGGGGAGACAGATGTGTGCTTATCAGCTACACACTGGGAGGTAGCAATAGAAAGGGCTGCAAGGTTTCATGGGCCAGATACTGCAACACAACACTTGGGTAATGATCAACAGTACCTACTGTGTGGATATTTGAGGTATATGATGTGTGTTCGCCCTAAGCAGAGAAGTGTCAAAGGTTTTTAAAAGTGCTTGCTATGTTTATTGATTATTGGAGAGATGAAGATTCAGTGATACATCTGACTAAAACTGCACGAATTTGAGACCCCTGAGCTAAAAATCACATATGTGTCATGTATAGGAGACAGCAGGGCTCAATATATCTCCAGTATTCGAGTTGTGTGAACCATTCTTGGTTGCAGGTTGTATAGACCAGGGATAAGCAGGAGAAGGTTCATAAAATGACTTGTCAATGGTGTCCCCCCAATACACAGAAAGCACCTGACATTTTAATTTGTCATGAGTTATGACTGACACTGGAAAACACTGAAAATACAAGTAACAGAAGAATCCAGACAGGACATGATGGGAAATATCAGGGCCTACAATCCAGTGCAACTGTAAAACTGCCCTAAATTTCATCAATATAGAGGAGAGATTTATAAATGTTCTGAATTTTCTCTTTTGAATAAATTGGAAATCTTCTCAGCATTGATTTTTTTTTTAACCTTTTTAAAATAAATGGTTATTTTTTTTAAAAAAAATCATGTATATTAAACACAACACATATATTGAAACTATAAATAAAGCATACGGAACTGTGAAGTTGAGATGAATAAGCCCTGGTCAACCATCCAAACAAAAGGATCTGCTTATATTTATATCAAGTCCACATAATTCTCATCATTTGGTAAAATGTTATTTTACATCAAATAATGAATAACAGGAGACCACAATTCAGTGTATGCTAGTTTCTGTTGATCTGATCTGTTCTGTTGTGCATTATTATTCAGTTTACCTAAAATATAAAAGCCCCACAACTTTTGGAGCCATTGATCTATTGTTGGCATTTTCTTATCTTTCCATTTTGAGGCTAACAATGTTCTAGCTGCCGAAATTAGAGTTGAGGTCAATTAGTTGTGTTTTAATTTTCCAGATGGCATTTTCCAATAATCTAATAGCAAAACCTCTGGCAGAAACACAAGATCCATCCTTGTGATATTCTTGATGTGTAAGAGAATACCTCTCCAGAAGTGGAGAAAATCTGCTACACAGCCACATCCCTTTGAACATCTTGGAGAATTCTTTTTGTTGATACAATGCATTCTTGTAGGCGGTAAATACCATCTTGTCAGTAACTTAATATATTGGTATTTAAGAGAATATACATTTAATTTGAAACATACTGCCTCCCATATACCTGGCCAATCCTCCTCCAAAATTTGTTGTTGACAGTCTATCTGCCAAAGCTGTTGGTAAGAATAAGCTTTTGACATTTCTAATCATAACAGAATATCATATAATCTAGAAAGTAGACCAGATGTATGCTCAGGTATATTTTTGAGCAAAATTTCAAAGTCCGTGAGAGGCCTTGAAATTGACTCTTAAGAAAGTGTCAAATGTCTAATTTGATGATACTGCCACCATGAAAGAAGCTGTTGCAAAAGATCCTCTACATTCTGTTTTAATTTCAACAGTCCATTATCAAGTAGATCCATTAAACATAGATTTCTAGCTGATTTCCAGGTACAACTTTCTGATAGAGAATTTGTGGGAGGGAACCATTTCTGGTTCTGAATTGAAGATAGTAAAGATCTCCCTGGAGATATCTTTTTCCTGTCTTTTATCCCCTATTGCAATCATGCTGTCTAGACATGGAGAAGAAAATTTCATTGCATTTCTATTCCTCTTATCGTTCCATAAAAAGTCAGCTAAGGAGTTAGCTGGAGAGAAAGCATTTTCTATCTGCAGCCAGCCTACAACTGTGGGTTGGGTCATTGCCATTACCAGGTAAGTCAAGGAAGCTGCCTCATGATAGAGTCTTAAATCTGGGATTTCCATACCTCCATGTTCTCTGGGGTTATGAACCATCTTAAAATTAAGCCGAGACTGTTTGTTACCCCATAAAAAAAATTCAGCTCTCGTTCCCATAATTTCAATTGATACTGAGGTATTTTAATTGGCAATGCCCTAAATAATAATAATAAAAAATGTATCTGGGAAGGATGAAACTCTTAACCAGATGGAATCTCTCTGGCCAAGAGAGCTGCATATTGTTCCATCTTTTCATGCTATTCCGTACCTCTTCTTGGAGGCGATGGCAATTGACCTTCAATAGATCTTTCAAGTCACTTGGGATAAAGATTTCATTTAAACCTAAATTCATTTTCGATCTTCTCAGTATTGATGACCTCTTCAGCAGTCCTACACCTATTTAGTGATACTTTCTAAATTCACTCTTTTTTAATAAACAATTTTATTAGTTTCAAAAATAAGAACAATAAACAAAGACAAAGAAAGGAAAACACAATACAAAAAGTGATATACAACAATAAACATACAAATTCCCACCCCCAAGATTACATATTTCATTGTTTGTTTAGAGGAACCAATGTGTTTTGCATCTTCCATCAACTCAAGATTTTTTTTTCTTGTAAATTTTGTACAGAGACCTCTACAAGGGCAGTTTTCTGTTCATTTTCCCCCTTTCTCTCCTTTGTATTACCAATGGAATACCAATACAAGTAAATTGATAAAATACTGCACAAAAGCAATCATGATGTGATTGTAAGTATGCTTGTGGTGCTGTTGGGAGGAGGAGGAGAAGGTGGAGATTGGATTGATATCCCACCCTTCACTTAACCAAAGGAGTCTTAGAGCAGCTTACAATCTCCTCTCCCTTCCCCTCCCCACAACAGACACCCTGTGAGCTAGGTGGGGCTGAGAGAGCTCTTTTGAGAACTAATCTTTCCAGAACAGCTCTGAGAGAACTGTGAGTGACCCGAGGTCACACCACCAGCTGCATGTGGAGTGGTGGGGAATCAAACCTGGTTCTCCCAGATCGGAGTCCACGCTTCTAACCACTACACCAAACTGGTTCTCTAAAAGTAACCTTTATATTCAGAGGTGGTCAGTTTCTGAGTCCCAGTGCCAAGAGGCAACATCACAGAAGGTTTCAGCCTCTACACCCTATTGTTGGCACTCCAGAGGAACTGATTGGCCACAGTGTGAGATGCTGGACTAAGTGGACCACTGGTCTGACCCAGCAGGGCTCTTCTTGTGTTATGATATTTCTAGTTGTATGTCATATATATTCCTGTATATCCCATGTGCTTTTCTTCTTTTCCTGCTTATGTTCTTTTAGATATATGTTCATCATAAACTTACCACTGCAACATGACTTTTGATCTTCACAGCTATTAGTTCCTCATATTGTTAGGGATGGATTTTTATGCCTCCAGAAGTCAAACGAGACAAAGAGCAAACAGTCATGAAATCAGCTTTGGCTGACAAGGCTGAGAAAGCCTTTGCACATCCTCATCGACAACAGGAGGACCGATCCAGTAAAGACTGCCAAGTCTTCCATAATGCTTGCAGCTGGCAGGCTCATTGGGATGTAGAAGGCAGAACTGAAAGGGCTATTGAGCCCCTGAAAATTCCTCGATACAAAGAAATGTTAGCCTCTCATTAGAGAAGGCAAATACAAGCTGGGAGAGTGCATGTTTTCATAAGCTTTATGTGACAAACTAACATACAGGAGTAGCAGTGTGCAGCAGTGTATGTCAGCAAGATTTTGGGTTACAGGTGGACTGTAAGCTAAATATGAGCAGTCAGGGTGATACAGTAGCAAAAAAGGCTAATGTGGGACAGTCTCAGGGTGTATCAACAGAGGCGTTACAGCCAGATTGCAAGATGTCATAGTCCCACTGTACACCACATTGGTCACTGGTCAGAACTGTGTGCAGTTCAGAACAACTCACTTTGAAAAGGATGTGCACGGAATAAACAGGTGCAGAAGAAAGTGATGAGGATGATCGAGAGCTTGGAGGCCAAAGTCTGTGAGGAAAGGCTGAGGAACTAGGGAATGTTCAGTCTGGAGAAGAGGAGGCTGAGAGGGGACAGGATGGTTCTCTTTAAGTATTTGAAGGGCTGTCCCTTAGAAGAGGGCAGGGAGCTGTTGGCAGCAGAGGACAGGACTCACAATAATGTGTTTAAATTAAGGGTGGGAAGGTACCAGCTGGACATTAAGGGAAAAAAAAATACAGTAAGAGTTGTGCAACAGTGGCATCAGCTGCCTAGGGAGGTGATGAGCTCCCCATCACTGGCAGTGGATCCTGTATGGCCTGTACTCTATGATTCTAGGACATTTTATTTTGGAACTATAATGCAGGAGAAAGCTTCTTGGTACACCACCAACTCAAATAAGTCACCTTTGGCCCCCAAGACTGGCTTAATGCCCAAATAACATAGAAGTGAATTGGAGCACGAGGGTTGCCAGCTCCAGGTTGGGAAATTTTGGGGGATTGAGCGGTGCAGTCTGGGGGAGGGTGGAGTTTGGGGAGGGGAGGGATTTTAGCAGGGCTATGATGTTCTAGCTTCCACCTTCCAGATCTGCCATTTTCTCCAGGGGAACTGACCTTTGCAGTCTGGAAATCAGTTGTTATTACAGGAGAATGCCAGCTTTCGCCTGGAGATCAGCAGCCCTACTGAGCGCATCACTAGGGACAAGCAAAAGAACACCAACACTCCCTCACAGCATATTGTTTGTGTAAGCAATGGGAATCCTACTGAAGCAGCTAAGAAGGAATAATGTAAGAGGGGAACAGGAAACGTGGAAATGTTCTGTTCAGTTTTTCATGTGTTGCACACATTTGCTGGATGTGACACCATTTTTGAAATACAGCTGCCTCCTATGCACTATTTTGATTTAGATATATATATACTAGGAATAAGGCCCGTTGTGGAAATAAATACAACGGGCTCTAGAAAGAGGCTCTGGGAGAGTGCCCCGGCTTTGGGCACTCAGTGACAGTTTGCTGTGGCAATCTCAGCAGGGTATAATGACAGAGTCCACCATTTTCTCCAGAGGAACTGATCTTTGCTACCTGAAGAGCAGTAGTAATTTTGAGTGATCTCCAGCCCACCCCCAAGATTGGTAACAGTGGTTCCCCAGGAGGGAGTGGCTGGTTTGGAGGGTGGAGTCTATGGCATTGTACCTGTCTGAGGTCCCACCCCTCCTCAACACTCACCCTCTCCATGTTCGACCCCTCAGATTTCCAGGAATTTCCCAACCTGGAGTCGATAACCCTACCTCCCTCTCAGCCAACCATTGACCTACCTTTAGTTTTCCATCTCCTCTCCCCTCCCTCCTAGAGAGCACTTGTAATTTTGAGTGATCTCCAGCCCCCACCTGGAGATTGGCAACAATGGTTCCCCATCAGGGAATGGCTGGATTGGAGGGTGGAGTCTATGGCATTGTACCTGTCCGGGGTGCCACCCCTCCTCAAACCTCACCCTCTCCAGGCTCCATCCCTCAAATCTCCAGGAATTGCCCACCTGGAATTGCAACCTGATCAGGACTGGGCCCAATGAGGTTTTCTCCCAAAGGCCAACATAGGTGTGGAAAGGGCCTTTTACTGACAGAGGAGAAAGTACAGTATTAGGGAAATACCTGGAGATTTGGGGGGGTGGATCCTGTGGAGGGCAGCATTTGGGGTGTGTGTGGAAGGACTCAGCAGAGTATAATGCCATAGAGTCTACCCTCCAAAGCAACCATTTTCTCCTGGGGAACTGATCTCTGTCATCTGGAGGTCAATTGTAACAGTGGGAGATCTCCAGGTCCCACCTGGAGATTAACAGCCCTAGGGGAAAGTCAGCCGCACAGCGGGGAGTTAAAGAAAATGGTCTGATGGTTGCTGGCCCACCTCGTTAGCCAGCCAGCCATGCTGAAGCTAAGCAGGAGAGAGAGCCTTTTCCCATTTATTCTGACAGGAAAGTGGCCATTGGGAAGGGAGTTATGGGCGATGGAGGGGGCTATGCTTAAAGTCCTTTGTTTTTTACTCACAGAACCAAGCTTGGTTGCCTACCAACAGCCACTGAGTGGACAGTCCCTCACAGGAGTCGAGAGAACTGTCTTCCTCAGGAGAGAGAGCTGTCTGCCAGGGGGAGTGGGTGGGGAAGAGGAGCAGACCCAGCACCCGGCCAATGGCACGTGAGTACTCTTGAGTGGCGGCTGATGGGCCAATGGCTGAGGGAGGGCATTTTACAGCCAATGGGAGCACATGGAATCTTGCGAAACCAAAAGATAATTATTTATAAGGAGATATATATATATATATATATATATATATATATATATATATATATATATATATATATGTATATATATGTATATATACAGACACACACCAATTCAAACATTTTAAATAGCCTTCCATTATTCATTGTTGTTCCATTATTAATTTCACTATTCATCACCCCATACAAGTGAATGGGGGTGAATCAATTATGGAGTGAATCTGTCTGTCTGTCTTATCATATAAATGTTATATATATTTCATATAAGCAAAATTTATACATCTTTCAATATTATTTTGTGGGTCAATAAGATCAGTATTACATCTGCATTATATGTGTCTGTGGGTAATTGATTCAGCCCATAGATAGAAGATGAGGGATGATAGACAGACAGACAGGCGGGCAGGCAGACATAGACATAGATATATAATGGAGTGAATCAATTCATCCCTGAAATCATTCCTGAGTATTGCACTTAATCTTGGCTAACTGAGCTAGCTAAATGTGTATTTGTTTGTTAATGTATCACAACTGTTTATAAGCTCACATTTCTCCTCAATATGGGGCTTTGCACTGGGCAATAGTAAAGCACAGCAAACATAAACAAAGAATAATGCAAATGACCTTCAAAAGAGCTCAGTCTCACTAAAATTTTCCAAGAACAATGAGCTAGGAGCACATTCCACCCAATAGGGGCCACCACTGAGAGAGACAGAGAGCACCCTGCCACATCCCAATTTAACACCTGTCCCATGAAGAAGAAGAGATCGGATTTATTCCCTGCCCATCACTACCTGAAGGAGTCTCAGAAGAGCTTACAATCTCCTTTCCCTCCTCCGCACCCACGACAGAAACCCTGTGAGGTAGGTGGGGCTGAGAGAGATCTCTTGAGAACTGCCCTTGAGAGAACAGCTCTGAATGAACTTGTGACTTCCCCAGGGTCACACCAGCAGCTGCATGTGGAGTAAATGGGGAATCAATCCCAGTTCTCCCAGATTAGAGTCTGTGCTCTTAACCACTACACCAAACTGGTTCTCTGAAGGGATAACGAGCAGTGACTAATCAGCAGGGTGGACTTCCCACTCGGGAGTACAGAGACTGTGTTTTCATTACTGCTGTACAGCAGCATTTCACCTCCAGTAGCATTCATATCAAATCACAAACTAAACATACACATTTCTTTCCCCCCTTATTTTTCACAGCACAGTTCCTAACGGTGTGTGTTTACTTCTACTGTCTCTGCCTTCTGGAACACTTCACACTCTGACCATTTGAGCTCATTCATTCTTTGGAAGCAATGAAAACGGGAAAGGGAAATGTCTGTGTTCAGATCTCATTCCAGATATCTCAGTTTCCTCATCAAAGCAGCCAAAAGAAACATAACCTCATTTAATTAAATCACCTAGAGGACCAAGTCTAGCTCTTAGTGCTGTTCCACTTTCCATAAATTCAATGTTTGACTGGGGGGGGATATGATTCCCCCCCCATCCCCATTTTAAAATGCTTTCATGTATTTGCCACACTGAGAGATTTAAAGGCCTAAACTTCTGTAAGACCATTTGTAGTGAAACAAGAGATAAGAACACAATCACTTACACAGGATTTGGAATAGAAAATGTGCCACTGTGTCACAACTAGGGTGGCCAGCTCTGGGTTGGGAAATACCTGGAGATTTTGGGGGTAGAGCCTGAGGAGGGTGTGACATAGGGTGAGGAGGAACCTCAGAAGAGTATAATGCCATACAGTCCACCTTCCAAAGCTGCCATTTTCTCCAGGTGAACTGATCTCTGTCACCTGGAGATCAATTATAACCCCAAGAGAACTCCAGCCACCACCTGGAGGTTGGCAACTCTAGACAACCAACTGTCGGTGACCTCATGAAGTTCCACCTCAATGAGGTTCTCAAACAAGAGATGAGCCATTACCTTCCACTACATAGAAGCCCCAGTCTTCCTGGGTGGTCTCCCATCCAAGTACTGACTGTAGCCAATGTTGGCACCTTGTGAGGTAGGTGGGGCCAGGGAGAGTTCAGAGAGAACTGTGATTGGCCCAAGATCACCCAGAAGGCTTCGGGGGGGGAATCAAACCCAGTTCTCCAGATTAGAGTCCACCACTCTTAACTCCAACACCACACTGGCTTAGGAACTGGTGCGTGTGAGATCTCAGAATGAGTAATAAATACACACAGGAGCACTGTGCATCATTGTTTTACTGCACTGGCAAAAATCTGTGCATGGGTCACAATTGGATTAGTGGCCACTGTTCACTCCACCTGCCCCTCCAATAAACCTTTACTTAAAGATTCCATTTTCTTCTTCTTTTAAAGAGCTCTATTTGGTTCTGTACTGAGCCATATTTGGCTGGAGAGCCGTAGGCTGCAGTTTAGCACAAAATCTCTGCCCTCAACCCCTACTGAAATTAAACCTTAGTACTTATAAGCAAGAAAATGTCCCCCTTTCCCTCCTTTGTCAAACTGTCAATTGCAAGCTTCTTGGGCCAGGAACTCATCTTTTTTTTTTTTTTTTTTTTAAACCTATCTAATGCACCAGCCACACTGAGGGTGCGATCATACGTACTGGAAGCCGTGGCAGACATGCAATTCCCCCGTGAATTAAAGGGACGCGATCAGACAGACACATCTGTCTGGCGTCCCAGAGTCATAGGTGGGGTGCCGTTTCATGCCGCAGTAGCATGGTAAAAAGCTACTGCTGAAAACCTACTATTATTGGGAACTGCGGGCGTGCGGCAGGAAGTATGATCACGCAAACACGAGCCATTGCAGGCGGGGCAAACAGCCTCACTTTCTGCTCGCATTTTCTCCCTTCCATGTGACTGCAGCCTACATGTCCTATATAATGTGAATGGAGTAGAAAGCCGGGGTTTAAAGAGACTTTGAGTCCCTTTAAACCCCTGCTTTCCATTCCCTGAAAAACCCACAAAACAGCTAAGCAGTGTGGTGAGTGCTCTCTGATGCTCAGCTGCTTCAGGTTGTCTTGTGCAGTCCCTTGCACAAGACAGCCCGAAACAGCTGAGCAAGCTGCTCCCTGTTACTCAGATTTTTGGAGGACTTTATGAAAACCCCATTGAAAGGGACTGTGGTCCCTTTCAACAGGGTTTGCAGGGCCACAAAGCACAAACTGGTCAAGTTCACAAACAAACCTCCTGGTTCGGTTTGGTTCATGGTTCAATTCGTGGTTCAGTCATGAACCAAACCGAACCACATTTTCCTGGTTCATGCTCATCCCCAATCCAAGTCCTCTTACTTCAAAAGCATACATACAGGAGAAGTGTTCATCAAATACAGTGCTGGGCAAAAAGAGAGAAAGGAATGGGAACTAAGGGAATCTAGTAGACTAGATGAATCCCCAGGAATACGCTAAAGCTGATGCTTGCCTAAGTCTACCATGAACTAGATGCTTTTTATAGCTTTGCAAGGTCCAGAAAAACCCACCAGTTACTTGAGTAGTCAGTGTCACCCTAAAGCCCAAGAAGACATCTGGGGACCTTTTTAGTTAGAAGACTGAAGACCCAACTGGGTCACGGTAAGGACAGCCAATCCAGAGTCTCCTGATGCTGCAGCTCCCAAGAGCAAGTAGGACACCTGAAGTAACTATGTTTACCACCCCATCTTCAGCAGCATTGCACACTTGTAAAGTCTACTGAAGACAGTGGCCTTATGTATGTAGGTAAGTGCTGTCAAGACTCAACCAACTTATGGCAACCCCAGCTAGGGGCTTTCAATGCAAGTGAGGAGCAGAAGTAGTTTGCCTCTGCAGAAGCTTCCCTGATTAGCTTTTGAGATCTGATGAGAACGGGTGATACCATGCCAACTTCCCTCCCTGCAGTGGGCCTAGAAGGGTATAATTCTACTTAGGACGGTACCATTTGTCACTCTGTGAAACAAAAGCAAGCGGGTCATCCTCCTCCATTACACCCCCAGGAGAACATTACACTCTCACAGAACAACTTGCTGGTGGTCCCTGGCTCTAGAGATATATAGCTGTCCTCAACCAGGGCCAGGGCCTTTTCTGCCCTGGCCCCAACCTGTTGGAACTTTCTACCAAATAACATCAGGGCTCTATGGGATCTTAGGCAATTCTGCAGGGCCTATAAGGCAGAGATATCCACCTGGAATTTGGTTGAGGACAGCAATGGTTTACATTATGGCTGGCAACCCTACCTGGAGCCCTATTCCTTGTGGAGTTTCCTCCCTCCCCGTGCCTACGAAGCACTCATGGATCAGATATGGGAGGGAACCACACCATTTTCGCCATTTGCTTTCAACTATTGTATAACATGTTGGATATGGTTTCATGTTTTTACGGTTTTAAAATTTGTGCATCACCTAGAGCCCCACAATTGTGGGGACTGGGTGATTAATAAATGCAATGTAATAAATAAATAAAATATTCAGTACAATCATTGAGCTTTTGTATCAGTGCATGGTCCACAAAAAGCTGAGCAGTCAAAAATCAGTCCAGGGCATTCAGAAAAGAAAGAAACAACCACTGGTTACCTGGACTGAATTGTGACAAACTCCACGTGGTTTTAGAGGGTCTGGTGTCCATAAGCAGCCATGACAGGGGCAATGCTCTCAGAACTTACAAGCGTATATACCTGTTCTGAATGGTAATTTGGTGTCTTTTAGCCGAGCTGATCCTGCAGCGCTAATAGGAATAAAAAGCAGTCATTTGTATGTGTGTGTGTGTCATTAAAATCTTCTGAAGTTGACTCTAAGTGCACACAATGAGGAGATCTATGGAATTCACAAGCGTCTGTTTTTACATATCCCCTTTTAGACCAGAGCATACTTTCAGGTTCAGGGGGAAAAAATTGGCAGGGATTTGAAAGGAAATTTGTGCAGGTGTTCTCAGCCAGGCGCCTTCCATGAAGCTAGAGAAAATGACCAATATCAAGCATTAATTGAAAAGACGACTGAGGAGCACACCGGGAGATTTTTTAAAATATATTAGTTACCTTTAACTTCAGTGGCAGCGAAAGTCTTAGAAACTATTTTGGAAGATCAGATGAAGGAGTCCTTTGAAAAGCTCAGCTTGATTAAAAAAACAAAACCAGGGAAGACGGCCATGCCTTGCTCACATGATGGGCATCTTTTACTGATCTTTCTAAAGCTGGGCAATATAAGAAGAGGGAATTAAACTATTCGGAAAACATTAGGCCAGATTTCCAGTTAAAGTCTAATGTTAGAAGTCTAATTTAAATGGGGAGAAGAATGGGATTTGCCCAAGAGCTAATTTAAAAATTCCCAGATTCTAATAAATCTTCAGTTTTAAGTTCCTGAGAATAAACCCCATTGATTAACATGGGACTTGCTTCTGAGTAGAACCACCTAGGGACGCTTCCCCAAGAGGCCTAGTGACAAATCAGGAAATCCCAATTCTTTTCTCTGCCACAGACTCACTTGAGAGCCTTAGCCAAATCATCCTCTTTCATTCTTCCCATCTGCAATAGATGGAAAACGTTACCCACCTACACTATAGGATTGTTGTAAGGCTACTACATTTGTTTCTCTCCCTAGTGCATTTCTTTTAGCCTGTTTGTCATCTGTCTGGACCAAAGACACTCAGTCTCTCATTTTCAGGTGCTTAACCCACAGCCACTTGGGGTCCCTGGGGGTCTCACTGGGTCCTGGTCCTTTGTTGAGGCTTTTTAGCTTCTGTGTTTCCTTTTGAAAATGTATGCAAACATTCAGCAAATACTCCTGATGCAGCAACTTAAAAATTGCCTGTGCATTTATTCAATCATTCTTCCCCCCCCTTTTATTTAAATATATAGTGTAAGCATACGTGAGAGTATTGTCTGGTGTGCCGTGGGAAGAATTCCAATTTCATCCGTAACATATGAACAATTATAAAATAAAGTATTATTATTTCATAATAAAGTAATTATAAAATAATTTCTTTGTGTTTATTTGATTCCTATTCAAGAGAATTACTTTATATATAGTCAATATAGGCACAGAGTTAATTTTTTTTAACATTTTCTAATGGTGGTGTGCCTCATGATTTTTTTCATGAAAAAAGTGTGCCTTTGCACAAAAAGGTTGAAAAACACTGCACTAGCCCATCCAAATACAGGTTAGCCAATCAAAATATCAAAATAGTCAGTCTTCAACAAAGAAAATAGGTAGCTTAAAAAAAAAAAAACCTAGAAGAAGATGATATTGTAATTTGGGTTGTTCAGAATGCTATCCTGTTCAGACCAAAATTGCATTAGTGGAAAGCTGGTTGCCACAAAATTATTATAAGCTTTCTCAGAGTATGGTTGCATAGTGCCAGTGGTAACTTTTGCCATAACAAAATAAGACCAAACACGACTAAACCAAGTATCAATGTGGGGTGGCAAAGGATTTTCCCAATGGGCAGCAACCGTATTTCTTGCTGTAGAAAGTAAAATAAAGATTAGCTCATTATGCTCTTTATTTCCTACAGGGGTGTGTGTGTTGGTATTCCAACAAAAAAACCCTCAGGAAGGAAATTTAACTTTACACCTGTAATTAAAAGAATATTTTGGAGAACCTGTTTCCAAAAAGACACAATGATTGGGCAAGACTACCATATGTGGAGGAAGTCACCTGTCTGACCACATTTCCTAGTGCAACGAGGGGAATTCATCAAATCTATACTGTGGAGTTGAATTGGGAGTAAATACCAGCAGGTCGTGATTTTTATCATTTGAAATTTTACATTAAAGATTGGAGATCTAAAAGAATGAGATTCCCAACCATCTGGCTTAAGTCTATTTGAGAGATCGTGCCGCCAGTTCTTTTGGAAAGGGAACACTTCAGAACTGATGTTTGTCAATAAAATTTTATAAATCATAACAAAGAGTATTTGCTAAGCAGGAGTCACTCTCAAATCACAACAATGGCAAACAACAACAACACTTCTTCTTTTTAAAGTTTTTTATTAATTTAGGATAAACAGCAGTTTCTAAAACATTAAATGCTTGCTGGCTTCCCTCTCTGAGGTAATCCTACGACCAGACTTTCTTGCTCAGAGTCTTAAGAAAGAGTTCATTCCAACTGGAACAGGCCTTGACATTCTGACTTGAAGTCATGGAGGCCTCAACCTCTGCCTTCTCTGGTATAGCCACCAACCTATTAGGTAGGCCCTCCGAGACTGCCCCAGCATCTCCCTTCCCTCAGCCCCAATGGCCCCATTAGCCAATAAGGGCATAGTTGGTTAATCCTTGTTGCTAGCTGGCAACCAGATAAAAGCATCTTATTCTAGCTGGTCAAGGCCACCAGGTGCTTTCAATTAATGCTCAGCTCAAAGAGGCTGCAACTAACCTGTAAAAACTTACAGTTTGATCACAATGAATACAAGCCTTGAGATCCATACGTTCTGATCCTTACATCATCCAAAGAGCTCTGAATAGCCCAGAAGGTTCTTCCTCCCCATTTCATCCTCACAATAACTCTGTGGTAGATTGGGTGGAGGTAGGGACTAACCCCACTCTCTGAGGATGGAACTGCACAAGATGCCTGACATGTTGTGATGTGGAGGTATGACTGGAGCCTGAGAAATGAGGTGAAACCTCCTCCTCACAAAAAAACAAAGTTTCTGCTGGTGAAAGTATGTTGGAAGAGAAACCAGAAGCTCCTTCTGCCCCTTCATAGAGCTCCCTCACGCTGCTGAGCAAACAAGCACTTTTCAAGGAGAATTCCTCTGATGTAAGCCTGACTGAAGGTCTGGTCACATTACTGGGATATTTGGTTAGTACAGCAGCGTTTTGTCCAGTGTGATCCTGAGTGCAGTAAATAAATCTCCCAAGTATATTGCAAAAAAAGGTGAACTCACTTTTATTCAAGTAGATCCAGTTCACAGTCAGGCTGGCAGTAAAAGAAGCCTAATCTAAAGAGTACTTCCCGTATCACAAATGGCCAGCTTGTCCGGCATCATGTGTGTGGGAGTATGAGGGCATTGTATCTAAAGGCGAGGAAAGGCTGAAGGAGGAAAGTCATATGAGGAAAGGTTGAAGGAGGTGGGCATGTTTAGCCTTGAGAGAAAATGACTGAGAGGTGATATGATCACCTTCTTCAAGTACTTGAAGGGCTGCCATATAGAGGATGGAGTGGAGTTGTTTTCTGTTGCCCCAGAAGGTCGGACCAGAACCAATGGATTGAAATTAAATCAGAATTATTTTGGGCTAAACATTAGCCAACAGTTAGAGTGGTTCCTCACCGGAACAGGCCAGTTTGGTGTAGTGGTTAAGTGTGTGGACTCTAATCTGGGAGAACCGGGTTTGATTCCCCATTCCTCCACTTGCACCTGCTGGATGACCTTGGGCAAGCCATAGTTCTGGCACAGCTGTCCTTGAAAAAGAGCAGTTTCTGTCAAAGCTCTCTTAGCCCCACCTACCTCACAGGGTGTCTGTTGTGGGGAGGGGAAGGGAAAGGAGTTTGTAAGCCACTCTGAGACTCCTTTGGGTAGTGAAGAGCAGGGTATGAATCCAATCTCCTCCACCTCTTCTTCTTCTGGAGGTGGTGGGCTCTCCTTCTTTGGAGGTTTTCAAACAGAGACTGGATATCCATCTGACAGCAATACTGATTCTGTGAACTTAGGCAGATCATGAGAGTGAGGGCAGGAAGGGTTGCCTCAGTGCTTAGTTCTTGTGGCCCTTTCTTACACACCCAGGGAAATGCTGATTGCCACTTTGAGGTCAGGAAGCCATTTTCTCCAGGCCAGTTTGGCCGGGGATCCTGGAGACTTTTTTGTCATCTTCTGGGCATGACACAGGGGTCACTATGGGTGTGGAGGGAGAGGTATTTGTGAATTCCCTGCAGTGTGCAGAGAGTTGGACTAGATGACTCTGGAAGTCCCTTCCAGCTCTATGATTCTAGGAGGAAAGTGTTGTGAGGAGTGATGAACATTCAAAGCTCCCTTGTGCCAAATCAAACCACTGGTCCATCTGACCTAGGATTGTCTACTTGGACTTGCAGTTGCTGTTACCAGAGATTCCTTCAACTGAAGCTATGATGTCCATGGGATATTGAACATTGTGCTTTGTCACTCAAAACTGAACTCTCCCTAAAATCTAAAATAACTGAGCTCAGGCTGTCATACTTTGTTCACACTGTGAGAAGACAAGTGTCACTGGAAAAGACCATAATGCTAGGAAAAGAGGAAGACCCGACATGAGATGGATTGGCTCAACCAAAGAAGCCACGGACCTCAGTTTGCAAGACCTGAGCCAGGCTGTTAGTGATGGGATGCTTTGGAGGTCATTAATTCATAGGGTCGCTGTAGGCTGGAAGTGAATTGATTGCACTCAACGTATGCACACACTTTGCTACTGAGGTATAGCCCCCTTCTTCAGCTACCGTACCCGTCCCCTGGGAAAGGAAAGAAGAGGCATCAAGCTCTAGGCTCTGAAATATACAAGAAAGCTGTGATGAGTGACATGTTTGAACTTCTTTCCCTGACATTCTGCAGACATAATTTCCAGATGCATAGACCTTCAGGGCCTTGATAACACCAGATAAAGGGGGAAAAGATCTGTTTTTGGTTACTGCAGTCTGATATCATCATCATCATTATTAATAATAATAGTATCATTATTATTAGATTTATACCCCACCCTCCCCGTGAACGGGCTGAGGGTGGCTTTTCCAACAATATTAGTTGTTGTTCCAAAAACCCCATATGCTAAATGCATTTAAAACTGACTCTTTTGATCTAAATCACTCATGACCGGGGGTGGGGGGGAATGCCAATTCCACTTGTTCTCAGTAGGGTAAAGGAGTGTCCATTACGATAATGAGTAATATTTTTTTTGTGAAAGGGGGACAAATCCTGCTATTAACAGAAATAATCACAGAACTCAGTTGGGGGTGTGTGGACTAATATTTGAAGTGTCATTGTTCACCATTTCAAGTCACCAAAGTGTAGTTGGAAGTAATTACTTAGTGGCATCTGTTAATGTTTGCACAGCATTGTTTTATGTCCATAATTAATTTTTACGTCCTTCCTTACTACATTATTAAAGATGTTAAATAAACCGATAATTTACTTGATGTAAGTTATAGACTGCAATCTATAAAGCCATTGCCCTAGAAAAGAACTGGAATAGTCCCATCAAAGCTCCTGAGCCACGTCCAAGTCCAGGGTGGTACACAAGTTGCGATCCACAGCCGGTCACTTGTGGAACATGGATGTGGAAGGATCAAATCATGCAAGGCAATGGGAAATTTGTGGTTGGATCATCCAAGTGTTTAAAAAAGCTGAGGTCAGGTGTGCTGGGGGCATGATTTAGACTGGTTGTGCATAACCTTTAACTCTTCCCCATGTGATTTCAGTGGCACGTGTTCTCACATTCTTTTATTAAGTCAACAAGGAAAAAAGACAGGCAGATCATCTTTTGGTTGTCTTTTTTACACAGCAAATTACAGAGTGGGAAAGGGTCATTTTCTGTCAATGAAAGGAAGAGTTAAACAGCCTGTTTCCCCAGTCTTAACATACATCAACATCATGATGTGGCTGCTTTAAAACTAATTAATAGAAACACTGTATCCAAGCTATAAGAAGTTGTAGTTCTCCTCTGTTCTGTGCTTGTCAGATCTCACCTATAGTCCTATGTTCACTCTTCTGCTATATCCTTCTATTATAGCCTACCAGTAGTAGGCTCTACTCTTTAAGGAAGATGTTGACAAATTGGGATGAGTTGAGAGGAGAGAAACAAAAGAGGTTGTCGGTCTGAAAAGCAAGTCCTATGAGGAAATGTTGAAGGAACTGAGGCTCATTCTGCATCTAGCATTCGCTCCGCTGTTTTACCAAACCCATGTTGGAACAGAAATCCCCGTCTACATTGCATGCCACGTTCACTTTCTTTGATTGTAGGATTTTATGGTAGCCTCCACACCGCACAGCAGTTTCACTTCCTTTGATCTCTCAGATTTATGGTACTGTCTTCATAGATTTATGGCCGTTTTATGGCCATTCAGGGGTGACTCTGCAGTCAGCACGGCCTTGGCCTGTGTTATTTGAATGTGGGTTTTAAGCCACATCTTTTTCTGTTCCATTGTGGGTTTGGTAGAACAATGGAGCAAATGCTAGATGCGGAATGGGCCTGAGTATGGTTAGCCTGCAGAAGTTAGTACTAAGGTGGGGGGGAGCATAGCGGTCACACAGCTGCAGTCACACACACTAAATAATCCACTTTCAGTACACTTCCAAACTGGATTTTGCCAGTTCACACAGGCTGCAATCACACACACTACATAATCCTCTTTCAATCTGCTTTCAGTCCACTTTCAATGCACGTTCCATTTGGATTTTATTGTGTGAACTAGAAAAATCCAGTTGGAAAGTGGACTGAAAGTTGATTGAAAGTGGATTGTTTAGTGTGTAATTGCAGCCAGAGTAAAATCCAGTTGGAAAGTGCACTGAAAATAGATTCAAAGTGGGTCATTTAGTGTGTGTGATTGCAGCCTTCAATTACCTAAAGGCTTGTCACATTAGAAGAGAAAAAAAAAGGTTTGTTCCCGGTTGCTCCGGTGGGTAAGGCTAGATTTAACAGAAGTAAGTGACAGTAGGAAGATATATTTTGGTTGAACATCTCTTCCTAATGTTGAGGGAAAATTGACAATAGACCCAATGATCTAGGAGGGTAGCTGGGTGTTCCCTTGCTGAAGGTCTTCAAGCAGAGAAGAAGAAGAAGAAGAAGAAGAGGAGGAGGAGGAGGAGGAGGAGGAGGAGGAGGAGGAGGAGGAGGAGGAGATTGGATTTATACCCCACCCTTCACTGCCCAAAGACGTCTCAGAGCGGCTTACAAACTCCTTTCCCTTCCCCTCCCCACAACAGACACCCTGTGAGGTAGGTGGAGCTGAGAGAACTTCTGACAGAAACTGCTCTTTTTCAAGAACAGCTGTGCCAGAGCTTGTGACTGACCCAAGGTCACATCAGCAGCTGTGAGTGGAGGAGTGGGGAATCAAACCCGGTTCTCCCAGATAAGAGTCTGCGCACTTAACCACTACACCATACTGGCTCTTACACCAAACTGGCTTTCTCTCTATTGATCCATTCTGGATGTTTTAACTTTGGGTTTCTTGCATCATGCAGGGTTGGATATTTTGACCTATTATGCCCTTCTGGTTCTGTGATTCTGTGAAGTTCCATTTGTAATTTCCCCCACAAGTATTTCTTAAAGATTTTTTTTTTTTTTTTACATTACAAAGTAAAATACCACTCATCCGTTTAATTTTCTACCATTACCTACAGGGCCACGTAAATTGTAGAAATATTAGAAGTGGAAATTACCCAAACCTGGATAGCTCAGGCTAGCCTGATTTCATCAGATCTTGGTAGCTAAGCAGGGTTGGCCCCGGCCAGTGTTTCGATGGAAGACCTCCAAGGAATACCGGGGTTGTGACTCAGAGGCAGACAATGACAAATCACTTCTGAATGTCTCTTGCCTTGAAAATCCTATCGGGTCCTCATAAGTCAGTTGTGACTTGCACTTTCCCCTACTACCACCAGAGGTGGAAATTAACTTCTGTTTTCTGAACATACAGACTTTTATCTGTCTTTAGAGATTCCAAATCTGAGGACCGCCTTTATGGCAAAGCAAAACTTTTTGGACATGATTGAAAGAAGGTTCGTAAGACAATTCCACTTTTGGGGGGCCAAACTCAATGCTGCTGCCTCCAAGGGTCATACATATTTAACAAGTGATCTGCTGTATAATTTCACAGACAAATATAACTCTCTGCCTTGTGCCATTTTGGCAGCGAGGCATTTAGCCCCGTCAGCAGTCGTAAATTTCTAAACACCAGCTAGAGAGAACTGAATCCAATCTTTTATGTGCCTTGGGACACGTCCAAACCTTTCTGATTTTCCTCCACAATCCCACTGACTGGGAGCAGGTGTGCCTTAAAGTGATAAGAATTCATCAAGGCCCGATTGTTATCGTTTTGACTGCTCCTTCGTAACTTCTTCCTGTTGTGCACACCTGGCCCCAGAGGCCTCACATATTCTTTAGAGCGGGCAAGAGCCAACCGTGAAGTATATTCTTCCTTCCTTCCTTAAAAAAAAAAAAAAAAAAAGTATAACTGATAAAATGAAATTGTTGCATGAATGGCAAGTGGTGGATAGAACAATGGAACCAATCTCACACAAGAAGAGGAAAACCACCTGATTTAGTTAGCAGCCATACCTTTGGATATGTTTTGGAGCTGGGGATATAAGCCTCCAGGTGGGACCTGAAGATCTCCCAGAATTTCTGGTTCATTAGGTGGCCGGCTGCACAGCCGTACAGCCTAGGAACCGCCTTTGCTACCCAGTTAGGAAGGAGGGCCCAGGGCTGCAGTTATGCAGCCATGGCAAAGGGAGGGAGAGGTGTAGCCAGAAGTCTCTTGGACGGCCCCTTGCCTCCTCCCCATCAGTCTTCAGTGGTTCGTGGCCCACCCTCCTGCCCTAGTAGCTGTACAGCCATTTGCTGGTCGCCCCATTGGGAGCCGGGTAGGAATTTTTCGCCTCTACCTGAATTGGCTTGTTGGTAGAGGTGTTTTTGCCTACCCTGTACTGTGATAGTGGTGGATAATTGGCTTGGGTGTGGCTGTGGTAAATAGGTTATGGAGGGGATATGGAGGGGTTTTTGTTAATAATACCAATTGCGGTCTGGTGAGCACCTATTGATACCCCAACTGGGGCACGGGGGTCTTGTGAGTACAGCACTTGGGCCTTGCGGTAAGGGGTGGGGAAAGTGGACTGCCCCATGGGACCGTCCTGGATTTCTTCCCTTTGGATCTTGCGGTTCAGGGGAGGGAGTTTCAGGGTGACCTCCCATTTATGTTGGCCAGGCATAGGCTGCACTGGTTGGCTGATGCCTGGGGCATGGGTGCTTGCCCTACGTACCTGGCAGGAAGGGGTCTGGTTGACTCCTTGCCTTGGCCTGTCCATATTATAGTAATTTTGGCCCTGCCATGATTTTGTGTTATGTAATAGTTAATAAAGTGGCCCGTTAGTTAACCCAACAATGTTGTGTGTCTCTTCTTTCCGGCTTGGGGGGCAAACAACTCATCTCCAGACCACAGAGATGAGATCCCCTGGATGCTTTGGAGGGTGGACTGTATGGCATTGCTCCCCACTGAGGTCCTGGTCCTCCCCAGGCTCCATCCCTAAATCGCCAGGAGTTTCCCAACCTGGATCTGGCAACCCTACCCCCCACCAAAATCTCTGCCAGTGGACAGGGGGACCTGTGACAACCCTATTTGAAACTCAGAATAATGGGTAGAAGTATTCATTTACTCAGATCAAGGTGGGTAGCTATGTTGGTCTGAAGCAACAGAACAAAGTTAGAGTCCAATGGAGCTCGGGGTGCTGGGCTGGCTCAACAGGATCCCACCATCGTCGCCAGTGTTACATACTAGGTTCTGGGCACATTGCAGTGATCAGCTCTAGTTTATTTAGTGATTTCAGGAACCCTACAAGAACACCCAGCAAGGCTTGAGCCCTGCTTATAAAGCATGCAAACACTACACCCCAAACACACCCACCCCCCAGTATAGGCTATTTACATTACACTGCTCATCTATCTGCCAATTCCAAGATCCTGGTCAACTATTGTTCTTGGGGAGGAAACTCATCAAGTTCAAGGTCCACCTTCATGGATGGCTCAGGCTCAGTACATGACACCAACAAAGATTTATTCAAGGTGTGAGCTTTCATGCACACGCACACTTCATCAGATGATGAAATGGAATCACAGTTGTATGTATAGGAGTGGTTTGTTAAATTAGCATGCAAAATAGGGGTTGGGAGAGTATCTGTCCCCAAATCTCCAGGAATTTCTCAACCTGGATCTGGCAACACTACATCCCACCAGTTGGTAGGTGGGACTTGGCAACCTTACTTGAGGGAAATAGCACAGTGGAATAGAATGAGTGGTGATTGTCTCTCTGAAATCCAAGCTAAATTTCCTCAACCATATCATCACATGTTGGAGAGTTCTAGCTGGACTGTACCACTTGAGACCAAAGACCCATAAAAACGGCAGGGGAAAAGAATTCAGTTGGCTAGTTCGGTGTAGTGATTAAGTGAGTGGACTCTAATCTGGGAGAACCGGGTTTGATTCCCCACTCCTCCACTTGCACCTGGCTGGGTGACCTTGGGCAAGCTGTAGTTCTGATAAGAGCTGTTCTTGAAAAAGAGCAGTTTCTGTCAAGAGCTCTCTCAGCCCCACCTACCTCACAGGGTGCCTGATGTGGGGAGGGGAAGGGAGCTTGTAAACTGCTCTGAGACACCTTTGGGTGGTGAAGGGCAGGGTATAAATCCAATCTCTTCTTTCTCCTAATAGCAGAATTTCTATGCCCAGAGTGTGTGCCCAAAGGAAAAGTGTTTCTTTCTTTTTTTTTCTGTTTTCCCATCAGCCAACCGAAGTGATATCATTCCACAGGAGGTGACCCAGTTGATTCTTCCGCTCTTGCAGTCTAGCTGTCGGTTTTCAATAGATACTGCTTATCAAAAGGGCATTAGGTATTCAGAGGCACATCAAATACTTATGGTTATACATAAAGGGAGTCATTCAACGATAAGCGATTGTGTTGAGAACAGAAAGAGCCATGCTGTTGCAGAGCGCCTATTCATTTCGGTGGCGCTTGTGCATTACATTCTGTCGGTGCATTGTGGGTCAGATCAGCCTGCCTCCGTCCCTGCTGTTCCTCAGGGATTTCAAAACCCACCACCTGAGATGTCTGCCTCACCTTGCTTCACTGTGTGCTGAGAGAGAGAGGACATAGTTGGGATCAGATCAGAGGAGCCTGATATCCTGAAGAGAAATCAGCACTAATCTCAAGGCAGGAATGGAATGCAGGTGCAGGTTCAGTTTATGGCCTTTAGCCATAGGCCATTACAGTGACAGAACGATATAACAAAAACATCAGTATATTCTTCTAAAACCAGAAGAATTAAAAAAAAATAAGTTAGGACACAATAAAACATTATAGGGCTCATTTCCTGCAGGAGCACACAAGAATGGAGCTCCGGCAGTAAGGTGTATATGAAGCAAACCCCGCCCCCTTCTCCCAGCAACCCCCCTCACCTTTCCCAGCCCACTGGCCAACTCAGCAGAGCATTGACATGAACTGGCCCTCGAGCAGCCTGCCCAGGTTGCTCGTCCTCATGCTGGCCCTGGTGTGGCACCTCTGCAAGGTGGGCCTCGGTAACTCCTGTGAGGCCTGTGAAGAGCTTTGCCCCGGCCTCCTGCACCTCTACCCCGCCACCACCCTGACCCCCTACCTGCCCGAGGCCATGTGTGTCCTCCGTGCCACCCTTCTCGACCCACGAGCAGCCACGCACTTTCCTGTGGTTGCCAGCCATCCAAGACATTCCACTGGCACCTTTAAGACCAAGGTTTATTCAGGTACAAGCTCTCCCTCCTCTGTGAGGGCAGATCTGTGTGCTCCCCCCCCCAATAGCTGACAATCCAAAATCGTCAAGTGGAGCCTGAGTGGTGGGTGTTGCCTTCTGACACATTTCCGGTGATGTCAAGGGGTGTGGCATATGCAAATAAGTTATGCTAATGAGCTCCTGTACCTCTTTTTCTACAAAATGACCCCTGATTATAATAATTCCGGCTGAGTTCAGACAGGCATTTTGCCCCGCTATAGCCACTTTTCAGCTGCGTTTCCCAAGCAGATTAAAGAGGGCATTCACACAGGCACATCTGCCTGGTGTTCCCTACCCATAAGCAACCCGTACTGTTCTGCTTCGCTACCACGTTAAAAAGATACCTGACAAAAGTGGTAGCAAATCCTGGAGAGCGCCTTTATTCTGCATTATTCTGCTTCCCGGAAGTGTGAACGTGAAACCGAAAATCCGGGAGCAATCCGTCTTCTATAGTGTGTGCTGGGTGTTTCCGCAAATAAGGCAGCAGCGATCAGATTGGCTGCACTCCACTCTACCACCCAACGTGGTGCCAGCACAATGGGGTCCACCCTAAATCGGCCGGATGCACTTATGTGCATGAGTGCATATGCGCCCATGCACCCATACACACATAGAGGAAAAAGCCGTTTACAGCCCACCTCCGGGCCAGCAGTCTGAACACTCCCGCGTGCCTCCTCCCGGTATGCTCCCACATCTATCGGCCCCGTGTGACTGGGATAACCCAGAACAGTTTATTCCAGGGCTTTTTTGCTACGACTGGCTCCCACTGCAAACTGCCAGTCTGAACTCAGCTTCCATCTCTCCCATCCAAACTTAAAGAAGAACTAAAACTAAGGACACAATAAAGCATTATATTAATTCCATCTCTCTCATCCAGACTTCTGTTGGTAATCAAGCTAAGGTACTGCTACTATTTTATTCCAAATTTTCTCTGCTGTATGAAATCTTGGCCTCTACATCTGCTAGTAGAACCAGCATTTTTTCAGTTCCTGTTCTAGTACCTAAAGAGGCCAAGATTGGGTCTAGAAATTTCTTCCTAGGGGATTGGTAGAGTGGACAGAATAACAAGTAGTGGCACATCTTCTGGCATTGGATCTCCACGTGGGCAGAGACGCTGGGCAACAGGCATGTTGGTATAACGACCTTCAAGGCTCTGCGCACTTGTTTGGGTCTAACAGTGCTGAGGGCCTTCTTCATTGTGACCCCGACCTGGTGGAATGATTTGTCTGAGGAGACTCATGCCCTGTGGGGACTGTTCTGCATTCTGCAGTGCATGCAGAACAGAGTTAAACCACCAGGTATTCCACTAATGTGATTTTGGTGGACTCTACTATCAACGCTGTCAATTTTCTAAATGCCAAAAGTGTTACTTTGCTGTGTACCGAGTTTTGAACAGGATTTTGTTAAAATTATAGTTTTGTTATTGTTCAGCAGTTTGAGACCCGAGTGCCACATGATGGAAACGGAGATGACCACCGCATCCCTAGAGCTGGATTTGACTGGCTTTCGAGCAAGGGAAATCTTTACTATACTGTTATGTTGCTAGCAACCCAGAGCCCCATTCTGGGGGAGGGATAAAAATCCAGATAAATAAAAATCCAAATAAACAAACACTCTGGTCTTGATAGGTACATATCCCCCATTGTCCAGGGGTGTACAGTGTGAGACCCAAGACTGACCTGGGGCTCCAAAAAACTTGACTTTCCCTTGCCTTCCAAACAACCAGGACCTCAGTAAGTTTGTGGGTATTTACTGTAGAACAATAGAGGGCCATGTATGTATGTGTGTGTGATGCCAGTTTTACTATGCTCTTCCTCCAAGGTTCTCAGGTTACATCAGTCTCCCCTCCTTCATTTTACCAACACAACAAGCCTTGGAGGTAGGCTGGGCTTCAAGATCATCCAAGCGAATTTCATGGTAGAGTTGGATTTGACCTAACTACAAAGAAGGGGAAAGAAAACTCAGTCCTCCCAGGAAACAGATCAGCTAAATCAGAAGGTTAAGGGGAGGGGAGATATATATATATATATATATTAATTTCTAAAATCCATAAATGGATCCAAGAAAAAAAAATACAGTTTTAACAAATCTCTCTAAACACAGAATCATGGAATTATAGAGTTGGAAGGGACCTCCAGAGTCATTTAGTCTAATCCCCTGCACAATGCAGGAAATGCACAAATCACCTCCCCCCATGACCTCTGATCCATGCCCAGAAGATGGCAAAAAAAAAAAAAAAACCCTCACTTCCAGGAACCCCGGCCAAACTGGCCTGGAGAAAAATTGCTTCCTGACCCCAAAGTGGTGATCAGCATTTCCCTGGGCGTGTAAGAAAGGGCCACAAGAACTGCCCTCCCTCTCGTCATCTGTCTAAATTCACACATCACTTTAAAGATAATATCATCCAGAATGTAACCACTAAATAGGTACTCTATATAGCAATACAAAGAGCAGCTAACCACAAATGTGCCAGCAGGCATATTCCATAGCAATACAGACAAGGAAAAAAGTACTTAGACAAAATTGCCTTCCTCCGTTGTTACTCATCAACGCATAAGAAATTCTTAAATGTAATACATAAGAAATGCACATATAACCAAATGCACTGCCCTTACTTAAGAACAGTCCTGATCGGGCAAAACAATTGGAATCTACAACGATATGTTCAATTGGCTTGTTTCATGCAAAGTAGAGGAGGAACCATGTCTTCCACTGCAGTAGGACAAACTATATTTTAAAAAGAATTCCATGGGTTGCCCTAGGGATGCCAGCCGAAAGGTAGGACCTGGGGATCCCCTGGAATTACAGCTCATCTGTAGACTGCAGAGATCAGTTTCCTTGGAGGAAATGGATGCTTTGGAGGGTGGACTCTATGGCATTGTACCTCTCGGAGGTCCTGTCCTCCCCGGAATCCATCCTCAAATCTCCTGGGGTTTCTCAACCCTACTATCCCATCCCCCATTGGTGGCCAAGGGAGACTTGGCAACTCTAGGTTGCACACTGGAGATCCTAATCCCATGTTTAATTTTTAAAGTGAGGGGAAAAAAATACAACAGTCTTTGCTAGTGGCAGCTTGCAAGTTTAGGGTTAACGTATTTTGAAAAGCAAAGAAAAAGAGGCCATATTTTTGGACTGACTACTTCAAACAAGTGATCACTATGACAAATCTCATTTAAAATACCTTTACTGTTCAATACCCCTACTATCTAAAAAGAGGACATCTGGTAACCTTAGGCAAGTTGAAATAAAAGCACTTGTCCATTTAATTCTTTTTTTTTTCCTTTTTAACAAATATCCCCTTGCCAGATCAGCCGTGGTCCATGTGATGCTAACAGTGACCAATCGTGTTTTGTATGACGCTTCAATGCATGGAATGCCATAATCACCCTGTTGCATTGTTTGTTTGGAGCATCAACCCATCAGAAACATACTGCCCCTGACCCTGGAGGCTCTCTTGGGCTTGTCGCAGCTTCTATCTATCAATAGGTCTGTCCCCCAAGACAATACCTAATCCTTTTTCAACACCAACTGAGCCCAGGATCGTCACCACACGTGGCGTTAATGAATTACTTTGGTTTAATTCTGCATTGTGCAAATTTCTTCCTTTAATCTCTCCAGAGCATTTCCTCTTTCACGGAAAAGAAAAATCTACATTTCCCACCGTCCCCGTCCCCCCCATTTCACTTTGTGACCTTTGACCTCTTCTGTTCCAAGGGCATTTCAATTTCAGAACAGCAGCCACAACAGCAGCGGGAGGACTGGAGGTATTAGCAGCAGGTATTTTGCCAGAGTGGCTTTGAAGAATATTTCAGTAATGAAAGGGATAATTGGGGCTCCCTGCCTCTGCTGTAATTGAAAACCTAGCATTGCGCCATTTCCATTTAACTTTATTGCTTGAGTTCAAATCATTGTGCAGTTGAGAAAGCGGGACTGGAATAATCTAATGCTTTCGGTCTGGTCCCCCTCCCCTCCCTCTCTGACCATTCATTCCCCGGTTTGAAACACAGCACTATAGACTGAAACAGGGGCAGCAATAAGACACATTCTTTTATTGCAGTTCAAGAGAATCATAATTATCAATTCCATTCCTGGGCATTTGTGGCTCACCAAAACACTATTTGCTTATTATGGGGCCGGGCAATGAGATGATCCCCGCTGAAGTGGGAACCTAGTAATGGATTGACAACAATGATCCTAGCAATTGCCGATGACTCACAGTCTGACTGCCTTTTTATGCTACTCACAGCCAAAAGGATTAACCAGCTAACAATATGTTTGGGCCTTAGCTTGGGGACATAATGCTTTCATTATAGGCAGCAGACCCATTATGAGTTCACGGCCACCAACTGGCTTAGAGCCATCAATCTGGCACTGAATCCCAGAGAAGGTATGAGAGGTGGGGCCCACTGGGAAGTACATGGGTGTGAGGTGGCCACTTCAGGTCATAGTGCAGCAGAAATTTTAATGTACTGCACAGAAGGAGGAGGAGGAGGAGGAGGAGGAGGAGGAGGAGATTGGATTTATACCCATGCTCGCTTTGGTAGCACACATACTAAATTGGATTTATACCCTACCTTTCACAACCCGAAGGAGTCTCAGAGGGGCTTAAAAACTCCTTTCCCCTCCCCACAACAGACACCCTGTGAGGTAGGTGGGGCTGAGAGAGCTCTTTAGAGAACTGCCTTTTAGAGAACAGTTCTGAAATAATTTATGTCTGACCCCAGGTCACACCAGCAGCTCCATGTGGAGGAGTGGGGAATCAAACCTGGTTCTCCCAGATTAGAGTCCATGCTCTTAACTACTACACCAAACTGGCTCTCAAAAACAAAAAGAAAAGGATTGTACTTCCTTAGGAGGGGGTGCCAGTGTCCACATCTCCTGATTTGGCTACCATCAACATGAAACAGGTAGCCTGATCTCGTCACATCTTGGAAGCTAAGCAGGGTCAGCTCTGGTTAATATTTGGATGGGAGACCATCAAATAATACCAGTGTGACTATGCAGAGGCAGGCAGTGACAAACCACCTCTGAATGTCTCTTGCCTTGAAAACCCTATGGGATCGCCAAAAGTCAGCTGCAACTTGTCAACACTTTCCACCAACAACATGAGACAACTTGGGTGAGACAGAGTCTGAGTGCAAAGTGTGGAAATAGGCATAGACACAGAAATTATAGAATGGCAAGCACTCCAGTTTGATGTGGGAAATCCATTGGGCTCTGCCTTATCTATCTGCTGGCTGGGTCCTGTTGCCAGTAGAAACAAGCAAACAAACACAAAGCTGCACAATATAGCAGGTAGGGCCAGCTAGGACTGGTGGTGCACTCTGTAAGCTTGGTAGTGGAAGGACATAACCATGCATTGTCAATACTATGCTGATGGAGATGTGGCACACCAAAGGGCCTAGAGTCACTTAATGGGACAAGTACTCCCAGATTCTGTGATAAATTGCCATTCTGCAGCTTTGTTTCTAGATGGGTCTAGCATTTCTAGTAGCAATTTGGATTGAGCTATGGCAGAGATTGGCAACGTGCTGCCTGTGGGTACCAAGGGACCCACCCAAACTTTTCCTGGTGCCTGCCAAGTATTTTTAGAGAGTAGGCGGGGCCAAGTGGAACTCGGACTCAGCAGGGCCTTTGATTGGCTTAGCAGATTTTTTCTTTTTAAATTGCCTTAGCCAAAGTAGGCTGTGGCTGCAATCACACACACTAAATAACCCACTTTCAATGCACTCTCCAAGTGGATTTTATTGTGTGAACTGGCAAAATCCAATTCGAAAGCACATTGAAAGTGGATTATTTAGTATGTGTGATCGTAGCTTGTGTAAGTAAGAAAATACCTCTAAACAATATGTTCATTTTTAGGAGGTGTCCTGTGAAGAAGAGCTTCTGCCTGAAATGCTGAAGATTTCTGCATAACCTCAGTCCCCTGAAATGCTGTGGTTGGCGCCAATGCTCCCTCTAAGCTATGTGAGCAACAATTCTACTTTGTGAGCTACTGGCATTAAAGTTGTGAGTGAGCAATTTGGCTGCTGCATAACTTAGTTTGCTCTGGAGCCATCCTTCCTGAGCGAAGACAAAAACGTGTGAGCCGGTGGCTAAAAAACTGTGAGCTAGCTCACACTAATTCAGCTTAGAGGGAACACTGGTTGGCACTGCCTCCTGTGACAGCCATGTTGGTATTGTGCGTGCCACCCTGTGTCAGAATTCCAAAGGCACCCACAGGCTGAAAAATGTTGGGGACCCCCGAGATAGGGTTTACCTTTGCTCCATGTTTCCTCTTTCTTTAAGAAATGTCATTCTCAAATCATTGTTTCATTTTTTTCTCCTCTGTCTCATGCAAAAAGTCTATAAGGGGAGGAAAAAGAAACAGAAAAAGAGAGAGCTCCCCCTTTGGTAATTATATACTTTACTGTCAAGTCCTGGCTCCTCCAGGGTGGTTGCTTGAGAAGTTGGGGTTTCCAGGATATGATTTGGTAGCTGGTAGTGATAGAATGGCAGGCCTCAGATGTAGCTGGAGAGGGGGGTAAGTATCACCCTTGTCTCTCTCCCCAGCTCACACCCTCTCAGGGATTCTCTCTCGGCATCCTGCTTCCCCTTTGAGAGAGACACACTCTTCCTCCTTGGTCTGCTCAAGCCACCTGGCTTAAATCAGCTTCCCAATCTGCCCCCTTCCTTTCTCCCACCAATCCCCAACTTCCTTCAGAGGAGCGAGCAGGTGAGAGGGTTTTCAGCTGTACACCCTGAATGTGGCTCCCATGGGACCATCCTCAGCTCCCTTCTCTCAGCCTCGGGTGGAGCAGCCACTTGGCCCCACCCTTCTGCCTTTGTGGGCTTGGTTCTAGCCTTGTCCCTGGCTGGGTCCTGGCGCTGGATCTCCAGGATGCCCCACAACTTAAGCAGGGGCAGGGTCTGTCTTCTCTCCTCTTCCCATCAGGGTCACGGGGTCATCTGTGGCTCTAACAGGCCCTTGTCGCCTGTGCCTCCTGGGTTGACGGGGGTTACGGCATGAGTACCAGCACAGTCCGGGGTGGTGGGCTCTGGACATCTACTTACATTTGTCATGGAGAAAATGGGAAGTAACTTCTTCATATTCTTTGTATTTTTTCTCTCATCTCTTTTTCTTTCTTTGTTTCCTTTAACTTTGTATTTCTTTTCTAACATCTGTTGTAAAAATTCTTAATAAAAATCATTTTAAGAGAGAGAAATGTCACTCCCCTACCTATGCCATGCAGCTGAGATTGGATTTACATCCATTCTAGGCATCACTAAGTGTCACGCAACCCAACCAATTACAAAGAGGCAAGAGCTAGATTCAAGTTCGGTTGCACCTTACAGACCAATAAGCTTTACAGGGTTTTTGTTTGTTTGTTTGTTTGTTTTTTTGAGAAATCGAAGCTCCTTTAATCTCTAAGTTGCTGCTAGGTTCAAATCTAGCTCTTCTACTGGAGAGCAACGTGGCTACCAAAAAAAAAAAAAAGCCTCCATGAGACAAGTCTGACAGGTAGTATCTTCTGATCCTGCCCTCCCACTGCATACTCTAAAGCTGGGAAGGAATAGCTAGTTGCCTTTGAGGGGATGGGAAAGAATTTATGGGCATGCAGAATACACACATAAATAAACTGTAGGGGGGGAAACAGTGCAGAGGGAAGGAGTGTGACTGTGAACTCAATCCTTAAGGCTTGACTCCTTGGATTCTCTGGAGCAGGATGTCAGTGAAGAAAGGGCCTATAACTCATCAAGTCTTTGATATGCAAACCAAAATGGTTCCTGCAGTCAATTTTTTAGAAGTTGTTTTTATCAGCTGAAGAGTCCTGCCTACCTGTTCTGGGACCTTGTTCTAATGTATCTCCTTCTAATATTAATTACCCTGCAGAGAATGAACAACAACAAAAAAAACACCAAAAAACCCTTCTATTTGGTAAACCCTTAGAACACGTGACATGGCCCTTCTGTTCTTTTCTTTGGACTTTGTGTGTTATGCCTGCTGGATACCAACCTATGGTCTGTTGTGCACATACGTTTTACTGCAGTAAGCCTTTAATCTTAACTATGGTTTCTGTGCCCACCTTACACACTATTCTCCCCCCTACCCCCGGTATATTTGTTCTGCAGCTACATTTTTTTTCAAATGCACTTTTGTAAACTGGGGTGGAATGTTACTTATGATGTGTGGGGGTGGCATCCAAAGGGTTTTTTTTTTTTTAAATGCAATTGCCTTATCGCAACTGTGCAGTAGTGTCCAGAAAGCACCTTCCATTTAAATCCTTGCAGTTCCAGTTTTGCACATGTATTTTAGTGTTAGTTTGTTGAATGAAAAGGAACAGAAAGGAATGCAGGAAAAGTGAAAATCCACTGTTGAAACTGACCAGACTTTTTCTGAAACTGATGAACAGCTGTGAATCACTGTTTTCCATATTGCTGAGCACCAGGGGATTCTCTGGTGTGTTATTGGCCACTGTGAAAAATGTGAACATTACATGATCTCATAACATGAGGGAACATGTTGAGTGTACAGAACCCACTGACACTGGCACTGCAAGCTGTGATCATTGGCTCTGTGCACACACCTGTACAAAGTCAGCTGCAACTCCACAACTTTTGCACTGGGCTGCAATTTGTAAGGGGAGGGAGTCCACTGGCAGAAACTCTGAAAAGCTTTTTTAGTCTTGTGCCACTAAATTGAAAAAAAATATATGGTTTTTTTTGCTGATGCCCTGGTGCAGTTGCATAGTAACACTAATTTCCTGATCTTCCTTGCAAATTTGCATTATTTTCTCTTTGTGAATTTGATCCTGCACACGGGTCATGATCTTGGCAGTTTTTTAAAGCCTAGCCTGTGTGGATTGCACTCTTCCTCCAAATGGCTTGGTCCCAAGTTGTTACCCAAATAGTCTCCTAATTAATTGGATAGATTAGCTTTAAAGGAGAAAAGGAGAGAGGGGGTAACTGGGATTCTCTACCTATGTATATGTGGATATTTCTCTTAGAGAACTCTTAAAATAAACCAATCAGATGTTCAACTGGAAAGGGTTTTATTGAAAAAGGAATAAAAGGGCAAAGCACACATACAAACACACAGAAAACACACAAGCTAGCTAAAAGGAGATCAGGGAGGAGAGGGGAGAAAGCAGCTTCAGGGAGGCTGTAATTATCAGTCCTGAAGGAAGAGGTCCATGGAGGCAGCAGCAAAATGACCAATGTTTTCAGGTGCACAAGAGAGAAGGCCCACACACAAACAAATATTGACAGTCGTGTAATCCAGATATAAGGTAAAATGCTGCCTGGGACAGTCTGATGTGTTTGCTCCCAAAACAATAATTTGATGCAGTTTTTGGAGGTGAACAATGATTTGGGAGAAACTTAATAGGTTTATCTAAGATGGACTATAGGTGCTAATGGTGCTTGATGACCCTCTAAGTACCACACAGGAAAAGCTACTAGGTTTGGTGAATAGTATTAACTGTTGCTAAATTAAGGATAAATGGATAAGGGGGATGTGAGGCTGCTCATTGATGAGATTAATCAGCAGTTTCTTGGGAGACCTATTGTCCTAAATTAGGCATCTCTCTGGGGCAAGGAGAAGGCTATTAGTCAGTCAGCTGCTCTGACTCCTTTTCACAGATATTTTCCCAGGCTGGTCTCTGGGTGGCATCCATTTTGTGTCATTTTGGGTGAGGCAGTGTCTTACATTTATAATTTTTGAGGTGCTATTGTATGAAGGATGTTTCTCTAACTGCTAAACTGCCCTTCTGTAGGAGGAGGGATCTGACCACTAACATATTGATTCTTAAGTTTGGCCATTTGCAGAAGGTCCAGGTGGCTTTAACATTCGATTTCCAGAGAGGGCTAAAATTGTTCTCCCCGAAAACTTTGATCACTAAAGCATGAAATGGAAAAATGTTTTCAAAGCTTTAAGCTTCCCATCCCAGTGAGTGTCACTCTTTACATTTCATGCCAATTTCATTCTGTGCTGAGGATCCCCCTTTATTTTGTTTGCATGTAGCACTAAACTCTTTTTTTTTTTTTTTTTGCACTGGGGACTCTGCCATTTGCTTCATCTCCAGTCCCCCTTTCAAGTCAATACCAGCAGGGAACTAAACCTTGTACAGCTCCTTTTAAACTTTCCCCTTAAAAAATAAATTTAAAAACAAGGAGGAAATGGAGCTTGTGCACTGATGAAGGGGGGATGATAGCGGAAGGTGCAGAGTGGGCTGAACAACCTTGATGTGGGTGGGGAGTAACCTTCGAAGAGCAACAAAAGGGTGGAGGAGAAATCCAAGGGAATCTGTACATTTTTGAATTACCTTCATCCTAGAAGCAAAATAAGGGGGAAATCCACACAAAAACACTCTCAGAAAACCTGGAGAAAGTGAACTGAGTGCTGAAGGGAGGAAAATCAGTGCAGAATGACAAACAGAATCCAGTGGATGTGCACAGTGAAAGTGAGGGAAAACACTCGTGCATGATAGTCCTATATCTCGGCAATGAATTTATTAGCATTATTCAACCCATCAGAGTGGAATTTGAGAATCCATCTCAGCAGGCAGTCATATGAAGAGGTTAAAAGGCCCCTGACCTGTCACCCCTTTGAACACCTGCATTTGGAGACCAATCACTTCTGAAAGGCGGCTGCCAGCACATAGGACAAAATAAGACTTTTCATCTCTCTAAATGAGGCCAGAATGGATGTCTTCTGGCAGAATAATTGAGCTGCCGGCAAATTGCCAGCCACTCAGGGTGCTCTAACTTCAATATGTTTGGCAGGCTGTTTGTTAGGCCAGAATCTGAATGACAAGCAGGGTATCGCAGCCATTTGCTCCTTCTCTGCAGGACTCTGGCTGGACCAACACAGCTAAGTCATGAGCATCAGTGTGGATCTCAACTGTAGATGCTGCAGCTAAATGTGGCACTCTCATCACATTATTAAAGGCAATGACAATTCACCTAGATCTGGCACAAGATTCACTTGCCCAAAAAAACCTAGCTGAGGCATATTGAACTGTTTAAAGAAATCCCAGTGCTTTTCATAGTGTCTGGGTACCACCCATTTCATGTACTCATAGAATTGAAGAGCTGGAAGGGGCCACACAGGCCATCTAGTCCAACCCCCTGCTCAGTGCAGAATCTTCTTAAAAGCATCTCTGGCAAGTGTTTGTCTGGATGCTGCCTGAAGACTGCCACAGTTGTGATCACACACACTAAATAATCCACTTTCAATCCTCTTTTCAACTGGATTTTTCCAGCTGGCACAGGCCACTTCCGCACTGTGATTTCTACCACTCGTTTTTCCCTATTGTTTTGCCCCCCCCTTCACATGTGTTTTGCTCCATCTGGAACTACAAGAGAGAGTAAAACACATTGGGGGGATGATGACGACACTGAAGCAATAGGGACAAACGAGTGAGCTATTTAGTGTGTGTGACTGCAGACGGTGAGAGGGAAGCTCACCACCTTCATAGGCACTGCTGAAAAGCCCTGAGTATAATTTCCTTCCCCCCCAATATCCAGCCAGTATCCTTCCACCCATAATTTAAACCCATTCTTGTGAGTCCTATGCTAAGGGACAGCCCTTCAAAGACTTAAAGAGAGCCATCATGTCCCCCCTCACCTCCTCTTCTCCAGACTAAACATCCCCAAGCCCCTCAGCCTTTCCTCGTAGGACTTGGTCTCCAGGTCCCCGATCGTCCTCGTCACTCTCTTCTACACCCACTCCATTCTGTCCACAGCCTTGTTGGAGTTAGGCCTCCAGACACAAGATCTCACTACTATCACAGAGTTGTTTAGCAAGAAAAATCCATGTTATTATTCATTGCTAATCTAATGCTGTCACCAATATGAGACAGGTAGAACATACTTCAATGTGAGCGGATTGTGAAGAAATGAAGAATTGATCTGTTTGTTCTTTGTTTGGGTAACCTCTAAAGTAAATTTGTCCTTTTTATTTTCTGAGGCATTTGTGCCGAAATTCCTTTTTATTAATTGAAGACCGATCAAACCTTTCTTCCAGAGGAGCTCAGTGGGAAACTCTCCAGGCAAGGAAGGTCATATTGGCAATGAAATTTATTTACGTTTCCCTGCATTGGTGTGATCTTCATGCCAGGTAGGTAGGAAGACAAGCAAGGCAGTGGTGCATACTGGCTAAAATGCTATTTAAGGATTGGGAAGAAGGAGGAGGAGGAGATTGGATTTATACCCTGCCCTTCACTACCTGAAGGAGTCTCAGAGCAGTTTACAATCTCCTTTCCCTTCCCCTCCCCACAACAGACACCCTGTGAGGTAGGTGGGGCTGAGAGAGCTCTTTCGAGAACTGTCCTTGAGAGAACTTGTGACTGACTCAAGGTCACACCAGCAGCTGCATATGGAGAAGTGGAGAATCAAACCTGGTTTTCCCAGATGAGAGCCCACACTCTTAACCCCTACACTAAACTGGCTTTTCAAAGCCAACTTGCCATGACATTCACTGGCTGATCTCGGGTCAGACATCTCTCAGCCTAACTTACCTCATAAGGATGTTGTGAGGATAAAATGGAGGGTGAGGGGTATACCATCCCAATTCCTGCAAGGGCAGGAAGCGTGGGATAAAAGAATTGACAAATATATAGAAGAATTGATCATAGTTCCTTCCAAGACCATGCTAATGCCCTTTCTATGCTTAGTTTAAAGGGCAATAGCAACAACAACAAAGTAATTTGGTCATCTTTAGGGTTTTTGTTTTTTAAATAGAGGCCTCTACATGACTATGGAAATGTCTTCAGACAATGCTGGCTCTTCGGAGATGAGCACCGCCCCTAGAGTCGGATTTGACTAGCTTTCGATCAAGGGAAACCTTTACATATTTAATGTAAAGGTTCCTTTGCTCAAAGGCCAGTCAAATCCGACTCTAGGGTTGTGGTGCTCATCTCCATTTCAAAGCCGAAGAGCCAGCGAAGTCCAAAGACATTTCTGTGGTCATGTGGCCGGCATGACTAGATGCCAAGGTGCACGGAATGCTGTTACCTTCCCACCAAAGTGGTACCTATTTGTCTACTTGCAATTTCTTGCTTTCGAACTGCTAGGTTGGCAGGAGATGGAACTAGAGATGGGAGCTCACTCCATCATGCGGCACGCTCAGGTCTCAAACTGCTGAACTACTGACCTTCCACAGCCTGTAGTTCAGCGTCTTATCCACTTGAGCCACCACAGCTTTACATATTTGCCCCCCCCCCAATTGTAGCTTATTTTGCTTGTGCATAAACCCTGCTCTCCCTGGGAACTTGCAGACTCAACACACCCGTGGGAGAATGCAGTACCCAGGAGACTCGATTCAGAAAAACAGACTTGATTCTGGAAACAGAGTTGCTTGTGTGGTTGTGAGCATTTTGTGTGTTACCGTATGATATTGTACCTGTCATTTGCCACCAGACAACGGTCCCTCATTTAGCCAATTAGGTTTAAAAAGTTCAGATTGTTAGACCCCCCCTCCCTCAGTATTGCTGGGTCCCAGTGTTAAATAAACAATGGTAAAACTTTTGTGATCAAAACACTGCTGGGTCAAGAGTTAAGCAGTTTGCTTTGGCATCCCAATCGAAAGTATATTTGTTTGCACAGCATTTCAGTAGAATTCACTTCCAAATAAGGGGTAAGGATTACAGTCTAAAGTGTGTGTGTGTGGGGATCGATTCAATTGAACTCTCAATCAATCAATTTAGGGCCGTTTAATGAGAAGGACATGTAATAACAGAGTTGAGTCCTTCAAAGGGGTTCCCATCTCAAGTGTAATAGAGAATTCGCCAGCTTGGAATTTTTTTCCCCTATCTGTGTATTAGGTACGAGATGTAAACCTTCTGAATGAATTATGCAGCTGTCTAGTTTAGGAATTCCATTGAAGGAGTAACTAAATTCAACTCCTTTCAACATGGGGGAATTAATTGGGCATCTACTGTTTATCTGGCCTTGGGGCTGAAAATTCCTATCCAAGAACTGAGGCTGCCCTCTGATTGCCCTTCAAGATGGACAAAGATGCTCTTTTAGCCTTTCATCTTGTTTCTATATGCTGTTATTGTGAATAGATTTGTTCTGCTTGTCCTCCATGCTGTCACTGATGGTTGGTTGGTTTGTTATCCGATGCGTATGGATTTATACGCATACCATACTATCAAGTATAACAGATTTACTCAAAGACAAATGACACTGAAAAAAATGTTCCAAGCATGGAGCAGCTTCCTGAGATTGCAACTGTTGTGGTCAGTAAAGTGGGGGGGGGCGAAGGGGGTATTAACACTCTGAGTGGAGTATTAACATGACCTTCGATGGGGCTCCGTTGGTGCCTGCACCGGAGGTTAGGAGCTTGGGAGTGCTCTTGGATGCCTCCTTAACAATGGAGGCCCAGGTAGCAGCCACTGCCAAGTCTGCCGTTTACCATCTTCGGCTGATCAGGCAGTTGGTTCCCTTCCTTAAATACAATGGCTTGGCAACAGTGATCCACGCGATGGTCTCCTTGAGACTAGACTACTGTAATGCTCTCTACATGGGGCTGCCCTTGTCACTAATCCAGAAGCTACAGCTAGTGCAGAATGCTGCAGCCAGGCTTTTAATGGGCCTCCCAATGCGGGAGCACATTCAGCCTGTGCTGAAGGCATTGCACTGGCTACCAATAGCATTCTGAATTCGCTTCAAGGTGCTGGTTCTTACCTTTAAAGACCTTTATGATCAGGGACCTACATACCTGAAAGACCGCCTTTTCCCACATATTCCCCAGAGAGTACTGTGATCAGAGTCCCAACATCAATTGCCCCCCCACTCCCGGAGCCAAGGATGCCAGGCTGGCTATAACCAGGGCCAGGGCTTTCTTGGTGGTGGCTCCTCTCTGGTGGAATGAGCTCCCAGAAGAGATCATGCACTTCCACAGGGCCTGCAAGATGGAGCTCTTCCACCCTGCTCCCTGAAGCTACCAGAACAGACTGTGCCGGCTACACAAAAGTTAGATCTAGGGGCTGACCACTAGGATGGAATACTGAAGGTCGAGCACCATCATTTAATAATCTATTAGTGTTGTTAATGTTAGCACCTTTTAATGTTGGAATGTTTTATATGGTTTTAGGACTATTTAAATTGCTTGCTCATGTGTTTTTTTATTCTTTTCTGTAAGCCACTGTGAGCCGGCCTCGGCTGGGAGGGCGGGGTATGAATCCGATAATAAATAAGTACATAAAAATAAAGAATAGAGGGAAATATAGAGGTGGTAAGTTGACAGAGAAGGGAAGGGGTAGATTGATGGAGAAGAGGGGCAAAATGGGATAGGTTGACAGAGAAGGGGAAGGGTAGATGGACAGAGAGGGGGTGGGAGGGCAAAAGAGATGCGGGTAGGTTGACAGATGAGGGGAGAAAGAGGGGGGATTGTCAGGGAGGAGAAAGAGAGGTGGGGAAGATTGACTGAAGGGGAGTGAGTGAGAAGAGAGGAAGATTGTTAGAGAAGGGGGAAGAGAGAAGGAAGCAAAGGGGGAGAGGGATGTACCCTCCTCACAAGTTTCTTGTGGGTCCCAACTTGCTAAACATAAAGCACTCAAAGTATGTACATGGCTAAATACTACAGTGTTCACCAAAGTGAACTAAATGATTAAAAATGAGAAATGGTTTCAGAATCAACAGAGGTGCAAGTAGAGGGAGCAATATGTGCTTTACCCCAGACCTCCTGTCAGCTGTTATAGTAATGGAAGGACTTTGGAATTAATCCCAATTTCCTTTGGTATCAACAGAAGGAGGGGAAAAAAATCCTGACCTATTGATTCCATGTAAGCTTTAAAAAAAGATCAGCTGGCTATTGAATCAGGTCCTGAACTAAGTTAAACTGCTGCAATTCAATGGTTGTTTAATAGAGCTATGGCAGTTTTTTTTTTTTTTTAGTAAATACAGTTTATTATTGGATATATCACATGTTCATACATTTTCAACCAACCTACATATCCATTTTTCTAATTTCCCTTCTCCCCCCCCCAAACAAGGCTTCCCGCACTGCTCCAACCCCATTAATATCTCTCTTGTTCTGTTACAATTACTTCTAAACTTATTTTCTCTTACAAACGGTAACAATTCAAAAATCTAATTCTGTTTCATTTTCTTCTTAATAACTATCAAAACAAATCAAACCGGCCGGAGTAAAATGGCGAATTGACACACTTTGTGAGTTGTGCAGAGTGTACTGCGGTATCTGACGACAGTCTGGGCTTTATTTGGCCCAGCGCAGCACTCCCCAGGCGGGGGGGTGGCAAGCAAGCAGCCAAGCCTGAGGGGGAGTTGAGATCGGTGTGGATAAGCTTCGGAGGAAGCTTGTTTACACTTTGATCTCCTTCCGTGAAGAGGGCAGTTGCAAATCAGCACTACAGATACCAGCTGGGCTGAGAATTCAGCATAAATTCGTCATCTACCGACCTCTTTAACATCAAGCTTAACATCGATTACAGAAGAAGCACCGCGAAACCCCGAGATTACAAGCAAGGTAACAAACGAATAAGCGCTTACCGGTTTAAAGAAGAATGCGAAATTGAAACGTACGGATAAACGTAGAAACCTTTAATGAACTATTCCGCTTGATTTAAAAGTAAAATGAAAGCTTTCCTTTAGAGAAAACGGCTGAAAAGTGACTTTGTTTTGCATTCCTGTGGTCAATCAAGTCTAAACTATACGTAGCAGAAACGAAACTAACTGTGACTCTATAATACAGGAAGTAGGCTAGAGTGGACGTTTTAGAGGTTGCTGTGCCGGAAACAGACGGACGTTTGATTGTGTGACACCACCTTTACCGGAAGTTGGATTACAGAGACGGACAGATAAACAGGAAGTTTGGAAGGAACCTACTCTAGCCGGAAAATCATAGAGAAATTGCGCCCGACATTTTGAGGAGGACTAAATTTTAAAAAGTTATTTTTAAGCCGAAAAAGCGTTGATACAAGTTATAAAGGCGGCGATTTGGCCTGAAAATTGCTAATACAAAGATTGATTAGTACTGAAGTCGCTTCCAAAATGGATTTGAGGTCAAGACCTAGAGCTGCTTCATCACCTAGTCCAAGAATGACTGCAAAGGAAAAAAAGAGTGGCAAGCGGCGATGGAAGCGATGGAAAAACGGATGACCGAAGTGGTGCAGAATCTTGGAAAACAAATAGAATCACAGCTACAACAACAATTGCAACAACAGCTGCAAATACAACTGGAGCAAATAGAACAAGTGCAAGTCCAAGTACAGAAAAAAATATGGAAGAACTGAAAGAACTGGTACTAACAGAAGTGTCAGGGATTAAAAAAGATACAGAAGAAGTCAAGAAAGAGGTCAAAAGTCTGGTGACAAAATCTGAAGAAATGGAACAGAAGGTTAAAAAATCCCTGTTAGAAAATACAAGGCTGGAGTCTATGATGGAATATAGAGCTACTCAGAATCATCTGAGACTGAGAGGGATAGAAGAGGAGGAAGATCAAGACTTACGAGCTCTAGTAATAAATGCATTGACAACTTATGTAGGGGAAGATGTTGGAGATTTGGATCCAGACTTTGACTTGATATACAGAGTAAATTCAGCTTATGCCAAGAGAAAGCAATTACCCAGAGATGTGATTGTTCAATTTGTGACAACAAAAATGAAGGAAGATGTTTTCAAGAAACAATTCACACAACCGTTGGAAATTAATGGAAAAAAAATAATAATCTTGAGAGAAATTCCGAGATCGATCCTACAAGACAGAAAGAAATTCAAGAAACTGACAGACAGACTAAAAGAAATGAATATAAGGTTCAGATGGGAGATTCCATATGGTCTTACATTCGTGTACAATTCGGTGAGATCTACTCTTAAATCTGAAGGAGACTTATACAGATTTAAAGAGAACAATTTTGATGACTTTAAAGATATTTAACTCAACACAATTATGGATTACAAATTTTTATCTTGGAATGTAAACGGACTAAATTCACCAAGTAAAAGAAGATTAGTGAATCATTGGCTGGAGAAACAAAAATGCAATATAATTTGTTTACAAGAAACACATATAAGAAAACAAGACAATAAATACTTGATTAATAAAAAATTGGGAGAAGAATTTCATTCCTCAGCAACTAATAAGAAAAAAGGAACAGTGATTTATGTTTCAAAAGAATTGGATCCTAAAAAAATCTTCTCAGATAATGAAGGAAGATATGTTGGCGTGGAAATATTGATGAATAGAAAAAAGACATTGCTTGTAAATATATATGCACCCAATGGTGCAAAAGAGACTTTCTTCAATGATTTGACTAAAGAGTTGGACTGTTTAAATTATGATCAAATAGTCCTAGCTGGAGACTTTAATGGCACAGTGAATAATATATTGGACAGAAAATCCAAAGTAAGTGGAGAGACAAGTGGAAAGTTACCAAAAACTTTTTTCAATTGATGAAGCAAGAGAAACTGGAAGACGTCTGGAGGAAGTGGAATCCCAAGACTAAGGATTATACTTTTTACTCTAATAGACATAATTCCTTCTCTCGAATTGACATGATTTGGATGTCAGAGGAGATGGCGCAAAAAACTTATAAAATACAAATCTTACCGAAAATTAATTCTGATCATAATCCCTTACTTTGGATATCTAAAGAAAAAACTAAACAACTATATTGGAGAATTAATGAGGACTTATTAGATCAAAAACTAATCAATGAAACTTTAAAAAAAGAAACGAAAAGTTTTTTTGAATTGAATTTGAATAAAGGTACGGATATACAAGTTGTATGGGATGCGTACAAAGCGGTAATGAGAGGTATGCTTATCTCTCTGAACTCCAAGGACAAAAAGCAAAAGATCCAACAACAGAAAGACCTTCATGAAAAAATTCGACAAAAAGAAAAGGAATTAAAGAAAAGACCAGGGAAGAAGAAGATTATTAAAGAGATCCACTTTCTGCAAGATCAGCTGAATGTTTTATTAAACAGAGAATTATATTGGAATTTGAAGAAATTACAGCAAAAAGCATTTGAGGGTGCAAACAAACCAGGAAAGTTTTTAGCATGGCAATTGAAAAATAGAAAAGAAAGGAATTTTATATCTAAGATTATTGAAGATGGAAAGGATGTTATGAGCTTGAATGGTATAAAAAGAGCTTTTTTAAAATATTACGCCAAATTATTCAAAAAGAAAGGAATTGATCAACAGAGAATTAAGAAATATTTGGAGACTATTGAAGTCCCAGAGCTGGGAAAACAAATTAAGGAATCATTAAATGGTTTAGTAACAAAAGAAGAAGTGACAATGGCGATAGAAGATGCAAAGTTGGGCAAAGCTCCAGGACCAGATGGCTTTACAGCAAAGTTTTATAAGAAATTTAAAGAGGAGCTAACCCCCATTTTAGTACTTCTGTCGAATGAGATAAGAAAGACCAAACGGATCCCAGATTCATGGAAAGAAGCAAATATTTCATTGATACCTAAAGAAGGTTTGGATTTGACTCAAGTAAAGAATTATAGGCCAATATCGCTATTAAATAACGATTACAAATTATTTGCAAAAATAATTTCGGAGAGACTGAAAAAATATCTGAAAGATACAATAGCGGAAGAACAAGCTGGATTTTTACCAAACAGACAAATCAGAGACAATTTAAGAGTGGTGATAGACGCAATTGAATACTATGATAAGCATCCTGAAAAAGAAGTTGGATTCCTCTTCCTAGATGCGGAAAAAGCTTTTGACAATTTAAATTGGGAGTTTATGCTGCAAGTTATTGAAAAATTGGTCATTGGACAGTTCTTTTTAAACATGATTGTGGCAATATACTCAGAACAAAAAGCGGCTTTGAACATAAATAAAGAAAGGACGGATTTCTTCCAAGTTCAAAAGGGAACAAGTCAAGGCTGCCCGTTGTCCCCGTTGCTGTTTATTTGGATGTTGGAAATATTACTGACAGCAATAAGAAAAGATAATAGTATTGAAGGACTTTCAGTGAAAGGATTCGTATACAAATATAGGGCATTTGCAGATGATGTGATGTTTATGATTCAGGATCCTATTGAGAAAATGCCACATCTGATGGAGAAAATTGAAGAATTTGGCTCAGTTGCGGGTTTTTATGTTAATAAAAGCAAAACAAAGGTGATGTGTAAAAACATGACGAAGCAAAGACAAATAGAACTTCAAGAGAAAATCCAATGTGATGTAGTTATAAAGACTAAATATCTTGGAATTGAATTAACCATGAAAAATATTGACTTGTTTAAAAATAATTATGAAAAGGTGTGGCACAAGATTCAGCAAGATATGAAGAAATGAGACACTTTGAATTTATCATTGATGGGAAGAATCGCGACTGTAAAAATGAATATTTTACTGCGTTTGATGTTTCTATTTCAGACTATTCCAATACTAAAACAAAGGAAAGTACTGGATTCGTGGCAGAAAGAATTATCCAAATTCGCATGGGCAGGAAGAAGGCCAAGGATTAAAATGAAAATTTTATGTGACGCAAGAGAGAGAGGAGGCCTACAACTACCAAATCTAAGACTGTATTATGATGCTGTCTGTTTAACATGGTTGGAACAGTGGATTAATCTTGAAAATAAGAAGTTATTGGCTTTAGAAGGGCATGATAACAAATTTGGATGGCATGCATATTTATGGTATGGAAAAGTAAAAATGGACAAACTTTTTAAACACCACTTTGTAAGGCAATCACTGTTCGAGACATGGATGAGATATAGAAAATTCTTCTCAGAAGAAAGACCACTTTGGATAGTACCAGCTGAAGTGATTAACCCACATTCAAGAAACCAAGGCTTAGATTGGCTACCTTACAAAAATCTTTTAAAATTAGAAGGGAAAAATTTTGTGTTACAAGATAGATTTGATCTTGAATTTGAATATGATTGGTTGAAATATAGACAGATTTATGATTTATTTAAGACCGATAATAGAGATCATGGTTTTAGAGAAAAGAACACTGAAATTGAAACTGTATGGCTTGAGAAAGGTAAAAAAATGATTTCTAAACTGTACAAGGTTTTATTGAAATGGTATACTGAGGATGAAACTGTAAAAGAGCAAATGATTAAATGGGCTGTAAATATTAATAATGAGATATTAATGACATCTTGGGAATATTTGTGGAAAAAGTCAATGAAAATTTCAACTTGTGTAAATGTTAAAGAGAATTGCTATAAAATGATGTACAGATGGTATATGACGCCTAAAAAAATTGCTATTATAAATGAAAGTATGTCCAACAAATGTTGGAAATGTAAAAAACATGAAGGGTCTTTTTACCATATGTGGTGGACATGTGATAAAGTAGTAAAGTATTGGACTGAGATCCACAATGAGATACAAAAAATTTTGAAATGTACTTTTAAGAAAGACCCACAGATGTTATTGTTAGGTCTTAAAATGGAAGAAATAAATGTAGCCAAGAGAACACTACTATGGTACTTGATCACAGCAGCTAGACTGATTTTTGCTCAATGTTGGAAACAAGATAAAGTACCTGAAACATGGGAATGGATTAAAAAGACGTTGTTTTTGGCAGAAATGGACAAACTAACAAAAAAGTTAAACAACGAAGAAGATGAAACTTTCTTTGAAGACTGGAAAGACTTTCAAAAATACTTGTTGAAAAATTGGGACATTAGAGCTATGGCAGTTTTGTTGTTGTTGTTCAGTCGCACAGTCGAGTCCGACTCTTTGCGACCCCGTGGACCAGTTTACACCAGGCCCTCCTGTCTTCCGCTGTCCGCTGAAGTTTGCTCAATTTCATGTTCGTTGCATCGATGACACTGTCTAACCATCTCATCCTTTGCCGTCCCCTTCTTCTTTGACCTTCAATCTTTCCCAGCATCAGGGTCTTCTCCAGTGAATGCTCCCTTCTCATTTGGTGGCCAAAGTATTTGAGCTTCAGCTTCAGGATCTGGCCTTCCAGGGAGCAATCCGGGTTGATTTCTTTTAAGATTGACTGATTTGATCTCCTGGCAGTCCAAGGGACTCTCAAGAGCTATGGCAGTACTTTCCCTAAAATGCCTCAGCTACCAAAGGGGTTTTGCTACGGATTTTATTTGGAATGCTCCCACATCTAACCACTCCCCCTGCCAGAATCCAGGAAAGAACCTTAAGTCCTGGCTGGGTGGAAAGTATTTTCAGAATGGGAACAGGACAGATTCAAAAGCCCCGACCCACAATGCTGTGCTCAAGTGTCATGGGGAAATGGTAGTGCTTTCACTTCTGGCTATTCCTAACCTGAATACAGCATGTGAGGAAGCTTTCTAGATTGTCCTGAGCCAACACTAGGATTCCCTAGGATGCACTGCCATATCTATACCGATCACTTCTGTTGCAGTTATAAAGGAAAATGTTAATTATGTGCCATGCTGTAGATGTGGAGCCTGTGAACATCCTAGTAGAAGAGGAGAATGTTTTTATACCCTGCTTTTCTGTACCTTAAGGAGTCACATAGACGATTACAATCACATGCCCTTCCGGACAACGAAGAGGACGAAGAGGAGATTGGATTTATACCCTGCCCTTCACTTGGAATCTCAGAGTGGCCTACAAACTCCTTTCTTTCCCTTCTCCTCCCCACAACAGACACCCTGTGAAGTAGGTGGGGCTGAGAGAGCTCGTTCAAGAACTGCTCTTTCAAGAACAGCTCTGACAGAGATCAGCCCCCCAGGAGAAAATGGTTGCTTTGAAGGGTGGACTGTATGGCAGTGTACCACGCTGAGGCCCCACCCCACCCTCCCCTGCCCAGACCCCACCCTCACCTGGATCCACCCCCAAAGTCTCCAGGTATTTTCCAGCTCACAGCTGGCAACCCTATGGGACTGAGAGAGTTCTGAGAGAACTGTGGCTGGCCCAAGGCCACCCAGCAGGTTTCATATAGAGGAGTGGGGAATCAAATCTGGTTCTCCAGAACAGAGTCCACCACTCTTAACCACCATACCATACTGTCTCAGGTAGCCCCAAAGCATGGATGAAGGAAGTGAAATGTAGAAGGTGTTCCTTCCTGCTTTTGTAACCCACTCTGGACATTTTAGTACATTTAGTGACATTCACCCTAAGGAATGTGGAAGGAAAGGTTAAAAGAAGGAACCATGGAGTGAGCAAGAGCAGGCCAATGCTGTCATGCAGGGCAGACTTGGAGGTCCAAATGACCCTGGAAAAGGACCAGGCCCCCTCCCACCACCATACCTCTTTGCTGAGGGGGGGACCAAGAGCCATCTGGAGAGAAGGAAGGTGTGGCCATGCTCTTCCTCACCAGCTGCACTGTGAGGGTGGTGTCACTAAAGTCGATGAGACATAGTGGCGACTGTGTTGGACTGGGATCAGGAGACTTGTGTTGAAACCCTCACTCCACCATGAAGCTAACTAGGTGACCTTGGGCTAGTCATTCTATCTCATGAGATTGCCCAGAGGATCAAATGGAGGAGGTGGAAAGTGATACACAACATCCCAAATTATTTGGAGGGAAGATGGGAAAAACTGTATAGATGGAGAGTACTGCAGGCTGAATCTTAGATTGTTGGAGTCTGAGGAGTTCCACTGTGATTCTGGAAGGGTTGTCAGGTCCTCCCTGGGCACTGGCAAGGGATTGAGGAGGTAGAGTTGCCAGATCTAGGTTGGGAAAGTCCTGGAAGTTTGGGGAAGGAACCTGGGGAGGACAGGGATCTCAGTGGGGTACAACGCCATACCTGGAGGTGAGCATCCCTAGTAGAGAATGGATTCAGTTACATAGCTGGCAATCCATCTGCATTCTGGAATTTCATCCATGGTTAGGAACATATTGAATCCCTTCTATTTCTGTAGTTATTGAGGATTTTTCTATAATGGAAAGTCCTTTTCGGCTCCTTAATATGGAAGAATCATGGCAGATTATCCCCGAGCAACTGACCTCCTGAATTTCTTCCTCCTGAAATTGGTTTGTTTCATGACATTCAGGATGCAATAGTCTATGTCGTATTTTTCACAGCAGGGTGGTTTATGACTGCATCCTGTAAATTACTGTGCAAATCCATGCACATAAAATGCTGTAAAATATTATACATTATGAATGAGGAACCAGAAATTCAATTAAAAACATTGCTACATAAAATACAACAATATCAAATCTGGCAGAGGGAAATACACTTAAAAATTTAACATGGAAGAATTATGGCTTTGAGAAAAGGATTTTATTTGCTCAGATAAAAATCATTCTTATAAATAAAAAGTAATGCATGGGGTGCACGTAACTCACAAATGCTATAAATCATGAATAAAATTAACATTTGATTTCCACAAATGTGTATTGGCACTGTTCTTGCCTCTGCTATCTGTCTTGGAGTAATCACAGCACACCTGAGGGACCTTTTTTGCCTCTTTTCAGTTCATAAGGCTTACGTTTTAGGCTACGCCAGGTGATGAAGTACGTGCCAAAATTATTGTAGGGTATTTGTCAGTAATATTAGATCCAGTGACTTGTAATTCTGCCCAGTATTCTCTGAGGTGATTAATCATGCCTTCTTAGTTTAGTTTAGTGACTAATTTGCATTGTCAGAGACTTACAGCCCTCAGGTTTGCACGTGACAAGGTGAAGCGTACGCGGAGCTACTTTGCAGAAAATAAAGCTCTTTCCCCAAGTCAGTAGTTTTCAAACTATGTTCTGGGGAATCCGACAATTGCACGGGGCTGTGAGTTTGCCTCTGCCAAGTGAGTTCATATAAAGAAACACACAAAACCCCATCCTCAGCGTGAACTGGCTCTGATTTACAAGCACACAGACACCTACCTTGATAAACTTCTCAGAGCTTCACTCATGTCAGGACATGCCCCTTAAATGTGTTTTCAATAGGGATGGGCACAAACCCACAAATGAACCCTGGTTCGAGCACAAACCAGGCTGGTTCGTGCTTCGTTTGGAACTGGTTTGTTTGGTTGCATAATTCCTGAACCCAAAAATGAACTATCTTTTTCCCATGAGGTTTGGGTGGTTCATTAGAGTGGTTCGTTCTCCAGACAGCCTGGTACTGATTCAATCACTTCCTAGTCAGTGCTGGGGGTGGTCTTCTGGAGATTCCTAGAAACACCCAAAACAGTTGCCCATAGCCTGATTAGCAGCTCTGGGAGCCGACAACAGAACTTCCATTTTGCTCTATGGGAGCAGATTATATACCACACCCTGACTCAGCTGATTTCACTTTGCAGCACGGAGAGAGAAGAATTAGTCACTGTGAGTGAAGAAGAAGAATTGTTTGTTGCTTTGAGGGACTCCTTTTTTCTCACGCAGTAGGACAAGGTGCTCTTTGCTGTGGTTTCAGGGACCAAACCTGAAGCTAGAGCTGAGACTTCCTGGGGGCATCTGCTTTGGGGGGGGCTATAACTTGGACATCACAAATCCAATCTCCACCAAACTTGGAGGGTATGTGCAGGAGAGCCTGCTGAAGACTTCCTGTGAGTTTGGCATCCTTAATTCATGAGGGGGCTGTTCTACCACCTCCCGAACCAAATGACACAAACAAACCATGAACCAATTCGGGAAATGGAAAAGTTTGTGATAAGTGTGTGGTTCATGCAATCAAATAAACTACAGATCAACATGAACCACTGTTTTCCCAGTTCATGCCCATCCCTAGTTTTCAATATCAGGTTCGAGCCTTGGGATGATCTGAATAAATGGCTGGGCCTCACAGCACCTCTTTTCTTTCACCAGTGAGTAATCACAACCTGACACTCCTCATAGGGCTGACTTGCTCACTAGGCAAGCTAGACTCTTGCCTAGAGCGTGGGGCCATCATAGGGGTGCCAGACTGAGCTCCCCTCCCCCCATCAAAAGCCCCCGCTTTGCCCCCCGTATGACTTTCTGGGTACATGCTGCTTCAGAGCAGTGGAAAGGCACTCTTTAACGGCCTGCGGTGCCTCCTGCACCACTGGGAAATGGCCACAAAAGGTTCCCCTGTCTCCCCCAGGCCCCGCAATGTGCCCCTCACCTCCCCTTCCCTCACTCTCCCCCACAAAACCCTGAGACTCCCCCACGGAGGTGGAGGGCCGACAAGAGGGCAGTGTGGGACAGGCATCGGGAAGGGGGGCTGAGGCAGAGGAGAGATCAGGAGAGGCGCCTGCCTTTCAGGGCTCCAGAGACAGGAGGTCACAAAACCTTCCCCCGTGATTTGTGCTGAAGCCCAGGGAGGGACTGGAGGCACCTTTCCCCCCGGCTGCACCTCCCCTCACCCCCCCAAGCATGGTGGAGG